>OX243848.2:21430559-22886118 GCA_945859575.2 Herminia tarsipennalis | reverse complement strand
GGATCGAATCCACGACCTTTTGCGTAGCAGTCGGATACACTCCCACCGCGCCACAGAGGCAGTCTCTTATAATGTTTAATTGATAATGATATCAATTTGTTGGAGGTCGTGATACTACGAGATATATTTAGCAGCATAGTGCTCACTTAAATATTACGAGTACATAAGACAACATTGCAAAATTTCAAGGCTCTAAACGAAGTGATATTGCCTCTGGTTTTCTCAGTGATCACTCATCTCCTTTGTATAAATGTATAGATTCATAGTTATGTCTGCAAATACAACATACCTCAACCTCAAGTAAAGGGTCATCGCGGTTGCGGTAACCCGTAACCCTTTAGCAACTGTTGCGTGCAACCGCGTGATTGTCGCAACCACCGCAACCAGCGACCGCTAGCCATCGACTGTCATAACTATTGCTCTTGTTTCATAGTTCTAGAATGAATTTATTTATGTAATTTATTTTTATGGCTTTGTTAGTACTGCTTCGATGGACTATTAACCAATGCTTTAGGCTCAAACCTCAGGCTTTAGACAAATGGGTATACACATTTTCCCCACGCACGTTTACAATTTTTATACTTTTAATGCACCTTACCATGGAAATGCCTAGAACAACATGGAAGAAGTTGTAAACGAAAGTAATGAACCCCCCCCCCCCTCCATCTTAAACATGTTCTCATAACAGTCACCCTACCCCTAACAACATATGGCCTATCTTAAACTCAAGTCTGGGGTCTAGGCCCTGAGTAAAAGTAGGTATCCTATTTTTCACTCCACTCAAGACTCTTCTCCCCAATTGATGCCAAATTGATCAACTTAAACAAAGCCCAGGGTTTGTACCCATACCATGTCAAGCTATAAACCTGTCAATTAAGACATTATATATTACTTATTTTGTAACTTTCGGAATCAACTACGTAAACATATCAACTTTATGAATACGTGAGATAGATTTCCGTATACATTATTCTGTTGAAAGTCTTGCTAAAATATCTCGATATGACAAAACAATCAAAAAGTTACCAACATTGAACGATTAATCGAGTTAAAACAACGAGTAAATAAAAATTATTCTCGGAGTGTGGTACTCACAATGTATTTTCTTGTACAAATTAAGTAACCCGATTAAATATGGGACAGTGACCTTACAGAAACAAGTTGCGGAACACGTGTGTTAGTTCTGGACAACTCAATAGATAGCTAGATACTGGTCTGAAGTAAGGAGATCTACGTTATTTCAACTTCATATTTATACCTTAAATAGTCCTTAAGATCCATATTAATTTTACTATTATTACTAATAACTCTGTCTGTCTGTCTGTTACGCTTTCACGCTGAAACAGCTCAACCGATTTAGATGAAATTTGGTATGGAGATAGGTTGTGTCTCGGGGAAGGACATAGGATAGTTTTTATATCCGACAAAGCTCGTTATTTATAAGCCGCAGCTTGTGACCGTCGTAGATATCAAAAAATAAATAGTATATATAAAATTTACCTATTGTGATTTATTTAGTTATGTCTATTCAGTAGTATAAAAAAACAATTAACGCTAACTGTAAATAGCAACAACACTAATAGCTATTTATAAATTAGATCGCATCGTTATTACGCAGCGATTCTAATTTGTACAAATCACAGCCGCTCCGGTTCATAACAGATGCAATCTTTACAATGGAACCTTAAAATATAAGCCGAAATCTCACTACCGTGGGAGCCATTGTTCCCCTGATTAATTAGAATACCTTTCATTAAGTAACCCTAATTCTTTAAATAGTACGCCTAGTAAATTGTGAGGAAACAGTTTTTAAATTTAGGTATTTGCTACAAATAACGCGTGAGATCTCAATTTGCTAACAGTTCACATAATTTTGCCGTTTGTTGAATAGATAATTATGGAATAATTACAGTGAGTTTAAAAATTCCAAATCGTTAGCACATTTGGCAATTTTAACTATAAAAATAATATTTATTTTCTCCATCTGTAAAAAAAAGTACACAAATAGGTGGACTGTCTCTGTGGCGCGGTGGGAGTGTATCGCGGTGGGAGTGTGTAGTGTGTTGTGTGATGAGCACGATGGTTTATTCTGTGTCTGGGTGTTATTTTTCTATATTATGTATGTATTTAGAAATATATAAGTATGTTTATCAGTTGTCTGGTTTCCATAGTACAAGCTATGCTTAGTTTGGGATGAGATAGCTTTGTGTGAATTGTCATAAGATATTATATTACAAGATATTATTATTTTTTATTCCTTATTTACTTATGAAGCAAAATGCTACACTTGTGAAAAGACGATCGTTTGTGAACAGGAATTGCCTGTTCACAAATAACAGGTAAAGCCGAATAAAAGAACGAGACCAAACACCGGGCTCCGGGGAATCATGCTGCATCACAACAACGCTTCGTCACATACGTCCCTCAGAACAAAGGCGTTTCTTTCCGGTGTTGAAACCTTGCCCCATTCACCGTTCATCCCTGATTTAGCTCACTGTGATTATTTTTTAAATCAAAATACAATAATAGATGTAGGAGACGAAAGAGGGAATGCTAAAATAAAACAAGGATGTTCAGTTTCACCATTCATATTCAATATTTTCACATTAGCGGCAATCATGGAAATTTCGGTAACAAAAGAAACAGGGGGAAAATTTAAAGAAAACAAAATTGTTAGATTCCGATATCGCAGCACTGGCAGAAAGTCTACAAGAATTAGTAAAACTACCATTTTCAAAAAATATTCACTGAAAATCAATATTAATGAAACTAAAATACCGGCAACATTTAAATTTATATTAAAACTAGCTGTGCCCCGCGGTGTTACCCTCGGTTTGTTAGCCTATGTGTTAATCCAGGGTGTCAGCTAACTCCAAACCAAATTTTATTAAAATCGCTCCAGCCGTTTAGACGTGAAGAAGTAACAAACATACACACTCACATACTGACAAACTTTCGCCTTTATAATATTAGTGTGATAAACTCAAGTGTGCCAGAGCTATTTTATTTTCTGACAAAAATATTATATTCCTTAAAATCCCCTAAGTAAAATATATTTAAATCAAATGTTCCCTATAATTGCCTAAGTAATAGAATCAAGCATCAGAAAATAAGATAAGTGGTCACCTTTTTTGGCCACTTTAAAGTGTCTGGCCGAAATTATGGCCGGCGGGAAGTGTCTGGCAATGCTGAATAATATTTTTTTTATAGTATTTTACACCATATATATGAAAATCAACAGTCAGAAAATAAGATAACTTATTCCGATTTTTTCTTACCTTTCTCACCTAGTACCTGAAAATTTGCTTAACAACTTAGCTGGTATGCTAGCATTGAGTGTACATATAAACACTACCCGAAACCCAAAAACCAACAGCAAATGACAATTTTTTTTAAAAACTAAGACTTAAGTTAGCCAATAAAAGATTTTCACTTACACATCATTGATTAAAAATTAAAAATAGTATAGTTTTTTTGTGTCTCAAAACTTAACAAGTTACGTAAGAATGCTTTCAATTGTAATTTCGTATCAAAATTACATTTGAAAGCATTCGGCAACATAATAATACAAACGTCAGATATTTCTGATGACTTACGAGATAATCGCGATTGTTGGACTTTTCCATTTGTCAAGGCCTAACCCTATAAATTATTGTGGAAGCAAAGATCAAACAATAGACCTTTGAGCTCCTTTCGTACCACTGACTATCAGTACCTTATTTTCGGTCAAAGTCGGTATGCAATGTGTCGCCTCGTCTCGGGATAAGGCTTGACTACATTAAGGACTTGAAGTGATAACAATACGAGTGGTTTTATATATTCTCGCCACTACTTTTATTTCACTCAAACTAGATTACTACAGTGTTCACTAATCACTATTTTTTAATTCGTGCGGCTCTCGAATGCATCACTAAACCAAAGAACTAAGGAAAAGCAGATGACCGTCTCTTAAACGACGCCAAAACATAAGTGTCGTTATTTATCATTTTCTAACAACTCCAACTAGTTTCAAATCAAACAGTTTGAGAACAATTTAAAATAAGGTTCATTAACAAAAATGATGAGAAAGAAAAAAGAAGAAAGAAATGAGATGAAATGTCGGAAAATAAAGTTGAGAAAAGTACATATACAAATTTTACTCTAATCTCACAAAAATATGTATATCATATCAAAACAAGTTGACTCAATTAACACATTTAGCACAAAACTAAGTTACTAAACAAATTCTTTGTAAAGCCTACACGCATGCGATGGCAATCTGTTGCGACACATTCATACGAGCGACAAAAACGTCTAGTGCGACAACATACACGCTCGACTGCGACAAAAAGTAATCCGGTTACCATTTTATCCTTATTTCACAACTTAACTAGATCTTACATTGATTAAATTGTAGAAAAATCGAATCAATTACATCAAAAATTCATTATGTTACATATCACTTCTGAACTTCATCTATCATAATTGACATATTGTCAGTGACAATGCAGAACATTGTAACTGTCAATATTTAACCGGTTTTGGTTATGGAAGACAATTTCAATAGAGATAAGCCGACTACGCCAGAAATGTTACAAAACAAGTATATACTCCAACATAGATGCACTCCCTTACTGTCACAGTTCAATACTCTGATAGACCGCAGAGAGAATAGGCGCAAAACAGAATGCTTGTACTTTTTGAGGCACGCAGGACTGTTTATTTTTCTAGAAAATGAACACCCAACTACGAACCAGAAAGTAACTAGTACTTAACCTTCTAATCTGCTCGGTCGCCATTGAGTCACGAAGTCTTTCATGCTACCTCCGTGAATGTAAGTAAGTATACCCCTCGGGGCACAGTTGCAAATTGCCGCAAATTTGAAGAATATTTATCATGACAATATGGCGAGCCTATATCCCATTATAGTCATTCTACTCCAAACATAATGGTAATATTATGATGAAAACAGAAAAGGGCAAGTAACAATAATTTAGACAATTGTAGCTCGCATCAGGATTTAAATTAATTTCGTTGGAATGTCCGCGGTTTGACATGACCTATCACGATAAAATGTGTTATGTTACGAAAAAAATAGACAGGAATTTCGAAAATGTACTATTTACATCACTGCAGTGCCTTATATATAAATATCTCTCAGGATAACTATTTTTTTTAAAGACGACACCCGCAGTTGGGTACAAGCCCTATGTCGCGGGGTACTATACAAACATACAAGTCATGGACACAAAGTACACCCAGACTCGGTGTGTTGAACAACAATTTGTGGATCACACAAAGTGGTATCCCGTGTGGGAATCGAACCCATGACCTCTTGCCTAGCAATCGGACATACTCCCACTGCGCCACAGAGGCAGTCATTATTATTATTACATGTCCATTTATTCCCAAACTAGGTAGAGCAACTGATAAACAATGGTGCTCATCATATCAAGATTTATTCTGGGTAGAATCGAAGTCACAACCTCTGGCACTATCACAAACCATTAGATGGCACTAGAACATAAGAGATCCATTTATAAGGCGTTAACCGTTCCATCAACGAGCCATGCTCGGTGTCATCGAGTTTGCCCTTCACATGTTGCGATTTAAGGCCATCATAAGATCATTATGCATGTTTGTCACTTGCACAATTCGAACCTGCAACACAAATTTTCCTCGCTCCACTTCTACCTATCTAAAGGAAACTCTTCCGCGTCTAGGACAAGTTAGGGCTTGCCCGACAGTCAACTTGTTATGCGAACATCAGGTAGTGAGATGAAAGGAAGCACTTAGAAAAGAATTACCTACAGGACTAGGTGGTAGTTGTTAGATTGTTAGTGTTAGGTAAAATGTACATCAGAAACTTCCTATGTAGAATAAAAAGCGTTTTTTCTAAGTAGATAACATAAAGAGAATCTGCGGCATGCAACCTAAAGTTTAACTTAAGTTTTATGTTCAAGTGTGACATCTGAAAGCATAAATGTGTCGCACGCTACTATTCTGGCCTGTTGGTCTAGTGGTTAGTGGTCGTTTCGATCAAGGTGTGTGATGAGCACGATTTTTTACTCTTTGTCTGTGTATAATTTATCTATAATAGGGTATAAAAATGTTATTAAAATGAAAATTTACAATGGTATTAAATACATTATGCTAAATTACTCTACGAATATACAAACTATTAACAATATTTACAAATTACCTAGTAAACAACAAAAAAAATATTACATAAAAAGGGAGTCACAACCAGTTTAGGCGTCGAAGAATTCTACCCCATCGATGTCAACCGGTATAGTGCCCAGAAGGCTGGCAGCATTGCCACGCTTATTCTCTGTGTAAAGAAAAGGCCAGCCTTCTGGTCTATAATATATATGTATTTAGAAGTATATAAATATGCTTTACTTATTTTGGAATCAGTTGTCTGAAGATATCATATTATTATTATTATTTTCTACGTCATTTTCATTAATCCACGACGCAAAAGGAAGAGTGTTATAATTTTAAGATGTGTAACTGTGTCATTGCGGCATGGTTGTAGACCCAATTGAATAGACGGCTTTAGATTCGTTTTGAAGATGATCCAACTTATGTCGTGTCGGGATTTTCGATAAGTGCTCAGAATAGTCGTGACATCGTCTTACTAGTCAGTTTGTTACCACGGTCGGGATAACTCGGTCATAACGCCAAACAAACGTATAAACGCGCTTATTCTTGTGTCGAATTGTGGATCTGTATATTTACCATACAAGCACGCCATTTGACCACTCCAAGGAATTTGCCGGCTTAAGAATAGTACCACCCCATCTCTACCCGTGGGTGTCGTCAAGGCGACTAAGGGATTTCACCCCGGAGGACGGGCAGCAGCGTCCTCTGCGTATTTAAAGCCTTACTGCGATCGCCAACCCGCTCGCCAAGCGTGGCGATTATGGCAATTACCCCCAGGATCTACATACTAGTAGGTTCTACTGGGGAGACCCGTGCCCAGCAGTGGGCCATCATATGGGTTGATATATATGTTTCTTAGGTCGGTTCAGACGTCTACTCCATCCGGAACTGACTTTTAGCTTTTTAGGTCAAATAGTTCCTAAGATGTGGTGTTGAGTGAGTGAATGACCTTTTATTTATATTTATATTTAAAGACTATTAATTAGGCGAATGCTGGAGGCCAACTTTTTATCTAAATCTTACGTCAGAACTAATTGTATATATTTTTTACTCATTATGCTCTAACCACTAGACTAAATTGAAAGTGACAATATGTTGTGACTATACCTATTGATCAGTGAATCAACCTTCGCTGTTTCACTGCTTCCTGTTCGCTTGAACATAGTTCATACATCAGTGTCACTTTTACTGAATGTCAGTCAGAACTTTTAATTCTACTATCCTACTTATATTCACCAACAGCCTGTATTGGTCTACCGCTGTACATAACCTAATTTATGCCACAATATCTAGTCCTCCGCCTTCCGCATCCAATGCCTAGTCGGTCCATCCGTCTGGGGGTCGTCCTACCTTACGTTTGCCGAGTCACGGTCTCCACTCTAGGACTTGTGTGCTCCATCGGCCATCGGTCCTTCGGCACGTTACCTTCCTGCTGTTATTACAATTCCGAAAATTTGTTTGCATGAATGGATGTTTGTAACTCTGTGGCTTAAAAACTACGAACGGATTTTGTGAAAAATGTAATGAATGTGATGTTATTTCGTGTTTAGATCAAGGTACGAACTATCTAAAAGTGCTTTTTTATCTAACATGAAATTTAGTAAAAGATATGACAAGTTTTTTCAAGAATATTATTGAAAAGCCCTCAGTTGACGCATAATAAAAAAAAAATATTTTGCTCAGAGATATTTTGAAATCTACTTCTGTTTCATATTATAATATAAATATATCTGAGTGCCTTACGGTACTTTTTATTTTAAAAACTTAGTTTTTTGTCCTATATTCTTAAAAAACCTGTCACATCTTTAAAAAAATATGTATGTTTAATAAAATAAAAGCAATTTCAGATAGGCTGTACCTTGGTCTAAACAAGACATACAAACATTAAGCTAAAAACACCATCAAAACCAAATAAATCCATGCTGATTACGTTCAGTAATTTTTTACCCGCGTTTAACGGTCCCGACCAGTCAACTTCAAATACTTCAATCTGGTAAACTACTTATTTATTAATTATTTATATATCGCTAACATACGAGTATGTAGAAGTACCTTGTCTATATAGATAACTAGCTGTTGCCCGCCACTTCGTTCGCGTAATAAAATAAAACCTATATTACTCCCCGGTAATGTAGCTGTCTATAAATAAAAGAGTTTTTAAAATCGGTCCAGTCGTTTTTAAGTTTCTAGATTACAGTTACACAAACAGAAATATTTTCTCTTTATAATGTCCAAGCCTAAGATGTCAACGTTCATGTCAAAATATAAATTTTCGCGCACGTGTCCTATACTCGTATACGGCTCCCCTATGTGCCATAGCCGCTGAAGCAAACGAGTTTACAACTATTTGTACTCGTTAGTCTTCTTGAGTACTTTAAAAGCCTATTTTACCCCCAACATCAGCTAAGTGTAGTTAAGTACTACAAACGACGGGGGGTTAATTCAGTTGACATCGATGTGAGTGGAGAAGTGGAGGTTACACCACCTTTATTTTTTTTTAAAGTGACTATCAATGTAGGATTTGTGGTCTAGTTGACTTGTTACCCCTCCAGTTAAGCTAAATTGCTTGTGTTAGGAGTGGGTTCAGACGGTAGTATAATGGATAAGAATCGAACACGTGACCTCTTCTAAATTACCTCTAAAAAAATATTGTTTTATCCTTGCAATTTATGTAGTTATATATGTATTTATGGTATGTAAGTATTTACGTACGTACATATGTATTTATGTAGGTATATTGTGTATTAATACAATAATTGCATATTTTAAAGATAGAAAAATTAGAAGTCCAGACCCAGGAATCGAACCCGAGACTTCAGTAGCCAAAATGGGGCCGGAATCAAACCACCTATCTGGACTATGTTACTAGACCTAAATTTTTTCTTTGATGCTCGCGAGCTGGGCCCGCGTATATTGTGTATTTATGTAGGTATGTTTAATTGGAATTTGTTTTATTTTTCATAGTTTTATTTGTTTGATTGTATGTAATATCAACAGGTTTACTGCACCTACACACTTCATTTCTTCATCGCCCTAAGGTAGACTGGCAGAGGATGCTTTTAGCATTAAGTTCGCCTCTGTACATTTCTGTGCATAAAGTTTTAATAAATAAATAAATATGTAAATATAACTTACTGAATTAAACTAAATTGACTGCCTCTGTGGCGCGGTGGGAGTGTATCCGACTGCTACGCAAGAGGTCGTGGGTTCGATCCCTACCCAGGATAAAACTTTGTGTGAGAAACACGATGGTTTATTCTGTGTCTGGGTGTTATTTATCTATAATATGTATGTATTTAGAAATATGTAAGTATGTTTATCAGTTGTCTAATTACCATAGTACAAGCTCTGCTTAGTTTGGGATCAGATAGCGTTGTGTGAGTTGCCCCAAGATATTATTATTATTATTATATTATAATATAAAAGTTTGCTATACAAAGCAAACAAAATGTGGATGAAGCCGCGAAGAAAAGCTAGTTATCTAATCATTATAACGAGTCGAAAGTGTATCCAATAATTATATTTATTTAGTTATAATTAGTGCGTCGTGTATGTCGTCACTTTACTGAGGTAATTATGACATACGGTACTAACAAGATGGAGGTTTGCTTGTTACTTCTTGTATACTGAACTAATTGACCCGGTTTTGAAAGTATTTGTACTTAGTAAGCTTTATTGATATACAAAAGACATCAACGCGCTCGTTCTGTCAATGTTATGATTTCGCTAACTAAATAATAATAATTTTATTTTTTAATTACGCGTTAGATTTTTATAACAAAACTCAATGTATTCCCTGGGACTGCGGGCGCGGTGAGAGTGTGTCCGACTGCTAAGCAAGAGGTTGTGGGTTCGATCCCCACTCAGGATAAAACTTTGTGTGATGAGCACGATGGTTTATTCTGTGTCTGGATGTTATTTATCTTTAATATGCTCTATTTGGTTTGGGATCAGATAAGATAATATTCGGTATATGTAGTAGTTATGTACTTACTGTTATATTTTAAAAAAGGTATATCAATCTGTCCAAAATTCACATAATTTTGTTATTTGCAAACTCCCAATTTTTTAATAGAACTACACTCATTATAACCCAAGTCCCAAGTTTTTGTGGTGTTTTTAATTAAACTAATTGCACTTGTCTCCCATTGTTACTTTATACGTACCTATCTCCTGTAGTGTTACATTCACACATCACGACAATGTTCATTAAAACGCGTACTAAGTATATCATTACGTCCGTCCGTACGTACGTATAGCTGTTCATAGCTCGTCTATTACGTACTAATGTCGGTAATTACCGGTAAATACCAGTAATCGGTTGTAACCAGCTATTTCCGATTACAAAAAGACCTAAGCTTTTAGTGAAGTTATCGTTCCATTAATCGGTAAAGTGTGATTAAGAGAATTTTGTTGCGTTGTGTTTTTTACTTATGTGACAAACAAACATATAAGCCTATGTGACGAACTGCAGTCGCTTATAAATTTCGTAGATTTTAAAGTATCTAGAACTAGAGTCTTATAAATAGAATGCAGGAAAATACTCAAGTTTTTCGCTTAGTTTAAACCAATGCTATACTACCACCAAAAACAGGGATTGTGCCTTTTTATTAGTCTTTATTGATTTTAACAAAGAGTTTTGTCACTTAGTCACAATGACACTCCCATACAAACTAGATAAATACAAATCTAAGCTAATTGCCTCTGTGGCGCGGTGGGACTGAGTTTGACTGCTACGCAAGAGGTCGTGGGTTCGATTTTCATTCGGAACACCTTCACCGTCTGGGTGCGCTTTGTGTCCGTAACTTGTATGTTTGTAAAGTCCCCTGGGACACAGGGATTGTACCCCATAGCAAAAGTGTGCTTTAAACAAAACAAAACTACGTTACAATAGGAATATGATTATATTTTAATCTTATTTTGTCTGAAGTACTGACAACAATTTACACAATACCAAAGCCTTCGCCAACAAGGAGGAGGCCAGGATGATATTATATACTCCCACATTCTGCACCTCTAACATCAAGAGTTGGCGATCACCTACGTTGCTACGTAATGTCATCAACGATGCCGCATACGCTGTAGTTAGGTAACTCAATTTTACCCATCAAATGTGCAAATTTATTGGATGGAATGTAACCAAAACGCATCCTTAGTAATGCCACGACATGCTCTTGTCCATTCTAATCCCCTCGAACCATGGGCGTCTGGATGCGCATTTTGAACCTCGTTTTTACAGAATACTTACTATACGGACGAGAATGTTTTTTATTTAAAAAAAAAAGAGATAACTAGCAATGTGGGATTTTGATCCCCCATTACTAGCAATGCTGTTAACCCCTCCAGCTGAGCTCAATGGTTTGTGTTAGGAGTGGGTTCACGTTGGTAGTGTAATGGGTAAGATTCCAAACCACCTCACGATTACGAGACCGATGCCTTAGCCATTAGGCAAAGGCATAGGTCTCGCTTTTGTAATAACTCAATACTTATCGTTTCCTCTAAATATTTACAGTATAACAAGCGATATTTTGATAACTAAAACCGCTGTATAACATCAAATTTTTATTCTGTAAATTTAAAATGGGTGTTTCAGTGAGAAAGAATCGACATCGAATTTGTATCCAACAATTCTGTAAGATACAAATTTCGCATTTGCTCCAATGACTTTGACGATCTTATTCTCAAAAAACACCGCGTAGTTATTCACTGGTCAGATCTAGTCCCGAATATATCCTTGACATTAAAGTATTAGCTAATAAATGTAATAGTTTGTGCACTATTTGCTCGAAAGTCAAACTCGTCTGTATTTTAATGATCGTGTATACTTGACGTTGTTGATGTTACGAAAACTGTCAAATTAAGCTCACGATATTGCAAAGGTCATGTGGGAACGATGTTGCTGTTCGTCATTTTTTTACTTCGTTGAGTACAGGTGAAATATATAGAAGTCTAATATAAATAGAACGTATCCATGATAGTATCGAAATTATGACTGTCATCCATAAATACTATACAAGGTATAATAAAATGTTTTGGTGAAATTTCAGCAGCGGAGAATGTACGGTATAGTTATTGCGCCTCTCGTGGTACCATAATAAAACCAATTCTTTATTGTTTTTATTTAGATACATAAAAAAAAATCATTTTATAATAAAAGTATAAAGTTTTTATAAATCTGATCTATTTTGCAACGTAACATATGACATACAACAAAGTGAAATTTAAACAAAAGCAAAGCTTAGTATTATTAAAAAGATATTTATCTGACGCTAGTTCGTAGATATTTTTTATTTTTAGTTTACTTGCATTATTATAGTACGACAAATGATCACACACACGGTTCCTGGGCCAAATAGTCGAGGGTTGCCAGGTTTGGGTCGACGAATGCGACGTAAGAGCAATCATTGAGATGATATCTGACAGACAAGTGTGTAAGGACAAAATATATTGCAATAACCACAAATAAGTTGGGATAAACCAGGCGATTTTTTCTCTTCTACTCAATAGAAAAAATTAAAAATTTCGCGATCCTCAAATATACTTTTATGTTATACGAAATACGTTGCCATGTTGCATTGTAAACGCCCAAATACGATGTGTTGACAATACTGTTTCAATTGATAGCTGCTGTAAACATATTAACGTCAGGTATAGAAAGAGTAGTACTTCATTGTGATACATTATAACGTAGACTAGGTACACATTAAATCCGCTGTCTCAATGCCTCACTCTTGCTTCCATTGAAGTAAGTCAAATTCAATCACAAATAGGAAACTACGACTCACACGGACTACGCTCTTAATAATTTAACCTTACATTATTGTATTTCCCGACACGAGCATTTGAATGCACGCGACAATCAAATATCATTCGTATTACCATTATATGGTTACCATTAGATACATCAAATGCACAAAAATGCGTGTATATACAATTTTTTTTATAAAGATAACTAGCAATGTGAGGTTATGGTCCCTATTGCTAGCAATCCTGTTAACTCCTCCAGCTAAGCTTTCGGCTTGTGTTAGGAGTGAGTTCACGTCGGTATTATAATGGGTAGGATTCAAACACGCGACCTCACGATTGCAAGACCGATGCCTTAGCCATTAGGCTACCGCCGCTTTTTAGTGAAACACAAAATAGTTATCAATAATTATAATCATCTTCCTAGTTCTTATAACACGTGAAGTGTTGATTTCCTCTCTTTGTGATCATGTGAACTTGTTGCATATTGTTATAATGAGTACCGGCGTAAGCTTATATCGCTGCGGTTCTGAGATCGTTTTAGAGCTGGTCGTAACACCAAGGTAGGCTTGATGGTAATAACTACAGTGGTGGAAGCAACTGACTGAATCTGTAAAATTCTGTTCCAGCATTGTGGGTTTGATCTCCATTAGAACTTTATGACAGTTTGCATTAAAATTTTATTTATGTACTATACTTTTTTATCAAATTATAATTTTGTTTTTTTTTATATACGACTCTAACGTAACTAACTTTTTGAGTATATACTAGCTGTCCCGCGCAACTGCGTCTGCGTAAGTTTTCCCCGTTTTTGCAACATTTCTCATTGCTGCTCCGCTCCTACTGGTCGTAGCGTAATGTTATATAACCTATAGCCTTCCTCGATAAACAAAAAAATCTTTCACTGTTGGATAGTCCATCCAACAGTGAAATAATTTTTCAATTCAGATCAGTAGTTCCTGAGATTACCGCGTTCAACCAAACAAACAAACTCTTCAGCTTTATAATATTAGTATAGATAAGAATATGAGTTTATTTATCACGCCATCATTTGCACCACCACCATTTACGTCGTTAGGGAGGTACCTACAGAACAGAATATGAGGATGATTTCTGAAATGAATGATGAATATGGAATTTCAAAAAAATACGCAATAACGCAAACAAGGGCAAAAGCTAGTAGGTACTTACATTAAAAAAGAGGGTTATACTCCGGGAGTGCCGGTAGAAATGAAAACAGGAACATTAACGGTGTGCATTTTTGAATGTTTTGGAATGGTTATTAAATAAATATAAATTAATAAATATTTTTTTAATTCTTTTTTTTGTCAGTATAAAAGTACTAACCTATAAGTAGGTAAAAACAATATACATCTATTGCGCTATCGTACATAAACATGACAATTTGAAATGAGCATGACTACGAGCGACATGACAATGAAATCGAAAATAAATATGAAATATAAAATCAAAAATTAAAAACAAAAATCAAAACATTAAAATAAAAAAGTGAAGACTCAAACCATGGTCTTCTGGTTTCTAAACTGCCCGATTTCTTACCTGAGCTATTATAACATTGTAGATTACGGCGAAATTTACCTTCTTATCTAAGAATCTTACGGTCACGTGATCCTGACGCGAGTTCAACATTTTATACCCATACCAAAAAGTGCACAACGGCGCTAAAGAAGTTTTGATTTCAAAAATACAAGCTGAAGTTTTTTTTTAAGTTTCAATCTCTGTTCTAGATAAAGAGCCGGTGGAAAAAGTTAGTATGGTGTAGATTAGTTACATCAACAGTAATACTTACATATTCAACAACTTACAATAAGATGGGCCTTTTCAAAAGTCGTAATAACAACAACAATACCATACTGATGACAGATGATACTATTGTCATCGGGTCGATAGAAAGTGGTGATGTGACGCAATCGATATTATATAAGACGCATATCGATGATTTATTGTCGATATTTTAGAGATGTAATTAACGTTTCGTACAGTACGTCACCTTGTTAGAGAACTAGGTTAGGTCGGTTGTGATCAATTGTTGTTTCTTTTGAATTCTATGACCTATATTATGAAAAGCGAAATGTCTTAGTGGGGTTTTGTTGTCAGAGTAAAAAGGTAGGATATTAGTAAGAATATTTGTTTTTAGATAATCCGTGCCTGATGTTATCTATACTTATAATAAATCTGTAGAGAGGTCAATTCTGTACATGAAATATATTTCCAAAATAACTATCAGGGGGTGATTAGGGATCGATACTGATGCCAAAAATGCAATCAGTAAAATTTTTGTCTGTTATAGAAACAAAAACTACTCGACGGATTTTAACGAAACTTGGTACAATTATTTTTCATACTCCTGAGTAGGTTATAGTATACTTTTCATCACGCTACAATCAATAGGAGCAGAGCAGTGAAGGAAAACGGTAGAAGTTACTCCATTTTTTAAGCTTTCGTCGCGTGTGCAACCGTAATGGTTAAAGCTACACAGAAATCATGTATGACGGAAATGTTCTCCTTAAAATTATATAAAAAATATCCCACGACAGCATATGTCTATCTTTTATGGTTGACTCACAATATCACGTGTAACTCCCGATAGCTTAGTAGTTCGAAGCTTTCTGATTATATTTGTCTACTCTTTTGTTTAAAACACTCTCAGTCATCCCTAATTAAAAAAGTTAACATAATTAACTATTCCATAAAAAATACTAATAGAAATCGGTATAGAAACACCAAAGTTATACATGAAATACGCTAATAATAAGCCATCGCGCGTGAATACTGAATCATGCTATCTATCTATATCTATACATATAATAAAATTGTAAATTTCACGTGTCTGTACATGGCCGAACATAGTGAAAAAAAAAATTGGGAAATGTTCGAAAAGAGTATTTAAACACATTCCTACATTTTTAGAAATGTCTGTCTGTCTGTCTGTCTGTTTGTTTGAACACGCATCACGCAATAACTATTGGACAGATTCGGTTGAAATTTTGTATGTGTAGTTTGGATTAACATATAGGCTATAATTTATCACGCTATTTCCCATAGGAGCTAAGCAATGACGGATAATGTCTGTAGCTATTTATCGTTATAAAACAATAACTACTTGACGGATCTTCATGAAAATTTGCAGTTTTATTGTAAATACTATAGGTCATTACTTGCACTATAAATCATTATGCTATCGTCTATGGGGAGTGAGCAGCAACGTAGCAACGTTTTGTCGAACCATTATGGTTTTTCACAATTTTTTCCACAATAAGACATTATTTACAATTGTAACCCATGGAAACAATAACTTCACGCTAAAACTATTAGGAGCTAAACACAACATTTTCAATTTTCTTAAGATCAGCTATTTTAACCACGTTTGCATCAGCTGAAGTGGTGTATTGGCACAATTGGCGGTATTAAACGAGCGAGGTCGGAGGATCGATTCCCTAATTGCGAGTCTCTTTTTGTGTTGTGTTAAAATTATTTTTATTCTTTTTTTTAAGTATTTTTCTAAATGTATACTTATTTAAACAAGCTTTTATTTTCGACTTTAACATGTTTACTTTGTTTAACAAATTTTCATATTTATAATCACTTCCAATAGGCACCTTTATCATTGTTTTGCATGAATAGTGATTATGTTATAAATGTAGAAATGAAAAACAATATTACATTACAAATAAACAGTAATTACTTGATATTTTCTAGAATTTATAAATGTTAATTGCTTAAAAAAAATGAAAGATTAAGTCCGCGTTACATCAAAATAAAACACGTGGCGCCATCTGTGATTCGATTTCTTCTGAGTGCCAAAATTGCTTACCTACAAATGTTAATATACTTTCGCGATTTGTACACATTATGAAAATATATGTATTACGGGTCTTGATCGCGTGAATAATTTAAGGTTAAATACCTTGCTTACCTACGTTTAATATGCATGATAGTTTAATATAAAATCATCAAGTATAAAAATAAACTTATCCAGTTTTGAAAATAGATGGCGTTTAAATACAAATTAAAAAGAATCAGGAAAATTGATTTAAAAAAAAAACTGAAATTCTTACGTTTTCTAATTTGCGACCGGTTGACACACCTATTTTTAAATTCACCAATGTAGACATTATAAAATAATATTTTAATCTTCTAAAGTGAGTGATAAAAAATATTGAAATAAGTTTAGAAATAGTCTTTAAACACAAAAAAAGATATCTGAGTATATCTTTTAGAAACGTTTGAATGTTGTTTGTTTGTTTAAACACGCATCACAGTACCGCGGGAATGCAATGTTTTAAAACTATTTTGCGGGGGCAAAATAGTTTTAAAACATTGCATTCCCGCGGTACAAACACGGACACAAAGTAGGTGTACTTTAGACTCGGAAAAGATCGCTCGGGCAGGACATAACCTGCGATCATAGGGAATCTGTGAGAGTTTTTTCCATCATACCTTTATTACCTATGTATAAATTATCTTGAAGGAGCGGCTAGGTACCTCCGATTAAAAGGTCAGATTTAAAAGTGTCGGAGCCGAAGTTGGAGTCGGAAGTTTAAAATCAATCGGAATTTTCGACCTATCGGAGTCAGAATCGAAGCTACTTAACTCAAAATTTCGCACGAGTAATTGGGCGGTTTCGAGCTTCATTTAACTCGAAACCGCCCCAGTACTCGCGTGGCGGGGGAATTTTTCAATATTAATAGTATTTGATGTGATGCAAATCACTTTTTTGTCGAGGTGTGGTCGTGGGAATTTTAATAATTTGTCTTCTAACCGTCTGGCGCCATAAACTTTGTCGCCCTTCATTTTGCTGCACTGGGCATTTGCTTGGCTTGCCCTGCCATATGTTGGGCCCTGATTAAAGCTAGGCCCAAATATCCATAGATGCCACAGAGCATTGTGGAGCATGTTTACAATATGTTTTACACAGAAGTTGAATTGTAATATAAACTACCTTAATATAAACCCAACTTCCACGCGAACGAAGTCGCGGGCACAGCTAGTTAAGAATATAAATGCGAAAGCCGTTAAGTTAGGCTGTCTGTTCTCTTTTCAGAAATAAAGTTCTGAACCGATTTTAATGAAATGTAGAATATTCACCTAGGTATATACTTATCTGGAAGCCTGGCGAAATTATATAAGATTTTGTTTTGCGATTACCAACATTAACGCTTACAAAAGCTATATTCTATAAACTTATAACACCCTAAACAGTTGCCCTTGACAGTGTCCATACCAAAAATAATAACACCTATATTTGCGATAAGAAATAGTGGATTACATGTTCATGTTTATCCAAAGTGTGATTGTATGGGTGAAATTATTTTTATATTAAAATTGAAATCAATTGTTTTAATAAACGCTTCCTTCTTTAATCGTCAAAAAAAAACAAAATCTGACACTTGTAAAGTGTTAAATATTGTAATCGTATATTTTTTTTGGTATTAATTAGCATTCCTCAGAAAATGCTGATAAAATAATTTTATAGTCATTACTAGTCTTAAATGCCTTTTTAGGATTCCATACCCAAAAGTTACAACGGTACCCTATTACTAAGACTTCGATGTCCGTCCGTCTGTCACCAGGCTGTACCTCATGAACCGTGATAGATAGACAGTTGAAATTTTCAAAGACATCATCTTTGAAAATTTTATTTCTGTTGCCGCTATAACTACAAATACTAAAACAGAATAAAATAAATATTTAAGAGGGACTCGCATTCAACAGACCTGCTGCTTCAATGTTTCGTGCTCGCAGTACTGATCTTTTTGCGGTTTGCACAAGGCCATTTTTTTTATTTACATAACTACTTATCACCAGTGAAATTACTTTAAAAAATATATTTTTCAAAGTAATTTTTTGCTTGTAGTAACAAGCATCAACAATAAGATGCCTAAATAACATCGATATAATAACGAATTCAGCCAGATATGTTACAAGGGTACCGCTAGTTTCTTTTTGGGCCATTATCGCAAAATAATCCTGTGCTTTACTCCAAGCTTTGATTTATTTTTATCATTACGACTGCCTTCTGCATTCGACTACGCGTGTCGACGTAGTGTTGCGGTGGGAGTGTATCCGAGTGCTACGCAAGAGGTCGTGGGTTCGATCCCCACCCAGAATAAAACTTTGTGTGATGAGCACGATGGTTAATTCTGTGTCTGGGTGTTATTTATCTATAGTATGATTCCTGAGTCTGGATTCAAATTTTTCTATCTTTCAAAAATGCAATTATTGTATTTGTAAAGTCTTTGGCAAGAAATGCCTATAAAAATTACTTCAGTATGTATGTGTTTAGAAATATATAAGTATGTTTATCAGTTGTCTGGTTACCATAGTACAAGCTCTGCTTAGTTTGGGATCAGATGACGTTGTCTGAGTTGTCCCAAGATATTATATATAGACTAGCTGATCCGCGCAACATCGTCTGCGTAAATTTTCCTCGTTTTTGCAACATTTTTCCTTGCTGCTCCGCTCCTATTAGTCGTAGCGTGATGTTATAAAACCTATGACCTCCTCGATAAATGGGCTATCTAACAGTAACTTTACCATTAGGACCCGTAGTTCCTGAGATTATCACGTTCAAACACACAAACAAACTCTTCAGCTTTAAAATATTATAGTATAGTTATAAATGTTAGGGGTGGGAAACCCTTATCACTTAGGGGTATGAAAAATAGATAGTAGCTGATTCCCAGACCTACTGAATATACATATAATGTTTCATAAAAATTGGTTAAGCCGTTTCAGAGGAGTATGGTAACTAACATTGTGACACGAGAATTTTGTATATAAGATATTACTATTGTAATTTCATATTTTCATTTTTGTATTTAAACTCCTATATTACTAGTGTAGAAAAATACACCAGAACTCAGTTTTTGACACCCCAAATAAAAAAATAAAAACCACAGATTTTTCTAAATCCGTACATTGTCATTTTTGTTTGCCTGACACTTTATATTCGTATAACCTCCTTAATATTACTTAAAATGACAACAATGTAAATTTCCTGTTTCCCAAGCATTAGTATTATAATAAAGTGCGAAGTAAACGAGCCTTCACTGATAACCTCCTTCTGTTACTTAAGCACGATCCAAATATAACTGAGCACGTCATTATGTCAAAATTTAACGAGAGAATAATTCACGAGGCTCCATCAAAACACCATACTTGTAACATTCATGGTGTGCTATTAACTTTCGTAACACCCCACAAGAAATTTGTAAAGTACACCGTGGTATTTGTAGCGAAGATTGTTCCACAGATTCATCTTAAGGTTGCCATGTTAATCAAAAGAAGTTGGTCATGTTGGACTTAGTAGAACCTTAATAAAACCTTAATAGATTAGAGGGATAGTTCTCTTATAAGCAATATGCAGCTGCTTTGGAGAACCGTAAGGAAATTGGTAGAAACTAGAGGTAGTAAATAAAGACCGCATATTATGACAGATTGTGCACACATGGTAGATGACAGCCACTTGTACGACATAATGTATCTTTGTTAAATCCAACCCTACGCTGTTTCAAAAGCTAGGAGACACGGAAGGTAGTCGAACTAGACACAAAAATGGACTAAAAGTACCACAAATAAAATTGGAATTACATAAAAGGAACTCTTATTGTATGTCCCCAATATGTTCCCAACGGTCTTATAAGTTTACCATTTATACAGTTTCGTAGAAAGCTAAACAAGCTACTACTAGAAAAGGTCTATTATGATGTCAATGAATATCTTAACGATAAACTAATGAACTTTGATATCTAAATAATATTCGTAAACTAATGATATTAATGACATTGGTACTACTGATGACATTTAATTTAAGTTTATGTTGTTTTTTCTGACATTTTTTTTTTTTTTTTTTTAATTGTTGACTTTTAATTTAATTTTATATTACTTTATTAGTGACATTTTTAATGGTTGGATAAAATATTATAATATTTGTTTATTGGTGATTAGGTATTTATGCTGTATTATTTTTTTTGTATGTTTAAACGTTAAACATTTGCACGCCACATGTGGCAGAATATGCTGTAACACAAGCTTGTCAACATCTGTAAACCACCATATTCTGGGAAATAAATGTTTCTGATTTCATGATGTACAATAATATTACGTAGCTGGTAGTTTTTCATTACACTAAAGTTTAATTTACATAAGCATTTAAAAGCCAAAGCATGCGTGTTACTTTTAACAGTGAACTGTAATGATACTGCATTGCGTTTTGGCACTTATCTTCATTCAATCGCTAAATGCATCGCGGGGTGTAATGTTATTTCAATCACCAAGAGTGATATTGTTTATCGCCTTGCGTGGGGTCGTCGGATGTCTACATATGTTAAAAGCAGAATAGGTATGTGCTTTGGCGATAAAAGTAAAATCAAACGAGTCATGGTATTTATAATGTCGAAACAACCAATATCTGTAGACAATATCGTGCATTTAATTACTTATTTATTTTAATTGGTATATCAGTATCACACCAATCACGCCATGGGCGACATCACCCTACAATTTTGCTTACTTCGTGACAACTAGTCCGCGGCGTAATGATACGAGTGTTATGCCTTCAAGAGCTTTTCTGATTGATTTAAATTTTAGATGTTGAAATCTTACTGGCAATCCTTGGCTGAGAATAGGTACTAGAAAATGATCTAATTGGTCGTGTTTTGATATTACAGGTTGTAAAGTATTCTGATTGCTAAACAAAAATGGTTTATTACTTAGATTTACTAGTTACCTTTGGAGCTAAAGGCTAATTGCTATAATATTGTCTGTCAACATTTACTCACACTTTGACATTGCATTTTATTATCGTTGACATACATTTTATGTCTAATACTTCAGGTTTAATATTAGTATAATATATGAATGTTCATCAGATGACTTAGTCGATTAACTTAGGATATACGTATCTACCTGCGGGAATGTTTATTTCATGATTGGTATTTCTAGAAGGTACCGCGAAAGAGAAAAGAGAGTTCTCTTTTAATTGTTGAAACAAGTTATCCTGTAAGTACCCTTCTACCTTCTAAATTTTATTAAACTGTTATCAAGTGTAAGGCATCAAAATATAACTGCAAGTCGACACAAAACTATCGTCGACATATAATTACGTGAGTGCCAAGTCTGTCCTTGCGGCAACAACGGATCGAACCTTCCCTTTAGTGCTCAAGTTCGAGTGAGCGGCCCAGCGGTCCAGGAAGGCATCTTCGTATAATGTCAAGGAATTTGGCTGCAAGTAGGCACTGCCTACCAAAGCACTACCCAACTTTTGCAAAATTACTGATTAGAAATACCTCCACGATTCGATCGACTCTATTTACAAGGCAACTGCATTTGCCCAAGGCACGTTAATGAGATTAAAAATAGGCTACGTTATTGCCATGGCAATGAAATACCTATACCCCAGTGCTTTAGCTATGAAAACTAGACTTCAAAATCTTAGAGGAAAATAAGTTTACTTCATGAAGAAGAGACCTAAAGATTGATTGATTTGGAACCGGTGACGGCATAAGCCAGTTTTGTATTAAAGCAATATGCGCTGCCATTCACCGCGTATAACTTTTGCAAAATACAAATAATATTTTTAATTGCCTAGTTTCTGATTGGCCGCATAACTGCAGTACTCGATGCAATTTGCGGGGTCAATCTGATTATAATTGTCGATGTTTATAACATCGTACTTGAGGTTGGAAATTGCTAACTATCGTAAAGTTTTAAAGTTGTACCACAATATACCAAGAGTACAGAAGATAACCATGTTCTACAAGACATGGCTCACGGACACGGAATCTCGGATTTTTTTCTTTAATTATTTATTTCTAGCAGGTCGTGCGCCTGATAGTAAGCGTCACGCTAGCTCATAACAGTATCAGTGCCACCCAAATCCTTGTTTGGCAAAGATCTGAATGTCACCGCACTTTTCATTTGAGACATTAATTCGTAAAGCTCATTTGTCCAGTAATTACACTTGCTACAGTGCTCTTCAACCGAAACACAGAGGTGTGTTAACATTACTATTTCACGGAAGATTAACTGATACTGTCTGTGTGTGTGTTGCTCGAGTAAGGCACGTATGGAGGTTGCTATCTGAACTCTTAGTATTTTGTGTTGTACTGTAAAATTTTCATGCCAAGTGGGTCTAAAGATTATAAGCACGATTGTAGTTTACAGTAAAATACTTTGATTTTGTATAAAATCTTGTCTTGCAGCTAAGTCTTCGACAATGTATAATCTATGATGTAATGTTGTAACATCCTTATTAACTTTTTTTCTGTTTATGTGACCTAGTTGATAAACTGATTAAATAAATAAATCTTAGTTAATTAATATAACTTTGGCGAAAAAAAATAAGTGTTTACAATACTATTTATGTGATGTCATAGAAAATTAAGAAACGCTGGGTGACATTTCAAGGTGTTTCGTGCTATAATATAGTTTAGTTGTCAGGTACTTGTTTAGTACTAACTTATCAAAGCACTGGGACAACAACACGATACCATTCATCCAGGAGCATACTGTTATATCATAGCGGTTTTAATATACATAACGTAATTTACATTACGAAATAATGCAATTACAAGCAATTATATTTAGTTCATTTGAGGTGGTATTTAGTCAACGGATAATTATAAAATTATATTATTTTAGCGAACAAAGATAAACAAAAACTTAATTATCGTATTGTTTTCTCTTACATAGGCAAATATGATATGAATTTGTGAACAGACGCAACATAATAGCGGGTTCGATTCCCGCGGCATGCTTCCCACGGAGCTGTGAGATAACACCTATAACTCTATTGTGCTAACACACAACTCTTCTTTTCAAGGTGGTTAAAATAATCGTAAAACGATTACGTCATCATTTGGTCAAGAGTGAGTGCTTTCTTAAAACTATTGGACTTAAAAGTGATAATTCCAGCCTACATTTAATATAAACATCTTCAACATTAATCATCGGTCACCCAAAAAGTATGAACTATCAAAGTGACACAAAAATATGCCGATGCCAACTGTGTAGGTAACTTAAATAGACTTAAAAGAAGATTATAGGAATGAACTAATATTTAATTATAAAGAATTCATAATACTTGCAGTCTTCACATACGAGTACCATTTCATTAATAAAAGTACCCAGTCAACTGATGCTTATGAGTTTTAAACGATTTATCGATCCTGTAAAGAGATATCTTCAGGAAATACTTGTTGTGAAATGAGCTTCATGTCTAACATGAAGCTCATTTCACAACAAGTATTTTTGAAGTGAAAACTTCGTTAGCGGCGTTGTGCACTTTTTTGCCATGGGTAAAAAATGTTAAACTCTCGTCAGAATCACGTGACCCTGTTCGAAAATTCGTAGGACGGAGGGAGGGCAATGAAAAACTGCTACAATATCATTAGAATACGAAGGTAAATTTCGCCACCATCTACAATGTTATTATGGCTCAGGTGGGGAATCGGGCGGTCCAGAAACCAGAACACACCAGTTCGAGTCCGAGTAACGATTATTATTTTCACTTTTTTATTTTAATTTTAGTTTTTTGATTTGTGATTTATGTTTTCTTTTCTGAGAGATAAATTTTTAATTGTCATGTCGTTGTCATTGTCATTTTTTAAAATGTCATATTTGTGTACTATAGCGCAATAGATGAATATTGTATTTAACCACATACATGATAGTACTTTTATACTGATTAAAAAAAACCCTAACCATTCCAACAACGTTAATGTTCAAGTATTCACTTCTGCCGGCACTCCCGGAGTGCAAGCTGTTTTTTTTTCTTTATTCTTTCGTCATATGGCTTGCAGCTGACCTAGTATTTGACCTATACATTAGTATGTGTATATTTAAATAATTTAGAATGTAAGTTTTTTGTTACATATATCCGCAAAGCGTTGTGTGCGGAAGTTCATGCCACGACCGATCACGATAAAAGCCGAACTTATCCGAACTCACTGGAACAATGGTGCACGTGCGCCGGCCGCAGTCGTGACGCTTGGCATCTTATGATAGCTCAATGATTTTATCTACTTATATCCTTTAAACAATTAAGGATAGACTGATTTTGAAATAGAACGTGAGAAAGTTTCTTTTGCTTTTTAACTGATACAATAATAAATATCGTTCAAACTAGGGTTAATCTATCAAAAGTATTCGATGAAATGGCCATATTTGATTTAAAAAACAATCGATGTTTTAACTCGCCAATTTTTAAAGAACAAAAATTAGGAAGTAAACTTTCATTTCTGTTCATGACAATTTTCTCTACAACAAATGTTGCACTATAAAAGACTATCAGGCAAATACATTAAGTTACATAATAAATAAAGTTAGAATTCTTAATATTTCCGCTCGATTATTCATTTTAATTCATCTAAATCTATCAAATATGCTAATACTTATTTTAATGTGCCGTGCGTGCAGATCACGCTAGATGCATTTATTCACTCAATAAGAAACATTTGCGTTTGGAAATATTACTTAATCTCCTAATATATAAACTGCGTCTGCATAAATTACATTTTGTATATTTTTGTTGTCTTCTATATCATTTATAATATTTTAAATATCACATATTGATAACCGGACAATGGCAGATGGAAAAACGCCTCTCAATGAAAATGCTGTAAAATCTTTGTAAATCAACGTCAGTATTGAAAAGATTACTTCGAAGACATAATTGTATAAACGCGAAAAATATCAATGGAATTAAATTGCATTACTGATAGCACTGATGCATATTGATTGTAACTAGTAATGCCACAGATGTGCCTAATAGAAAGTAGGTTTGTATTTGTGTTACACGAAATACAGTATTGATGTGAATTAACTCCTAGTAGGTCAAAGCAATTGTAGAGGATGAATCAGAGAGAGAAGAGAGAAATCAAATTTCGCACTATGGGTTTTAATTTAGACTGTAATCTAATTAATTTTCGAATTCAAAAGTATCCTATAAAGAACTTTACATAATCAGTTTCATATCATACTACTCTACTACTACAACTCTGTCATTTTGACAGAGTTATTACTCTGTCAAAATGTATCGAAAAAAAACTCGTGTTGTTCAACTAGGGTTAAGAAATGCCCGATTTCATGAAGCTTTACAATCTATTGGGTGTCTGTTTCATTTCGATTTTCCTTATACCAAGTTTTACATGCCACCTACAGGTATCTGTCCTAATACTTTAGTTGCAATCTGTCAAGTCGACACATTCAAAACCACCTAGTTCTATGCACATTGTGCAATAATTCTATCTACGTGCATGTATATATGCAGGTAAATTTTCTTGATTGCGATACCAGGCTTAATTGACGTTAAGTGCGTGGCGCAACGGTCTGATGAGGCTGCAGGGCCCAGACCTAACACCTTGCGACATTATGTGAGACTTTATGAACTACTTACTGAATTAGGTTAGTGTCGCCAATCTCATTGGAGTCTAGGGAACTAATAATCGAATCTCTTTATCGATTTCCTATACTCATCGTCCGATAGAACGGAAATCCGACCGGCTGGAGAGAGATTAGAAATAGGTAGTAGATACCTACTAATTTAAAAACGCTGTGCTGTGCCCCTTACAATTAAATTCTTCCCTAACCTCTTGAAAAGTACTATCGTCAACAATATAAACACGTAACAACTGAACCGAACCATCAAACATGCCTCCAATAAATCATTGTCGATGTCATTCATAGTATTACGAGCCAATGTTACGCATTATGACTTCAGTACGACACAAGCGATAAGCGAAAGCGACAGCGATTAGCAGCACCTTTTTTTAAATAATACTATGTATAATGTCATTGATGAATCGTTGTGACAATCAGTAGGTATAGTATTTAATAGTTATTCTGAATTCGATAACACACTATATCTCATCTACATATTTACCTTGTGGTTGCGTAACGTTTCGACCGAGAAGCACAAACGGTGTAATACTTTGCAGTCGTTTTTTCGATAGATTTATGCAAAATCGTGCTTGCTATTATAATGTTACCCTGACCGCAGGGTCACTACAGGTAAATCGCGCGGCAAGACTACGACAACCTATCGTTGCGACAAGCGTTATCGTTATTGTGGCGTACCTATTGCTTTTCCCACCGAATCACTGAGTTTGAACTACCTTTAAACCTCCCCACTATTATGTTTGTTCGTTTGTTTGAACACGGTAATCTCAGGAACTACTGATCCAAATTGAAAAAACCTTTACTATTGGATAGCCCATAGTTGCGCGGGACAGCTGGTCTCATTATAAGAGCCAGTAGTATCTAATAATAATCGCTGTCACCTGTCGCTCTGGTAATGCACTCAAGCCTTTATAATCTAAAGTTCAATGCGGAGGTCGCGCAACAAAACCTTCTAAATTAGCTCTGACATTACTCCGGATTAACTTCTAAGTACTTAGAGTTGATACAATTATGGTCACAAAGCTAGATAAGCTTTCGAATCTATTGTAGCCTTCTCAGTAGGCCTGTTGAAGCACAAAAGATTTTATGATGTTGGCAATATAATGGTATAATCATACGGCAACATTGCATTGAAACTCATATAACACCCTGACTTTAAATATTATAGCTATAATAAAGTATTAATATAATAACGCACATAACACTTTGCCTGCCTCTGTGGCGCGGTGGGACTGTATCCGACTGCTAAGCAAGAGGTCGTGGGTTCGATTCCCACACGGTACTCCACTTTGTGTGATCTACAAAAAAAAACATTTCATTGATATATGTTCGTAAACTTTCGCGATTTGTACACATTATAGAATTTTATAAGCTACGGGTCTTAATCGCGTAAATATTTTATTTTAAGGCTAAATACTTTTGTTTAAGTGTTTTTGTTTGTTTTGCCCGACGTTTCGACCGTATTGTATAATAAACAAAGGTATTTAGCCTTAAAATAAAATATTTAAGACCCGTAGCTTATAAAATTCTATTTCATTGATATTTAATCGTTTAAACCTATTGCTTATATTAATTTTATTTTACTATTTGTGATTTGTTATGCTAATTTGATATAGGTTTTATATATTATAAATTTCAATTAGGTAATCACTCACACACATTCGACACTTTATCAGAATGGACACAAAAATGCGCTACAAAAAATCCCGTAAAACAACTTTCGCTCATTTTTATTCAGCTCTGCAATGTCATCAAAAAATATGGTAATTGTTGTTTTTTTTTTTTAATACATAATCCGCTATAGCGCAAAATATCGAGAGTAGGTACTTACAGAAGGAAAGTTATCCGTAAAGCAAACTTCGAAAACCTATAGAATAAATTGAAGTAATTTTTACAGGCATTTCTTGCCAATTACTTTACAAATACAATAATTGCATTTTTGAAAGATAGAAAAATTTGAAGTCCAGACCCAGGAATCGAACCCGAGACTTCCGTAGCCAAACCGGGGCCAGAAGCGAACCACCTATCTGGACTATCTTACTAGACCTCAAATTTTTCTATCCCTTGATGCTCGCGAGTTTGGGCCCTCGCATGCGACATCTAGTCGGTAGTTATAGAACTATCACGGCTTTTGTTATTGCTTCGTTACAGAGAGCATTTTAACATGCTTATATACATATTAAATTATATGCATGTTAAAATGCTCTTTCGCGAGCAACAAGGGATAGAAAAATTTGAGGTCTGTAGGTAATCTAGACGTGTTGTGGCGCGGATAACTTTACAAACAGACCAATAAACTATTTTACCTAGAAAGAACAATATGTAAAATGTTATCAGTAGGTACATACATAACAACAAGTTTCTTATAAAATACATTATTACTACATCTGTTTTAAGACCATAGTAATTCTCTGCTTCCATTTAACACCTTCTAATGATTTAACCTTCATATGCATTGCCCTTTTATATTTATGAGTACCTAAAGTCGATTGTTTCTCAAACAATAAGCAACAAAATTGACGTAGGTATAACCAATGTTTTATGTACAACATTCACGGAAATTGTCTATAACTTGGGTATCATAATTGTAAATGAAATATCGTATCTAATGACTTATCCAACCTAGACTGATTGGACTAAAATACCATTGTAATACCTACCTACCTTATTTAGCGTAAAATGGGTAATTGGTAAAAACTTTATGAATTTCAGTCGAAATCGAAAACTAGAAACAGAAGGTATTAAAAAAAATTAGCTCTAACGTCAAATCTGTCAAAATCCTCCTCCGAAATGATCCTGATGTCCCGATCCCACCATGAGATGAAGCTTTCCCTCTAAAACCTATCAAAATAATTATACTCGTTGGCGTGAAATAACAATAGCTTTTTTTTAAAGGCTGGACTAGGAATGTAGACATTAGCTCCCTGGCGGATCCGATCCGTCGCCGGCGAACCGGGCGGCGTCGGCACGCACATCTGCGCCTTATGCCGCCTTAGGTGGGGCTGCGGGCGGGCGTACGGGGTAATCTGCCCCGCCCGCGGCCTTCCGTGGAGGCGCGGCGCCCTGTGTGTATCCAGGGGCCGCGTAGGTGTGAAATGCCCGGAACGCAACAACATCGCGTCCGGGCATTGCCACCGGGCGGGCCGCCGACGGTATAACACATTTCGGCGGCCCGTTCGCGAAGGTGGCGAGCGATACACGGCGGGTTTTTTAGTGGGTGCAAACCCCACACTACCTCCACCGTCTTCCCCGGATGGTGGGGGTGTTCGTCAGGAATTTTTCCCGCCAAAAGAAAAAAAAAAAAAAAAAAAAAGGAATGTAGACATTATTTAAAAAAGGTCAAAACCTCCAAAGTCTAAACTCCAATAAATACTTATCGGCGCGTTTGGCAGCACCAAACGCGCCGACGAATGAAATCAAAAAAATGCCTACTGCCTATAAAAATCAAAAATTGTTAGTACCTTTTGTTTTTTTTTTGAACCTAGTCGGAATATGCTTTGTCCGTAGTATAATTCAAGCAACATAGGGACATTTTTCATTCTCCAATCTTTTAATATTGGGACAACCTCTATTGCATGGTAAGGATTCATTTATTATCGTATCATACTTATAGAATAACTCGTATGGAAGTAATTTGAACGTCAATCGTAAATGTTCTTCGTTTTTTCAACTGGTTTAAACACATAGTCGTAAATAAAACCTAGTTCTTGACAGACAGACACTACGAAGTTAGTGTATTGGAACATTAAGTAATTCGCCACGGTCATGTATGCGGCAGTTATCAATATATCTATCTGTACGCTATTATGTAAGTTTTTACGTGCATTGCAAATGTTTAAGCAAATTTATTTGGTGCTACGTGCAGCCAATCTATTTTGTAAAATAATTATAAAGACATAAAACTAGTCTTTTATTTGTCAACCTCGAAAAAGAACAAATACCACGAATTTTATAGAAATAGTGCTATAACTATGCACCTATTTTTATATTATTGATTAAATATAAAACCTAAACCTCACAGTTACATTGCCGAGTAGATGCTCTTTCCAAAAAGGGCGCCAACTTAGCTTTAGCTAAGCTGTAAGAACGCCTATCGCTGATTTTCAATTGCAACCCGCGCGCAGAGTAGCGCACGGACGAGGGAGATTTGAGATAAAAGAATAGTACGTAGGTATTGTTAAATAAATAAATACAATGTTAAGAACTGAAGAAATAGATAAATACACTATATAAATAAAAATAAATACATATAATGTCTTAACTTGATACATTATTATTATCTTGTTTAAAAATATTAATTTACATATGTGACGAAAACCAAAATTATTAAAAATAAATACATTATAATGATAAATAAATTAATATACATTGTGTAAAACACACACACATTCCATTCCATTCATTAACAAGCACAGGTGACAAGAAGTTATAAAATAAACATAAAAAATTGATTCGAATCTGAAATAACTGAAATAGCCCTAAACGAAACTTGCCGGATTATAACAGGCTGCCTCAAGACGACCCCGGTACATAGTCCCGCCAGATGTGCGCAGGGCCGTAGCGAGGGCAAAGATACGTAGTGATTCGCGGCACCCTATACATGGTTACACGCCGGCACAACAGGAGACTGAAGAGCCGCAAGACTTTTGTCAGGAGTGTCAGCCCTTTGACATCGGATCTATCAAGGGCGAGATGTAATCTGTGAAGTGACGGAGTACCCCTGCCAAATCCATTTATGCGACCTGTTGAGAGTCCCCCTCCCAAACATGAGTTTCCATGGCCGATCTGGAAATCTCTACAGGATCTGGAACAGACTTCGGACACTGGTCAGCCGAAGCAAAGGTAGATTCTCAGCTATGCTTGTGCGGTGTCGTGGCTCACCTTACATCGTGTCCTATCCTGTGTGCCCAATCACCTGCACCCAGAAGGATTTGATGGCTGCCTCGGATAATGCAGTCGTAGTGGCCGCGTTGTGGGCCATATAAATTTAATATAATTCAAATTCCATTTAAATTTACTGTCGAAACGCTTAGAAGTAAAAAAGTATCTAAAGGTACATTGCATAGGTACCACGGATACCTACTAAAGATTCTATATATTTACTATGCCACCAGACAGATTAATGATCAGATATTTATATATATTTAAAGAAGCCGGCATTAATGAAAAGTTCCTAAATATCTCGATTTTTTAGCGTTACTTAATAGGAAACGTTTGCGGTCTACATTCAGGTCATAATTATCAAATGACTAATGTTAACATATAAATCGGCATTACAAGTCATATCCGCTGTAAGTTCAACATAATTATGTATGTATGTGTCTAATTTAGTAGAGTAGTGACCGAGTGACATAGGGGCACACATGTGCGGATTTCACCTGTCATTTGACATTAATGGTAAATAAATAATCAGACAGAATGCCGGTAATCAAAATTTACTGGTTAGGTAATTAAGATCGAAGTAAAACCTTTTAAGTAATTAATTCCTTTTTTGCTAAAACGATCTGTGAAACGTACGCGTTGTCTGAAAAGTTGTCATTTGGGTTGCCATGGTCAACGGCATCATGTTTAAGTACCTATTTGAAAATCGGAAGTTAACATTAATTGAATTAACGATAATTTAAATATCAGAAACTTAAACTGATTTTGTTAATTTGGCAGTTGTGTTCAAAATTAACCAAATATTATTAATAACTGTAATTATTTTATTTAATGTTTTAATTACTGCCTACTATTTAAATAATTACTGGCTATATATAACACGCGTTATTATTGACTAAGTACATAAATTACATAAATGTTCTAATTCTACCATGATTACCGACTTACAAAACATTTAGTAGGTAAATACTTCACTTTCTAAATTATGTATATTACATATTGATTTGTTTATATAATTATTTTAATCCACATACCTACCTCTTGTTAAATAATAACAAGCACATCTGCATGTGAATGCCTAATTACAAACGACAGTTTCTGTGACATTGGCCTCCTTTTGAAATCAATTTTCTACTCGTATACATAATTATGTTCTTTCTCAAATTGATGTAAGCTCAGATTATACTAATGAGCTAATCTAGGGCACACTAATCTTATCCTTTATGATTACCTGTTATGATCTACTGTGCCGAGACGTGGACACTTGCGGTTGGGCTAGTCCACAAATTAAAATTGCACAACGGGCTATAGAGCGAGCTATGGTTTCTTTTAAGGATAAAAATTCGCAATGAGGTCATCCGACAAAGAACTAAAGTTACTGACATAGCTCGCAGGTTAAACAGACTGAAGTGGCAATATGCTGGACATATTTACCGAAGGACCGATGGCCGATGGAGCTAAAGATGCGAAAGGCAGAGGACTGGAAGTTTTGAGAGGCCTATATCCAGCAGTGGACCGATACGGGCTGATGATGTAATTATTTATTAAACCGACACAATTTTTTGCAATAAGAAAAAAAAGCGTCATTCAACGAATAGCCATAATTAGATTACGATCGATAGCGTTGTACAATTAATAATTATAATGATGTTAACATAATCTAATGATAGTGAAAATCATAGAGTCGGTAACTCATTACTTAAATAGCCCAACGTTTAACGCCCAAGCTGCAGCATAGGTAATCGTTAAGCAGAAACAACAACCAAACTTCACAGGAATTTTCAGATGTACCACTTTAATCAATTAATTTTACAGCACCAAACTAAGAACCTGTATTTGTATTTTTTGCTTTACTTGTTACATTTCAAAAATAAAATCATGTTCTTTTTAGATGCGATCTCTCCCGAGATACAGAAGCGTGTAACTTTATTTAGAAAACCGTAATTCATCTATACTAATATTATAAAGCTGAAGAGTTTGTTTGTTTGTTTGAAGGCGCTAATCTCAGGAAGTACTAATCCGAAATGAAAAATTCTTTCACTGTTGGATAGCCCATTTATCGAGCAAGGCTATAGGCTGTATTAAATCACGCTGCAATTAATAGGAGCGGAGCAGCAATGAAAAATGTTACAAAAACGGAGAATATTTACGCAGATGAAGTTGCGCGGGACAGCTATTCGCTTATAATCTCTGCATCAACTCAGTCACTACTCAACCACGGTCCTCCCATAAAATTACTAAGTCATTGAACACACGCTTAACAAGTAATTAATTGGTCACAACATAATAGACGCTAGAGCCTCCGACTTGACCCACTTATACACCGGACAATGACAGGTGTTATCATGTCAATCATACGTAGAACCTTCTATTGTGTACTTATGACTGTGACACGGAGGTCCCGTGATGAACTCGCTACAGTGCTTATTATGAGATTGTTTTAAGATTATACATAATTGACAAAAACATCCCACAGAGAGGCGCGATTATTCACGAATGGTTATTACATAGCTAACAATTGATTAGTATTTTCTTTAGCTTACATAAACATAAATGTTTACTTTCACGATTTCATGCGAATTTCAACCAGTATACTACCATATTTACCCGTATCTAGTCAATGAATGTATTAATTATTTCATTCTATGTTTATTGCATGAACATAATCATGGTTACAGCGTTCCCACTGCAAGGACACAAGCCAGATCTCTGAGTGAAGGTACAGGCTGTTACCCATCACGCCCATTGCGAATTAGTAATTATTTCGCTCACCGTCAAATAATTCTAAATCCCAGAAAAGGGAACTAAACATTATTAACTTAACGAATTGGTAAACTATGATAATTTTAGTCACCTTTAATTACCATTTTTTGATTTATCTTTCTAATTAGAAAATGTCATAGTCATAAAATCCTTTTTTAATTGACCACAATGAAGCGTTGAGGCTAAACAGCGATTCGATTTTTTTACTGTTTATTACGCTATACCACAGAATAAGCAATAGTATACCAATGCCTTCTAAATGTTCTTTAATATCCTTCAACCTCATGTTCATTCGTCGAACAGTTTGGGGTGCAGAGTGTGCCTGAAAATTGAATTTAATGGATATTTTTTTTGGTGTGTAATTACACTATTTATACCTAATTAATTAAACTTATTATTTATACCTAGCTATTTTCGTTTTCAAGAGAAGAAAAACTTATAGAGCTAAAAAAAAAGAAATTGTGGTCGTCAAAGGGCATATTATCAGCGTCAAAAAGATTTGAAGAAAAATGAAAAAAAAAAATTGCACATGTTGATAAAAAACGCTATGCAATAGCTTTACCGAGGCAGTCCCCGAGTGTCACACATTTTTTTACCACATTTATGCTCAAAAAACTTAATTATCGTTCCTTGGTAATCTAGTAAAAGACAAAAAATGTCACAGTCCATTATTAAAACGTAGCAGCACTTACAAGACCGGCCCTGTATCGATCAATAACAGATTACAACATGAGATAATCGAGTTACAACACACTTACACTAATCCGCGGTATCACTACAATGACCTACATATCGTGACACAACCAAACAATGAAACGCAAGTTTGACACCAATTAATAGCACAAATAAGAGAGTGTTTGTACCTGACATTGCCCGCGGCTTTGAGCATTCGGAGATAATCGTAATTACTAAGAGGTACAGTTACCATGCGTTCTTATTTCTACAGACGGATATTTAAATGCTAACTAATTCAATAGGGTAAAACCAATCGAAAGAAACAGACTGAGTCGCCCATCAGAAACAGCAACGCTAGAGCGTGCCGTTGCTACTGATTCACTTATTTTCACATATTTCTCGCATATTTATGAATCTAGTCCGATCGGATCATACAGGGTCCTTATTCACTATCTTTTTTTTCGTTTTCGCTGCAAGCCCAAGTTTCTAACTGTCAAAATCTTGTCATAATGTTCAATAGAGAGCTACGCTTTTATATCCATCGCGCATGTGCGCGGACATCTTTGAGCGCACCGCGCATGCGCCAGTGCGCGCGGGCTTGCCGCGAAAACAAAAAAAAACATAGTGAATAAGGACCCAGGTAACTATCATACATACAAATAAATGTCAGAATATTACACAGGCTTTATTTTAGCTGTACGGTACAGCTAAGGTAAAGCCTATAACTTCTTAACATATATTTTAAACATTTCTACATCGATCTGAATACCTTAATTGTCGAGGATATTATTAACTAAGATGAAATATCCATATATTTTCATAGTTAAAAAAAAACAATAAATAACCGACATTTCTGTCGGTTATTTATTTAACTGCCAGCATATTGTCTGGAATTTCCAAATTTTAGAATGGTAACCCTACTCATGAAACTCTGGCTGCTCGTAAGCTTTGACCGGCGCCCGCGCATTATCGATGGTTAACAGCCAATTAGTTGTGCCGATGATTGATCTGTTACGAAATTTAAAAGCTCTATTGAAGGCGAATGAAGATGCAATCAGCATTGTAAATTGTTTGCTTTGGGAAAACGATTTACAATAAAGTTGAAGGTCTTTGGTTCTGTTCCTGCGTGATGAGAACTGTGAGTCCATCACGATGTGATTACTACGTCAGGAAATCTCTACATATCGTTAGTAGAAAAAATACTAAGGAGATGGTACCTATAGATATCCAATAACACGCAACTCTAATCTTGTAAATGATCCATCCTAGGCTACAAGCTAAAATCGCTGTTAATTGTGAATTCAACGACAAATAAAACTTCTTCGAAATAATCAACTGAACGAATGTAATTTATATTAGGTCCTTGGAAAATAATGATATTAAAAATACCAAAGATTCGTTTATGGAAAAGAACTACTGACTATATTGAAAATGGATGAAATTAGCATTTTTATGGCAGTTTCAATTATTGTACAATACAAAACCCATGTTTCGACGTAAAACTGAACAACTGTAAACAACAAGTAACCATGTTTATCTTTGTGTGCAGATGGCGTTAACTTGCGACTGTCCGATGACCCAGCCGGGTCCGACCCTGGCGGCCACATGCGGCGGGGGCGCCTTCATGCTCTTTATGGGGCTGCTCGAGGTGTTCCTGAGGAGCCAGTGCGATTTGGAGGATCCCTGTGGGAGGGCACAGGTATGCTAAACACATCAAGGGCTGAAGTTCCTTATACGTATAAGTATCTGAGCCTTCTCGCTTATGTGTATTATAGTTTTTATCTTAGTATATACTAACTTAAGCAGGATCAAGCTCCTAGAAACTAAAAACCTGGGTCAACTATTAGATCCAAGCATCATTACCCTTGGCCTTTACTCGGTCGTACGTCCCCATGGCAAGACCAAATCTTACGCTTAGGACAAACACGACTCCTCAAAGCATGACTCTGATTTCCATAACGTCAGCTTTATCTCATTATAGTAAATTTAATTTTGTTCTAAAAGGGAAGATAAACAGACATTATGACAGAAAATGTCTATACGTTCTGATAACGAGCGTTTTACTAGCGAGCGTTTGTCTCATTTCTTCTAACTGTCCACATGCGCGTAAGTAAACCGCGCGTCAAGCACTCGTCACCTCAATGTTACCTACTCGTTGGCCTGTCTCTTAAAACGCAATTGACATGTTGACTTCCGTAAACAAGGGAAAAGGGTATAATTGTACTGTTTACAGCAGTCTTGTACATTTTCCCAGCATTTGCAAGTTCGGTCCTCCAACTAAGATGTTTTGTAAAGTCGCCGCGATTAGATGTCGTTGTAAAGTCACGAAGCGACGTCACGAGCGCTTTCTGTCTCATTTAGGAATCTCTAATTGTTTGATTGATGTTGAATTTCGAATTGCTTAGCATTTATCAATATGTGATTGTTAAAATAAATACAGAAATTACAATTCGCGCTTACATTGGTTTTGCGCTAGTCTAATTAAAATGATTCTACCTGCCTACAAAGGAAGATAGAACTTAATAGTTTTCTATAATTCAGGCAATTATCACATTTACATATAAATCATAAAAAAAATATATAGAAAAAAATTACGACACCAAAAGGCAACTAAAAAGAAAAAACAAAATATAAATCTGCTAAAAATATGCCCGTTTAGTAGGTACAAAAAATAAAATTCCCAATTTTTTTAGATGTAGGGCAGATTTAAAAATTTTGGGAATTTTACTTTACTTCTGGTGCGAGAAGGTCATTGGCTGCCGACTTAAACATTTCGAAAATGAATGTACCAATGTATACCTATTTACCAGAAGCAAGTGCAGTAATGTATAGGTACCTATTAAAATGAAATAGTGATACGTCACAGATTTCTATCTCTGTATAATATTCTGCTTATGACGACATTGTGTAGTTTAATCATAATACAAGTACGAGTAGTTATATCACAAAGATCTACTGATACATCAATCATTTGTCTGATTGGCGGGTTGTTAACGCGAATAAGAGCAAACTTGATCTCTCTTATTTCCTTGTTTTTATTAGCTCGTTCTGTAAAACCAGTACCTTATTTTCCAACTGCATATAAAAAGGTATCTTTCTTACTAGTTTTTTTCTACAATTTTACGGCTATGTATAAACTAAGTTTTGTAAAATTTCATCAAAATCCGGTCTGTAATTAATGCGTAAAACAGCTACAGCCATACATCCATTCACCCTTATTAATTAGATAAGTAATATTAGATTAGCAATGGCGAGCATTCATTAAATAAAATTCGCATCCTCCAAAATAAAACATAAAATAAGATATTTCATTGCAGCACCAATTTCAAAATGTTTATTTATTTTTTGTTGTTGTACCTACCTACCTATATTATTTTTTACTTTTTAGTTACCTTGTATTTATTTTTGAAGTCGGTTTTTATTTGATTAAGTAAATATTTTGATTTTTTCGCTCTGAAAGTTGCATTAATCTTCTTTATCTTTTGAACTTCTGCTGGCGCAATTATTTAAATCGGATTTTTACGCGGGAACGATTCTGGAACCATACATTGAGCATGGTCCGACATGCTTTTGCCCGTTTTTTATTACTAAGGGTGCGTTCTATACTTCTGCCTCTAACATTTTTGTACAAGCTGAAGAGGTACGCTAATGAATTTATGTGTCTGCCTGAGTGACCCCAGTCGTTTAACATTTAGACATTTTTTTGCTATAAACTTAATACATTTCAGTTTTATTTTTATTTTTCATAAGTTTTATGAATTCATGTTGATAAGCTTTTGCGATTTGTACACATTATAATAGTGAGTGATAAAAATCAAGCGAGTGTAGTTTCCGAAACCCGCGCTTCACGGAGGCGACGCTGAGCTGGACCAGTCTACCCGTGACCACGGCCGAAACGACGGGCAATAAACAAGGTATTTTACCTTAAATTATTCACGCGATTAAGACCCGTTTAATTTTATAATTTTGTGAATTCTTAAATTATCGACATTTTTGCTTCTTACTACGGTTACTTACTTATTAACAAATTGAAATCCAGCTAGGTCGGTCTAAAAATTAATAATAACCTCTAGAATTATTGTCCGTCACATTGACAGTCGACCCGTGACCACGATCGGTGCAATTCGATCGAAACGTCGGGTAAATATAAGGTTCGTACCTTTAAATAATTCACGCGATTAAGTCCCGAAATATATCTAATACCTATAGAATGTATCAATGTTCTGTACCTATCTACTCTAGTTCCTCTGGTAAAAAAAATACAATGATGGTTACATTATTGTTAAACTTATATCTACAGCATAAAAGTATAGATAAGTGTAGACTATAGATATAGTAAGTGTAGACTATTCACAGTCGAGGCTACAACAAATGCGTGCAATAAAAATAAACTTTCATTTCTATAATTGCACTTAATTATACAGTTAACATTTATGATACAAAAACGTTCGTCAAATGAGACATATCGTTCTATTACTTCCTCGTTTTAAAAAATACACGTTCACCTCTAACCGATGCGATAAATGTGAAGTTATAAAACTGACATGAAAAAAGGAGGTGATTTATTATAACGCTTTTATTTGTTTGTAGCTCGACGGTCGACATGCAACTGTCATTACGTACCTATTACCTACCTAGGCATCAATAAGGTACTGAAACTGTTTAATTCAATTTCAATCACCCGCGTGCGAAAGCGATGAAAAATCTTTTATCTTATCTTTTTTATTCAATATCCTTCCCAGGGACTCAAACTATCTCCATACCGAGTGTTATCTAAATCAGTCCATCGATTTAAACGTGAAGACGTAACAGACAGGCAGACTACAGAGTTACTTTCATATTTACAATATTCGTGTGTCGACAATGGTTGTGTATCTACCTAGTACTAAAGATCATTAACAGCTATTCTCTGAAGGTGGTACAGCGAGATAGCCGAAGTCATGTGCGTAGACATCGCCAAGGCATTACATGGTACCAGGAAAGCTCATTACAACGTTGTCATGGGAGATTTTAATTCTAAAGTGGTCCAGCAGTGGACCGATACAGGCTGATTGATTATATCATTAGTTTGAATAGGTATAGCAAGAGAGAGTATTGATATAGATGTATTAAAACGACGGACTTTCAATTTATTACAGGTATGCTTCTATGAGCCTTAAATATGTACGCCCCAGTACAGTACGATCAACGTAACTTGACCGGATTGTTTTGTCATAGATTATTTATAGTTATTGTCATAGAGATACCTTAAAATTACTTACTAAAACGATTTATTATGTTTAATCGTTTAAAAATACTAACAAAATTTTAATTCAATAATAAAAAAACACTATTTAAATGAGTTCATAAAAGTTTAAATTTAGAATAGTTACAGTAAATACTAAGGAAGCTTTGGAGAACAATTTCTTTACGAAACTAATCACAAAAAAACATGAATTTGTAATACTAAATAAGACAACGTAATGCGTAATCGCATCTCTAATTCTCTTGATTTAGCTACCGCCCCCGCCCCCCGCTTCCTGTCACCATTTACTTCCAAAAAATGCATCTACGCAACCACTTGTCGCCTACTTCAGTCCGGCCTAGTTACGTTGATCCAACTGTAATACGATATTTACGTGACAAACCTTCGCCCTACGCGCAAAAAAAAAGTGCGTACAGGAAGGGTAAGGCTATATGTAACAAAAACGTGACGATAATTGCCAGTCAGCATTACGTTTTCTAAACCGTATCTAAATATGAACTAATTCAACTAGCAGTTATCAAATTAACGTAACAGTAGGTACCTAATCGCATGAGCGCACTTGCCGACCGCAGCCTCCCTGTAAAGACCTCACTGACATCACTTCTACCGCAGATTACCCGCCAGTTGCTTCGTCTTGCGACTGCGGTCACTTTCGGCATAATCGACTTACGAAACTCACTGACCATATAATTACAAAAATGTTGATGTCAATTCTGAAAGACGGATTGAAAATGATATCCGTTTAATCAGGTCTTTATTGAAATTAAATCAATAATTTGTTAATATTACCTACCTACCTAATATCTGTCGAAATAACAATTTGAATTTGCCAAATAACCTAGCCTATCGCTATTAATGACACAATATTTTTCATCTTCTAGATTACCTACAAGTTTTTTCTATTCTCAGAATAATAACTAAAATTTAAACTTTCGCGTTGCATGATTATAACTATCTAATATACGGGAATTGCAACCTGGTCGAAACGTCAAGCAATTTTACGGTAAACAATGCGCGTTAATTCGTATATTGAATAGATATAATACATATCATATCAACCCATATGATGGTCCACTGCTGGGCACGGGTCTCCCCAGTAGAACCTACTGGTATGTAGATCCTGGGGGTAATTGCCATAATCGCCACGCTTGGCGAGCGGGTTGGCGATCGCAGTAAGGCTTTAAGTACGCAGAGGACGCTGCTGCCCGTCCTCCGGAGTGAAATCCCTTAGTCGCCTTGATATAATAACTAAAACTTTAAAATAAATATAAAAATAAATCATCATCTTTATTTGATTTTTGCAGCTGCAGTCATTACCTAGATTAAATTGCGTTTTAAAGACAGAGCAGTCCTGCAGCACCTATTGATTTCTTTTTCCAGAAAATGTACCTTGTATTTGCAAATCGATGTTGAGCTAATCGCCCCGCACTTGAGGGTATTCCCCTTAATAAGGCATTGACAAAGTCTGTATACCTAGTGTTTGACTAAACAGATTGAGCGAAATGCTTTATTTTCGGGACTGACATTTGAAGTTTGCTTATAGAAATAAGTAGGTATTAGCGTACTAATGTTATTTTTAGTTTTATGTGCTGAAGACCAGTAGAGTCGCGTCATCCAGCTGAAACAATTAGATGAGATAAAATGTAGCTATCATCCGTTTGTGAATATAATGTCAAACTCAATTAGCTCTATGTTGTTAGTACAATAAAGACGTCAACATTATGAAAATATAAATTCTGCGACAGTTCCGACAATAGTAAAAAGTGTACCTACATATTGGTGTAACAAACGTATATTATAACGATAACGAGCTGTCTCGCACAACTTCGTATTCGTAAATATCCCCATTTTTGCAACATTTCTCATTGCTGCTCCGCTCCTCTTGGCCGTAGCGTGATTTTATACAGCTTATAGACTTTCTTGATAAATGGGCTATCTAACAGTGAAATAATTTTTCAATTCGGATCAGTAGTTCCTGACAAACAACATTAATCGTTGACAAACTCTTCAGCTTTATAATATTAGTATAGATTATCCACTATTTAATGTTATGTTTCCCAGTTTCGACGGCACATGGACTCGGTGTACGACTTCATAGTGGTCGGCGGTGGGTCAGCAGGGTCAGTGGTGGCAGCTAGGCTGTCCGAGGTGCCGGAATGGAGGGTGCTCTTGTTAGAAGCAGGTATGTAATTCAACGGAGTTCTTAGCTACCTATGGCCCAGGCCTCACTGCGTTTTTTTTTCCGTGGGCGGTTAACTGCAAAAACGCAGACACGCATATTACTAGTAAAAATCAGTGAAACTCATACAAGTGGCCGCACTACGGTTTTGTGGTTTACGAACAACTCAGTGCGGCGTGTGCTTAACTTTGACTAGACAGGAAAACAGAACAGTGTCGATCCTTACCTTTCCATACCCTTCTTTTGATAGGTGTGTCTAATGGATACCCATTAGGTAGAGACACCTATCAAAAGAGGGATCCTAAGTATCCAAACAAGACTAAATAATTAAAAAAGAAGCACAGTTCACGTAGTAATAAGGACATCATATTCGAGTGGCTATAATTTTGGCCGCTACATGTACTGCCGACTACAAAGATCATGATAATATGGCACTTCGGACCATATAAGTATAGATACTTAGAAGATTTTACTACAGTCAATATAAGACAAATTAATTCCATATTAAAAAAAAAACTTAGCAGATCCATATCTTAAAAGAACACACTGTCCGTATCAATACCATTATCAAGCTGGTCTTTATTTACGTTCCAGGATTCGACGAGCCGACAGGAGCGCAGGTGCCATCTATGTTTCTGAACTTCATCGGCTCCAGCATCGACTGGGGCTACCAGACAGAGTCCGAGCCGGCCGCCTGCCTCGGCGAAAAGGACAGGAAGTGCTACTGGCCTAGAGGAAAGGTACCCTCGAACATGCAATATCCGACAAATATACATAGTTGGCTACTAAAAGTGGCGAGCGGTATTTCAATCCATTTTTCCCACAGATACATTGTAGCAAAATATTGATATTATAGGTATTTTAGACATCAGTTTTTTATAGCCTGCTCCAAGTTTGCCTACTTGTTTAACCTGTAACAAACTTCGATGCCATTTTCATCATGGATATCATTGTCAATCAGTCATTCATTCATATTAATTAATGACAATGATATCGATGATGAAAATGGTATCGACGACATTTTCCTATTAGCATTATATTATGGCAACGGCATAGATGATGGCAATTCCTAATTGCCTATTATAACGTTAAAAAAACAAATAGGCACATGTTTTTTTTTATTAAATGAATTGTTATTTTTACAAAGCTTATAGAAAATTTCATTATAATTTCCAGGTATTAGGCGGCACATCAGTAATGAACGGTATGATGTACATCAGGGGCTCGAGGAAGGACTACGACAGCTGGGCGGCCGCCGGCATCGAAGGTTGGTCCTACGACGACGTGCTGCCCTACTTCCTCAAGTCAGAAGACAACAAACAAGTCAAGGAGATGGACCAGGGCTACCACGGCACGGGCGGGCCGCTTACAGTCTCGCAGTTCCCGTATCATCCCCCGCTGAGTTATGCCATTGTGAAGGCTGGGGAGGAGTTAGGTCTGTGTAGTTAAACTATTTCCTAAGTTTACGTCATGTAATTAGATTACCAAGCTGTCTTTCACTTCCACGTTTTCATATTCCAATATGTAGGGTAGCGAGGTAATATCTGCCAATTTTAGAATATTTTTATTTAAGATTGAATCACAGATCTAATTGTTGCAATATTTTAAACTTCTGCAAACGTACGTTCCGTAAAGATTTGTAATCAAATGCAAAGAGACTAATCGAAACTGGTGGCATAATATTTTTTCAGATGCACCGAATCACTTTTACAGATTAAGTTTGTCATTTACCAAATCTTGCCTTAAAGTATCTGGACCTTTTCACATTAAAAGTCTTTTATCGATCTCCACAGGCTACAAACAACGCGATCTCAACGGTATCCACCACACTGGCTTCGCGATAGCGCAAACGACGAACCGCAACGGTTCCCGCCTCTCCGCGGCTCGCGCGTTCCTGCGCCCAGCCAAGCACCGCTCCAACCTCCATGTGATGCTAAATGCGACCGTCACCAAGGTGCTCATCAACCAGACCACCAGGCAGGCGTATGCCGTCGAAGTTAGGAACAGCTACGGCGGAACTGAAATTATCTATGCTAATAATGAGATCATTTTGAGGTGAGCTCTTTGGGAAATATACACGTACGTTATTAAAAGAGTATATTAAGGTATTTTGCTCAGGATTTCTATTCCCATCTGATGATGGTTACCTATTGTCACCCAACCGTCTCACATTGCTCTAGCTATCAATAACTTCTAACTTCTCTTTGAAGAACCTCGCGTTTAGATTAGCTAATTCAAATTTTGCTATCATGTCCACAGCGCCGGTGCAGTAGGTTCCCCTCAAATCCTACAAATGAGCGGCGTGGGCGACCCAGAAGTATTGTCTCGCGCGGGAGTCAAAGCGGTGCACAGGCTGCCAGGCGTCGGCCGTAACCTGCAGAACCATGTAGCTCACTTCCTGGGCTTCACCGTGAGCGACAACAACACCACCCCGCTCAACTGGGCCACTGCTATGGAGTATCTGCTGTTCAGAGATGGACTCATGTCTGGAACTGGTAAGATTCTTATGACATTTTTAAGGCTAATTGACACCGAGTATCATACATTCAGATTTTTCATCTAACCTTTGACACACTTTTATAGGTTTTAACTCTTTTTTGGCTTTAACAAAAACCGTCATGTGGGCCAATACTCTGGTACGTCCTCGTCGGATATAACGTTTTGGAACTGTATTAATTCGCAGCTAGAAAAAAATGTGTGATGGCCCTCATCACACATTTTTTTCAACACACAAAATTATACTGCTTTTTCAAATTATCCAGATATGGTCATAGATATATTTCTCTATACATTTACTTACATATTCAGGTATATCTGAAGTGACAGCCTTCATCAACACCAAATACGCGAACCCAGCTGAAGACAACCCTGATATCCAGCTGTTCTTCGGCGGCTTCCTCGCCGACTGCGCCAAGACTGGCATGGTGGGAGAGCGGTTGGACAACGGCTCCAGGGCTATTCAGATCATACCCACCGTGCTGCATCCCAAGAGTAGAGGACGGCTGGAGATCAGATCAGCTGATCCGTTTGATTACCCGAAGATATATGCCAAGTGAGTGATATCCCAAGTAGCAAATAGGAATAGTGGTTACATCTTACATATCTTTACTTTATCATAAATCATAATGGCCAAAGTATCGGACTCGCAATCGTGAGATCGCGGTTCGAATCCTACTCATTATACTATAGACGTAAACCCACTCGTAACACAAGCAATTTAGTTTAACTGGAGGGGTTAGGTATATTGCTAGCAATGTGGAAAAGAATCTCACATCGCTAGTCATCTTTAAAAAAAATCTAAAGTACCTAGTTTTATTTGGTTTACAACAAAATAATGTTTAACCACTGTTACTTTTTACCCGACTATAAGGAATGGTTTTGTTTTTCGCGCGTATCTTGTATGTATGTATGTATGTATGTAATATTCTATATTACCTGATATCTCACAATCCACTGAACGGATTTATACAAGTCAGACGTTGTTAGATTTGTCTTGATCGCCCAAGTGTTCTTAGATATGTGACGTTTGAAAAAAACAAACATGGCGGCTGTGAGATGTCAAAATAAAAAGGTGTGAAAAAAAAAATTTACACATTCCATATTCATGCAATATGCGTATCAAATAAAGGGCTCATTTTAAGCATTTCAAAAAGGTATAAAATGATTATGACTGTAATACTAAAAAAGTTAGTTAGCAACCATTCTTTTTTCAATTTTCAATACTTGACAGTAGCTGTGATTGGAGATTCATTAATGCCTTGTGCAGGCGGGTTTTTTATTTTTCAATTTTTTTTTAGCAAATTAAGCATATCCAAAACCAAGTTACATAAGTGTCCTTAAAACTAAGTATATACCTACTTTGTATTAAGTAATGCCTAAAGTTAAATCTGAAAACCTTATTTTTACTGTAAGTAAAAAAAAGTTAGATTATTTAAAAGCTGACATTAAACTGTATTAAATATTAGTTAGAATTAGTTACTTACAATTATCTTTAGTTTAACTATAAAAATTGATTTTGTAGTTAAACTTAAGATAATTTTAACACAAAGTTCTAAAAAATGTTTTATATTTTAAGGTTTTTAATATTGTATTTTTTGGAAATAATCGCTCCGAAAGTCGTACCCTTAACTTTAGAACTATGTGACCAAAAAATATAAAAAAATCACAAAGGTAGCGCTTAATAAATACTTTAACTAAATCGGATATACCGTCATTGAATTATTGCCGAAAAACTGCGTTTCTCAACAAAAGGTCGCAAGTGCCATTAACATACGTTCTTCTGGTGATGCAATTATTCAAGGCTGCGGAACCCTACACTGAGCATGGTCCGACATGAAGTACTACAAGACACCTTTTCATCATCAATATTCATTGATTAGTCTTTGAGTAAAATGCCTATGACATACGGACAGACAGACAGACATACAGACAGACTGACAGACAGACGGATATGACGAAAATATAAGGGTCCCTTAATGCAATTTTGGCTACGGAACCCTAAAAATTATACGAAAATATAGGAAGGTATTGTGAATATATTTATATATTTTCGTATAATATTTTCCTAAAGTTGTAAAATTAGTTTAACTACTAATATGTTCACTATTATTCCAGTTATTTAACCCACCCAGACGACGTGAAAACTTTAATCGAAGGCATCAAGTTCGCCATAAAGCTGTCCGAGAGCAAGGCCCTGCGGCGCTTCGGCGTGAAGATGAACAAGACGCAGGTGACGGGGTGCGAGAACATCAACTTTGGGTGCGACGCGTACTGGGAGTGCGCCGTGCGCATGCAGACGGGGCCCGAGAACCACCAGGCGGGCTCCTGCAGGATGGGGCCCCGGGGCGATGCCGATGCCGTCGTCGATCACTTGCTGCAGGTTAGTTCGTTGGGGTAGTGACGGTTTAGTAACGATAGTATTCTACTTATATCTAGAGCAAACACAGATAACGCCCTAAATTTTTTACTCATGGCCTATAGTTTATTAATGCCAATGCAGTTCATTACTGCCCAGTAGATGGTATTCTAAGAGAGGCTACACACAAGCGGGTCGGCAGTAATTGTCGCACAACAAAGCCAACCCTAAGCAACTACTACACATGTTCGGCTTCATTAAGAAGTGCCGACATTCGACTTTACCGCCCGGCTGTGCGTGCCGATGTCAAATGATGTTGGTAGTTCAATTTAGTTAATTGTTAATTTATGTTCCAGGTGCAAGGCATAGACCGCCTGCGAGTGGCGGACGCGAGCGTGCTGCCGACCGTCCCGTCCGGCAACACCAACGCGCCCGCCATCATGGTCGGCGAGCGCGCCGCTGACTTCATCAAACAACGCTGGCTCTCCACCACTCAGGTACACCTTCACGATTGTTAAAATATCACTTCACGCTGCGGACTTTATTATCTTTTCCCACGTGGATATGATAAAAAAAACTATCTATCAAGCGATTTGGCTACTAAAGAGACATACATATATATATACTAGCTGTCCCGCGCAACTTCGTATGCGTAAATTTTCCCCGTTTTTGCAACATTTCACGTCGCTACTCCGCTCCTATTAGTCGTAGCGCGATGTTTTATACCCTATAGCCTTCCTCGATAAATGGGCTATCCAACAAAAAAAGAATTTTTCAAATCAGACCAGTAGTTCCTGAGATTAGCGCGTTTAAACAAACAAACAAACAAACAAAGCAAACAAACAAACTCTTCCGCTTTATAATATTAGTATAGATATATATACTCGGAACAACAATTTGTGGAACACACATAGTGGCGTGACATAAGATGAATACAAAATATGTCAAAATTCTATCTCTAGTAGCCATATCCATCGTTAGATAGATTATTGAAAACGGCCGTTACATCGGCCTAGTGTCCTTGGAGCTTAGCCCGCCGACTAGCAGTCGAAACAAAACGCTACTAATTAACTGTACTTGCCTATTACCCTATACTTTTTAAGTTTCAAAATAATGATAGAATCACTTCAACAGGCGCCGTACCCTGTGATCCACGGCGGTCTGACCAACGTGCTGCAGGCGAGCGACCAGCAGGAGCCCTCGTGGAGATGGGCCTAGTACCACTGCCTTATTATATAATATACCTCATAAGCACTGCCCCTAGATTTATGAATTTGTAAATACAATAGACTTTACAACTCTACTGTCACAGAAAACTTACAAATGAATTCGTCCCTTAATTTCGTTATTTAAGAACATGTTTCTTAAATAACGAAATTAAAGCATTATCAACCAAAATGAATCTGGACTATAGTTATTTAGAGAATGATAGTAAAAACCTGCGATACAAACACTACTAATGCGTTACTTTACACACTGTTGTTATCATTACTTAATCCAAATTGGATTTTAGAACCTAATAAGTTGGTTTAAAGCTAATTTTATCGAACACCTACCTAATTAAAAGTGTAATTCAATACATGACATGAGAGTAATAGGTTCATTTTATTTATCTATTTCTGTGACAACTTTTAAAGTATTACTTATATATCTGAACGCACTGCGTCACTGTACAAATTAGTATTTATTTGTATTTTAATTCTCTCTACTTTAATGCAAATTGGTGTAAGTCTACACTTGCTAACAAAATCATTGCACTCGAGACTTCCAAAGTTCGTGGTGCAATAATTTTACAAGCGAGGGTATTATTTATAATTTACATTAGGTTAGGTAATTTTATATAATAAATGTTTTTTTACATAAATGTATTTTGTTTCTATTTCTATATAATTTAGTTAAGTGTACCGTACCAAATTGTATTGATTTATAAACACGACTATAATAGCTTGCCAATCGAAGTGTTCATGGTTAAACTTTTTCGATTTCAAAACTTCCAAAGCATGGCAATAATATTCCATGAACGGATTTTTACAGGCAAGCATATACGATTAATTTCGTAATAAAATTATCTTTCTTTCGATACCAATTTTTATAAGTTATCAGATCGGTGTAGTTACCTATATACACTTACCTGTTCATACCTTGCCACGTAGCCACGAACATAAATAAGTTGGCAAACCTACCAAAACATAATGATTGAATCAATTTCAACTGACAGTTTTTTTTTTTGAGTGGGTTCACGTCGGTCAAATAATGGGTAGGATTCGAAGCCGCGACTTCATGATTGCGAGACCGATGCCTTACCCATTAGGCTACCGCCGCTTTCCAAAACTATATGTTGAAATTAAACAAATAAATTTGTACGGTTATCAAAAGAATGAGGGTAACAAAAAAAATTGCCATGAACACTTTTCAATAGGCAAGCTAGCATAGGCATCTTTATAAATCAATACAAATTTGAAACAAAATTTGTCTCATCTGGTTGTCAGATGGGTGAAGGTTGATGTTCAGCGTCTCTTAACCTAGAAATAATTAAATATATTTGAAACTATTTCACGACTGACACTTAGTGAAATGTACATAACTTGTCACACATTCTACGAACATATTTTCATAAACTCGAAAACACCTTGAAAAATCACACTGGTACACATAAACATGTTGAAAAAAAATATCAATCAATCGAAATTAAAACACAAGAATACATATAAAAGAAATTCTTTATTGCACAGGGATATTCAAAATACTTAATTGAATAACAAATTGATATACACAGAACGTAACCGCTGGGCATGCTCGATGCTCAATCAGGTGCTTCCATACATTGCCATTAATTAACAATACAAACAGATAATTTAGTGTATCATACAAATCACAAGCAACGGCAGTCGTATTGTTATCGTTGTTAGAACTCGCACCATACGGATATGACTACGATCACGATCAATAAAACTGAAACTGCTAGACTGTTTATTTTTTGTACAAAACTATTACTGCAATATAACCGTCCGGTTTGTCCGTTATTTTTTTAGGATTAGTATGTCCTGATAAAGGCAATTTCTTTTAATATCTATAATCAGTTTGGATCAGATTCAATCATTTATAGGTACAATAAAAATATAGACTGCATCACTGGATATCATAAACACACTGTTATGATATTATGTACACTTTTTTAATGAATAATATTAATTTCAAAAATCATTTTTTTTTTATATGTAATTAAATACATTTTAGCTTGAGATTGTCATTCATCTGGTCAGCCAATGATCGTCGTCATATACGCATAGTACAAAAATTTAAAAATGATCAATAAAACTGTGTTGCAAATATTGCTTTGGTATAGAAGTGAAAAAGAAATGTTTCGATGGCACGACGGTATCTATCTATATACGAAAATAATGTTATCGTTTATTACAATATACACATGCCTTAACTAGGGTCTCCCTGCGTGATACCCACAGGTGTGGATAACGAATAATTGGTGCACACGATCTAATAAATAACATATAATTATAAAAAATAACTTTATTACCCCTCTGTGCTACTTTTGTAACAGTTAGGGAACTGTTACATGAATAATTAAAGGCGATAAGCTGTAGTTGTAACCCACAACTAAGTGACATTTCTTGGCTTCATACAAAGAATAATGTTGAAGGGGTGACCAGGCGAGCAAACCCCTTTTTATAATTCCAATTGACAAAACCACTTCAGCAAATGCGACCAATTACATAGGTCTGCTTACTACTCCAATTTACCCACGAATACTCAACGATATTAGTTTTAAGTCGTATTCAAAAGTATTTCTGTTGCTTCTATTGACAGCATGAGAATTAACGGCGTCTCAAAACTGAGTGACGTTGCGAGTATTCGTATGTCAGGCTTCATAGCATAAGGGCAGTTACAGATTAGCGTGTAATACGCGCGTATAAGCTTGCCTTGTGCCACACGCGCAACTCGTACGAGCGTTGACGCGCATAGAAGCTCGTATAAACACGTTGATACTCTCTCATTCGAAGGAGTATACTCGTTTATGCGTTTTGAAGCGCAAAATGTAGCGCGCGTGTAAAAGTGCGTTTGCCGAAACGACCGTATGCGCGCAGAAAAAAACGCTCTATCACTTCTGCGGATCATGGCGGTTTTGATTCAAGTAGATCTTTGTTATTAATTAAAATTGTGAAAGCATAATTGCCCTGTACCACACTGGTAGTGCAATACACTTTCTAATCACAAATAACTCCAATTCTTGCAACATTTAAAGCACAAACATTATAGTGTTGAACAATTTAGTTACATTTGGGGTTTATATCAGCCTTATTTACGGCTTTAAAATATATCACTACGTATCTCGTAGTACATTTAGTTGCTAGCTAACCTCACTGCGTGTAAAAGCTACTATTTCAATAATCAATAATAATAACTAAGATCGTGCACACCGGCGCATAATATCAATAATAATATATTACTTAAACAGTATGCGTCTAATACTTATATATCATATCTCACTAGAATTTATTAAGCATTACGACATTGTGCCCTAAGCCGTACTATTAATAATATAAAAATAATAATAAATGAGCCATCGGTGCTAACTCACACGACTATTCGTTTAAACTAATTAAAATCGCCAATAACACGTAATAATAATAATAACACTAAATAGTTTCAGCACTAGAAGAATATATTATATTATTTATTATCGCTTCTTCAATGTTTCGTACAACTGACTTTGTTATATACAACTGCAATTTATTATAAGCCACATAGAAGCATGCTAATAGACAAAAAATCTCACCGATATTTAAATACGGTATACCAAGATTTTATAAAACTATGGCAGTATTTATCCCATTTTAAAAGGCACAAGAGTAATCAATGTTACTACTTCCCATAACAAAAAAAAACGAATAACAATAGTACATGTACGAAACATTGTAAACGCGTCCACTATCTATTTATGTATGTATAAATAGAAAATATTCCAATGAGTAAAATATAGCACATCACGTTTATTATAATTACATCACATCAGTCTCGATTATATTAAAACAACGCTAGGCGACACCGGGCGACGCGCTTGTATGTTTGTTCGAACATCGTACAACACTACGGGATAGAAATAACTACTTTAAAACTGCAATTAACATATGTTGCACTTAAGCATGCCAGAATGTTGCATACATGTTGTTGTAAGAATTACCGACCATTGTGTAAATAATCCCAATGATTATAATTTAACAAATAATGTATTAAAGGCATACCATATTATGCTGCATGGCATGCCTAAACGTGTGGCATACTACACGTTACTATACCATCGCAGTGTACAACATATTTAAAGTTGACAACGCAACAACAACTGTTTTGAGATTAAAGTATCGTCTAAAATTATGTTAAATATTTTAAAACGACAGATTATACAAAATATTATTGTAATATTCACTCAAAATATCACAAGAATGTTTATATTTTAAGACTATTTTTAGTCCGGCTGTGTTATGTACAATAAAAGAGCCGAGAGATTGAGCCAATTTAGCTCTTTAAAGTTATTATTATAAAGATATAATATTTTGAAGTTATGTTCAATCATTATTTATTATTCATTACCAATTTAATATTCAGAATAAGTTGGTTACCGCTTGTTTCCCATAGAATATAAAAACAGAGCATATAATTTTTTTCTGCAATCATTATTTAGCTGCGCAGTAGTACAAAAGTTTCGCGCTGGAGATTTCGTCACACGTCGTTGCGAAAATTCACTGGTAAAATGCTGTATCTGATGCTATTCTAAATACATAAATGATAAATGATTTTGATCCTATGAACTCATAAATAAAGTTGTCTTTAAATAGTAATGTATGATTAACAATATAACAGTAATCCCTGCGTTGTCAACTATCAAAAAACTATGTAAGTTAAAGCCTCAGACTCCGAGGTCCCGCGTCCAGCCAACACTTCAAACCAACTAGCAATAGGAATGCACACAACAACAAACAAACGTCCCGTCGACACCACAGGCCAATAACAAACTATAATTAACATCAAATCATAGATATTGCATACAACATTGAGTTCTCCATGATTTTTATAACATTTTGGAAAAAAACAAAAACATACCAAAAATAACAGTGCCTTTTTTGGATGAAAATAAATTTGAGCGCATCTCTTCCCGTTGACCGCGCGTTGCACGTCCCGAACACTTCGGGACCCGCCGCTATCTCCCTCACACCATAGACACTGCAACTTATCGCTGAGCAATCTCCACACGCCCGCCATGAGTACATACAATTTCGTTGGGCGAAGCGGGCATGTATACAAATTCTATGGTATGTATAATAGCTCGAAGTTTCTGACCAATCACAAAGTGTAATGGATCTTATTTCTTATACGATAGAGCACATTTTCTTCAAGTCTGTGTCGTCTGGGTCGAGAATATCTGGGTCCTTAACCACGGGCTCCTTTCCCTCTATGTCGGGGAGGTAGGCGTCGTACCTGAGAAGGAAATAAGCATTATGAATACGAGGCAAAGAAAATTGCTTACAATTTATCTTGGCTACAATACAGTGGCCGGCAACATTGCAAGCAGTTATTGCTTGCGATGTTGCCGGCCACTGTATTGTAGCCAAGACTGCAGACTAAGCAACATTCATTACAGTAATCCCGGCCATATAGCTAAACATGTTTGGTATGGCCACCCGACCAATTTTATTGTTGTTTCAGTCACTCTCTATTATATACGTGAAGTTTTCTGTGGGTATATTCGTGATATATTGCTATAGTCTGTGTGTATTGTCAGGAGTCATGTTGTTTTAAGGTTAAATCAAGAAGATTCTTTTTTTTTAATTTTCAAGAATCTTCATTACCGAGGAGGTATGTTTTTATGTTTGATACCAGATTACTCGAAGACGGTTGGACCGATTTGATTTTTTTTTGTTGTATGTGAAAGACTATCGTTCTAGATTGGTTCCATTGTCATCAAAGTTAGGAACTGATTATGGGATCTTGGAGAAATCGAGAAAACTCTTCAAATATTAAAGACATTTATAGTAATTTCAAGTATATTTTGTTGTAATTTATGCATTTACCCTCAAAAAGCACCGTTTAGTGAAGTGGACCTGATGATGAAAACTATTGTTGTCCAGCGGAACTACTCAATCATAAGTATTTCCGGTTTCAATTCTCTTATTTTAATATAGTTCGTCATGCATCTGATACTTTGCATCCTGAATTCCTGAAATCCCTGAATTCCTCAAAATTAAGGGCCCTGCATCGGGAAAAGTAATATTTTGTAAAAGGAAATGAACAGTTTTGTTTAGGCTATTGTAACTTAGATCAATTACAAACCAACACACTAAAATGTGAGAAATAAAAACTGTTTACAAAATAATGGTCAGGAAATATACCTAGTTATGTTTTAGGCACCAACTTCAAAATATTTATTTCTTTTTTTGTTATTTTACCTACTGTTACTTTACGCTTTATATTGTACTATTACTTTAGCTTGTACATATTTATTGTTGAAGTTAGTATTTTTTTCTTTTTGTATAAAAGTTTTTATTCTAACAATATAAGCCACTGCAACAAGCGTATTTTCGTCAGCCGCTTAGGAGTCTGCATCATGTGCCACACTATTGCAGACATACTGCAACACATTGCCCAGCCATAGATTACTCGGCCATCAGTTGCAATAAAACATTTTTTGCTTGTTTATTTTTTTGTTGCGAGTACAAATTGCAGTAAAACATGGCACGAGCTGACGTTGTAGCAGTACGCCTCTAGGTGTGTACGTAGTGTGTTGTACCTGAGTCCCTGTCGCTCGTAGAACAGCAGGTAGGCGGAGGCGGGGTCGATGGGGGGGGCGGAGCCGGCCAGCTCGCGACACGAGCTGTCGTTGTAGCAGTACGCCACTAGGTGTGTACGTAGTGTGTTGTACCTGAGTCCCTGTCGCTCGTAGAACAGCAGGTAGGCGGAGGCGGGGTCGATGGGGGGGGCGGAGCCGGCCAGCTCGCGACACGAGCTGTCGTTGTAGCAGTACGCCTCTAGGTGTGTACGTAGTGTGTTGTACCTGAGTCCCTGTCGCTCGTAGAACAGCAGGTAGGCGGAGGCGGGGTCGATGGGGGGGGCGGAGCCGGCCAGCTCGCGACACGAGCTGTCGTTGTAGCAGAGCCACGCGCCGGACGGGTTGCGGCAGTACGCCACGTAGTGACCGCCGCTCATCTGGCCCGAGTGAGACTGAAACACGACGTAAAATAGCTACAATAGTGACGTCACATGGCGGAAATCCATCTCAAATTGAGAACCAGTCTCAATCTGTAAATCAAACTATTACTTCAATAGTCAAGATCGACATCGATCGTGTTTCCTAATTTGATAAAACACAGTAAAGTATTCCGTTTTATAGCCGGGCAAAAATAGATACTAGTAATTTTAGACACATTTCTATTATACCCGTTATTCGTAATTTATTTGAATAACCCATACTATAGTTTATATAGTTAGAAAAACATTTTAATTTTAATAACCTACTACAAAATGAACAATATGGTTTTACAAAGTGTCGCTCGAAAGTAGGTGCAGGCTCTAAACTACTAAAACATACATATAGTGTCGCAGATGTTATTGGTGTTTTCAATGATCTCTCAAAAGCATTTGATTGTGTGGTGCATAATACACTTTTGCTGAATCTTAGGCATTGCGGCATAACAGGTACAACGCTTAATCTTGTTACTTCCTATCTTAGTGAGCGAATACAGTATGTTGAGATTAATGGAATAAGATCTTCCTGATCACCCGTAAGTATGGGCGTGCCCCAAGGATCAATTCTCGGTCCTTTATAGTTTTGGTGTACATAAAAGATCTACCATTACCAATAACTTATAGCGATATTGTTCTATTTGCTGATGACACTTGTATTCAAAACCAACCGTAAAAACGATTACTCTGACGAAGTAAATAAATCCCTCGCTTTAGTTCTAGACTGATTTACATCAAATAGCTTACTCTTATATTAAAAAAAAAAATATTTTGTTCATACAACGGTTTTTTTAAGAATTAGTAGTCAATAAGTTACGGCGGAAGCAAATATCATGTCTCGCGGGGAAACTCAGTTCTGTAGCGTGTGCTGTCAGCAAAGTTAGAAAGCTTATGGATGTGAAAACAGCAAGGCTAGTTTATTTTGGTTATTGCCACAGCTTTATGTGCTACGGCATACTGCTTTGGGGCAAGGCGGCTGACATTCAAACAATTTTCATTCTCCAAAAACGTGCAGTGAGTGGGATTTACAAACTAGGTGCACGAGATTCCCTTAGAGAAAAGTTTAAATAACCGTAAGTACCGACAGTACAAATTATCAAAATGATCAAGACCAGGCGAGCGTAGTTAAAACACCGCGCCTTACGGAGACTACGTTAAGCTGCCATTAGTCGACCCGTGACCACGAGCGGTGCAAATCGATCGAAACGCCAGGTAAATAAAAAGGTTTAACTTTATGGTTGGTTTATTTTAAGTACCTTCAAATAATTTACGCTATTAAGCTCCGATATATATCTAATACGAGATATAAGCACAAATTAGTAGGTCAATATCATATACGTCATTCTGTGAGTTCATCAGTGAAGTAAAGTTATAAGGAACAAGCAATTAGATCATTTTTTCTTAATCATTTAAATATTCATGTGAGATTGTGGATCCCACATTACTACCCATCTTGTTCACCCCTCCAACTAAGCTCAATGGCTCGTTTTTGGGTAATATAATGGATAAGATTCGAACCTGCGATCTCACGATTGTGAGTCTAATGCCTTAGCCATTAGGCTACCGCCCTATTGTTGTCATTTTATTTTAATTGGCACATTGTTTAAGAGGGTGATTAGACCTTCTATGAACAAAGATTACCTGTGAAAAATAAGGGTCATTCTTTTCTTTCTTTTGATATTAGAATTAACATTTATATTTATTCATGACCAATATTTAAGCAATTAGTTTTTACTTTTATGTAAGTATATATTTCTACTATGTTGTACCTACTGAGGCTGATTATATGTTATCACATGTTCCTATTATATATTATACACAGAATGACTTTAAATTGAGTCGACAAACTTCAATGAGTAAACCTGCGTGTATCCAAGGATTTTTAGGACATATTATTAGAACAAAATATTCATGTTCTACGATACTTATAAAACACAAAAAATAACTTAAGTATCTAGTGAGTAATTCCATGCGTCGCCGTGTTTTGTTTCCGTGAGCATTAACGAGTACAGACAGTGCAACGTTGCCAAATCGTGCAAGGGACGCGGTACGGTAACGATTCGACGAACTATCTTTACCTAATCCACCTATCATGCCGCTAAAAGTTAGCCAATTTTTCCTTCATACTTTTACCGGCTTAGGACTTTTTTTCTCTAGCTGGGACATGAAAACTACTGAAGTCCAAAAGGTTTTGAGTGGCACTTAATATCCTCTTTAAGGACGGTTAGTTTTGGTGTGGACAATTTTCCCGCCATCTTCGCTGCGTTTACCTTAAATTGTTAGTTTAGCTATATATCACTTAACAGTATACAACACAACCGATTACTCTAATTAGCGCACGAGACCGTCACCTCATTAAGCTTTCGTCTGACTGGTGAAATTGTATATTTAAAATAGCAACGATTGGCACGCGCCCGCGCTGCGGTCGAAATTTATCAATATTTCCGTAGATAATGATCAATACTTATTTTATTTACATACTGGTACTTATTTACTCGTACTTGTACTTACGAGGACTGAAGTGACTCGCATACTATGTTGGTATTAATGTATTGTTCTTAGTAAAATTTGTGTTTGATCCAAATAAATCTAATAAAATTATTTTGAGTAAAAGTATCGATGTCGGTATGTTTCATTCCTAGGTTTACATTCTAAGTGAATAAAAAATTTGGATCTTTTTGATTTTGACTAATGCGGGTGCGGTTTTAAGCGGCGGTAGCCTAATGGCTAAGGCATTAGTTTCGCAATAGTGTGGTCGCGGATTCGAATCCTACCCATTATACTAATGACGTGAACCCACTCCTAACACAAGCCTTTGATCTTAGCTGGAGGGGTTAACAAGATTGCTAGTAATGTGGGACTCAATCCCACATTGCTTCTGCATCGACGGCTCAACATCGAGCCGTACGTACCTTGACAGCCGCGAGCCCGTTGAACGTGAGACCACGTCACGTTGCTACTTCATAACATTATGTATGCCATGTTTGTAGCCGGCAAGGCTTTTTGGAACGTATGTGATTGAATATGACGGAATAGTGTCGTTTTGGACGAAATAAGAGATAGCGACGTATACGTACAATTAATGCAAGAAAATCATTATCTCATCTAAGTAATACCGGCGCGACCCATGTACAATCGGGGACATCTACGAGTGATCAGTTTAACGAAATATTCCTATACGCTTGCGATTGCAAGCGCGCAAGCGCCGTGAGAAGCTCCACCTCCACAACCCCACCCTCTTGCGCACGAAACCAATTAGAGAGCGAGAACGTTTGTATAAAACTTTATTTTTTCATGACAATTTTTTTTTATTTTTTCGTGACAACACATTTAAACACATTCGAAGTCAACCACACAAGTTGAGTGCTTACCACAACACACAACATAACGGTCAATAGCCGCGAGGCTGACTGTTGCAGCGATATTGTCGCGCTCCGATCTACCTGAATGATGCCTTTTGCGTAAGCTCATTATATATATTTAAAATACCATACATTGAAAAATTTCGTAGAGGTTAAAATTCTATCACTATCACATATTCTACCACTTCTACGTCAATGTCGTAATTTTTTTTTTCTCATCCATCCCGATGTCTTACATAAAAATAGCAAAGTGCGTGTACTCACAACGACCGCGTAGAGCCGGTACTTGAGGCTGAAGGGGTCCTGGTCGGGCAGCAGCTGGTGCTGGTGGTAGTCCACCAGGTTGTCGTCCGTGACCGGCGTGGTCACCAGGCTCGTGGACTCCAGCCGCTGTCTGCCGCGCATCTCCACTGAACTACGACGACGCTTTGCGCTCTTCTCTTTCGGTACAACCTGACAACAGTATATAAATAACTTAGATAACATAACTACAGGCCCATCTATAAAATCACATACAAATTCTGGTCACATTTGTGTACCTTCTGATCATGTTTTGTTCTGTAATATCACACATTTCATAATTATAAATTTAGTAATAATTATTAATTTAGTGAAGATCTTTACAGCGGCAGCTAATATTGATAAATGTTCATATTTTGAAAATTTTCACCTCACCAACTTTCAAAGTTTATTATTCTGCACGACCGCTGTACCGCGTCTTAGAAAGGCGCGGCGAGATAGGGGCCGGAAAGGAAAACACAGCATCTTTGCTTGATAGTGTCTATTACTAGCATACATTAACGAAATTACAGATTTAATAACGTTTTTCCTGTTAAATAAAACAATTACTGTGAAACTATCAATAGCCCTGTGACATCATCACTAAAAGAACAAAATGAGCACCGAGAACCTTATACAAATATCCCATAAATCGTCATAATAACAATAAGTATAGAGGTAAAGAGTGAACAAGTTACCTTCTCTTTAGGCACTGTGGTGACATGCACCTCATCATCATCATCAGTGTCAGACTCCGAGATGGTATCGTCCACAAACACACTGGTGCGAGGTTTCGCGTTGATGTCCAGGTGTCGAAGGATGGTCTCCTGAGGTACAGACGCCAGGTACTCCGTCGGGTCGAAGTCTTCGAAGGGGAAGTTGACTACTTTCTGAGATTTGATCCATTTATTATTTACGTATTGGAAACGTTTTAGGTGGACGATCTGTGGAAGAAGATGAATACAATGTTGTACTTAGTACAATCATTTTTGTTGATAATTTAAAATAATTGCATAGCGCAATTTGCAAGTAAAAGTTAAACAGGTCACGGAAGCTACCAATATGATATGACAGGGATATAAATGTCAATATTTCGGCTTTTGACGCAAATATGGTATTTTACTCTATATGAGAAAAAATCTATAAATATATTATTGAGACAGTTTAGGTAAAAAGCAGCCCGAAAATGTTAACTAAATAAATTTTAAAATTCAATTCAAAATATTTAGTTTTTTAACCTGTTTTATAACACCATGAAATAGTAGCCGCCATGTTACTACGTCATACTGCTGTGTAAACTAAAAAGTGTCAACTGTCAACTGCGTAATTCTCATACAAAACGTCAGCAAATTTGTTCACACAGCCAACTGACGTAATTACCACAGAGAAATATGGCGTCCACTGCGTCCAGCGTTTTCGTCAAATTATATCATAAAATTATTAATTAAAAAATGTAAAATTTAAATGCATTTTTATAACACTTATCGATTGAATACAATTTTTGAGTTCTTTTTTAGTGACTAATTACCACTATAGAATTTAACCGAGACACTTTTCAAAAACGGGTGTAATACCCTATCGACACGTGCCTACCGTCGGCACGCGCGCAGCAGTGCGCAGCAGTACGCACCAGTATGGGCGGCAGCTTCCATATCTGCAGCTTCTTGGTGGCGGGCTGCGCCGAGCGGCAGCCGTCGCAGTGGTAGGGCTGCTCCAGGCGCTCGCTGGAGGTGAAGGCGCGCAGGCACGACGCCAGGTCCACGGCGCGCGCCGCCTCTGCGCGGCTGGCGCGCACGGACCAGTGCTCGGCGCACGCGCGCTCGCGCGACGCCTGGTAGCGCAGGTGCAGCGCCGTGGGGTCCCAGTCGATGGCCAGCAGCACGTCGCGCGCGCCGCGCATCAGCGCGCCCAGCTCCAGCGCGCCGTCCGTGCCGCACGACGACGCGCTCTGCACGTTATGATACTTACACTCTTTATACGAATCTAATGAGCGTTTAAAAAAAACCTAATACAAAAGTCCCAGCTAGGATTTCCCAAACTCTATCCCGAGACGTCCGTGGTCAAAACAAAAAAAAATCATAAGAAGTTAACCAACTTAAGACATTTTTTAACGTTTCTTTATTAAGAGTTGAAATAAGTGAAGTAAATTTAAGAATGAAACCAATTATTACGACGAGAACTTGGAAGAAAATTAATTAAAAGTAAAAACATTACTATGTCACTAATAAATAATGGGTACTCAGCGGACCTAAGATGGATCCTTGAGACACGCTAGAAGTTATTGTAACTAAATTCAACTAATAAATCATTTATTGCGTCTTTTTCGGTGCAGTTCGTTATATATGACTTACACCAACACTACAAGTTTCTATGAATGCCGTTGAATGGAATCTTCTTTATTAGTATTTGACGATCCACTCTATCGAACGCTTTTCTAAAGTCTATGGTAAAACTATCAATTTGCTTAATATAATCCATAGCTTTAAAAAGATACGACATACATGTTTAATAAGTTAGTTACGGTAAAACTACGTTTTAAAAAACGTGTTGTTGAGAAATTGGTTTTAGCAATCAACGTGTCATTTAAGAAAAAAAAGGTGAGGGAAAGTTGAATGAACAAAATTAACTTCTAAATATATGAACGAAACTTCATATTCATTATAATACTCAATTTTGTTCAAGTGTTCGGCCGACTTTTCGTGATACATTTTATATTTATTCACTATAGGAATTTAAACACCTAGTTAAAAAGACAACAAGTAATATAAGTATGCTGACCTCTGCGACATCAGTGGAGAGCCTAGCGGAGTTGTGCCTGTTGAGCTTGGCCTTGGCGATGGGGGAGTTGGAGTTGGGCACGTCGCTGGCGATGTCCGCGGGGGGGACGCTCGTCTGCACGCGGGGGGGACGGCGCTTGCCTACTTTGATATATTTAATAATCATTACAAAGACCAACACTGGCGAATCCAAGGCAGAAGGGCCTAGGGGTCAGTATCTAGGTCATAGATACTGACCCCTTCTAACGTGCTTCGACAGACATAGAATCGAAGACGTATTTAATAATATAATAGTTATAACACATACGCGAAGACATAGAATGTATGTCTTCGATTCTATGCCTGTCGAAGCGCGTAAGAAGGGGTCTATTTCTTCGCGTATGTGTTTGCTTTTTCTTATAAAACCTACTCTCAGCGCAGTTAAGTTGTATCCTTCTTAAATAAAAATCTTTGTTTCCTAAACAAGGTTAAGCCTCTCCCTTTACAAACTAAATCTTGGATCCGACACTAAAGGCGTTATTCCATTAGACAAGTTATTTGTATGCAAGTTGCAAATTGCATATAACTTGAACAAAGTTGTATACAAGTTATAACTATTATATTATGAAATACGACTCCAGCAGTAGGGTACAAGCCCTGTATCGCGGGGGGGCTTAACAAACATACAAGTCACAGACACAAAGTACACCCAGACGGAACAATAATTTGTGGATCACACAAAGTACAAAGTGACGTCCCGTGTGGGAACTGAACCCTCTAGCGTAACAGTTGAACACACTCCCACCGTGCCACAGAGGCAGTCAAACTTGTATGAGGTACATAACTTGTATAAAAGATTGAAATGAATAGTATTTTGCTGTTGATAATTTAAACATGTTTTCAATGTAAGCAACTTGTACGCATATGTGACGTCATACTTGTATGCAAGACTTGCCCAATGAAATAGCGCTTTTAAGATCCATAAACTTTGTTTACTTATATGCAATACTTGTGAAACATTGACACAGTTTGATTGAGACCGCTGTAACACCCCTCATCAGATAGGCGAGGCACAGTGCGGTACAGCAGTTTCGGTCAAACATAGCCAAAATCCTAAATGTCATGTTCCTTTTTTATTCTATGCAAATAAAATATTTGCATAGAATAAAAGATCACGGATCTGTCACGGATACGGTTATGAAACAAAAAGTAATCTACAAATATTCGTTCCGATTCTGTAAAGTGCTCGTAAAGATTCCCGAGACACATGTCTTACCCCCTTATTCATGATACTTTAGCGACAGCAATTTACTTAATGAATGTTTTCTGTTCGTTGTAGGGGATAATTTCTGAATCTACTGAACCGATTTTGAAAATTCTTTTACCGATAAATGGCCACGTTATTTGTGAGTGTCATATGCCCAAGGAAGTGGGAACGGGTCACCTAGTTAACAATAGAACGAAAGACAAAATATTCTTTAGTTAGAATGCTGTCGCTAAAGTATAATGAACAAAAGTAAAGTATATGCGAGAGTAGAGCAGTTCCTCACCGGGCGTGTCGAAGTATATCGGCGAATCGTCTGAGGGCAGCGTGCAGCCGCGGCACAGCGCGGGCCAGGCGCAGCGCGCGCACCACGCGCCGCCCGCGCGCACCAGGCGCACGCGGAACGGGAACTCGTAGCCCAGGCTGTCGTCGCTGCAACGATCGCGCTACGTCACGTGCTGCTCGGACTACGTACATCTGTCGCGGTACTCGCCTTCACGACACCCACGGCGAGGTGGCATCAAGAACGAGATTATTTTACTTCGGCTCGCGAGACGATCGCGGGCGTGCGACGAACACGCGGCTATAGTAATTCTACGTATCGCTACTTCGGCGACGTTATCTCGTCGGTGGCGGTGGACAAACGCCCTAATGCAGCACATTTAGGCCTAGTTTACGGACACGCGGGGCGTTGTGCGAAGCGTTGGACGTTTTTTTCTGTTCACGGAGAGACGGCGCGTAAAGTGTCACTTATCATCGCACGCGTAAACACAAACATGAGGCAATATATGATGTTGTTTATAGAGACGCGTGGCGAGCATACAACGCGCGTAAATGAAACTTGAACCTTCATTCGCACGAGCGTGTTTTAACGCGCGTAAAAAAACACTCAAATAGTATAGATTCACACGGCAAGGCGCTGTATTTTTATAATATTTTCAACGCTGAGTGTTGGGAACAGATCAAATAATGACATCGAAAGATCGTGTCGTTTTATTATTCACGCTTAATAAAATTACTCGTGTGAATGAGGGCTTATCGGTGACAGTACAAAGATGAGCATCTACACTTGTGATATGACATGCCCGTTGTTCGGTGGTCTATAAGGTTCGAGATGGGTTACAACGGATCTTATTTAGTCACATAAAAAAACCCGTCCATTTTACATGTATCGACATATTTTGTTATGATCACAAAGTCCTATCACAGCTAAACAACCTAAAGTGAACGCACCTTTAAATAGTATAAAAATTTGCAAACGCTAATGTTAATGTGGCATATTGCCTTAATTCAATATTGTACCGCGACATTTTATATGTAACAACAACATAAATTATGATAACGCACGGAATTGTGTCAATCTATGTAATAATGTAATTAATTAATAAAGACACACTACTATGGAGAGTACCTAAATATAGACGTATGACACTATTACACAAGTGCGGTTACAACAGCGACGTACCAGTCCGTGGCGTGGTTGTGCGGGTCGCGCGGCGGCGGGCGCGCCGACAGCAGGCGCGCCAGCTGCGCCCACACGCGCGCGTACAGCTGGCGGCCCGACTATTACACAAGTGCGGTTACAACAGCGACGTACCAGTCCGTGGCGTGGTTGTGCGGGTCGCGCGGCGGCGGGCGCGCCGACAGCAGGCGCGCCAGCTGCGCCCACACGCGCGCGTACAGCTGGCGGCCCGACTGCGCGCGCGCCAGCGGCACCAGCACGGGCGCGCCGAACAGCGACGCGCGGCTGCGCTGCCACGGCAGGAAGTACGCGTCCGAGCGGCACTGCTTCCTGCGCACCACACCCACGCTTACTACACCTTACGTTCTTTTACTTTCGATAGAGGTCATACAATTATAAGGTTTAAGATAAAGGCCCTAGACATAAATTAGCCAAAATGCTACCAAAATAGTTCACAGATATTCTGAACCGGTATAATAAAAGAAAGTTCAGAATAAAACAAATGGACGCATATGCTGAACTAATACTTAAATTTATAATGAAATTCTCCAAGGGAGCGTATTAGATCTGGTACTGTAATTATACACCTATGATTGCTTTTATATTTAATAAATGTATAGATTGTGGTGTATTTCCTGATTTAATGAAATATAGTAAAGTAATACCATTGTATAAATTAAGTAGTATGTCTGACCCCACTAATTTTAGACCCAAATCAGTACTACCAACATTTAGTAAAATCTTTGAAAAAATAATATATGATCAGATGCAGAACTTCTTTCACAAAAATAAATTATTACACTTTAAACAATTTGGTTTTACTAGGGGTCGCTCTACAACCGATGCTGGTGTGGAGCTTTTAAAACATATTTTTGACGCCTGGGAGAAATCGCAAGATGCTTTAGGCGTCTTCTGTGACTTATCTAAGGCATTTGACTGTGTTCTGCATGAAACATTAATCAGGAAATTGCAACATTATGGTATTAAAAACACAGCTCTGAATCTTCTTACGTCCTATCTGAGTAACAGGATTCAGAAAGTTGATGTTAATGGTAAACGCTCCCCGGGGTCTGTGGTCAAAATGGGAGTCCCACAGGGTTCTATTCTCGGGCCGTTATTGTTTTTAATTTACATAAACGACTTACCATATTTAGTAAATAATAATCATGAGATAGTCCTGTTTGCAGATGATACATCACTCTTATTTAAATTAAAACGCCAGCAAAAAGACTTTGAAGATGTAAATATGGCTATCTCAAAAGTGGTTAACTGGTTTGATGTTAACAATTTACTCTTAAACGAGGGCAAGACTAAATGTATTCGATTTATAACACCTAACGTGAAACCAGTAAAAACCACTATAAAAATAAAAGAAGATGAGTTGAACCCTGTAGAGACCACAAAGTTTTTAGGAATTACTCTAGATTCTAAGCTTCAGTGGGGCCCACATTTAAGTGAATTGTCTAATAGACTCAATTCTGCAGCGTACGCAGTTAGAAAAATTCGTCAGCTAACAGACGTTGAAACAGCGCGATTAGTTTATTTTAGTAACTTTCATAGTTTAATGTCGTACGGTATTCTACTGTGGGGGAATGCTGCCGACATTCAAACCATTTTCGTTCTGCAGAAGAGGGCTATTCGATCAATTTACGATCTTAATAGTAGACACTCACTTAAAGAAAAATGTAAGGAAATCAATATCATGACTGTTGCATGTCAGTATATCTATGAAAACCTTATATATGTTCACAAAAATATTGATAGTTTCTGTAAGAAATATGATATACATAATATTAACACGCGGAACAAACAAACTTGTTGTACCAGCGTCAAGGTTACAAAAAGTAAACAAATCATTTCGGGGCCAATGTATAGGTACGTTTCTACAATAAAATCCCTAGCGATATTCAAAAATTAAGTCGTAATAAATTTAAGTGTATCAAGAAAAAATTATGTATGAAAAGTTACTACTCAGTAATTGATTATATGGAAGTCAAAATCGCTTGGGATTGAACTGCTTTCTCTCACAGGCTATTAAAATGTACTTTAAGATTATATGTATATATACATATTTACTTTGTAAGAAGTGAAGTATTGTGTTTGCTGAATGCGTTTATATATACTCATTTTAGAGTTACTAATAGTATTATTATTTAGTTATCCTTAATTTATAAACGATTACACTCACCAAACACACTGGTTCATTCAGTAAAATTTATTTTTTGTAAGGAAAAACTTGATGATTTTAAAAGAGTCTGGCAGCTTCTTCTCATGAGCTTTACACTTGGAACTGCCACCTAACCTCATTTTGTTTTTTTTTTCAAACAATCATAATTTTATAAAAATTTTAGTATGTATTAATTTGACGTTTTCAAATAATCATTAATCTGATTTTACGAAATAAAGATATTTGAGATTTGAGATTTGATATCCCAATAATTAAAAATGTGTGAAGCTATTGCATAGCATTTTTTATCAACTAATGCAATTAAAAAAAAAAAATTTAAAGAAAAAATTAAAAATATTTTTTTTTTTTTTTTTTATTATTATAATTTAAAAAAATATTATAAAAAAAAGTTATTTTTTTTTTTAATTTAAAAAAAGTTTTTCTTTTGCTTCTGCAAACAGGACTATCTCATGATTATTATTTACTAAATATGGTAAGTCGTTTATGTCAATTAAAAACAATAACGGCCCGAGAATAGAACCCTGTGGGACTCCCATTTTGACCACAGACCCCGGGGAGCGTTTATCATTAACATCAACTTTTCTTTCCATTGCAGCTCGTCTCGATCCGTGCGAGCTTCAAACTCTTCAGCTTTATAATAATTCAGTTAGCTAGTCAACTATACTAATAGATGACTAGCTAAATGAATAATTATAATATGTCATATCCTTCGCATCCCATTGCCTTCACACCCGGTCCCCATAACGTAGCACTACACTAACTATTACGTCATACGAACCTATGCACAGCGACCAAGTAGTTGACCTTGCCGGGCGGGCTGGCGTCCATGGCGTCCATCGCGCACATGTTGGAGGGCGACGAGCCGAACTTGACCCTCGGCAGACGCGGCGTGGAAGGCTTCAGGTTCAGAGAGCGCACGCTGAGCGTGGGCGAGCTGGTGCCGTTGGCTTCCTTCCGCAGCTCCTTGGGCAGCGTGCTGCTGCGCTGCGTGTCCGACAGTGTCGAGTGGTTGTAGAACGTGTTCGGCGGACTCTGGGACATAAGAATTTCCGATCTCGACCGCTGAAACCGTTGTTTGGTTATGTAGTGCTCTACCGAATTAGGATTCGTGGGTCGCGTTATAGATTTAAATTTGGCAAGTCACTTGGAGTTTGGAAACTCCTCGGTTGTATTTTGAGGCGTTTGAAATTGTGTACTTACTTATTTCATACGATATTAATTTATATGAAATAGAAAAATCAGGGTAATTATCGACTGGATTGGTGTCTGAAATCAAAAATTTCTGTACATTTTTCTTTTATTACTTCAATTAACATAGAATTTAAGAGAGGGTATCGGCAATAAATTTATTTACAAAGAAAGTAAATTTGGAAAAATTTGAAAGCGCTTCTAGAAAAATATACAAATATGTCCACTACCATTAACCAAACATATAACTATGTACAACGCAGCCTACGCACATATAGCGGAGTTTAGCTGAATGTACATTGTGTACAAACATATAAGTGTCTTAATGAATAGAACGGCACAATTAGCGACTTGAACATGGCACAATGTGATGACTCGACGATTAAAACACGCACACAAAACATAACCGGAGAAAACATTACGTGAAGAGTAGGGCTTCCATTACGTAATTACGTAATTACGCAATTACGTAATTACGAACTTATTTTAAAGTATTTTTAATTCCGTAACTGAAGATGTCAATTCCGTACTTACGTAATTATTGGTATAATAAATTAATCAAAATAGTCAACCAATAAAAAAAGAATTATGCATACCAGTTATAATGTGGCAACACTACGTTATAACTACTTCGAAACTATACAAACAGGGGATTCCCCGCAGTTTATTTTATCGTTTGTTAAATCTTTCAAAAAATTGTTCTAAGCCGTACAGAATAGAGTTCAAATATATTAACTTGGCGAGTCGGTAGGGCCGGGGAGTCCCTGGCGAAAAGCCCCTACGACCACGGGGAACTACTATGCTCTTCACTTTCTTAGCTAAAATGAAAGTGTAGTTTCATTGCTCAATTGTCGGTTATTCAGTTCACATCGCTAGATTCTCACAGTTGAAATTTGATCAAATTACCTAATTAAAAGTTGGTGCTAAATGCGTGCAAATATTAACAATTTATAGCAGTTGTATCTTTATCGTGACTCGTGAGTGACTTTGAAGGTGTGGATTATCTCTTGAAAGATGTAAGTACTTAAACCAAAGCCTTAAGGCGCTGACAACAGCCAAATAGGCTTATCCTAAACAATTTTTTAGCCAAGTCTACGTAGTTTGTGACGGCAGAAAAAATATATGTTAATCTTGAACATATTTCTAAGAACCCTGTTGTATTCAAAACACGAATTTGATTTTTTTTCTCGATAAAAAAAAAATACAAACTAACCTCTTAAAATGATCTTCTAACAAAAATATCTGTATTACTTAACAACGTACGTTGGTAAAATAATTAACAATAACGTATCATGATATAATACAGAATCTGGTTGTTTTTTATTTTCGACTACTCGACTTATTTTCAAGTAATTAATTGTTTTATGGTTTATAATTAGTTACGAGCGCTGCGTGATCGCGCTTCTCTTTCTTTTATAAGCAATCTGACAGTGATCGCAGAGACGCGCAGCTAGACGGACGTATGTCGCTTTGCCTCGCCATCCATTCACTTCATATTTTGTTTGTTGTTTGAAAAATTATAGACATTGGTAAAGAATATAAGTTTAATAAATATACTATTAATTTATACTATCTAAGTTGTTAATTTAAATATATTTAGTTCTAAGTTTAAAAATATTTGTTACTATAATTGGGAAACAAACAAAAATGTCGGAGGCCAGCAAAAAGCGCTTCTATACCAACAAACAAAAACATCTCATGGAAGTAGTAAAGTAAGTATTATATTTTTCATATTGACAAAATATTGCACGAACAAACCAAAAAGCTACACTAAGCTGTTTTGTACAACGTATAGCGAAAATTCATCTGCAACTGTGTAGCTCGTTTGGTCCAGCGGTATCTGCGTTGGTTCAGAATGTCAAGTTTCGAGTTCGAAACCTAGGTTCGCCTGTTCAATTTTTGTATTTATTTTTAATATTTTTTTTTTATCTTTTCAGTAAAAAGAGACGTTTGGCGAATAGTTCAGAAGCAGGTGAAACTTTGGAAAGTTTTTCACCAATAAGTTTGTAATAAGTACCTACATACTAATATATATAATAATTTTATTATTTATATTACATTAACACATTACACAAAAAGAATCGCCACATGGACAAAAAGGATCCCCTTTACATTTTAGAAAGATAGTTACAAACAAGTATAATGATAAACTATCACATTTGCATAGACCTACGACTATCTTAGAACTGGCCTAATAGGAAAATAATACTCCTAAAATACTTGTAGCTTTATCCATTGTTTCTTGCCCTTTCCATACAAATAGTTGTGTAGGTTTTAGTATTTTTTACCTATACAGGGTGTTTGGAGGGTGAGTAGCCATAGGAAAATGGTTGATAGGTAACGCTGTTGGTTACTTGTTGCGCCTAATTAAATAACATTTTGCCCTACGTTAGGCGAGTTATAATTTTTTTTCTATTTTTTCAAGAAAATCCCCATTTTTTTTATAAATGGCTTAATTTTTTTAAAATTAATGATCAAGGTGTCAATTAAATGATTTATTTTTATTGTTTAGTGATGTCTTATTCAGATTTAATCATAATTTCATACAAACAATGAAACAAAAACATAACATACCCTCTCAAACATCCATAACCCAAAAAGAAAAAGTGTTATGTCCACTTTACAAGGTAAATTAAAAAAAAAATTATAAAGTGTGAGATTTTAAAATGCTTTTAAAAACTACCCTAGTTAATACTCTTTGTAACGGTATGTAACATGTACCATAAATACTCGATTAACCTACCAAAAAACCGGTTTGTCTGAAAGAATGCCTTAAAAGGGTGACGACCAAACTAGTCAATTGAGCAGGTAAAATCCTTTTGTCTCATTCTAACAAAGCTAAAATAGCGTGCTATCTCTTTCATCGGTTAACAATACACCCATCGGCCCCCCCGCGCTCTGTGTCCCTGTCGTGCATGTGTCGAGACCAGTCGAGACTTGTCGTTCTCTGCTACCTCACGTGTTTTTAACTCCGCTCCGCGCATTGTTTGCGTTTTCTTCTGTTAAGTTTTGTTATTTTGTTATTGCTGCTGTTTTTAATGGCTGCTTTTACTAACGAAGAATACGCCGATATGCTGATGGCATACGGGAAAGCTGATGGAAATGGACGAGAAGCAAAAAGAATTTACGAAGAGCGTTTTCCCAATAGACGTCAACCTAATCGTCATACTTTTGAGACGACCTTTAGACGCTTAAGGGAAACTGGCAATTTAAATCGCCGTGAACCTGGAGTTGCCAGACAACGTAATGTTGCTGATGAAGAACGTATTCTGGATGCTTTTGAAGAAGACCCCACAACAGGTATCCGCACTGTAGCTGCAACGCTAAATCTCAGCGCATGGAAAGTGTGGTCTGTTCTTCGTGCGAATGGAAAGTATCCTTTTCATTTCACCCCCGTGCAAGGTCTCGAAGAAAATGACTACCAAAGACGGGTTCAGTTTTGTCGCCTCTTGCTACACATGGATCTTGATAACCACGACTTCTTAAAAAGTATCCTGTGGACGGATGAATCAAAATTTACAAGGGAAGGCATTACAAATTTTCATAATTTGCATCATTGGGCCCCAAAGGATCAAAACCCAAAAAAGAAAAGAGCGGTGGCCTTTCAAAGGAAGTTTGCGGTAAACGTTTGGGCAGGGCTAATTGGTAATACACTAATTGGCCCACATTATCTACCAGACAATTTGAATGGCGTTATTTATCTAGATTTTTTGATAAATGATTTGCCCGAGCTCATGGATGGAGTTCCAAATGTCGAGAATCAAGAGCCAATTGTTTATCAACAAGATGGCTGCCCGGCGCACTGGACATTAGCAGTCCGGGAATACTTAGACGATACATTTCCCAACGCTTGGATTGGCAGAAATGGCCCTATCCCATGGCCTGCAAGATCGCCGGACTTGACACCTCTGGATTTTTATGTCTGGGGCCGTGCTAAAGATTTTGTGTATACGGAAACCATTGACACAAGAGAACAGTTAATAGAAAAAATAAATAATGCATTTCTGATAATGAAGCAAGAAATTAGGCTAAGCCATACCACAACGGAAATAAGAAAGAGATGTTACGCATGTATTAGAAATAATGGACAACAATTTGAACAAGATTTACAATAAATTATTTAAAAATTGAATTGCTTTTTTTTTATCAGCCCGTCATAAAGTAGAAAAATTGCAATACATTTAATGTAAATTAATTTATCTACATTAATTTAATGTAGATAAATTAATGTAATTTATTCATTAACTTATCTAACACAGAGCCATAGCTAAACCTATTGCACTTTTTCGTTATGTTATCTGTAACAAAAGGATTTTACCTGCTCAATTGACTAGTTTGGTCGTCACCCTTTTAAGGCATTCTTTCAGACAAACCGGTTTTTTGTTGAGTTATCCGAGTATTTATGGTACATGTTACATACCGTTACAAAGAGTATTAACTAGGGTAGTTTTTAAAAGCATTTTAAAATCCCACACTTTATAATTTTTTTTTTAATTTACCTTGTAAAGTGGACATCACATTTTTTCTTCTTGGGTTATGGATGTTTGAGAGGGTATGTTATGTTTTTGTTTCATTGTTTGTATGAAATTATGATTAAATCTGAATAAGACATCACTAAACAATAAAAATAAATCATTTAATTGACACCTTGATCATTAATTTTAAAAAAATTAAGCCATTTATAAAAAAAATGGGGATTTTCTTGAAAAAATAGAAAAAAAATTATAACTCGCCTAACGTAGGGCAAAATGTTATTTAATTAAGTGCAACAAGTAACCAACAGCGTTACCTATCAACCATTTTCCTATGGCTACTCACCCTCCAAACACCCTGTATATAGCGATCTATACATACTGAAGTGTCTGTTCCTAATGTCAAAATAGCAGTTTTTTACTAAATGCTATGAAAGTACGCATAGTACTTAAAACAAAAATACAGTTTTTTTTTATCTGGCTTAAATCTCCAAAACGGCTGTACGGAGATTTACAGGACTCACTGTCAGACAGCTAATGATGTAAGGAGTAACTTAGGCTACGTCCACAGCTAGTTTACAGCTAGTTAGACATAATAGGTAAGATTAGTGCTGAAGAAAGTTTTTCTAAGTTTAAATGTAATAAATATTTTGTACAGATTAGGAAATGTGGCTGTTGCAGTTACATTAGAAAGTGATGTTATAATTCCTCTAGAAAATGTTACCAGGTAAAGATGATGCCCAAGTGATATGAAACTTCCTCATGATCGTTCTTATACTTCTTATGTTATTGTGAGTCATAGTTATTTTCCATCACTGGTTTGAAGTATCGGCAAAGATATCTGAGACAGTTGAATCCACCGATAATATTCCTAAACTTGAGGTAAATATTATTATTTTGAACAGGTTGTCGAAGATAAAATCTGGCAGTTAGTATTTAGTTACTAACGCATAAGTAAGCTTTAAGTATTATTTTTTTTAGACTGCTACAAGTCACCCTGCACAACAAAAAATCCTTATAAATATTATTATTATTATTACATCGGACGACGAATAAACTTATCGCATTTATTTTTAAATCTTCAGAATATTTCTCGCCCTTACCCCTAAACCCTTGGGTTGTAATTTAAAACACATTAATTTGGTAGGAGAAAACATAAATGGATTCTTGTCGAAGTTCACTCTTTTGTGTAGGATGTGCAATTTAAAATTTATCATTAAAAGTGATTCCAGTGACGAAAATTATTTACCAGTCAATTATTGTGCTGTAGCAGGTATGTTATCAATTTTCGGAGGACTTCAAACTTGGAAGAATTTTCTTCAGCTCTAAATTTACCTTATGTCAAATAAATAATAATATTATTAATAAAAAATAATATATATTATTAACTATCTGTGCAAATAAATAAAATTGAAGAGTCTGTTTGTAATATCAAAATAACAGTTTTATGCACATATATTAATTATTATGGATAACATATATCCATAATAATTACTGATAACAAAAATACAGTTTTTTTTTGTCTGTCTGTCTGTCTGTCTGTTTGTTCCGGCAAATATCCGAGAGCAAATAAATTATAATTATGTGAAAATATTTAAAATGTTGCTAATATATCTTCGAGTTTTATTTTTCTTTCTTTTATATTGTTTTGAAGTTCATAGCAAATAAAGTCTCCTGAAATAATTAAAAATACAAACGTATAAAAAATATTTATTGTTTTTTTTAATCGCCCTGTCCTATTTCTTTCTAGTTCTTCATATAGAACAAAAAATAAAGCGCCATCTATTGGTTTATTGTTTATTATTGACCGCGTCCTTGTGTTGGTAGTTCGCTGTTTTTACCGTCCTTTATCAATGGCACTAGGACATCGGAGAAATAGTGGGCGTGGCTAAAATAGTGAAACATCGAAGTTCAGTAGCTGTTGTCAGCGTCTTAATAAGTCTATTTAGTATTAAAAGGGCATTAAAAACCCCGTAGAGCATGCATAGTTCAAACAAAATAATTTGTAAATCAAACATTTTCTTAAGGTGTATTTATTCCGATTAGATTATAGAATATCTAGGTTCCCAAATACATATTAATTAAGAACACTGATTAAAACATAAAATACCTATAAGAAAAATAAGTTATTTATCAAAAAAATTAAATGATATAGCTCGTCTTTAAATCAGGAATGAATGAACTAAGCATGCTCTGTCGTTTGGCTATAAAATACGTAATACGTTTGACGACACGGTTGGCGTAATGGCTGAGTGATCGACTGTTGCGCAGCGTATCGCGGGTTTGATCCCCGCACCAAACAAATACATATTTGTATGATCTGGAAGTAGTTGTTCCGGATCTGGGTGTTTGTGTGTTTCTGTGTTTGTAAACGTAATTATAAAAATAAAAATAAAGTATATTTGTAATGAGTGGGCAACTATGTTTAACAATATCATGATTATTAACCTAACTTCCTTTTATTTTTTTTCAGGTCTTCTTCAAATAAGACTGTATATAAAGAGTTTTTGAACAAACGCACACAAAGCTCTATCTGGGAGTGTTGAATGTAAACATTGCAAAAAAATATTGAAAACTCCTGGTGGCGCAACTGGAGCGTTACACACTCACATGCGTGCCAAGCATATCGGAGAGATGCCGCAAGAACAGGAGTCGCAAAGGCCGAGTACATCAACGTCTAATAGTGGTCTAATTCAAACACGAAAACGTACGAATGAACCTTCACAAAAGAAAATTAAACTCACTGATTATTTTTCAAATATGGAAGTTCGAGTGACCAGAATGGCTGCATTGGATGGGATACCATTGAGCACATTTTGTACTTCAGAAGATCTGAGATACCTTTTTAAAAACTCTGGCTACGATGTGCCGAAATCTTCTACAACTATAACACAGATAATTCTAAAACAGAGTTATAACACAAAAAACAAATTGAAAAATGAATTGAAAATTATGAAGTCTGAAAATAAAAGATTTACAATCACTTTTGATGAGTGGACGTCTACCCGTAATAAAAGGTATATGAATATAAATATCCACAATAAAGACTTTGATATGGCCAAATATAAAAATTTGAGACTTGTACGGATACAGGGATCAATGCCAGCTGAAGTAGGCACTCAATTATTACAGCAGCATTTGAGTGACTTCGGTTTAAGTCTGGAAGACGACATAATTGCTTTCACAACAGATGGAGCAAGTGTAATGGTCAAAATGGGCAGAAATTTTGACGGCCACCACCAATTGTGTTTGGCTCATGGAATACAATTAGCAGTCCTGGAAGTTTTATATAAAACACAAAAATCTCCAGTACCTGAAGTGCAGGAGGATGTCTGAAATACCGGCGCTGAAGAAGCAGAGGAAATTGAAGAAGATGAGGGTGCGTTTATTGTAGAATCTGCCAGAGTTCCAGAATCGGAGTTTTTATACAAAGGTACTATAAAAAAATTAAGAGATCTAATAAAATCTTTTAAAAACTCCCCATTGAAAAACGACTTGTTGCAAAAGTACATTTTAGAAGAACATGGTAAAAATATTGACCTGATACTAGACTGTAAAACGCGCTGGAATAGTTTCTAGATTTCTCAAATTAAAATCATGCGTTTTAAGGCGTTATTAGATTTGAAATCAAATGTACAATTTACAGACGAAGAGATCCAAGACTTTCACGACATTCATTACAGCTTGGATGTAATAAAAACTACAGTTTTGTCATTATGTCGCCGTGATTCAAACTTATTGACGGCCGACGCTGCGCTTCGATTTATGCTAGAGAAACTTGATCTTCAGCCCAACGATCTCAGTGGAAAACTAGCCACATCTCTTAGAAAGAGAATAAAGGAAAGGCGAACTAACGTATTCGGTGTTTTGCAATATTTGCATAACAATGAGGAATTTTTTAAAACTGCTGCCACAGAATATTTCACGAAACCTTCGTCGGATGATATACGAATGTATATAGTGGAACTGTTCGAACGGTTGAAATATAATTCTACAGAAAAATGTACAAATTCACAACCACAACCGAGTGCATCGGACGCAATAGCCACCAGTGACGATGATGACGAGGAGTTGACAATCGCACAACAGTTAGAGAAAGAAATAAACAAAGTTACTATAAATAAACCAATTTCAACAGTAAACACAGATCTCCATTCCATTATTAGGGTGGAAATGTGCATTTACGACAGCGCTGGCGGCGGTCGCGAAGTTTTTTTGACTGCAGCGTATAATTATTTGCTTTCGATAACGCCTACAAGTGTTGAAGCCGAGCGAGCCTTTTCATCCGCCGGATATTTTTGTGGTAAATTAAGAAGTTCCTTGAGTGACAAAACCTTAAATGCCTTGTCATTTATGAGAGCACACTTCCAGGAAGAAAAATTATATTCGGGACGAAACAAAATGGTTTAACTTAAACGATGTACATACGAATACGATGGTAAGTTCTTGAATAAATATTTTTTGTTTAAATATTGTGTTCATTTTGATAATTCCTTGAATTTGAGATAGTAAAAGATAATTGTAAAAATTGTAGATCTACAATATTTACAAAAATTCATAGTCGATTAAAAAAAAATAGGAAAAATGACGTAATTACGTAATTACGGAATTGGAGAAAAAAGTTGCTTAATTAGTTACGTAATTGACATTTCCGTAATTTTGGAAGCCCTAGTGAAGAGTGAGCGTGTAAGGAATAAAAAAATAATTTAGCGTAATGGTTGACGTTACTGGCACCCCGGCCCCGGACCCCGTATCTATTATTGCAATTTCTGATTTATATTATACCAAATTAATTATAAAATACTCATAACACACTCTCCGGCTGTTAATTCGCCCTCTGCATAAAGTTTTTCACTTATTGTTACTAGTATGGGATCCCTAGAACAAATTTTAAAGCGATACATATCAAGCTTCGTTTTGATGAGATGCCCAACTTTATGTATACGACAATTTATATACCAAGTGGTACGTTTGTGAAAAAACAGGTGTTAAATATGAAAAACTTAACTTTGCCGTTGGAAAACTATTATCCCCATTCATCAACAGACAGTGTCCGCAGTTAGATAACCAACCGCAAATAAAATTGATATTAAAAAATGACTTTTATAATGCAACGATTATGGCTTTTACTTGTGCTAAGTGCCATGTAGCTTAAACTTAGTCAAGCCATAATCGTTGCATCACAACATATATTTTTTATCTACAAATTTATTTGCGGTTGGTAAATTAATCGGGGCCTATGTTGATGTATGGGGATAATAGTTTTTCAACGGTAAAGTTAAGTTTGTCATATTTAACACCTTGTTTTTTCACTAACGTACCACTATATAAAGTTGTCGTATACATAAAGTTGGGCATCTCGTCAAAACGAAGCTACCATGGCAATGCCAGATTGATATGTATCACTTTAAAATTTGTTCTTGGGAACCCGTACTATACAGGTTGAATTTTAAAAAAGAAAATTGTGTCAATGTGATATTTTTAGAGTATGATTGAAGGGCGAGCAGTGACTTTCGTATCTCTTAAAACTCTTTAACGATTACTTGAAGTCCCAATAACGTCAACTACAAAAATGTCAACCTTGTCAAAATAAACCGTTCGAAACTTTTCTACAACTTACTATTTAAAAAAAAATGCTAAATCAAAAAGTAACATAGTGCGCTCTAGTGTACCTATGAACATTTACCTTCAACTGAAAACAATAGGAGGTAGTTCGTTCTGCGATAACACGGACAAAGACAAACAGTATTTACACACAATTAGTTATATATTTACAATTATTATATCCCCGAAGGTGCAAGAGAGATGTGTAAACTAACTATATTCCACTCGCTCAGCGAAAGAATAGGATAGATCTCCTCCATCCTATATCTCCATTTGAAAATCGTTAATAAGAGCAAATCTTTATGATTGTAAAAGTTTTTTTTATTATTCTGTAATAATAAAAAAGGCGTGTGCCCTTATTTTATTTATTATTATTTTTGAGTTGATGGCTTTCCAGCCAATCGGGTAGTTGACTACAATAAAAGTAAATTATTTTATACTAATCAGGTAATAGTTGATCTTAAAATGCTCTGAAAATGACTGTTCTTGTAAAATTTAATATGTTTTTTTTATGTTCTTAAAAACGAATACTAAAAGTAATGATTTGACGATAGGAACTTATGACGTCATAGGTTGTTACTCCATACACATTTCTATAGAGCTTGTCGTTTTGACATGTTATAAAAAAAATACTGATTTTACTTGACATTCAACATTCCTATTTCTTCCAGTTTCAAATATTGTGTTTGACATTAGCTCTTTGCATTTGTTCTCCTTATAAAATCTTTATCTATGCCATATCCCACACTCCTCTATGCACATTATATTTTCGATCCAGATATAAATATAAATTAGATTCATCTTAAATGTACAACTTCCACTTACATGCCATCACCGTGAGCTAACAAAAGCGTTTCCATTGCTATCTTGTACATAATTAGTTATTATTTAGTTAAGATTATTTCATTAAATGTCAGGTGGTGTTGAAAACGCTTTCGTTTGTAACATAGACGGACAATATACAAAGTTGGATATGAAAGTGTTAAGTGTAGTGCGTGTTTGCAACTCTTTGATAATAATAGTTAATTTTAATAAAAACAACATATATTTGAGTTTTCATCATAGTTATTTTCATATTATAAAATAAAGTCGCTCCCGCTGTCTGTGCGCTTAGATCTTCTGAACTACGCAACAGATTTTAATGCAGTTTTCAGCAATTGATAGAATGATTCAAGAGGAAGGTTTATATGTATAATACATAATTATGTATACGCGTGAATCTAATTCTCGCGGGAACTCGATCCAAGGGTACGAAGTCAAGGGTGTCGCTAGTCTAATATAAATTGCTATTTTCTAAATGTTAAATTGTACTAAGTGTAAAATAACTATTTTTAGAATGGTATTTGAATATTTTTATTAATTCCTCAAGTCATAAAAAATATTACTTATCACAAAGTTGCTTTTTGTGAATTGTAAAGTATTTTGTGATATATTGGTGTGAATGTAAGTAAACTCGGCAACATACGTCGCTCAACAATTTTTTTTTTATTCGAAATTTCCGAAATGAATAGTTTAATTTCCAGTTATTTTTATATTTTAAAACAATCGTGTTTTAAATTAAAATATGGTTTCTATGTGTATGATATACTTGTACTGAGATGATTTGAGTATGTTCCAAGTATCAAGCGACTTATGTTGCAGTTTGCACGTGTCTGTGTTGTGTGTGTGTGTGTGTGTGTGTGTGTCCCCGCGTGTGTGCGCGCTACGCTAACCTTGAAGCAGAAGAGTGCTGGCATGCAGAGTGAGGAAGTATTGTCGGCGCGCCCCACACTCACCTCCGAGCGAGCCGCGCCCGCCGCCCGCCAGCCTGCGGACCACGACCACATCATGAGCACTAGCGCAACGGTACCTTATACGGCTAAGTATTTAACCAGTGTCATATTATTTTAAATCAATTCATATTATAACCATAGTATTTTAAATTCATAAAACCGCGCGAATGGTACAGCGGGGCACATTCGTCTGTATCACGTCGCCGCACGCGCGAGGAGGCGGTGTCTTCCAACCTCCACGCCCACAAACGCGCAAAACGTGAACAAACAGCAATACAATCGCGGCTTAGTGGCATAATGTCTCTTTCGCAAAATGTGTCACTGTAACTTGGAATATAATACAACAATATAAAGAAAATAAAAACAATTTAAGAAGAAAATTGAAAATAAACATGGTTTTTTTTTTAATATAAATTTGATATACTAATACTAATTTCTATTTCTTATTTTTTTTAAATTTAGTAAAATTTTGCGACTAAGCGACATTCTTCATAATAAACCATAGTATAAAGTACTTTTATGTCTCTTGATTAATGTCATACAAATCGGAAAAAATTATAATAAAATCTCTTCTTAAACAAATGTCACTAGTTTAACGACTACACTAACATTTTGTAATAAATAAAAGGCAACAGGGGCAGGGGCAAGGTGCAACTGCCCCCCCCCCCCTCCCCTAACGTATATGTACACGTAAAAAGTGTCGGTACGCGGTACGTTACCGTTGGTCTCATGGTGCGGCACCACGTCGGTGTCGCTGTCGTCGGGCTCGTGGTCGAGCGGCTCGGCGGGCGGCAGCTCGTACACGACCAGCTCCAGCGCGGCGCCGCCCGCCAGCTTGGCGCCGTCGGCCAGCACGCGGCCGATGCTCGCGCCCGACAGCTCCGCTATCAGCATGCTGGAACACGACACATTCGCTTCGCTACTACGCATGGTAAAACCACCGTGAAGCCCGGTCTTTACCGCGAAAGGGTAATGAGCGGGAAATTGCTAAAGAGAAAAGGACTCTTCTCGTTCTGCTTTCATGATTCCTTTAACTTATTCAAAAGTAAACGCTCTATGGAACTGATCGGGTTCATTTCTACTATTTTTGCACACTTAGTCCCTCCAAGACTTATTTTTAAACGTTTAGGTTCGGAATGTCCAATTCTCGTTTTCAAAATGTCTATTACCAGACTGTCCAATTACCACAATGTCCAATTACCCAAATGTCCAAAATTTTAATGTCTAGTGATTATCAACAAGAGACGCTTGAGTGCTTTTTAATTTACATAAATAAGCATACCCAAAGAGTGAAAATAATTCATTCACGAACGAATTATTCGTCGATAAGTTATCCACGAATAATTCATTCGTGATTAAGTGAATATGAATAAAATCGTAAGTTTACTTGTAAAATTTTACATTATTTTAAAAATTCTCTCCCTCCGGGTAGCGAGACTTAGCTTGCTCAAAAACTAAAATCATTTTGTTTCATGTATATATAACTTTTTTTAGTATTTTTTTTCCAAACAAACAATTTTATTATTCTTTTAGTACGTATTGATTTGACGTTTTTTTTTAGTTTTACGAAATAAAGATATTTGAGTTTGAATTTGATTCGAACTTTTTGACATACATACATTTAAGGTATCTTTAATATACTACAATGATTGTACTTTTCACAAATTTACATTAAATTTTTTTATTTATTAATTCATTGAGAATATACCAAATTAGCTGTTGCTCTCGACTTCATTCCCTTGGGAAATGTTTCACATGGAACCCGTTATTTTAGATTTTTGTAATTAAGAAAGCGCTAAAAGGCCTCTTGCTGTAAATCACCACATTTTTAAATTTTGGATATTTAGTTAATTGGACATTGTTGGAATTGGACATTGGGTTAATCGACTTTTCGGGAATTGGACATTCTGGTAATTTGACATGTTAAACCGTTGGATATTATGGGAATTGGACTTTCTAAACCTGAATGTATTTATTTATATTTCTATAAAGCCGGAGCTGGTGCTGTCGATGGTGATGGGCGATGATTTAATTTTGCTTATGTACACAGTAGATGACATTGTACGATAACTTTAAACTGTACAACATTTAAAATGATTAAATATTTCAAACTCTAAGATTGCAAGCAAGATTCGTAATACCAAAATCACTACTTACGCTTTCAAATTTAAACGAACATCTAACTCAAACATTTAATAACGTACAAATTAGCACAATCAAAACTTTAAAAATACTCAAAAAAAATTACAAAACGATTTTCTTTTTTCAACCAAAAATATAATAATATGACTTACGCCTCGGGCGCCAGTCCACACAGCTCCGACAATTTCTTCTTGAGATCCAGATACGTGCCTTCAGAGTTCACTCTCACTCCATACTTGATGGGCACCGAGCCGTCCAACAATATCACTGTAAGAAGAACAACCTTATTGTAAGTCTCTTGTTATGATCTTGCACCTTACTGGCATAACTGTATGTGTACTAATATATTGTGAAAAATGGCATTTAACAAAAAAGTGGCCATGAGTTTTTGTTGCCAAGTTCTTTTCTCACGGCTTTACTCTTGCGAACTGGGCATTAAATATAAGAATCATTCCATTTAAAATTTTGTTTGACGTTCATAAGCATTGCATTTTGCAACCTGTGTGAATGAAGTAGTAAGATGTAGTCATATTCAAGGGCTAAGGTTACATAGACATGATACTGCTGAACCAAAATCTAAGCACTTTAAAATTAAAATGTTATAATCGGATATTGTCTTGACTGTTGCTGAAATGAGTCAAAAAGAGAGAACGTTATAATTATGCCATAACGATGCAAACGGGTTCGGTTTTGCGCTGTTTGTAGCTCAATTTTGGGGCATTTTTTTCATTACGTTGTATCTATAAAGTGCATCCCTATTTCCCTTGGTCACGCCAAAGTCGAGAATTATTTTACCGATTTTATTCTTTTCTTTTTTAGTTTTTATGATTCCTTTTCCTTGGTCACGTCATAACTCGAGAACGATTTTACCGGTTTCATTTGTTATTTTTTTTTTAAGTACTTTGTAGAGTGTTATTTCGGATAAAAATAAGAAAATAACAGAAAAAATACAGATTTTTTTCATTAGGTTGTAAGTATATAAATGTTATAAAAAATGTAAATAATAATTGCATCATTACATCTATCAACGTATTAATGAATTAGACAGTGTTCTGGTTACATCTTTATCTTTATATAGTATAAAATAAAGTCGTTTCCGGCGTCTGTACTGTATATTGTGAAATTCAGATAATTTGTTACGGATGGTTTTTATTTCTAGATAGCGTTTGTTGTTTAAGTAAATATGTTCGTGCGTGCAATGCGCTTGAGCAGTACGCACCTCTGAGCTCGCAGCAGACGTAGGACTCCATGGGCAGCGGCAGACTGAGCATGTTGAAGGCGTCGAAGCGCACGGACTCGCGCGCGCACGCGCCGCAGCGCACCTTGGACTTGAGCTGGCCGTAGAACAGGTCCGTGACCACGGAGCGGTTGCGCGCGGCGTGCTGCTCCCACGCCTCGGCCGCCACCTCGCGGTCGGCGCGGCCCGCCGAGTCGCGCTGCGGGGCGGCCGGCGCGCGCGCGCGCACGCGGTTCAGGTCCTCGTGCAGCGCGTCCAGCAGCCACGCCAGCAGCTCCTGCGCGTCGTGCTGGCCGCCGCCCGCCAGCGCGCGCGCCCAGCGCGACACGCACCAGCGCACGCGCAGCGGCGCCACCGAGCGCGCGCTGCACGACCACACCTGCGCAGGGACTCACTTACAACACTCGTTTGCTACGGCGGGCAGGAATCACACCCGCTCTCTTTCTCGCGCTATTAAATGACGGTTCTAATTTCAACCCTCTACTAGCCGAGCCACGCTACGACGCATAGGTATCAAAGTCGTATTAAAATTGCGACATTGAATCGTTTGTGCTAAAGTAGACATTTAAACCGCAGGACAATCGATAATTAACTTACAAATTACTTTCTGTTTAATCGTATTTCATGTTCCTGTCAGAAGATAACGTTGTCGTCAAAGCAAGCATACGTCTCCGTGGGCTGACATTCCGTCAGGCATTCCGCAGGGTTCATTACTTGGTCCAATTGCATTTATTTTATTTAATAACATAATAGTTCAATTATATCAATTTATTAAAATAAATAATATGATTATAAAAAGATCTAATAATTTACTTTTAATAATTCTTTTGATTATAAAGACCTAAAATATGTGTAACACGCGGACAGTACATTTTTAAATAGCCCTTCTTTTCAAGCGGTGATACAGCGCCTCATAAAAGGTAACAACTTTAAACAAATAATACATCTGCCATGGGACTATGCGTGTGCGGTTTCAAAGACATCACAGGCTTACCTCTTTACATAGTTCTCCATATCTCAAAGCTAGAACTCCTTTTGTACCGAGCGGATTGGTGGTGTTCACTTCGTATAGATGCATTCCCGTATTGAAATATTGCGTTAAAGGTCCAGTGTTCCACACCTGAAAAGAATAACAAAAATTGTATAAACACCAAAAACAACCTACAATAATTCTTGGAGACCAAAAAAACTAACTTTCTATTGTTATATGTTATGAGCCAGAGCAAATTCGACATAATTGTATGGAGTGATGTTTGTGCATCGTAATTAATTGAAATTCGGATTGATATGTTTAATAAAATAGCATAATTTCATGAATTGAAGATTAAAGAGTATTTTGTCATTTAAATTTTATTTGTAAATAAGTATTATTTAATACAAAAATCATTGTAAAATGGAGACGTTTTAGCAAAAATTTACGGCAGTTTTTATTTTTTTACAATTAATTAATAAAATTAATATACAATTTAATGTAATATATTTTAAAAAATGTGGTACATTGTGTCAACAAATCTATATATTTGATGTTTTGGTATTTTTTTAACTTTTTAAATAGGTTTAATGAAAGAATTTCGGTTTATTGAAAACATTTACATTTCTCATTGAAAACGTTTACATGTCACTTACACAAGAGAACAATGTTATTAAAAGAAATTTGTTACAAACTATTGTTCTTTACCACTCGAAATAAGAAATAGTGTACAATATTTTACTACTACCTACATTTAGGTAATTAAATACTTAACGCTGGCTTGTGAATGCATACTTGCAGTGTTCGGTAAATTGTTCAGTGGTCCAAGTCTAACACTGATCTGAAAATAGCTATGCACGTACTTTCCTTAAAACGGAGTGTAGAAAATTGATCACTACAAAGAAAACTGTGAATGTTTAACATGTATTCGATAGCGTAAAAGTATTACATAACAGGGTAAATTAATCACTTGCTAGCATCTGCAAAAATGCAGATATATAATATATATATGTAAATGGCTCTTAACTGAACTGACATTAGTGGCCTCACGTTCATCGCATAAAGTATTGACTTTATAATAAAACGGTACACAATTCTTACCGACTGTAAGGCAGCATTCATGAAGCACGTATTCCCGAGGTTGTGCAGGCCGGTGGCGCCGGGCAGGTTCGGCGCGATCAGAGTCTCGCGTCGTTCTGTCGCGCGACTGCCGCCAATCATGCTGGGGACAAACATTTTTATGTCATTTACGTGTACATACATTTTCATTTTAAACTATATTATTAGGGAAAAATGATCTTCACAAAACCTAACTATTTTTAAAAGACCTATCCAACGACATCCCACGCCCTAAAGATAGTAAAAGAAAAAGAAAGGTGGTACCCTAAACAATATTTTAATTTTGTTATTTTTTTGGCGTAAGTAATATATTTTTATCGTTTATCTATGCCAAATTACACCTTTCTAGTGCCAAGAATCTGTGACCTAAGCTGCGGAAGGACGGACATGGCGCAACTATAAGGATCTACTATCCAACTATGGAACCCTAAAACATCGCAATAGTGAGGATGTTCTGGAAGCAAATCGTGTTAGAATATTATTTGTGTCCAGAATATCCCATGTCCAAAAAATGGTTTGAGACATAATACAGGAAAATTTGCAAACACAGGAAAAAAAGCGGCCAACGCCGCCCGGGTCGCCGGCGACGGAGCGGCTCCGCCGGGAGCTCTGTTCCCCGACGCACTCCGCCGCCTCCTTCTGCGAGGTCACGTGCTCGCAGAAGGGTGCGGCCGCGTTACACGACCCCGACCTCCGGACCATGGACAGAACCACGGCCGGCAGCGAGAGGTCACTTCCGACCACTGACGTGAACCCACTCCTAACACAAGCCACTGCCGCTGAGCTTAACTGGAGAGGTTAACAGGATTGCTAGTGACGTGGTACCCGCGATCCCACATTATTATTTATATTTTAAAATATACATTGTATCTTATCACAAAATTGATTCCAAAATTAAAATAAAATTCTATAAACCACCGACGGCACGATCAAACTTGATAATATTTTCCCGGAAAATATAACACAAAATATACCTATTCGATGATAAATATGACAAACTAGTGACTTGTGACAAAATGGATCACTCGTTACCCAATACGGTACCTATGACCATAATCGAATAACTCAAACAGTCGTTCGACGAAGTCGTCTACAAAGGGTAATCGTACGGGGGTTGAGGGGCAAGACGCAGAGGAGGCAGACCACGCTGATCTAAGTATCCAGGACTGCCGTATTTTAGGACGTGAAGTAAATTGATACTAATAAACCCCGTACTTGGTCCTATCGAGATCTTCACCTCATTTGAAGTTAAAAGGGCTATAAAAATGGTAACGCACACAGGTCCAGATCAAATTCCAGCAGAGCTCTGGAAACTAACGGGCACAGACCGAGTTATGTGGCTAATAAACCCTTGCGTCAGAGAAGATGCCTGTTATGAGAGACTCAGTAACGTGCTACCATTTTACAAAAAATAGGGGAATATTGCCGAGTGTGAAAACTATAAAGGCATTAATATCTCACACCCTGAATATATGGGAAAGGGTTCTCATCGGTAGACTACATAAACTTTCTTCTATAAGGCCTAACTAGTGCAGCTTTACTCCTGGAGTAGGTACAACAGACGCCATATACAGTGTGAGAATAATTATGGAGAAATATAAAACTCTGAAAAAAGATCTTCACCTTGTCTTTATTGACTTGGACTTTTCCAAGTCAATAAAGACGAGGCCACGAAAGCTCATTTAGCACTCTTCGAGCCCAACTGATACCAGAGCAATACAAGACATGTATAATAATGTAACAACACGTGTGGTGTCACCAGCGGCAACAAGCAAAAGATTTTGGCATGCACCAAGGATCCGCGCTAAGCCCCCTCTCTTTAACATTATCATGGATTACATCACAAAAGACCTTATAAACCGGCTCCATGACACTTTTGTATGCAGATAGTCTACAGAGAAGGCTTGAGGCTTTAGAAAGCAGGGGCTTGCGAGTCGGGCGTAAAGACATGCATTGCCGTTTCTTAGGCCACAAAAAGCAACGGAGCTCGATCGAGAATCGAAGGCACTTCTTTAAATCAAGTAGAAAAATTTAAATAACTCGGATAGTTAATACCAGATCAAACATAGATATAGATGTATCAAAACAGGATGGTTCAAGTGGAGGTCCCTCTCTGGGGTTCTCTGTGACCCAAAAATATACGTTAGAACAAAAGGGACTGTGTAAAAAGCAGTTAGACCGACAATGATATATGGGTCCGAGTGCTGGGGGATAAGGAAGTCTGATTAGCAAAGAATGCAAGTCAATGAATTGAATATGCTGCGATGGGCCGGTGGTGTAACGAGGCAGGACAGAATTCAAAATAAGTACAATCGTGAGGTCTTTTAAAATACTTAAAATATGGAACAAAATACAAGAAAATAGGTTGTTGTCTTGCTGCACGCTGGTAAGGCCAAAATATTATGAGACGGAGGGAAGACATTATTATGGCTCGGCAGGTTTTGGTGATTAAAGAAGGCAAAAGAGGTTGAGGATGCCCACCAAGTACCTGTACTAGAACAATCCAGAAAGACCAGTTGACGATGGGCTTAACGCCAGAAATCAAAAGTATCAGGAGGTTTGACTCCAAATAGGAACAAAAGCCAGGAGATTGACTGAGTTAAATTGGTACTAATACATAGTGTTTACTTGCGACAACCCTAGTATCCAGACGCGTGTGTGTCACAACGTTATCACAAGTTCGAAGGCGCCGTCCTACTGTATGCGCGGCGCTCTACGTGATGCAGTAGAGACGTACCTCAGCGCGCCGATCTCCTCGGGCCAGGTGAGGTCGGGGTTGCGCAGCTCCAGCAGCAGGCGCGCGCGCTCGTCCAGGCGCAGCTCGTGCAGCGTGGGCCGCTCGTCGTCCAGCAGCACGGCGCTGGCGCCCACGGACCACAGCCGCACGTCCTCGCGCGCCAGCCCCAGCGCCGCGCACAGGAACTCGCACACCTGCCCGGCACATTACATGTTCGATATGTGGACCTAACTAGAGCATTTGATCACGTTCATCACAAATTATTGCTTAAAAAACTATATGTCTACGGTGGTAAAGAGACTATTTAGCTTAGCGGAAAAACTTAGGTAACAAAAATTGTTAAAATATGGCAGACTACGAAAAAGGTGACCGAATATACGTACCGTGTTTCTCAGGGTAACATATTGGGTCCACTACTGTTTATCATTGACATGTATATATGACCTTCCTAAATTAACTCAGAATCATTTGATTTTACTCGCTGATAACAGCACAGTCGTATTTAGCAAAGATGATAAAACTCACGTCGTATGAAACGAATACGACACAAAATAAAACGTACCTGCTTGACAGTGGCGAGCCGGGAGAAGGCGGCGGTGTAGGCGAGCTGGCGGTCGGGCGGCGCGGGCTGCAGCGCCGCGCCGCCGTACAGCGCCGCGCCGCCGCTCGCGCTGAGTGCGCCTGAGCAACACGGACCGCATGTTACATCTGTACTGAACCTACATGGAGCTCTAATGTTTCATAACTAAGTCTCCTAGCGACCATTCGATCTTTAATACTTTTGTAAACGGTTGCTAGCCAACTTTGTTATTAAACATTTCACATCCAGTTTAGCTTCAGTATAGTCACTTAATTTTATTTTGTAATCACTATCCGCCATAGTGAACAAAAATCAATGTTTGTCACAAGATCTCGCGAAGTATACATTATTTCAACATTAAGCTAACATTAGCTATAATTTTGGCCTGTGTATAGCTTTTGACTGTGTACATCATATTGTGCAGACGTTTTTAATATCACTGTATAAAATATACGACTCCGTTTTTTTATACCTTATTATTCATTTTAGTAGAATTCAGAAAATTGTAACAAACAGAAAATAGTGTTCAGAAGAGGCAGTGAACGATAGACACGGGGTTTGAGGCTTTTAATTTAAAAATAAATGAAGCATACATACGTTGTGTGTTCGGAACGTGTCGTAAAAGTTTTAAGTGCAGTGGATACAATTCCAGTTCGACATCAGAGTTCGGCGGCCGTATCACCTGTAACGAAAACCAATATTTTAAAGTTTTTTTTTTTAAATAGTGAACAAAAATCTCCCAGAGTTCTGTTAAAATTTAGATTAGAGTTAATTATATATATACGAACCTGCCTCGGCAGCGGCGCGGGCGCGCCGTACCAGGCGGCGAGCGCGCGCCACAGCGCGTCGGGCACGAGCTCGAAGTCGCGGTGCTGCGCCAGCGTCACGTCGCGCCGCAGGTGCCCGCCCTCGCCCGTCAGCGTGCGCACCTGCCACACACGACCGCTTAGAGCGCACTTCACAATAAGACGAAATATGTACAGGTCAAAGTACTATTTCGATCTAAATCTAATACCTTAAGTAGATCAGGCGCCAGCAATCGTTTGTTATCGATAGGTCCAGGGTGTCGGTTGGGCCGAGCCGCCGCGGCCGAGCTGACTCCACTGCTGCTACCCGCGCTGCCGACCGATGCCGTGTCTGCGCGCCATAGCAGTGATCCCATTGACTCTGTAATACATGTTCGCCATAAAAACTTGCTCATATCAACGCAAAATGAAAAATTGCTCAACTTTTACTACAACATACCTGTCGAGTTGGTGGTGAAGCTCTCATCGCAGACGATAGCCTCATCGATGTGTCGCTGCGGCGCCCTACAACACGTGTCTGTGGTCCCTCCCGCGGTGTACGCGAGCCAGCTGCCCCACCACTCCGAGGCTATAAGGTACCAGAACTGCCCCACGGAGTAACCCCGTTGGACCTCGCGTCTGAGCCAGCCCAATACTGGAAAAAACAATAAGCTAACTAAATTGTGATATCTATTTGATTTTGTATTACTATTGAGTAGTTAACATTTACCACTATCCGACACAATGTAGAAAAAGTATATATGTATGTTAATTGTCCTGACTAATCTATACTAATATTATAAAGCTGAAGAGTTTGTTTTTTTGAATGCGATAATATCGGAAACTACTGGTACGAATTAAAAACTTATTTTACTGTTGGCTAGCCCATTTATTGAGGAAGGCTATAGGCTATATAACATAACGCTACGGCCAATAGCAGCGCAGCACCAACGAAAAATATTGCAAAAACGGCAAAATTCACGCAGACGAAGTTGCGCGGGTCAGCTAATTAATTTATATCAGTCCGTCTGAAGAACTGAGATTAGGAACGTAACGTATATTTATTTACCTATCCATACAATTTCTTATTTTAATACAATATAAAAGTTTTCAACAGTACCGAAACAATAAATATCTCGAAAGATATGACACAAGGCTTCATTAAGAGTGACCACAGAAGAAGGTCACCACACACCGGGTTCGCAGACAAATTGCTTTCATTCACACTTAATAGAATATCACTTGTCAGCATCTAGGGACGCTTGTAGTACAAGCACGTATCTCATATAACACATATTTGTTCGTGACTCGAATTATTTTATGGGCCCTTTTACGTAATTCTTTATCTAGTAGGAAAATTCAGACTGTATGTATCGGCTGTTTAAGTATATGATACTATAAGTAAAGCAACGGGATGTTATCAAGTTTGGCGTATGTGTATCTGTTGTTGTATGTGTATAGTTTTCCAGTATAAAAACTTGCGCTAAAATCCGTACATCGGTTCAGGTGTTATGATAACTTGTCCTAAAATTGTGAGATAAAATCCTCGCTAAATAACTCTGGCTGGAGTAACCTCTATGCGGGTTCAAAGTCAACGTGGAGTTATCTTACACACGGTCGTGGGTAATGAGCCGGTAATTTACTGCTACGACACTTTTTTTCCAGATTTATCTAGTACTAACTGTCTCGCGCAACTTCGTCTGCTAAATTTTCCCCGTTTTTGCAACATTTCTCATTGCTGCTCCGCTCCTATCGGTTGTAACGTGATGTTATATAGCCTATAGCCTTCCTCGATATATTAGCTATCCAATAGTGAAATATTTTTTCAATTCGGATCAGTAGCTCCTGTGATTACCGCTTTCAAACAAACAAACAAACTCTTCAGCTTTATAATATTAGTATAGATATAAAAATATCGTGTCACGGTTTTTGTGGTCGAACTACTTTGAAACGACTCGACCGATTGTCTTTTATATATATTACTAGCTGACCCGCGCAACTTCGTCTGCGTTAATTTTCCCTTTTTTCTTTTTTCTTCCTTTTTTTTTACAATATTTTTCATTGCTGCTCCGCTCCTATTAGTCGTAGCGTGATGTTATAACCTATAGCCTTCCTCGATAAATGAGCTATCCAACAATAAAATATTTTTTCAATGCCGCCCAGTAGTTCCCGAGATTATCGCGTTCAAACAAACAAACAAACTCTTAGGGGTATGAAAAATAGATGTTGGCCGATTCTTATAGATACCGGATAAGCACAAAAAATTTCATCAAAATCGGTCACGCCGTTTCGGAGGAGTATGGCAACGAAAACTGTGACACGAGAATTTTATATATTAGATATATTTGGTAGGTATGAGGATAGGTTGTAAAGTATTTTTTTTATGGCGATTTTATTATTTTACCTATACCTATAAATTGTAAAAACTGAGAAATTGACGCAGACGAAGTTGCGAGGCTCAGCTAGTAATCAATAAATTGCACACACAAAAGGCAGTAACGATATCCAAACACTAAGGAAGTTAGAGAGGACCGTAGTGTAAGAACAAGAAAAAGGCTTGATCTCATGGTAAAACTACTGCACCAATTGCAAGCAAGGGAATCGGATGAGATATCGAGAGATGAGATTTGAGTTGATTAGTGCATTTGTTATTAATTTTTAATATTTTCAATGTATGTTTTCACAATTACCAACTTATGAACGGTAGGCGTAGATAATGAAACTTTTATTTGTGGTGTATACAACGGGCGCTGTCGCAAGTGCAAGTGCATTAACCGGTTAATTATCCGTGTGGCGGACGTACAAGTATGATTGCGTCTTCAATGCTACGGAATCAACATAAACATCATCGGTATATATCTTTACATCCATACTAATATTGTAAATTAGATAGTCACTCTATCTGTCTGTTACGCTTTTACGCTCAAACAGCTAAATCGATTTAGATAAAATTTGGTATGGAGATAGTTTAAGTCCCGGGGAAGGACATAGAATAGGGGTTTTTATCGCGATAACCGACATCGACGCGGGCGGTGCCGCGGGCAAAAGCTAGTAGTACATAAATAAAACAAAGGTTATTCCCTTATATGTTCGTAAACAACAACAGCTGTGCCTGAGTTGAAGTAAAAAGACATATGTAGTCAATTATGTATGCCCAAATTTTCGACTACAGATGGGTAGAATAAAAAGATATGCAATAAAAAAAAATATGGTGATTGTTTAGAATGTCTGGTGCCATTAAGATCCCCTCCACTTTGTTATTAAAATCATGACGCATGTTTTAAAATTCTATAATTACAAACACAATCCCTTTACAATGTAGTACCTACACCTAAATAAAATAACTAAAACCCAATTAAAAGTAACAGTTAATACACCATACGTAGGGTGTAACCGAGTTACAAAACAAGTACAAACTAATTTGGTGCGTGCGACCGGCCCTTAGTGAAGATAAGACGGTATTTTCTGCATAATTGTATTAATTGTAGCAATACATACTACATACAGAAGTGGGTCGCGCTCACGTAGCTATATTGTCTGCTATCACGTCTGTATTCGTACTTGAATAATATGCATCGATACGAGAACTTCCTTCCCTTTCCTATTCGATGCACCTACTACGCAAAAGGGTCCTATTACCTTTGCGTTGAGAGTTAAAATCTCATGTTGGAGTGCACTCCTCAGGAATGTATCAAGGCTTTGACGATCAACTTTATCCTACTTGTTATCGTATCACAATGAAATTTGTATGTGAATTTAGTTCGAAAGGCAACACCATAATTTGGTAACTTGAACTGATGTGATGATGGAGTGGTACTCCTCAGGGATGTAGTTTTGACGATCAACTTTAACCTACCTCTATATCGTATCGCAATTAAATTTCACATGTGAATGTAATTTGGAAGACAACACTATGGTATGGATAGAGTAGAATTTCGACAATATTGCCATCTATTGAAAAAATAATAAATTACAATGTGTTGATGCGCTTTGATAAAGATTGTAAATGTCATATTATAATTACCTACATATTATTACGCATTAATTGGTATTTATAATATATGCATTCATTTAAATTAAAATATCAATAGTATCTATGTAGTAGCGACATATATTGAAAAAAAAAACAAAGAAATTCAACTTAAATAAAAAGTTAGCCACTTGATGATAGATGTCAATTTACAAATTAATTTTTAGCAGACCAAAAAGAAAAAATATAGCTTTAAAAAGCTTAAAAAAACACGCTTATATATAAAAAATAATAAATTAACTTGTATAACTTGTTTAACATGGTAAGGTAGCTAATTAGCGTGGAGCGTACACTTAAAAGTCAACCCAGAAGCACTCCTCGCTTATTAAATTAGCTACCTAATTTAAGTCAATTGTATTATTTTATGATTTTATCTATATAAGCGTGTTTATTTAGCTTTTACAAGCTATGACACTAATATTATAAAAACGAAAGTTTGTGAGTGTGTATGTGTGTATGTTTGTTACTTCTTCACGTCTAGACGGCTGAAGCGATTTTAATAAAATTTGATATGGAGTTAGCTGACACCCTGGATTAACACATAGGCTAATAAATGGTAATAACTATATCTTTATTATCTTTGACTTTACAAACATTACGATTAAAACCCGACATAATGTTTTCCGAGTCGAGGCCGATATTCGAGATGTCAGTTCTGTAGAAGATCTTATCTTTAAATGCGGTTGTACACATTGGGCCAAAGTAGCGGGCCTTAATGTTGGGCCAAAATAACGCATCCCAAATGTCGCAGTTTACACAATGTTGTACTGATAATTGTGCATCGGTTCTTTGATAAAGATGAACGTGGAATCTCTTGCAGCTTTGAATTCCATATAATAGATTCATGCACATAACATTTTAGAGAAATGTACTGTAACTTAAACCTATTGCTCGTACACGCCACTATAACGTAACTGAATGTAATTTTCACCATCGTAACGTAATGGAATGTAATTTTTACTTTGAACGTATTTTTCAGTCTTTGATGACGAATAACAACGAACTGAGACGCCTACGAGTGAACCCGGTTGGCGGAGCGCGCTAAGATCCTCCACTTCATTCGGTTGGATGGCCAGTGTTGGTGCAATCTACCAATATACCGCCACGCAGATCTACATGTTGGCCCACTACCTTGGCCCAATGTGTACAGCCGCTTTAATACGCACTCACATTCACATGAACATAAACAATACCCTCTGTAGTATAACCTTGACCGTACAAGAACTAAGCAGTCCTGTTATGTACACATAAATAATTCATAACTACTTCCTTTCTACCGTTAATAATACGAACAAATATCGATTTTCAATTCATCGACGTCACATGAAAAAAAAAAAGCCGGTAAAGGAAACGACACGCATAATACAAATGTATTCTCTGTAAAGTAGGGACACATCACGTGTAGCAAGTAGCTACAATTAAAGTGATTGATTACTATGGTCGCAAAATAAAAAGGCTTATTTGACATAGCTAACCCACGCAACTTCTTCTGCGTATTTTTCACCGTTTTTGTATCATTTTTCATTGCTGCTATTGGTCGTAGCGTTAATTATGGTAGTGCCACAGAATAAGTAATATGTAGTACTACGTACAGAAGGTTCACTCCCTAACAAAAGTTAGGTTTAGGTATAAAAATATACCTAGACTCGCCGCCTGCAAGCTAAATTGAAACTTATAACCGCGCGCGAACCATGAATTTTCTTTACGCGCCACAGTTTTTTGACCGAGCTGCGAAGTCCGCACGGAGTAGACACTTGAAATTTTTGTACCTAGTTCATTTATTAGTTTTAAGATAAATAAGTACCTAAACTGCGGAGTGACACCCCCCTGTTAGTGCTTCAGTACAAAATGACAAAGATTAATACCACTGGATTGAAAAAAAACCTAAGACTTTATATTTCTTTCTTTTTTTTTATATTGGAGTCCGGCAATAGGGTACAAGCCCTGTATCACGGGGAAGTTTACAAACATACAAGTCACGGAGACATATTATAGATAAATTAGACCCAGACACAGAATAAACCTGTGCTGCTGTGCTCATCACACAAAGTTTTAACCTGGGTGGGGATCGAACCAACCAAACTACTTGGCAATATATGATTAGGTATAAATGAGACAAAAGATGTAGTATAGTCTGGTTATAATTATCTAAAGGTGCATCTTATATACTAACGACTTCGTGTTGATAACAGATAGTGGAAACATTTAATAGATACTGAACGTGCGATAAGGAACATAAGATTGTGATGTAGATTGTAGATACAGCACAAAGATATTGTACTGTAACAGTACACCCCCCTTTAAAAAAAAAAAAAAAAAAAAAAAAAATATGGTAATAGTGTTTACAATATAAATTTGACCTAGACCTTACTAGTTATTTGCTGATGTATATAAATAATAATGCTATTGTACGCGGTGGAATTTGATGACGCCTGTTGTGGTGTGATTTGCTGACGTCTGTAATTTTGACTTAGCTGTTGCACGAGTGTTTATTATTTTTTTCCGTTAAACTCTTCATTCTTCTGTCCAGTGTTTTCATTATGCCGTAAATTAGGATCACGCCGATTGTTAAAATAATCTGTCCCATTGCAACATTTCTTGTCCACCGTAAGTCCTCCTGGATCAGGTTACGGAGTTGGTCCGCTTCGTTTTGATTGAGGCAATTGTCCGTATTGTATGTTATCTGGTCCTTAGAACTTTGATTTCCCATTTTAGATGTCTTGTTGTTACGAGTAGTTGTGAATTAATGGTATATGTTAAGATCTATGTTAATATATATACGAATAGCTTGCTTATATCAGCGATTTTTTATAGACGTACTACTGGCTTTACTTTACGTCCCGATCGTGTAGTGTACGTGTGTGAATGCCTGTCGCAATCCTTTGAATCTGGCACGTAGTTTGATTCGTCATTGATCATGAAAGCTGGTTTCAATCTATCAATTGATATCACTGTCTCTTTATCCCTAATTCTAATGCAAAATGTTTTATCTGTTTTACTAATTACTGGGTAGGGTCCTTCATACGGCGGTGTCAGGGCTTTCTTAATTCTATCACACCGAACAAATACGTGTGAGCATTCTTTGAGTTCGGGATGCACAAATATAGCTTGATTGTGTTTTTTTCTTTTCGGAATTGATGTCATTTGTGTGATGTCCTTTTGAATTTGTTTTACAAACTCTTCGTACGTTGATAACTGTGCTGCTGATGACTCAAAAAATCCTCCAGGGAGTCGTATTGGCGTTCCATATGTCATCTCTGCTGAACTATAACCTGTGTCTTCTCGCAAGCTACTCCGCAACCCGAGTAAAACTGTTGGAATTTCTTTTAACCAATTTTCGTTGGATTCTCTTGTCATTAACGCCGCCTTTAAAGTTCTATGAAATCTCTCTATCATTCCATTGGATTGTGGATGATAAGGTGTTGTCCTAATTTTATGTATTCCCAAAAATTGTGAGAGTGACTCAAATATTCTTGATTCAAACTGTCGGCCTTGATCCGTAGTAATGCGCAATGGACATCCAAAACGAGTAATCCATCCCTCGAAAAGTGTCTTGGCTACTGTTTCTGCAGTTATATCTTCTACCGGAAATATTTCGGGCCATGACGTACAACGATCTATGATTGTGATTAAATATCTCTTCCCTTGTGAAATCGGAAGTGGTCCGACGATGTCAATATGTAAATGTTCAAAACGTTGCGCTGTCATAAATGTACCAGGAGGTGATATCGTATGTCGTTGTATTTTTGATTTTTGGCAGGCTATACATGATCTACACCAGTTATTGATATCTTTGTTCATATACGGCCATAAATACCTTTGGGTTATCATTTTTCTCGTAGTTCTTTTTCCTGGATGGCTCATACCATGAATGGTATCGAAAATTTGTTTGCGAAAATGCTTTGGTAAGTAGGGGCGGCTTTTTCCAGTAGAGGTGTCGCAGGTGATGTTTATTGTGGAACCCGGAAGCGTAATGTTTTTGAATTTTAATCTTTTATTGTCATGTAATTTACTTAGTTCATTATCTGTTGATTGACATTTTTCCAATTCAGCGTAATCGATAGGTGATGGCACGTATATTTCCTCTATTCGAGATAAGGCATCGGCGGTAATATTGTCACGTCCGCTTATGTGTTGAATGTTGGTACTGTATTGTGAAATGAAATCTAACTGCCGGACCCGTCGCGGTGTATCGTTTGATGATGGTTTTTGGGAGAATGCGTATGTCAAAGGTCGGTGATCCGTAAATATTGTAAATTCTCTTCCCTCGATTAATCTGTGAAAATGTTTGACGGCCATGTATATTCCTAACAGCTCTCTGTCAAACGTAGAATATTTTTGTTGAGTTTCGCTCAATTTTTGTGAAAAAAATCCTAATGGTTCCCAATTGCGTCCGGATTTTTGTTGTAAAACTCCACCAACGCAAGTAGCACTAGCGTCGGTCATGAGCGCTAGTGATGCGTTGCGGGAAGGATGCGCTGTTAACACTGCGTTTTTCATGCTTTCCTTGCATTTTTCGTAAGCTTTGTCTGCTTCCGTTGTCCAAGGAACAGGTGAATTATCGTTCTTTTTTGAACCATGTAGATATTCGTTTAAAATTCTTTGATTTTCCGCTGCGCATGGAATATTACTTCTGTAGAAATTGACCATGCCCAAAAATCTTCTTAATTCTTGAATTGTTTTCGGTTTGGGAAATTCCATGATTGCTTTGTAATTTTCTTCGGTAGGGAGTATTCCTTGGCTCGTTATATGATAACCTAAGAAATCTATTTCCCTTCTGAGAAATTCGCATTTTTCGAGATTAATGGTTATTCCATTCTCGTGTAAACGTTTGAAAACCGTTTCTAAATGCTGATAATGCAAATCTTCGTTGTCCGATGCAATGAGACAGTCGTCTACAAATATAAATACGTAGTTTAAATCTCTAAATAAGGAATCCATGAATCGTTGAAATGTTTGTGCCGCATTGCGTAATCCGAAAGGCATTCTTAAGTACTCAAAAAGTCCAAAAGGTGTGATGATGGCTGTTTTTTCTATATCTTTAACAGGAATACAATGGTATGCTTTACGTATATCTATCTTGCTTAGTATCTTCTTATTTTCTAATATGTATGTAAAGTCAGTTAATCTTGGTAGTGGGTATTTGTCCGGTACTGTCGTGCTATTGAGCATTCGATAGTCTCCGCATGGTCTCCATTCGCCATTTTTCTTTTTTACCATATGTAATGGGCTTGCCCATGGGCTATCTGACGGTCGGCAAATTCCGAGTTCTATCATATTTTGAAATTCCTTTTTGGCTATGTCGTATTTTTCTGGAGGTAATGGTCTTGCCCGAGCTGCGACGGGTGGTCCTGTAGTGATAATGTGATGTTCAATCTTATGTTTGGGCGCATTGCGGAGAGAGGACCCTTTCGTGATGTCTTCGTATTTGTTTAAAAGTTGCGTAATACGTGGATTCGTTCCCACTGCGATATTACGAATTGTTTGTTGTGTCGCTTTTTCCGAAGTTACATGCGTTGTCAGCTCTGTAACTTTGTCGATAAGTTTGCGACCTGCTATGTCGACTAATAGTTTATAGTGCTCTAGAAAATCTGCTCCAATTATTGGTTGTGTAACATCGGCGATTACAAAATTCCATTTATAACATCGTTGTAGTCCTAAATTCAAGGTAAGCGTCTTCTCGCCGTAAGTCCTAATTTTAGTCCCATTTGCAGCGTATAGTGTGTATTGTTCATTTTGTAAAACTGAATGTCTCTGTTGCTTGCTAATGACTGAAATATTTGCGCCCGTGTCAATCAAAAACTTCATACCACTTTTTCGGTCGGTAATGGTGAGGCGATTGGATGGGTGGATTGCACAGAGTTTCGCCGTTGTCTGTGCTCTTATTCGTTTCCCTGGTTCCGTACGTAAGTCATTGGTTTCCAACTGCATGGTTTAATGCAGTTCTTTGCATATTTTCCGAATCTTTCGTGGTAGTAACAAAATCGATTTGCTCCTCTATAGTTTGTTCTCGGCCTCATAATCGGGAATTGTTGACGTTTCTTGAAATGATTGTGCGTGTTGGGTCGATAGCCATATTGACCTTGCTGAATTGCGTCAATATCTATCTGTAATTTTGCTAGCTGGGCTAAAATGCATGCTGTATTGTTGTCGTTTGAAGTGTCGTTGCTAACAGCTGATATTTCGGTTACTTTTGAATTCATTATTATTTTGTCTGCAATTTGGCTCAGTTTGTCAATTTCCATGTCTTCCGTAACTGCTAGAACCGTAGTAACTGATGTTGGTAAAAGCCTGAACCATAGTAGTTTAATTGTTTCGTCACTGATTTTTCCTCTCCCGAGGACTCGCATTTGACGTAATAACTGCGAAGGTTTTTGATCACCGAGTTCTGTCTCTGATATTAATTTTTGAAACTGTCGCTGTTCTGTTTCTTCGTAACAATCAATTAAACGTTCCTTGATGTTTTTGTATTTATCTGTAGTCGGTGGTGAAGTGATTAGGTCACTAACCTGTAGTATTTCTTCCTTGGATAACTTTGCTATTACTGTACAGTATTTGTATTCGTCTCCTTGCTTCTGTGGTGCTAATATGGCTTCTAGTTGCGTGAACCATAATCTTGGTTGGTCTTTCCAAAATTCCGGAATGCGGGATAAAACCGAGGTGCCAGCAGCTACTTCAAGTGTTCCTTGCTGATTTATGTTCGCCTTGCACGGTGATTGTGCCATGTTTCTTGCTGCGTATTCGTTCGTCGGGGTCACCAATTTGCCAAACTACTTGGCAATATATGATTAGGTATAAATGAGACAAAAGATGTAGTATAGTCTGGTTATAATTATCTAAAGGTGCATCTTATATACTAACGACTTCGTGTTGATAACAGATAGTGGAAACATTTAATAGATACTGAACGTGCGATAAGGAACATAAGATTGTGATGTAGATTGTAGATACAGCACAAAGATATTGTACTGTAACATATTCTCTGTAAAGTAGGGACACATCACGTGTAGCAAGTAGCTACAATTAAAGTGATTGATTACTATGGTCGCAAAATAAAAAGGCTTATTTGACATAGCTAACCCACGCAACTTCTTCTGCGTATTTTTCACCGTTTTTGTATCATTTTTCATTGCTGCTATTGGTCGTAGCGTTAATTATGGTAGTGCCACAGAATAAGTAATATGTAGTACTACGTACAGAAGGTTCACTCCCTAACAAAAGTTAGGTTTAGGTATAAAAATATACCTAGACTCGCCGCCTGCAAGCTAAATTGAAACTTATAACCGCGCGCGAACCATGAATTTTCTTTACGCGCCACAGTTTTTTGACCGAGCTGCGAAGTCCGCACGGAGTAGACACTTGAAATTTTTGTACCTAGTTCATTTATTAGTTTTAAGATAAATAAGTACCTAAACTGCGGAGTGACACCCCCCTGTTAGTGCTTCAGTACAAAATGACAAAGATTAATACCACTGGATTGAAAAAAAACCTAAGACTTTATATTTCTTTCTTTTTTTTTATATTGGAGTCCGGCAATAGGGTACAAGCCCTGTATCACGGGGAAGTTTACAAACATACAAGTCACGGAGACATATTATAGATAAATTAGACCCAGACACAGAATAAACCTGTGCTGCTGTGCTCATCACACAAAGTTTTAACCTGGGTGGGGATCGAACCCACGACCTCCTCATATTTTTAGGGGGGGGGCACTCCATACATGTAACAGAAGCTGATTTTTTTTTTAGCAAGCGTCAACGTGTGGCACATCATTCGACAGGTCTTTCAAAAACATTTTAAGGTTTCAAAAACATTTTTGATTGAATAAATATTTTTGGAAATAATCGCTCCGAAAGTTGCTTTAATCGAATCCCCTGAACTTAACTTTTAAACCGCGTGACCAAAACATATAAAAAAAAACACAAAAATAGCGCTTAATAAATACTTTAAACTAAAATTATTTCGGATAAGATCGGATATACCGCCATTGAGTTATTGCCGAAAAAACTGCGATTCTCAACAAAAGGGCGTAAGTGCAATGAACATACGCTCTTCTGCTGATGCAATTATTCAAGGCTGCGGAACCCTACACTGAGCATAGTCCGACATGCTCTTGCCCGGTTTTTTATGCTGTACCACTAAGCTATTTATCGCCTATTACCCTATTCAGTGTATACACTGCTTTATACCTATTTCTTATTGTAAGCATTCATCTTTTTAATTGAATAATACACGTCTTTTAAGTCCTCCATAAAGTAGCAAATTACAGCCCTCATAATTAACATACATTTATTATGTCGACGCTTATATTACAAGTATTCAGTAGTGAAACTTGTTTTCGAGAGGAGGCTCGATTAAGACGAATAAAGTATGAGTATGCTGTATCGGCACTTGAACAAATGGCGCTCGTTGAGATATGAACGATGACTCATTAAATAATTATAAATATCAAGTGCGGGCGCCGGCATTATCACTACTATGGGCAGGTATTCAAATAACACTTTTAATACGGCTACTGGTAAAAGCTATTTTGTCTTGAAAATAGTATGAGCTATAAGGTTATAGTTTTTATGGGATCATTGTAGGATCTATTGCTAAATTGGTGAAATAAGTAGTGTTTAGGGTAGATCTTTGGTGAGACCATCAGACGATAGATTTTCACAGTATGTATAGTATGTATGCTGCAAAAAGGGCTGTTGTCCACGAACAAATGTCTTACGGCCGGTCTCAATAATATATCTATTGGTGGATTTGGCTACTAGAGGTAGAATTTTGACATATTTTGTAGTCGCACCCAGCGACCCTCTTTTGGTCATCGGTCCAACTATCTTGCATTCATTTCTGGTATTGTCTCTGTGGCGCCGTGAGAGTGTATCCGACTGCTACACAAGAGGTAGTGGGTTCGATCCCCCCCCCCCCCCCCCAGGATAAAAATTTTGTGATGAGCACGATGGTTAATTCTGTATATGGGTGTTATTTATCTATAATATGTATGTATTTACAAATATATAAGTATGTTTATCGGTTGTCTGGTTTCCATAGTACAAGCTCTGCTTAGTTTGGGATCAGATAGCTTAGTGTGAGCTGTCCCAAGATATTATTGAAAAAAAAATAATCAAAATTTACTATTTCTTTGTTTACAAACATAAAACTTGTTACATCAAAATCAAAGTAAGATACTAGATAAGAAATCATTCGATCTATTCGAAGATCTCTTAGGTAATTATATTACTTTGATTTGCCTGGTCCCTGGTCCTTTAATAGCTACACTAACATTTTCACAAAACATCATTTTAATAACGACAGATGTTCAACACTATTAGTATTCATTAATGAACGATTACTCATTACAAAATGCGCATAAAATTATCCCACGAAGCAACCCAAGTAGTACGCAAGACACGCAACACAATCCAACATCTCACAAAACAATTAATATTACATAACATTATTTTAATCAAGTGTTACAGTGCTATAATTAGCTCGCGATTGCGTGTCGTAGCTGCGGCACGGTGAAAACAAACGAGAATAATCCTCGTTATCTATGTGTATCAATGTTGTACACTTGACACCGATAGCACATCGCACAGGGACTCTTCTTAATATAATTATCGCATATTTGTTATCTCATACAGTCTCATATAATGCTGAATGATTTAAATTAGTTCATAAAAGGCTTCGCGTCATATTTATTGTCTACGTTTGATATCATTGGTAGTTCAACATTTGTATTGTTTTCAATCCTTTATGTAGAAAAAGTATGTGCTTTTCTTGACAATTGGTGTCTGTGTGTGCATCTTACTTGGTTAACGATAGATAGTTGAACAGATCCAATTTTTTTTTATTTGTGAGGCGTTTTTGAGGTACGTGTATAATAAATTATTGTTCGGTGGTGTTCTTAGGGAAGCACTTAAATGTACGTAGCAATAATAATAATACATATGACATAAATTTCTCTGCTAAAATATTCAGTCTATGAATATTATTGTTCATATTCGAATTTCGAAAACATTTGCCTTCAAACGACTTGGAAACTGGGTGATATTTAAATATTTTGCCGTGCAGTAAAATGTTCTATTAAACTAACTAGATAGACTCACCAATATCCCTCTCCTGATGCTTGCACTGCGGCCTGAGCCCCAGCACAATGTGGCACACCTCAAACACGAGGTCCAAGAACGGCGAGACCAGCGACTCGGCGCTCTCCACGCTCCAGATCAGGAAGTCTTCCAGCGTCAGCGCCATGTCATTGGCTATCAGGCCCTCGGATTCTGCGTCCTGCTAGAATAAAAAGGTGGAAGATCAATAAAGTGAAAATTGGCCGAAATTTGCATACATTGTTGTATCGTTATAGCATGGTATTGACCACCAATAGAAATCATGCAATGTTCATAAAACTATGAACAGACTGTCACCAGACAGGGAGGGTTGGAAGAATATGCATGAGACCTTTGCCCTGAACGATATGCAAACGCTATTGGCCAATTTTATCGGCTTAACAAAACCACATTGGATCGTTTGTTAAGAGTAGGTATAAGTTATCTAAAGAATCACACATCAAGACTATTAAAAATGGCTAAATTTATGACTAATTTCCAACCTTATTCACAAAACAATCAGTGGGTATAAGGATTATGTTAATAAATAAAATCCATGTCTCAATGTCAAAATTCAAGGTCGTCATTCAGGGCTATATACCTACACTGCAGCGTGACTAAGCCCTCTTAAATCAATTACAGTTCAACATTTTCCAACGTCAACAATAATCATTTCTAATTGGGTAAACGTTAGGTTCAATATAAAAAGAAAAAAAAAATCTCAAACATCCCTCTCCCTTCGAAAGAAAAGAAAACTAATATGCGCTTTCATGCTAAATATACTGACGGATTCCATCTGTTTGATAACTAATACATGCTTACCTCCTTTATAACAGCGACTTCTCTCTCCTTTTCATCCTGGCTATCACCATTAGGTCCCAAATGAAACACCGGTTTCCTTCCATTCTTGGGCACAGTCACTAGCTTCTCTCTAAGATTCAGCAGAATCACTTCAGGGTCGAACCCTTTCTCGGTGCTCTCGGAGTCATTGCCGTCTGAGGGGGTAGACGCCCTGGAGCTCTGGTTCTTTAGATTTTCATTGGCAACAGTGCACAGGATTCCTACCATGTCGATTAATTCCTTTTTGTTTAGGACTCCATCGCTATCCAAGTCGAAGATCTTGAAGCAAACTGGAACAAAATTAGGCTGTGAGCATTCTAAAGACACCTGATATTTTAATGTCACTTGCTTTTCTAACCCTCAACAAAAAATGCTTATTTTATCGCTCAAAAGGATAAACTGACTAATATAATTTCCACTTTTATGTTTAGTTCGAAAGCTGTTTTAAATAGGATGGTTCTAAGCTGATAATGAAATATTGCACTTTGGAGATGGACAGCGTTATATTTTACGCATCGAGAGTTTATAATAACCACACATAACTTTGGAATTGAAGATCAGCCGTTTTTCGGACAGGAGTAGTACTTTATGTTACTTTTTGTCTTTTGTTGATATATATTATCCTACCTATTATACTACCGACGTGAACCCACTCCTAACACAAGCCATTGAGCTTAGCTGGAGGGTTTAACAGAATTGCTAGAAATGTAGGACTCACAATCCCACATTGCTAGTTACCTTTTTTAAAAAAAAAGATAATTTAAAAATATAATATAAAGCCAGCGCCTACCAACCATATCATACATCTACATATTTAAATCATACACATGTGTTAACATAATATATTTTGTCCGTGGTATGCGAATTATATTTAAATATATTTATTAGGCATTTGGTACAACTATTGCTAAATAATTATTTATTTGTGGTTTCTGCTCTAACCGACTTTGATTAAATGTGGTATCGAGATGTGAAAAACGGAAAATATTACCAGAAACTGTCTGACGAAGGCAGTTAACTGTTTAAGTCAGTTAGACTTTTTCTGATTCTAAAAAAATAATAAATCGTGTATAAATCGTTGTCCTAGTTTAACACCAGACTTTAGTAAGTCGTTGAAATGTCAATTTATCGGTTATACTTATGCATTTTTTCCTTGATTTTTATTAGAAGTACATTTTTTTAAGTTATTTTATATAGACACGAGGCAAATCGAAACTTTTGTTTTGCTTCAAATTCCATATAAATGTTAGTGCAGTTTTTTACAAAAATAAAAAATAAGTAAAACCACGGACCGTATAAATCTTGAACTTTAAATTTAATGTTTAGAAATAAATAGCTGTCCTTATCTTAAATTCTTTAAGGAAAACCTCATATAATTATAATAATTATTCTCCTTGTTCAAAAAATGTAACCACAATTTGACCTTTTTTATATATTTATTTAAATTAGGTACTAAGCTATTACAGTAATATTTTTAACCCAGATGTCAAACAAATTAACGACCATAATTATCATATGTCAGAAATGACAATAAAGTCTTATGGTGCGGAGGACTTTTCAAACATAGAATAATGGACAGATAGGCAAAATGCTATTCGAGATTCCGACTTGCGTTGCTTAGGCGCGTTTGTATAACAGATCACGTTCCCATTTGTCGGTTGTCACTCTTAAGACAAGAACTCGTTGTCGGATAAGTGCGAACTAAACATATAAAATTTTATTCGGATCTGGCACCCGACAAGTGAGAACATGGTGTAAAGTTTGCCTTCTGTAGACTCGGTGTTTTATGATCATGCAATAAGCTGAACAGAACAATGCATATCACACTTCGATCAAAGCTATACTAGATTTGGAATCACGAATAAAAACAGACCTCAAATGTAGCACTACCTTTATGTCTATGGACACTCACACGTCATTTTGACAATGTCATGAACGTATCCGAACAAGGTTCTAGTGGAGTCACTACAGTAATATTTTTTTTATTGTATTCTCGGAAAAGTATTTATATAAGATGTTAGAGTTTTGTGTTTGTTTGGAAATTCATTTATGATAGCATTTCTTATCTTTTCGTAATAGTTTGTATATGGCATAAGAAAAACAGAGTTTAAACTCTAAAACATAAAAGGTATGGTAGTAGTGCTAATTAAGTTGTGATCGATAGGTAAGAGGTAATTGAGCTATTTCAAATTATTAACAACACAGTCAACTTAGTAGTTCGCAGTTATATTACGTTATTAAGCTAGATCTGTTATAAACGTAGTAAGTAACAATTCTGCAAATACACAATCTGCATGCACCCGTAGGCAAGAAATCAAACGGAAGTGGACCTTGAGGGTGGAGAAGTTGGAGTCGGGCCATGACGTCAACTTCAAATCATTTATGGTGCGAGTTCCCAGTGAACAGCTGTCCATCTTTATGTAGGAGGATTTCTGGCCGAAGGGTGTTGCGTACCGACGTTTTCGTGGAAGTTTACATGACACTGCGCAAAACACGACGCAGCGAAACACTACGCCCGCCATCTCAATCCCAATGTCGTGTATAATTTTAATTATAAATATTTATGAATTAGTTTATTGCTTTTTATGTTACGTATTTGTGTGATTGTAGTTTAAATTATGTATTCGTTTATTAAGTTTTTATGTATGTATTTGTGTGACATGGGCTTTAGAAGCCTGACATAAATGGTTGTTATTATTGTCATTATTATTTCTGCATGTTTATAGGCACTGAGGCATTGTCGCACGTGTTAATGTTGGCGTCGTAGTATGCAAACTAAATCAAATTAGAGTCTCACTTTTCATAGAGCCTCTAATCGTTCGGCCGTTTTTGAGCCGTTGATCTTTCATCTAATATATCTTTCGTCGACGAAGACGTCACCGCATGTTCTTGAACGTCCGCACATTTCACTGGTAGCCGGTAGGTATTGTGTACAGTATGCACCAACCCTTACGACGCATGTCAACACACGCTACAAAGGAATTCATATTCAAATGAGAGGTTTTATTGACTGATTGTGATAGTCGGTGTATTGTTTAGTAGACACAACATGTTGTGATCTAGAATTGCTCGACAGATGTTGATGCAATATTATAGAGGACGTATGCGAGGCTATTTTCTTGTCTTTATCCGTTGTTATAAATTATTATTTGTTTGGATATCTATAACCGTCATCGTAAGAAGCGTAAACCGTAATGTACTTATGTAAAAAAACCTACTTTATATGCAACAAACGACGTTTGAAAAATCAGACCTAAATAACATATTAAATTTTTAATATGAATCGATTAATATTGTTATCATACCGTTATCAATCGATTCGTAATCGTAATCGATACGTAGGTATTATGATTTAATTCACTATCGATTAATTGCCTATAAAATTATATCAACAAGATTAAAAATAAACAAGTTGCTACTGTTATAATTTTGTTCAGATTCTAAACAGGGAGAGTACACGCTTTATACACCTTACGAGCGTTTAGCAACTCACACGTCAACATTCAGGCTAGAGCAATACCGTAGGGATAGGGCATCGAGAACCGGTTCTATTTGAGGAAACGGTTGTTTCAGTTTCAAACTCAAGCCAGCAAGTCCCAAAATACCAAGGGCACAGAAGAGTACAGGCCCTTCATACAACGCGCGCTCGAAGGCGGAATCTCGAAACTCTATTCGACATTCAGTCCTAATAACAAAGAGTTTTGAAGGATCTGATCTTAATTCCGTATTCATGAACGGTGTCTATATGTGCGTAGTCCGAGCGACGCGACGTATGGTGGTTGCCTTCTAAACTCTCGGTATTTTTTGACGAAGTGGTCTGAGATTTCGAGTTCGTAAGCGAAGTCTATATTATGTGCCGTGAAAAAGCATGTGCTGTAAGAAGCTTTCGCACTGAATTCTTAATTTTTAGTGATAAGGCTGTGCTTACGGAAACATTGCACATTCACAAATAGGAGGACAGGTGAAAAACCCGATGACAGAATTTACACTACTCAATTACTCATATTGTGACTCAAGAGGAAAGTATGTAATATAAGTTCTCACTTTACATAGCACATAGGTAGAAGCTATACGAAGTAGGAGTCATTTAGAGGGAAGACATATGAATAAGGTCTCCACCTTATTCGTATGTGGGAATAAGAGGGAAATATCCGAGCGGCACAGAGTACAAATGAGGTTTTTTTTTGCGCAATAGTATAGTTTTGACCAAAGTCAAAAGGTACAGGAGTCAATCAATAAGCCTATATCGGTGCACTGCTGGACTCCTCCGCCTTCCGTATCCAATTTATTCCAGCGATCTTTAGGTCGTCGGTCCAACCGTCTGGGGGTCGTCCTACTTTACGTTTACCAAGACTTCAGCGTCCTTAACCTACGTGCAATGTTGGTAACTTTGGTTCTTTGTCGAATGACATCGTTGCGAATTTTACGCTTCAAAGAGACTCCAAGCATAGCTCGCTCCATAGCCCGCTGCGCGACTTTGAATTTGTGGACTAATTCACAAACTCAAAGTCGCGCATACTTACGGTAGGTCTAGCCCTACCCTAGGTCATTGCGGTAGAGGCGAAGACAAGACTCGACAAATTTGCTAAACGCTGCCGAACCCAATCGGATCCTCATGTCGACTTCTTTCTCCAAGTTGTTTCTGCTAAGCTGAATAACCTGCCCGAAGTAGATATATTCTTAAACAACTCCGAGCGACCCGTCGACATAAATGGGTCTCGCTATGACATGTTCATTTAACATGATTCTGGTTTTTTCCAAATTCATGCCGAGACAAACACGTCAATTGTCTTCATGCGCCTTGGTGAAGAGTTTTGGGGATATGACATCCTCCTGTCTCACACCTCAGCGCAGTTCTATTGGTCTGATTTTGTGGTCCTGAATCTGGACGGTCATGGTGGCTGTGTCATACAGGCATCTCAGTACCTCGATATATCGTTAGTCTATATGGCATCGTTGCAGAGCATCCAGATGCCGCCCAAGTTTCGATGGAGTGAAAGACCACAAAAGCAGCGGCTAATTGTAATCTTTGGTTTTCTGAACAATATGCCGAACAGCATTAATTTAGTCTAGGGTGTTGAAGCCTTTTCGAAACCCAGCTTGTTTTGGGCCCAGGTTTTTTTTTAAACAGACTACTCCCGCAGTAGGGTACAAGCCCTGTGCCGCGAGGGACTTTAGAAACATACAAGTCACGGACACAAAGTACACCCAGACTCAGAAAAACAATTTGTGGATCACACAAAGTGGTGTCCCGTGTGGGAATCGAACCCACGACCTCTTGCGTAGCAGTCGGATCACTCCCACCACGCCACAGAGGCAGTCAAGATACCTATAGGACTATAGGCGGCTAAAATAATATTATGACCGTCATATTTACCAAACAAAGGTCGAATGTTTCAGTTTACATTCAGTCACTGATTGAGGGTTTTTTTGGCAGGATAACAGCGATGGCGCACAGTGTGGTGATTAATTAATTTGCCTCACGTGATAATATTTAGCCTCATCCTTTGAGCTGCAAAACGTAGTCGGTATAAATACCGTCGATCTATTGTATTGTCTTCGGTTTTAACAATGCGAGTAAAACAAATGGTGCAAGCGGCGCTATGAAATTTACCACAGCAATGTCGAGTCCGTTACCAGTGGAAGTCTGATTTAAGACCTATCAGAGCATTGGAATTTCGGTTCACCGCTTAAGCCCTATCTAAAGACATAATGAGAATTTAAACAAAGACAATACAGACACAACCATGTTGACATCACCTTGATCCAACGACCCGAACGAGGTAAAACTAAAACTTTTATTCAAGTCTCATTGTTACGTATCTCAAGGACCATTTTTATGGGTTTTGTTTTACTATCAAGTGTGTTTCCGTAATGATTTGCCTGTCTAATGACAATGCTTCATTAAAAAAGGTATCGAAATACATTAAATAACATTGGCATTTTATGCTCTAAGTAGTTTAGAAACTGTGATGTTTTTAATAAAATAGCACAAATTGTATTATTTTAATAGATAGTACTAAAAAAGATAATACAAGTAAATAATGTTCTGTAAATTAATAACATACCTAAGTCAAACGAGCTCGATAAAACTAGTCTCCACGCAATCAATGCAACTCCAAGCATTAGCGGTTCCAGAATTTTATGGGGGGTATGAGTAGTCATGAGTCCCTGAATCAGTGGCAACAGAACAGTATGAGAGAACGTTACCACTGTCGGTTCATAAATGGGTTACTGCTTTCAAAAAAATCTCACACTTTTCTTTGGATTGGAAAAAACGTTAACCCGTTAGTCCTGCCCCAAATGTCTTTCTGATTGTTTCGCATATTCGAACCATTAGACTATAAATGAGGATATAGGGAGTGCACTTGTGAGATGGACCGCTGTGACTGAAATAGGTAAAAGAGACAGCACCCTGCGCGTATCTTTTTATAACGTAAACAAAACATTAGAAGGATAAATGCCCCTGCGTAATGACCAGATACATACGTGATAAAAATACGTCATCGTGTAATAATTTCATGATTTGTTTGACGTTAGTACACAGTGTGATATCACTTGACATTTCATTGACGTCATTAAAGAAAATTCTGCTGGCAGATGAGTCTTGTTTTTCACAATAATTTTATGTGACAATTTCCTATTCCATACTGAACTCTATTATGTTACTTAATAGAGTTTATTTATGTACTATAATATACTGTCAACAGATGTTACAACTTGGTATTATGTAAACAATCGAATCTACCAATAGCATCCATGCATTGTCAGGACGTCAAATTATGACTATAAACTTTTCCGTTAAAGGGCACTGAAACAAGTGTACCTAATTACTGGGCAAAGGAGACTTATGAACTAACTAGCTGTGCCCCGCGGTGTTACCCGCGGTTTATTAGCCTATGTGTTAATCCAGGGTGTCAGCTAACTCCATGCCAAATTTTATTAAAATCGTTCCAGCCGTTTAGACGTAAAGAAGTAACAAACATACACACTCACATACTCACAAACTTTCCCCTTTATAATATTAGTGTGAAGTGTGATGCCTCAAATTAGGAGCGCGGTGACAATCAGTTCGTTGCCCTACAAGGATTTGGGTGGCACTGATACTGTTATGGGCTAGCGTGACGCTTAACTGCTCGTCTGCACAAATCTTAGTATAAAAAAAATACATTACTCCGTAATAAGTTTTATGCTTATAACATTTTGTTTTTTTTTATATTAAATTTAATCATTTTATAAACGCTCATTTAAATTATACAAAGGTTGGTTCGTTAATGAATCTACTAATTATATTTTTCATACTTTTAATTAATTATATTTTTTTTTGTTTAGTTACTCATTTAACTCCATTTCAGAAAATATTTAGTCTCTATTTAAAGATTATTCTAATGTTAATATTGACACATAGTCTTTATATAATGGCTAGATACCTACTAAAGTAGATGTACTGATGAAGATATAAATGGATCCAGTCTGAATACCTACTTGAAATTAAAATCTTTGACAGTGATTCACTTTAGAGGTCTATGTGTCTCTTTGTACGACGACTGGTCATTAGCCCCGAAGAAAGATATATTGTTAATGAATATTACATTATTTTAGATAGAACGTTGAACGAAGTTTACTCTGACCATACCAGAAAATACCGATTTACAAAACATATTTTTCGCGTGACGCGGCTAAGTCCCCGATCTTAGATTATCATATCTAATCTATAAAATAATCATTAGCATAAGATACATTGTAAATTACTAATTAAGTTAATAATTGCAGTAATCTTTTAGTTACATTGTGTAAATAATAACATGTTGTATACTACCAACTTAATACCGCCAACATTTTAAGGTGAAAGAGTCGAGTTCTCCAATTAAGTCAAATATCTGGGCATAATTTTTAATTAAACCCTCAGATTAAATACATAATCAGGAAAGCTATAATAGCTATGGGAACCTCCTGCAGACTAGTCGGTACAAAATGGAGCCTAAAACCTAAGGTAACTATATGGTTATACGCAACCACTGTAAGAACTATGGTGACATATGCATGTATCGTATGACACAGATAGACCGACCATGTCACATGCAAGGATGGGCTCACCAGCCTTCAAAGGATTGCTACTACTATGACAACATTCGAAGCACTGCTCAACCTGATTTCTCTGCATGTGCAGGTGCAAATGGAAGCCAGGGCAACGATGGTTAGAGCTAAAAATGCAGGTAGGACAGAATGGAGATCAGTGGCAATGAATTCCCTGTACAACAGCATCATAGAAGATACTTTGTAAGCTTGGAAAAGCTAATAATTAAAACCACCATTCCGGACTGATCGGAATGGGAAAAGCAAATACCTGGTAAGTATGAGGTAACCAATGATGTCATCTGGTTCATAAATGATTCGAAAAAGGACTTGCAGGGGCCGGATTCCACGGTGGACAACCGAAGGTTAAAATATCCTGCAACGTCGCTTAACATGCCACCGTTTTCGAAGCAGAGCTCTATGCAACCCTGGGCTGTGCTCAGGAGAGCCTACAAAAAGACTATATAATAAAGCAATACCTATTTTTACTGATAGCCAAGCAGCTATTCTAGCTCGAAAGATGTATTCTAAACTCGTAACAGAGTGTGTCCAAACCTTAAACGAACTCGGTGAAACCAATAAGGTAGCCTTAAGTTGGTAACCTGGACACCGTGGCATCGTGGGAAACGAGTTAGCCAGAATAGGGGCAGAGGGGATGGAGTGAGACCTTAACCCTTATGCGGTATACCCAAATTCTCCATTACTTTAACTCGCTCAAAGGATGGAGGCTAACCAAAGCATCAAGCTCTAACTCTCCACTAAACAAACACATGCATCTTAAGATCTGGTCAGACTAAACCTTGGAGATGTCCTTTAGAGAAGAAAGAGGCATTACAATAGATTTTTCAGGTCGAAGAGACTTCCGGGCTATATATCACGGCCTCTATCCAGAAACAATACAATACATGTTGTAAATCAAAGTAGGTTCAACATGTTAAAAAAAAAATTAGGAAAACTACCATGACATAAAAGCTGATAGTAATCTGAAATGTTGATTTTTTTTTAGGTACCTACGTATTTTTTGCTTAAAAACATTCATTTATAGTTTTTTTACATTCTTCATCCATCCGTTTGGTATATACATACATAGTTATCTATATTAGGTACCATGATTGTTTTACCGCTTCGATCATAAATAGCGAAAATGGTAAACACATAGTACCTATACTTTTTTAATGAAAACTTAATTACTTACTTCAGCCATCCATGTCGCTAATCTAATGAGACGATAATTTGAAAACAAATTTAAAAATACAAATAACTACTTGGGTTATTTAATAAAAACTAATCGTTTAGTTGTTTATTTACAAACTAATCAACGTTTGGACGATTAACGACTTTCGCAAAAAAAGAAGTGTTTGAAATAACAGTTATTTTTTGGCTTGCAGTGATTTTCTTTATTTACACAGAACTTTTAAATACCTAAACGGATTTAGATTGTTACAATCGTTAAATTCCGGAATTATTCCAGACAAAATGCGTTCCCCAAGGGCGTAAGTGCCATGAACATACGCTCTTCTGCTGATGCAATTATACAAGGCTGCGGAACCCTTCTCTGAGCATGGTCCGACATGCTCGTGCCCGGTTTTTTTTATTTTAGAATAGGTACTATAGTCGCCATCAAACATAATTAATGTCAAACTCAATTTATTACTTTTTCAGATCGGGTCAATGTAGATAGCTATCAGAACAGAATAAAGGCCACATTTAGACTGTTTTAAATATGTATAATATAGTACTTAGCGGGTTTGTATTAGTTCCAAGATCAGGCATATTATTTTAATCTCCCACTAGGTATGTTTTTATTGCAACTTGTGCACGCTGATCATGCTCGTTCCTCAAGCGTGGGGCAATCGTGCACGCGTGCAACGTGCAAACTGCGTGTCTGGATGTACGCAACCCTCGCATCACTCAAATATTATATGCTAGCTTACTATAATCAAAAGTACACGCTCCTGGCACTCGCCGAAAGTTCTATCCACTCTCGCACGTTCAACAGCCGCCGATGTGAACAAGTCATACCTAAGCACAAAACATCGGGAGTCCAAAAATAAAGGATAAGGACTCAGACCACTTTGTTCGAGATTCTATATCCGGGAATGATGTCTATAGGTATGTGCGTTGAAGTCTTGTTTCTGTACCCTCAGTATTTTTCACAAACGCGAATGACACTACTTGTGTTGTTAACATTCATAGGTTCCATAACTTGAGTCCGTTGCCATTGACACTAAACGAAAATAAAAAATTAACCCCCTTGAAGGAAAAAAGAACATCCAAGCACATATGCCAATTTCGTTAACTCACTCCTATGTTTTAGTCTATTTCTCGGGTGTTTTATAAGCTAGGACAACGTTTTATACAATAACACCTTCCTAGAAAAATATGCAATCGAATAGTGAAAACAGCATTAAAATCGGTTCAGTAGTTTCTAACTAACATACATATGTGGCGGCACCCACATATAATAATATAAAATAAATTGACACTTGACAGCTCGCGCCAAATCCTGAATCGCGATATAGAAGTTTTCACAGCTGCTAACTATAAATACAAGTTCCCAACGTTAACCGTTGGGCCGCGGCCCGCCAGGCACGATCACCTCGCCTGGTCGGAGGATCCTCCCTTTGTGTTGGAGGGACTTAACACCTTGCCCTCCACACATAAGGGTGAAACAGAACCACCTTTTATGAAGGCGGTTAAAAAAATGACAAACAACTAATAATACAACTACATATTAATTGTAGGACGATGAAGATGGACACTAGTTCCATCAGGATTGATAGGATCACGCGATGTCCAACTAATAAATCTACAAGTCAGACGTATAGTAATCATCGCATCATATCTAATACCTAGATGCTCAGTCATGTGAAATGACTGAAAGCGATTTTTTTCCCTTAGTTCTAGAGTTAAATCGATTCTAATATACTGGTAAAGTGACTCGTTCCACGAACGCAGGTAAGAAGTAAGGAAAACAGACCTGGATGTTTTCCCTGCTTCAAGTATTCTTCTGGAAAGAGGCATATCCGAAGCAGCATTTGTTTTCGTGCACGTTTTCGATATATATTTTTGTGGTATTAGTCAAACTGTAATGTCAGTTGGTGTAAAAAAATCTTAAGGATGGTTGCTCTGTAAAAGGCGGCTTTGCCGTTTAAAACGATTGCTTTAATTATCTATACATTATAGAATTTTATAAGCTACGGGTCTTAATCGCGTAAATATTTTATTTTAAGGCTAAAAACCTTTGTTTATTGACCGTATTGCAATGGCCGTGGTCACGGGTAGACTCACGTACCTTATAAAATTATAAAGTTCTATAATCTGTACAAATCGCGGAAGTTTACGAACACATATCTATACATTGCTTTCCTGTAACAAACAATCTGAACTAAGTGCACTTACATTTTAGCCTCTCAGTCCTGGGCCCCCTACATGCAGCGCTAAGCCCGCAGCACAGCTCCTTAAAGTCCACATGTCCGTCTCTGTTCTCGTCGAAGGCGAGGAACGCTCCGGCGACGGCTGCAGCCGGCAGTGGCGGCGAGAGCAGCGGGGAGAGGGACTCCGCATCCAACTGGCCAGTTGGCGCTGCGTTGCGGAGAGTCCAGAAACATTTCTCTAGTTCAATTATGTCCTGGAATAGAAAAAGAGCGTTACTTAGATATTCTAAGTATTACGGTACAAGTTAGAAATGTTTACGAGAGAAGACCTGACAACGTCTTTATATTTTTCAACCGACTTCAAAAAGGAGGCTTTTTTGTATGTTTGTTCACCGATTACGCAAAGACGGCTGGACCGATTTGAAAAATTGTTTTTGTGTTTGAAAGGGTATACTTCCAAGTTGGTCCCATTATCATCCGATCACGATCTGATGATGGGATCTTGGAGAAATCGAGGGAAATCTTAAAATATTAAAGGGACACCTACAGTGATTTAGGTATATTTCATAGTGATTCGTGCATTTACTCTTAAAAAATACTAATTGGTGAAGTGGAACTGATGATGAAGACCACAAATGACGAGTAGACCTTTTCAATATTTCACAGTTTGCGATTCAGTTACTTTAAAATTGTATTGAGTAGCACTTTATTCTTGTTATACTACTATTCCACAATGTAATAGAGCTGATAGTGAACTCCTCAAAAATTAACGGCCCTGCATCGGGGTAAGCAATATTTTGTAAAAGGATTTCAGCAGTTGACATAAGCCTATTGCAACTTAAGTGAATTACAAACCAACCCACTAAAAAGTGCGAAATAAAAACTTTTTTACAAAAAAATATCACCGACTTCTAAAATAAATACAAGGCAACTAAAAATCAATAAATAATGTACCTAGAATAACAAAAACAAAATAAACATTTTGAAGTTGGTGCCGAATAAAACATAAAGACTATATATAGTCTTTATGTATTTATTTTAGAAGTCGGTGATATTTTTTTGTAAAAAAGTTTTTTTTGTCTGAGTCTACAAGTGAACACCAAGGCTATACGGTCGAAACGACAATAAATCAAATTGTTGGACACCATGTCCAAGCAGACCTTAACCAAAAGCGGAACATGATTAATACCGAACATGACACCCACCTAATTAATATCCCTATAAAGTGTACCTATAATTTTATTTCTTATCTAAGTTTGATAGGAAATATGTTAGGACTATGTAGCTTATAATCGCTGATAAACACAATCATTCGCGTTTCAGAATGAGTATCGGCATATTTAGCCACGACGATCTGAGATTTTTTAAACGGTTGTAGAAAACCTTTTCCTAATTGTGTGTTTTGCAGCCCTTTCGTGATTGTAAGCGCTGGCATTTAGTATTAAAGATGCTATAGTACCTACGAAAGTTGGTCATTCCCCTCACGAAGTAAATATCATCAAACCTACCTAATAATCTTTCATTTGACATCAAAACAACCGTGAAAATGTTACGTAAATAATTCACATAAAAAGAACCTTTTAACAGAGTAATAAATGAATGCCAACTAAAAGCTTTTCCAGAAAACACCGTAAGGACAGAAGGCAAGCTAACTTCGCTCGGCAGCGCACGAATAAAGTGGTTCGAAAGTCCATGTCCGTAATGTGGCGTTGGCCGAGCATACGTTATATGAATCAAACCTTCTTTACTCTCTGCGTTTTGTGGCTTAGCTATTCATAAAACGAGAAAAAATATAATTTGACAATAAAATAAATGGCAACCGGAGGTAAACTATTCAAAATTAACATCTCACACATAAACAATACGAGTCATTGTATATTTTATTTTTCAAGACACGCGAACTAACTGTTTCAAGTGAAAGACATAAATTTTACATAACTTTTTGTTTGTCTATTGAAACGGTTTTTTTTATTTTATTTCTCGCTTGTTGCTTCCCAGGCTTCCCTTCACTTTGGATGTCAATTTGTCATATTTAAAAAAAAACTTTACGAGAAGATTTTTATTAGAAAATAGCTTCTGCCTGCTGTTCTGCCCGTGTGGATGTCGGATATCGCGACAAAAACCATCCTTTGTCCTTTCCAAGTACCTAATCTCTATAACTACCAAATTTCATTTAAATCGGTTTAACGGTTTAAGCGTGAAAACGTAATAGACAGACAGAGTTACGTCACATCTATATTAATATTATAAAGTTGAAGAGTTTGTTTGTTGTTTGAATCTAATGCGGTAATCTCAGGAACTACTGGTCCGAATTGAAAAAATATTTCCTGTTGGGTAGCCCATTTATCCAAATTTAGTCTAAGTCATTTTTATTGCTAAAGAGAACAGAAGTTTGACAGAACTGTTTTCAAATCTATACAAATATTATAAAGCTGAAGAGTTTGTTTGTTTGAACGCAGTAATCTCAGGAACTCCTGATCTGAATTGAAAAATTGTTTCACTGTTGGATAGCCCATTTATCGAGAAAGGCTATAAAACGTCACGCTATGACCAATAGGAGCGGAGCAGCTATGAAAAATGTTGTAAAAACGGGGAAAATTCACGCATACCAAGTAACGCGTGTCAGCTAGTTTATAATATTGCTTTGGCTTTCCGTAACTTTATACTCCAGCCTAATCACTATTTTACCGATAGAACTTAGTAATAGTAATCAAAACTACAGGAAAAGATTATGAGTCTATAAAGAAGCGCATTGGAAAATCAAATGTTAAGAAACCGACATTAAACCATTAAACAACATAAACGACACAGATATCATATCGCATTGTGTAACATGAAATCAACAAAGTGTGAAATAATTAACACCTGCATTTTCAAGTGTGTAACTACAACACGCTTTTATCAGTCATCAACACTTGATGGAAATCTGTCGACCGACTACCATTCAAATATAGATAATGCGAACGTCCTCTACGGCACTGCCTTGCTTTTGTAAATAAACTGTTATTGTTTTTTTAACTATAGAGGACTTTAACCGTCTTATTTATTTTGTATACAAATATAAATTAACAGTATGTGGAGGGCAAGGTTTTACGTCCCGCCCACGCGAAGGGGGGATTCTTCGACCAGGCGAGGTTATTGTGTTTGGCAGGCACAGCCTAACGGTTACAGTTAGGGTTGTGGTTTGCTGTATTTAAGCTATGATATTACCTTTAAAACTGCTAGCAACTAAATAAAACGGACATGCAACAACGCATGTCAGACTATTCTCAGTATAGGGTTCCGCAGCCGTTATCTATAACATAAATTATAAAGCTAAAGAGTTTGTTTGTTTGTTTGAACGCGATAATCTCAGGAACTACTGGTCCGAATTAAAAAAAGTCATTTACAGTTTTGGACAGCCCATTTATCGAGGATAAATGGCTATAGGCTATATAACATCACGCTACGACTAATAGGAGCGGAGCAGCAATGGAAAATGTTGTAAAAGGGGGGAAAATTACGCAGACGAAGTTGCCTGGGTAAGCTAGTTACAAATAAATGCACTATATATGAAAAAATCGATTTGAATACTTGCACCAGCAGAAAAGCGTATATTCATGACTTACGCCCTTTTGTTGAGAAACGCAGTTTTTCGGCAATAACTCTATGACGATACATCCGTTTCACGATCACGTTGAAAATAATTTTAGTTTAAAGTATTTATTAAACGCTACCTTTAAAGTGATATAAATAATTCATTTTCATAAACAGCACAGGTCCATTAAGTCTGTTTGTGTGTATTTTCGTGGCATCTTTAGCTTAACAATAGTTTTAAAATCAAGAAGTACTTCTATTGTCCTAAGTACTAGTAGGCAAGTAATGTCAATAACAAAACTTAGGAAGTGAGGAACTTCTGGACACAGTCCAAGAATGCGTCAAGGTTATCAAGTTCCCTCCTTTGTACAATCTTATCTATCATCGTTCATCGTTCTCAGTAAAACACGTTCATATTGTTTAGAAACAGAAAGTGTATGTGTATATTCATACAATTACTACCATAAGACCAATTGTTGTAACATCTCTTATAATTACCTATTTTTTGTAAATGTTAATTTATTAATCTATGTTTTCTAGTTTAACAGTTCTTGTTTTTAGTTATTAAGTATAGTTTTAGTTTCGGAAAGTATTTATTAAAATACTTTTTACTTTCTAGCCTGAAACACAGGTTTCAACCTAGTTCAGGCAAATACTTAACTGTGCTATTTGTTATTATACCTTTATATAAGTTTATTGTACCTTTACTTTCATGAATAAATTATTATTATTATTATTATTATAATTAGACCAACAGGTGATAACATACACCATTATAAATGCGCAGTAATTGGTTTATTTAGAAATAGTTTAATAATATTTATGCACGATTTATCAGTGCATAGGCAAATAAATCGTGCATTAATATTTGATATTGTTCGGTTCTTTTATTTTCATAAATATGTTAATTTATTAGCTTCGATTGTTCTACTGCAAGGCAAACGGTATATCTGTCTCCCCCCTCCACTTCTCTAGTAGGTATGTCCTGAGCTGATATAGACACAGGTCTAGTAGGTACATCTTCCACCAAATGGCGAGAAAATGAGCAACTAGGTATAAACGATTTTCTCGCTCAAGAAACGTACAATAGATGTAGGTCCTGTGTTAACAAAAGAGATACATATGTAAATGTTGATAAACTTTCGCGATTTGTACACATTAGAAAAATATATATACGACAGGTCTTAATCGCGTTAATAATTTAAGCGACATTTTTTGCGATATTGAGTAATAAACATATTCGGAATCAGCGAATTCCTGGTCGAGTTGTCGAGATTGAGCTAGGTTTCAAAGTTGTCTACAGTACGATCAACGTAACTTGACCGGATTGAAGTTAGATTCATAACACTTTCGCGCATGTCATAGAGATGCGACCCTAAAATTACTGACGAAGACAATTCATTATGTTTAATCGATAAAAAATACTAACAACATTTTAATTCAACAATGTAAAAACACTATTTAAATGAGTTCATAAAAGTTTAAATTTAGAACAGTTACAGTAAACACTACAGAAACTTTGAAAAACAATTTATTTACGAAAATAATCACAAAAAAAACACGAGTTAGTAATACTAATTATGACAAGGTAATGCGTAATCGCATCTGTAATTTGGTTTAGTTACCGCCCCCGCCCTCCGCTTCCTGTCACCTTTTATTTCCAAAAAATGCATCTGCGCAACCACTTGTCGCCTACTTCAGTCCGGCCTAGTTACGTTGATCCAACTGTAAGCACTTTTTTGGCAGTTATTAATGAATAGTCAATCGCTGATTGTTCACACTCCCGGCGACAACTCGCCTTATACTGTATCTCTTTTATTTACACAGGATCTACATCTACTGTACGTTCCTTGACGTTTCTAGAGCGAAAAAATAGTTAATAGTTGCTCGCTACTCACCGGCGGGGGGACAAGTGCCGTAGGGAGTTGTAAAAATGGCGGCAAACTGACCGGCCATTATTTTTACAGCTCCGAGTTTAACTTGTAAAAAAATATTTGAATACGTGATAATTGACTATGAACGAGACTTTGTGCATGTAATAAGCGCATAAATACTTGACACTGGCAGAAATTAGCCGTTAAAACGGCTAGATTGCCATAAACTCAAAGAAGAAGAAGAAGTGCCGTAGGAATCGAGTTCTTCTCGCCATCTACCCCCATGCCGCAATGTCGTCTGATGTTTTGTTGCTAAATATAAAAAATAATATAAATCCTAAACTGCATATATGATAAAATATGAAATAAAACGCACATAAATGATCAAACGTCAGCAGGTGCAATATTGGAAGATATATTAAATAATCTTTCTCTTAGGAAGCTTCAAAGCAGCCGGTCCTATTGCCTCTTAGAGAATAGGTTAGCCGGAAGCACAGTTTTAGAACAAGCCATTCTCCAAGCGTTTACTGCATCGGTCTTACATGATACTTCAGAATCAACCAGTATGTAGTAATCAACTAGTATATTTTACGTGTTCATATTTTCCTGGTTAACTCCGTGCCATGGACCGAAGACAGAAACGCTGGTAAAATAATATCTGAAATTTTGCGAACGCCAAGCCCTCCCAAGCGCACCGGTAAGGACGCTTGCTGCCAGGTTTGGTCGTTCAAGGTCACATACTAAACAGATTGGCGAATATGAATAAGATTTTTATTTAAAAACTTGATTTAATCTAATTTTAACTGTTTGGTAAAAGTCAATGCAACCAGTTTTGAAGATCATCTACGCTAATTACACCAAACAGCTCAATTACTACGTTAATTTATTATTTTTTAAAACGCGTTATTTTCATTTTAGCATATTGAAAATTTGTTTATGATTAGCAGGTGCCTATAACCTTACGTAGCTCGTTTCTTAGTTCCTTAGTCACTCTTAGTCGAATGTATAAAAAAATAATAATAAAAATTACTCATATTACTAGAGCTACATACACTTGGTGTAAAAATTACATATCTGAGTTATTACGTTACAGTTGTAATTGCAAACATATGCATTATGTAGTTTCATGACCCGAATCGAAAAGTTTCCTTTTGATTACCGGTCATCACCCTTTAAAAATTTCGCCTTAAAACTGGTTGTTAAAGGTCAGAGCTGACTGGCCTGACCGCGCACTGAGCCGTTGCATTGCACGGAGCGGGGCAGAGGGGGTGAGCCCTATTCATTAAACCGCACTTAAATTGATGCAACTTGCAATTCTGCTGCCGCAAAGTATTCGGAAGCATAGTTTATATTATATAGATAGCGAGGAACTTATATCAAAATCTCGGACCACTTTCGGAACAAAGTGGTCAGAAATTCAATATCCGTGAGCGCTGTCTTTGTCAATTGGTGGGTTGTTCGAGCAAGTGTGTTTGAAAATTTCATTCTGCACAACAATATACCCTCATTTTTAAGTGAAACAAAACTTTACTTCGTTGAATCTCCTTGCTGAGATACCCACACACCCCACAATAGAATCTCGCCAACCGCAACCATACCACATCGCTCTGCCGGACGTCATATTAACTACAAATATTTGTACTGAGCTAACTATTTATATAGGTGTGGGTATTAGTAAATAACACGGCCATATATTACGGCGAAACCTAATGTGAACTAATATTGTTTTGTATTACATATCATTTATAATCGTCATGTATGAGTCATAAACTCATCACATCACAGCATATAAATGACCCACGGTGAAATCGCCTTCCAAATCTATCCCTTTCTGCGCTACGCACCATATTTATTAAAAAAAAATTGCCAATATGTTCTGATGGATAAATGTTAATTTCTGCTTCAATAGAACTAAGGATCATCACTGGTCGAACACAATAAGTATTCTTTACAGCAACTCCTGCCGCGTGAATGTTATCTGTTATTTTAATGTTTGTTATTATATAAATCAAAATAAACAATGTATTTTTAGGTAGTCAAATAATTGAGGCGATAAGTAGAAGAAACGCTGTATAGAAACGCATTAAAACGGCCAGAGCCGGGGAGTTTTTAGAAGAGAAGAATTAAATTAGTTAAATGATAAAATCAGTAACAGTATTTCAGAATTGCATGAAAAAAATGGGATTTAAAAAAAAGTCAATTAATCTACCACTTTCGTGGTAGATGACTACTTTTTTATAATGTCAATTTGAAGGTTTATTCTTGTTTTTCGTTTCCCATTTTTTTCAAGCGATTCTGAATCGCCGTAGTTTTCTTTTTAGCTGATTTTATCATTTCAATAAATTTATTCTTCTTTTGTAGAAACTCCTCCTTAAGGCTTTTCAAAGATTCCGTTGACAGATTATCTGCTTTCATCCGTTTCCATGCGGCGTTTTTTCTATTCATCGCCTCCACTATTTGATCGCACGTCTCAGATGTATTTTTGTGAAATTCGTCATACTCCAATACATCAAGCTTTCGCTTCAGTGTCGGTGGGGTTAAGAGTTCCACAATTAGTTGCTTGTGGTCAGATATTGACGAGTCAATGGTGGACAAAGTAAACTTATCATTAAGATTTGTACATACATGATCTATGATGGTATTCGTTTTACATGTTTCTCTTGTACAATGTTCTTTATTGATTTTGTTCAGTACATGGTATCCAGCATCATGTATTGCATTTGAATACTGTTGGACGTTATTTTTTGTACTGAGAAAGTTTAAGTTGAAATCACCAACAACTAACGTCCTTTTTCTTGCCTTCAACTGAGACGGATACTTTATTTGGAAACTTTCCAAAGCCTCTTTTTTTGGTTGTCTATAAATCACTCCTATGTCTAAATCCAATTCTTCCAAGTGTATCCATAGATAGTGGTTGTTATTGTCATGTTGGTTTTCAGTTACTTCGTATTTGAGGGAATTATGAATGAACAGTGATACACCACCGCCTCTACGGCTAGGTCTAAAGTTATATTTATGTGTATAATTGGACAACTGATACTTTTCAGCATCTTCTATGGATCGTATCCATGTTTCTGTAAATGCTAGGATGTGCGGTGTCCCAGGCATGGCTTTAAGTATGTACTTGATTTCATCGAGCTTGCCTGGTTTACGCATGCTTCGTAAATTAGCATATAACAGTCTCAACGAACATGGGTTCAGAGGGAGATCGGTGTATTCATCCAACAGGTAGTGAGCTACATGTCGAGTATCGACGTTGATATTGTTGTCGGTTGGCATTCGATTTTCCATGTTTATATTTTACTCTTTTATATATGTAAATCATTTCAATTTCGATCATATTGTTTGTTTCATTCGACACGTTCGTCACTATATTAACCAGTCCCATCGTCTGGTAGCTCTGAATCTGAATCATTATGAGCGTGTATCGGTTCTTTACCTACAGCGGCCATCGGTCCTTCGGTAAATATAGCTCAGCCCATTGCAACTTCATTTTGCTAACCTGCAAGCTATGTCAGCAATTTTAGTTCTCAATCAAATACCATAGCCCGCTGCGTAACTTAACATTTGTGGACTAGCGTCACATCTCGGCACCTGTTACACGCAATGATAGTATAAGCAAAGTATTTTTGTACAGGAGAGCATGATTTGAAATTATTTGTTATAGAATGAGAACATTTACTAAAACCAAATAAACAACATGAAACAAATCACACAAAGTGCAGCACACTCCTCTCGGGGTTTGAAACCGAGACCGACGAAACGTAAATCGCGGTTATTCCCATTAAGCTAATACTGCTCTCCCTGTTGCATACCAATTAAAACATTATTATATGTGGCGGTCATACTTATCTCTGCTAGGTACTTACTCATACTTACATCGTACCATGCATGCGTCATTCGGTTGGGCTATTTGCCAATCCAATATCAACATTGCTGCCATGAAAATAATATCGAAAATCGATTAACACAATTACTAGGCACTGATAATATTCAAATGTACCAATCCAATATAAACATTGCTGACATAGAAATAATGTTGAAAATCGATTCATTGCTAGTCATCTAGAATAATCAAGCTCAGAGAGGCAAAAGGAAATGCGCGTGCTGGAACTTGTCAATAAATTCGGTCCTTTCCCATTGGCCTGTGCCATGGCTATGCGTTATATACCCTAATGGTAAAGGCATCGGACTCGCAAGCATGAGGTCGCGGGTTCGAATTCTACCCATTAGACTACCGACGTGAACCCACTCCTAACAAAGCAATTTAGCTTAGCTGGAGGGGTTAATAGGATTGTTAGTAATGTGGGAACCAATCCCACGTTACTACATAGTTATATTTAAAATAAAAATCCCGCCGGCCCTTGACTCTAGGCAAGATAGGCAATTTTGTTCTACAAAAAATCAGGATATCATGGTAATTCAATACGGTACTTGTAGCTTGTATGTAATAAAAACCGTCAGTACATGACTTTTAACTGCACTATTTCTAAAAGCAATATCTCTTTAAAATAAAAAGCAGGGCCATGATCTGGAACAACGGCAACAAATAGTAGCAAATTCACACTATAATATTATAATGAAAATTCTTTTACAACACAAATATCTGCTGAAAGTTGGTCGAAAACAAGTCTTCAGAACAAAGCTTAAGATTTATTTTTTTATCTGGATCACAGACCAAGTTATAATCATGAGTTACAAAATGATCTCAAGCTAGGATGTGGACTAGACTATAACTCTAAATATGTGGGCACATCATGATCCAAATGGATTAATTAATATTGAAAGAGGTTAGTGTGTGAGGATTTCCTTATCGTCGACGGGGAAAATTGACACATACGAAGCTAGGTCAGCTAGTTAATTTATATATATATATACAACGTTATTCTTTGGTATAGTACAAACCTGAAAGAAGTTTGCTCAGAATCAGTAACGCAATCCAATGGGGTAGTTTTTGGACCATGTTATGTTTTTCAATTAATTAATCAATCATTAATTACTTAATTCATTAGTTTTTAATATTAGCATTCCGCGCTCCTTCTCTATATAAACTACTAGCTGTCCCGCGCAACTTTGTCTGCGTAAATTTTCCCCGTTTTTGGAACATTTCTCATTGCTGTTTCGCTCGTGCTATCGGTCGTGATGTTATATAGCCTATAGCCTTCCTCGATAAATGGGCTATCCAACAGTGAAGAATTGAAGAGAATTTTCTTTTAATATTGAAAAGAATTTTTCAATTCGGATCAGTACTTCCTGAGATTACCGCGTTCAAACAAATAAACTCTTCAGATTTATAATATTAGTATAGATTATTCTGTGCGTGTGTAGGTTACTGAACTAAACGGCTAGATCGATGTTGATGATTTTTTTTGTGTGCTCCTGTGGATTTGAGAATGGTTTAGATTCACAATTGAAGCCGATCTAAAGATTTCTGGAAACACGTTAACTAGAATGGAATTCACTGAATTGTCGCTAAATATAACACAAATACTTAAGTGTCTACCTACAACCTTTGAATACATAATTTTGAAGTAAATAAATAAGGTACATTAGTACCACAAAGTTGCACGACAAATAAGTAAAAAAATTACGACACTTTTTTATTTTAGTAATTACTAACAATTACGAAGTGGTCGTCAAATCTGACATGTGCAAATTGTTTGCGCAGGTAGTCTTAATTTAAATGCCGTATTAAGATCTAAAATAACAATGACTGGTTGTAACGGACAATTAATATTCTCGTTTTCTAGTTTTTTCTTCGCATCAATGACTTAGACGGGCATATATTTCTGAAGTTTTGACGTGATGGAATAAATGTCAACAAATTTTACATCTCATCCAGTTAAGTGGTGTTCGGGGCGTGCTCCCGAAAAATAAAATATAAGTAAAAATTTTGCCTCTCGAACACTCACAAAATTTGGTAACGAACACGTTTAGGCCACAAAATATCACGGAAAAAGGCAAGCTTCGACAAACGAGCTAAAGCGCACACATGCACATCGCAAACGGACACAGAATTATAGACCACTTCAAAAGTGTTAGTAGATTACGTGTCCCGGAGCGATGTCTATGGCGTGCCTCGCTTAGACGAAGTAATCGTTATTTTTGCTAAGGCCAGGCTCATGTATTTGTAACTAACTACATCTTGCATACAATTAAAAACGTATGTGTATTATAAGCAGTACATAACATGTAGACATGTTTGCGTAAACAACAAAAGTATGTATGTCTATATACATTGTGGCTTATCTATTTACATGATCTCATACAAATTTGTTAGTACTGTATGTTCTGTCACGATAAGAAATTCCCTGATAACGAATAGGTAGAAAATTCTAAAAAAATATATTGGCATCAAACATTACATTATGGCGGTAATTTAACATTATAAACTATAAATTGCGTTTCTGCTTGAATATAGTAAATGTCAAATGTACGGTTGACAAAGAAAAAAATTGAACATTTTATTTTTGTTCTCGGTATTGTTGAACTTGAATTCTTTGTGTACCAAAGGTATTATTAAGGCGCATTATGTTTACGCGGCGATAATGTGGTAGTAGGGTTAAACAATAATGATATTTTTATATATACTGTGCACATTGGCTTGTTTTTATCACACTTACTGTTGGTCTAGTTACCCTGACTGCTGAGTTCCACCCAGGAAAATAATGTGTGATGAGCACGATTGGTTATTGTGTCTGGGTGTAATTTAGTAGTATTTACAAATATATAAGTATGTTTATCAGTTATCTGATAGCCATAATTTGGAATCCGATGTGATTTATCTCAAGATATTTACTATTATTTTATATTACTCTAACCCAAAATGCTCTTTCGGATACATATCTAACTTGTTCCTTTTTTAAATTTTAAAATTACTTATTATTTTCTTATTAATTAATAAAGACAAAAGGATAAACGAGTTGTTTGTTGAACGCTACTTATGTACAATACGACCATTAACATAAAGCGTGGGTAAGTATTTACTTGTTCTCCGCACCGTGACATTTTAATAGCTATTATTATAGACTTAGGAATTGTTAAAAGTTTTTGCTCTCGACATCACCCGCGTGAAATATACTCGTATTATGTCAGTTTGTGACGGGATCTTATTAAGATAAATAAGTTTATATTTTGTTTGATTACAGGGTAAGAAGTTTTCGAAGCCTACCAAGAAAGAGTATTTACTTACTAGGGTATTTACTTACTGCCGAATATTATGATCAAATGTCATTAAATTCTGATATTGCCATTGTCACTTAAAGGTGAATAGTAGCGGTTGAAATACTTACGATTCTTTAAAGCTAACTACAACAATATTAAGTCTAGCAACTGCAAAACCTCACAACATGGCAAGCGACAACGCGGCAGATTTCGTCGCAGGCGGTAAGACGGGTTAGACTTCTTCGAAAAAGATCGCAACAAAGAGGAAAAAGTAAGAAGGAATTTGGCCTGTAGTAGGGCAAGACAAACTAGTAATGTATTAATAAAGTATGGCAATACGGATACACACAGAAATTCAGCAACAATATTTAACAGCGTTTTCCTGTAAGTTAGAAGTAATTCCCCAGAATTATATTAATCTCGATAGACAATATTTTCTGAATTGATAATAACTTATAATAAAAATAATCCACTAATCATATTAAGTTTATCCAATCAATATATCATTAGTCATGGCTACAGAAACTCGATGTAAACATTACGTGTATCGATGCACAAACAAGCAAGAATATGTATTAAAGCCGTGCAGTTGACAGTAAAACTGTGTCACGACTAATCTGTAGTTACGACACACATTAGACTAGTTTTAAAACAAATAGGTAAATGCTCGAGGATTTTTCCCGTCGATCTATCGACGCACGGCCAGGTGGGTTTCCTTAACACCACAATACAGATGGCAATGACGCAGTAGTGATAAATTGAAAATAGCCTAAAGGCAACATTGTCCTGGTCAGGTCTACAGATAGGTAGCTACAACAATCGCGCTCCTCTACTAACATTTAAACTTTCGCGTTGCATGATTATAACTATTTATTATACGGGAATTAACGGGTATTGTTTACCTTAAAATTGCTTGACGTTTCGAGCAGGTTGCAACGGCCGTGGTTTGTTCTGTCTTTTATCAAATTGTGTGACCGGTAAAATTGATCAAAAATAAAATCCTCGCCATGAACAAAATTCTAGATCTAGTCAGTTCGGTACTAGAAAATCAAGTTTAGTTTTTGCAGTTCAAGGAAAACTAAACATTTTATGACAAGATATTTGAAAAACATTATGTAAAGATATAGCTGGACGTAATAAAATCAGTAAGTACTGGAGTAAGTAGACCTTCAACAACTTAACCTAGATTTGAGACTGGATTGAGGACATCTAAGCTTATTATACAAGCGACACAGGATCTTACAAGTCATTACGAGATAGGAAGATAGAACAAAGATATTGGCATAATGAATGACATCAGTTTGGGGAATTCTTTATAAAAAGGACATAAAAAAGTTGTTTACAGTTATTACCCTTGGAGGCCAACAGGAGACCTGCTCTAATCTACGAATTACGACATTCGAAGGAAAACTTAACAAATTAGTTAATGATAACATGCAAACATCAAACCTGGCAAACTTTGCTTACACTTTATACGCCACGCCAGAAAGATCGGGCAGCGATAAATTATAGTCTCCGTATTTTAGTACCTACTAAGGAAATTTAAAACTATGAAACTATAGCAAATTTAGTTTCGGATATCGATATCGAATTGTCGAACTCGATATCATTTCACATTAGGAACCGCCATACATACCCGCTGCCCGATCTCTCCGGCGTAGCGTATAAAGTTTCTGCGATGTATGTGACATTGGAAGACCAACTAAGTTTTACAAACAAATGTGATACCTTCGGAATGCACGGTGCATTGCACGACTTTAATAAAATACGGTTGCAAAAACCTAACTTTCTTTTCTCTAAGTCGGTTCAGTTACAAAATGCTGAAAGCATTCCACAACCGCAAATTGGCAATGATAAAGTGACCAATTACAGCATTGCGTCATACGTGCAATCGATTTTATTAAAAAGTAATAGCCATCAATTGTTGGAGAGATGACTGACTCACGATATTTATAAATCTGTTCAATCTGAAATTAATTTAGGTGCTTATTTAAATGATCAATGTTACTCAATTTTACGACCCTACGCAAAAGGAGAGGTATTACAAGTTTAACGTGCAGTATTTATGTGACATCGTAGCTCCCAAACAAATGGAGGATTGGGGTTTATTAAAGTGCCTATGACCCGGCAAGTTATGGCCTTTAAAGAAGGCAAGAAGAGGTAAAGGACGACCACCGACTACCAGGACTGGAGCAATCCAGAAAGACCTGTTGACGATGGACATAAGGCCAGAGATGACACAAAATCGGCAAATTGGAGTAAAAGTATCAAGGGGGCTGACCAAATAAGGAAAAAGATACTAACTAACACTTGTCTATACTAATCTATACTTATATAGTATACATAAGTAGAGAAGAGATTAAGAGGAAAGATTTGTGTATGTTTGTATTGAATAAACTCAAAAACTACAGGACCGATTTAAAAAAATACGTTTGGAAGCTACACTAACCCTGGGTGACATAGACTATTTTTTCTCCCGGGTGAAACCGCGAGGCGTCCGCTAGTATATTATTAAGGACGGAGATAAGCGCACGGCGACGGAGTATATTCGCATTTAAGACGCCGTCCTAAGTTCTCTAATATATCTTAACGCTTAAAACAGAAGCTAAGATAATAATAATATACTTCAGCGCGACATCGCAATTCTATACATATCTACATACCTACATATCAGTTATCTTATCACAAGTTGTACGTAGACAAAGTAATACTACTAACAGACAATACGATTTGGTCTATACCCAACCAATATAAACATCTCATTACCTAGGAACAGCCATTTAACATTTTAACTCATTTATTTTAAGTCACACACAGCCAACTGATCCCAAACTAGGCAAAGCCCCTGACCGTTTTCAGAGATAAGACCTCATACAAAATCAAATTTCAAAGTGAACCATTATCAAAACATACCAAGTTTATTACCCATTTAATTATAACAAATAACTCATTTTAGGCAAGTATTTATTGATCGGCCCCTCTGATAGTACAAACAAGCCGACAATGGCTGATGGCAGTTGATTGAATGTTTCAAGGTCGCGGGTTCGAACAGGGGTCACTCAAGGGTGTAACTTTTTATTGTTACGTGGAAAGCTATCATTTTCGCGTGAATTATGTAAAACATCTAAAATGTAGTATTTGTTAATTTGGTCTTTTAATTTATTTAAATAATACGTCACGAATTTTTACGAAAAGGGATTTATCAATATATTTTTATGATTGCTAGCCTGTGACGGACTAATAAGCAATCTTATTAACCTCTCAGTCAAGAATCAATCACAAATTATCCTGGGTAGAATCAATCTTGCCAAAATAGCACACTGCTAGTAGGTAACTAACTTTGCTACGAGAGGTAACACCGATTCCCGCAGTACCGCAGTACAGAAATGTCGCAGAGTTTATTTCTATTGAAGGCTTCGCTTTATATGTATATCTAGATCACAAACAACCTAATATCTAAAATGGCAAAAAAAAATTAACACCTGAGAGAGCCAACGTCACGAATCAGTAACTAGCTGAATCGTGCAACTTCGTCTGCGTAAATTTTCCCTGTTATTGCAACATTTTTCATTGCTGCTCCGCTCCTATTGGTCGTCGCATGTTATATAGCCTATAACCTTCCTCGATAAATGGGTAATCCAACAGTAAAATATTTTTTCAGTGATTATCGCGTTCAAACAAACAAACTCTTCAGCTTTATAATATTAGTATATATAAAGATACAGGTAATAACTACAGTTTTTTGTAGAAGGCTTTCCTTTACTAAGCACCTCAGCGGTGCAAAGGAACTATGAACATTAGCCCAAATCATTATCAAAAGAATCCAATACCAGGAATTAATCAATACTAAATCAATCACGAAAAGAATGCAAGAGCAATGCAATGGCTACAGAATCCCAAAGTAACAAATAAAGCTTGTCTGAACACATGATCGATAGAATTGAACAATGTTCGCAATGACGCTGGCGGGAGGAAAGAGTGCCCCTCCCCCACCGATACGTCGCCTCGTCCGTCACATCAGTCCAAAGTCCATGCACGTTAAATAGCTGACCGTTGTCAATAACTGTGCGATTTTTGCCTTATAACAAGCTATGTGTGCAAAAAACACAAGAATCTCAATAATGGTCTCCTAACTGGTTTGGTCACGGTGGCCAATCCCTTGAGAGCCAACTGCGCAGGAGATATTATAAAGCTCATTTCTGTACGCAGACCAAAGTGCATTCCCTATTCCCTCAGTTTTCTCCGATGGGATGAAATTCCAACACGACAAAAGAGAGTGATTAGCCGCAGGACAATTGGATTAACGTACTCTCCGAGGCACGGAGGGGTGTGTGTGACCCTATTAGAATCAAAACCGGGCAAGTGTAAGTACAATGTAGGGTAGGTAGACCGCCGGTAGTGGATTTTTTTGTTGTTTTCGTTTCATACTTAAAACGGTATATTTACTTAATAATACTTTTTAATGGAATATGTACGAAAATGTTGTTACTTATCATTTGATCAGTTGTAAATCATAAACTTGTAAAGCCTACTTAGCTGTCATAGTTTTCCTTTTGTTTTTTTTTACCCAACATCAACCCTTTAGCTGGCAGGGGGACACACACACTTACACTTGACTCTAACAAAAATTTGCGCTTTAAAGCTTAATATTTTACAAACAGATTCCTAAATCTAAAAATCGTTTTTACATCCCCTAAACGTTTTTAAAAGACCTATCTAATGATAGTGAGAAAAAAATCACACCCCCATTGTAGATATAGGGGAGGTACACTAAAAAAAAATATTTTTTTTCAAGATTTTTTATTCTTTATGTCAGCGTAAGTCATATGTGTATCTATGCAAAATTACAGACTCCTAGCACTAATAGTCTCTGAGGACGGACGGACGGACATGGCGAAACTGTAAGTGTTCCGTTTTGCCATTTTGGCTACAGAACTCTAAAAACGGTCCTCCTTCTGTGGACCGACAGCAGAAACATTGCTTAACCATGAATCTCTCGATATGGTCGATCACCACTAAGTTAAAATCAAAACTCTCTCGATGAAAAAATACGTCCATCCTTCTCCATTGCCGTACGAAAGTACCATGTAAGTAACATTACTCGCAACGACATTTTCGTATTAGTAACAGATTTTAAATAAATGAATATGCATGCATTTTTTTCAGACGCAAACATCCTCTAGTTGCAATATTGATATAATTATTTATCAATCGGATATCAGCGCAACGAGATAGTGGATACAATACCCGACAGAGGGCAGAGTCCAATCTAAAAAGTCCTACTCATTGGGGAATCATACATCATCAACAATGAGCCTTTTATCAAGTATTTTGGACCAATACATTTTTTTGCATTTTACTACCATTTTGCGACTTCATCGATATTTGTTACAGTTTGACATCCCTAAATTTGGAGTTGCCAAAATGATAAATGTATATTATACTTACTGATGAAATTTAACAGAGACAAGGCAAATAGGTACTTCTGCAGTCGTGCTGCCCCACCTCTCGTGATCAAGATCACGCCCATCTTTCTCCACAGATTAAACCCATATCTATGGCGCACAGGAGACAAGATATCTAAGAAAACCGTGCTATCGGTATATACCGTTAATCTTTATAGAATCACTTGTTTATTGTTCGATAATGTTATCGAAAACAGCTATCAAGATAAGTGACAGAAACGAAAATGCGAGAAAAACTTGCAAAAATAACCACTAGAATTCGTACTCATCATCGTGACAAAGAAAGTTTATTTAAAAATCCTACTTATAGTATGCCTTCACTCTGATGTGTCCCGAAAGCACCAAAACAACGAGAGTACAGAATGTAACCCTCATACAACGCACGAACAAGCTATCCATACATTGACATTGCTCTTGCACAGGGCATCTCAGACCACTTTGAGAACAAAACCGAGTGGTCCCAGTTCCACGTTGCACGAGCTCGTATTGCATGAAGGTTTTCTAATGTACCCTTGGTGTATTATGCCTGAAAGCTATAATTGCTACATCAATAAATTCCTTCATAGGACTAAGGTTAAATACTCTTTTGTCGAGTAAACAAATCGGATAGTTTAATAATGTTCATAATAGCCATATTATGCTATATTAAGTACAACCACTATCTTATCTGAAATCCGTACAACAAAGGCATGACGTTTGTAATACACAGGCACTATTTGTGTAGAGCGATTGGTTACATCAATCAAAAATTTACGTAAATGATAATACTATAATGTGATTCTACATTCCTGTCATGTTCGGTCATTAGAACTCCCCAAATGAAGCAGAAATCGACTGGTTTACAGGCTACTCGTAAGTGTTTCGTCGCATTGGTGGTATCGGCACAGCAAATCGGTGTACAGTACTGAAGGCTAATCGATTCCTCCATCATTGAAGCTATACACTTGAAGACTTATTTTCTAGACTTATTATACGAAAAAACCAAAAAGACTCACCCTTTCCTCCAGATGTGTGACACCAGCCAAGCTCTGGTAAAATGTGGGCGTCTCCAGATCCTGTGCTATATTCACTTCGGAGAGCAGCCATTTGGATAGCACCGTCGCATCATTGATGATCAGGAGCCAGGATCGGAACTGGTCGAAGGTGACCTTCTCCCCGGCGCCGAAGAGGCTGAGGAGCACCTCGCTGGTTCTGCGCCCGTCGGTGTTGGGCAGCGATGTATGCTCCAAGTGTAACGTGCGGGCGAAGTCACGCTTGTAGATGTAGGTGCCATTGTCACCTTGGTTGTTCACGTATAGGGTCCACAGGAACCTATGAGGGAATATCAGAATTATCAAAAAAGTAATTTTCTTAACGCAGGTGCGTTTAAAGGATTTTGTAAAAAATACAATACATGATTCGACTGATGGTAACTCAAGTTTCGCCACTTAGCCATTTTTGCCCAACTACGGCGATGCCAAAAAGCACATGTCATGCACATTACTTTGTTAGAGATCTCTAGTGATCGTTCGATCTGTAATAATTATAAATTAAAAATAAAAATAACATATATAACTAAAAAAATAAACATTGAATCAATTAATATATATATATATATATATATATATATATATATATATATATATATATATTCAAATCAAATAAAATAAAGAGACAAGAAAAAAACTATATATTTTGACTACTAGCAAACCATAGAAGATATCAAAGTCATTTCTAATACAATTGTAGGCTGAACCCATTCTATAGAGGACCGAGTGTTAAATTTTTACTTAATTTTTTTTTTAATTATTAGATTAAAAATACTTGACTTTGCTATTGATTTATAACATCTCCAAAATGAGAGTATCAGAAATTCTTAGGTGCAAGCCAGAAATACTTCAAAAATGTGAGTATCAGAAATGCGTCACAATTTCCAATTCATCTTTCATTGTTTACGGTTCTTGCTTATTACTACGTAGTAATGATACAAGAATAACAAAATGAAGGGGACCTTGCCTTCACAAGGACAAACATGATTATAAACAACGTATGCTCATGACACCAAGTGTTAGACGTGCTGTGATAAATTCAGGATGTCATTTATAACTAAATTGGACCGTTTAATGAGATAACAAGTTCTGTGAAGTGTTCCGTGTGAGTTGACACAATTATCTTTATTAACTTATGTACTGTGTCATTGTCACTTTTTCTCTAACTTATTGTATTTTTGGCTGAAGTAACTCTTGAAGAAGAACTTGCAGAAGATTGTAGTAAAATTAGGCTGACATATTACTCTTCTTTAAACGCAAACGCAAATTTTGCGTGGCGTAGTCGGATAAAAACTTATTATTGTTTGCGAATGATTAGCCGCTGCGCAAACGTAAACCCTTTACAGCTGAATACTCAAACGTTACTCAGTTTTGAGACGTCATACGAAGGGCGTTCAATATATTCTCGGTATCGAGGTATATTGTGGAGATAAGTCGATAATATAATCCTGTCATTCGCTAATTACACTATCTGAGGATATATTTGTAAAAGTTGTATGAAGTTGTATCAGTTTTCTAATGATCTTTAATCAAAGACAAACATAATGTTCATTTGTCTTTAATGAAAAAATATCAAACACCGTGCTGTGATGCCTTACAAAACAAAGAAAATAGCAAAAAAGTATTCACGAAGAAATGGTGGCTGTTTACCACGGCGCTGCACCTTCTTTATCCACAACTTTTGAAGAGGTCTACTTAATTTAAAAGGGGCAGGGAGAAAACGACCCTCGTGCTGGCGGCCCTGTGACTGCCACTACGGACGAAAATGTAAAAAAAGTTAAGAAAATTGTTTTAAAAGATGCCCGAATAAAGGTTAAAGCATTAGCAGAAATGACTAATCTATCTGTTGTTACACATGACATGAACATCCTCTCAAAAGTTAGTGCAAGGTGGGTACCGCAAATGCTCACGGCGCCTAAGAAACAAGTGCGAATTGAGTGCTGTAGGGAGATTTGGAGCTCTGTGGTGAAAATTCGTCTAGTATATTCGACCGTTTTGTTACTGGGGACGAGACGTGGGTTCATTACTATGACTTGGAAAGTAAAAAGGAGTCCATGCAGTGGCATAAGAGGGGTTCAGACCCCCCCCCTAAGAAATGTAAAGTCACTCCGTCTGCCGGATAGGTCACGGCAACAGTGTTTTGGGATACAAAAGGAATTTTGTTGATGGAATACACGGAAAAAAAATGAAACCATAAACGCAACATCATACGCAACCACTTTGTGAAACTTAAGGGAAGCTATCAAAGAAAAACGGAGGGCAAAGCTGTCTGCCGGTGACCGGTGTGTTGCTTCAGTGATTATTATTTATTTCCAAATTTAAAAAAAGATCTTTGTGGTAACCGATTTTGCGACGATGAAGATCTCAATGGATTTTTTTTTTTTACAAGGAATCTAAAAGTTCATTTCCAGAGGTTCTAGGAGATTACATTGAAAAATAAAAAATATTTCAAATCATAGTGTTTTCATTTCGATACCGAGAATACATTGAACGCCCCTCGTAACTCTCATGCTGTTACTATTACATAGGTGTATAGTAGCGGCAAAAATACTTTTGAAAACGAGTCAACAATGTATCGTTTGAGTATTCGGATTCGGCGCTAGTGCTTTGTGTTTGACACTAACTACCTAAATATCAAATCAATCAATCAATCGGGTGTTGTAAAAATGGCGGCAGACTGACCTATCGTTACTTTTACAGCTCCACGTTTATCATGTAAAAATACTTTGTACATGCAGATAAAGTGTGTTGTTGCATTAAATACTTGACCATGTCCGAAATTAGCCTTTAAATAGGCTAGATTGCCAAAAATTTAAGTAAAAAAAAAAAAAACTATCAAATGTTCCAGGTTCGTTAATGTTTAATAGGTAAATAGTGGTAGAGTAATAGAGTAGAATTTTATACACATTTTGTTCGTGGCACATTATTTCGAGACAATTTGAATGCAATTGAAGGCATCGGTCTCGCAATCGTGTGTCGCAGGGTTCAAATCCTGGTCATTATACTACCGACGTGAACCCACTCCTAACACAAGCTATAGAGCTGTTGCCTTAACAGGATTGCTAGTAAGCGCCCAGGACCGAAGAACGCTTCATAGACATCGCTCACGAACATTGGAATCTTGGACTACTTTGCTTCGAGATCCTGTGTACAGTCGTGTGAGCAATGTTTACATGTGTGTTGTTCCAGCGAAATATGTATATAGTTTTGTGGCCACGTGCCCATAACAAGTGCGTACGTTTGTTTGCAACAAGCTCATCGGCAAGTTACTGTACACAGCGAGAAGACAGGTGAATGTCGAGCCCACATTTTCTTTCTCTTTTCTTCACATTACAAACGCCAATTACTATGAACGTAACATAACTCTGTATAAAATGTGATTGTTTACAAAGAAGTACGTTAGTTACGGCATAGTTAATGGATGTGGACAGTACGTGCTAGTTGGTAGGTATAATTATTTTATTTTGAAATACCGGATACCACAGTATACATAATAGTATGTATTATATATACCTAATAGTATTAACTTAAGAAAACTTGATATTTTAATGACTGTAACTACAACTTAGAATAAAGTAAGGAATTTTTGAGGTGTCTGAAGAAGGTGATCGAGATCAAGAATATACCTTTAACGTAATAGTTCGGATCGCAATATGTATATATAACATATCTCAAGCTGCTAGATACATACATACATACATACATATCAACCCATATGATGTCCCACTGCTGGGCACGGGTCTCCCCAGTACCCTGGGGGTAATTGCCATAATCGCCACGCTTGGCGAGCGGGTTGGCGATCGCAGTAAGGCTTTAAAATACACAGAGGACGCTGCTGCCCGCCCTCCGGTGGTAAATCTCTTAGTCGCCTTGACGACACCCACGGGAAGTGATGGAGTGGTACTATTCTTAAGCCGGTACCACACGGCAAGATACCATCTCGTCAAGGACCTTCATATCAAATTTCATTTAAATCGAAAAAAACAAACATATTCTCAGATTTATTTAATAAATATAAAAGAAGTACTCGGGTCTATATTACGGTTTTGGTTTCCGCACTTAGTCCTTAGGCACCAGTCCCACCAACGGCAAGAAAGCGAGTAGCGTAGCGCGATTTTAAAGTAGACCATTGTATGTGAACCTTGGCGGCCGTACTCGGTACTCGGGTCTATCTGTATACAAGATGTCATACAAATTCGTATAGCACTCGGGCGTGATTGAAGTATATTGCACAATTAATGTCATGTTGCTAAATCTTATAATCACGCTAATATTAGTAATGTAGGATAGTATTAGATTAAAATGTCAATTGGTTGTAATCACAGTTTAATTTGGGGTAATTTTGAAATATGCTTGCGTGTGTTGCGGTTGTGTGTTAAATGATACCTACCTCTACACACACCCACACAAACTCGGTACTTTTTAATATTCAACTTTTACAGGGAATATATTAATTCTATTAGTTGATTATCAAGTAAGACCTTAGAACAGTTCAGCAGCGACTGAGCATATACAGTGACGACTGAGAATGCTCAGTCGCTGTGTCTAGTCCAGAGGATGATGATGTACACGTGTCAAGTTTCACTTCGGGAAAGCAGAATAGCATAGCAGGTCCGGAGGAGCTCCTCTCGAAATTGGTGAGAAGACCTATTGTCAATTCCCTTTATTGTAAGTTTCTGTTTCCAACTGAGAGTGATTTGTATTGAGGGTAATCTAACTACTTCAATCGGCATTCACTGATCGAGGATGAGTGGTGGGCCTTAATACTAAAGTCAAGATGGAGTTCACCCATATGATGCATCACCCACTGCTGGGCACGGGTCTCCCCAGTAGAACCTACTTATTGTAGTTCCTGGGGGTTGCCATAATCGCCACGCTTGGCGAACGCGGTAAGACTTTAAAACAAGCAGAGGACGCTGCTGCCTGTCTTTCGGTGTGAAATCTCTTAGTCGCCTTGCACAAGAAGAGATGACTATTCTTAAGCCGGTACCACTCGGCAAGTCCTCCATGTGATGCCTGATTCAATCCGTTATTCTGTTATTTTATTAGTCATCATCATTACGTAGGTAGGATTACGATATTGCATTATGGCGAAATTCAATCCATTCATTCACAATCAATATATTAAATAAACAACAGATAAATGCAACACTAGTAATAACATAAAAAAAAATATGCTATTATGACATGATATCAGCATTTTTACTATCAAGGTACAAGAATCAACAACCTACACTACAACAATCTATTATTATGTAAACTAGTCCTTCCCTCGCCTTTACCGTATGTATAGGATCTAAACCTTTCTCAGGGTTCAAGCTACTTTCCAAATTTTATCTAAGTTGGTTCAGTATTGTCGTAGATTAGCATGCCAAACAAACAAATTCTTTAGCTTTATTACATTAGTATAGGGTGAAAAATTAGTACAAGCACAAATAGCTATCTATAGATATATAGATAGTACAAATAGCTATCTTGCCAATGCATAATATTATTTGACATAGCAATAACATTATTACATCCCACAAATATTATAAAGTTAAAGATTTGTTTGGATAGTTATTTGAGCACTATAACTTATTAAGGCAGCAGCCTTGTCGCCTGCATTAACTAGGTTAACTAATTTGCGACTGCATCTATACTAGAGCCTAAATGGATGTGATATGTTTACTAACAAAGTTGCTTAGCAACCCTTGACAAAATTATTATTGATGAATGGTTGCTAAGCAACTTTGTTATTAAACATTTATGAAACTTGATATGTGATAATGCGTAATTTTAAATAACTGTTACACCTGAGCTGTATGTATGGCAAGACAAATCGTTTTTCAGAGAGCTCAAACAAAGACATAAACAAAGCAAAGTTTTAAATGAATACAGCCACTTCACAACTTTATTACAGTAGAGAAGGGAAGATCCAATTCCCAAACATAATTTACCTTTTATATAATGTAAACAACAAATTAAAATCCTATATTAAAACATCTAAACTAACCATCTTGAAAGTATTATGCAACCCTACAAATACATTGACCTGACTTGGTCTAGCTTAATATTTAAACATAACATTAAATGAAACACAATGGATGATGTCATAGTATATGTAATGCAGAGGTGATCTTGTAAAAATGTATAATTGTGCATTCTAACAGGAAGTTCCACTTCTACCTAGTAGACAGTAGTAGTGGCACAGTGGGTGTGTATGACTGCTTTGTAAAAGGTTGTGGTTCTATTCCCAAATAATATAATAATAATATCTTGGAACAACTCACACAATGCTATCTGATCCTAAACTATGCAGAGCTTGTACTATGGAAGCCAGACAACAAGTTTTATCATTTTATCCTGGGTGGGGATCGAACGTTAAAACCTGGCATTGGCGCTTTTGTAATTGTGATCTATTTTCAACACCCAGAATTGAAAATACAACACTGCTTGATAAAAAAATGATGTGTAAAAATGTACTCGGGAATGCATTTGTTCAGTTGTTCTATTTGATCGCTTTGTAATGGAAGTTAGAAAGCTCTTGTGCCAATCAGACCAAAATATTTGTTGTGAAATTGAGCATGGAAAAGAACTAACTCCTGCACTAAAATACAAGCCCTGTCACAGAGACTTTACAAACATTCTTTATGGTGAGAGACACAAACAAAGTACACCCAATCTCAGAACAATTGTTTGTGGACCACACAAAGTGGTGTCTCGTTCAGCCCTAACCTCTAGCGCAGCAGTCATAGTCACTCCTACTACACCTCAAAGGCAATCAATTATTGTATATTTGTCTGAGGGATTTGGACATGCAACCTCACAATAGCATGTTGGATGTCTCAACCCAAGCCAAGACAACATTGTGTGAGTTCATAAATGTGCTAGATCAGCAGCGGTTCCCAACCTTTGACCTTGTTACCCTTTTTGACTATTTTAAAAGCCATTTTATATGCAACTTCAGTCAAGTGTGAGTTGCTCGAACAACAGGTGCAACTTAATTTCAACATTGCCCCAGTGTGAGTACCTCACACTATGGGAGGGAGGGTACATACCACCTTATACCTATAGCTGTGTTACCGTGGTAAATATTCACAGGTTGGGAACGCTTGTGTTATATCCATCCAGCTGTTTTTGTCTGTTTTATTTGACACATATAATATTAGTAGGAAGAGTTCACTGTCTCAAGTTATTCAGACTGTCCTGTCGTCAAAACTATACATTGAAAATAATGGCAAAAAAAAAAAAAAAAAAGTCTCATAAGTAAGAAGAAGTCAAAGATTTTTACTATAACAGTCTGCATAACAAATTAGTTCTGGTTAACACAATAGCCACATCAATATGTCAGTGGGTTTTCTACTTCTATTATAGGAATTTCCTGACACTGACTCAGAATTCAATATTTACATTCATTAGTGAATCTGATTAGCTTATTTAACATTGATAATCTATAATCAAGGGCACACATAGTGAAGATACAGACTAGTAAGATTACAAAAAAAAGCCTAGCAGTGAATTTTTTTCTACTTCCAATCAGTGAAACAATGGTCAAGGAATTATGCTCTTATTACCTGCCCTAAGTCAGGGACCCTAAACCCTTAAAAAGAGGTGTAATAAGAGTTAGGGCCCAAATTTTTTAACAATTTTTTAAGTACACCTTGTTGCTTGTTTTAAGTGGGCCTTGATTTAGAGTAAAGTAATAGTCGTTTTAGGGCTGTACTAAACCTACACCTTTCAAGGTATTTAGTAGATTTAATCACCAAACCTTGTGTAAAATATTCTTACTCAAAGCATTCTTATTACAAATAAATACAATCAGAAGCAAAATTTATCATGTTTTTCCATACAGGATAATGCTTTATTAAACATTTCACAATAAGATATTAGGTATCTTTTGTGGTTAAATTGTAAAATACAAGTTTGCACATATTGTATAGCAAGGAAAATTACAGCAACAAACTGACTAGTCATTATATCTATGTATGCATATCCTACACAAACATATAATTACTTATACCTCAATGATGTATGTCTATAATATTATCTTACTTTTCTTACCTACTTACCTCATTCAATTATCAAAAACTAATCATTTTCTGATTGATTTAAATATACAATGTTGATATTATGTTGTAAAGTGACCGTGTATAGAAATTTCGCGCTAATAAATTCTGCAGTTAATTGAAGTGATGTAATTTGTTTACCAACTAACAATGGATTGCTATGACTTGTTACTTACTTTATTTTTTCTTCGATGTTGCCCTTGGTGAGCACGACGATGCCGCACAGCAGCTCCCTGAAGGCGATGCCTCTCTTGGTCCCGCCGCACGCCTGGTACAGCCACTCCGCTACCTCGTACGGAACTCCGTCGCACAGCACTTCATGGACGAATGCCTCCAAGCTCAAGGCCGTGCCATTTGCACCGGCACATCTCTTGAACGCTTCGCGTATACGTCTCAACTCACTATCAGACACTGCAAATAAAATAAACCGATATTCATCACATTTCTACAACGCACTTAGATCAACTTTGTACACCACGCGTACCTCGTTTCACTGCATCCTCGTAAGATATAAAAGATGGTTTTGAGTCTTTCGCACCCATATTCGCGAGTATGGAATGATCATAACATTTTTAAAGATTTAATAAACACAAAGAAACAAAAATTATTACAGCTGACAGCTCACGTCGTATGATCTGTAGCCATATTGAATATTTTTTTCATTTATTTCTACTTCCCATCCAATAAGAACGACTTTTATAATTACTTGTAACCAATTGCGTATTTCGTATTAGACAAAATGTTATTGTTGTCTAGCAAATACGCAATGTATTCTAAAATTAAGATTACGACAACATCATTTTTTTTTTATTGACGGAATGTCATGGTACGTCAGTTCGGATACATTTTATTGTAATGATATATTGTGAGTGATATCGGGCAACTTTGTCGTAAATTAAATCCTGGTACTATCATCTTACTTTCCTTGTTAATGTTGAAATCACAATCAATTTATAGGCGAATAAACTATTATGTTCAGGTAATTCGTATTTATTTTTGCTTTCTTTCTCCTTTCTGATCAATTTCATTGACCAAATGCGTATCCCAGTAGAATGTTAAATGTTGTTTCCATTCAAGACATAATTAATGCAGATTTTTAGTAATCCATGCCATTAAAATATGCGAAACTTTTTTAATTTGTGCATCCAGCTGTTATTTTTTATTCATGAAAAATAGATTCTGCTAGAGTATCTGGTTATGAAATAGCTAGAAAGTTGGCTTTTAATTTGTGCTAAAAGTGTAATAACGTTTCTTTTCTTTAAAGTTATATCTTTAACTAGATATGAGACACATTTGTTAACGTGACATTAACTTGTAGTTTCCAATTTAAAAAACCTAGAAGCCCAATTAAGGTTTTGGTTTATATTGTAGCGCGGAATTACATAATATTACATGTGAATGTGACGTATCTAAATGTAAGCGTACGACGGATTTTAAACCATAGATACTGTATATCTGTACCGGCTCTTAAAGAATTAAAAGAGTCTCTTACCCAACCTCATACGGAACACGCGATTTATTTGCCAACCTCCTGATAACTACCCTATGTCATAGTGGGATCATATCCCTGAACATATACACACTTACATGCACATATATATATATTTACCTAGCTGTTCCGCACAACTTCGTCTGCGTACATTACAATTTTTCATTGCTGCTCCGCTCCTATTGGTCGTAGCGTGATGATATATAACCTTCCTCGATAACATTTGACGAACTTATAAAGTTTGCCAAGCTTGTTGAAGAACGTAAAGAATAATTATATTTTAAAGATAACTAGCAATGTGGGATTGCGGTTCCACATTACTAGCAATCCTGTTAACCCCTCCAGCTAAGCACTATGGCTTGTGTTAGGAGTGGGTTCACGTCGGTAGTATAATGGCCAGGATTCGAACTCACGACCTCACGATTGCGAGACCGATGCCTTAGCCATTAGGCTACCGCCGCTTCAAACGTTGAAAAGCTTCGCTTATTCGTCACACTATTGAGGCCAATTCATCAAACAACGAGCCTGTATGATATAAATACAAGTGTAGACAAATTAGAAGAGGTTATTAATGAAGATAATGAGAATTATAAAGATAGTTGTGGAGAAGAATTGTTAAATGAAGGGAATAATAATAATAGTGGGATTTCAGAGGATCAAAACGAGAGCAGTAGTAATAGAGAAGCATTGGTGGATGAAGGTGACTCATTTAAGGATGCCATTTAATCAAATATTGAACATATTAGTAGAAGAATTTTACCTGAAAGAGATAGACGATTACCAACGAGGTTCAAAGATTATGATTTAAACATGGTAAAGTTGTGCAAAGTGAAGAAAAATATTTATGGGAACAACCAATTATAGATGAAAAAGATTCACTGGAAAAGAATAAGACATGCGAAATTGTCAATAGATCAGAAGCAAAGAATAGAAAAATGATATCGAGCAAGTGGATTTTTAATTGTAAACCAGAAGGAAGATTTGAAGCGCGATTAGTTGCAAGAGGTTTTTTACAAACTGATGGACTCTACATATTGTTGAATAGAATTGTTTATTTTTTAAAGTAGAGATATGTGTTTAGGAAATTATTTCGAAATTTAGATTTAATAATTATAAACTTATAATGGGTTTTGTTTCATAATTTGAAATTGTATATTTATATATTTTATAGGGTTTGTATTTCGTATGTATTTTTAAAAACATTTATGTTTACTAATTAGCTTTTAAACTAAATAGTTTAAGACACTTTTTTTTACAAAATGTCATCAATATTCATTAATTAATCTGTGTGTAAAATGCCTGTGACATACGGACGGACAGACAGACAGACAGACAGATAGACAGTCAGACAGACAGACGGACGGACAAAACTATAAGAGTTCCATTTTTGCCATTTTGGCTACAGAACCCTAAAAACGACTGGATGCATACTATTAAAAAGTTGCGCACATTTCGAAGGCACGGATTACTAAAAATCAAATCTTGAAAGGAGACAACTTTTTGCTGGGGTATCGCACACAAATTCAATCATTAACTCGGCCTGCTATTCAGTAAAATTGTTTGGCAAAGGCAAAAACAGGTAAACGAAACGATAGATCAATGGATGACGTTGTCGTTTGTCACAAAGACTACAATATAATACTGGACAGTTTGTCATAATCGTTGGCTGTCAGATGCTAATTTGCTATCGGTCTTGTTCCCTCCCATCCCCATCGGTCTATGTTCAACTGTTGTTTCTGTATCTCGCTTTCACAACGGGTAATTTGTATACGCTCTCTCATTTGTGTACATTAAATAACACTATTCTCCAAACATCAATCAAGATCAAATTGTTATTTTTTATTTGTTCGAATCGAAATATCATCTGATTGTGCTGTTTGGTAAAAATTGCAGTTGATGCTTTTTGTGTATAATAAACATTTCTTGTAAACATAGTAATGTGAAAACTAAGTCACAATTTCTTTTTGTTTTGAATAAATAATTTTATTGTAAATGTCCGTCTCTTTGTGCGTCTTGCGAATAGAAATCGACGAAGATCTGCCCGAAATGGGCGACAATCCCGCTGAAATGGGTAAGGTGTATTAATCGATATGTATTTGTGAGGAATCTGTCAATAAATTAGTATTTATCTATCTAACTTGACCAAGACCATGATCCATAACATAATAAAATAATATTATTCCAAGGTGAAGACAAGACAAAATATATAAATTTCTAATTTAGTACTTAATTGGGTAATTATACAGGTTACAAGGTTTCCATATTGTTTTAGGCAGCCTTTGTTTATAATATAGCCATATTTTAATGTTGTGAAATTCATAGTGAGTTTAGAAGATTCTAGATTGAGCATTCAATAAAATAAAAACCACAGTATTGTCACTCTATGGTATTATCTAAAATATTAACCATGTTGTTCTAATAATATAATGAATTCTATTTATCATATTGTATCAAATCACTAAACAGCTTGTACAGGTCTGTGGAAAAGTCCCGAGGCACACTGACATTATCAAATAAAAATATCTTGGGACAATTGTGAGTTGTCAATGCCATCTGAGAGACAGACACTTATATATAAGTATACTGCCTAAATACATACAATATTACAGATAAGTTATACCCAGATACAGGTTGAACCATCACTTTCATCACACAAAGGTTTATTTAATTATTTGAAGGTTACCAATACCAACTACTAGACCAACAGGCCAGAATAAAAAACTTATTGTTAACACCTTTATAAAGATGAAAGGTAAAACTTTTTTACAATGTACTCCATTTTTTATTAGAAGCGGCTAAAGAGCAAAAGAAGAAAGACAGAGGGGCCCGTGAATCCAAAACCATCACAGTAGAGACATATGCCAGTGTCCTCACTGGTCCTAACACTGACTCTGGTATCCTCCCCACAAGCTCTCGTCGCTCCCCTCTAGAGGGATCCAGCATTTCTGAAGATGATGACACCATCAGTTTCTTTTGTGGAAATCCTCTTGTTGAAGTTACAAAAGGAGTTTTGCATCTTTACAAAGAAAAGTAAGTTTATTTCTGGCCATTTTTACAGGCACAATTTTAACTAATTGAATGAGATTGAGAGGGAGTGTTGGCTTCCCTCTTAATAATGAAGGAACATTGCAGACTAAGGCTCCTCCCAACCAGATTATTATTTTTCTGTAAGCTATTTATTACTGTAATGGCAACAAAGACACAAAAACATTATTTTGATTATTTATTTATTTTTAAAAACATTTACAATACTATTACAGGATTCTCAATGCGGTATTATAAGCTACATAGATTTTTTTTAGTTATTATAGTAGAAGTAGGTATAGAAGACTAGCTGTTGCCCGCTACTCCGCCGTGTCGATGATTTTACCCCCTTAAGGGTTGATTTCCACTTTTGATCAAAACCCTGAACCATGTGTTTCTTTATTTAAAACACAAAGCCAATTGCAAAATTTCACAGATTTGACTTTAAAACTAAGGGAGTTTCATACAAAGTTGCATCCCCTATTACCCCTTGATTTTCAAAGAGTATCTGCCATTTTTTTTTTTTATATTTTATTATTATATTATATTATATGCATTGGATTTTCCAATCTCTAGTTATGACATATCACTAGCTGCTTTAGATTAAAAGTGTCAAAACTCTATTCTTAACTCAATAAAACAGTAATCTTAACAATGAAAGCAAATTCTACAACAACGTTAATGTTATTTTTAGTGAAATGAAAGAAGCTGAGGAAGCCAAGACTCTGTGCCTCCTATCAGTGCCGGGTGCTCTGGGAGCTCCAGACTTGTTAGCATTTGCAGCAGCTTGTCAGCAGGACATCGCACATGTGAGGGTGCTGAGGGATGGCTCACCTGACCACTACATGGCTTTGTTCACGTAAGTTTTAGAGTTCAATATTTCTTGGGTATAAAGCATTGGCAGTAAAATATTCTGCTAGCCTATAATCTAATGTTATATTTTGACTGCCTCTGTGGCGTGGTGGGAGTGTATCCGACTGCTCCGACTGTTTGGCGAGACAGAGCCACTGCGCTATCTCCCCTTAGTAAAGAAGCACATCGGCTCTCTCGAGTCTTCTGATCGGGTTTGGTTGCAAGAGTATACTGGATAATGGGTTGGGGTGAATTATTAAGCAGTCCTTGTAGTTGGCTGAATATCGTTTTACTTCGTCCGAGATAGTTGGGATTTCCAGGTACTTATAGATTTCTGAATTGCGAGCATACCAGGGCGCTGATAAAAGGACCCTTAAAATACTGCTTTAAGCTCTTTGAAGACACATAATGTTGGATTTGCTTGCTGTCGACCGCAGTTGGATGCCATATGTCCAGATCGGTTTAATTATGGAGCAATATATCCTTAGCTTGTTGGACAGAGATAAGACAGACTGTCTACCGAGGAGCCAGAGTAGGTTTTTAAATCTCAGGTTGATTTCGTTGCGCTTCGTTTTTATGTGGTCTTTCCATGTCATCCTTCGGTCCAGGTGAAATCCCAGGTACTTAACGCAGGTTGATTGCGGTAATGCATAAGGGCCTAGGTTGACCGGAGGACAAGTTTCACGCCTTAGGGTAAAGGTGATGTGGTGAGACTACGGTGCACTTGCCTTTATGCGCCACTTGGTCAGCCAAGCATTGGTGACATTAACCTGAGTTTGCAACAATCTGCTGGCTTCGACAACTAAGGAAAGCCGCATCATCTGCAAAAGTTGCTACGGCTGTTTCAGATGACTGGGGTAGGTCACTAGTAAAAATATTGTACAATACCGGACAAAGTACGGAGCCCTGGGGTACTCCCGCTCCGTCACAGAGCTTAACTTGGAACTTTCTGTCATTAAGATAAGAGTCCATTAGCAAGTAATGAGTGTGGAAGGTACTACGTACTTTTGATTTAACAGAGCAGTCCTTTATGCCACACCCTGTCAAAGGCCTGTTGTACGTGTAGGAAAGCAGCCGAACAGTATTCTTTCTTTTTCAAGCATTGTCTTATTGTACGATAGACTCTGTGTACCTGCTCTACAGTGGAATGGTGCTTCCGGAAACCAAATTGGTGGTCTGGTATTACATGGTTCATATCTAGGCATGCAGATAATCTTGCCAGGATGATCCTTTCCCACAATTTTGACATCACTGGCGTCAGGCTAATAGGGCGTTACGATGAAATTTCGTTAGGCGGCTTACCAGGCTTATGGATCATAACAATTTGAGATGTTTTCCAGAGTGCAGGTACGTGTGAGGTTCTAAGTGTGGCATTAACAAGAGTGGCCAAAAAGACAATGCACTTCTTGGGTAGCTCCTTCAGTAACCGTGGGGTAATAAGGTCAAATCCAGGTGCCTTATCCATTTTGGCTATTTCTCTAGCCACCTCCCTTGGTGAAGTAGGTTTCAACGGCAGGCAAAGTTGTAAATCTTGATTTAGGACTTCATCGATTTCTGGATCTTCAGGGCCATCTGTATCATTAGGTTTGAACACACTGGCGAGATATGTAGCAAAAACCTGAGACTTCTCTTGGTCGGTTCTTGCCCATGTGTTACTGTATCTGATAGGCGGAGAGCACTGTTGCGGCTGTGGGAGGTACTTTGTTGCCTTCCAGAGGTTGTAGGGCCCGATTGCGTTTGGACACATGTTCGTTAGTCTCTGCTTGATCGATTCATTCGTAGTGTAAGCCAGGAGATCTTTTAGTTCCTTAATTGCTTTAGCCTGGTTTTATCCGCACTCCCCTGGATCATCTGCCAAATTCTGCGAAGGCGTCGTTTTTCGACGATTTTTTCCTTAACTAAAAGGGGGACTGGTGCCCTGTGAGGCGGATCCTTCAGCTCAGGGGTACTAGACCAAGCCGCCACCTGAATAATATTTGTGATATAGAGACACGCGTCGTCTACTTCCTCCTTGGTTTTAAGTGGGATTTTAAGGTTGACGTTTGATTCCAAGAATTCCCGAAAAGATTGCCAATCTGTTTTATAATTGTGAAGATATATATGTGTATTACGGGGTATGGCCCCTGGACTAACCATTAATAAGACAGGCGAGTGGTCAGAGCTGCCATCAAGACTTGACTGTATGACAGTGTTCTGTTTGCTGATACCCTTTGTGATAAAGAAGTCCAAGAGATCTGGTGTTTAATTTCTGTCTGTGGGCCAGTAAGTAGGCTCCCCAGTTGATATAGCCAATAGGTGATTGGCATCAATACTCTTTTTTAGTTCTCGGCCTCTAGTAACTGTTAGTCTTGATCCCCAATATGAGTGTTTGGAGTTCCAATCACCGCCAGCAATAAACCGGTTGCCCAATGACCAAGTCAGTAAACATTTTTTCTTTTATTCTGTGGCGTGGTGGACAATATATCGCAGAGAGATTAAGAGGTCCAGAACGATCTTCCACCCTTACGGTTGTAGCTTGGAGATAGGGGGCCGTAGTTGGTTCCAACAGGCAGTGCTTTACGCTGTTTTTGATTACTATTGCAGTACCAGCATGGGCTCCACCATCGGGATGGCACGTAAGATACACAGAATATCCTGGAATGCATATTCGGCTTCTTGATGTAGTGTGCGATTCAGAAATAAGGCAAACGTCAAGCTTGTTGGTTTTGAAGAGCATCTCTAGTTCGTTTTTATTAGGGGCTAGGCCATTAATGTTCCAAGTGGCAATGTGTAGAGATGTCATTTTGATAGGTTAGAGACGAGAGTAGTGATAAGACTCACTAAGGAGCCTATTTGTTGTATTAGGAGATCCATTTTCTCGTTTTGTTTGATCAGGATATCTTCCAGTTTGTTGTAGGATTGTTGGTCTAATTAGGCATTCTTCCCATCGACAGCTTCAGCGTATGTGCGTTGGTGAGTTGGTCTTTCGGTTCCTTCGGTTACTGTCGTGGTGGAGTGGATTGGGTTAGTTGGCAGAGCTGTAGATTTTGGAGTGGGTTGAATTACTCTTGGGGTTGTGTTTTTGTTTCTACGAGCAAGAATTTCTTTGTATATTTCACAACCTTTGTAGTTAGCCGGGTGGTCGCACAAGCAGAGAGCGCATTTGGCAGGTGTGTTTCTGCCTTTCTTTTTGCACTCCGAGGTTTTGTGGGCTTCCGCACATTTTACGCACCTGTATGGCCGCATACAGTTATTGTTTGAATGCCCGTATCGCTGACAGCGTTGGCATTGAACAATACTTTTGGTTTTTGAGGATCCTCTATCTTAACCTTTTGGTTAAATATGTAGATAATATTTTTGACTGCAGGGTTATTGACACTGGGTTCAATGTTCACAAAGAAGGTCGATGTGGGTTTCTTGTCGGGTCCATATCGTGCGTTGATGATTCCACCTTTAATTTTATTGTTAGTTGCTGTCCTTAGGGGTAAATGTGTGTCCTATGAGACCGTTTGCTCTTATAACCGTTATGATTTTCTTATACTCCTCAGCAGTGTTGACGAGAATATGGAGTAGATATTTGTTAATTAGCTTGAATTTAAACTCTTCTTTGCTGCTAACGGTTTGGAGTAGCTTTGATAGCTCAGTAACATCCTCTATGCCATTAAGAACGATAGGTGGAGGTTTGCTGGGTTTGGGTTGATCGATAGTGCTTGATTCCTCCATTGGGTCTAAAGGCAAGGTGCTAAAGCGATTTTGCATGGTGGTCCTCTGAGCCTCTGGTGGGAAACTGCAGAACTTTATTTTCTTGCTGCTTCTGGTATTGGGTGATGGCACCTTTTGCCATGGTGGAGGAGCAGGATGTTGAGGGGTGTCTTCTTGTGGACTTATTTCCAGCGAGTTACTGGTCTCGTTTGGTTGCTCTGGATTAACCGTTTGGTTGTCTTGTGATGACCTTCCACGACCGAAGGTTGATGGCGTTTGTTGTCTGTTAAATAAGCCAGGGTGAAAAACATGTTGAGTTAGCGTTTTGTGTTGTGGTTGGGGGTTTTTTGGGGTATTAGACTTCATTTTTCCCACGAGTAGGGTCGAAATGTAGGTCACTCACAGGGTAACGCCCATTCCTGTGAGAAGGCACTGTACAGCGATGTAAGCCAGGTCCATCGAGGTTGACGCTAGAGACTGAATACCCTCAGCCATTCATCCTATCGGCGCGTGTCCTACCTTAGGATTGGGGTTATTTTTTATGGAGATTGTCTTCCTCTTGGCACAGGCGATTAAGCCAAGGCCACCGTTCTCACGAGACATGACCGCAAGTTTACGGTTTGTAGAAGTCATTTCCTACCTCCACAGACGCTGGCTGGTAAGCCTGCGTAGTAGGTTAGTTGACCGCCGCCTACAACTCGGCGTTTGTTGTTCTTTGGGGGGCACGTGTAGGGTTGTGGTTAGGTAGCTCCTACGGACGCGAACAACTTTACCCCCCAAAAATTTAGAAATATATAAGTATGTTGATCGGTTGTCTGGTTTCCATAGTACAAACTCTGCTTAGTTTGGGATCAGATAGTTTTGTGTGAGTTGTCCCCAAGATATTATTGTATTAAAATTATTATTATAAGGCTAACAGCAATATTTTGCTACATTATGCATGGTTAAGGGCACTTGAGGAGAAGTATCTAGTAGACTGAAATAAATACATTCAACTATAGAAAATGATTCTATTCCATAACTTTCTATTGCACATTTACTGTGTGTTCAGTTTAAAAATTCATGTTATTGTAGATTCTATTTACTAAGGGGGCGTCCATAAATTACGTGAGGTGTTTTTTTTTTTAATTTTCTGTGAGGTGAGATGTCGTGAGATTTTATTTAACCCCCTCCCTCATCCCCCAATCTCACGTGAGATTTTTCAAAATGTGGGTTTCTTACGTAAACGCGTTGGATTGTTATTGTAAAAAGAAAAAAAAAATGCTTCGTGCTTTTATTTACTAGTTAAGATTAGTAATCAATATTGCTGAGAGTTTAATTATAAGTGTAATAAAAATTTAACTAAAAATTAAATCGCATTAAATGGACCAAAATATTATATTTCCGAGACCCCCCCTCTCTCCAACATAAGATTAGATGAGATTTGACTCGACCCCCTCCCACGAAAAACTGTATTCAACCTGTTTTATTACATTACTAATTACTAGTCATCACTAATAGGCATCACTAATTACTAGTCAAATTTGCACGATCAACACAGAGTATTGATAACGTGAGTGGTGCGTTACAAGTCTGAGTGGTTCCCCAGATTCCGGTCGTCCCTCGCCGCCCGCGAGTTCCACGAGACGTTCGACGGCGTCCCGTACAGCAGCCTGGAGCCGCACGCGCTGTGCCACATGGCGTGGGTGTCGCGCGCCGAGTGGCGGCGCGACGGGGCCGCGCCCGCCTCGCACACGGAGCTGCCCACGTGCCCCGTGTGCCTGGAGCGCATGGACGAGAGCGTGGCGGGCGTGCTGAGCGTGCAGTGCGCGCACGCCTTCCACGCCGACTGCCTGGTGCGCTGGCGCGACGCGCGCTGCCCCGTGTGCCGCTGCGCGCAGACGCCCGAGCCGCGCGGGGGCGCCACGTGCTTCCAGTGCGAGCGCCCCGCGCTGCCAGGTGGGCCTCTGTCTTTGTTTCAAATAAACTCCATACTAAATATGTCAACGTTTTATCTCTAGTAGCCAAATCCATCGATATTAGGTAGATTAGCAATAAAACGTATTTGTCTTGTATACAGAAGAAGACGGAGACGAGACGAGAGAAAACATAAGCGGAGTGGCGGAAGGTCTGCTCGACGGAGTGGAGGCGGGCACTTTGTGGATATGTCTTATATGTGGACACGTCGGCTGTGGGAGGTCTGTACTATTAGTCTAATATATCACTAAATTTGTGTACGAAATTCGTACCTTGGCAACCAGTATCTTCCTTCGGAAGGAGGTCAAAATATTCTAATATATATTTAGTAACACTTTAAACTGACTGAATTTTGACTATGTTTTATAAATAATCCTCCTTCTTGTGCAGTTCGGGAAAAAAAGAGAGCCTATGACTTTTTCGCCATTTCATACCACATCGGCTTTTTTATTCAACATGTATCGTTGTTATATGATATGTAATTGATAAGATCAATCATGAGATCGATAATGTTAAAACTATTGCTGTTGTTGTTTTACGGGTTGATGAACCCTCAGCCGTTGAACACATCATATGTGCTTTGTCCAATATCTTGGCTGGGTAGGCACCAACATGGTTATTAGACATCCTTACGAAGACTGAATACGTCACCACGTGAATAATAACGATGTTATTTATAAAGAGAAAACATATAATGCCATTGGAGCCGCTGAAGCTTTTGCCGATTTTTTTTTTCAAGTGTTTTCCAGACAGACGTACAAAAGCTTGATGTTGAAAAGTATTCAGTTCGTGCAATATTATTACACACAATTATATCAACATTATTATAATAGTCTCGGCGAACCTTGATCCCTATGACACTGACAGTTATTCCCACGACACAACCTTGTAGTAGCGTCACCGTTATATTATAATCGAATTGGCGGTGTCTAAAAATGATATTTATTAATTTTAGGCAGATATATGCAATTACAATAATATCCCGTTAGAATTATAATAATTATTAACACTTACAAGAAATTATCTCAATCAGACTTTACGTTGACGTCCTGCAAAAGTTACTCCGTTTGGAAGATATCGACTAGTGCGGAAAAGTATCGATAAACAAATATCGAAAATGGAAACGAGTGTACAAAATACATCAATAGAGTACCTACGCTCTTAGTGTCAGATTTATAATCATTTAAGTTGTTTGCGATAATAAAATAAAGGAGATTTAACAAATTTATTGTATATACCTACTCAAATAAAACAAAAGCGGTTTATTTATGATTTTTTAATATACATTAATCTGAATCTGACAATGATGTCACCGATTGCGTCTCAGACTCGGAATCCGAACTGCAGCTGCTTTCTCCTATGTTTATTAAAAACGGCTGGTCTACTATATTGTCGTATCGCACGTCTCGATTCCAATCATCTAAGCATAGTTTTTTCGTCTTTTCAACCACTTTCCTCCAATTGTCCGGAGTCACTTGACTACATGCCTCTTGTAGCAACGTAAGCATTTTATTAGCTGTGAATGGCGGAGTGGTGTTAAGCCTGGCTGCACAACCTGAAACAATAATGGTTTAGATTGAAAATGATGCAAAGTCAAAGAGCGAGATCGGGGTAAGTACATTTACTTTAAATAGTACTAGCCGACTAGACAGTCACCAGTGACCTAAATAAAAACATGTTAAAATAAATACAAATCAACCCACCTTTGATCTGCGCCCATATCATTTCGATTGCATTATATTGGCAGTGGTAGGGCGGTAGCCGAATCACGGTGTGCCCTTTTGATTTTGCCATCTCATCCAAAAAATATTTCTTCTTTGTTTGCTGTTTATGAAGGTTCAACAATCTAACTAATTCCTTTTTCAGCATTTGAGTATTAGCTGCCACACCATTGTTTTGCAGCCACTCTATTATTTCGCCTTTATTGTTGTTCGCGGTAGGCGCTTTATTAATTTGCACAGAGTGGTATGGGGCGTTGTCCATTAAAATGTAGTGGGGCTCGTTTAAATTGTCTAATAGTTTTGTGAACCATTTCTTGAAATTCTCAAAATTCATCTCTTCGTGATAATCACTTGTTTTCACGGATTTGAAGGCCCACAAGCAGTTAGGTACAAAACCTTTGGCTGTGCCAGCGTGGCAGATAATCAAACGCTGGCCCTTGCCTTCTGGTGCTTTGGTACAGGATTTCTCTGTGTCGTCTGTCCATGTTTTGGAGACTGAGTGATTGGCGTTGAGCCACGTTTCGTCCAGATAAACCACCTTGTCCCAGTTCTCGATGTTTTTTATTTGTCGTAGAAAATCACACCTCATCAATCCAATGTCCTTCCGCTCCATTATCACTTTTCTTTTGTCACACTTCCCATAACGAAATCCACATTTTTTTATAACCTGTCTGAGAGAAGTGAATCCACCTTTAAATAAATCAACCGATTTCAGCGACGCTAATAATTTTGTGCAAGTCGGCAGTTCACCTCGAAAATAATAGCCGTAAATATGGTTTCGTATCGCTGCCATGTCGAAATCATCGGGGTTAGTTACGGGTCGTGCCCTATTATGTTTTTTCTTCTTTGGAGTTGATAGTTTGTTCTCCTCCATCGACGATTCGCCGAACTTCTCCTTTGTAATTCGGGAAACGGTAGCTTTGCCAATTCCCAAAGCATCAGCAACACGGTCGCGTACGTTGTCAAGTGGCAACAAAGGTCCGCCATTTTGTAGTTCGCGAGCAAAATAGTCACGCAAGCGTACAACAAACTCCCGCGTTTCACTGTTGAGTACAGTTTTTCTCAGTCTTTTCGGCATTTTGAAACACCAACAAAAACAAAACAGCAACAATAACAAAAACAGAAAACAACAATAGTAACAAACAAAGGATTCCGATGACACAACAAAACACGTGGCGCATACAAGACTCGTACTGGCGTAGCGAACTGACAGTACTAGCGTAGTGACAGATCAGATAGTGTTGCTATAACTAAAATTTTAATTCACATTAAAATTATACAGTCCGACCATGTTACCTCTGCATCGGAATATTGGCAACCCCATATACAAATACACGGATACTTGTAAATATAACAAGCATTATAATTATAGTAATGTAGATTATATTTTAAAAACATGTTTATCGATGTGGCTGAATGCAAGTCACGCCTTTGCCTATAAAAAGTTGCGATATATCGACACGACCCGTCACTAGTATGAACTGTCATAGGGATCAAGGTTCGCCGAGCTGATTATAATGTTTCGTATTCTGATGTTAGAGTAGGCATTCTGATGTTAGTTTTGTCGGACCGTACAATGTCCCGTCCTGGTTTCTAAAATAGAGAATATAATTTGTCACGGACCCTCTCAAGCACATTTTTAATTTAGCACTAAAAACAGGCTAATACCTATAACAATGGAAGCTGTCACGCGTTAAGCCTATCCTAAAAATTAATAGCAAAACATCTGTTGACGAATATCGCCCAATTGCCATATTACTATCTTCGGCAAAGATCTTTGAGAATGTTTACCTGAGAACATACATATAATCAAGTAAACCAATCTCTCTGTGACGAAACAACATGGTTTCCTAATAAAAAGGTCTGAATACTAACCTACTGACACTAGTTGACTTTATATCTACTGCTCTTAATCGTGGTAGTCAAGTAGATGTTTTTTACTTCGACTTTCGCAAGGCATTCGATAGGGTAACTAATGATATTTTAATCTCTAAGCTTAGTACGATAGCTCCAGGTCTCTTATATCTTCTCGTAAATTATCTTCGCGATAGACAGCAATTCGTGAGGCTGGGACTGTATGAGTCGCGTCCTTACCATACTCGCTCAGGAGTCAGCCAAGGATCACTACTTGGTCCACTCCTCTTTATTTTAATGGAGATATACCGAATGTAAGCCGAAATTCCAAATGCCTTCTATATGCTGACGACCTAAAGCTTTATAAAATCTAAGGCTGATTGTGATGCTCTCCAAACAGATGTGGAATCGTTCTATAGATGGAGCGTGAAAAATATAATGAAATTTAATTAATGGAAATGCAGCATCATGGGCGTATATAAGGGAGGGGGAAGGGGCGGGTGGGCCGCGAACCATCTACCTACGTGTTCACATTATTCGACAGAGCCTTCAAAATATTTTAAGGTTTCTAAGAACTCTTTTGGTCAAATATTTTTTTTGGAAATAACACAACATAACACCAGCTTTCGAGAAAATCACGAACATGCATACATACACGGGACAAGTAGAAAACAATCTTTTAAAAAATAAATGCGGTTAAAAACTACAAATTACCCTACTAACATAGGGGCAACACAATACTGTAATGATCCCCCCCCCCCCTACGCGCGCGATATAGCATGTCAGAGGCCGGGCCCCCTTTGGGAAATAAACCTAGATTCGCCAATGTGCAGCATAATGACATTTGGTCCAAAGCTGCACCCAACAAACTATACATAAAGACTTAATAAAATGTGATTACATGGGTTGATCTTATGAAAGACTTGGGTGTCACATTCCATGAGCTTATCCTATCTGTTACCAAGGAATCATTTAGACGCCTTGGTTTCGTGCTAAGAAACGGTCGTGATTTTAACAGCGCTCTTAGCTCCAGCGTTTATGAAGCGTTAGTGCGAAGTAGAGTCTAGTTTGTACTAGACTCGTGGGGATTCCACACACTTGTGTGTGTGGATACCCACGAAAATTGATGCGAGTAAAAGTACAAAAAGATTTTTTAGATATTTATATAAAAAAAACTGTAAGGGTCTGGAGACTACCTTTTTATGCATCCTACAAAGTTTTTGTTAGGGTAAGCACCCTAACAAAAACTTTGTAGGCTTTCAATTCATTAGAAGTGAAGATGATAAGAACGTACAAAATACTGCATGGGATGACTAATACACCAGGATCTGCACGGTGATAGCTGTCGGTTATATGATCCTAACAATTGCTGTCGTGGTAGAAGTCACAGTTTGCTGGCAGTTCCATATTGCCGTACCGTAGCGCGACCTTACTCCCGGTTACCTCGCTCGCTCAAAGAGCTTCACGCTCTCTTTCCAGAGTTCGATTTGTTTGCGAATAAATGAAAGACGTTATTGTTAGAATGTTTAAGGTATTGCAAGAAGATGGCGTGAATGGTTTTATTATTAAGTAGTTAAATAGTGTAATTGGTTATACCGTTCTATTTAATATGTAATAAATAAATAAATCACTTTTTTAGCCTTCAAGTGATGATAAAAACATTAATTATAGTAATAAATGTAAGAAAGATGTCACCCTTAGTATAGTTTATTCGTGCCTGACTCGACTGCTGTCGACAGCTGACACTTGCTTCATTATGTTTTGACCTTAAGATGGAGGCTGGTTCTGTTGCAGATAATCACTTTTTGTTATTACTGATAAGAAATTAACTATACTATGTTTAGCTGTTCAGACTTTTAACTTTCAAATTGACTTCACTTTGAAAATTAAAAGTGAACAGCTATTGAAGTGTTAAATATTTTGTTACAGATATGAAGGCGGTCACGCAGCCAAGCACTTCCTGGCGTCGAACCACACGTACGCCTTGCAGCTCGGCTCTAATCGAGTGTGGGACTATGCCGGTAAGCAGTAGTTTGTGCATTGCTCTTAATCATTCGTAATCTTTTCAATGTTTGTCCGAGGCATCTGTCCTACCAACGGCGAGAAAGCGAGTAGCGATTTTATCGCTTAAGAAACGTACATACTTATGTAGATTCCGTATAAAAAAGAAACAGATTTTAATAGTTGATCGCTGATCGTTGCCACTAAAGAAGCAATAACAAAAGCCGTCATAGTTCTTTAACTACCGGCTAGATGTCGCATGCGAGGGCCTAACTCGCGTGCAGAAAAGGATAGAAAATTTGAGATTTAGTAACATAGTCCAGATAGGTGGTTCGATTCCGACCCCGGTTTGGCGGAAGTCTCGGGTTCGATTCCTGAGTATGGACTTAAAATTTTTCTATCTTTCAAAAATGCAATTATTGTATCAATCAATAGCATAAGCATGCTACTTGGCATATAATACCACTTATTGTTTGCTAGATCAAGTTGTTTTGTATTTACCTAGAAAACTATGAGTGGTTAGTTTAGAACTGCTAATTAGACTTAACAGTTATTTAGAATTTAGAACTTTTCCATTTGTATTTTCTCTCCATTAGCAATCACTCTTAAAATTTCTGAGGATAATTTAGCATTATTAAAAAAAGTTCGAGCGGTCATGCTATCGATTGTTGTACCTGGCTTGAGAATTTACATTTAACCCTATTTCGGACTTGAATACCGCTTGGATAGTTATCTTTCTTTCAAGAAATTCAGGTTTATTTCAGCCTTAATTTGCCATGTTTTAACAGAAAGTCTGTAATCACTACATAGTATAAAACTGCTGTACCTATATCCCTATGTATGCTTAAATCTTTAAAACTACACAACGGATTTTGATGCAGTTTTTTTAATTGATAGTGTGATTGAAGAAGAAGGTTTATATGTATAATAATATTCATATATTTTATACCCGTGCGAAGCCGGAGCGGACCGCTAGTTTTATATAAATTGAAGGTATCTGATCCACATATGTAACGAGGAAATATCAAACTCATAATGGTTCGTATTAGATGACCGCTGACTAACGGAAGATAAATTCATCTCAGTTTTTTTGAACCACATATGTAACAATTATGCGCTGCATCAAATATTTATTTTAAATTATTATACTTATTCCATTAGGTAAACTAGTAATGATATCTTCAAGTTCATTAATAATGGCATTCATTCTAGCTTCTTTTGCTTTATTCACATATGTATTTATTTTCTTTTAAAAAAATCTAATTTTACGGGTCTACAGAATAATGTTGAACCTGGTTTAGGATTTATCAAAACATCGTTTTCTGTGACTTTATTAATCAACTTCAAAAGTCCCAAAGCAGTTGCAAACAAGAAACTATCCGTATTTTTTACATCCTCGAATATTTATTTGTAATTACTATTAGTACGGGTTCCCTAGAACAAATTTTAAAATGATACTTAACAAGCTGGAATTGCCATGGTAGTTTCGTTTTGACAAGACGCCCAACTTTATTTATACAACTTTATAAAGTGGTATGTTAGTAAAATAAAACAGGGGTTAAATATGACAAACTTAACTTTGCCGTCGATTACTTTTATAATGCAACGATTATGGCTTTTACTTGTGCTAAGTGTCATGTAGCTTGTCCGTAGACAATGCGCGTTAATTCCCGTATGATAAATAGTTATGTATAAATAATGCTAATATTAAAACGCACGTCTGTTCACTACAAGAGTCGGCAGAAAAGAAAAGAAAAATGATGTGTGGCTAAAACATACCTTGTGTCCTCCTAAAAATGTACATTCTTATTTATCTGCAATATCTGTACTATGTGCCATGAGCGCCATGGAGGTTGGCCTCAGAAACTGTTTGAAGAGTGTAGTAGAAAATAAAAAGGCCTTCGTGTTTAAGAGTTGGTACAAAGCAAGAGTACAGTCAAGCAGACTGTCACACACCGCTTGTGACCACGGCCGGTGCAACCTGGTCGAAACGTCAAGCAATTTTAAGGTAAACAACGCGCGTTAATTCCCGTACAATAAATAGTTATAATCATGCAACGCGAAAGTTTAAATGTTAGTATTATTTATACATGTTTATTAAAATCAGTGACCTAGATTACTACACACTAGCAATTTATAGTGAATAAGTAAATTTTAGTATGACAATCGAGTCAATCAAACTATGGCTACTATGGAAAGGAGCCCACGCAGCCCTCCCAGCACACCTCAGTCTCAACAGACAAAAAACCTCACCGTTGAAGCCTTGAGGACCAGATATCAAGCACTGGATGACATCAATTGAACTATGTCTGAATGAGGTATGCCAGATTGCTGCAGACGGGAAACTGAACTCAGAGCAAAAACTATGGATAAATACTATTGCGCGAAAGGTGGAAAATGGAGTCTCTCAAATGGCTGTGCACTATCAATCATTAAAGGAAAAAGCTATTTTAATTCATACTTCACTAGAAGCCTTGAAGGAAAACCAGGACCTACGTGAACGCCTTAATGATTTCAAGAAATCTATCAAGCAGACCATGGAAGAAAACTGCAATAAACCAGTAAGTCAAGACAAGCTGTCCTTTGCCGAAATGGTCAAGACCCGTAATAATAATATTCTGCGGACTAAAAGTTTCAGCTCAATAGCAATATACCCAAAACATGAACAAAAATCCAGTGACGACACTAAATCTCTAGTCCAAAAAATTAACTGCCCAGAGCAAATAAAATTGCATGTAAGAGGACTACGTAGGACCAAGAACGGCGGTGTAATTATCAGCACTGAAACAAAGGACGATATAGAGAAACTTCGTAAGTCGGCCCAGCTAACCAGTTCCGGGCTGAAGGTGGAAGAGCCGCATAAAAGAAGACCTAGAATCACAGTCATCAGAGTTCCAGCTACTCTACGTAACCAGAAAGTGTTTGACTGCATATTTGAGCAAAACCTAACTGACAAGATACCAAACCTAACGCGTGAATCGTACATGTCCTCTATAAAGTTAAGTCACAAATCGGGAAGAAAAGACGCACCAACATGCAATTTTGTACTGGAAGTGTCGGCTAACATAAGAAAGGCCCTTATAAATCAAGATCGTGTATTTATCAATTGGACGTCCTGCCCAGTTCGGGACTTCACGTTAGTGACCAGATGCTTCAAATGCCAACAATATGGACACGCAGCTCGAACTTGTCGCGAAGCAATATACACGTGCGGACAGTGCGGTGAACTAGGTCACCAGGTAAATGAGTGCCCTAAGAAAAATGACTCGCCAAAATGTGCAACTTGCGTACGTTTTATAAAACCAAGCGAGCGATCACAAAACAGGTGACTCAGAATGTCCGGCGATATTTTATTTCCTCTAAGTATGTACCTACATGTTTTATTTATATATATATATATATATATATATATATATATATATATATATATATATATGTATATATATAAATAGGTTCTAATAGTTTACTACAAGTGCCCCTAACGCCTGTGGCACAGGTTTACCCTTGTACAGGCACCCTGTTGTTATCCCTATATTAGTTATTTTTTATGAACTATATACATTTTTAGTTATTAAAAGTAGGTATGTTTATCAGTTGTCTCGTTGCCATAGTACAGGCTCTGCCTAGTTTGGGATCAGATGACCGTGTGTGTTGGTCTAAGATATTATTATAGTTCGTAAAATATAGCTTGATACCTGTGACGTTTGTCAGAATGACATGTAATAGGTATGGGACGTCTTTCGTATTTTATCGATATTTATATGGAATGAGTTTATTAAAAAAAATACATTTTAACGATATTGAAAGAAAGAAAAATGCCTTCGGGCACCTTGGTGGTAGACTCCGCTTTATCGTCTGTCCACGATCTTGAAACAGTGTGGTTTGCGTTGAGCCATGTTTCATCAAGAAAAACCACTTTATTCCAATCTGTTATATTTTTGACTTTGCGCAAAAAGTCAATTCGGGTCAAAGCAATGTCTGTTCGCTCCATTAAAATTTTTCTTTTATCGCTTTTCTTATAAGCAAAGCCGATTTTTTTCAATATTTTGGACAACGATGGTGGACTTCCTTTAAATAAATCCGCGTCTTTAAGCGAAACGGATACTTTTTTTAACGTGGGAAATTCACCACGTGCGTAATACGCATATATATGATTTCGAATTGCGGCAGCATCAAAGTCGTCAATTTCGGTGACTGGCGAAACTCTCTTCCTTTTTTTATTAGGAGTCGATAATATTTTACCTCCCTCATCTTCGGCCACCATCTCCTTTGACGATTCTCCATACTTTTCTTTGCTAATTCGAGACACTGTAGCTCGTCCGATACCAAGAGCGTCAGCAACTCTATTGCACACTTGCTCCAACGGTAGTAGCGGTCCGCCATTTTGATTCTCGCGCTCAAAATACTCACGCAAACGAATCACAAACTCGCGACTTTCGCTATTCAAAACAGTTTTTTTTGTTCTTTTCGGCATTGTGGTGCAAAAAAAAAACAAATAACTAGAAATAACAACAAAACTTAACAAAGCAACAGTAATAACGACAAAACAATATTAATCACGTAGCGGTAGCGTATACAAGGCGTGGGCACTCGTACTGACTCAAAAAAGATGGCGCCCGCTTGATCGCTGCATGCGAAAGCAGTAGGTATTGCAAGACTAAAAAAATACGAATTCGTTGTGAAAAAAGGATTAGATATAATCATTTATACAATTTATATTAATGAAATTGTCATACATTTATTTTATCGATATTCGCTGGCCAGTCGATTACACATCCCTACCAGGCTGCGAAAAGAGTTTACGAAGTAAGCTAACAAAAAAATATAAATAATAAAATATAATAAATATTTTAAATTACCTTTGTTTATACTAGTATCTCCTTGATAACAAGTTCTATTTGAAAAAAGTGTTCTAGATTTCTATACAAATGTCTTATTAATATTTAAAAAATTAAAACTTTTCCAACAACAAATTTATTGTAGCAGTCTTTTAAACGTAGTCTCTAAAGTCACAGGTATCAAGCTATATTTTACGAACTATAATAGACGTTATTATGTATCTGCTACCTAATTTTATGTATATGTTTTTGTAAAAAATATTTTCGTAATAATAAATTTATCTTATCTTCTTTTGAAATACGTCGCATTTACGAAAACTTGCTTTTCATTTAGAACCAATTCTCAAAGAGTAAAATCCCGATAGTTTCAATATTATTGGGCGAATGTTGTCTAGGCATTCGTTTATATGCAATAGTTATTGTATTTTATTTATTTATTTATTCATTTGCATAAATGTGGTACATATTACAGATCTTTAAAATATGTACATATTATTGACATGGGTATTTATTTAAATATTCTTCAACCGAGTAAAAACATTCGTTTACCATCCAGCTTAATAACACACTGTTACTAAGCTGGTTAGTAAACTTTTTATGTGGTAGATTTTTAATTGAATTGGGTAAAGCATTCAAGATTAAGGGAGCCATATAAACACAGCTGCGCCTTAACCGTTCCAACTTAGGAATAGGGATTACAAAATCCAATTGCCTCGCTTTTCTGTTACTTGTATTATCCCTTACTTCAAATAATGATGAATTCGATTTGACTAACTTAGCTACTTCATAAATATATATGCACAGTGGCGTAGCTACCTTGGGTGGCACCCGCTGCGAAAGTTGGTGGTGTCACCCCATCGAAAGTTAAAAGCAAGCAAGTTTATGTTGACAGCAATGACAACAAGTATTTTGTTATTAATTTATGTGTAATAGTTATATTTTTATGTTTTGTTAAGGTTTTGAACCCGCAACCTTAGGGGTACCGGCCCTAAGCCGTTACTTACTTCGGTACCGAGACATGTCTACCAAAGTCGAATTTAACCTCCATATCATATGATTTTACGGCAATCGTGTCGTCATCCACCGCGTTGCCAAGGAACTTGTGTGGCTCTGTGAGTTTAATTGCAGAAAGCATTTAAACACAGATTTTTGATGACGCTGGGCCTGAACATTACTTTTTGTATTTTTTAAACCATTTTTTGCTAAATTTTATAAATAACTATGACAATAACAATATGTGCCTGATAAGTCATAATAATATTCGATTTCAAGAGACCAGGAACATCATAAGTACAATAAACTAGATTTAATTTTTTGGAGAAAAACAAAGTAAATATTTATTCTCGTTTATTAAAAAGAAAAAAAGTTCCAGTTCTAGCTTCAGAACCGTTTCGCATCGCTGAAAACCAGTGGCACAGTGGACGAGAAAACCGACACAATGGTCACAACGCTACAGAAGTAAGTCCCGGCAAACGCGAAAACAGGGAGTCAAACTCTCGAACTAGTGAGGTAAAGACGAGACAAGCAAATGTCTTTGTCAGACAGGAGAGCCATAAACCTGAAAATCAGGAAACTGACGCGACGTAACCACCGACACTACAACACTCGCACTATTGAGACGACGATCGAGCGAAATAGAGGCTCCAAAGTTTTTGCACATCAGCTAGGATGACCCTGTCTGGCAAAACTACATACAGCGGGTGGCAAAACCGTCACTTCAAGGTTCGAGATACTCGAGAAAATCAAGAGTTTTTATGGACACCAACTAGGTATGCATTACGAATAGCTAAACTACGGGACTTAGCTTTGATGACCACAGAGCCCCATTCACGCGCCATTATAACGAGGACATCCCGGATGTCGACTAGGGCGAAGTCGGGGCAGCTTTCGAGCAACTTAAAAATAACAAAGGGCCAGGTGATGACAGAATCACTAGTTCTAAAAGAGCAAGCGAATCTCTTCAACAACGTCATCCTCCAAGGCTTAACACGACAAGCGTGGAGCTTGTGAAGTCTTGCTGAAGGACTACAGACCTATCTCACTCCTGAGCCGCTTCTACAAGTTGTTCTCGAGAGTGATCCTCAACTGCCTCGCAAGAAAACTCGACTAGTTTCAGCCCCCGGAACAAACCGGGTTTCGAAAAGGCTTTAGTACCGTGAAGACCAAGATAAGTGCGTTTTTTCTACCTGTTATGACCTACGGCGCCGTGACGTGAACACTTACAGTTGGGCTTGTCCACAAATTTAAAGTTGTACAGCGGGCTATTGAGCGAGCTATGCTAGGGATTTTTTTTAAAGATAAAATTCGCAAGATAAAATTACCAACATAGCTCGTTTGTTAAGCACCTTGAAGTGGCAATGGGCTGGCCAGATTTACCGAAGAACCAATGGCCGATGGAGCAAACGAATCCTAGTGTTTAGACCGCGACTCGGTAAACGAAAGGTAAGACGGCCCCCAGCCAGATGGACCGACGCTCTAAAGAAGGTCGCTGGGATACTCTAGATGCGGAAGGCGAGAGGGCCGGAAGTTGTGACGGACATTAGGAGAGGCTTATGTCCAGCAGGGCCGAGGTTGATGACGAAGTCTCTTACTAGGTTGTTGAGCTCACTCTGAGAAAAAGTTGCTCAGCAAATAAAAAAAAAACTGAATTTGATTTTCCTGGGTCTCTGAGTGGTCAGAATATCATTTAAATTACAAACCTGCGTAAAATACGAAAAACCACGAAATTTTCGGAATTCTTTTAGATATAGCCGCTGAACTTTCTGTGAGTTAATCCGTACCATTTTAAATAATCAATCGGGTATGAAATATGTTGCCGCTCGGCTAGTCTCAAAAGACCTGAATTTTCTAAAAACTCAATCGCATAAGAGTCGCTGAGGACATGCTAGAACGAGTTAATTCCGACCTAACTTTCATCAAACACATTGTTACTAGTGGCAAGACGGGTTTACAAGTTAGACATGCAAACTAGTCAACAAGCTTTTGCGGCTCCCAACTGAACCGCACCTGAAAAAAACACGCCAAAGTCGATCAAAAGTCAAAGTCATGTTCACTGTTATCTTTGACTGTCACGGTGTTGTGCATTCGGAATTCTTGCTGGAACGTGAAATGGTAAATAAGGAATATTATTTGAGTCTTATGCGGCGTTTAAGAGAGCAAATTCAACGAAAAGCTCCCAGATATGTGGAATGAAAGTTTTTGGATTTTGCACCACAGTAATGCGTCTTCGCACAAGGCCATCATTGTGAACGAATTAGTGACCAAAAACTTAATAAGTATTATCAAGCAACCAGCTTAATGGCCCAACTGACTTTTTTTTTCTTTACCCCTTCACGGCACTAATTTTCATTCTGTAGAAACATAAAGGAGAATTCGCGGCGAGAACGGAACTCAATTCCGGGAAAAGCGTTTCAAAAATGTTTTGATGATTAGATTATTCACTGGCGTAAGTGTATCGCTTCTGAAGGAGCATACTTTGAAGGCGATAAATAAAATTTGGATGAATAGATTATCTGACATTTCGTGTATTATTGATCGTTTCTCAGTACTTCCTTGACAAAGTCGTACTTCATTCACCACATTTTTCTTTATATTTGTAGTTTGTTTGAAATTGGCACCGGGTGTCACCCCAAAAAGGGTGACACGCGGTTCGGACCGCCCCCGCCCTCCACACCCTAGCTACGCCCCTGTATATGCAAGGAACTGTCAAAAGTCCATGACTTTTAAATAAAGCTCTATAAGATTCGGACAACTCCATATTAAAAATGGCCGGTAAACATTTTTTTTGAGCGATAAACCCTCTTGTTACCTTAGAGGAGTTACCCCAGATTACTATGCCATATCTAATTACTGAAGAAACGTAGGCATGATACACCAATAAAGAAGTATGTTTAGAAGTCGCGTTTTGAATCTTTTTTAGGGCGAATACGAATGAGTTTATTTTTTTACAAATTGTATCTATGTGATTTTTCCATAGTAAATGTTTGTCCAGCGTTAAACCTAAAAACGTTGTGCTTTCTAGTTGTCCAATATTTTCATTATTATTATTAATTATAAATTGCGTATCTTTACTTTTACATGTTTTAAAGTGTACTAAATGAGTTTTAGAAAAGTTTAATTTTAGTTTATTAATATTTATCCATGATTTAATTATATTATATACCATTTTAATAAATCAAACATTAGACGACATCTAATGTTTGATTTATTAAAATTTCTTTAATATCAGAGAGAAATCAGAATTAATATTTTCTCCATTTTGGCACTCTATTACTACGAGAGTCTTTAATGTATATTAAAAATAATAAAGGTCCGAAAATGCTTCCTTGCACCACGAGTTGATTTCAGAACCTGAGTCATAGTTTTCTACTATATCATTGTGGAGTTTCGTTATTCTTGTAATCTGTGACCTGCTACTGATATAGGACTGAAACCATATTTGGACAGGCCCTCTGACTCCATATCGTTCCATTTTATTAATGAGTCTTTGATGATCAACCAGATCAAAAGCTTTACTTAGGTCTTAATATTTTCTACGATAGCTCTTACCAGGTATATATTGCTAACCCCGTCGACTTATTTTCTCTGTAACCGAATTGTTTCTTGGCAAGTATATCGTGTTTTTCTAAAAACTTAAGTACACGTCCATGCATAACTTATTCTTTTTCCAAGATTTTTGAAAGAACCGGTGTTAATGCTATTGGCCTGTAGTTATTAACCTTAGATATTGAACCCTTTTTATGTAACGGTTTTATTAAAGAGATTTTTAATCTATCCGGAAAGCAGCCTTGCTCGCAAGACAAATTAACGATATACGCAAGTGGCTCTGATGTATATTGAGACACACATTTTATAAGTTCGGTTGTAATGTTATCGTAACCCGCTGACTTCGTATTTTTTAAGGATTTTATGACATTATTAATCTCAATTGCATTTGTGGATTCCAGAAATACACTTTGTAGATTCGTTTTTATATCAAATTTATTCGATTCATTATTATTTGAAATGTCAATGAAATAATTATTAAATTTATTTGCAATATCATGTCCTAATGGAAATATAGTTATCTCGTTGGTTTTAATATGTGGTATCTCATACCATAATTCATAATTAATTTCTTAAACTTAATACTAATTTTGTTACAAGATAAAAAAATACATATTCGCCACTAAAACGGTTTTTTTCTGTTTAGGACTCAGAAGCCAAGTTTCGAAAAATCTTAATTTTTAATCAGTTGACTTGATCTTAAAAAAAATACAAATAATTATTAAGTCTACCCGTTTCCGCAAAAATAAAAAAAAATATCAAATAACAGTAGACACTCAACGGAACTCGAAATAAATGTATTTTTCAAAATTCCCACCTAAGTTAAAAATTTAGTTTCATTTATTACCTAAGTTGACATCGTCTTTTACGAGCTTCCTAATCATAATATTATGTAATTGTGTCCATCAGTTACTTCTTCCATAATAATATTCAAAACTTATAACACTTAATTACACTTATTAAGGTAGCGAATGAAGATATATTTACACGACATATTACACTGAGTGATAACTCATTAGCCAGGAGGGTAATATCCATTATTTAATGTTGTTTATAGAGGGTATTTATCTATATTGGCTTACCTATATTTGTATAATTTGCGTTTTATCTATGTTGATTTTTAAATTATTATTGCTTAACCATTTGATTGTCTTATTAAGCGTCATATTTATGTCGTTGTCGTTCTCGCAGAGTAGTGTCATCCGCAATAAAATAGTTTTATGATATTGGGCAGGTCGTTTATGTACGCTGCCCTGTGGGACACCGAATCTATTAATTTTAAAGTTTGATCTACTTGTGACTTATATTATTGTGTACCTTGGATATTTAAGGCACTGATTTCGGTTCTGTAAATAACTTTTTATCCAATCGTTAGCTACGCCTCTGATGCTATATTTTTCTAATTTAACGAGAAGCACTTTATGATCCACGAAGTCAAAAGCTTTGCTCTTATCAAAGAAATATAGTCGCTACCGGTATTCGGCCATTAATAGCTTCGGTAATGTATTTAATAAGATTAAAACATGCTAATGAAGTGCTGCTATTTTTTTGAAAAACAAATTTATCTTCTTTGAGTATTTTTTGACTTGAAACAAAATTGTATAACCTTATCAACATAATTTTTTCAAAGACTTGAAATAACTTAATAATGATGTGTGTACATTTCTTTGGCACGCTCTAAAGCTTGACTGACATCAGTCGGGTTGTAAGTGACATCAGTCGGGTTCCAGTTTGATGTATTAGTTTGTATCGGTGTAGGCGACAACTTCGTGCACCGCCTAGTGCAGAACAAGGCGGACGGCAAGCTGGTGGCCGCCGAGGGCGGGCTGGCCGACGAGGACGCGGCCTGCGGCGGGGAGAAGCTGGACTCGGCGCAGCTGGAGTTCACCTACATACTGACGCAGCAGCTCGACAGCCAGCGCGTCTTCTACGAGCAGAGGATCAACAAGTAGGTGAACTATCAAAAACGCACTTTATAGATCATGACGTATAACATATACGTCATGATCTATAAAGTGCGTTGACTGAAATACACTAGCTAAAAACATTCCCGGGCGAAGTCCCAGGGTGCAGCTATTTTAACAGATCTTTTCGATTGGTATCATAAAAATACAAGATGTTTTTTTTTTCATATTTTGCGGGTTCGCCAATCTTGGTCCAGACCGGCGGTTATTTAATAAAAATTCTTTTACAAAAAACATCTAACTGAAACGGGTGATTTGTTGGCATTTATTGAGGAATTTTAGTTGTCTGTCTCCGAAACCCATCATCAAATCTTTACGAAATTTGTATGGAACCATTTCTAAATAAACCTCTTTCGAACTATAAAAAGAATTTTGTAAATCTGTCTATATAAGACAGAGTAATGCCCAAACATACATAAAAAATATACAAACATCTGAATTGAAAATAAAGTGTAACGTTCGTCTTTACTCTTTCGGCTAATACAATATAACGTGTAGGTACTACGCACAAGACATATATATATCTATATATATATATATATATCATATATATATATATAAAGATTAAAGAATCCAATAGTAGCTTTTTCTGTATAAGAATATAAGTAAAAAGACCTTCAATATTTTTTAAACTTGCATTATTTCCCGTTAGACTAGAGGCAGAGCACCACAGCGACCGCGAGCAGCTCGTGCTCCGCGCCGAGACCGCCGAGAGCTCCGTGCGCGCGCTCAGCTCGCAGCTCGCGGCGCTCACACGGGACAACAGGACCTTGGACAAGAAGCTGCAGCAAGTCACCAACAAGTTTGTACACGTTACATATATAGACCGCCGAGAGCTCCGTGCGCGCGCTCAGCTCGCAGCTCGCGGCGCTCACACGGGACAACAGGACCTTGGACAAGAAGCTGCAGCAAGTCACCAACAAGTTTGTACACGTTACATATATAGACCGCCGAGAGCTCCGTGCGCGCGCTCAGCTCGCAGCTCGCGGCGCTCACACGGGACAACAGGACCTTGGACAAGAAGCTGCAGCAAGTCACCAACAAGTTTGTACACGTTACATATATAGACCGCCGAGAGCTCCGTGCGCGCGCTCAGCTCGCAGCTCGCGGCGCTCACACGGGACAACAGGACCTTGGACAAGAAGCTGCAGCAAGTGCCGACGATTTATAATATCCTGAGCAAAATATTAAAGTAATAATAACGACCTTGAACGGTTCCATTAGTATAATATTGTTATTATTTGGCCAGACTGTCGACCCTGCAAGGCGAGTTGTCAGAGGAGCGCGGTCTGGCGGCCGCTCTGGCGAGCAGCCAAGCGGAGTGGCAGGCGCGCGCTAAACTACGGGAAGACAATTTTGTTAAAGAGGTAATAATAATTGATTACAATAATTGCATTTTTGAAAGATAGAAAAATTTGAATCCAGACTCAGGAATCAAACCCGAGACTTCCGAGGCCCCGGTTTGTCTACGGAAGTCTCGGGTTCGATTCCTGAGTCTGAGTCAGAAATGCCTATAAAAATTACTTCAATAATTGATTACTGCTAATGGACTTCTTCGACATCAATGTGAGTTACAAGCTGTCCTAAATATAAAAAACATAGATGTGTGCCTTATATCCGAAACACATTTTACCAACGAATCTTACATCCAAATGAAAGGTTATACAATTTACCATGCATTGCACCCACATAATAAAGCTAGGGGAGGTAGTGCAATTATAATAAAAGATAACATCTGCCATTACGAGAAATTTAAACATGAAGAGGTCGAAATACAAGTTGTCGCTATATGTGTTAAAACCAATCGTTATACTGTCACGCTGTCTTCAATTTACAGTCCGCCAAGGTACTCATTGAAAGCTACATACTACAAAAATTTTCTAAAGCAACTCGGAAATAGATTTATTCTTGGAGGGGACTTTAACGCTAAGAACACATACTGGGGGTCGAGACTAACCACTACAAAAGGAAAAGAATTGTTAAACGCAATCAGAGAAATCAAATGTGACGTTATATCAACAGGCAAGCCTACATACTGGCCTACTGATCCACACAAAATTCCTGATTTAATAGATTTTTTTATATACAAAAACTTGCCATTAGATCTTCTTAACATAGATGGCAATTTTGATATGAATTCCGATCATTCACCGATAACATTGACCTTAAGTGAGCAAATATTGCAAAAAGAGAATTATCCCACCTTATTTAATACTTTTACTGACTGGATAAGCTTTAGACGTGATTTAGAGTCGCTCATAAACCTAAAGGTAGCTTTAAAGCACCCTGAACAACTGGATATGGAAGTGAGAAAATTCATCACAGATACTCAACAATGCGCCTGGAATAATAAACCCGAAATGAAAAAAAAAGTTAGAAGTATCAACTACCCACTCGAAATTCGGAATCTAATAGCTGAAAAAAGAAAACAGAGGCAAAAATGGCAGCAAAGCAGATTTCCCGCTGACAAAACACTCTTAAATAACCTTTCAAAAAGACTCAGTAGACAAATTAAAAAATATCACGACGAATCTATGTGCACCTACTTAAGTCAGTTATCTGATGATCGTACCACAGATTACTCATTATGGAAAGCTACTAAAAGCTTTAAAAAACCTATCACTCAAATCTCACCAATTAAGGAAGAGACTGGGCATTGGGCCGTAAGTAATGAACAAAAAGCTATTAGATTTGCGCAGCACCTAGAACAAATATTTCAACCAAATGACGCTGACAGTGATGATGCAACATTTGACCTTACCTCACCTATACAAAACGATAATACAGAAATAAAATTGACAACCCCAAAAGAAATCAGTAAAGAGATAAAACTCTTACATAAAAAAAAGTCTCCTGGTTATGATCTCATTACTGGAGTAGTCCTACAAAATCTCCCACGTAAAGCAGTAGTGAAACTGACTACCCTTATTAATGCAACACTTAGATTAAAATACGTACCTGACGTGTGGAAAATAGCTGAAGTGATAATGATACTAAAGCCAGGAAAACCTCCTCATGAAGTATCATCATATAGACCAATTTCGCTTTTGCCAATAATATCTAAGCTGTTCGAAAAATTACTTCTTAAAAGACTGAAGCCAATCATTGAAAACAGAAACCTAATTCCTGATTACCAGTTCAGTTTCAGAGAAAAACATTCGACCATAGACCAAGTCCACAGAATAACAAATATCATAGAAAAAGCACTGGAGAACCAGCAAGTTTGCTCTACTGTTTTCCTTGATGTAGCTCAAGCTTTTGATAAAGTTTGGCATAAAGGCCTGATGTATAAACTAAACAAAATGCTGCCGAAACAGTTCACAGATATTCTGAAGTCATATATATCTAACAGAATGTTCAGAATAAGACAAATAGATGCATATTCAGAGCTTAAACCCATTAAAGCTGGAGTTCCACAGGGAAGTGTATTAGGTCCGGTCCTGTACTTATTATACACTTGTGATATTCCAGAAATAGAAAACAATACTCTTGCAACCTTTGCTGATGACACAGCCATTATGGCTGTAGGGGCAACTCACAAGGAAGCTTCAGAGAAACTACAAACTGCAGTCAATACCATCACGAAATGGACGAAGAAATGGCGGATAAAGCTCAATGAATCTAAATCAATGCACATAGATTTTACTAACAAAAAGACAAATTATCACCCGGTACTTATAAATAACCTGACTGTACCCTATGTAAATACTGCCAAATATTTGGGCATGACACTAGACACAAAGCTCCGCTGGAAGGCTCATGTCAAAAAGAAACGGGATGAATTAGAACTTCGTTACAAAAAGGTGTACTGGTTACTGGGAAAACACTCAGCCTTATCAGTACACAACAAAATACTTTTGTACAAACAAGTCCTTATGCCAGTATGGACCTATGGTATCCAGTTGTGGGGATGTACCAAACAGAGCAACTCGCAGATGATTCAACGCTTTCAAAATAAAGTACTCAGAGGCATCGTAAACGCGCCCTGGTATATTAGAATGGACGATCTCCATCGGGACCTTAAATTGGACCTCGTCACCAATACTATAAAAAAAATAGCCGAAGCTCATGAACAACGACTTCATCACCATGTGAACATTGAGGCTATCCAGCTCCTCGACAACACGGACATAGTGAGAAGACTGAAAAGGACAAAACCTTTTGAGTTAGTGTAGTGACCATAATATAGTGTAACAGTGCAGTGCAGTGTAATTAAAGAACACAAGAACAAAGTGTCTTCATGTTATTAGAAACAATAAGAATGGTGTTAATGGACATGATCTTAAAATAATATTTTTAGTAGTTTACGTCAAACTTTTAACTTACTTTCAAAGCTTTTGATTGTGTGGCGCATAGGACACTACTATCGAAACTTAGGCATTACGGTATTAAAGGTACAGCGCCAGATCTACTTGCCTCTTACCTGAGTGAATGAATTCAATATGTTGATATAGGCGTAGGTCGTCTGGATCGCCATAATTGGCGATCCAGACGACCTACGCCTATATCAACATATTGAATTCATTCACTCAGGCCCATACTAATGTATGGGCGTGCCTCAGGGATCAATACTCGGTCCCTTCTTATTTTTGGTATATATTTATAACTTTCTATATTAATAACTTTTGTCACATCATTCTATTTGCTGATGACACTTCTCTAATTTTTAAAATAAACTAAGTAAACTAGAAAATTTTAAGAAAATAAATTGAACACTCGCAGTAGTTCAAGATTGGTTTACAACGAACAACCTACTTCTAAATCCCAAAAAAACTAAATGTATTAAGTCATGTTTGCCAAATATGAAACGTACTAATATGAGTATAATTTTAAATAATGAGGTGATTAGCTTTGTCGACTCAACAGTTTTTTTGGGAATTACATTAGACAGCAGGAAAACTCAGTTCTGCAGCGTATGCTGTTAGCAAAATTAGACAGCTTACAAATGTAGAAACAGATCGACTACTTTGGTTATTTTCACAGCGTCATGTCCTATGGCACTATATGCTTTGGGGAAGGCGGCTGTATACCAACTATTTTTATTCTTCAAAAAACGTGCAGTGCGTGCGACATATCAACTAGAAGCACGAGTTTCCCTTAGAGAAAAGTTTGAAGATGCCTATCGCATTATGACAGTTGCATCACAATATATATATGGAAACGTTGTTTGTAAAAGAAAACTTACATTTAATAAGCCCAAATTGGTAGGTCAATATCATAGGCTTCATAAAACTCATAACTCATTCATGGGACTAGGTGTAAAGATTTTTCAATAAAATCTCAGTCAGCATATCGAGTCTACCAGTAAATAAATTTAAGAATGTAGTCAAGAGACACCTTATACAAAGAGCTTACTATTCAATCGATGATTATTTAACTGATAAAGATAAATGGATGTAGTTCGTTGCTCCCTATTAATATATTTTGTTGTATAGTTTATTTCATTTTACTAGGTGAATATTGTAGTCACAGTTTGATAACGTTACTTAGGTATTAGTTAAGAAAACGATTTACTTTTGTAAGATTCTGCGTAGTAAATTACGGCCATTCTTTTCTTTCTTTTGCAAAACATGTATACTTATTCATTAAGTAGCAGTAAATTGGCCAATATTTAAGCTCATAAAGTTTTTACATCGTAAGTGGATGCTCCTACTATGTTGTGCCCATTGAGGCTGATATATCCAATGTTGTGTACTCTTCTAATATTATTGACCTCTTTTTTTCATCAGTCCTCTAATATGGTGTATAATATAATGGTGGCAGCACCTTACCTGCATATACAGTTTATAAACAAAGAAACATTGTAAACATTGGCAACTTGAAAAGAGTGGCCGCGAGTTTTTATTGCCTGTTCTTTTCTCGGGCTTTACCTATTATTTGCGAACAAGTAAATGTAGAATCGACATTTCACAAGTGTAGTATTTTGCTTCCTAAGTGAATAAATCAATTATTATTACTATTTGCCACCTTTGAGTTAGAGATGTACCAGCGTAACATAGTAGTGGGTCGTTACAAGTTTTAGGAATACCAAAACTTTATTGGTATAGATACCAATAACGGGTTTTAAAACTATTAATTTTAATAACTATGTATCGGTTATATTAGGCACGATATTTGTATTTTTATGTATTGTCGGTCTGATATTAAAAATAACACTTTTAGTCACGACAACGTTTGTGTCAACGCTTATAAATAGTTTTATTCTACAAGGTGCATTGTGTGCTACAGGTAGCAGACCTGAAGGAGCAGCTCCGTGACGTGATGTTCTTCGTGGAGGCGCGCGGCCAGCTGCAGGCGGCCGCGCGCGGCAGCGGCGCTCTCGAGCACGACATACAGGGCGCCAGCGTCACGGTCGCCCCCCCTCCTAAACCCAGGCGCAAGAGGCGGTAGGGGGGCGCGTCACTGAGTCGAGATAATATGTACTGACGTACTAGAGAAGTTATATACAACAAGTCTTCATTCTTCTTTAAAATCAGCTGCAGCGTTAATGTCGTCTAATCTAACGATTCAAATATGTAACTCTACATTGTATTAGTAAATTTTCTCGCGGCCAAAATCTCCAAAGCGCCATGAATATCGGAGCACGAGGCGAGCTAAACACGTTGTATACAATTAGTGTGTTTTCGGCTGAAAAAAAGACACAATGGCTTCTCTAGACGTAGTAGTAAATATCTCTACATAACATATAAGCTAAGCTAAAAATTGTCTTATTAGTCCACTAAACTACTGAGAGTGTAAGTAATACATAAAATTCATAATGATCAGCGTCAATTTTCGAAAAATGAAATTTTCAAGTTTTCATCTATACTTATAATAAATCTGTAGAGAGGTCAATTCTGTACATGAAATATATTTCCAAAATAACTATCAGGGGGTGATTAGGGATCGATACTGATGCCAAAAATGCAATCAGTAAAATTTTTGTCTGTCTGTCTGTCTGTCTGTATAACCGTTATAGAAACAAAAACTACTCGACGGATTTTAACGAAACTTGGTACAATTATTTTTCATACTCCTGAGTAGGTTATAGTATACTTTTCATCACGCTACAATCAATAGGAGCAGAGCAGTGAAGGAAAACGGTAGAAGTTACTCCATTTTTTAAGCTTTCGTCGCGTGTGCAACCGTAATGGTTAAAGCTACACAGAAGTCATGTATGACGGAAATGTTCTCCTTAAAATTATATAAAAAATATCCCACGACAGCATATGTCTATCTTTTATGGTTGACTCACAATATCACGTGTAACTCCCAATAGCTTATTAGTTCGAAGCTTTCTGATTATATTTGTCTACTCTTACGTTTATAACACTCTCAGTCATCCCTAATTTAAAAGTTAACATAATTAACTATACCATAAAAAATACTAATAGAAATCGGTACAGAAACACCAAAGTTATACATGAAATACGCTAATAATAAGCCATCGCGCGTGAATACTGAATCATGCTATCTATCTATATCTATACATATAATAAAATTGTAAATTTCACGTGTCTGTTCATGGCCGAACATAGTGAAAAAAAAAAAATTGGGAAATGTTCGAAAAGAGTATTTAAACACATTCCTACATTTTTAGAAATGTCTGTCTGTCTGTCTGTCTGTTTATTTGAACACGCATCACGCAATAACTATTGGACAGATTCGGTTGAAATTTTGTATGTGTATTCTAATAAATCTGGATTAACATATAGGCTATAATTTATCACGCTATTTCCCATAGGAGCTTAGCAATGACGGATAATGTCTGTAGCTATTTATCGTTATAAAACAATAACTACTTGACGGATCTTCATGAAAATTTGCAGTTTTATTGTAAATACTATAGGTCATTACTTGCACTATAAATCATTATGCTATCGTCTATGGGGAGTGAGCAGCAACGTATGTTTTGTCGAACCATTATGGTTTTTCACAATTTTTTCCACAATAAGACATTATTTACAATTGTAACCCATGGAAACAATAACTTCACGCTAAAACGATTAGGAGCTAAACACAACATTTTCAATTTTCTTAAGATCAGCTATTTTAACCGTGTTTGCATCAGCTGAGGTGGTCTATTGGCACAAGTAGCGGTATTAAACGAGCGAGGTCGGAGTATCGACTCCCTAATTGCGAGTCTCTTTTTGTGTTGTGTTAAAATTATTTTTATTCTTTTTTTTAAGTATTTTTCTAAATGTATACTTATTTATCGACGCTTTTATTTTCGACTTTAAGATGTTTACTTTGTTTAACAAATTTTCATATTAATAATCACTTCCAATAGGCACCTTTATCATTGTTTTGCATGAATAGTGATTATGTTATAAATGTAGAAATGAAAAACAATATTACATTACAAATAAACAGTAATTACTTGATATTTTCTAGAATTTATAAATGTTAATTGCTTAAAAAAATGAAAGATTAAGTCCGCGTTACATCAAAATAAAACACGTGGCGCCATCTGTGATTCGATTTCTTCTGAGAGCCAAAATTGCTTACCTACAAATGTTAATAAACTTTCGCGATTTGTACACATTATGAAAATATATGTATTACGGGTCTTGATCGCGTGAATAATTTAAGGTTAAATACCTTGCTTACCTACGTTTAATATGCATGATAGTTTAATATAAAATCATCAAGTATAAAAATAAACTTATCCAGTTTTTAAAATAGATGGCGTTTAAATACAAATTAAAAAGAATCAGGAAAATTAATTTAAAAAAAAATCTGAAATTCTTACGTAGAGGGATATGAATATATGATGATCTTAATTTGCGACAGGTTGACACACCTATTTTTAAATTCACCAATGTAGACATTATAAAATAATATTTTAATCTTCTAAAGTGAGTGAAAAAAAATATTGAAAGAAGTTTAGAAATAGTATTTAAACACAAAAAAAGATATCTGAGTATATCTTTTAGAAACGTTTGAATGTTGTTTGTTTGTTTAAACATTGCATTCCCGCGGTACAAACACGGACACAAAGTAGGTGTACTTTAGACTCGGAAAAGATCGCTCGGGCAGGACATAACCTGCGATCATAGGGAATCTTTGGAGTTTTTTCCATCATACCTTTATTACCTATGTATAAATTATCTTGAAGGAGCGGCTAGGTACCTCCGATTAAAAGGTCCGATTTAAAAGTGTCGGAGCCGAAGTTGGAGTCGGAGGTTTAAAATCAATCGGAATTTTCGACCTATCGGAGTCAGAATCGAAGCTCCTTAACTCAAAATTTCGCACGAGTAATTGGGCGGTTTCGAGCTTCATTTAACTCGAAACCGCCTTAGTACTCGCGTGGTGGGGGAGGGGGGGGGGGAATTTTTCAATATTAATAGTATTTGATGTGATGCAAATCACTTTTTTGTCGAGGTGTGGTCGTGGGAATTTTAATAATTTGTCTTCTAACCGTCTGGCGCCATAAACTTTGTCGCCCTGCATTTTGCTGCACTGGGCATTTGCTTGGCTTGCCCTGCCATATGTTGGGCCCTGATTAAAGCTAGGCCCTAATATCCATAGAGGCCACAGAGCATTGTGAAGCATGTTTACAATATGTTTTACACAGAAGTTGAATTGTAATATAAACTACCTTAATATAAACCCAACTTCCACGCGAACGAAGTCGCGGGCACAGCTAGTAATAAATATTTAGACAGGATAGTAACATTTCCACAACCTGAGATATAAGATTTTGTAGTTAGTTCGGTGGACAACTAGCTGCCTTAGGCAGCGTGTGCAGAAATTAATGACTATCAGTCCACTGATGCAGAGAAAGGCAGCGGGTAGAGTAGATTATTTTGACCAGCAATTTGGAGGGGAATGAGCCCTTGACCAAGTTGTGATTATATTTATATCTAGAAAAATCTCACAAATACACATTCACGAGAGGAGTCACATCGTAAACCATCGTCCGCTGAATCTCCCGCGAACCTTTGTTTTTTAGTAATACTTTTCCCATAGATACAAAGGTGGGTTCCACTTGTTCATGTGTTTGGATACCGATGATTATTAAATATTTGAAAATTAATAGGCGTTTAAATATGAAAAATTTATGGTGGGCGGGAAGGGAAATGCACCTGCGTTGTGAGTGAGACATAATACTTCTTTTTTTATTAAAAAAAAACAAAAAAAAAACATCTAACCAACTTCAACTGCTGACACTTATTGAGAAGTTTCGTTGTTTGTCTCCGAAATTCACACCTGGATCATTTCGGAATAAACCTCTTTGGAACAAAAAAAATTTTGAAAGTCCATAGTACTCGGCGCCGGATTAATACCGGGTACCCGGCGCGAAGTGTTTAGCGATATACAGTAGCTTTCACATGTGTCGGAGTTCCGTCCGGTCCGGTCGCCATACATCCGCCGCAGGGTAGCCATAATGCCGGATCAAAACCGAAACGTAGGAAAAGGACTTTATGTCCGAACGTACGTACATGAATGAGTATTCCCATTTTCATGTTTTAAATTTCTCGAGTCACGTGTCCGAAGTCTCGAATTATTTCTTCTTACGCTACGATTTAAGGCCTAAAGTCTTCATATAAGCGTAGTGTAGTATACTTCTAATAGACTATGATTTCAATTTTTACAGTATATGAATTAATATGCAATTTCTGAACGGGTACATGTCTGATTTTTTTAACTTTCTTCTGGAGGCTACATTTTGTTTGTAGGTAGTTGGCAATAGCAGAAATGTACACGTTTTGAATATATAGGTGCAGGTAAGCGTAAGCATTTAGAACACATTAATGTGAAAAGAACGTATTTGTAAAAATGAGCGAGATGTGCCCTTTTTGAAATCGCATATTTAATCAATCGTATGCAGCACATCTTTAAATTAGTTTCTATATGCTGCAAATTACTGTGATAACGTTCATAGATTTTAAGAAAATAATTGTAGTTTTGTGTGTAGTATATTTTGCTTACAGGTAATTTAAAATCGATAAAAAAAGAGTTGTACTGAATATTAGAAGTTTTTAGTTTGTATGATAAATAAAGGTGATTTATAAATTACATGGCGGTTTTTATTATCCCTACAAACGCATTATATACACAGCTATTTGCTGTATTCAGCACAAACCATAGAGACTCCGACTGAGCGTTCCCTTTGAGGTATGAAATAAAAACAGGCTGCAAAGCGCGAGAGAGACAAAACAATCGTGCGTCCAGTTGTCTTTCTAAAAATCTGATTGGTCCACGTCATGTATATGTCTATGACATTATATGCGCCTTTGTTGCAGACCTACAGAAAAGAGACGTATTGGCCGCACAATCGCGTTTTCTTACTAGTGGTCAATATTGACAGGTTATTGCTCAGTCCGTGCTCTATGGCTCAGAACATTCGCTTTAAAGTATGCTAAAAAGAAATAAATAAAGAGAGAAAGAGTGCAGCGTCAGCACCAACTAAGAACAGCAAACAACAAAGAAAAATATTATTCTGGTCTCATTGATAAACAAAAACCTAACACACAATCAACGTCTCAAAAACGTCCGCGATAAATAGCAATTTCAATTGATACGAGCTTTTTTAGAAAAATATGCTCACGATTTCAAATAGTCTTGAATCACACGTCTCACTGCACAGTACGTACGATACAAAGGTAGAAGTCTTGTTACAAAAATTGTAAAATATTACCTAAAAAACGTTCATTAACTTTACTTTCGGTAAATAAGTTTATGTAGTTAAGAATAACTACCTATGTGAATTTGATTTAATTTATTTTAAAACATTAAATCAACGATCAAGTATAATACGGCTAATTTCAATGGCTGAAAGTGTGAGGACGGTACGTTACAAACTTACAAGTGACTGTGCAATGGGAGTTATTTTTTTTTATTAATAAGTTTATTAACTGTTTCTTCCGGCTAATCTCCGAAACGACTGGGCGGATTTTGACGGAATTTTCACTGTCAGACAGCTGATGATGTAAGGAGTAACTTAGGCTACTTTATCATCACGCTAACATGTTAAGGAAGTAAGCAGCGGTACAACTTCAACGTAGTCGCGGGCACAGCTAGAGAAAACTCGTAAAAAATATTCGTCTCCACGCATGCGTCCTACCGGCGAACTTTGGTCGTACAATTGTATCGCTTTTTATGCACTACTTTGATTGACGACACTTGAGTATTACTTTTGTTCATGACTGTGCATCTAGGGATTTTGTAAATGTCTGGTCTGGAGTATGATTACTAGTAAGTGTCAATTTTAAACAAACCGGGGAGAGGGTAGGGGGGGACGATCAGCAGGATTAAAGCCTTCCTGCGATCGCCTAGTAGTTTTTTTTGTAGAGAGACCCGTGTCAGCATATAAGTTGATATAGATAGACATTTTTAAACACACACTTATGAAGTGTGTTTAAATATTTTATTTATTTTGATCTATACATATTTCAAAAGGAATCGTGAGAATACAGGTATCCATTTAATCATTTTATTTTGTAATAGTTACATATTATTAAACAATAGAACAGATCACATGGTTTACACATATCAACAACATTTTGCACACATTCACTAAATAAGCTTAGTTACATTCATTTAGTTGCCAACATCGCTAATATTTCTTATGAATACAGTTCATCTTAATTCAGTAATGTCTACATATTATATACATTATTAAAAAAAGTTTACTCAGGTTTTCACTGTAAAGAATATGACTAAATTATTTCAGATAACAAAAGCCCAGTTAATTATGGATATAATTCCCAACTAAAATTAAATTAATAAAATTAATACATTTGTGTACTTCTCAAAATAAGTACAATATATACCTAATAATATATGTACTTAAAATAATAATAGTCGAAATTTTGCAAAGTATAATTTCATTTAATTGTACGGTTTTTAACTAAGTCGTAATAAATTGATAAAGTATAACTCCTTTCAATAAAATCCGATACATAATGATAAAATACACACACACACACAGAATTGCACATTAATTTTACTATAATCTAATTAGCGACAATTACAAATACTTTCGTTGTTATAAATCATGTTTATTGTGGGTATTTGTATAAATATCGTATGAATGAATATATTGACTAACACAAACATAATATGAGTTCGAGTAAAAGTTAATATATCGCTTCATTTTAGAGAATTTAAAGAGAAAGGATATCTTCAATTATGTAAAAGCTTCTTACAACAGAAAAGGGTTTTATGACCACACACACGCGCATACACACGCAGACACACACACACACACATCTGAAATCGTAGGTAGCTCTTGGCCGATTTTGTAAGAAGCTTTTTCACCTAGACTGACTGACTTTGGAAAATAATAAATAGGGCTTCCACAGACTATAGACAGTAGTCTGCGCAAAGCCTTACAATTAATAATTCAAGAAATCACACGTATTGATACAGCCATTACTTAACATCTTCTATAGAAATAATTGAAATACTACAACATAATAATATTATATATGTTACACATCGCACCACTTTAATGTTATACTTTACTGACTTAAATAATTGTATGGTATTCAGGACATACATTCTAAACTGAGACAGTGTTGGCAGATAATTGAGCTATAAATGCATTTTAAAATATGATTCCTAAGTATTTTTATTACTACCTACATTACAAACGTTACTATTGTGTTTTCTATATCACTGGAAGCTAAAGACGAATATAAGCGACAGCATGAAATTGCACTCTTAAGGCTACATAGATTAGTTACTATGCTATGATTACGGAGGGTAACATCGAAGTAACATCTTATATGGGGACATGGCCAAAACGGCAACCTTCGGACCAGAACCTCTAATGTCTCTGCCCCAAGCCGTGAAAAAACGGCGAAGAACCATCTAAAGGAATGAAAAAAAAAAAAAACATACCGATTGTAGAGACATCAAATACGCGCAAATAGTGGCATTCAAAAGATACACTGGCAGCCTCTTTAGACTAAACAGGGAAAAACTGTGAAAGTCAATCGGCGTCTTGATGGGCCACGTCATAAACAAGCACCTAGATCATTGGGACGACAGGCAGCCCATATTGCAGATGCATGATGAACTAAAGAACCTATACACGTACCTACTCATGGCGTGCAGCAGCGAGGCCGAACACCGGCCACAGTTCCCGGCATCACCATCATCCCTCCCCGAGGCAGGCGGCGGTCTGACCAGACTTTTATTCTTTATACCTCGAAATGAAGAGACGAGCAGTTCGCGCGCCCGATGGTAGGCGTCACGCGTATATTATCACACATAACAGTATCAGTGCTACCCAAATCCTTGTTGGGAAAAGATCTGAACGTCACCGCATTGCTCTCCTAATTTAAAACATTAGTTTGGCCAGTAATTACACTTGCTACAATGCAGTTTCGGTTGAAGGAACGGAAACACAGTGAGGTGTTAACATAACTATTTCATGGAGGAATAAATTACACTGACCGCTGATTTTCTGGAAGGGTTTGTTGACGAATTCGAATGCAATCAAAAGACCAAGTACGGTATAGCCCCGTTAAAACAAACAGAGACAAATTGTAGTAGTAAATAACAGTTCCAAAACACTCCAATTAGACGCTAGCGTTGATGAAGGATATGGTATGAATATAGAAGTTTTAGATTGAAGTGTGTCGATTGGAGAATTGGAGAGTGATTGGTATTAATGTATCACTTGTAAACTAATAAAAGTTTGACGATTGGAGGATGTTTTACTTTGTTATTTCTGTACCGCCAACCTTATTTAACAGATTTCGTCACTTCTCACACACAAAGATGTTACTCCTGTAACTCTATTCTTCAGAGATATCTATGGATGGTATCAACATTTGTTGCCAAGTGCGCAAAAGTCCAAATGGGTAGTGGGAGTTCTTCGTATAAATTTGCAATGGATGCAAATGCTAACGCATGTTCGAGATTTCTATAACCCGGGGACCCCGTACATCATTGATACGACGGTAGCTACGTGTCTGTTCATAGGGAACGCATCTTAATCGTGGTGATTTTTCAAAACTGCATGAAGTAAATAAATCGCAAAGTTTAAAAAAGAATTAATCATAATTTATATGACTAAAATGACTATAAATTAGGTGTCAAGTTTTATTTAGTAGCTACATTATTAAGGATATGTTAGCACTGTTTTAGCCCTTCAGTTGTACCTACAAACTAAATATCAATAACATTATCTTTATACACATAGTTGTCTTCTTGTTCGCGTTCAACCCTGTGTCACAAGTGCATTATTATCTAGCATTAGGCGCGGATCCAGTGGAGGGGGCAACAGGCGTTTAGCCTTCCTTCTCCCAGACTCTTTGACAGGCAATTGCCGCTCTCCTCGGTGACGGTAGCTGGTGTACCAGGTGTCAAATCAAATGCAATCCCCCCCCCCCCCGTCATTCGAGCGATTCACACTTGACTGGACAAAGTTCTCGATTCGCGCCTGAATAGCATTCGATATATATAACTAACTATTAATTCGATAGCGATAATGTAAAGCGGAGGAAGCCTACTCTACTTGGACGAGACGATATTTGTAACGAACAATAAATGAGCTTTCAATATGAAGTCAATCCAGACGCGATTCATGAAAATTAAAAATCAGGCCGCTTTAAAACGTACGGTTTTTCTCTGGAAACAAGCCTATTATTTTATTGTTACACTGTAGACAACTACTAGTGTCGGTATAACGACTTCGTTCGCGTAGAAATTTTAAAAACATCTATTCTACGGAAACCGCACATTTTCCGATGTAAAAAGTCAATTGCAAAAAGCTGTGCTATTCCAGACTATAATCTATCTCTATGCCAAATTTCACCCAGATCTGTTCAGCCGTTTTTGAGTGAAAGAGTAACAAACATACCTGCATCCTGCATCATAATATTAGTAAGGATTATTTACCTATTTCCTGTCACAGTTGATGTGGCAATCAGATGGTACCATGTTTGCCCTAACATGATTATATATAACGTTTATAAACACATTACTGCCGACCTTAGTGAGGACACAGCAATGTGATATGATTAGGAATGGACTGAATCACCAAGAATTGATTCTTTCCTAAAATTAGTCGTCTTTTGGAATCGGCTCAACTTGACTAGAATCGACCCTTACTCAACTCACCTCAACTGACTTTGTTAAGTTTGGAAAGGTACTTTTCATGATCGTGACGTGACATGAACCCCCCTCCAAAAGTCGTCTTTCGGAATCGACGAAAAGTTTATTGTGAAAGTCAAGAATCGATTTTGCGCGCGCCTTTTCTAACTCTAGATGCGATCTACAAGGTAAGCTCGGGTGGGAAATCGGACGGTCCCAAAAGACCCCGGTTCGAGTCCGGATGTTTATTTTTATCCTTTTTTCATTTAATTTTTTTTATATTTTTTTTTTATTGATATAATTCATATTTCATGAGTATGTAATTCGTATCTAAATATAATTTTCAAATAACATGATTTACTAAAAAAAAATACACAGCAAGCTCGGTCATCCAGGTACTAACACTAATACAATCTATTATATGTATGTATCTACTAATCTATTCAATGTAAAGAATACACTGTATACATTCCGGTCAAAATGAAAATTATTATCTATTCTCTATCGCAGATCTTTTTTTTTTTCTTTTATAACAGATAACTAGCAATGTGCGATAGTGGTCCTACATTACTAGCAATCCTGTTAAGCCCTCTAGCTAAGCTCAATGGTTTGTGTTAGGAGTGGGTTCACGTCAGTAGTATGGGTAGGATTAGAACCCAAACCAAATTGAGTATTTGAATGTTAATTCAGTCAATAATCATAAATTATTTTACATTAATCAAGTAATATAACACACCTTTAAATATTAATAATATCTTGGGACAACTCACACAACGCCATTGTTATCATGGTTTATTATACTATATTTCTAAACACACACATATTATAGATAAATAACACCCAGACACAGAATAAAACATCGTGCTCATCACACAAAGTTTTATCTTGGGTGGATCAAACCCACGAACTCCGGCTTACGGCCGGTCTCGATACTCTATCTATCGATGGATATGGAGCTATGAATTTGACATAAGCTCTATACAAAATATGTCAAAATTCTACCTCTAGTAGCCAAACCCCTCTATTATTGAGACCGGCCATTAGCAGTCAGGGTCATTAACCAGTGACCAGTTAGCCTAGCCAACTGGTCATCATTTAACGTGTTTAAGTATTTATAATCACCAAAATAGATACTAAAATTATTTGACTCCAGAACATAATGACGGCATAATGTTGACGATTCATAAAAAGATATAGATTTGACATTCAAATACCAAATTTAAATACGGCCAAGTAACATTGCGCGAACTGTATAATATGACTTTAGTTTTCACATCCTACTTGATTACGGTCACAGATCAACATTATTGAGGTTAGAGCCAGAATGCGTAGGCAAGTCCTCTTTCACAAGTAGAGTGCCGATAGGAACTACGGCTTCGTCTCGTTCGCGCAGCTTCCTCATCTCGTGTCGCAGCTTCTCCAGTACGGCGTAGTTCGGTTCGTTGTGGCGAGCCTTGTCTTGTAGTAATGTTATTTGCTGCTCTTCTAACTTCTTCTCTTTGCAGCTCTTCACAGATTTGGAGCCGTAGAGTCGCAGGAGACTGCCCCACGAGCGGACGTGCGGGTGTAACGCCTGGCTCAACAATAAATATCTTGGGTCAACTGACACACGGCCATCTGATCACAAAAGGGATCGTGCAGTCCTGGTCCACAGACCAGGAGGCCTACTCTAATGCAATTAAAACGAAGTTTCGATCAAAATGTGATACAGAGCCAGAAGCATATATTTAATCCACTCGTTTCAGAAAATCGTACATGGGTTCAAACTTCTTGTGCTTATTCAAAAATATATTAGAATAGTTCCCGTAAACTTAAGAAATTTAAGTAAACGAAAATGCATGAATTTCGTTTTATTGAAAGAGAGTAGGCCTACAGGACTGCGCCATCCCTTTCAATTAAAAAGTAAAAATTAACTGTAAAGCGCGAAAGAGAGAATAAACTCGTGCGGCCTTTGACAGGTATTGTCCACAAAGTAGCGTTGTCTCTTTCTAAGTGTGGTCAATTTTATTAGGTTATGGCGCAGTCCTGTTCTCTACGTCAATGTTAAAAACATATCTGTGGGTATAATAAAGTCATATCGAGTCGACATATCGATTTATTGAATTGGTAATCGATAAAGTTTATACGATTGTTACGTATCGGTGCGGTCTAATCAACCTTTAAGAAAAATGGGTTTGTCCAATAGCAGGGTCGACACCGGACGATCCAGGGCACTCCGATCGCGCGCATTACTTTAATAACGCTGCTCGCTCTGGATCAAGAAAGGCGGGATCTCCGATCCAAAATGGATCAAACCGTGTGACCCGGCTCATAACTAGTTACGAACTTAGGACAGCGCGACAAGTACAGAAGTAGTTCCGTAGTGGTCCTACCTGCAGTATGGCCTGCGAGGCTCGCTGCTTGGCCGTCTTCTTGTTCTTGCACACGACGGACGCGGAGTGCTTGCCCACCTTCATCGTCAGCTCGATCTTCTGGAACTCCAGCGTCTTCATCTGCCGATTGTCAACATTAATCATGTCATATGTCCCATTAAAAGAGAGTGAAGTGTGTCTTATATTATGTATATTATCTGTGAGTTTTTTGTTTTGTAACCTCTTATTTTTAAAATTGAGCAAGTCTTTATTTTTTTTCATAAAAACCGACGTTATACAATTTCGGAACAGAGAGAGAGGGGGTGGAGGTTAACTTCCAAATTCGTATTTGAGTTGTAAGACTTTACAGACTTAGTCGTTTATTTAACTAAGTTAAAAATCTGAGGCGGCCGTGTCCCTTGAGTAAGATGTTATGTTACTAAATGCTATGTTAAGGGTAACAGTGCCATTGGGTGGCACCAACTTTTAGAGTACTAGCCAATGCAGTTTTGTAAAGAGATGAGAAAGGGAAAGTTGACGGAACCACTATGGTGTGGGGAAAACTTTAGGGATTTTGTGGTGTATGATGTATGTATGCACCTCAGTATGTATGTGTCTGTCCCCAGCACCAAAGTTCCGCAGCAGGCAGGTCCGCAGTATCGCGTGAGGTGACGGCTCGCAGGTGGCCGCACAGAACTCTGTGATGCGAGGGTCCTCGATGCCCACCAGGTCGAAGAAGTCCTGTAAAGCACGATACTACATATAGCGGCATTCAGCAAATACGTCACACGCTAAGGAAGGTAGGGGTGAACGAATACGGCCGTTGCAATATGATCGAAACGTTGGGCAATAATAAAGGCTTAAATTATTGACCCATTATATATATTATTTTATAAATTGTGAAAGGCATAAATAGCAAGACAACAATTGAGGTTAGGCGCTAACTAGGCAGCCTGGCTTCGCAGCCGTGCTGCGGCTATTGACATATTTGAGCTGCCTGTTAGAGCAGCCAATCGACAGCCAGTTGTGACATTTCGACATTTTCCAAAACCGAAATACGTCCGGCTGCTACGACAGTAATTACAACGAACATTCGACCTGGCAACTTCCTACTTGGTCTGGCTGCGCACAGCCAATGCGCTGGCATGCTGTCAGGCTCGCTCTAGTGGCTGGCTACGTGCGCGTGCGCGTGCGCGTGCGCTCCCACACACCGTCGACGTTCGACCGGCTGGTTAGTGCGCGCCGACCTCTACAGAACGCTAACTTTTAAAATGTCAGAATACTACCGTAAAGATATTTAATTTAACACGGTACGTAACACGTGCCTTGTTAATGGTCAAAATGGCTGAACAGACCATCGTACAAAAAGTTAAGAGTTACCCTGAATCCATACTAATATTATAAATGCGAAAGTAACTCTGTCTGTCTGTCTGTTACTCTTTCACGCCTAAACGGCTGAACGGATTTTGATGAAATTTGGTATGGAGATAGTTAGAGTCCCGGGGAAGGACATAGGATAGTTTTTATCGCGATAACCGACATCCACGCGGGCGGAGCCGCGGGCGAAAGCTAGTAATCTATATTTGTAATAAAAAAAAATTGCATCCTAAGTCCATCTGTTTATACAATGCCGCAGATAGACACATAAAATCCTAAAACAAGTCTGTTTGCGCTGGGAATTAAAAACTTACATGAATGTAGTGAAAATGTCGGTAAGACGACCTGTCATCATTTTCACAGCTCCATGTTTAAATGTGTAAAATACAAACAACAACATGAAATACGTAACATCAAAATTGTGTGCAGTTAAACTTACCTTATTCATTACACTTTATTAAAGTAACAACATTTTAACTAGCGAATGTTGTGTCTTTGTTTTACATTCCATTTTCAAAATTGAATAGAAGAAAATGCTGTTATTATAAAAAAAGTGTTATGAATAAGGCCTCTCCGTTGAAGCGGCGCGAGATGCGGAGCGGAGAAATGGACAAATATTATTCAATAGGATGGTCTACTGGAGCAGAGTGGAGAGGAGGAGATTTTATGGTTAATATTAGTCCGCTTGTCCGCTTCGCAGCCTTGCTCCGTTTCTATGAACGAGCAGCCTAAGAGAGAAAGTGTACAATAAAGACATGATACTAACAGAAATTGATTTAAAATTTTGCTACATCAACATGAAAATAAGATATGAACCTGTTCATTTTCAATTGCTTATACCGAACAGTTTATTGATGACTGATATACCATAGTATAGTAAAAAGATAATTATAAATTTTAAAATTATAAATAAATAAAATGCGAGTAAATATTTTTTTAACTAAATGCATTTGAAAGTATATATGGTACTTATATCAAAGACACTATTTTTATTTTTTTTACTGTCTGTCTATCTGTCTGTTTGTTCCGGCTAATCTTCGAAGCGGCTGTACGGATTTTGACAGAATTTTCACTATCTAAAGCTGACTATGTAAGGAGTAACTTAGGATACTTTTTATTATCACCCTAACGTCTGTAGGGAGTGAGCAGCACTGCAACCTCACGCGAGCGAAGTCGCGGGCTCAGCTAGTATAAAATAAACTGCATTTTAATCTGTTCATCTGTTTAAGCGATACGATTTCGTAGATAGACATACATCAAATATAGCACGTTTAACAGAAAGGCGTTCATCAGCGGTGTGTGTGTAGTGTATCTTATCCTTATTAGTATTACAGCTATTATGGTGCCATATATGATTGCATTATTATTACATCGTCATAGCATTTTCTTTTTGTCATATTTTAATAACAAAGGCGTATAAGGTGCTTTAATAACAAAGGTATTATACCTTGCCTGGTGCAAAATTTGATTGGATTGTCATGGCACAGTAATTTCTAAGTAATTAAAATAAAATAAATTTTAGGAAACTCACACTTTGAAAAATATAGATATGTGCATAAATGTTGATAAACTTTCTCAATTCGTACCCATTATGAAAATATATATATTACGGGACTCAATCGCGTGAATAATTTAAGGTAAAATCTTATTATTGCCCGACCCGTGACCCCGGCCGTCGCAACACGGTCGAAACGTCGGGCAATAAACAAGGTAACATATATATTTTCACAATAGATATGTGCAGTCAGTAGGACGCGCACATAGGACGCAGTAAGCAATACTGACATGGAAGTCGGGCTGCTTGTCGGCGGGCGGCTGCGGCTCGGGCGCGTCCAGCTCGTCCTTCATCTCGGGGATGAGGATGTGGATGGAGGCGCGCGCCGCGGCCGACTTGGCCTGGCGCTTGCTGGAGCCGTGGCCCACGCCGTACTGCATGCCGCCGATGTACACCACCGCCTGGTACGGCTGCGACGCGTTCTCTGTCACATACGCCTACACGTCACGTCTCACCGCAGACAACGACTTAACGGATACCACATCAATATCATTTTACATTTTTTACGTCCTTCTGTAAACGCTTCGAGACATGAAGCCTGTGACGGAAGGATGAACGGACGACTATATTTGACTTCCTCTGTGGCGCGGTCTGACTGCTACGCGACAGGTCGTGGGTTCGATTCTCCCACACGGGACACCGCTTTGTGTGATCCACAAATTGCTGTTCCGAGTTTGGGTGTACTTTGTGTCCGTGACTTATATGTTTGTAAAGTCCCCCGCGACACAGGGCTTATAACCTAATGCGGAAAAAAAAAGCTGTTTGAACCCGTGAAAATTTCAAGTAATAGTAAATAGGTAGGGTATAAAGTAGGTACTTCAAATTAAAATAGTGCAAAAAACAAACACTACAAAAACCAGCTGATCTACGCAACTTCGTCTGTGTAAATTTTCCCCGTTTTTGCAACATTTTTTATTTCTGCTGCGCTACTATTGGTCGTAGCGTTATATTATATAGCCTTCCTTGATAAATGGGCTATCAAACCGTTAAAGAATTTTTCAATTCGATCCAGTAGTTCGCGTTCAAACAAACAAACTCTTCAGCTTTATAATATTACTATAGATTTTACGGCGGTTGTGAATTCTACCTGAGACGAATTTCATTTAATAGTGATGCCCTACCCGGTCTAATTCATACTGTGATAGGTGGCTGGTCTAAAACCAAACCTAAATGTATGTAAGTGTTGTATTCACCGAGTTGTCTGAAGTGATATATGGGTTGCTTCTGCAGCGCGCGTCGCACGTACTCGTGGAACACGGACAGGTAGCTGCGGTCGTTCATGTTCATCACCCAGTCGCGCTTCGTCGACTTGCCTCCTGGGAACGAACCAACTATGTAGTTATGTACACTATGTTTACAAGCACACAGACTATGCTTTAGCTTTACACAACCATCTAGGGCAGGAATGGTAACCTTTGTTGGTATACGTGTCAATTTTTTAAATAATTAATATAATATGACGTGCCCGACATGCCGTCAAAAAAACTGACGATGGCACATTTCGCGCGGTGTATTCGTAGCTCGCTCTTCACGTCACATTGAACTAACTGTTGATAACATAAGTAGCAACAACTGGAATCAAATCAAACTATCCTAATCCTATCTTTCGGTGGTGTCGAAGTATCTTCGCCTACATCATGGACGACACAGCGTGCAATTGGTTCGCCACCACTGATCTAGGGGAACCTCTTCTGAAAAATAACTATAATATAGTAGAGGAGACGTGGATTTCTCGACTTTGAGATGAGACCTACTTTTTATCAGATTTTATTGATTTGGGGCCGCCCATAAATTATTTACACCCCCTAAGAATTTTTTTAACATACTTAAAATCAACCATTTAGCTGGCAGAGGGGGGGGGGCATACTTAACTCTAACAAAAATTTGCACTTTAAATCTTAATATTTCACAAACGGATCCCTAAATCTAAAAATGGTCTTCCCAACCCCTAAACGTTTTAAAACACCTATCTAACGATACTGAACACGATGGGGTACGTAGGTGACAAAAAAAAAACACATCCCCACTTTACACTTTACTAAGGCAAAAAGGTTTGATGATAAGACACCTTTTTATCAAAGCTTTTTGCCATTTTGCCTACGGAACCCTAAAAATGACGACCATGTCGACAGCAACTTTTGGCATGTTCCTAGAACCTGCCTTGAAAAATCTAACTTCCATTGTTATTTGATATGCACAAAATAATTGATTTATGCAACAGAATAACCTTTACCTCCACTAACTGAACAAGTCATAGATACATTTGTGACGTCACACATTTTAATCATAAAATATTTGCATCTTCCCTACTGTAATACTTAGGAATACGAATAATTATAAGTTATTATTTCCGAGCCATTTCATGGTCCTTCTAAATGTCGCGTTTGTATCCCCCGCGAAAAGTATACATTCATAGCTTAAGATATCTGGGAGATCATTGATTACATTAGAAATAGGAGAGGAGATATCAAACTCCCTTGAGGGACCCTGTAATTGTTTTGGGCGTACGATGATCTGTACGTTTTTGATGGATTTTTTTTAGTTTTAATTATTATTTCTACACATTGTAGTCTGAGTTAACTTTGTATCAAGTTGTTGGCTGTGCCACGTATATACCTTTTGAGAGTAGAGTTTTATGACATACAAAGTCGAATGCCTACGACATGTCCAGGAATACACACGCTACCTTTTTTTTCTCATTTAGACTTTGGGTTACAAGTTTTTTAAGAGAAAAACCTGCAAGCGAAGTACTGCTATGCTTACGGAATCTAGCCTGTTCTTTTTTAAGGATATTAGATTTTGTTATGAAATTTTGTACTTTATTTAAATAGTTATTTCTACTTTCTACGTTTATTAATACTTCGGATGATGAGGCCTATTCTCAGAACTACTGCCCCTCAGATAGCCTTAGGCTCCGAAAACTTTCAGTTTGAGCTTCAGAACCGTTTCGCATCACTGGAAACCAATAGCACAGTGGACGAGAAAACCGAAACAGTGGTCAAAACGCCACACGCCGTCTCGGAAGTTTCCCGGAAATCGCGAAAACAAAGACCCCAAACTCTCACTTGAGACTCTCCAACTAATAAGGGAAAGACGAGATATGCTGATGTTGTTGCCGTGTTTTTGTCAGACAGGAGAGCCATAAACTTGAAGATTAGGAAGCTGACGCGACGTGACCTCCGACGCTACAATACTCGTGCCTTCGAGACAGCGATTGAGCGAAATAGAGGCACCAAAGTTTCAAAAACAGTCACCTCAAAGTTCGAGATACTCGAGGAAATCCAGAGTTTCTATGGACACCTGAATGCATCACGGATGGATAAACCTACGGGACTTAGCGTCGATGACACAGAGCTTCACTCACGCGCCACTAAATCGAGGACTAATTCGAGTTTGGCGTAGCTCTCAAGCAACTTAAGTATAACAAAGCGCCCGGCGATGACGGAATCACTACTAAAATGCGAAAATCCGTCTAAAAATGCCTTTTTATTATGCATAACTAATGCATAATAAGAACGCAATTTAGGTAACATAATGTAGGTATATAAAAAAAAGAAAACCATGTAAAAATATATCATTATGTGTTCTAAAAAATATGTTCATCTATAATATTGAGGCAGTATTTATATGTTTTTTTTTATATTATGCAATTCTGTCCAGTGATTTGGTCCTGATTCCAACAAATACTCCGCGATAGCATTTATTATTTGTTCGATAGCCGCAGGTACTTTCCACCGATCGCCACTATTATCCCAGGATAGTACGCGAGGCGGTTGAGATCAAGAAGTATAAGAACTTCAACCAAAAAGATGGATACCGGCTCTAATCATCTTGGAACCCTGTTATCAGCATATGCAATCGTAGCCGTAAAGACACCGCGCCTCAGTGTAAAGACGTTATAAGTGTAGTGTGTAAAAGTACCGACAGTACAAATTATCAAGACCAGGCGAGGGTAGTTGAAAAACCCCGCGCCTCACGGAGACATCGCTAAGCTGCCATCAGTCGACCCGTGACCACGATCGGTGCAATTTGATCGAAACGTCGGGTTAATGAAAGGTTCGTACCTTTAAATAATTCACGCGATTAAGTCCCGAAATATATCTAATATGTATAAAAATCGCGAAAGTTTAAAAACAATATCATAGGCGTGTTTATAAATCAATAAAATTTGATACAAAATTTGTCAGGCATGTTTAGAAATCAATAAAATTTGATACAAAATTTGTCAGGCATGTTTAGAAATCAATAAAATTTGATACAAAATTTATCTCATATGGTTATCAGATGGGTGAAATTCTACGTTCAGCGTCCCTTAGGCCAATAAATCAATGTAAAATAATAGAACCATACAGCTAGGTAATCAATTTAATATTTTTGAAGGGTTGGTATCTTAATTGTTTTTGAAAAAGTTGGTAACTTACCGCACTCATCTGTATGTTATTGTAACGACTTGTAAAATCATACATACATGTAATGACATGTAAAAGTAAGAGGTCCTAGTGTCAAACACAAGCCCTAAGCTTAAGCTTAGGGCTTTTGTTTGACACTAGGTACATTTTTATTTGTAAAAGAGACTGGTGCCTGAGTTAACTCAGGCACCAGTCTCTTTTACAAATAAAAATGTACCTAAAATATAATGGTGATGGTTGAATTGATTGAGAATGAAAGAATGGCAACCGACAACGCGGTAGACCTCGTCGCAGATGGCGAGACGAGTTAGATTCCTTCGGAATAGAATTGTCCTCATACCGCGACTGACAGGGAGGTATAGAGATAGACTGAGAGAGAGTTAGATTCCTTTGCTCTGCATTGGGACAATACAATTTAATAATTACATAAAAGAATGTAGTATTTCAAGTAATAATAATAAGCGTAGAATATTACCGTTATCTTGGCCAGGCGCGGCGGGCTGCGCCGGTATCGTGATCAGCTTGGTGCCTTCCGGTAGCGTGGGGTATTGCAGCGTCTTGCGTGCCTTCGTGTACTTGCGTCTGTCTGCCCAGCGCCTAAGGACCACGATCTAACATTTAGATACTTTGACAACTAATATTTAAGTACTATCACGATGCTCCGCGGTATTACGTTTAACAGAAAAAACTTCAAACCCTTGTACCCAAGCCTCTAATTCGCCTAACGGTCGGTCTCAATAATCTACCTATTGATGGATTTGGCAACTAGAGGTAGACTTTTGACTAGGTTAGAGGTAGCTTATGTCAAATGTAAACATCTAGTAGCCAAATACGTCACTTAGGTGGAGTAAAGAAATAGCCAGCCGTCAGCCAGCTGGATTCCTTAGCGTTTGGCGCTGAGACGACCTTAACTTTGTGAAAAATCTATACACCTTGCAACTCCTTTATAAAACTTGAAAATTATCTTAGGAATAGTATACTGATTAAGAATAATGTTTACGATGTCTGTCACCTAAATCTTGGGCTCGTCAGTCACGCGTTAAAGTTGTAAAAAATCAGTTCATCGTGCAACTACTTTCTAAAAGTTGAAATTAGGAATACAGATGCTGAATATTGTAATATTCACAAAAAATATAATCAGTATATTAAAATGCGTATGTGAAGAATGTACAGATGTAGGTACTTAATTGTGTGTATATCGTACTGCTTAAATACTGAATGTGTACAAAATCAGTCTTTATAAAGTACTTGCACTTTTTGGCGCTCCCCTCCACGACTATACATACTTTTCTCTGTCATTTTAATATTCCAAAACACGAAATAATAAAAATACTTACTTGAAATGCATAATATTGACAGTTTTGAACTTAAACAACTTCTTGCAATAGTCGTTGATCTGTTCTGATGTGAGGTGTTGTGTCTTCCAACTGGTATTTATGGTCTCAACCCTGGGAGGGGGCATGACTATCCCGCCGGGCAGCACCACGGGCTGTCTGTTCAAAGGAATCGTCTCCATCACGTTACCATTGACCATGGGTTCTTCAGCAGAAGTAGTAGCTTTACTGAACGGACACTGCCTTTCAGATCCTTCAACAATTTCTTCTTTTACTAAAGAAGCTTCTGCTAGAAGTATATCATTCATTAGTTTTGTTGAACTAGGGTCTGTAGGTATCTCTTGCCTGGTATCATCCGAATTTTGATTTGAATTGCCCGGCATTTGCTGACAATGTGTGGGATCCTTTATCAGGTGATCTTCTTTACATTCTAGATTTTGATTGCGAACTTCTTTGTCTGAAGTATCCGGTATTTCCTGGTATTTAAGATCCGCTAGACCTTGATCTGTTTTATTTGTAGTCTGGGTAGTTACAGTTTGGTCAGTGTTAGTCGGTGTGTCGTGGTCTCCAGTCCTTTCAACATTGGTGACAGCCCAGGTGCCGTTACGTATTTGTTCTTCTATTTTCCTGTCGATGTCTTTCTGCTTCTCTTCTTCTTCTAAAGCTCTTCTGTACGCGAAACATGGTATAGCACTAATAGGGATGTCGTGGCGCTGTAAAAGAAATTCTTTTTTTTTTAGTATTTTTAAGAAATTTGCAGCTATGATTCACAAAATCTTAACAACAAGAGTAGAGAACTCGCACAGACCTCTTTAGTATTAGTAGTACTATAGAGATGTCAGTGTGTCATACTCATTTCCATTCACGTGGCAGTGGAAATGTTACTTATTGTTATTTTACTTAGTAGTATTATTTTCGGGTGAAGGGATTTCTGATAGAGCTGTGAAAGGGGGCGGGGCACTTGAGTCAAACAATAAAACCGGCAATTAGGGCTATACACACGGCGTATTTTTATTAACGCGCTGACGACGACGCTTGTCTACGCGTGTACAAAGCTCGTTTTAAGTACCCGACTTCGCGTCTATATCGTCGTATTAGCGCGTTTGTATCGATACAAATGTGCGTTTACGGCGCCACTACACTTTTGAACGTGTGCATGAACGGATCTAAAATGGGCAAAGAAATTTAATACAACACAATAAATTCAGTAAGTACTTACACAAAACAACCGTCTGGATCCTAGATCCGCCTATGAACGTGTGCTAAGATTTACTGCCTGCGTCTGAATGATAGCGCGTTAGCGCGTTAACATTACACCGTGTGTATATTAGCTCGAAGAGGCGGGAGAGCGGGTAGAACCGCCAAGTTCAGCCCGGAGCTGTTAGCTGGTACGCCTATAGTTACTATAGAGTCAAGATGCACTTACCCTAGTATTATTCTTGCCCAAGAAGTAGGGCTTGGAGAGCGTGCAGACGCGAGTGGCGCGGTGCATGTAGATAGGCATGCCACTCATGTGCCGCACCATGATCCAGTCCAGCGGGAGCACCTCGAAGTGGTTCACGCCTTTCTCTGTAATGCAAGTTTGTATGCTGCCATATTTGAGCCCAACGACCAGTATGAAACATTTAATATAGAAACTCTCTCGGTCAGAAGTTGGCACAGACCAACAATAATATCACTTTATATTGTTGGTAATACCAATTAAAACCTTTTCATAGTCAAGTTAGAAATTAACATTAACTGTAATTTTTTAACTCAACTATGAAAAGGGTTTTGGAATGACCGATTGTCAAAACCAAAGAGAAGACCACATTAAGGTTCATACATTAAATTGGATCATATTAGATTAATAATATTTAAAACGTTACATACGTTAAAATGCAGCTTCACAACAAAAGCGTTTTCACGAATACCCGTCTTCTTTTTTAAACGAAGGGGATATACAGTGCCGGTCTGAGGCCAGATTTAGGGTGGTACGAGATCTAATTTTGGCGCCCCCATAACGGTCAAGTGTGTGTCGGTCGCATGACGGTGCGGTGGGCCTACCTCTTTTCACATCGACACGTTTTCGACAGTTATTACGAATCGTCTCCCACGCAGTTTCGGCGAATTACAGCCTACCAAAAAAGCCGGTTTCCGTTAAGGTAAGGTACCACATACATTGCGACAAGATACAGAAGATTTCAGTATAACCTACCACTAAACTTAGCGTTTGGTGACTCTGAGAAAGCCTTTGATTACACCGAGATCTGGGCTGTGTTATAGGCTTTCCAGGGGTACCAAATTTACTACCGAAGGGTTTATATCAAAACACCGCAAAATGTCAGCCCCTCAAGACTGGGACTCGGAGCCCAATCAACTGCAACGTGTGGTGAGACAGTCATTACATTAAACAGCTAAATTCCATTGCTGAAAAGAGAGGGCGCCTAGAGATCCCAGATCAGCGCCGGCGTACTCTTTATAACTTAAGTAGGAACAGCAACTTAGTACAGAAAAATAAAGAAAGGCTAATGTCTTTTAGGTATACTAAAATTTTATTTTAAATATCGCTTCAAATAAACAGAAGTGCACCCGGAAAGAGGCGCTTTCGGCGCTAAAGGCCCTAGTTAAAGTATACGGCAAGATCGCCGCAACTTAAAAATAACAAGAGTAACTAGCATACCTTCAAGAAGGATCTTCTGTCTCGCTATGAACGGCTTTTCTCTTGTTTTGGGAGCTCCGTTGATTTCCGGGAGGTCTTCCTCTAACATGCGCTCGATCTCCTCCTCAGGGAGCTCTACAGATTTACCTAAAAATTGGAAAATCAATGTGTATGACAGAGAGGGAGGATGTTTTAACTAAAGATCTTAAATAAGCAAGAAATAAAGCTCATAATGTATCATCCATCAAAACAGTGATGAAAGAGAGCCTCATGCCCTTAAAGTAGACACTGTGAACCGAGTCAGCGTCCTAGGAAACAAGCGGCGGTAGCCTAATGGCTAAGGAATCGGACTCATAATACCCATTTTACTTCCTACTGACATGAACCCACTCCTAACATAAGCCATTCAGCTTAACTTATTTTACTATCATCATTAGTTGGTAGAACCAAAATATCCAAGGATGGAACGGAAATTATGAATTTATGAAAAAAAATACAGAACCTGATTTTACATTACAATTGTTTACCTTGTGTAAGTTAATAATTGAATTATTTTCAGAAAAGGGAAAGTAATATTATTTATTAGAGGAATATTGAAGAAGTGCATGCTGCAATAACCTGCAAAGCCACAACTTTTTAGTATGGTTAGTAAAAATAAAATATATTAAATAGACAACAGACAAGCAATCACATCTTACCTAGGATTTAACTTAATGCATGAGAATTGTAATGATTACCATATCTTGCTATGACAGCCTCTCAGCCCTCATTGGGCGACTTATGGACCAGGTATTATTGAAAATTTTCATTTTTACCAAATCTAGTCCAAATATTTTTTATTGCTAAAGAGAACAGAAGTTTGACAGAACTGTTTTCAAATCTATACAAATATTATAAAGCTGAAGAGTTTGTTTGTTTGAACGCAGTAATCTCAGGAACTACTGATTTGAATTGAAAAATTCTTTCACTGTTGGATAGCCCATTTATCGAGAAAGGCTATATAACATCACGCTACGACCAATAGAAGCGGAGCAGCAATGAGAAATGTTGGAATAACGGGAAAATTTACGCAGACGAAGTTGCGAGGGACAACTAGAATATTATTATAACTAGCTGTCCAAGCGAACTTCGTACCACCTTGTAATTTTTTTTTAAAGACGTATTTTGCCAAGTCGATATGATTGTTTGTAAATGTTAAACAATTAATTTAGCTGACTGTGTGCAGACAATAAAAAAGCTTCATAAACTTTTAAAGTTTTGAATAATTGTTTTTTTACACTACTAGATCTCTTTATCAAGTTGTGAAGTAGCCACCTATGTTTATACATTGAAGATGTTTATAAAACAGGGTTAAGGGTTTCTAAATCCAAAACTATGCTTTGTTTGACATTGACAACTGCATGAATAAATTTTAATTAATTAATTGCAGTTTCAAAGCTAATATTTTGCTCTAAATACTGCTATGAGTTTCGTTAACAGCAGATAAAGCTTGTCTTTGACTTTACTAGCCATGCCATAACTCAGGGAGTGCAAGTAGAAATGTTGCAATAAGTTTGTTATAGTATTAAATTTTTATACAAAACCATACCATGCAAGCAAATATAATCAAGTTAAAGACACAAATACCATCAGAGTCGTCTGAGTTCTCATCATTGCTGTCTTCATCGTTGGACTTGACTTCATCCAGTACATGGAACTGTCTCAACCGTTCTAGCTCTTCAGCAGTTACCGAATTGCATGACTTATCTTGAGAGACTGATGGCTCAGGGGACTTAGGGGTCTCATCTTCCATGGATTCCCTTGAGGGTGATTCAGCTCTTTCTTTTTCCATAACCGTCTCGGCCACTTCCCCATTTTCACTTGTATCGCTGCCTTTCTCAAGCTTTCGCTTTTTGGCAGGTTGTTCTTGAATAATCTCGTCTTGACCCATATTATTTAGTCTAAAAATATTGTTTACTTCAAATATATTTATGGGGTGAAAGTGAGTAGAGCCAGGGTACAATTTTGTTAATAAGATATTGCTATTCCAATTTTATTGTTACATAGTTGATAAAATTATATATTGGCAAGTTATCCATAACATTTAGGGTTTATTTTAAATTTTTTGCAAGATAACATTGCTACTAATTTGCATTCTTAAAACTTAACACCGATCTTTTCCTTTGTTTTAAACTTAGGTAAAAAGCAGCTTGCAATTGCAGCAAATGGCCAATGTAGGGGAAGTGAGTTATGATATGTTTGCTGGCAGCCTGTCTTCTGTATTCCTTTAAAATTACAATCTTAAGCCTGGCTTTACTCACAAAAAACGATGACACAGTAGTAATCAAAATTACTAATAATGTTTTTACCAATTGCTAAATGAGTCTATTTCAAATACAACTGTAGTGAATTTATTGCTGTAAACATTGTGATGATGATTTTACCACTAAATACTTACTTAAGCAAGAGTTTTAACAAATAATATTACATTGAGACCAATTAATCAGGGAATGTCTATACCAAATTATACTCATGTATTGTAAAATACATGCAACATTTTTTTAACCAAATCAATATTCTAATTAAATTTAAATTAATATATTGATTTGGTTAAAAAAATGTTGTTTGTTAACCTGACAACATATATAGGTAATTGTAACCTTAGGTACTGTTCAATGCTAAAATTTGTTCTAATTTGTCAAACATCATTTGGCTTTAAATACTTTACATTAATTGTGCTTCAATGACAGTTAAATGTTAAGAATAAATATTCCCTAATGAATTGGGACTAAACTGTAATATTTTAGTAAGCATTTTATCGTCATAATATTACACAATGTGAGGATACATTATTGCTGATTTATTATGTACTCTCTATAAAAATGTCACAAAACTCAAAACAACATAGTTGACATAGACATGTTAAAAGATTTTCAGCAATTATTGTGTCAATGAACTCCTGAAGGCATTTGTACCTTTGAAGTTATTCACTTTAAATAACCCATAGACTTGTTGAGAGATAGTCCACAAACAGCGATGGCACTCAAAATCCAATGCATATCAACAGTTGGATTCTATCCATCACTCCGTGTAGACTTTCGTTAATTCAGTGACCGCGTGTATGGCGTGCAATACATCCGCGATGAAAAGCAGAATTGCAAAAGACTAAGAGCTCTGACACTTGATACAGAGGCTTTAGTCGATAGCAAAACCGCAACAAAACAACCGCATAGGATACCACCTCAGCAGCGCTGCAAATGTTTTCCTGTGTAGTCTGCAAAACAACTTCAAAATCTTCACTTGCAAAATGGTCAAAGTCAATTCGTTAACTATGTAATTCACTTCCAGCGTTAGTGGCACTCATTTATGTGAACTGTACTAATGAAACAAGACCGTTTTGCAAGTATGCAACAAATGTTTTTACTTACGTGACCAGTCATGCACTCAAAATTGATTACTAAGATTATTATTTGTGTGAACAACCTTCGCCAATATGTGAGTGAGTTACTTATCAACTACTTTTTACATAAGGCTACACAAACAAATTAATACAGAAGTTCAAAATGAAGAGGACAAAAATAAATGTGAAACAATTTGTACAATGGAACTCCAATCTCCTCAACAAGCTGCCAAGCCGCCTTGAGCACCCGTCAGTTGCTGTTCATTTGACGTATGCGTTCCATTTTGTGCTCAATTTTATGATATTGATTTATACCCCAACCCTACAAATAGTAAAATGTTACCACAGTCAATGTATTTTGAATATAAATGAGGCGTTAAATTCTACACAATACAATATTTTTCACATTATATTTGATGATGGTTTATATAGTTTGGAGAATGATATCGCGTATAAATAATTAGAGAAATTTAGAATATAAAATGAAGCTCCACCTTTTTAAGCTTGCTTGTGAATGGGGTGCACAGACCACAGATTAATAATATGTAGGTACTACGGTACGCAATAATTTACATGCTCTTTGCTACGCACAGACAGACAGAACAAATGAGATGCCGGCATGGACTGTGTGGATTGGACATTCTCCTTGAAGCGCAATTCTCATGTCTCGCGATGATACTTTGCAATCCTATCATATTTTTAAATCCTTAATTCAAAAACATTCTCGGCCTCATTAAAATATCTATAAAATAATCATATAATATATTTTAAGAATAAGAAGAAATTATAAGAAAAAACCGCCAAGAATGCCACTATTCTGCTTGTCGCTTTACTGTGTTGTGAGTTGTTTTATTTAATAGAATATAAAGAAATATAAATTCTTCTCACCTAAGGCGGCATCAGTAACAGACGTGCGCGCCTTCGCCGCCCGGTTCGCCGGCGACCGAAACCGATGGGGTAATCAACGACGATAATAGGTGAAGCAATCAACGAGGTAGCCGGAGCAGCCGAAGAACAATCGGCCCTCATCGACCGCAAGTCAGCCCTCAATTGTGCGAGCTCGGCTCGGACCTTCCTGGATAAATACTATGTTATCATGGACCTTCGTCTAGGTAGCCCTTTTGACTGAGATCCCCTCAGCCATTCATTCCATTAACAGGTACTACAAGAGTAGGATTAAGGTATTTTTAAAGGCATTTAGCTGGGCTTTTTGCCCGCCACGGTTTTACATATGACTTCCTTTAAGTGGGTAAACAAAATATTTAAATAAAATTAATATTGCAAACAAAATAGAATCAAAATAAAACAAAAACAAAAGTATAATAGAATATTGCCACACACACATTTACACGTTGCCCAGGGTGCACCACGAGGAGGTTTCCGGCACTTAGCACCCCGGGGCCTAAAACCTAAGGTAACTCTACACACAATGTACACAACCATTGTAGCTAAGACCTTTGGTGACGTATTCATGCGTCGTTATTGACGTCGTAAGGAAGCCTTCATAGTATTGCCACTACAATGACAGCAGAAACAATTTCTTTCACTCCAACTGCGGCCCTCGAAGCGCTGCTCAATATGAATCCTCTACACGTGCAAGTGCAAATGGATGATCGCAGCAATAATGAGAGCAAAAAATGCAAGTAGGACAACATGGAGATCAGTGGTAGGTAATGAATACCCTGCACAACAGCATCATAGAAGACGAAATGATGGCAATGCCATCTGATGTCATGCTATCCGAATATAGCTTTCACAAACTATTTAAAACCACCATTCCAGACAGATCGGAATGGGAAAAAGAAATGCCTGGTAAGTCTGGTTCCAACGATATCATCTGGTTTACAAATGGTTCGAAAAAGGAAGAACTTGCAGGGGCCGAATTCCACGATGGACAACCGAAGGTCAAAACATCCTGCAACCTCGGTCAACATGCCACCGTTTTTCAAGCAGAGCTTTATGCAATCCTGGGCTGTGCTCAGGAGAGCCTGCAAAAAGGCTATAAGAATTAAACTATATCTATCTTTACTGATAGCCAAGCAGCTATTCTAGCTCTAGGCACACAAAAGATCGAATCTAAACTCGTTAAAGAGTGTGTCCAAACCCTAAACAAACTTGGTGAAACGAATAAGGTAGCGTTAAACTTAAACTTTGATCAACATTGCCCAGGTACCCAACTGGGTATCGGGGCACTGCGGCATCGTAGGAAACGAATTAGCCGACGAACTAACCAGAATGGGGGAAGAGAGGAAAGCGTGGGGACCTGAACCCTTTTGCGGTATACCCTAATGCTCTATCACTAACTAGCTCAAAAGATGGGGGCTAAACCAAAGCATCACGCTCTGTTCAGGCACCAGAACAAGAGCACTCCAAAACGCTCTTAGTAGGATTCAACGCAAGGTTCACTAAAGGGGCGCTTTCTATGACTAAGAATCAAATAAGAATTCTTACCAGAACCCTAACTGGGCACTGCAGACTAAACAAACACACGCACAAGATACTAATGTTTGCAAGTTCTGCCACAAGGATGAGGAACACCTATACAAATCCTCTGAAAATGTTTCTTGTACGTTCATAATAATAATAATAATAATAATAAAAATCATTTATTCACTTAGGAAGCAAAATACTACACTTGTGAAAAGTCGATTCTACATTTACTGGTAATGCCTGTTCGCAAACAATAGGTAAAGCCCGAGAAAAGAACAGGCAATAAAAACTCGTGGCCACTCTTTTCAAATTGCCAATGTTTACAATGTTTCTCTGTTTATAAACTGTATATGCAGGTAAGGTGCTGCCACCATTATATTATACACCATATTAGAGGACTGATGCAAAAAAAGAGGTCACTAATATTAGAAGAGTACACGAGATCGGATACATCAGCCTCAATGGGCACAACATAGTAGGAGCATCCACTTACGATGTAAAAACTTTATGTGCTTAAATATTGGCCAATTTACTGCTACTTAATGAATAAGTATACATGTTTTTCAAAGGAAAGAAAAGAATGGCCGTAATTTATCACGCAGAATCTTTACTTACAAAAGTAAATCGTTTTCTTTACTAGTACCTAAGTAACATTATCAAACTGTGACAACAATATTCACCTAGTAAAATGCAATAAACTATACAACCCAATACATTAATAGGGAGCAACGAACTACATCCAATTATCTTTATCAGTTAAATAATCATCGATTGAATAGTAAGCTCTTTGTATAAGATGTCTCTTGACTACATTCTTAAATTTATTTACTGGTAGACTCGATATGCTGACTGGGATTTTATTGAAAAATTTAACACCTAGTCCCATGAATGAGTTATGAGTTTTATGAAGCCTGTGATATCGACCTACCAATTTGTGCTTATTTCTTGTATTCACAGAGTGAATATCACTATTTTTGTTATATAAATGTAAGTTTTGCTTTACAAACATAACGTTTGCATATATATATTGTGATGCAACTGTCAAAATGCCTATCTCTTTAAACTTTTCTCTAAGGGAAACTCGTGCTCCTAGTTGATATATCGCACGCACTGCACGTTTTTGAAGAATAAAAATAGTTTGTATATCAGCCGCCTTGCCCCAAAACAATATGCCGTAGGACATGACGCTGTGAAAATAACCAAAATATACTAGTCGAGCTGTTTCTACGTTCGTAAGCTGTCTAACTTTGCTGACAGCATACGCTGCAGAACTGAGTTTTCCTGCGAGACATGATATTTGGGTGCCCCACTGTAACCTATTGTCTAATGTAATTCCCAAAAAAACTGTCGAGTCGACAAAGCTAATCACCTCATTATTTAAAATTATACTCGTATTAGTACTTTTCACATTTGGCAAACTAAACTTAATACATTTAGTTTTTTTGGGATTTAGAAGTAGGTTGTTCGTTGTAAACCAATCTTGAACTAGTGCGAGTGTTCTATTTATTTTATCAAAAATTTCTAGTTTACGATCGATTTTAAAAATTAGAGAAGTGTCATCAGCAAATAGAATGATGTCACAAAAGTTATTAACATAAAATGGTAAATCATTAATATATACCAAAAATAAGAAGGGACCGAGTATTGATCCCTGAGGCACGCCCATACTAATTGGAGATCCAGACGACCTTACTCCCCCTATATCAACATATTGAATTCTTTCACTTAGGTAAGAGGCAAGTAGATCCAGCGCTGTACCTTTAATACCGTAATGCCTAAGTTTCAGGAGAAGTGTCCTATGCGCCACACAATCAAAAGCTTTAGAAAGATCACAGAACACTCCAATGGCATCCTGTGAATCTTCCCAGGCACTAAAAATATGTTTCAGTAGCTTAGTACCTGCATCAATTGTAGAGCGACCCTTTGTAAAACCATATTGATCGGGATGCAGTAGATTATTAAAATTAAAGTGTGATTCTAACTGCATAAGTATAGCCTTTTCAAAAATTTTACTAATAGCTGGCAAGATGGATATTGGTCTAAAATTACTTGGGTCATTCTTTGATCCGGATTTAAATAATGGTATTACTTTACTATGTTTCATCAGATCAGGAAACATTCCGGTATCAACACATTGATTAAAAATTATAGATAACTGTGGCGCTATGCCAGTAATTATACTGTGAATTAATTTTACTGAAATACCCCATAAATCAGCAGTTTTTTTTAAATTGAGTGACTTGAATATTTTAATTATTTCACTGGGGTATATATATTTAAAAGCAAATGGTACATTGCATTGATCCACATTATCTCTCAAGAGTGATTCGGCTTTATCTGGGCAAGCGTTCAAGGAGCTGGTTGTGGTTAGTGGTATGTCAGCAAAGAAATCATTGAAAGTTTGTGCTAGGTCTAAATTATCAGTAACAGTCTTTTTGTTAATTAATAATTCAAAGCTTTTATCCCGAGGCTTTGCCCGTCCGCTTTCCGAATTAATAATATTCCAAGTGGCTTTTATTTTATTATCAGATTTTTTAATATTTCTACTAATAAGTAAAGCTTTGGCACATGCACAAGCTTTTTTAAAAGTTTTTGAATAGTTTCTCACATACTGAATAAAGTTTTGATCAAAATTAAATTGTTTCATACCATATAACTCGTATAACTTAGCTCGACTTTTATAAATGCCGGTAGTTGCCCAATCACAAAAGCTAAGTTTAGAATTCTTATAAAAAGTTTTTGATTTAAATATATTATTGTATTCACTTTTGATTATATTAAACACTGAGGAGTAAAGATAGTTCGGATCAGAGTGGCTGAAATCTATACTGGTAATATTAGCAGAAACGTTAGAATTGAATTTTTCTAAGCGAGCCGTACTCATTGGCCTACATGTGATCTTATCTATTTTGGCCACTGTGTGTGAGGGAAAAGTGACTTTCTGCCCACAGTGATCTGATGTTAAATCACTCAATATTACCTCATTAAAATAACTACAGTTGCAGAATATATTATCTAAGCAAGTAGCAGAATGTGATGTAATTCTTGTTGGTTCATTAAATAAGTACACTAAATTAAATGATTTAAATAGGTTAACTAATCTGGTAGACAAAGATGATTGTTCAAGTAAATTTACATTGAAGTCGCCACACACTACTATATGCTTAATACCGTAACTTACCCTTTTAAGCACATCTTCCATGACAGATTCAAATAAGTTAAAATCACTCAGTGGTGGTCGATATGCACAAACTATAATATATCTCTCCAGCTCCACACATGATAATTCTATAGTACGCTCAACAGACAGATGTACTATATCCTTGCGTTCCTTACATTTAACATTGTTGCATACAAATATCATAGACCCACCATGTATAGCCCTTTCTCTTATAAATGCACTAACCATACAATAATAACTATTATTAAATATCAGTTCATTAGTTTTCAACCAATGTTCAGTTAAGACGCTGACAACAGCTACTGAACTTCGATGTTTCACTATTTTAGCCACGCCCACTATTTCTCCGATGTCCTAGTGCCATTGATAAAGGACGGTAAAAACAGCGAACTACCAACACAAGGACGCGGTCAATAATAAACAATAAACCAATAGATGGCGCTTTATTTTTTGTTCTATATGAAGAACTAGAAAGAAATTAGACAGGACGATTAAAAAAAACAATAAATATTTTTTATACGTTTGTATTTTTAATTATTTCAGGAGACTTTATTTGCTATGAACTTCAAAACAATATAAAAGAAAGAAAAATAAAAGTCGAAAATATATTAGCAACATTTTAAATATTTTCGCATAATTATAATTTATTTGCTCTCGGATATTTGCCGGAACAAACAGACAGACAGACAGACAAAAAAAAACTGTATTTTTGTTATCAGTAATTATTATGGATATATGTTATCCATAATAATTAATATATATGCATAAAACTGTTATTTTGATATTACAAACAGACTCTTCAATTTTATTTATTTGCACAGATAGTTAATAATATATATTATTTTTTATTAATAATATTATTATTTATTTGACATAAGGTAAATTTAGAGCTGAAGAAAATTCTTCCAAGTTTGAAGTCCTCCGAAAAATGATAACATACCTGCTACAGCACAATAATTGACTGGTAAATAATTTTCGTCACTGGAATCACTTTTAATGATAAATTTTAAATTGCACATCCTACACAAAAGAGTGAACTTCGACAAGAATCCATTTATGTTTTCTCCTACCAAATTAATGTGTTTTAAATTACAACCCAAGGGTTTAGGGGTAAGGGCGAGAAATATTCTGAAGATTTAAAAATAAATGCGATAAGTTTATTCGTCGTCCGATGTAATAATAATAATAATATTTATAAGTATTTTTTGTTGTGGACTTGTAGTAGTCTAAAAAAATAATACTTAAAGCTTACCTATGCGTTAGTAACTAAATACTAACTGCCAGATTTTATCTTCGACAACCTGTTCAAAATAATAATATTTACCTCAAGTTTAGGAATATTATCGGTGGATTCAACTGTCTCAGATACCTTTGCCGATACTTCAAACCAGTGATGGAAAAAAAACTATGACTCACAATAACATAAGAAGTATAAGAACGATCATGAGGAAGTTTCATATCACTTGGGCATCATCTTTACCTGGTAACATTTTCTAGAGGAATTATAACATCACTTTCTAATGTAACTGCAAGAGCCACATTTCCTAATCTGTACAACATATTTAATACATTTAAACTTAAAAAAACTTTCTTCAGCACTAATCTTACCTATTATGTCTAACTAGCTGTAGACTAGCTGTGGACGTAGCCTAAGTTACTCCTTACATCATTAGCTGTCTGACAGTGAGTCCTGTCAATCTCCGTACAGCCGTTTTGGAGATTTGTCGAAACAAACATACAGACAGACAGCCAGATAAAAAAAACTGTATTTTTGTTTTAAGTACTATGCGTACTTTCATAGCATTTAGTAAAAAACTGCTATTTTGACATTAGGAACAGACACTTCAGTATGTATAGATCGCCATATATAGGTAAAAAATACTAAAACCTACACAACTATTTGTATGAAAATACTTGTAGCTTTATCCATTGTTTCTTGCCCTTTGCAAGAAACAATGGATAAAGCTACAAGTATTTTAGGAGTATTTTCCTATTAGGCCAGTTCTAAGATAGTCGTAGGTCTATGCAAATGTGATAGTTTATCATTATACTTGTTTGTAACTATCTTTCTAAAATGTAAAGGGGATCCTCTTTGTCCATGTGGCGATTCTTTTTGTGTAATGTTTTAATGTAATATAAATAATAAAATTATTATCTATATTAGTATGTAGGTACTTATTACAAACTTATTGGTGAAAAACTTTCCGAAGTTTCACCTGCTTCTGAACTATTCGCCAAACGTCTCTTTTTACTGAAAAGATAAAAGAAAATATTAAAAATAAATATAAAAATTGAACAGGCGAACCTAGGTTTCGAGCTCGAATCTTGATATTCTGAACCAACGCAGATACCGCTAGACCAAACGAGCTTCACAGTTGCAGATGAATTTTCGCTATACGTTGTACAAAACAGCTTAGTGTAGCTTTTTGGTTTAGTTACGATTTCACTTCTGTTCGTGCAATATTTTGTCAATATTACAATATGAAAAATATAATACTTACTTTACTACTTCCATGAGATGTTTTTGTTTGTTGGTATAGAAGCGCTTTTTGCTGGCCTCCGACATTTTTGTTTGTTTCCCAATTATAGTAACAAATATTTTTAAACTTAGAACTAAATATATTTAAATTAACAACTTAGATAGTATAAATTAATAGTATATTTATTAAACTTATACCTACTTTACCAATGTCTATAATTTTTCAAACAACAAACAAAATATGAAGTGAATGGATGGCGAGGCAAAGCGACATACGTCCGTCTAGCTGCGCGTCTCTGCGATCACTGTCAGATTGCTTATAAAAGAAAGAGAAGCGCGATCACGCAGCGCTCGTAACTAATTATAAACCATAAAACAATTAATTACTTGAAAATAAGTGGAGTAGTCGAAAATAAAAAACAACCAGATTCTGTATTATAACATGATACGTTATTGTTAATTATTTTACCAACGTACGTTGTTAAGTAATACAGATATTTTTGTTAGAAGATCATTTTAAGAGGTTAGTTTGTGTTTTTTTTTTATCGAGAAAAAAAATCAAATTCGTGTTTTGAATACAACAGGGTTCTTAGAAATATGTTCAAGATTAACATATATTTTTTCTGCCGTCACAAACTACGTAGATTTGTCTAAAAAATTGTTTAGGATAATCCTATTTGGCTGTTGTCAGCGCCTTAAGCAACAAATATCAACACTGTGCATTTTAAGGAACAATTCGAGTTCCTCTATTTTGCTGGATAAGCCTTGAATATTTTGGTGAACTACAGTTAGACCACCTGTGGGCTTGTCCATTGTCTGACTTACTAGTTTAAACTAGGAGTCTTAATAACATTCAAAGTAGAACTGCTAACACTAAATGAATCCTGCAAAGTACTGTTTGTACCTAGGTCAGGGTGTAAATTAAATGCTAATAACTTAGCAAGTTGTCTTTTGTAGAATGTGGAAAGATACATTCTATCTTTCGTTAAAATAAAATTACGAATAAATTTATTCGTGTCAAAAAACAAAATATACTTACTATGTAAGTAAGTACTGTTATATAATAAAAGATTCAAGCTCTGTACATGCTTGTTTTGTAAATCAGATACCTACTGACTGCGAATAAGGTAGACTACATAAAATAAACTTACAACCTACTTTTTCATGCATGTATGTAATAGTTTCTGTTAATTTAATTATGTCTCTCTTTGTGACTGAGAAGCTGTCACCATATAATACTATAACTGTTGATCTATTATCTAAGGTGGTATTATTTAATTTACTAATTAAATTACAAAAATTTGATCCTGTTGAACAATAATTTATGACCCTATACTTTGTGTGACCTATAATAAACCTGCTAAAATCTATACCTAATTGGTCAGAAAAAATCACAACTTTATTTTCTGTAAAATTCAGAGTATGCTGGTCAGATAACAATCTGCAGTCAGAGTCAGACTTACTGCATTTACTGCTCTGTAATTGCCGTGTATTGGTGTGAGTGTTGTGTTGACCGATAAACGGTGGTAGCTTCAGGTCAGCATCATAACTTCGGCGACTAGCAGAATATCATCAGGGAATAGACGTGCCCGACAGGGTCGACGCATATGGATACGTAGGTACCTACTTAATTGATCATTCCACCTAGAACTGTTGTTATAGGTCCTAGGTGGTAGGGGCAAGGCAGGAAGAATAATTATGAAATACAATAAAATATTGAGTATTGACATAAAAAAAGTCTCCCTAGCCTCCCTGGTGCATGTGAAGGAGGGTCTTGTTGTAGGTATTTTCCGTTGTTAGAGCATCCAATCCCATATATAAATATGGGCTAAGCTTAGAGCCCTTTATTTAGTTTGGCGGAAATAATGCATAACTGGCCACTGGGCAGACGCTGGGGGTGGAATGGGACCTGCCTCCACCAAAAACCCGCCATGCTAGACGGCGCCTTAAAACCGCTCGGTTCGCCCGTGATGGAATGATGGCAACCTCTTGCTGCACAGTATATCTTCTACCCCCATCTCGCACGACAGGAACGAAGAAATCCATCGTAAAGGGTGGACACCGCCTCCTCCATCCGCATCGGAGCCAAGCTGCTGTGTGCCCCCCGGAGCTCGTTCAGTCCCACTCGGGCGGCTGGGCGGACTAGTGAAGCTTCCAACCCTCGCCAACTTATATGGTTAGCGGGCACATTACTCGCCCACCAAAAATATATGTTAGTATAATATATGGTTAGCGGACAGATTACGAGAGATGGATATAGTTGGAACATGCCGATGCCGTGTGCCCCGGAATCAAAGTCCACTGCAATAAAAGCCACGCACTGAAAGTATCCCACCCTAGCTACATTAGCTGGGACCAGTCCAGTATATAAACGGGTGTGAGTCTGTCTTTTAGGCTAGAAGTACTTCTTCTTACTACGACTGTGGTGCGCAGCAGTCTTAAGACTAGGTCCACCAACCTTATACCATCTGCCAGGAAACTTCAAGAGCCGGTCTCTTGTCTGCGTACAACAGATACCAATTTCAACACCGCCAAGATTGGTGGCGTTAAGGGCGACCTTTGCCTACATAATATGGTTATTGGCGTACGAAGTCTCAGCCCTCTGCCACCGGCGACACAGTCGTCATGATGGCGGCCATTTTCGATAAACAAAGCTTCCCAGACTGTGCGACCACCTGACGGCGCGGCCTTCTTTTTTCTACTTCCTCACTAGAGGGTAGTGATTAGACCAGGCATAGTAGTTGGGGCATTTGGGATGTCTGCTACAACAGCAGCGTCTTCTGGTTTGCGCTCCTCGGACAGTTATTGTCTCATACTGTTTTTGTTTCATACTTAACATAATAATAATTTTCAATGGTATTTGTACGAAATTGTTCTTACTTCTCAAATGGATAACTTGTAAAGCCTACTTAGCTGACAGTTTTCACATACCTACCTACCCAACATCAACCACTTAGCTAAAATTTGCACTTTAAAGCTTATTTCACAAACGGATCCATAAATAGTCTCTACAATCCAGTGCTCATATAAGACCTATATAATGATACCCCACACGATGGGGTACCTACCTACCTAGGTGAAAAAAAAATCACATCCCTACTTTTCATAATATATGGAGGCACTCTAAATATTTTTTTGTTAATTTTATTCTTTCACTTTGTCGGCATAAGTAATAAATGTATCCATGCAAAATTACAGCCTTCTAACACCAAGCCTCTGAGCTAAGCTGCGGACGGATATGGCGAAACTATGCCATTTTACGGAACTCTAAATAATAATAAATCTAATTTGTAGGCTATGCCAGTTTATGTAGGGTACACCTACCTACGCGTCTGGATTGAAGGCCCAGTTTTAATCCTATCAGCAAAGGGCTATGAATTTCTTAAACGTAATTATTAGGTATGTAGGTAGGTAATCACTTTTAAGAAATTCAGTCCTTTGCTCAAGTTTTTACTAATTTCCCTGTGAATTTTATTTTATTTTGCAAGGATTTAAGAAATAGGTCCCCGATCCAGATGCACATATATTTTGCTAGGGAACGCACACTCGAAATAGACCTGGGTACGATTTCGAGCAGTCATTGGTCAATTCACGGTCTGCTCCGCTCTAGTCTTGCACACACCTTGATACCGCCACACTACGGTGAAGTACGAATGAACTACAACGTCTTTAATACCTACCATGCATAGACATTGTTTTGGGATATTTTTCAAGTGCACGCTTGGATAGGCTCGTATCTTACCAGGATTGGACTAACTTCTAAATTTGTGAATCCCATAGCTCTATCTGCCATCTATGTAAGAGAGTATTCTCTTCAAGGGAATCTTGTTCGTAATAAAACAAAACATTGGACTTTTGAATTTTTATTATTAGATTTACACTGTCATTTACAATAAATTTCCATGTAGTTGGTAGGACATAAATCAATATTGCATAACACTAAGGCTAATTGCATTAGTATTTTTGTGGATAAATTAACAAAATATATGCAATATTACAAATTCAAATAAAAATAACGCTAATATCTTACTCTGGCACGCACTTGCTCCTGCCGCATGCCGCTATGCCACACTACAATTTGGAGTTCAGAGAACATCGGCCAGATATCGTTCACAGGTATCGTGAAGATGGAATGTTCGAGTAGCAACACGCGCGTCACCCATCGAGCGGTCGATGACGCGCGACGCACATCAAATAAATAATTTCCCAAGTGCATTACCTTAACCTAGCACAACTTTAGAACTACTGTTTGTCCTGTAAATCGTAAGAGATGTAGCGCTACAGCAATTTTCGAGAACTTGCGAAATTAAAAAAAATAAATTAAAATATACAAAATCTCTATCACAATACTCGTAAGTAATTAAAGCAATTCAAATGTGAATACTCCAAATGTTGTAATACGAACGAAGCGCGGGTACATCGACATGTCTTTAATTCTATTTAAGCTCAGCCACGGCCATCCCGTCGAGTCTCCGTCTCCGCAGAGCCACGCACTTTGTTCTTTATATAGCGTGCACTACACAGTAGTCACAGTTACACCAACTTATCATTTGCAATAAATACATACATGTACGATACGTAGTAGATATAGATGATAGATACACAAAGACCAACAGGGTGACGCCGCTATCACTTAGCTAAATATTGCAAGTAACTACATCATACCACCCTAATAATGTTACGTTTATCCTTTAAAATATATCAATAAATGATTCAAATGTATACAAATGCAGCGAGGGCGCGCGGAAGACTCGCTCGGCCGGGCCGGCCGTCCCGCTCGGCCCGGCCCGGCGGTCGGACCGCCCGGCCCGGCGGTCGGCCCGGCCCGGCCCGGCCGGACCGGCGGCGCCCCGCACGGAGCCACTAATACGAACTAGCAACAGTCTCAAAACAACAACCTAGCCACGAGATTAAACGTCCATTGTATAAAACTATTATTTGTGCAGACCGAATCAACACGGAGATGCGATTACAAAGTAAACACTATATCGACATAGGTGACGATACGCAACTCGCTAATGTATCCAACTATCGTTATCATATTGTTTGTATATCCCATTAAACATCCTCGACGCTATGGTGCTTGTTTCAAGTATCAACAGAGTTTTTAAATACATTAATTTTACACACGGTATAAAATACTTAGAAAATTTACAATTCCCACGTAAAGAAGAGGCCGCACGGCAAGTCGGTCGGTGTGTCGGTACGCGGGCGCGGTACGTCTCGCGCACTCGTCTGGTACGGGCCGACCGAGTACGGAGCGCGGTACGGGCCGAGACGCGCGCGCACTCGTCTGGTACGGGCCCACCGAGTACGGAGCACGGTACGGGCCGAGACACGCGTGCGGCCGAGGGACCACCAGCGGTCGGGCACAGTACAAGCTAGTCAACATCGCTAGAGATCAATCGAGTGCTTACAGTTATGAAAATACATCATAGAACATACAGTTAAAATGCAATACCAAAGTACTTTTTTCTTAACATTATTTTTTTTTTCGTAATTGAAAACAAATATATCAAAAGAAGTACATATTTATGTATATTACGCGTAGATAATTTGACACGATACATAAACGAAACGTTAGTATACAATATGAACGTCGCGTCCGGGCTCCGGAACGCGGAACTGACAATTTACGTCGGGGGGTAGGGAGGGGGCGACATTTGTGGAGGAGTACCATACAACCGGTTGTCATTGGGGGCTGGGTCTTACGTGATACTATAGTTATTTTTTTATTATATTTAAATAGAAGTCGGGGTATTACGAGACGTCCTGGTCCTCGACGTCCTGGGCCGTCTCCTTCTGCTCCTGGTCGGCGGACTCCCCGTCGCCCTGCATGTCGGACGTCCACAGCGTGAGGTTGTCCCGCAGCAGCTGCATGATGAGCGTGGAGTCCTTGTAGCTCTCCTCCGACAGCGTGTCCAGCTCCGCGATGGCGTCGTCGAACGCCGCCTTGGCCAGCCGGCACGCGCGGTCCGGGCTGTTTAGGATTTCGTAGTAGAATACCTGCACAGGAACAGATACAATCACATTACTCGACATTCTTCAATTTTGACTTAGTGTTGCTAACCACTACTGCTAACTAATTTGAAAAACCCTTAAACAAAAACCAGTCACGCGCGAGCGATCAACTTTGATCGCGCAGGGTGATGCGCTATGGCTGGTGTGAAGAACTCGGATGTCTTCAAAAATACCCCTAAAGATATTAAACCCCTAAAAAAAAACCCTATCCCGCTTATTTTCTCCTACATTTTGGAGGGAAACCCTCAAGTTGGTATCACTGAGACTAAAACATGTTTTACTTCGAGAACAATTAAATCATGTCTAAACAAAAAAAAACAGAATTATTTCAATCCTAAGATAAATGAAACAATAAATCTAAAAACATGTGACCTGGGTAAGTCGCGACACAAATTCCAGAGATATTATTCCGCGTAGTTTTAAAATAAGCAATTTACGCAGTCGCAAAATTAGGAACGTGTGTGAGTGACCTTGAACTCGGCTCGTTTGAATAGATGTCAGATACGTTATCGCGTGACGCAATATCCAACGGCCAGATACCGATACTGGCGAGCGTCCGCCACACTATTCGTTACTACTGGAAAATTGGCGTGCTAACTGGAAAGATAACTATATATATTATAAAACGGTCCTAACGTTCTTAAGTATTTAGATTGTAGTTTTTATTGCTGTTGAAACAAAGTTGAATAAAACGAGGTCATTTTTTAAATCGCTATGAACAGTTAAATGTATGTAGCCTAGGTCTCCGTCTATCTATGGTATTTTAGCACCAAAACAAATGGCTTTAGAAAGCTGGTCTGATGAAAATCCGTTAAAGTATTTTGTAGATAGCAATCTTAATATATTTGAGACAGTTTCTAATCACACTAACACATTATTTTTGTGTCTGCAGATAACAGCTTTAAGCTATTAGCTTGGGAGAAAACAGCGCCTGATACATAAATGCATACATTACGTCCACGAAGGTCGCGAATATATTCGTATCCTCATTAATTCAGCGCGCGTTACATCTCCATACGGTATATTAATGCTACGGTGTCCTCTCGCGGACACTCGGCGTCTTGGCCAAGGTCAGGCCCCTTATTTCTTTAGAGCTTACCTTTAGGATTTAGAGATTTATGTACACACGTTAAAGGTTTACAAATAATGGTATCTTTTAGGCTACCCGCTATTATCTTTTGTAATCCGTATTACTGAGTACAGCTAACGTAGTTTAAATAAGTTAGCCTTTTCACAAGAGACAGGGGCCACCTTTCTGAGAATACCGGTCCTAATCACAACGCGGGCAAACTTTGCATTTTCTGGTTAATTTCATTGCTGGTTTTAATACAGTTTAGAGCTACTTTTGTGTTACTGGTTTAATTCTTTTTAATTTAAAGCCAATTGTTGTGGGTTACTCTTAAAATCATTCGGTTTGCATGAGGCTAGTAATCGGAAAATTCAATTTCACAGAAAAAAATATTAGGATAACGTTATAGCTGCATATCTTATCAACGATAGAGTTATCGTTTATCCGAAGTTCTATGAAGTTCATTTACGCCAATAAGCTGGTAACAGCCATAACAAAATGTTATACAAAAATAGTTTTCGTATTGAAGTATAAACGGTCTGGTTAATATTGAGTTTTATCTCTGTTAATATCACAAGGAAAAAGTTAAAATACATCACATGACAACAGGCTCATAATAGGTGATTACTTTGCAACTTATTACCAGGAATCTTCGTATCATTCGTGGCAACGAACTTGTTTACCTTAGCGCTAAAACAACGCAACAGTATTTATCTCGCTATAATTCACCATAAATTGATAGTCTTAGTAAGAATTTGTTTCAGTTAGAACTTACGTAATCTAATACTTATATGGTTCGCCAACAAAAAGTACCTACTAAGTACATCTTATAGTAAATCGATATACGCTGTATTCTTACCAGCTACGGTGAAAAACAATTCGGTCGTCAACGCTATAATAACGCCATAAAACTGGCGGTCGCCATATGCCTTTATTACCTATTTACGAGTAGTGTTAAGTCTATAGGGTTACGTCTGTCGTAAATTCTAGAATAATTTAAGTTCAGTAATGAAACGGATTAATGTCTAAAATGCTGGAGATTACGAGCGATGAAAACGAAGTGTACACAGAGATTATTGAATGAAGCCTTGGTCTTGTAACACATGCGTCACTATAATTATGCCAGTCTTTAACACTGTCTCAAGACTACATAACTGAATACACTACATTTAGGCAGTCATAAATATCATCAAAATCGAGTTAGGAGTGGATACTTTTTCATTTTGCATATTATACAACCATTTCTGAAAAGTTTTGCCAATTGAATCTATAAGTTATCAACAAGTAACGCACATATCTATGTGACACGAGTGATTCACACGCGTGCGAGGTTGCGCCAGTCGCTCGGGTGACATCACACGCTGACGCGTACGGCCGGCGCGATACAGCGGAGCGCAAACATGCCGACCTAGCACATCACATAGCTCATACGCCTCACTTCACAGAATTATGCGCCATATATCCTCATGTCATACTAATATTGCCATTGTCAGGACTATGTTACCTACCTACGACCATTTCCTCCGTTTAGCAATTTTGACAAAACTTTGATTCTTCATAATTAAATACTTATGCATTTTCTAAAAGGGCACACGTCTTTGTAATTTTACTGTCAGAATAAAAAAAACTTACTACTTGCCCTTTCTGAAATTATTTCTGTAAACACCATGACGCCAAAATATAACGAAATGTTCCCATTTGAAATATTTAGAACTCATTAATATTAAAAAACGTATTTGTAAAAATGAGCGAGAAGTTTTTTTTGTTGAATTTAGAATTGAATATCGTAGAAGCAGCTGATATTTTGACTGCAAGTTATCAAAAAGCCAAAAGACAAAAAAAGTTAATTAAACAGTTTTAAATTCGTCCAATTATCTCCAGACTTTGTTATTGAGGGAAAACGTCTCTTATCATCAAGAGTTGTTATTAAAGCAATCATAGTACTAATTGCAATGAGTATGACTTATCAATAATACCGATATTATATCTGGCATCTTCAGTATCCAGTCTGTAATCAGTTGGTTACTATGTCACATATTTTACGTTGTAATCATTAAACATACGACAAATACAAACTTATCGTGACGCCATTTTACAGTGTAGAAAAACATAGCGATGGAATCATGTCTAAAATAATTTCGATATGAAATTTATATGAATTTTAAAAAGCGACTCTTGTCAAATGTTTTTGAAGTTACTTATACTGAGTGGAAACACGCGACGAATATATTCACTGTCAACGACAATATTTCGTAGATCAAGTCTAGATCTTTATCTATATTTCATGTATTTTTTGAGTCATGAAACAGCAACCCTTAGCGACCAACAAACAGTCGCTGTTGCTTTTTACAAGATAGCTTTTTTAAATGGTGTACTATACGCCTTCCTCACTGCCTTCTTCAGCAAGATAATAGGCAACAGGATACTCCGTAGATGAGCTAGGACGGTAATAACAGATGTTATTGTATACTCACTGAGAAGTTAAGCGCGAGACCGAGGCGTATGGGGTGTGTGGGAGGCAGTTCCGTCATGGCGATGTCGGAGGCGGCCTTGTACGCGACCAGCGAGTTCTCGGCCGCCTCCTTGCGGTCGTTGCCCGTCGCGAACTCGGCCAGGTATCGGTGGTAGTCGCCCTGGAACATACAACCCAAATATTAGCTAAAAACACCGACAAAACACCTATTGGTAGATAAGAGCTACCATCATTCTCATAAACCCTTGCAGAATATGTGAAAATGAACTAAAATCATGACGCCGCCAAAATATACCCAAAATTATCTGAAATACCAGCTATGTTGCCAAAAGGGACAGCAAGAAGAAATACAGCAATTAATCATGTCGCACATTCTTTAAAAAAAAACTGTAGTTACCTGACTAAACCGGCTCAGTGAAAAAATGGTTTTTGAATTAATTTTTAAACACGTTTTTATATTCACGATGTCATCAATGTGAATGTGGTGAACAGTTTAGGAAATTTGCACAAAAAAATAAAAAAAAGTTGTGCAGTTTACAAAGATTTCTTTTCTAGATATGAACGACAAGATTTGAAGTTACAACAAGACTAGATACTATTTTTTTTCCTGACTTAGGCCTCATTCGCCCGAGCGTATTTATAACGGGCGTAAATAAATCGCTCGTGCGAATGAGGGCTTTCTGAAAACCATGTATGCAATATAATAAATTTAACCACACTCAATTTCTATTGAAATTCCATCAAACAACAACTAGTGACGTCATACCTTTCTATTATCATATCACTTTTTTAATACTTACATTTTAAGATTATGAATTCCTTGACTAAAATTTTATTTTGAGACACCGTAAGTTATATGCCACTTTTTTCATTTATATCTATTGCACATTTTCAGCTCGACAACAACGCCACCGAAACATTGTGCTGACTAATATTGACTACAGATAAACTTCTAGATAAACCCTTGAATTGTCTTCTTATGACGCAATCACATACATAACTTGATCTACTCATATTTCTATGTAAAAATATTAGTTAATTTGCACAAGTTTAGCATTGGCATACATAAAACGAATTTGAAACTATTATAATTAGCTATCACAGTTTTGTCGGTTCATGTAAGTCAACTGTCCAGTTATGTGGTAACATTAAATTTAATAAACAGTTTATTTCAACTTAGCGGAATAATCGTAGGAATTTAACATACGTCATAGTCTCTCTACTCCATTAATGTTATACAATCTAATAATACAACCGTTCATGGTGTATATTCCAGTTGTAAAAGGATATAATTTAATTCTTTAGTATAATCACCGATCACTTAAACAAGATATTAATGATACGGTTGAGGGAACACTGATGGGTAATACGGCTTACCTACCTTGAACATGTTATACAACATGTAACAGAAATCTATTAAAAAAACCTATGCATTTTAGGACGTGCAATACCTTATTATCGTATTATGCTGTCTGTAGCTGAAATTTGACCTTAAAGGTAGTTTATCTTGTCCTCAATTTTCCCTGCTTATACTGTTTTGAAGTTGTCGTGTCGTATCAAGTGGCCCACAGAATTAGATATATAAAATAGGTATATTTCCTTACCTTCATTTTGTAATAGAAGACTTTAGATTCGCCGGTTTGTGAGCTGGGAATGAGGTGTTTGTCGAGCACGCCCAAGATGTCTGAGCAGATGTCGCGGAGCTCCTTCTCAACCTGGCTGCGGTACGCCCTGATCATATTCAGTTTGTCCTCCGCGCCCTGGAACAAACGTCACAATAACGTGTTATACATCACTGGTACATATTATAAAATCTCGATTCGTCGTCGCAGTGAAACTGGGGCGGAATTTGATTGAAATCCAATATAGTAGCTAGAAGCTTGGGTGACGCAGGATACCTTTTATCATGTTATGTTGATAACCGACATCTACGTTTTTATTTAGGCTTAACCAAAGTAGAGCAAAATATATTGCGAACTTGGCACCAAAAATCACATTCACACTTTCAACATTTGTATAATCCTATTGATTTATTCAATAAGGAAAAATAGTTTATTTTATAGGTAAAAGTGAATTGAGTAAATCACCATTCGCGTGATTAAACGAACATACCAATACGAAGTACTTTTCAATCCTTTCCTGTCCTATCCTTTAACTGTATAAATCCATAACGAAATGATCTATAAACTCACAGCGAGTAGAGCAAATCGATTCTATTTAATCCTTAATTGAGTTAGACCCCCTTCCCTCAACAGGGATACGAGTAAAGCAACAAAAATTTCATTTTCCTTAACTCCAGACATTTGAATTTACGATCGCACGACTACCGTGCTACTTTAGAAAGGAAAACCGAATCGATTACAGTATGCTTTTTTATTTAACAGATATCGAATAAAAACCGCTTTCGATTAACATAATAACGTTTTTAGAGTTGCTTAAATAAAATAGATTTTCTCTATTGTCCAATGTTAATCGAACCGAATGGTTAATGTTAATTGAAAACAAAAACCTAAATCCTAATATGTTACAAATATTAATGAAACGTTATTAAAGTGATGTTCTATGATATTGTTTATGCGTACAGGAGCATAAAAAGGTTCATTATTTTGTTACGCGTGTGGGAGCCACGCCCAGCTAAGTGTTATACAATACATCCTCTTTTATGCGAGTTTACATTTTACCTACCCACCCACAAATTCTGCTGACACTACACTACTTAGGAAAAACCGCTTTTTGTTACAAAATCTTTTGTTTCATTATGTATAAAGAAGTCGTATTCGAATTTCACTTTAAAATGCTTTAAAACACTTTTGTCATTAGTTTTTACGACACGGAACGATAAATTTCTATTGTGTAAATTTCGTAGCCTTAAAGCCTTAGTAAATGGATTTCCTTGTACGTGAAGGCATTGATTAATTCCAACATCTAATGATATAATCAAAAACTTGCGAAGTGTTACGGTCTTGGCACACCTGTTCCCATTGATGAAAATCGACTTACATCTAAGCTCGAAGCGCATAAATCAAGCATAGAAACACTGTGAAAGCTGAAAGCGAGGCTCGCTTGCAGAAACATGTCTAAATCAGCTTTTATGTTCTGAAGGTTATAAAAGGAGCACTTGTAAAAGAAGGCGTTACATAATTTAAAACATTCTCCGTTCGGCCGGTATCCAATGCATCCATTAGCCGCGGCTGTATGCGATACTACACCTGTGCCTCCGACCCCTTCGTTGGCCTAACAGGTGTGTGGGTTTATCTTTCTAAAAATAACCCCCCACCTTTGTACCCGCGGGCACTTAAATAGATAAACCTTATTTGTCATTAACTCGTTAGACTACTTAAAAGGGGAAACTTACTAAACAATAATTACAACCTTTTCGACGAAGTAAATTAATATACATAGTAGGGTTTTGGCGGAGGCAGCGTTCTCAAGTAAAGAGCGTCTAGAAACTTCTAAAGTTAATGTTAATATGTTTACAGCTCACTCTGTACGTTACAAATACGATTCAGTAGAAACGTGACGCATGTAACTTTGTCATTTGTTCGTCATTTATTAGCGAAATTAACAAGTTGGGCGCCAATGGCACGTACTACATTTATTTCACTATTTCAAATGGTTTGCGGTGTTTGGAAATTCAACATACATTACGTGATACAAACAGTTCTTTAGTTTCGTGTCAATCTGTAATCATGACGGATTTATTACGGAGATACGAATATAAAGTGGCGTTTTACAATACGTTCCATTTCCATAATTTTGAGCCAATATGCATACGATAAATCATCAGTGCAAAGTATGAAACATTATGCCTGATAATAATCAGAAAAAGTCAAGTTATTTAATATTTTCTTTTTTTAATAATTGCAAAAAACTGAGGCGGTGAAAAACTAATTATATTTACGAAGAAATGGGTCTTAGTCGCTTTAAGTAAAAATTTGATTAAAATTTCCAGCTCCAATCCATACTAATATTATAAATGTGAAAGTAACTCTGTCTGTCTGTCTGTCAGTTACGCTTTCACGCTCAAACTACTGAACCGATTTAGATGAAATTTGGTATGGAGATAGTTTAAGTCCCGGGGAAGGACATAGGATAGTTTTTATCGCGATAACCGACATCCACGCGGGCGGAGCCGCGGGCGAAAGCTAGTATAAAATATGCCATCCTTCCGCTTAAGGATTCAATTTTGAAAACGTGGCATACCAATTTATTACAACTAATTTCAAGTAATTCTTTCATATCTGTCATACGCGATCAAAACTTTAGCATCGGCCATTTGGTGTGGGCGCCTGATCAGTTAGTCACGACATCTAATTATATATGTAAAACTGATTTGCATATCATTAACTTTATTGAATGAACGTTCTATCAGCTCAGTACGCGGCGTGGTCAATATAAAGACGGACCGTCTCGACCTCTTGCCATCGAGTTTTACGATCCCATAAATTAGAATAGAACCAAAGCAGGAATGTGCAATGCGACCTCTGTCCGTGCAGAATGCACTTGTACCGTACCTGACATTGGCAGGAATGCGCAACTACGAGTCTCCTGAAGGTCGCCTTACCACTTTCGTACGGACAGCTGAGTCAACACCAGTATGATAATTGGTTCTTTACGCCAATCTAATTGACGAAAGAAACATTCAGAGCGCTCCAATCATTTTTAAATTTAGCTAAACTTGTACAAAATCGGTGAAAGTCGTTACTCAAGGTACAGAAAAAGTTCTAAATCTAGATTTTTATGTATGGTTTTGGCTTAGATCTATAAAAACTTTCTTACAAAAACGCTAATTTGCCTTCACTACGAGAACGACTCTCGACTACAATTACAATTAACAGCTCTGTACTATTGAAACGTCATGTCAAGGGGAAATCCCGAAAAACTGTGTAGCTCTGTTATCTAATCTAATGCACTAGATTCTATAGGAAGACCGCTGAACGTCCATTAAGTCAAATAATACACAAATTGATATGATATTTTTGAACAATTAATAATAATATGTAAAATATCTAAATATCCTGTAAGTATATTGATAGCATCACATCAAAGTCATAAAATATACATAAATATGTAATCACTGATCAGTCACTGTCGAATTCCGAGTATTTGGCCACTGGTGTTGGCAGACTATTGGCCGAAGCGGAATACTTAAACAAAAATCGATTGTAAGTTGTTGAAACGCCCTCATCCCCTTAGATATCAAGTAAATAGACTGAACAAATGCTTTGAACCAATTTAATGATTGTTTCAAATTATGACTTATTCATATTTACGTTTTCGTATTAAATATTTTTGTTACAAATAATTCTTGTTTTTTTTTTTTTCATTTAACTGTTTTATTTTTCAATTGCCTAGCTAAAGTACCTATCTTTAAACATAAGAAATAATTGAATATTTTATATGAAACAATCATTGTGCTGGTACCAAAGCATTTGTTCAGTCCATTTACTTGATTTTTAGGGGAAGGGGTGTAAAAAACCTGGATCAAGAAACCGCTTGGCAACAATCGGATTCATAATCTGCAAGTTTTGTGCAAAAACTGCGGTCCTCATATTTTGCACACTCAATTCCACTTTGCTCTATTTGAGCTTTTAAGCTAAATATCATTTGAGTGTCGAGATTAAATCGATTAATAACGAATAATTTCCTTAAAATCTATCTCAAATGTTAGCCAACACGTACATTTTTATGTGTACAGTTGCGACAAAACCCAGGGAATTGAGGTGACGCCGAAATACGCAGTGTAATGAGGAAAATGAGTCATACAGTGCCAGGGTTGTCTGCTAACACTGTTGCTAGACGAGGCGTCATAATTTGTGACCTTTTTTACTACTGCTGCGTATGTTTCAACCTTGATTTGTTTGCAAATCGATCATTGCCAACCTTAGTTCACTGTTGAACATTACAATTATACTAACAATGTTTTATAAATGACTAGCTTTTGCCCTATCTCTCTGCCCGCATGCTTCTCGGATTATCACGATAAAATTATGCCTATGTTACTCCTCCAGGTTCTAGCATCTTCAATACCAAATTTAATTAAAAGCAGGCATGAAAATCCATCAAACAGGCCGACGAACGCTTTAGGAATTATAAAATTAGCATCGAAGTAAGTATTTGCTCAATGCACTTATAATTTCAGTTATCATCTCCATCTATACCAAATTAAATGTATAAAATCTAATAAAATTGCTTGCAAGGATAACGGCTTTTGGGTGCTCTACTTAACCAGCTTAAAATCTAGATGTTGATTACAGCTAACATCAACTATCCTTAAGTTTTTGTGAACAGAATTGAAACCAGCTTAACCTACACGGAAACAGTTTAAAGTCATGAATCACAGTTAGTTAACCTTATGGCATCTTCCTATCCATTATCTCATTACTCTACTTGTAGATAATATTAGACTCAACTCAACTTCACAAAACACCTCTACATAGAAAGTAAGTTTTCATACAAACTCGCTCGAGCAATGCAACATATAGACATGGCTTACGGGAGTCACGAACACAATCTTGGACCACTTAGTTCCGAAGGTGTTTCTAGATTTTAATGCTTGTCTTCTGTACTTTGCATCAGTTTAGTCTAATGCCAAGTTATAATGGTCATTGAACCGTTAATTACGCGAGTGTACCGTAATGACGTCATCGAACCTGCCTATCGTGTGACCTACCTATGGAGGATACTATTTGAGAGGACAATTTCAGGGCAAATGTTTGTTCAAATTGATAATGTGGTTGGATTCGAAGTAGATAGAAATTGGGGTTTCTGGATCAGAGGAGATCCAGAAACACCCAATTTCAACCATTCAATCATTCTAATATTTCATTCATCCATTCAATAATTCTAGTATTCTAATATTTCAATCATTCATTCAATTATTCTTGTATTTTAATATTTCAATCATCCATTCAATCATTCTAGTATTCCAATAATTTAATAATTCTAATATTTACTCACTACGTTCGCTGTCGTGTAAAACTGTTCTTGAATGCCCAATATCTAATATAAAAATCTGACATTGATTACCGGATGTAATGTATTGATGTAATGATTTACCACACTTCGATACTTCAATTGAAAGTTATGAAGTTCATTCTTATAATCCCTACAATAACTGCTTTCGAGAAAATGATGAAATCAGAATCCCCATACACCAGCAAGACATATACGTGCTCCCATCAGCCAGTTCAATTTACATTGAGGGTCAAGCAAAGCTCTTCGGCAAAGACGGAAAACAGATTGAGAAGCCTGTTAAGTTCAGTAATAACCCTATTATGTTCTTGTTTCAAGACATCAGGTACGAAATAAATGGTATTGAAATAGATCGTATCAAAAATTCTGGAATTACGGCAACAATAAAATCATATGTGTCGCTAAACGAAGCGGAAAATAAAATGGCTACCTTGTGGGGTTGGAACTTAAACGGATTTAAAAGTGATGGTTGTTTTAGTGCTGTAATACCGCTAAATAAAATTTTAGGTTTTGCGGAAGATTACAATAAAATTGTGATAAATTGTAAACACGAACTTATATTGAATAGAAGTAACTCTAATATAAACAGCGTTATACTCACTGATGATATAGGACATTTTCAAATGAATATAGAAAGGGTGCAATGGAGGGTACCTCACATAAAAGTGTCAGATCGAGAACGACTGACACTTTTAAAACATTTAGAAAAAGATAAACCTATTCAAATAGCGTTCAGAAATTGGGATTTGTATGAGTACCCTTTACTACCAAAAACGACAAAGCATTCATGGTCAGTTAAAACTGCTTCACAATTGGAAAAACCTAGATATGTTATTTTCGGTTTACAAACGAATAGGAAAAATAATAAATTAAAAGATTCAACACTATTCGATCACTGTGAAGTGACGAACGTAACACTTTTTTTAAATTCGCAATATTATCCATATGAACCTTTAGGTCTAAAATTTTCTGACAACAAATACAGTATATTATATGAAATGTATGCAAAATTTCGTCAGTCGTATTACAACAGTTCGGCGGATCCCTTGCTCGACCTGAAGGCATTTAAAGAAAAGGCTCCCTTGTTTATAATAGATTGTTCAAGGCAAAACGATAGCCTAAAAACAGGTCCGGTAGACGTACGGCTAGAAATTGAATGTTCAGAATCAATACCGGATAACACTGCTGCATATTGTTTGATCATAAACGATCGATTAGTAGAATACAAACCTCTAAGTAACATAGTGCGCAGGTTGTCATGATTGCCATAGTAGACGTTCAAGGCTTTAAAACAGAGGCAAACGAATTTATACTGAAAGAAATTGCTATATGGTGTGATGGAAAACTGCAGGTGCTTTTAATTAAGCCACCATTTCCTTTTTACAATTTAACTAAACAGGAAAGGCGGCAAGTTGCATGGATAGAACGTAACCGAAAAGTATATTGGGGTGAAGGATTTATACCGTATTCAAATTATCAACATTTAGTTTTAGATGTTCTAAAAAATAAATGTATTTACACTAAAGGTTCTGAAAAAGTCTTATGGTTGAAAAAAATTTTAAATAATAATAATAATAGTGTTATTAATTTAGAGGATAAAGGTTGTCCTAATTTGTTAAGTCTATATGATCGATATGCGTCTTCTAGTTTGTATAGTTGTATTTATCACGAATCAATTTGTGCTTTAAAAAATGTACTGTGTTTAAAAAAATGGTGTTTTGTTAATAAACTTTTTTAAATAAATAAAATGTTTTTTCTTATACTTACTTTCCTACCACTCAATATTTATAAATTAGTTGAAAAGGCAATGAAACTTCATAATACAACATCCAGATTCTTCAGTTCCAAAAAATCAAGATAAGAAAAAAGCAGCTGATATTTTTACTTTATGCATTTGATAATTATCAGTTACAAACTGATAATTAATTTCAGTTCTCTACAAGGAGTTGATGTTACAGTTACATCTCATGTTTATCAGTTCTAAAATAAAGATGATTGATCAATGTGTTGACTGAACAGCGGAAAAATTATACTTTGAGCTTTTAATAGATGATTGAAATGATAGAATGATTAAAATATTAGAATACTAGAATGTTTGAATGGTTGAAATTGCGGGTTTCTGGATCTCCTCTGATACAGAAACCCCGATGGATGATTGAAATATTTGAATGACTGAATGGTTGAAGTTGCAGGTTTCCGGATCTCCTCTGATTCAGAAACCCCAATGGATGATTGAAATATTAGAATGATTGAAATTGGGTGTTTCTGGATCTCCTCTGATCCAGAAACCCCAATTTCTATCTACTATTCGAGTATCGATTTGTGTCAGGTATGTGACGTTCGAGCGGTAGGTATGTTGATATGAATTCATTATAATATTATAATGCGAAAGTAAATGGCTTGTTTGGTTTTAGCGGCTTAAATAACTGGGTCAATTTGAAGAAATTTGGGACAGAAGCAACCTTGTAACTTGGTGAAGAGTATGGAATACTTTTATGACAAATTACATGTTTTCGATAATAGAATACTTGTTGTCAATAATGACCTGTTTTTAATTAGATTTTAAAAAGTGACGCTGTAGCTGCTTTCTATTAGTGAGCCAAATATTATTTAAATATTCCATAAGTAATTTTATCGAAACCGGTTCAGAGTAACACAGACAGATGGTACAATTACATTTATACATGCACTAGCTGTCCCGCGCAACTTCGTATGCGTAAATTTTCCCCGTTTTTGCAACATTTCACGTCGCTACTCCGCTCTTATTAGTCGTAGCGCGATGTTATATAGCCTTCCTCGATAAATGGGCTATCTAACAAAAAAATATTTTTTCAAATCGGACCAGTAGTTCCTGAGATTAGCGCGTTTAAACAAACAAACAAACTCTTCCACTTTATAATATTAGTATAGATATGTATGCTGCGATATGTAGCTGAACCTTGCAACTTCGTTTGCTTCAATTTTACCCGTCTTTTCCAATTCATAAAAAATACTAAAATTGCGATTAAAAAACTACGACCTATTCTCATACAAAAAAAAAACATTAAAATTGAACAAGCCGTTTCGGAGGAGTTCGACCATAAACACCGTAATACGAGATTTTGATATATTAGAAGATGTAACAGTGTGTAGTGTTTAAAACAATCTCGGAACTGTTTGAGTGACGCTTGAGAACGCCACTTGTATCGCTTCAATTATATTGTTAACTTTATCACAATAGAAAATGTTCGTGGAAAGTGGACATAAACTTGTCCCGAGAGAAATACCGCGAGTATGACATTACGTTTATGATTAGCTCTTACGGGTTATTCTTAGCTAAGTTTGACGAAAATCTGCTCAGCAGTAAGAGTTGTTCTTTTTTATTCTCGAACACACACACCGAATTAGCACTGCAATTTTTAGTATTATTCTCAGACTAAAAAAAGAGCTTGGCAAAGAAAAATACCAAATGACAAGACATAAATCGTCTGCAAATTTTATTGATTCAAGCCACAGTCAAGTAAAATTTGTACAGCTTAAACCCCATCCTCCCCCCTCTCAAAGACAAATGAGGCAAAAATCTGATGAACCTATCTTTGGAAGCTACAATTGTCACAGACAAACATCTCTATCTATAGGCTGTAAAGACAGGGAGTCCGAACTCCGTAACTGTGGTTTATCATGTCGTCTCGCTTACGGCCGGTTTCAATAATCTATCTACCGATGGATTTGGCTACTAGAGGTAGAATTTGACATATTATTTTGTATTGAACTTATGTCAAATATATAGCTCTAGTAGACAAATCCATCGCTAGATAGATTATTGAGACCGGTCGTTAGAAGGAAACCCACAATATCCTTCTAAACATAGTGTCAAATCGTGGTTACCATAGTCACGAAAGAGAAAACGGTCTCGCCAATTTGTCAAACGTCAAATAGATTCAAATGTTTTCTTCAGTAAAAAAAATATAGTGTTGACTCCAGTTTACAGTTTAACCTTCTTGAATTACAGTCAGATTATAGCTTTTCAGAAATCGAGCGTTAAATGTCAAACCTGTAACACATTTTTCGCGAGTAAAATGCCGACGTTCAATCGCCGTCAAAATTAAATGAAAGTTCTCTATTAAATCATCCATCACCTACAAGCAATAACGTTTTAGAATTACATCACACGTCCCGAGTCCCCTAGATTAAACCCCTCAGGTTATCGATTAGCTGTCACTAACAGTTAGTATAGGTATAATCCTTGCAAACTTTTTTTTTACATTTCACCACCAATTATGTCAATCAAGCATCATTTGAATAACCGAGCATAGAATTTCAATCAACCGAGTTGGGACTCTTCTTTGAAAGTCTCCAATCGTATTTTATTTATCCCTTGAGAGCGACCGACTGGAACGAACGGGCAAACTGAACAGATATCTACATATAACTACGACTTACAGTTAATCTTATATGCCGTGCAAACGTAGACAATTTCGTGTTTTATGTTTGACACCAGCTCATGACTATCAGTAAATGTGTGCACAATAAAAAAAAAAAGCAGAATCAAACAGAACATCTCGATTTTTTTTTTTTTTTTTTAAAGTGTGTAAGTAAGTATCCCTGCATCCTTTAAATGCTACGATGTTGCAGACACAAAATAGACGTCGCAGACACACATGTAAAATATATAACACTCCTCTGGTACCACTTAACGCACGTGTTTGGTGTTAGCATCTAGAGTTTAAGACAATGAAAAATTACTAGTGGAACCTTAAGCAACAGTAACAAGTTTTCATACAAATGGTACGAGTAAGATAGTCACGTGTTAGGTGGCACCGAGTGGCAACTGTGTCACAGCAGGCGATAGGATACAGCCACCGCGTGCAGTCCGCCATGTTGGTAACAAAAGTGCCTGTGGACAGCTCTTAAATTGCTAACATATATTTCGATCGGGATGTATCCAGACAGTTTCTAAAGGCTTTGTTATAGTATGAAGGACGATACGCTACATCGCACCTAAATAAGACTGCGTCCATATTGCTAACACAGCGAAGGTACCTAGTTATAAATCTGGTCACGTTCTAAAAGTGTTATGAACATAAAATTCCACTTACTTTGGTTTCTTCCTTCTGTTCGATGGAGGATATGATTCGCCATGAGGCACGGCGCGCGCCTATCACATTTTTGTAGGCGACCGACAGTAGGTTCCTCTCCTCGACTGTTAGTTCATTGTCGGACACGTTGCGGGAGGCCACGTTCTTCATTGCCTCCACCATCTCTGTAATTAAACCACCAACAATATGTTAGAATGATAACTCATCGATTAGTTAGGGTACTGCCGACTGCGGGAAGATAAATTTTAGCAAAATAGCAACGCCCGGTCCTCTCTGTGGCGCTATTTCGCCGTCTAAGTACCAAGGTGCTTCTAAAGGGGACCTGTTTTTAAATTCTGTGTCAAGGCAACCATGGCCAAATGATTCTCGAAATCTCAAATAATACTTGTTGTGCTCATAAGCATAAAGGTAAGTCGCAAAACTGAGTGACATTTAAGCCTTCAGCCATTAGAGACTCCACAGAAATGTTATCACTCCAAAATGACGAAATTAAACAGTGAAACGCACAACAATATTTTGTTAAATAAAATCAAAAAAGTAACTCGGATTCAGTTATGAATAGAGAATGCATTGCTACGTTCCATTACTGCGAGTTTTTCGAAACTTATTTTTATGGTTAAATGCTTTTAACAAACTTACGAGCGCACATAATGCTCGAATATAAAAGCAGTAGACATTAAAACCGCGAAAGGTCAAAGCATTATACAATTCTTTCAACCCGTCCTCAGAGAACGGTAAAGATTGCTAAAATATCCACAGGCAAAGGTTACTGCGAGCTGGATCGATACGTATGAACTAGGGGTAGCCATGTCTCATTTACAAGTTGCAAACTATCGAACTTATAGAAAAAGCTGATGACATAAGAGCGACACTGAGCCTAAATACTTAAGTGTCCATTCTATGTGAAAAGTTTTGCGCTATCTCGGAATGTAGTTGGACAAGTTAGATAAAATTATTCTTTTATCGATGGGAACTTAGTCGTCGCGCGGAAAGACGCGGGGCCAAGGGGAGTGGGCGTCGCATAGACGGAGTCGCGAGCCAAACTAATATTTTTATTATGTGCTTAAAATTTGACGTTTTGACTATCTTCCTGCAATACGATTGCGGCGCAATAGGACGTATGGCCAACAAAGATTGCTACTACATTCCCATGTTAGATAAGAATCTAAAATCAACGAGATTTTTCGAGATATCGTTTCACAAACAGCTTCGGAGTTGATTTATTGCCTGGTTTTGTACGGTATGATTCTACAAGAGTCGATAAAAGATTTGATGTTAAGATGTTTAATCGATGTTAATTTAACGACGAGTGTCAAAAACCGCCGGACGTAAATCCATCGATCGTAACGGTAGAGTCCGAGAAGTAACAGGTAGTCAATAAGTAACTCGCGAGTTGGACCACGCGGTTTTCCTCAACAAGAACGTGCTGCGTAGGTTTTCCCGAAATAAAATACAGAAAAAGGGTGTCTATACTAAATTATATTGAAATTTCTCTTGGGTAGACACGCAAAAAATACTAAAACATTCTAGTATACAGTGTAACTCGAGCAGCACTTAGACCGCGTGATCGTAAAACAGGGAGGTTCCAGGTTATGAAATTATTTAGGGATATGTTTGCGGTTGGGCAGGCGCCATCTTAAGAATCTGGCCGCGGCAGCTGCGCCCCGACCATTTGGCACCCCCATTTGGTACAATATCCTTTTAATTCGTTTCGTTTTTCCGCTACAGCGAATTTGCGCAATAGCGTCGTCTGGAAAATCGCAATTAGTGTGTGCTAAACACGATGTGGGTACATAGGAGCGTGTGAGTCCAATTGGAACTATTCGGATTTTTACATTCAAATTACAGATAGAAAAAGGTCTCACTAGTGAGCCCCTATCTGATTCGTGTCACATGTGGTATTGAGATTGACCAAACATTGCGTATTCTTTAAATATTTAACTAGTCTTGGCGATAACCTCGAATATACATGGTAATGGATCTAGAGATATTGCAGTTATCCAAGATGACGAGGACTTTTTTCGGTCAACACATAAGGGGGTTCATAAATATAAATCCCGCTGCAAGGACACAGGTCTCCATTCTCAGAGAGGGATGAAACGTAATTGACCACACCATCAATCTGTCTGATGCTTTTTCCTATCATTATTTTTGAAAGCATCCAGATTGTCACGTCAGAGGTTTTTTTGCCTGTATCAAAGACGACATCTCAATTGTCTGGAAATTATTAAGTGGTTCCTGTTTCCACCTGTTTGGGTGCATTTATCTGATCATTGATTCATTAGCGATCAGAAGGTTGATCTATCAATCTATTCCATGAACAGTAAACCCTTACTGCATCAGAGAATGACATGCAGTTTTTTTATTATTTGTATAATGAGGTCATGACGCGCCGTCTAAGAATGTCGACGAGGCGGAGGCAATTGCAAAATACTTTCAACCTAAAAAGCTACTTAGTTCAATGCCCTTAAGCAATTTTCAAGCTGCACCCTTGAAGCTTTCAGTAAATACCTGACCGAATTATTTAATCGCGCGTGCTAGATTCGCCATTGCTGGCCTGTACTGTATTTTTTTTATGAAATAGGGGGCAAACAATCAACTGTGCTGATGGCAAGTGATTACAGTTGTGAAGGAATATTGCCAGTCAATGTGCCAATTTTATCACTCAATTCTAGTGCAAAGGAGTTTTTCATAGCCTGGAGTGCCCTATTTATTTTTAGAATAAAGGTGTATACAATTTGATAAATAAAGAGGTATACTAATAATTTATCCTCAGAAGAGGTACAATGTACCTAGTTGTCTTATCAGCATGAGAGAAATTCCCAAGACTTTCTTGACAATCTAGAACCCAAGATAGGTCAATGTTTAATTATGTAAATGAACATAGCCTTTATTTATCAATATGTTCATATTGACCCATAAGAATCAAATAATCTGCACTTTATCTACAAATTACTGTAGCAGTGTCTAATTAGCCTCGAGCTTATTAAATTAGCAGTAAAAATATCAATAACTTTTTAATTATCATTAGCTGTAAAATCAAAATAGAGAACATTAAACCCACACTAATAATTCAAGTAACAAATAACGTATCTACCTGAGCTTATTAACAACAAACTGAACTCATTTTGCAGAATGTTTAGAAAGTAGTAATTAAATAAACTTGGCTGCAACTCCATATTATTATAATATTTGAGAAATTATATGAGTTTGTTACTTTAATTAGCTGGACATGAGCATTTCATTAATATTAATTATATTAATCATTTTAAACTATATTACCTATAGTGTATAGTTATGGTTTGAACTGGTAGCAGATATAGCCAATTATAAATGTTTAATATGTTTAATTGGAATTTCAAGACATTTGTAGGAAAATATCAATTAGTTAGAAAACCATTGTAGTTCTTAGAAAAGGTAATGAGTTGCTTGCTTTTCTTGGGTGAGTAAGCAGATTATTACAATATATATTCATAAATTACTCATAGTAGAAATCTGAAAGTGCTAGTGTTACAACTCTTTAGTTTGATTTGTGATTAGTCATTAACTTTAAGAGTTATTTTTCATATGATTTAAAATGGGTGTGGCCTTGCAACCTTTGCAATTATGTAGAAGAATAGATACACAATGTGCTCCATAGCTACTGTTGGTTCATAGGATCATAAATATCTATAGTATACTTCAATTAGACAATATCAGATGAACTTTTTGTGTGCCTGCACATGTCAATGACAGCAAATGTCATCTTTTATTGATCATTTCCAATTGACAATTATATTATCTCTTCAGTATGATTTGCATGCCAATTTCTTCATTTTCAGGTCAAAATCTTTTACAAATTAGGTCATATAACCTTATGGAGATCAGGACCCACTGTGATAAGATACCACTTGGTATTTTTCAATGATAATTCTAACAAAGGTCAATGAACTGCACACCTATGATAAATTTATAAAAAGACGTAAAATAAAGCGTAGAGGCTCACATAAACCAATACTGATAAACCTTTACAATGACGGCGTTGATTCAAAAAAGTCGTTTGCGATAAAATAAAGAGCTCACAGGTAGGTTCCCGTGCAACTAAATGTGAACAATAGGTGAAATCGGAGGCGACGTAAAATTACAGCGCCTAATAAACCAGAACATTCTACTAATCTAAACTCTATCTAGAGATCTGCCCAAGGTACGACATGCATGACCGAATCCTATGACATCGATCGCATTTTACTTCTTCGGGACGGGAAAAAATAGGAGACGAATCTTTTTCACATCCACAAGTATCGATTGTTGCACCAGATGACATTGCTTTTTACGACTGAAAAATGTATTATTACACCACCGTGAAGGTTTCACCGAGGCTTACAGGGCTTTTCTTCAGTTTTTTGAACGTAAAAAACCTAAGGACATCCCACCGGCGGATGACGCATCGATCGCTGACCAAGCCTAACGAATGCCATTGATTTGTTAGTTCGCTAATAAATGATTATAATTGAATGTATTACGAGAGTTTCCCCGCGAAAAACGACTTCACGAAGGCTTATCAGGTAATAGAATCTAGATTTTTTTCCAACTATCACAAAATCGTCTTTCAACTGTCGGCGAAAATACGATAGAATTTTCATCAGAATATAGAAGATAGAACGAAAATATGTACTCACCATCATAGCGCTCAGCCTGCTCGGCTAACTTAGCTTTATACACATTATCTTCCCTTTCCGACATTGTGGATGACAAATGATTTTTCACTAACTAAAACCGAATCGCCAGGTCACTAATTCACCAAGATGGCCGCGCCCGCCAACCGAATCCGAATTCGATCTTCAACTAAACTCCGCCCATGACGTCATAGAAATGGCAACTTCCGTTGAGTAATAATTACCAGAGAAATAAATCTATTTTCTACTATTCATTATAGAACTTTTGTTACTAAAAACGATAATAATTTTTTATAAGTATGAACAATATAGTCCTACGATTCTATAAGCTCAAAAATTAAAAATAAATATTACTTCTTTACAATCATTACACAGTTTTATCTAAAAAGTGTAAATAAAAATAAATGGAACTAAAAAAGTAATTAAATAAATTTTACAAAATTCTCAGTTTGCGTAAAAGTAATTTGTATTTAGTATATTAAAAAAATACTACTAAAATACTTTCTTCAGTATTTAAAAAAAAATACTGAAGAATACCATTTCAGTACCAAAACCTACTAAAAATATTTTTCCGGTAGTAATACTAAGGTGACAGTTGTTTGACATTTTATCTAATACATTTTTAAATTCTTATTCGGTACCAGACGGTTTTTCATTTTTTTTTTTTGTGAATTTGTGGTCCTGTAGAGTTTTTGTAACTAAAATCTTATAACTTACTAATGTTTAAACAGCGTTAGTAGGGGTCTTGTCTACTTCTCATTTCATTTGCCCGCCCAGCGCTGTGCTATAACTTTGGTACCTCTATTTCGCTCGATCGCCGTTTCAATAGTGCGAGTGTTGTAGTGTCAGAGGTTACGTCGCGTCAGCTTTCTTATATTCAGGTTTATGACTCTCCTGTCTGACGAAGACATTTGCGTGTCTCGTCTTTCCCTTATTAGTTCAAGAGTCTCGAGTGAGAGTTAGGACTCCCTGTTTTCGCGATTGCCGGAAAACCACTTCCAAGATACGTCCTGTAGCGTTTCAACCACTGTGTCGGTTTTCTCGTCCACCGTGCTATTTTTTCCAGCGATGCGAAACGGTTCTGAAGCTCGAACTGGAACTTCTTGGAGCCTAAGGCTATCTGGGGAACAGTAGGTTGGTCAGTAGAATACGCCTCATCATTCGAAGTCTTTCGGCCTTGAAGCTGATATTTAGGTAGCCTCGAATCAGTCTGTGATTGCTGCTAGTATTGAACCTGTTGATCACTAAGACGTCTCTAAATTTAAACTACTTATCGTATCTTGTTACACTATACGTAAGAGACTTAGGTATTTCAAAATATATGGTCAAAACAATACACAATCAACATCCTGGGGTCCAATTTTCGTGATATAAGAAGTGAAAACAAATATTTACTCTATTTTTCCAAAAAAATAAAATCTAGTTTGACAAATACACTATGATAAATACACGTTTTATTTATCTTCTCTATTCTAAACCTAAAAAAAAAATATAGTTTTACCAAACAAAAATGTCTTATAATCATGCCAATTTAGGTATGTAGTTTATTGTACTGCGCGATCGCTTTTTTTCAGCTTATTTTAATTTATCTGGTTAATTTCTGTATAGAGGTTATGGTGGATTTTTTAATGTTATTAAGTAAACGGAAGCAAATTTTTAGCTGAAATTTTGCATTCATATATGAGATAAAATTAACTAAAAATTAATACTATTAATTTAACCGTTAAAATGTTGATAAGGAGTTAATTTTAAGTTTAAAAGTTCTGCCTGTGTGGCGCAGTGAAAATGTGTCTGACTGCTACGCAAGAGGTCGTGGTTTCGATTCCCTTATGGGGACATCACTTTCTGTGATCCACAAATTGTTGTACTGAGTCTGGGTGTACTTTGTGTCCGTGACTTGTATGTTTGTAATGTTCCCCGCGGCACATGGCTTGTACCCTACTGCGGGACTCGTCTTATGTATTAAAAAAATAAAAGAAAGAAAATTAACTTAGCCGGATGAAACAAAATATTCGTTATAAATCATAAATTGGTATAAGTAGGCTTATGAAATTTTGTGTGATTGATTAAATTTGGTGAAAAAGTGTCTTGTAGTAGACGTTTTAAGGTTTCTAATTTTTGGAAATATTCGCTCCGAAAGTTGCCTAAAATATAAAGGTAGCGCTTTGCAAATGCTTTAAATTAGAATTATTGCGGAAAAACTGCGTTTCTCAACAAAGGGCAAAAGTGCCATGAGCGTACGCTCTTCTGCTGGTGCAAATAATCAAATCGGATTTTTTTATACAGCAACGGGTCCGGAACCCTACACTGAGGATGATCTGACATGCTCTTTCCCGTATAGTACTGCGTACATTAACTCTAAAAAGCGCCATTTAGTGAAGTGGAACTGATGAAGTCTCCTTCATTGGTTCCTTATTCTTGCAGTTCTATCTTCCTGACTGAACTTAATAAATATTAATAATTATAAAAAATAAAATGTAAATTAATATTAAATATTTCACGGGTTACGACTTTACGAGTCGACTACTATAATAAGGTACGTCACAATGCATTAAACCCAAACTCTTCACCTCCAAAACACCTCGTAATGGAGCTGATGGTAACGTATCAGGTGAATAACAAATAAGTTATTTTTATTTATTTGTTTTATTTAAATAAATGAATTATATTTAATTTATTTTATTTCAACAACAATACACACGCGAGGATTGATTTTGACGAATAAACGACGGTTGATATAGGAACCAAGTAGGAGCCATCGATTTTATAAAAGTAGTTCAAAAGTAACCGGAATTTATTCCTAAAAACCGTAAAATCAACTCTAGTTTTGAATAACTTCCTAAATGTCATTTGTCAAAACGCACGCTTGGTCGCGTTCCAGTGCGTAAAACTATACTTTATTGAAATGTAAATGTGAGTGTCTCCCTTACACTAATGCGTAATTCAATGTAAAAATTAGACTTTATGCTAGAAAATAGAGATTTTAGGTTTGGAATATGTCTAGCAGCCATTTTTGTTGTAGACGGATGTCGGTGTTCTTTTCTGAATATCGTATTTCTGTTGAATAAAACACATATTTACCCCAATAATCATTTATTTCCAAATATTTCCTTCAGTCTATACAATTACAATAAAAATGCAACCCTAAAACTATATGTGGTGTGTTTGAACAAAGAATAATTCAATTTAAGTGGAATTTTTTTTTGATTACATATTTTGTCGTTATTGTATGTTTTAACAATTTCTTGAAGATATTGTGAGGTGTAACAATGTCTAACGTTGGCTATGACCTCGATACGTCGGGTGGGCTAATGCCGGTTTGTTGTTTTCTATTTGTAATAAGAAAAAGTTTGAATGCTGGAGTTGTTCTTGATACATGGCGCCATTTTAGTTAAGTTTTGTAAGAAGCAGCCTTGATGCTGATCTAAGTTTACTTATGACGGTATTGGGATGTCTTTTAGCTCATTCGGGCGCTTATAAAGCCGCCGGACGAAGATTTGAACGCCCAAAAACCAAAGAAGCCCCAACATCCTTATTACAAAAGGCCTGGGAAAGGTCACAATCACGACTCCTGCGACGCGTGTGGGGAAGGCGGCGATCTTATATGCTGTGATCGATGCCCTGCTAGCTTCCATCTTGGGTGCTAGTAAGTAATATACTGGATGTTTATAGGAATTACTCAGACAACAAGGAAAGATCACAGTAAGCTATGTGCCTCTGCTGATTCTACAATAATATTAAAATTGGTAAGACTTTATCATAGATTTAGACTAATGTGCGAAGGCCTAAAATAGTTTATAATTACAACAAAATAAAATGATTATTATCTAAAACAAAAATATCTAAATATATAAGGTAATCAGATATATCGCTATGACACAAAATTGATTCTATGAATGAGTAAAGGCCAGGGCAGTACAGTGCTTATTTCTAGTGGTAGTATAGTTACTAGTATACTTTTGTAACACCTTGTTAACAACTCCTGGTTTAATACATTATCTATTTTCTACTATAATAAGTTTGTATACTATAGTAGTATGACATGAGTTTTGCTAACTAGACGATTTTTGCCAGTATTTTTCCCTGTACCTTTATAAAAAAAAAAGAATAGACCAACCCCCTCCTCCTAAATTGTCTTAAGTAATAATTGAATGGTGCCTTAAAGAAGAAGTTTACAATGCATGTTAGCTCAATGCGTGCTCAACATCTGGTAATGTTTGGGTAACAGTTTGCCAATGGCTAAGCAGCCAGCACCTTATTATGCTTGCAGGCTATGTTAGCAATGCAATCAAAATCAATAGATTGATAAATGAAAAACTGGTAGACAGTATTTCAAGTAAGCAACTTTTTCTCTGTGTTTTAGAATTGGTATTGTTTTGTTATTAACAATAAGGTTATAGTGGACTGTTTTTGTTACACTTGATAATTGATTATATTAACTTTCTTTGAGAATGTATCCTGTAACTTCATGAGGTTACCTAAATCTTCTAGAACAAAAAAATTTAAGACTGTAAGACATGACCAATTAAGTATTTGAATGTCAAATCTACCAATAAGAATAAATTGTTGTACTTTTTAATTTAAAATTATTATTAAATTATCTGAAAAAGTATTTGCCAGAATATAACATGTTTATCTTTACTTCTAAACTAATAATATTATAAAGAGGTAAAGTTTGTGAGTTTGTAGGAGGTACTCTCTGGATCTTCTAAGCTGAATTACAAAATTATTTTACCAATTGAAAGCTACATTATTTGTGAGTGTCATAGGCTATATAACATCACATTACAACCAATAGGAGCTAAAAAAGTTGCTAGTGTATTTATAATCAAAATAAATACTAAAAGTAATTGATTTGACATTAGAAAATTATGACAATACAAATCTCTACAGTGCTCAGCGCTAATTGTTTTAATATTTTATGAAAAGACACATTTGACTTGACATTCAAATACCCAATTAATACCAGGCTTGTGCAGTAGTTACATGCCCGTTGCCTTTTTTATGGAGTTTGTCTTGGTTTTTGTAGTTCATGACCCTGACTTCTTAGCTAGAGTTTGTGGGTTCAATTCTCATCTAGGATAAATGTTTGTCTGATGAGTGTGATTGTTTGTTCTGTGTCTGTATAATTTATCCATAATATGTCTATGAAATATACACAGTACCAATTTAGTCAGTCAAACCTGGTAGGGGGATGATCAGACCATGAAACTGAAACAATTTTTTTTGAAAAACAAATCCCTTTTTTTATGACTCCACTTTGTTTGGTAAGTATACCTAGTTCAGTGGTGGAGTACCGACATGTATTATATCGAAAAATAACAACTCGGTAAAGTACCTACAAGGTCACATGTTAAAGTGCAGTAACCATTGCACTTAACGCAGATTGAAGTGCGACGCAAATCTTGATTAACACTTTCATGAAAAAGATTAATGTACTTTTTACCCAACTGTAAGGAAGGGTTATGTTTTTATTTTCAAAAACTTCACTTCAGTATCATAGTCTGAGCACCCCCCTGCAAGGATTCATCTAACTGAATCTGCACCCAAGTATGTTTATCAGTTGGCTGGTTGCAATAGTACAGGCTCTGCCTAGTTTGACTTTGTCCCAAAATAAGGAAAAAACTTATCTATTGACCTGTAATCTGCTTGTAATTAGACAAATCAAAGTAGGAGATTAAAATGGTAAAAACACAATAGTACCTACAATAAGAAACTTTCAGAGAAACAATGTTGAAATACATAATTTTTACTAGACCAACATTATTTTCAAGTGACCCGCCATTGGACGAGAACGACATACCGGCAGGCTTGTGGCTGTGCAAGGAGTGTCAGGGATCGGATGACAATAGACCTGCTAGTTCTCGTAGCAGTCGGGCACAGTCTCCTGCCGATAGCAAATCTGATAATGAGAAAAAGACTAGGTAATGCAAATCTGTACTTTTAGATAATAAGCTGGACTTTATTAAAATGATTTATCATTTTATGAATATACATCCAACTGTCTGTGTATTATCGGCCAAAAAATGTCTAAAAAGTGGAACATATAAAAAACCTTTTGTGTTTTTAAGAACATGAAAAACACAAAAGGATTTCTGAGTGCTGTAGGTTCAATGTCATATTTAGCAATGTGAGATTGAGGGTCCCACATTACTGGCAATCCTGTTAACCCCTCCAGCTAATGTCAATGGCTTGTGTTAGGAGTGGGTTCACGTCGGTAGTATAATGGATAGAATTCGAACCCGCGACCTCACGATTGCGAGACCGATGCCTTAGCCATTAGGCTACCGCCGCTTTAAAATGATGCAAATATATTGCTTTATCTGTGGACCGACTGTGGTGATGTTGCTTTACCTCACAGATCTCTTGTTCTGCTTTGACTGACTACTGGGGCCCTTTTAACAATGAACAACAAATTCTAATTTTCTTCCAGATCGTTACGTAATCGCTCAAACTCAGCTAAGAAGCGTAGCAAAGATGATGATGATGACATTAAGAAAGAACCACAGGAGAAGGAGAATGAAAAAGAAAAGGAAAAGGAGAAGGATCTGAGTCCCATGGAGATCCTGGTGAAGGCTGCCAAGATAATGAATCCTAGACAATTTGAACTGCCCAGGGAGATGCGGATACCTTGTATATTCCCTGGCACTGATAAAGGTATATTGATTAAGATAGAATTGCTTGTTAAAATATATAGATGTTATCTTATATATTTTATCAAGCAATTCTTGTATATATAACCTGAATCTCGTTAACAGCTCCAACTATTTTCATGAAATTTAGTATGCATCGGTAGCGATAAACTGATGTATATAGGTTTCATTTTTAGAAAAAAATACCGAGCAAAACTTGGCCATTCAGGTACTCTTTAACTACTTTTATACTTATTGCTTTTTACTTTTTTCTACCGTGTACCATTACCACAGTTTCATAACCATTTATGATTAAATACTTTTCGATTTAGAAGCAGTTACGATCGAAGCCCTTCCGATTCGTAACTAGTTACGATCGAAGCCTATTTTATTCCTTACCAGTTCCGATCGAAGACTTTGATTCCTAGGCAGTTATGAGCGAAGACTTCTATTCGAAACCGATTATAATCGAAGCCATACCGATTTGTAACGAGCTATGATAGAATACTTACATTCATAACCAGTTACAATTGAAGCCTTTCCGATTTGTAACCAATTACAATCGAAGCTTTTTTGATTCGTAACTAGTTACGATCGAAGCCTATTCGATTCGTAATCAGTTATGATCGAAGCCATTCTGAATTCTAACCAGTTATAATCGAAGCTATTTTGATTCGTTAGCAGTACTACTATTTAGTAGTAACAATTTTTTTAATAAAATTCTCTGAGGATGACTGATAAACCTCTTCTTCAGATCCTGGGAAGAATGGTAACGGTTCTCTAGTGTCAGTGGACGCTTGGGGCTGCGTGCCTCTGCCAGCGAAGTCATGCTTCGTGTGTCAAGGCACTTGCAAGCAAGCACCACTACTGCAGTGTGATTACTGTCCGCTGTTGTTTCATCAGGTAATTTGTTTGGCTTTTTAAACCATTCTTTTTTTTGTCGTGTACGCGATGCGCCTTGAAATGACACTGTAGTCATGTTTGCATAATTTAAAACAATGTCATTTCTGCAGTATGTGTGTCTTATCTAACTACTGGAGATCTTCTAAACTACCGGACGGATTTTGCAGCAGTTTTCACTATTGTTTTATATGTATAATACATGCATATTTGTATAGATTGCGATGAAATCTGCGTGCAAAGCCGGGGCGGGCCGCTAGTCTATACCAATCTATACTAATATTATAAAGCTGAAGAGTTTGTTTGTTTGAACGCGATAATCTCAGGAACTACTAGTCCAAATTGAAAAAAGCTTTTACTTTTAGATAGCCCATTAAACGAAGAATGCTATAGGCTATACAACATCACGCTACGACCAATAGCAGCGGAGTAGCAATGAAAAATATTGCGTAAAACGGGTATAATTTCCGCCGACGAAGTTGCGTGGGTCAGCTAGTAAGGTATATGAATGGCTAGTAATTTGTATTTACATTAGCGAAAATAAATTGTACTTCTTACGTGTAAAAGAAATAAAATAAAATTATGAATAAAGTGCAGTTGTTGTCGAATGACATCACCAATTATTGTTTTTTTTTCCTTTCTTTTTTTAAAAGATAACTAGTAATGTGGGATTGTGGTCCTACATTACTAGCAATCCTGTTAACACCTCCAGCTAAGCTCTATGGCTTGTGTTAGGAATGGGTTCACGTCGGTAGTATAATGCCAGGATTCGAACCCACGACCTCACGATTGGGAGACCGATGCCTTAGCCATTAGTCTACCGCCACTTACTAAACCAATTACTAAGCGCATGAATATTATGCGCCATAAATGGACCAGTAATGTTAATGCACACACAGACTGGACGACTAATGAAAAAGTACTATACATAAACAGCCCAGAAATACTCATGAATGGCGGCTTTCGGCAGAACTTAACTAAATCAGGACCCTGTAATAAGAGTTAAGGAGTACCTAAGGGTTCCAACTTGGACCCGGTCCGCAGTGCGCTTACTACAGAACAGTGTAATAAGATTTAGGTCTGTTAGGGCACTTAATAGAGTTGAGGCGTACTTGCAAAAACACGTACCGAGTCTTAGTAGTATGAATACTTATAGAATTAGTTTCTATAAATATTCGTACTAGTAAGACTCGGTACGTGTTTTTCCAAAAACAAGTTCCTCAAGTATTTTGAAGTATTCGTTTGAGCCTGTCAAGTCAAATATTTGCGGGCAAAAGCATAGTAGTTTTATTTGGTATGAGAAAAAATAAAAGTAGTTCGTTCAAAGTTTTGACCTAAAAGCCATAGAACTCGTGAAGCAAAAAGTTAAAGCCCAAATGTTGGGTCTGCGCCCTATAGTTCGTAAGATATAGGTTAAAAGTTTGACCACGTGATCAAATAGAAATAATAACAGTAAGTAATAAAAACAACATTTTTATTTTATTTTTGGCGCGGTGGAAGTGTGTCCGACTGCTACGCAAGAGGTCGTAGGTTCGATTCCCACACGGGACACCACTTTGTGTGATCCACAAAATGTTTTTTGAGTCTGGGTGTACTTTGTTTCCGAGACTTGTATGTTTGTAAAGTTCCTCGATGTTCTCTACTGCGGGAATCGTCTTTAAAAAAAAATGTTCTGTGTACTTATGCAGTTGTAGTTTGTGTCCAAATAAGTGGCCACACCCATCCTAAATTGTGTGCCCTGATTTAGGGTAGTGTAATAGCTGATTGAGCCCTAAGGTACTCAAAGCTAATATTTGATTGTTTCAGGATTGCCTGGATCCTCCCCTGACTGCCCTTCCTACAGGCCGTTGGATGTGTCCTAATCATGTCGAGCAGTATATTGTAAGTATATCCAACCTGTTCTCTACATTACATTTTATTATTATATTATTTACACTACAATGTTGATAATGGTTCATTAAATGTTGCATCTTGTTTGGGTTAAAGCATTGTCAAGTAAGAAACATTACGTGCATTAAATGTTGATAAACTTTCGCGATTTGTACACATTATAGAATTATATATACTACGGGTCTTAATCGCGTGAATAATTTGAGGTAAAATACCTTGTTTATTGCACGACGTTTTTGCAGTCTACCTGTGACCACGGCCGTTGCAATATGGTAGTATATATAATTTTATAATTATGTGCATTCATTCTATCCTTTAACATTATGGATTCCATTCCAATCACACTCAATCTGAAAAAAACAACGAATAGACTGTATAATCTATGTTAATATTATAAAGAGAAAATATGATTTTTTGTATTTTTGTTTATAATGTATAAACTCAAAAACTACTGGACCGATTTAAAAAATATCTTTCACTTATAGAATGCTACACTATCGGGGAGTAACAAAGGTTATATTTTATAGTCAAACAAAATGGAGATTCCTACGAAAATTGCAATAATTTAATTCAAGGAATAAAAAATTTTGTTTATTTGGCTTGCGCTGCTAAACCTATGGATGATACATCAAAATAATGTACTACATATTAATAGTACTCATTATTTCCCACAAAAAAGTCTGCAAGGCTATATGTAATAGTTAGTATTATAGTTAAATCACAAAAACCACTTTTTGTTCAAAGGATGACGGGCAAAAGTGTGCGGACTCTGGTCTAGTAAGCAATAAAAATAAGCTAAGATAAAGCTAATAAGTTTGCAGATCATTAAAAAAGCTTTCTGTTGATGTATAACTTTTTGTTATTAGTTATTGGGCTGAGAAGCCATACCTATATTAATCTTTCGCGATGCCTTTAAGTAGAGATAACTTTTCCCCACAGTGATTTCGGAATTCTCGCAATTGAATAAATTACAGATCCCTACTAATATATAAATGTGAATGTAAGTTTGTTTGTTACGCTTTCACGCGAAAACTACTCAACCGATCATCATGAAACTTTGTACACATATTCTTGGAGGTATTAGAAGTAACATAGGATTATATAAAAAAAAATAGGGGAAAATTTACGCAGACGAAGTTGCGCGGGACAGCTAGTCAATAAATAAACTTTCACTTGTCATTTTGGTTATTAGGTTATATGAGGAGGCGTAAAACTAACCGCTCACGCAGCTAATAGGTAACGATATTTTTTTTCGGCAGTTATGTCAGGCTTCTCATCATAGTAAAAGTTGTTGAATGTAGAAAAACCTTTGTGATGACATAATTATCACTTGTCGTTATCGCCAGCAGTTTGAACGGTTAACAATCAACTATTAATATCTGCATTTCTTTTGTTTACACGGTATCTACATAAGTATATATGTTTCTTGAGCGATAATATCGTTACTCGCTTCTCGTTTCGTTGGTGGGACAGGTGCTTATGTCCCTACCAATTCTGGAGTTGTCATGAAAGTTGACATATATTCTCTTTGAATTAAGACTATTGTGTCATAATAGGCTCAATCCTTATTCCATTTGATGCAGGACTGGAAGCTAGTGAACTCGATATCAGCGACGGAGCGTGTAGCCCTGTGGGAGAAGTTCGCAGGCCCGGTGGACCAGCACGCTATCAAGATTGACTTCATACGACGAGCTAGGAAGGCTAGACCGGCCTTTCGGTTAGTTTTATTACCATTATTACTTATAGCAAAATAGTTTACATTACATTTAGTGTACAGATTGCCTCTGTGGCGTGGTGGGAGTGTGTCCGACTGCTACGTAAGAGGTCGGGTTCGATTCCCATACAGGACACCACTTTGTGTAATCTACAAATTGTTGTTCCGAGTCTTAGTGTACTTTGTGTACGTGACTTGTATGTTTGTAAAGTCTCCAGTGACACAGGGCTTGTACCCTACTGCGAGAGTTAAATAAAAAAGTAAATTGTATTCTTTTGACAAAATATGTATCTTGTCTATCTTAAACCTGAAAATACAGGTCCTCTACAACTGTACAATCTATCTCACAATATAGGAAACTTATCCATACTAACCATGCGAGGGCCCTACTCGCGAGCATGAAAGGATAGAAAAAGTTGAGGTCTAGTAACATAGTCCAGATAGGTGGTTCGATTCCGGCCCTGGTTTGGCATACGGAAGTCTTTGGTTCGATTCCTGGGTCTGGACTTAAAATTTTTCTATCTTCCAAAAATGCAATTGTTGTATTTATCCATACTAATATTATAAATTTGAAAGTGACTATCTGTTTGTTTAGCTTTTCATGCCTATACCACTGAACCGATTTAGATGAAATGTAGTATGGAGATAGATTAGACCCGAGGAAGGACATAGGATAATATTTATCCCAATAAGAAGGCGTTCATAAATAACGTGAGGTGAATTTGTCGAATTTTGGACTCCCCCCCCCCCCTATCGTGTAAGCAGAACATAGTATAGTTTTTATAGCGATAAGGGGGCGTCCATAAATGACGTGAAGTGATTTGGGCAAATAATTGATACTCGCCCTTATGCCGCGTCCCCCCCAGCATCAAAGTGCCCGTGGGCGTGCGCGGGCGCGTGCTGGTGCCCGCCATGGTGCGCCAGCACTACCGCCGCCCGCCGCCGCTGCTGCCCAGCCGCCGGGAGTACGTGCGCTGCAGCAACGGTGAGCGCGCACTCACACTCACCACCGACCACGACAACACCACCGACGACTACAACACCACCGACAACAACAACACCACTGACGACAACAACACTTCTATTTGTAGTAGTACTTAATATTTAAGCACGAGTTGTAAAAATGGCGGCAGACACCTGTCGTTATTTTTACAGCTCCATGTTCCAATACTTTGTACATGCAGATAAAGTGTTTTGTTGCATTTAATACTTGACACTGACAGAAATTTGCTTAAGAAGACTAGATTTTATAAAAATATATATTACGGGTCTTAATCGCGTGAATAATTTAAGATAAAATACCTTGTGTATTGCCCGACATTTCAACCGTATTGCAACGGCCGTGATCGTGGGTAGACTAGTTCAGCTCAGCGTCACCTCCATGAAGCGCGGGTTTCGGAAACTACCTTCGCTTGATTTTTATCACTCACTATTGCAATACGGTCGAAACGTCGGGCAATAAACAAGGTATTTTACCTTAATGTATTTACGCGATTAACACCCTTAATATATATATTTTCATAATGTGTACAAATCGCGAAAGTTTATCAATATTTGTAGGCTAGATTGCCAAAAATTAAACATAAACATATCCTTTTGTATTCTACTCTAACCACGTGACACTGGCCAAAGTGTGGAAAACTGCAGAAGCCATAGAAATAAAATTGAAGTTAATATTTAAGCAATTAAAGTTTTTACATTGTAGGTGGATGTTACTATGTTGTGCCCGTTGAGTCTGATATATCTAATCTCGTGTACTCTTCTTTTAATATTTTTGAACTTTTGTTTTATCATCAGTCCTCTAATATGGTGTATAATAATAATGGTGGCGGCACCTTACCTGCATATACAGTTTATAAACAAAGAAACATTGGAAACATTGGCAATTTGAAAAGAGTTGTTCTTTTCCCCGGCTTAACCTATTGTTTGAGAACAGACATTACATGTAAATGTAGAATCGACTTTTCACAACTGTAGTATTTTTCTTCCTAAGTGAATAAAGATTTTTTGAGACGGTAATTTGACAAAATCAAATGGAAGTACATTCTTGTGTAACATGGATACGGCAATTTAACCGAAAAAAAAAAAAAAATTGCCATTTGAAATTAACATTCGGTGTCGCTTTGTACATTTAACTAGAGAAAGACGTATGACATAAGTATTATACCTACTCTCCCAGTGCAAAATTCATTGGATTATTATGGCACAGAACTTTTTAAGTCATACTTTTAAAATTGATAACTTTTTCATTCATAATTAAAACGAATGAAAAGTAAATGAAATTTTAGGGTACTCCGATTTTGATAAAATTAGGTATGTGCACTCAGTGTCATGGGCACATAACAACCATAAAGTGATAGTACGGTCTATAGATATACCTACTCAACGTAACTAGTACTACGTAGAATGTACTCTACGTAGAGCAGCCTACGATGCGCCGATGACGTTTTATAATTATTTTAACATTTTGTTATATTTTTTCATCAATCGTAAGCCTCTAAGACGACAATAACCACTTCTTAAAATGTTTCAATATACCCACATTTCAAAATGGCTGTGTCTCATAATGTTCGCTTCACACAAAGTCTAAGCCCTCCATATAAAGTCGTCATTTGAAAATATATACATTATAAGAACTAGACATCTGGCAAGTTGACTTTATGGCATCAGTCATTACAAGGAATACTTTAAGAACTAAAATTTAAAAAATGTAGTAATTTTTTGGTCCGGAGGTGCCTACCACTTGACTTTGTGAGAGTACCTGACCCTAATTTTCATTGTTGCATGTTTTGTGTTAGGTCTGTCTATCTATTTGATTGTTGTCTTAAGGGCATTTCCTTACTACTTAAATTGTGGTGATTCACAGATCGAGAGTGGTTGGTGGGTTCATCCTTAATTTAATCTACTTAAGATGAATTTCCGCCATATGACGCCTGGTTCAATAAGTTAATAATAGTATTAACTTGTCACCAGTCCTAAAGAACATGAAAGACACAGGCTGCTACGACTCATCGGACGACGAGGAGCGACAGAAGAAGCACAAGATCTGCATGAACCTGGAGTGTCCACAGTACACGGACAGTCCACAGCAAGACATCGAGTGTCCACAGCAAGACATCGAGTGTCCACAGTATAAAGACTCGAGTGACGGCGGGAAGCTGCAGCCGGCTACGGAGGAGGATGCCGCTGATGATCTGCACGCTATTAGCTCTGAACCTGCCATGAAAATGGTATGTATTTTTGTTAAAACGCTATGTATATCGATTTACTTGGCCTGTTGGTCTAGTAGGAGGGTATACACGATGGTTTATTCGATATCTGGGTGTAATTTATATATCATATGCATGTCTTTCGAAATATATTAGTATGTTTATCAGTTGTCTGGTTGCCATAGTACAAGCTCTGCTTAGTTTATAAATATGTCGCAGACAGGGTGGCCATATGGGCTACTAGAGGCGCAGTAATCGAATTAACATTGTGGCAATCGATCATAATGTGGCATGCGAATACCTCGAGCATCGAGTCCATTGTTTACATCATTTCGATACACAACTGCTACTGCATCACTGACACAACGTTAACACTATGCACACACGATTATAATTAGCAACAAGTCCACCAGAGGGGTGCCCTCGTGTCGACCGTTTTATTAGGACTCCCGAATGAGACTGGCTGCCAGCGTCCCGGCATTTCAAATGTAAACGTTAAACAATGCCACGTCCTAATGGCGGCCATGTTTTAAACGAGTCAATACAACTGTCATTTAATCATAACAGACGCCAGGTCAACAGAAATCAACAAGCGATTTATTGATTCGCTTGTTGATTTCCGTTGACCTGGCATGATTTGTCGCAACAAATAAATAAATTACAAAAAAATAGTTTAGAGTTAGTTAAGTTTTATTTACATTTCACAGTCGGAGCATCACACGGACTCATCGAGCGACTTATCCGACTCGGACTTCGAATACCTTACGGCTTCTGTAAAGAGACGAAAAGTCTCACAGTGCGAAGAGAAGAGTCCAAGTAAGCGAGGCAAGAGTGAGCGGCTGGAACTGAGGCCAGAAGAGGACGTGGAAGAGTTGTTGGCCGTGGTGGACGAGCAGCTGAAGAAGTTGGACGAGAGATTGGTCAAGTTGTTGGCGTGGCAGAGGCTTCAGCAGGTATGAGTGTTATTCGTTGTTGTGTTTATTAAAAGGTTTCGTTCCTGTTAAACCTTTGGAGCGAGATTCCTTAAATATTTTATTATATTGCGGATTTGCCAAATCAATTATTAACAAATATGACAAATAATAGCGTTTCTTATTATTTGGTAAAAACAGACACAATTTTGGGACCTTTTTTTCTGGGTACAAATTATATAGGTAGGTAGGTAGGTTAGGTTCGTTCTATGCAATGGTCAAAAACAGACGACAGACGAGACGATTTAGGGCTAAGAGATATTGTTATATTATTTAACTAGCAACCTGAGTAGCGGTTTATACAAGACACCAATTGCAATATTATTTGCTATAAACTTATTCTATGGCTATCTTGTAAAAATGGCGGTAAACTGACATGTCGTTATTAAACTGGCGTATGCACAGAATGTGCGAGGCAAAACTCCTACCAAATAATATCGGAAGGAATTGGAAAAAAAAGTCACGCACGAATACCATTTTTGTATAAACAATTAAATTTTAAGGTTCTACTTTTATTGATTACGGTAAAGTATCATGGTGTGGTATTACTTTTAGCGGGGATTCTATTAATTAAATCGGCATTTTGTATACATAGTGTAGTTTTTTATTAAATAGCCTGTGACATACGGACGGACCGACAGACAGATGGTCATGACGAAACTATATACCTAGAGTAAATTCGGGGTAGAATAACTCTTTCTAAAATATATGTACCTGTAAGTAATGCGATTTTGTAAATAAGTACCCGTGAGATGAGAAATAAATACGTGGTATATTTTAATTTATTACCAATTAGTGAATTTAAATGTTAATTACACAGTTACCAAATTTTGAGGTAATTATTAAAATGATAGAAAATTATTAATAATTGTTCACATTTATCGTAACACATATAGTGCGTAGATATGCGTGTAGTAATCTGTCGGTGTCGGTCGCAGGTGCTGTCGGGCGAGCAGGCGGCGGGGTCGTGGCGGCACGCGGGCGTGGGGCGCGCGGCGCACGCGGCCGTGCGGCGCGGTGTGGACCGCGCGCGCCTCGCGCGCCTCGGCGTGCTGCGCCGCGCGCTGCCCTCCGAGCTGCTGTCGCGCGCCGACCGCGCGCGCATCGCCCACGCCGTGTGGGGGCGCGCGCCGCCGCCGCCGCGCGCGCACGCGCCCCCGCGCGCCGCGCACCGCCGCTGCGACGCGGCGCTCAGGGCCACGCTGTGTGCCATAGCGCCGGACAGGTACGTGCCACCGCGCGACAGTACCGCGCACCGCCTGTGCTGATCGTGAACCTTTGCATTGTCTTGTGCAATGTGTGTGTGTTCTGCGGTACTTAAACCTTTTTGAAAACAGGCTTGTTCGGCTGGCTAGATGTCGACAAACCTTCGCACGAGACGGATTGGAACTGGAACCGAAGTCGGAATCGAACCATTTAGACTATGTTACTAGACCTCAAATTTCTCTATCCTTTCATGCTCGCGAGTTGGGCCCTCGCATGCACCATCTAGTCGGTAGTTAAAAAACTATCACGGCTTTTGCTATCGCTGCCGTTCGTTTCGATTGTTATCTTTTGGTTCGGCTTACGGAAGTCTCGGGTTCGATTTCTGGGTCTGGATTTCAAATTATTCTATCTTTCAAACATGCAATTATTGTATTTATAAAGTAATTAGCAAGAAATGCCTATAAAAATTACTATGACTAGTAAACATGGCTCAGAAGCTATTTCGGAGGAGCGGTAACCCCTTTTTTAAAGAAAAGTACGACCACTTAACTAAGTAAGTATCGGTGTTCCACCCGCTTCCTAAAATTCTGTCGTGATCCCATTTTCAACGACCAATTACATGTATTTGATACACCAGTAGGTACCTAACACTCATTATCTAACCCAGGAACGGAGTGGGGTCGGGGCTGGGCCCGCCCATCCCCATGCGGCTGTCGTCGCTGTCGGTGGGCGCCGACAGCGGCTGCGACGTGCGGCTGGACGCGCGCAAGTGTCGCCGCGTGTCCAGGAACCATGCCGTTATATTTATGGACGAGGTCAGCTTTTATATCTATCTGTGCTTCGTTACAAATACGAACGATTACTGCTTTAATCATTACCCGACTGTGCAAAAAGGAGGGTTATGTTACCCGCAGTAGAGTACAAGCCCCGTGTCGCGGGGGACTTTACAAATATACAAGTCACGGACACAAAGTACACCCAGACTCGGAACAACAATTTTTGGATCACACGAAGTGGTGTCCCGTGTGGTGATCGAACCCACGACCTCTTGCGTCGCAGTCGGACACACTCCGACCGCGCCACAGAGGCTCTCAGTTTTTCGAGTGTTTGTATGTTTTTTTTCTTGGCACGCTCTAGAGCCTAATAAATAGCTTGATGGACTTTAGCTTGAGAGGTATCGTTAGATTCGTCTTAGTTGTTAGAATGACACTGTATCATTCAATTGACATAAACTTACAATCTTGTATCAAACAATCCACTTTGAAGGAAGTATATATGCGAGTTCAAATGAGAATATAATCGCGATCGTGACAACTTCACTCTATACTTGTCAAAGTTCTACCGCTAGCAACAAAAACTCCCAAGTCGGGTAAAGTACGCATGTGTAATATGGTAATGGAACGGACGTAATATTTATTTTCTTTGAAATAAGTAGGTACCTACCTAACATTTTTCCTTATTATAATATTATTAGTATTCTTTATTATTTTATAAACACCAAACAGAAATAAGTATATAGGCAAAATATAAAAATATTCTACATTTTAGTGGCCTTTTAGTCAGACGTAATGTTTTTTTTCAACTAAAACATAATAAATAGTAAAATACAGTGCTTATATATAGTTCATTAGAGTAGGTACTTCTGTGTAATACTAATGACACCTTTTTACGAATCATTTCATTGCTGACCTTACGTCATACAATGAAGTTGCAGTCGTAATACAAAAGCAAATGTCATCATGACAGTTATCAACTCATTTGAAACGCATAATACCTCTGAACATCTTATTTAATGAGAACCGACGATAAACTGACACTGTCTCACTCTAGCTATTAATAATTTTATTTATTATGAGAGTATATCATCATAGTATACGTATAAGCTAAAGGTGTTTGTGATTAAATGGTAACCGAGCTGACGGAAAAATCAGCGAGATTATCAATTTTACCGCTGTCGGGTGCCATACCATGGTCAATTATGTCACAATCCTCTGTGCTTCAGGAAGCCACTTACGGTGTCGACTTGCGCTTAATACTCAGGTTGTATCAGAGCTCCGTCCCGTCGGAATGTGAGACTGATGGAATAGGGCGAGTACTTGTACGAGATTGATCGCCATAACTGAAATCGTTTTGAAAATCACTATATAAAGGGTCCATTTTACAGGTGAGCCGACACTTCGAGCTAATAAACTACTCTGAGTTCGGTTCATGCGTGAACGGCGTGATGTATACGTGCGAGTTACACCGACCGGCGAGCGAGCATGACGCGGGTGACGTCACTTCCGCACTCAGGGACATCGTCAGGCATCGCGGCACTGAGCCAATCAGGTATAATAACATATGTAAATACAATAATTTCATGCGCGTGGAAACAAATATGTCCCATAGGAACCGTACATTTTCTTCAGAATTAAAGTAGTTTGTGTGCTATTTCAGATTAAAATCTGTGCCAAATTTTATTCAGATCTGTTCATCAACATTATAAAGGATGTGGTCTACCAGTGTTAACAAAATTTCACATTTAATCTAAGTACCGTGTCAATTTATTTATTTATTCCTTAGGGTTATAAACAGGTATATAATAAGACAAAGGTTAATAATATTAGTATACGAATCATAAGTATTTGTACACCCAGCATCATTATGCTGAAATTTAATGTAGGTAAACTAGTATACAACTTTTTTTTTTTTTTTTTTGGCACAGGTAAAATATAATTAGATTGAATTCAAAATGGTTCAATCACCATTAAGGTCTTTAATTGTAACTGTTAAAATGTTATTGCAATGGAAAATCAATCTCGTTGTTTTGGAATTTGCAAATAAACTGCAACTGCAGGATGATAGATCTCATTTGGTCTGATTGTATGTGCGTTTACAACAAAGGCTTTGACTGAATGAACCGTGTAATATTATTACGTAAGCTCTAAAAAATAGATTAATTACAGACAATCTACACTAACGGTTATAAAGACTATGTTCAAAATACAAATAATGCTATCGTTTTCAATGTTTTCACAAAAAACTCAAAACATTCTTGTGGGGTATCGCAGGGTACCCACCTAGGCCCTATTATCTTAAATATTTTTTTCTTCCAGAATAAACAGCAACATAACAGCGGCCCTACCCAACGAACCTTGGTGTCGTTGCCCCCCCACGGACCCCCCACACGCGGGCGCATGGGAGGGCTCAGCAATCGTCCCGCACGGAGCTTTGCTACAGTTCGGCTGTCTCATGTTCGTGTTCAGCATCACTGATGCCCTCCCCCAGGGGGAAGACCTCCCGCATGATGACATGGAGATATAGTATCGGAGGTCAGACTTGCCTTGCCCGATGTTGGGCTACACTGTTCATAGTTAAGCGTATGTAGTGATGAATGTGTTATTAGGTTTATTTTAATTTTTTTGGGGACGGATCTTACGCTTTTTATTAAGCAATTTATCGCAATTTTAGATATAGGCCCTCATTATTGGGTAGTTGACTATAGTGAATAGAATTAGTTTTTTTTTTAAATTAATTTTCGGTTGCGTTTTCTGGATTTATTATCATCAAAATGAATACTAAAATTAATTATTTAATACATTATAACAAATTGCATAAAAAATGATTTGACTTGACAATCAACTACCCTATTCACGAATTCCAACTACCCTATTTGCACCTGTGTGTGATATTTGAGCGAAACAGCGTCCGATCCGTCACCGATACAAGACTCGCATAGTATGTAACTTATATTAATATGAAGGTGATTTTGTGTTTGCAATCTCTGTTTATTTGCTACTACGCACTACGCCCTCATAGAGGAATAATTACAACGTTTTCCATGCTCTGTCTCTAATCTGTCCACATCGCTTGTCTTGTCCGTTCTCGTGTTGGAGTTGGATCTGGCCCTCGGGAAATTAAGAATTTTCTAGTCGTTGGAGTGAAATTTCGCATTTAGTTTCTTCTATAGGCTTGATTTGTTGGTGTCGATGCATTTGTGATCGCACGAACTGAAGATGTATGATCGCTTTGCTGTAATTTTACTGATCGCTCGTGTGAAAGTTCCATACTTTTCGCAAATTTTATGGCCTTTTTTAATTTCTATTTCCTCTTTCTTTCTTTGATATTTCCGTTTTGGATTCCTATCACAAATATATCTTTAATCAGCGAATCTTTTATTACACCGAACTGACAAGATGCAGCCAAGTTATTCAGCACTATGATGTATAGAAAATAAATTATTCGAAGGTTTTATTTTTTGATGGTACAAATTTTACGATTGACATTAAAAGAGTTATATTTGAAGAGATTTTACAGATACTGAATCTTCCGTAACTATTTGTGGACTGATTTCAAACTCACCCTGTAAATTATCACTAGGTAGTATACAACAATTCTTATTAGATCCAAATAGCTGATTATGAGTATCTAAACACCGGCAAGATCATGAGTTTGCGGGGTATATCGGCTCATTGACCATCCCGTTCAGATTTATTTGACTAAAACCTTATTTGCCTCTGTCGCTTCAGTTAAATAGAGATTGTAAAGTTCAAAGTAATCTTCATATCACATACTATGTGGTCACCGTTTGACTGAGTAATGAGCCTAGCGTATAACGAGTGTCCTATGATTCTACCAGTGAGTGGTATAAGGCCCTATCATTATTATAATGTACTAGTATATCTTAAGAGTTCCTTCATACTAGCGTTTTTAGAAGCTTAACATTTTAAATCATCAAAACTCCCAAATTATATTATTTAATATTATATTAGGTTCAAACATTATTAATTATCTATACTAATATTATAAAGCTGAAGAGTTTGTTTGTTTCTTTGAACGCAGTAATCTCAGGAACTACTGATCCGAATTAAAAACATTCTTTCACTGTTGGATAGCCTATTTATGGAGGAAGGCTATGGCTATATAACATCACGTTACGACCAACAGGACCGGTGCAACAATGATAAATGTTGCAAAAACGGGGAAATTTACGCATACAAAGTTGCGTGGGAAAGCTAGTATATTATAACTAGCTACTTCGTACCGACTCGTAATTTATTTAATTGTAATGTAATTTTTTTAAGGACGTATTTTGCCAAGTCGATATGATTGTTTGTAAATGTTAAACGATTTATTTAGCTAACTGTGCGCAGACAATAAAAAAGCTTCGTAAACTTTTAAAGTTTTGAATAGTTGTTTTTTATTAATTTAGAGTCTACAAAAAAAAAAAAAAATAGTAAAGTGAGGACACAAAACCGTTTAGGCGTCAAAGAATTCCTCCCCATCGATGTCAACTGGTAACGTTCCCAGAAGGCTGGCAGCATTGCCACGTTGGATGGCAATGCTAATTCTTTGTGCAAAGAATATGCCAGCCTTCTGGTCCCGGGAAGCACTAATGAGGCGTCTAGAGATTTCCTTAAAAAGGTGGCGCGCACTTGGGCCCCACAGCCCCAGCGTCTCAACTCCAGTCTCAACTTTAGAGTCTGAATAATATTCCCTATAGTTTGGATCCATGTAATACTCTTAAAGGCATGGATTGAAATTGTCTTGCTAACTTTGAATATGTAGTTAAGGTTCATTTCCGTGCATCGCGACCGATCGCGAGCCGCGCGCGGCTTAAGACAAGCGTCTGACGCGCGCGGCCGATGCGACTATAGTCAGAGTATGAGAATGTATGGTGCCGCTTCTGAGGTCTGCGACAGACGCGCGCGGCCGACAACTGACGTAGGCTGCTCGCGCACGGAAATTAACCTTTATAGATCAAAATTTCGCTTAAAGTTATATTAGAGTAAGCTTCCTGATCCATTAATATAAATCCATTCGAATGAAACGATATTAAAATTGCAAGTCTTTTACACTTGCAGCGCAATAGTAACAAATGTACCTTAGCACACAACTCTTTTCATCTTCCTTTTATATTCTAGTTACTTGATATTATAGGTACAAAGAACCGTGTCCGGAAAGACATATGTTTTCTAACTCTAGCGCAGCGTACAAGTGACACGCAATAAACGCTTATATGAAGGAGGTCTTACTTAGACTAAACTAAACGTATTTTATCGTTATTTAGTTTAAATAGTTAACTAAAATATACAATGTGTTACGGTGTCATCGAAACTGTTTAGTTAGTACGTATACTGTGGTGTTATGATTTATGTTATAATTAAGTTTAAGTAGTTACAAGTTGTATTTCAGTGCTATGTTGGCGATTTGAGATCGCTTTTGCAGAGAAAATTGTTAGTCGAGATCAATTTATTTACTTTGGAAACAGAAACTACACAAAGATTTGATTCAACATTTATATTAAGTGACGAGTTTGCAGAGCAAATAATAAATCGCTCAAAGGCACCGTTTATATGTGCAGCCACTGCATCAAGATTTAAATTTATGATCTCGGACTGTGGTCTTCCCTATGTATAACTTACAGAGTAGTTCAATTTCGAAAATGTATTTTTTCCGATCGACAGGAAATATTGCTAATCTCTAACTCAAAAATTAACTCACTTTAAATTAACATAATTTGATGTTGTGTTTTTTGTAAGTAATAAAAATAATATAAATAGCTCTTAATAGAGTTACTATAGTTTACAATTACTGTTCATTGCTTGCACTTCGCCAATTGATAGCACTTTATTTTGTATGATAAGCGTGAATGTAAGGGTTGAGCTTCAAATACTAATACGCGTTAATATTGGGTTGGGTATGCATATTTATTTTTGCTATATATGCCGTCACTAATTTTAAGGGGCTTCTAAACAGGCCATGTTTTACTGCAATATATGGCTGCACTATTGGCAACTAATTGCTCGGTCTTCACATAGAAATATTGTTGTAATATGCCTGCAATAGTATGGCCCATGATGCAGTCTCCTAAACGGGCTACACAACCCGGCAATAATGACTGGCGACGACAGGCTTACAGTTTGGCATGGCAGTTTCATATTTTGACACGTTTTGACTCTATTTTCCAGTTTATCCTTTTTGATATAACTTCAAAACAACATGGCACCCGACAACACAGTTTCTGAATATAGCAATAAATCACGGCGTCACTCACAGCAAACTTTATTCAGCGTCGAAAAGGATACAATATGCCATAACAATAGAGAGCAACTGAAACAACAATTAAACTGGCCGGACAATATTGACCGGCAACCTCTAAAAACAATGGCGACCATATGTGGCCATACCAAACATGATACGCCTTCCAATGTTGCCAACCACTGTTGCCACATATTGCAGTAAAACATGGCCCGTTTAGAAGCCCCTTTACTATAGGCGAGATCACGCATGCTGCGCAATACGCAGCTATTTGAAGTTCAATAAAAATATTGCACGAGTTTTGTGATTAATGATCGCTAGAATACATTGTGCAATCAAATATTACCTTGCAACTGATTCAATAAAATTTGAAATATAATGATTTTTCACGTTTTATTATGTTTTACAAATCACTTTTTGAATCGTCGTCAGTGAGAACTAGAAACATTATATATTTATTACAAAAAAAACTTAAAATTGCGTTAAATGGTCAGACGACAGTTCATACCGCATTTATAATATTTTTCGTATTAAATTTGATCTCTCAATCACAAAACACGTGTAGAGGTGTGTTAAATAATATTTTAATAGATCCATAGATATAGGTAGGTAATATGAAGTCTGAAGTCCAAGCTGTAATCTAATCATCTATTTTTGCTACAGTTCTATGATTCTTTAGGTTCCTATTAGCCTAGCTAGTTCTAAAATGTTTTGTTTGTTGCTTTCTTTGCAACGATGAAACTAGTAGTGTCCATGGCATTTAGAAATATTTCGCTAAAATAAAATCCACACGCATTAGTTTCTTCGTATAAGGTGAAATGTTCTTTTTTAGTGTTCCGTAGTCAGAATGGCAAAAACGTTACGCTTATAGTTTCGTCGTGTCCGTCTGTATGTCACAGACAATTTTTTTAAATAATTTAGTTGATTACAATGATTTTATATCATTCTACACTAATCAGGCAATAGTAGGTTTTAAAATACTCTGAAAAAATGTTCTTTCACCTTTTAACATGTGCCATGAACACTTTTCGAGAGGCAAGCTATCATGCGGGTTTATAAATCAATAAAATTTGATAAAAAAAAAAAAAAAAAAGTGTGACACTCGGGGACTGCCGCGGCAAAGCTATTGCATAGCATTTTTTATCAACTTATGCAATTATAATTATTTATTATTTTTTTATTTATGCAGTAGGTATTTTTTTTTCTTTTCATTACATTTTGGAGCAGCTCGTCTCGATCCGTGCGAGCTTCGTACAGTCGTACCATGTACATATACTTTAAACGAACGCTCGGCCGAGCTACATGGTAGGCGGAGTGGGGGGTGTTAGGTTTTATTTTCGTTACGGAATTTCTTGATTCGGTCGCCGCGCTCAAAGCCCGCGATAAAAGCTATGCAATAGCACAGATAATATAATACTATACTAGTACAATAGCTTAATATGTCTCACCTTGTCTTGGACCATATTTATAATTAAAACGAATACAAATATCCAACAAAAGTCAGTTTTGACGTCATGATGCTACTTTCTACACAGCGTTTTGAAAATAAGTCATACACCTAATTTCATAAAAAAATTCTGCAGGTATGAGTTATTAACGCAGCAATACTGATTAAACTAAATAAAATAGTTTCATACAGATCGCGATACTTGCGATATCGATATCTACGACCTATATCTATGGATATAACCATTTACGTGTTAATTTATAAGTTTTAATAGCAGTGTGTATATGGCCGATGTCGGTACTGCATGTGAGTGAACTGTACATATAGTAAGTAACGCCGTCAATGTATTATGCGGGCATTGCACTTCCATATTTCTCTTGTTTGAGACTAATAAAAGTATACTTGAATATTTTGTGGTTTTCTTTCATTTACTATATCAAAAATAGGCGTTATTACAGGGAATTACTACTATTATTGATGATATTTCCAGAAGAAACTGCCATGCTTTATTACACGAAGATTTATACTGGGCCTAGACAAGTGGCATAAACTCTAATAGAATAGAATGACGTCGTTGCTTGCGCACAACTGCTTACCTCATATTAACAATTTTCGTATTTACAGTGTTGCGCGCGCAAAGACGTCATTCTATTCGAATAGTTTATGCCACTTGTCTAGAGGCCCAGGAGGCATACTCTAATTCAATGAAACCGAAGTTTCCATAAAAAAATAGATGATATACAGAGCCAGGAGCGTCTATTTAATCCACTTGTTCCAGGAACATCGTGTATGGGTTCGGACTTTTGTGCTTATTCAAAAAATATTTAGAATAGTCCCTGTAAACTTAAGAAATTTAAGTAAACGAAAATTCATGAATTTCTTTTTAAAGAAAGAGTAAGCCTACTGGATGGGAATCGAACGAATGATTTCTGCACGCCTTCTGTAGCGTGTATGATTGGTCGTAGGTTGGATTCTCACACATGAGACGACTTTGTATGATCCACAATTATTTTGTTCGGAGTCTGGCTGTACTCTGCGTCCGTCAATTGTATGATTGTAAAGTTCTCGCGACGCCAGGGCTCGTACTCTAGTGCAAATAGTGTATTAAAAAAAATTAGTACCTATAATAGTCAAGAGTCACTAACCACTTGACCAACATTATCAAGTGAATTAGACTATCGACCATGAGATATCATTTATTATACGGGAATTAAGGCGCATTATTTACCTTAAAATTGGTTGACGTTTCGACCAGGTTACACCGGCCGTGGTCACAAGCGGACTGACTACAGTTCACAGTTCGCTTGTGACCAAGGCCAGTATAATAAATAGTTATAATCATACAACGCGAAAGTTTAAATGTTAGTATCAGAAGTAACACCATAAATGGTGGATAAGTTAAAAGTGTCCAGCTAACGGCCGGTCTCAATAATCTACCTATCGATGGATTTGTCTACTAGAGGTAGAATTTTGACATATTTTGTATGGAGCTTATGTCAAATATCCTCTAGTAGCCAAATCCATCGATAGTTAGATTATTGAGACCGGCCGTAAGCCGTAAATAACAGTTCTCCTTCCAAAGTGGCGCTAGCGTAGTTAAGGGTATGGCATGAATGTAGCTGTAGTTGAAGTGTGGCGATTGGGGGTTCTTACCCTTTTCCTAATGTAGCGCCACCTTTATTTAACGCATTTCGACATTTTAATGGTATTTCAAAATAAAATATCAAAGTAAAAAAAATACGATTTAATCACAGTTATCATCGTCATCTTCCGGGTCCAGTTCATCAAAGTCTTTAATCTTCACATCAGCGTCTTCGCCATATTGTATTATATTATCTATGGTCAGCATGATATTCTCGACACTCTCTTCATCTTTGATGTTCAACGGGTAGAAGCGTACGAGGCTGAAGTTCTCTATCACTTCGCCGATCGCTTCTGTTAGTTTGGCGTATTTCTCGTGCCATTTAGATTTTCCGTTTCTCATATCTGCTAGCAGTACGTGCGGGTCTGGGTCTAAGTAACTGGAATGTGAAAAATTTAAACAATTAAACTCCCGATTAAAAAGGGAATTGGGTCTAAACTTCAACTTCCGTAAGGGTTCCGTAGCGAAAATGGCAAAAACGGAACCCTTATAGTTTGATTATGTCCATCTGTCTGTCTGTCACAGGCATTATACTGAAAGACTAGTCAATGAATATTGATGAAATTTTGTGAAAAGGTGTCTTGTAGTAGCCGCTACTTAGTTTGATAGCTAAATAATAAAAATAAATATTAAAATAAAGTATGTAAAAAATCACAAAGATAAGTACTTTAAACTAAAATTATTTCGGACATGATCGGATATATAGTATATTTCGTCATTGAGTTATTGCTTAAAACTGCGTTTCTCAACAATAGGGCATAAGCGCCATGAACATGCGCTCATCTGCTGATGCAATTATTCAAGGCTGCGGAACCCTACACTGAACATGGTCCGACATGCTCTTGCTCGGTTTTTTCTTTTAAATGCAAATATTGTACGTACTGCATTTGAAAGAAATACATTTGATGAAATAGATTTTAAATGGACTATTCACCATTGTTCTACCTTTTGTTATACTAGTATACCAAGCAGGAAAAAAAAATCATATTTGTTCTACTATACGGTATGACAAAAATGTTCCCCACTTTGAAAGTGTAATATTATTTATTGATTCCTAGTTGTTATACTGTATACCTACTAGGAATACAGAATACACTGTTGAGATAGCAGGTTTTTTTTTTAAATAGGTCTGTAAACTAAAAAAAAATATATTTATATTTATTTTATTAGAAATGAAATATCAAGCTTAAAACTATAAGAGATTCTACGTTACCTACTTCATTAATTCCATAAAATGACCTGAACAGATTTTACCGTCCATCAGGTCAAGTGTAAAGTTCAATAAGATGACGTCATTTTGAAAACTATTATGGGATCTTGGTTTAATGTTTTGACCTTCTTTTATCTTTTTGAGATCAGCGACTACGTCTTGAGCATCATCACGCAGTACTTGCAATATTTGCATTATATTAGTTTTCCTACGTTTTCTGCAAATGTTATTTAATTTCTGATTCCATCCTTCAGCATAGTTAGATGTTCTGTGACGCTCTGAGGAAACACACCATACATCAATGTATTTGTCCGATTTTAACCAGGTCTTTTCCATGTATGAGACAAACTGATTAATTTGGTTTTCATACGGCAATATTTCATTGATGATTGATATGCGTCCCTTAACATACTCCCATCCTTCCATGATTTTATCACGCGGTAGCATCGGCAAGACACAGCTAAGTAGAACTATATGTTTTGTCCATTTGTTCTTCATCAACCCAATTAGATGACCCTTTCGCCTAATGCTGTTTTTGAAATGAAAAAGGCAACCTTTTGGTATTGTATCAGGGTATAACTTAGCCATTACCAGCCTTGGGGCATTTTCAAAATCTGTTGTTATTTTTTTCGGTTGCCAGTCCTGTAACTGTGACTTGATTATCCCAAACAAACTTCGATATGCCAGCTCAGTCATTTCTGACATAAAAGCGTAAATAATCGGAAACACATTTGTTTGCCTAGCTGTACTATTGAAATCACCATAAATTACGTATATCTGTTTAAATGGTGGAGGGCAACTTTTAAAAGTACCATCTCCAAATATATGCTCAATTGAATTTAATTGATGTCTTAATGCTGGGTCGCAAAACACTATTACTCGAACTCCATGGCTGTTGTAATCTCCTAGCATGAAATCAGAATACCTTGGGGATATTTCAACGTTTTCTGGTTTTTCGAAGCTCATTTTCGATATACCGGCCCCTTTGTTCCTAGCAGCAAACAAAGAATTTTTAATGGAATTGAATTTCGGCACCTTAGAAACTATATCCAATCCACTGTCTCTAAGGGATTTCTCCGTTCTCTTATAAATATTGTTCACTGACTCCGAAAAATCCGAAGTCGCCAATTCTTTTTTGCACTCATAAATCTTTTTGTGAATTTCATTTTTACCATAATCAATAATGCAGTCCTTATTGTGACTTTTAGATTTTATCACAAGACCGTCCTAGAAACATTAGATAACATTATTAGTCAGAGGCACGTTCGACTGGGTCATAAAATAATAAAACAGAATAAATAGGTAACACAATTTCTATTTACACTTACTTGTGTTGTTATAGACCCTGTACAAGCAAACTTGGGACTACCACATTTTCGTTGCGTACACCTCCATATGGTGGATCCAGCAGCATATACTCTATTTTTATAATACTGATGTCCCTTCCACAACAGTACTACCCCTCTACCCTTTTTAATTAATTCAGGCTGGTCGGAATTGTTCATAATAATATGGCAAATATATTGCAATTTAATAATTTATTATTAATGGGTAAATGCTAAATGACTCAAGAAGATATGACATGACAGTTGTTAACATATTTTCCTCTTTTAAGAACAATATAATAAGACCAAAGAGGTTCTTGTGTAGGTTACCAACAGTAGAACAAATAGGACTAATTAATTATCTAAAAACATTTCCGGATTATTCCTCTAGTATAACATAAAGGACATTTTACTGTTTTTTAAATACTTCCTATTTGTTATACCGCATAGTAGAACAAATATGATTTTTTTTTCCTGCTTGGTATACTAGTATAACAAAAAGTAGAACAATGGTGAATATTGGCACTGTTTTTACTACGTTTGAAAGATATATCTGTCTGCCACAGGCATCGTAGATCTGAAAGGGATGGAGGATTCTTCAAAAGCTGGTTTAAAGTCAACATGGTTTTAGGATCTTTTCTCATTGTCTACATACTATTTAATTGCGAATATGACACAAATAATATAATAAATGTATACAACTTCTGAACTCTGTCAGACGTTTCTAATTGCTTTTTGTAACAAATATGAATAAAATACTATTTGCTTTGACTTCGTTGATAAAAATACGTTAGGTCAATAAAAAAAAATATATTTTTGTCTAACATGTTGGGAAAGGATAATTGACATCCGGACATAATAAAAAACAAAGTCTAACCTACACAAGGGATTTTGACGGGGTTTTCATTATCATTCAGATGATGTGTTCCGGGCAGACGTAATATATGCATATTATGTTTATGTGTATGTTTTATTATTAGTTTTCAAATAAGGAAATTGAATGTGGCAAGCAACAATTAGTTTAGTACAATACGTACTCGTCAAGTTGTCTCCGCGCACTTTTACTGAGGAGGTCCATCTTTGTGAGAATGTTGACGTGGGGCAGCTCCAAGTTTACCATCACGCTTAGAGCTGCCATTGTGCCTGGAATCAACATAGTAACAATGTTATGATTCTATAGACATTTTCACTGATAAAGGGGTTTGCCCACCAGCAGTATCGCTAGTATTTACGTTGTGCCACAAGTTGATTAAATGTATAATTCTTGTTTCTAATTATAACGTTATTATATAATGATATGGAGTCTCACATTTGCCGGAATATTGAGATGCAAATATTAGTCTTTCAGTTTATTTATTTCCTTTTTTTTCGTATGAAGTTATTTTTAACGGTGGTAACACTATTACAAAAATAAAATCGTAATATCGATTACGGTTATTATCGATTTTTATTAAATAATTAACTTAAATACTCTATTTAATTGTTGCACCGTTTGAATGTAAAGAACGATAATATTTATACACTATACTTTTTATTAAGCATATTCTTTGATACCTTTAGATTAGGACCCGGCTCGATTAAAAATAAGAACATAGTAATGAATTATAATAAAAAAATCGATTTGTATAGGATATGACAAAAGTTATGGCAACACTGAAATGTAATGTCATGTCACTTGTTTATCTGTGCTTATAGCTTGTTTGGCGGCGGTCCAATATGAAAACAGTTTAAAGTATTAATAACAAATAGCTTTTGTTATTTCTCGTGTTGTGTATGATATTGTGGTTACATTACGTGAGTTTGAGATAGAGACTCCATATACATAGTAACAATCAGAAATATTTTGTGAGACAGAGACTCGTACCAATATTGTGACAATTGTGAAGTGTTTGTGAGATAGAGATTCGGATTATATATCACTGCAAAGCCGAATTCATAGCCATAAACTAGTGTTACACATCATGTGTAATACATCATTAATACGCAATATCATAGTTAAGTCCTATTTTTAAAAAAAAAGTGTATATAAATATTTCGATTTTCGAAGTTCATCCACCCATATCAATTAAACCCGGCAAATTAGGTAAATCATTGTTGGTTTTTCTGAAAGTATATATTAATGTCTACATAAATCAGTAGTTTTCATCTTGGCACAACAAAATTTGTAGCGATACTAAATTCCATAGTCACTTGAACAATCGCCTTTCGCAGGTTTATTTTTGATAAATTATCTAATGAATGTATTACTGATTTGCTTAAAGTTACCTTATATTCAATTTGATGTATATATTAGTTCAAATATTGATATTATATATTTAAAAAATGTGTGTAAAGTCGGTTTACGGACGATAATTTTACGTGATAACGTCATAAGAAAACATTAATGATATTGTAATAAACAACCATGCCTGTGATAGTTTTTTTCTAATTGTATCGCATGTCGCTGCAATCGCCAAAACATTGATGACATTGTAATAAACAACCACGCTTGTAACAGCTTAATAGATACTGTTTTTGTTCTGTTTAGTGATACAACAATACTTCAGTGTATCAGCAGGCGTAAAGTGATGGACCGTGACACTTTTTTGTGCGTGCAGATGCGTGATCGGCTATCGATTTATAAGACGTTATCACGTCAAAAAATTTGTAAATTATGGTCATTGTTATAATCTCTTGGAATGCAATGCATCTGTTTTGATTATATAGCGGGTGTATTGACTCATTTAAACGTGGCTGCCGTTAGATCGCGTGACATTTGTTGACGTTTACATTTTGAAGTACCGAGAGGAGAGTCGCAGCTTCTGTCAATTACGAAGCACGTGTGTCTAGAAAGTTTTTTGGATTTTCTGGCTAATTTTGTGATGTGTTAAATTGTGACGCAGTAGATTCGATTTGTTCTGTGTGTTGTTATCTAACCAAACTTGGACTGACTGGGTAAGTAGCAACTAATAAACCCTAATATGGAAGTTGATACAAACAAACAAACCTCCCGACCTCCCCTGAAGATGCACGGCCGACGACTTCAGTCTTTTCCTCTCCCCCTCTTTTTCCTAATGATCCCATATCCCTCTCTTTCTGGTTAAGCAAACGTAACGTCTAGTGTGTCCGAAGTCGAATACGATACGATTACCAACCGTCGTCAGGTAGGCCGAGAAAAATATTGTTTAACAGGCAGTGGACAATTTATCACGCAAAGAACCCTAACCAGATTCAGGCACAATACTCCATCCTATTTAATTTGGTATCTTTCTGCACAACAATAATATCAGTAATATGGTAAGAGATGGAGTGAAAAAAGTAGGCCGAAATAGGGTCTCCGTGGAATTTGCTTCCTTCCAGGACGCAAATGCCTTCCTAATCAATAATACTATCAAAACTCATGTATATATGCTGCTACTATACCTCTTTTAAACATAACACGAAATGGAGCAGTTTCAGGCGTTCCAACAGATATGACTGAGGAAGTGGTAGGTCCTGGGTGTGGAAAGATCCTGAAAGTGTGGAGTATCAACAGAAAAGTTGTTGTTAGAGGCGGGGTGGCTGAGTTAAAACACACAGAAACTTGCGTCCTTACTTTTAACGGACAAGTACTCCCTAACCGGGTGTTTTGTTGTTACACCTCCCTTCTAGGACAGCAATATGTTAAGTAAACCTTCAGCATTTACGGCAACATCCGGTGGGGTAAACATTGTTTACCCCACCGGATGCCCCTGATTTACCCCATCATGCAATGCCGGAAATGCTGCAGGTATGGACACGTGGAGTCAGTGTTTAGATCTAAGCCCCGCTGTTTAAAGTGTGTCCATCATCATGAACACCATGGTGATGGTTGCGAAATCGAAGTATGTGTGCTATGTTCTGGTTCCCACTTTGCGAACAGCAAGGTGTGCCCGGAGTATGGCAGACATAGAGTTATTAAGATAGCGATGTCGGAAAAAGTCGTATCATACGCTGAAGACATACCAACTGTTTTCCGCAGCTACATATGCTGACACTCTTAAATCATCCTAAACATCACAATCCTATTGCAAAACTGTCCACCTTAAACCAAAAACCTATGCCCCCTTCTTTCCATCGCTGAGACTTGGTTGACACCAAACTTTAGGGCCTTAGCCTTCAGGATGCCTCAATATAGTTTAAGATGCGACATGGGTGGCTTAGGAGGGTTAGCTATCCTAGTCAAAAACACTATCCCTTTTGTATTCCTATTTCTATTTCCCTTTTAGATGAACTAAACATAGTGAACAACAGGAAAAAATAAAGATTTAACTATTTTATCGATTTATATAGCCCATCTTCAGCAAAACCTCCCAATACTGAGAAACGTTTTAACTAACGTTAACGGCGCAGTATTAGCTATGGGGGACTTTAACTGCCAACATTTTAGATGGGGCTCGGAACCTTGTGATCCTAATTCCTGTGTGATCGGTTTGGTGGAGATCCTGGACGACCTTAACCTATGCATCTTGAATAGTGGCTGTTTCCAAATTACTGTTGCTCTAATGGTTAGGTCCCTAAACGATGGAAAATTCAGATCATCTTTATCCTAAAACCTGGCAAACATGATGATGACCCTAACAGTTTCAGGCCAATTACCTTGTCATCGGGTCATGCTTAACTTGTTTGAACACCTTATCAACATGCAATTCGAATGGATAGTGGAATCAAGAGATCTCTTATCAAACTCCCAATATTGTTTCAGGAAAGGATGTGGTAACATAGACAGCATTGGGGTTTTATTATTAGACATAAGAATTTCCTTTTCAAGAAATGAGTCTGTAGATTTTCTTGTTCATCACATCTTGCCGCTTTTGTCATCAGGGCGAGGAATTTGATCAGAGGACGGCGTGGAAAGGATTGCCACAACGTTAAGTTGTCAAGTTAAGTTAAGTTAAGTCCCTTATTGTACAATCTATTTATTTCTGACTCATGCCTATACAACAACTGTCGCATTCTCCAATACGCCGATGACTTAGCTCTGTACGTGTCGTCATCGTCGTCAATCCTTGATGCTGCCACTTCTCTCTGAACTCTTTAGACCAGTGGTTACCAGTGGTATGGCCTAAGTCTTTCAGCCCCGAAGAGCTCTGTAGTTATCTTTTCACGCAAAAGAGTCCTACCATACGTAACAGTGACACTCCCACAGTAGAACATGCAAAATTTTTAGGTGTCTATGTAGACTAAACTAACAGGTGAAACTATCTAAACTATTTAAACAAAAGATGCGAAAGGGCTGCTCCCATTTTCAAAACCCTTGCTGATGTCTGGTGGGGAGCCCACCCATGCACCATGAAATTAGTCTACAATGCCTTAATACAGAGCATTGTGGATTATGGGGCATTCCTGTTGATCCCATCATGCAACAAAGGAGCTCTGGCTAAGTTGGACAAAATTCAATCCCACTTACACACCCTACGGATTATACCGGGCTGTATGAAGTCAACAAGTAGAGTGTGTGTGTTGTCTTGCTTTGAGAAGGCAATATTTGGCTGACCGTTTTGTTCTTCGGCTACTACCCTAAAATTCTCGCCCCCTTATTTAGAGGTTCACTTGTTTAGATAATATTTGCAGATCATCCAGGCATTGGATCCACAAGAAACCCCATTAACAGCCCAATCCTTTCAGAATAATCAAAATCTTTTAGTATCTATCAATAAATCCTCAAGGCTACCCCTTTTTGATTCTGATTATGAAGTACTATTTATAGTAGTTCCTGCCTTCAATATGTTGTGAAAGCAAACTGTCGATTCGATAAATTCTTTACTGATGCATCCAAATCTTCTCTAGTGGTCACACCGAGATTGTAGTCTATTACCAAAACTCGAAAACATTATTGCAATTCCGGTGTCCTCTATTTTCACGGGCGAATGTGTTGTAATTAGTAATTAATCTGAATACTGGAGGCCTGTATTTATATCGTGTCTCACAACATCAATAAGGGTGTTATATTTACGGATTCTTTGAGGTCTCTCCTAGCCCTAACACAAAATCCATACAAAAGTAGGCTGCAGCTGCTAATCCAAAGGACAAGGGGAAAATAGTGCAATTAGTTTGGATTCCAAGCCACTGTGGCAGAAATTAGTGTGTTGATATCCTAGCCAAGAACGCCTTAACCCTTTAAGCCTGTCTCAAAAAAGTCTGCTATCATCCTGGCAGTCACAGTGGAACTGTTCGTCTAAAAATAAAGGCAAATACTACTACTATGCCATTTAGTCAGACATACCAAGAAAAACTTGGAGTTTCAAAAATAAATATAAATCTAAACCTGTAATATCCGTTATATCTGTAAACTCCGTTTGGGTCACTGTTGCTCCCCTATTTTTATGCACAAAATACGGGTTAGGGATTCATCCTTATGCGAGTGCGACCTTAGGCCTCGTTTATGGAGACGCGGGGAGTTGTGCGTCGCGTTGGACGTTTTTACTGTTCACGGAGAGGCGACGCGTAAAGCGGCATATATGTCATCGCACGCGTAAACACAAACATATGGCGATATATGATTTTGTTTATAGAGATGCGTGGCATGCCGCGGCGAATCCTCAAGCGTGTAGAAAAGCACGCGGCGGGCATCGCTCCGGCGCACGTACAAAATTGTTCATTTTTTAACATAGAATATTATTATATTATGGTATGGAATGGTTTTAAATAATTCACTTTTAAATATAGAATTTTCTTTAAAAAAAAGTCGAGCCTGGGTTATGCGATTTCCAAATAAGACTTGCAGAAGCTTTTGACGCGGGCATTGTTCATCGAGAATGGCCGCTGCGTGTGACTGCACTCCGTGAATGCACTCATACAACGCCATATGTTTGAATTCAGTGCGGGCCGTGCCGCAAAACGCCACACGCGACGCCCCGCGTCTCCATAAATGAGGCCTTAGAACACATTTTGTTCAGCTGTCCTAGAAATAACTTATCTCCCGACTTATGCAGAGAACTCATAAAAGTAAAAATCCCCGTCCCTATCAATTTTCGTTCTCTCTTTGCTCACTCTTCCACAAAAATCTTCGAGACATTGATGACTTTTATCCGGGAGAATGATATTCGATTGTGAACTGTTCATCTGTATTATTTATGTTAGTGTATTATATTTAAGTAAATACTAATAAGCCTTCAATTTAACTTTTTTATCTGTTTGTGTGTTTTGTTTCAGTGTTTTAACCCAGAGAACAAAGTGTCACATCCAGTCTACTGTAAAAATCTGAAATTTGATTAAATAGAGAGTGTATTGACTCATTTAAATATGGCTGCCGTTGGGTGGCGTGACATACGTTGGAAGTTTACGTTTTGAAGTGCCGAGAGTGGGACAGGCGGTCTTAATCGAGTTGTCTTAGTGACAGCACGTCTTCCGATAAACTTGTCGCTATTTTTATCGTTGTGTGTGCAAAGTGTTGGTGTGGTTATAGTATCAGTGATGCAGTGGCATTTGTGTTATCAAAATGATTAGAACTATAGACGGACTTTACCTTGCTCGAGATATCCATGTTCATATGATCGATTGCCACAATGTTAATTCAAATATTAAGCCTATTAGCTCATAGACAAATATATGTTAGTACCTACAGGAACTACCCAAAATAAATATTAAAACTACTCACCTGACAAAAACTTAGCACCATCAATCATGAACTGTGAATCCACCATGAACACAACACATATCCTGAAGTTCCACTTCTGTAGCAGATCAACCAGCCTCCTCATGACGGGCAGGTGGGTGTACAGCTCGATCTGTCCCGGGCAGTCGAACAGTATGTAGTCGTCATCTACGTCGCCTAGCTGCTCTTCTAACCAGTCACAGTTCTCTAAAAGGGTTCTGAAAATGATCAAATCCTCAATTCAGCCAAAATGGAAAAACTTACAGTTTCCTATTCCTCTATGAAAGCAAGGAGGTAACAATCTTAAATGATAAGATCGCGAATTTAAAAATTTGTCTGATTCACTGTCTGACATTTGACTGCATCTGTGGCGCGGTATGCTAGGGGCCGTGAGTTCGATTTACACACGGGACAGCAATTTGTGTGATCCACAAATTGTTGTTCCGAGTTTTTGTATCTGTGACTTGTATGTTTGTAAAGTCCCCCGTGACATAGGGCTTGTACCCTTGAATTAGGGGAGTCACCTTTTAAAAAAAAATTTGGTAGGCAAATTATTGTAAAAAAATATTTTATTATTAATTATAAAAATTACTTGTTTCATTACCACTGCTCAAAATGGTGCCTTCCCGAGATGTTGGGTTACTGGTTATTAAGGAATTCAAATTTGGTTGTTATTCCTTGAGATTCGGATATTTTGAAAAATATCAATCTTCAGATTATTTAAGTCTCAAACCATATTTGTATCTCAAAAACTATTTAATTTTCGAGAATAACCATAACACGAGAAAAAAAATATTGAAATCTTTAGAAATATCCATTTTGATTGATTGATGAATCTCAAGAAGAACTGCACCTCAAGCATCCCAAATCTTGAGGAATATCGGTTATTTGTTATTTTTATTATTGGAAATATGTGAACATTGAGAAATATGTTAATATGCACATAAATCATCATAGCTTAAAAACATACTCTACACAAAACACAAGTCCTCCATTAGGTCCAAACTGGAGCTCCTCATCTTCCATGGCATCATCCAGGTGTATCAACTCTCTGATGTCCACCAGTGGCTCGTAGTCAAAGTGCTCAGCCGCTGGGTCCAAGTTCACTACTTCTATGATGCGTTTTGCGTCACTTGCATGCTTTACAATTGTAGAGCAATATGTTGACTGAAAAATATACAATACCATACATTACTATCTTTAGGTTCATAGTATATAATAAAGTTGTTTCCACTGTTTGTATGTTTGGATCTTCTGAACTACACAACAGTTTCAATGTGGTTTTCAGTATAACTCAGATATAAATAAGTGTTATTGATTCTTTCTGTGATAAATATGAAGTTCTTTTTGGTTATTTTAATTTGTTTTTATTCTACTTTTATTATTATTTTGTTATGTTATATCTACACCTACTATATCTAGAAAACATGGTGCATTAAACTAATACTAATCTTAGTAGTATTCATTTAATATTTCATGTTCTATAGCTGTAAGTATTTTATGCAACAAATAATTAATAGAGATGTACTCCCTACTTGGCAAAAAACAAACAGCTTATCACTATTTGTATTCTTTGTTTTAGAAGCAGTCATATAACTCTTATTTTGGAAAATAAGTAAAAAGTTATGTTTTGCTTGATATTTTGATTGTGATGCACCAACTGCAGTCAATTGACTCAACTTGTAAAAAAAGTGGTATAGGTTGGTTTAAAATATCAAACAATACCTAAAGTTTTCCTGGTCAAACCACTATTTTAAGTTTTTTTTTTTAATAGGTTTATGTACAGAGAAACAAACCATAAGAATATGTATTGTTGGCACATGTAGGTACTACTGTAGACATTGTATCACAGTTGCCAGCACCTTCCCTTATTGTGATCAGTTTGCAGTAAATATATGTCTTAAGTCTTAGTGTATATATACATGTGAATACGAGTCTGTGTGTTTTTGTGTGTGCACAACAGCTATAAACCTGAACATAAAAGGTTTTCGGTTTCCTGGTAGTCTAAGGTTAGCAGTTACGACATTACACGCAATATTAACTTCACTCATTGTTATATACCCGCTTATTGGTTTGAATACGAGTCACCAAATAAGTTGTTTATGCATATGGAAAAAATATATAGGTAGGTATTTTTGGAAATAAGATATAGAAAATATAAATACCTTTCCACTCCCGGCAGGACCGACAACTAACTGTGCGTAACGCATTATTAAAAATAAGACACAAACATGTAACTTTACAGGTTATGTTGCAACTGCGCGCTTTATTTTATTCCTTGCAGAAGTATGACAGTCCTAGCGGTATTCCGTTTTCTTGTTTGTATTGTTTTCTAGAATTATAAAACACATTAAAACTACACTGAATGCAAATGCAAATGCAAAACTACAAGCAAAATAGCAAATGTTTTGATTTTAAAGTGACGTTTCAATCAGGTCAGTCATCCATCACTCATGAGTGTCAAAATTAAAAACACATTTTATGTCAATGTCAACTTGGGTTGCCGAGTCAAAAATGCAACCATTCCGTTCAATATTCAATATGGTTGCGTTCCAGACTTTTAGCCGTTCCGGATGATCACGTCGTCGTTATTTTCGCTCCCGCCGCCCTCACAGTGACCAATCTAAATGGGTGGGTCGAAGAGGGCGTTAGATGTCACTATTGAAAGCTCTGAAAATTTTCGAAGTTTTTAGTAGGTACAGTACGATCAACGTAACTTGACGGGATTGAAGTTAGGTTTTTATAACTTTCGCGCATGTCATAGAGATGCGACCCTAAAATTACTTACGAAAACGATTAATTATGTTTAATCGATTAAAAATACTAACAACATTTTAATTCAACAATATAAAAACACTATTTATATGAGTTCATAAAAGTTTAAATTTAGAACAGTTACAGTAAATACTAAAGAAACTTTGAAAAACAATTTCTTTACGAAAATAATCACAAAAAAAACACGAGTTAGTAATACTAATTATGACAATGTGATGCGTAATCGCATGTCGCCGCCCGCTTCCTGTCACCATTTACTTACAAAAAATGCATCTGCGCAACCACTTGTCGCCTACTTCAGTCCGGCCTAGTTACGTTGATGCAACTGTATCAGGTATTTCAAGTAAATTTTACACACTAAATGCGGAGCTGTGAAAATTTTGACGTGTCAGTTTGCTGCCATTTCACGTTTACCATATATGCTCCGTAATCCGTTCCACTCGAGTTTTCGATTGTAACTCTCTAAGGTCCTTTTCACACGTTGCGGTCTTGAACCGGGTAATCGACGTATCGTAGCTTTCACATGTTCCGGTGTCCGTCCGGTCCGATCACTATACATCCGCCGGTCGCCGGCTATCTGGCGCCGGAGGCGGGGGATAAGAACATGGCAATAAACACTAGCGGCTCTTTTTAAATTGCCAATTTACAATGTTTGAATGTTTATAAACTTGATGTGCAAGTAAAATTTGAGACTGAAAGTGTAAGTCTGCGGGCGTAAATAACATGTGTATTTTTTTAAGGTTGTAAAACTAATAATTCAAGGTGAAATTTTAACAGTTTCTACTTATTCAAATTGCCAAAGTTGCTTAAAAAAATCTTGCGAAATTTGAGGTTTTTCCTCAATTTCTGGACATCATATCAGATTCTGACCGGGTCACTATGAGGTTATTGGCATTCATATAACGGTTAAGTAATGACGAAGATATCGAGGAACATACAAAAATACATTCAGACAAAAGATGTACTCTTTTGTCTGAATGTATTTTTGTATGTTCCTCAAAAAGAAAGATTTGTAAACACGGTTGTAATTTTAAAAATAAACTTAATTCTATTTTAAACATTGTTAAAATGTTGTTAAAAATGTTAAAAACACCAAGAGCATGTCGGACCATGCTCAGTGTAGGCTCACTTACGCTCTTTTGTTGAGAAACGCAGTTTTTCGACAATAACTCAATGACGGTATATCCGATCATGTTCGAAATAATTTGTTTTGTTTTAGTTTAAGGTATTTATTGAGCGCTACGTTTGTGATTTTTTTCATATTTCTTGGTCCCACAGTTAAAAGTTATTTTTATTATTTAGCTAATAAGCTATCTAGCAGCTACTACATGACATCTTTTCACCAAATTTCATCAATATTCTGAATTGAAAAAAAGTTTTTCTGTTGGGAAGCCCATTTATCGAGGAAGGATATAACATCACGCTACGACTAATAGAAGCGAAGCAGCAATGAAAAATGTTGCAAAAACGGAGAAAATTGCCGGATATGAAGTTGCGCGGGACAGCTAGCATTGTATTAAATGAGTGCAAAGATTGTAAATTGTAATATGATAAATGTAATCGCCTAAGGAGGAGCCTGAAGGGAGAAGGAGGCCTGGTGTCTTGAAAAACGGGCTTCGAGCCTAGTTTAGGTACCATTCTCCTACAATATTAGTTAGGCAGTATTGTATGTACCCCATATGTAGTAAAATAATTCTATTGTGGCGAGCAAATAAATTTATTGTTATTATTATTTTGCCTACGAAACTCTAAAAAGTTATGCCCGAATCTACCTACTTACTCTTGAAAGATAACAAAACAAACCCCAACAAATCTGTCTAAATATGGCGGAGTTAAAAAAATATATAAACATTTGATTTTGATTTGAATTAAAAAAGGAGGAGGCTCTTTTCTGAAGTCGGTTAAAAACAACAGAACACAACTTACGCGTCGCGCTTATTATGTGCTGCTATATTACTTGACAGAGAGACAAACAATATGTTCCGAGATCCCAGAGGTGGCAGACATGTAAAAAATGAAAGACAAAAAGAATTTCCAATAAACAGGTTATTTCACTGTTTTTCACATTTTATTTAAACCTTATTAGTTACGTCATAGTGTTAAATTATCTTTGGTTACATAAACTTAAAAAACAACTTTCCAGTTTTGAAAATATGTCAAAATACATAGTTGTAAAACTATAATCAAAACTAGAAAACAAACAATACAAATTATAAAAAGTAACGGTGAAAAATGACTGCTGTTGGGATTGACTTAGGAACCACGTATTCTTGCGTTGGTTTCTGGCAGCACGGCAATGTAGATATTATAGCTAATGACCAGGGGAATCGTACAACACCATCATACGTTGCTTTTACTGACACAGAACGCCTTATTGGAGACGCCGCCAAGAACCAGGTAGCTCTGAATCCAAGCAACACCATATTCGATGCTAAACGCCTCATTGGTCGCAAGTACGATGACCCCAAGATACAACAAGATCTTAAACATTGGCCATTTAAAGTAGTCAACGATGGCGGTAAACCAAAAATCCAAGTACAATACAAAGGTAAAACCAAACGTTTTGCTCCTGAGGAAATTAGCAGCATGGTACTTATTAAAATGAAGGAAATAGCAGAGGCATACTTAGGTAGATCTGTGAGTAAGGCTGTAATTACCGTGCCTGCCTATTTCAACGATTCTCAGAGGCAAGCTACTAAAGATGCTGGAGCAATAGCTGGTCTAAGTGTTCTTCGTATTATTAATGAACCGACAGCAGCAGCGTTAGCTTACGGATTAGACAAAGACTTAAAAGGAGAGCGTAACGTTCTAATATTTGACTTAGGAGGAGGAACATTTGATGTATCTATATTAACTATTGACGAAGGTTCTCTTTTTGAAGTCAAAGCAACAGCTGGAGATACACATCTTGGAGGGGAAGATTTTGATAGCAGACTTGTAATTTTTTTAGCTGACGAATTTAAAAGAAAGCATAAGAAAGATTTGAAAACAAATCCTAAGTCTCTGAGACGTCTCCGAACAGCGGCGGAAAGGACAAAAAGAACTTTGTCATCCAGCACGGAAGCTACCGTCGAAATAGATGCGCTGTTTGAGGGAATAGACTTCTATACTCGTGTCTCAAGGGCACGTTTTGAAGAGCTTAATGCTGATTTATTTCGTTCAACTTTACAACCGGTTGAAAAAGCTTTGAATGATGCTAAAATGGATAAAAACGTTATTCAAGATATTGTGCTCGTTGGAGGCTCCACACGCATACCTAAAATACAGAGCATGATACAGAATTTCTTTAATGGAAAGAAGTTAAACCTATCCATAAACCCTGACGAAGCAGTAGCTTTTGGTGCAGCTGTCCAAGCTGCTATATTAAGCGGAGATCGTCATAATAAGATCAAAGATGTTTTATTGGTTGATGTAGCTCCTCTATCGTTAGGAATTGAAACAGCCGGTGGAGTAATGACGACTATAGTTGAAAGAAACGCTAAAATACCATGCAAACATTCTCAGACCTTCACCACTTACTCTGATAATCAGCCAGCTGTGAGCATTCAAGTATATGAAGGAGAAAGAGCTATGACTATGGACAACAACTTGCTTGGAAATTTCGATTTGACAGGTATACCTCCTGCGCCTCGTGGCGTCCCCCAAATTGATGTAGCATTTGATTTAGATGCAAATGGTATACTTAACGTTTCCGCTAAAGAGAATAGCACTGGTAAAAGTAAAAATATTGTTATCAAGAACGACAAAGGGCGTCTTTCGCAAGCAGAAATAGAAAAGATGCTATCAGACGCTGAGAAATATAAGGATGAGGATAATAAACAACGGGAGAGAGTTGGGGCTAGGAACAAACTAGAGAGTTATGTATTTGCTGTTAAGCAAGCGCTTGAAGAAGCTAGGAGTAAATTGAATGAGTCTGAACGGTCGAGGGCTCGACGCAAATGTGACGAGACTCTGTCTTGGCTGGAGAGTAATACTCTAGCGGAAAAAGCGGAGTATGAAGACAAGTTGAAGGATATCACTAGAGAGTGCAGTCCTTTGATGAAGAAGCTTCATGGCACTGGCCCTAATATTTCAAAAGGCGATGGCCCTGTAATTGAGGAGGTTGATTAGGTTTTGTATGAGCTGTTTTCATTTTCTTTCTTGGTATTAAATTGTTCTTGAATTTGTAGCTGTGAGTTTCATTAGTTACTTATATTAGGACAATATAAGGCTAATATTTGACATTAAAATTGACATCCAGAGCCTAATTCATATATCAAAGACTATGAAATCGACAGCGGTAGTTAACAGTGTGCTGTGTCACAGTTAAACAACATTGTTTCATATTACTTCTATTATTACTACAGGAGATCTAATTTCCTCTTATTGATTATTATTTAGTTCGATGTTTCGTACTATGGCACCATGGTAAGCTGTCGTGGCTCGTGCCGTATGTTTAATTTATTTTAAAATAAAATAATTGAATAGTGTAACTTGATGGTTTTAAAAGAGTTGACTCTTTTTTGGACAACTCACACAACGCTATCTGATCCCAAACTAAGCAGAGCTTGTACTATGGCAACCAGACAACTGATAAACATACTTATATATTTCTAAATACATACATATTATAGATAAATAACACCCAGACACAGAATAAACCGTCATGCTCATCACACAAAGTTTTATCCTGGGTGGGGATCGAACACACGATCTCTTGCGTAGCAGTCGGATACACTCCCGCCCGCGCCACAGAGGCAATCAAAACACTAGAGATATTTGCCATTTAATTCTTTGTATTATTTACCTCCCTGATGTATTTTAGCCTGCATGGATTTCGTGAAAATATTTTTTTCTTAATAAAAAGTATCCTATGTTACTTCTAATACTTCCAAGAATATGTGTACAAAGTTTCATGATGATCGGTTGAGTAGTTTTCGCGTGAAAGCGTAACAAACAAACTTACATTCACATTTATATATTAGTAGGGATTACCTAGAACTATCAATCTGATCTGTAGTACATGTGGTTTATGATGAGTCGTAGTACTTCTACGATGAGTCGTAGGACTTCTACGAAGTTCTACAATAAAAGCTTTTATATTTTGCTACAACTCGCTACGACCCCTATGTAAAATCTAACACGCTCGAATCAAACAATCGTAATTTATTATTATTTTATTATGGAATAATTTGACGATTTCAAATAATGATTTAATGAAATAAAGATATTTGAAGTTTGTAAGTATCTGTCCCACTGCTGGGTAAAAGTCTCTCTGCTTCTAAATCTCCCTGTCTGAAGATTTCTCCTCCCATACCGTCTGAACGTCCCGCCTGCATTTCCTTGGCCTGCCTTGACGGCGCGGCGACGTCTTTCACTAGGCGTCCACTGTGTGGTGAGCTGTGCCCACTCCCACTTGAGTTTGGCTGACTTGTATGAAAAGGCTGTACGGCCGCAAGTATGTAATTGATTTTGGCCGCCATTTTGTTCATGGTATTTTTTTTAAAGATAACTTTCTGTAAGTAACGTGGGGCCGCGGGATCTTTACAAACATAGGTACAAATCACGGACAAAAAGTAGGTACACCTACAGTAGGAAAACAATTTCTAGATCACATAAAGTAAAGTAACATCAAAATAAATGCCTCTGTGGCGCGGTGGGAATGCATCCGATTGCTACGCAAGAGGTCGTGGGTTCGATCCCCATTCAGGATAAAACTTTGTGTGATGAGCACGATGGTTTATTCTGTGTCTAGAAATATATAAGTATGTATATCAGTTGTCTGGTTTCCATAGTACAAGCTTTGCTTAGTTTGGGATCAGATAGTGTTGTGTGAGTTGTCCCAAGATATTATTATTATTATAAAGTGGTGTCCCGTGTACACGACCTTTTGTGCCGCAATTGCAATGAAATTTTCTGTTTACTCATTCAGAACAAAGGAGAATAGGTACAGTGTAGTAAAAATGTTAGTAAAAACGTACCTAATCGAGATAAAAAAAATCATAGATGCATCTGACGGAAACTGGTGCAATCCAGACTAAAATGTCAGAGGCGCTAAGTGAGTAAAAGAAGGGTAGAAGACACGGTAGGTGGCGTATCATAATGGAGGATAAATTCGACTTTGGTGGACATGTCTCGGTGCTGGAGTTGGTTGTTTAGGGCCGGTACCCTTAAGGTTCAAGACACCATAGGTACTCATCATCAGCCTATCGCAGTCCACTGCTGGACATAGGCCTCTCCAATTGCACGCCACTTTGTTCTATCTTCGGCTTCTCGCATCCAGCTCCTGCCAGCCGTTTTGCGTATATCATCACTCCACCTGGCTTGAGGGCGTCCTACACTACGTTTGCCGAGCCGCGGTCTCCACTCAAGAACTCGTTTACCCCAACGGTTGTCGGTTCTTCGGCTAATATGGCCAGCCCACTGCCACTTCAACTTGCTAATCCGGTGGGCTATGTCGATAACTTTGGTTCTCTGCCGGATCACCTCATTTCTGATTTTGTCCCTAAGAGAAACTCCGAGCATAGCCCGTTCCATAGCCCGCTGAGCGACTTTGAACTTGTGGACTAGCCGTACCGTCAGTGTCCACGTTTCGGCTCCGTATGTCATGACGGGTAGGACGCACTGATTAAAGACTTTAGTCTTTAGACATTGTGGGATCGACGATGAGAAGACTTGACGTAGCTTACCAAACGCTGCCCAACCCAACCGAATTCTCCTGTTCACCTCGTCCTCGAAGTTGTTTCTACCTAACTGCAATGACTGCCCGAGGTACACATATTTTTGAACAACTTCGAGAACGGCGCCGTGCACCGCTGTCGGTTCCGGTAGTACATGTTCATTGAACATGACCTTGGTTTTATCCAAGTTCATCCGTAGGCCGATGCGTACAGAGGAGTCAGCCAGGTCATTCAGCATCCGTTGCAGGTCCTGCAGCGTTTCCGCCATGATGACAATGTCATCTGCAAATCGCAAGTGAGAAATGTATTCACCATTGATGTTGATGCCCCGCCCTTTCCAGTGCAGCGTCTTGAACATATCCTCCATTGCATTTGTGAACAGTTTCGGGGAAATAACGTCCCCTTGCCTCACTCCTCGATGCAATGGTATATATAGGTACTCGTACATTTAATATGTTTACTTAATAAAATATATTAATATGTAAATTGTATTGTAATGTAAAAATTGTATATGACTATTTGTTTCCTAAATAAAATAAAATGTATAAAAATTAGCATAAAAATGGTTTAAAAATTACAAAAAGTAAGGTATGCCTACCGTCTTGGTTGGTCTTGGGTTTTCCCAGCTATCTTCATGTCAGGGTTGCCATGTTGACTAGTCGCGGACTACTATATTGATTTTCAAATTTAAAAATGTAAACAGACAATCTGTTGATATTCTTACATATAATCGTCCTTATAGCTTGACCAAAAGAGTCGATTATATTTTCGATAGTATCGACTGAGGTAATTGGACCCTCTATTAGAAACCTCGTCATATCATATCAACCCTTAGGATGTCCCACTAATACATGCCCACTGGACATTGGTCTCTCCAGTAGAATCTACTTATTGATGATCTGATCATAATCGTTACGCTTGGCGAGTGGGTTGGCGATCGCAGTAAGGTCCCATTAAAGTTTCTGCGTACTCGCAGAGGATGAAGCTGCCCGTCCTCCGGTGTTAAATCTCTTAGTCGCCTTGACGACACCCATGGGAAGAGATGGAGTGGTACTAATTCTTAAGCCGGTACCACACGTAAGTGGAAGTATATACAGTATATACTAGACTGCCTCTATGGCGCGGTGGGAATGTCTCCGACTGCTACGCAAGAGGTCGTGGGTTCGATCCCCACCCAGGATAAAACTTTGTGTGATGAGCACGATGGTTTATTCTGTGTCTGGGTGTAAATTATCTATAATATGTATGTATTTAGAAATATATAAGTATGTTTATCAGTTGTCTGGTTGCCATAGTACAAGCTCTGCTTAGTTTGGGATCAGATGACGTTGTGTGAGTTGTCCCAATATATTATTATTATTATTATATACGACTGCTACACAAAAGATCATAGGTTTAACTCCGATGTGGGCCAAAATTTTGTGCGATTCATAAATATTTATAGGAGGTACGTTAGTGAGCCCCACGATACATGGTTTGTGCCACAGAAAATTGAAACATTAATTTGTTATGTAATTTGTGCCTTAGTGCAGTACTTATCTTAGTAAAAAGGAAAGATAACTTCTCAATTTACCATTTTCACGGGATTCCTGTTCCATACTTGTGATGAGTGTTGCAATAAAACAAAATATGATTAGCAATTTCTTTATTTTTAATTTAATAACTTTAGAAATTGTTCGGAAAGAAGACAATGGTTTTCAGCATCATTATTAATTAATATTATGATATGAACAATAATAATTATCGCTATAATTTTTAATACTATTCATTATTGATAATGGATATAACGCATAATAATCTATTTGCTACCGGGATATTATTTACACTAACCGCCAACATTCAACGTAACAATAAAATACAAGGAGGCATATCATAATAATAGGTGCTACTGATATTTCAGAGTGAGTGCAGTTTGTGACAATTTTTTTTAAATAACCTTAGCATAAAAACCTTTTTGTCATACACTCGCGAGACTTCATATAGCAGTATTGCCATAAAATAATTTAATAAATAAATTTCCCAGCCTTTTACCCTATATAAAGTTATAAGCGGTCTGTGTCGTTGACTGTAGGTACCAATGTACCTACTTTTCATAAATCCAGAGTGATTAATTCACCTATTCGTTTTGGTCGTTTGAAATGGACTCTCAGTACCTATTTAATTATGATCATTTAAATGAAAAGAGCTATTATTCACATAATTAATCCCGTCTGTAAAAATAACAAACGAAGGTAAATAGGTGATAAACTAAATTATTGTACGCTGCTATATTCAAATGAATTATTTTTATTTCACATAAGTGAGATCATCAGTTAATTGTTATTCAAAATATTTTCATGTTGCCTAAGTAATAAATATTCAAAACAATATTCTAGATAAACATTTATATAATTAACAGAAAAATTAATTATTGTTCATCGTTCCGTAAAATAGTATTCAATTAAGATAATTAAAACCATGCAGAAATACTTTTGTGTTATTAAATTATAGTTTAATTAAATACAGTACTAGAGCCAGTGTTATTTTCGCGAGGTTTTTCTCGAAAATAGCTAATGTTGTTTACTTTTTTTACTAATATCTAGGTAACTTTAGTTTTCCCTACTGACATTACTTCTCTCATTAACGGTTTACAATACGTATTTAAATTTTGAGAGATGAAATTTGAAAATATGTATATATTTTACAGTAAAATATATTTTTTTCTCGCATCCAGAACGAATACGGTGAATGTATCTATTTAAACATCATGTTATCATATTATTTATAGTTACCTTTCTTTTTAAAAACATAATTGTAGATACATGAAGAAGGCAAATATTTCATCACATTGTAATAAATATGAAAACAACTCGTGGATTTTGTTTCATTTAAATTTAGTTATAATTAAATAATTTCAAAAAGGTTTTTATGATGGGTACTGCCTCTCAAAAATAATCAGGAGCACCTACATCAAATAACAATAATATTCGTAATATAAGTATATTATTCTTTAAAAGCAAAAGCTATGAAATGATTCTAGAAATCAATTTTTTTTAAGATAAAAAATTTCCTTGACTTCATATAACGGAGTTGGAGAGTTAAAATAACCGTATATAACTGTTAAACAGCCTAAGTAATTCTTTAATATTGACTATTACACGCTATCTCTTAACTAACTTACGGTTTATATATAACATCGATATGTATGTTGGTATTTCTAAAATTGGATGCAGTTAGAAAGAGTTCATATACTCCTTGTAAAATTGAATTTTCTTCCAAAATCTGATTTTATTTGAAACCTGGACCTAAATCTATTCTGAAACAATTTTCGTTACAATTTTTGATACATTTTTAGAATGACAATAATTTCGATTATTCATGATTTTACCCTTTTACGAAGTTAAATTTTTTGGGTTAAACTATTTTTCTACTTATCTATGTTTTACTCTATCGTGGCATTTCCATTAGATATTTACATTTAACTGAATATAACTATGTACATCGTGATGCAAGGAGTATGGTTCCTTTTAAATTTACATTTCTCTTAATTAAATATCTCCTAAGAAAAAAAAAAGGAAAAATAAGGAGGCAAAATAAAATAAATGAAATAAGATTAAAAGCAAATTTATTGCTAAATAAAATAAAACTATAAACCATAAGCAATACAATATTTGCTTAATCGTATTATTTTGTGTCTTGATTTGTACATTTTCTAAAAAAAATATATAAAAATGAAAAGAAACAAACAATAAAAATTACTGTACGGAATTAGATTTGACAGTATAATATGTACGAGTAGGTATCGAGGACTAAACATTATAAAATGTCGGCTATAATCACAAAGTTGAGCGGTACGATAAAATAATGCAATAGAAAACATACAATAGTCGATATAAAATAAACATTAGATAATAATTTAAATGTTAAACTTATATAACCCGATTATAATATTTTAAACCTCGCCGGTTCTAATAAACATAATAATACTTTTCAACTGGGGCTCATTAAACCATAGCTTAAATTTACATCTGATTGCACTTTTATAATTTTCATTAACAATAAATGAACCTTCCCTATTCCTAACAGTATCCGCAACTGAGTTTATCTTACACGAATCTTATCTAACCTACTTATGTACAAGTCTGGTTCACAGGCAATATTCGACACATATTTGGTATATTTATTTACAATCGAATTAAAAAGCCGTAACTTAAAAATACTCAGATATTTGTACCTAATCAGGGTACGTTATATTAAAAAATTAAAGCAAAAATGCATCTTTTTGTATCGTAAGTTTATCTCATCCCTGTCCGGGATTCGCCTGGCGTATCACGAGAAGCTACGGGGGTATTATGTACAAAGTCTTTGGCCTTACAATCGAATTACAACAAACACTAGCTACATACACAGTTACATTCGCGCGTCGACGGCTCGACGGTCACTCGTCACACAATAAATAATCGTTCGAACGTGATATGGTAAACAGTCTACACGTCACACCACACTTGGCGGGCGGGGCTTAGTACTCCCAGCCGTCGTCGGTCTCCGCCTTGATCTTGTCCTCGGGGATGACGTCCTCGGGCGTGTGCGGCGGGCGCGGCGTGTGCGGCGTGTGCGGCGTGTGTGGCGTGTGCGGCGTGTGCGGCGTGCGCGGCGTGCGCGGCGCGGGCGACGCGGCCGGCGAGCCGTCCCGCGGCACGGGCGACGGCTCCACGCGGACCGTCTCCTCCGCCTCGCGTCTGAAGTCGTCGCTTCTCATCACGCACACGCCGTTGATTATCACTTCGTCGGGGTTGCGCGGCTTCTCGTCCTGCCAGTCGGGGTTGACCCACTGCGGCGCGGCGGGCTTCCGTCGGCTGGAGCGTCCGGCCGGGGTGGACGCCGCCTTCGGCTCAGTCTTAGATTCGTCGTCCATCGAGTCCTCGGAGCCGAGGTTGCTCTCTACATCCTCGTCCTCGAAATCGTCGCCGTCGGGTTCCCGCTTGAGCGGCATCGACAGGTCGAGTCCGCCGGATTGATCCTTCACTTGCTCGTCGGGCGGCATCAGTCCGCGACCGATCAGCGCTGCTAGGTTCGAATTCGCCGCGAAGTACGGCGGGTAAGGGAGTGGCACGCCGGCCAAACCCATTCTTTCCTTTTGAAGCTCCAGTAGTCTCTGGTTGAGAAGGAGACGGAACTGGACGGGGTCGAAGGGAGCCGAGGACTGGTCTCGCGCTGGTGGCTCCGCCGGTAGCCCGTGCGGTGCCTGTTGTTTTAGACGCATGCGGTGGTTATGAAACCAGTTGGTGATTGTTCTTGACGATAGACCTAGTTCCGCGGCGAGGAACTCGATCGTCGGCATGTTTGGGTAGGGATCTAGAGCAAAGGCCAATCTGAGAGCCTCCTTCTGTTCCTCAGAGAATAAAACTCTTTGTTTCTTAGCGCACGGTGCTCCGGCGGTGGGGCCAGGCGAGCTCGAGTGATAGAACTCAGACGTGTCATTTGATGAGGTGTCGGAGGAATTGTCTTGGCCAGGGCCGCTGGACCGCCGTCGCTTGCTCGCTTCTCGTCTCTCGTTTTTCAAAGCTTGAAGGCGGTCAATGTTGTGAGCATCGCTTAACCACAGTTGCATACGAATAAAAGGTTCTCTGCCCTTGATGCTGAGCATGTGCCAAGGTTTAGGTTTGGATAGTAACTCGCTAACGGAGCCCTGCGAGAGACCTAGAACAGCTTCGCCAAAGATTTTCTGTCCGATATTGTTTGCTAGTAGTGCCTCTTTAATTTTGGTCGTGATAGTTTGGGTATCTAAGTCTTGAGTTAAAGCTGCCATTTCGTAGACACTGGGAGATATGTGCTGGTGAAGGCTGCGCATGATGGGAGGCTGATGGTGGGGCTGGGGAGGTGGTGGTGGTGGTTTCCTTTCCTTGTTGTTGTTGTCGTGGTGCTGCGGAGGCAGCGTGACGGCGTGGTGCGGCGGGAAGCCGGGGGGCGTCAGGAGCAGGGGAGTGGGCTGGCCCAGGTGACCGAGGTGCCCTGGCCCCAGGAGCTGCTCCTGCTGCATTTTGCTGAGCAACGAGGTCGCGTCAGAAATCATTTTCTGCGTTGGCGGCATGGGTTTATTCATGTTCATGTTCATATTTGGCGGACAAGCTGGAAAGATAAAGAAACCAATGTTAGCTATCTACTAAATAGGATTATAAATCTTAGTTAGCTACAGAATAGCAGTACTACTTACGAGGCGCTCCGCTGTAGTTTCCAGTCCGCATCAGCTTTTCAGGCGCAATTTTGTACTGTGACGCGACTAGTTTGTGGACAGCATTGTCATCCTCCAAAAACATCTTCATGCGGATGAACGGTTCCCGTCCTTTTTGTGTAAGCATGTGCCACGGCTTGGGCCTCGCCAGCAGATCACTCACCGATCCTTGTGATAATCCGAGAACGGATTCACCGAATAATCTTTGGCTGATAGAATACTGGCTTAGAGCCTCTTTCACTCTCCTCACTATGTCCTCAGTATTTAAATTGTTAAAGAGATCAAATTGTTGCTGTGTGATCGGTGGAAGAACTGCTTTCATCGATCGCTGAACAGGCGGGTGATGTGGGGGGTTTGAAGGCTGAGAGATCAGGCTATTCGTGATTGATGCCATTCTTTGTAGTGGGCTCGCTGCCGCTGAACTACTGAAATCTTCGTTAGGGGTTATCGCCGGAGGTAGTATTGCATTGCCCAGTGGGCTGGACGCTGACGATCCAGTCGACTGCTGTCCAGGCTCCAGTTTTGGCCTTACTAATGAGAACGCGCTTCCCGCGTGTCTAATAGCCTCTTCCGCATCCATTGACCTATCCTTATCACTATCAGTCATTCCATTCATTTTGGCGTTTTTATCTTTAGGCAGAGAGAGGTCTTGGACCGCTCCGGAGCCGTTCATTTGTTGGTTCTGCGCTTGTTGCATAGCTTGTTGCTGCAGCGCGAGGAGGTTCGGAAAGGGTGGCATTCCTGGCAAGTTGTGCAGGTTGGGAATGTTTCCAGCTGGCTGGATCTTGGCAAGTTCTCTGTGGTAAGCTTCTAGTGCCATGCGGATATCTTCTGGTGGCCTCTCCATGTGTGGTGGCATGCCGCCGCTGAAAAATGGAGGGAACATGCTATATGTTAGTTTTAGATGTGCTGTTCTCGTTTAATTTACTAAGTATTTTAAGGATCTACAAAATAGTAACTGTTTTATTAAGAAAGAACTGTAATGCTTACCCAGGGAAGCCATCGCGGCGCATGTCCTCCACTCTTCTGGTCATAATTTTAGTCAACTCTTCTTGATAGATCCGCGCCACCTTATCATGAGGAATGTCATCGTTCTCGTACTTCTTGAGCCTCCGGTTTTGACTGGAGTCCTGGAAATAAACAACAATCATTCTTAGCATATCGTTAGCGTACAATTCAAGTAAATAGATTTTCACCTTTAATCATCGTTTTAACGGTTTTTTAGTGAATAATACTTACCTTATTGGAGAACGGAGACGGGCACTGGGTCCTTGGAGAGCTGGAGTCCTCGTTGCTTCTGGAGTCATCGTTGTTAGGGTGGCCTGTGGGCGTCTTCATAAGATGCGAGGCTTCGTTGAGGATCGCGTGCGCGAGTCTATCATCCCCTTCACCCTCCGGCCTGCCGTATACCGCACCGGTACCATCTTTTGTCCCAACTGCAAAGAAACAAAACATACATTGTAATTATAAGCAATCCTGCACATGCAAGTACTTATTTAATATTCCTAAAATAAAATATAAGCCGATTGTTTTGGATGACTTTTTAATGACCTGCGCGAAATTTAAAATTACATTTTATCGGTTACAATGATGAGCCATTTATTAAGTGGTACAAAATGTAACAGAAACAAAGCGTTACATGGCACAAATTGTTGTGACTATATTTGTTAATTATACATACATCGTAAGCAGCTATATTTCTGCATAATATATTACTATCGTTTTGCATTCGAATCCGCACACGAACAATTTTAATTGCCGCTAAATTGTTTCTCACACACACTTGCAGGGGCTGCATATCCGTGTTAGTAGCTTTAACTGTTGCCAAGTAATAAATACGCGAGTTATATTTGGTACAATTGAAATTAGGCGCTTCATTTAAACTCTAGAGCGATGCATGGCGCTTTAAAGATAATCGCTGAATGGGGACGGGCACTCATCGCCCAAGCTCAGTAATCCTAAAACTGCGCGCACGCAACCATAAACAAGTGAAGTTACGCGTGAAAACCGCCCGCCATACTGTGGCCATTCATCCTGTCAACATATTGTCTCAGTTCGCACAATGAAATGACACTATTTAGATCGTGATGTACGCATGGAATTAGTTTAATTAAGTCGAGTAATTAGTTTTAGACGTTCGCCGAGATCATTATAGAATTAAAGTGAGAGCATAATGTTCGGATATACGGATCTTTTGCAATATAATGTTGGGTAATATTTGTTGCAGTATATTTCGAGTTCAAAGAATTTTTGGTGTTAAATCCGAGCGCAGTTAACGCGACGGCCCCATTTATTTTATATTATGAACATGATAATAATTGGGCGACATCTCTTCAGTTATCTATATAGCGTTATTATAGGTACCTACTAACACCTACGTATGTATTGTATGAGGGTATTCGCAAAAATCGACCACATCCGTCAAGTGTTTAAAGAAAAACGATAACATTATTTGCTTTGCGGTATTTTAACGACTCCGAAAACGGATTGTTTGTGAGTTGACGTATTAATTTTCAAGGATCACAAAGACTTAATTGCGTCCTTAAATTTTATTTTAAAACCGACAATATGTACGCTAATATTCTCAAAAGTTTATTTTAGATTTGTCCGCTGATGCGCTGACTTCGTCCCTAATTATTTGACAATAAAAAGCATAATGGACTGCGATGCAATTGTTTTTCTTCGAAAACTCACTCTCCGCTTTTATTGGAACGTAAAGTGTGTTTTATTTATTGAGAGTTCAAAATGAATTAAGATAAACCATACTGACAGTACTTGTATGTGTGTCGACATTCATGAAGTTTTCAATTTTTCTGTATGTTCTCTGGCACTGAATTAAATACCTACAAATATTTTTATTATAAAACCTACATAATTTAAAATGTTAAAGCCTATTATTTTTTTAAAGATCCTTTGTTCAACTTTCACCACTTTAAAAAAATGAGCTTTGTCTATGCTCAATAAAATTTTATTATTTTCACTTTCACAAATTTCATTGGTAACGTTGTCACATATTATTTCTCACGTTCCGAATCATACAATAAGCGTTGTCATGTCCTTCTATAGACAATATTTTTGTGAAATCTACTATTCACGAACTTAACGACTCAAGAACGAACGTGATTTAAATATTTTTAAAATGGCTATATTCCAGATTATGATCTTGTGTGACCATAACGTTAGACAATAACTCTTTATACGTGATTCGTTTGTAAATTAATTAAGTTTCTAATGGTTGCGCAAATTGCTACTTTAACTTTTATTGTCTGCAAAAGGTCGCCTACGGTGACACGAAATAATTTGAAAAGTAACGACACAGTTCCAATTTTAAATCGAACAAACATATGATTTGTCACATTTATATTTGTAACAGAAAATAAGCAGTGATAATATAGCAATCTGTAATAAAATTGTATTTAGTCTGAAGAATGTCCGAGTCGTTTATGTTTATATCAAAACGCGTGAGGTAATTTCTGTTATTAAACATTAAAGATGTACCTACCAAAGCCTCAATATTCAAAGCGCCACAGTGCTTATTAAAAAAAAAACAGCCGTTATATCAATAAGTGCCGATCAAAACGTAATTAGAATGTCACACGTGTCCCGAGAGCTACGAACGACCAGTTGATTATTTAGTTTATTTCAAATCCGTGGCTCGCCTCACGGCGGTCTGCGCGGTTTTCCTTTTGTTACTTCAAAACCGCTTGACATATTGTGTCGAATTAAAATGTGAGACACGCAGTTATCTCCTATGTATGAACTGACTAATTTAATATACCGAGTAAATGAGCAAACGTAGGCACAAAAACTATAAACGTACTCGTGCTATAAATAAAACGTCTCGCAAATATAGTAGATAATCTTGTAATCACTGACGAGCGAGTCGACGCGATTTGCATGTATATATTCATCCTTCGACATACGGCCGTCGATAAATTTCAACACACGTCTATTAATGCCTTTGATCTTGTTGCAGACATTTTGTTATTCTGTAAACGGCACGCGGGCAATTACTGCGACGTGCTTCGAAATATTGTCAAAAACTGAGGTTATTTCCACTGGAGTGTGACGCAACGTGCGCCATTTTGTAGGTAAGTACGAATACGTCAAAGTCGTCAACATGGCCGCCAGGACGGCTACTGTAAATATTACATTTTTATTGATCTAGTTTCATTCCCATTTCTTATCTAGAAAACTATAAAGTATGTAACGATATCAGTTTTTATTGTGGCCATTAAGATGTGCATTTTTGATGGATATTTAAAAAAAACGCTCTACTCAATTAACGTCGTCCAGTCACGGAAGTTTAAAATTTATCGGTTGTTGTTTGATCGCTTCTGACCGATGTCGGGAAAGGGGCCGTGTATATTCGAGTGGCAATCACATAATTCAAGGATAACAATAAAAACGAAGAAATTATTTGTTTATGCGACATTATATCGCGTGCGTGCACGCGAAAACTATTTTCTTTGTGGTCGTTATTGATTGCTATAGTCGTATGAATATTCAAAGGCTTTGGAAAGTAAAGGGGCGGTGCCCTAAATTATAGTGTCACTGTGACATAGTGAAAAAAGTAACGTTCGTAATTTAGCCGTATAGGTCGGATTCGAACGGGGAGCTCGTATCCGGGATTGTAAATCAAGTTGGCGGGTAGTCGCAAGAAAGGGGTGAGAAGTGCGCGCTCTATACGTCACGGCGGCGATCGATGCTCATTTGCATTCGAGTCGTCGTCGGCAGCGGACGTCAGGGCCGCTCGAAAGTGTTGCAGAGTACGGAAAAAATACCGCATTTGAATTGTTAATTATATGCAAAAGAAATAGTTGCATAAACGGGCATCTGAGTTAAAATTAGGTGCTAAGTGGTGCAGCTATGAAATGGTACAAATAATAATGTGTCGTTAAATATAACAATACGAAGCTACAAAAGCACGTGACATAATTTCGATAACGACACAAAATAAATCTTGCATTCCACGAACACGATAATGTTTAAATGAAGAGGTAAAACTGTGGAATGATATAATTTTCGATTGGTAAGTTTCTTTAGTTCGACGTTGCGTGCGTAGGGTCGGGTGATCGGGATCGCGTGCTAGATGGCAATCTGCCTCGACGGGGGCACCGACCACAATTGATTCCACACGTGAGAGCAACAGAATGGTCCTGCGCTTGTGACGAGAACCACACAAACGTAATAAACCTACGTGTTACGAACCGAGCTCATGAAATTAAGATAAGGACATGTAAGACAATTCTGGGATGATTTGTTTGTGCTCCGTACACCGGCGAAATGTAATAGTAGATATTTAAGTGGCTTTGTTCGGTCTTAGGCGAACGTATGTTATATAAGCATGCGAACCGACGGCAATACATTATGTTGATCACAAAGGTACACGAACGGACAATCACGTCGGTCGATTGGACCGAAAATTATGAATTGCGTGCGTTTGATTGGTTAATGTTTGAAGTTGTGATGCGCGCGTAAATGACACTATTTCGTTGATATTTTAAAATATTGAGGGTAACTTTTATTATATAGTAGTAAAAACGTGTTTAAATGTGTCGCGTTATAATAGTGGAATAACATTAATGATTTACGTCTCTGCAGCAAAGTTTTAAAATGTTATTCGTTTAGGAAACGATTGCCACCTTCGTAGACTATGATATTTAAATCGTTTTTATGAATCAATTTATTTATAACATATTTGTCAACAGTTTGTAATATTTCTTCAACTTACGAAGTCTTTATTTGCTTTGGTGTTTTTTTTTTAAATTGTCATATATCTTGCCGACTCTACTTTTTGACACCTCTAAACTATAGTCTATAGAAGCGTATGAACCAGTAAAAATCGTCTAGTTTTTATATTACACACAGCTTTGCAGAACATCACTCGAGTATTCCCACCGGCGCGAAGGTAAAAACGTACTTTACTTGCTAGTTTGTAACTAGATTCAATAATCAATTTTGCGCGCTTCACTCAGGGACCTCCACTCGTCTCTATATGAATAAGCTCTAAGTAGGTATGTACCTACGTCTACATCATAAAATTCGTTCATCAAATTACTAGGTGTACTTAGTTAAGTTTTAAGTCCTGACAACTGACTGAAAATTACAGCACATACGTGAGTTATTTTTCATTTTAAAGTTCATTTTGATTTAATAAAGTTAATAATTAATTGTAAGTAGATAATAATAGTTATCTATTGTTGTAGTTACAATGGAAAATAGTTGTTTATTATCTATAGATAATGAACAATTATTTATAATGTTTACTACTGCTGTTTAATACCTTTTATAGGTATACCTTTATAATACCTTTTATGTCGGAATCGCAGAGCAAAAACCCCTGTAAATACATTTACTACTTGTGATACCTACTTAGAACAGGAATTAAAAAATATCAATGCTAAATTCTTTTTGAGAGATATAGAAACTTTCTATAATAAAGTTAAGGTGTGGAATCCATCTTGACTGTGGCAGTTTATTCCTACCTCACAGAAGGACAACATGACTTTGAGTTATTAAGAGTTCATTGGAGAGTCACCATACCGATATTCACTTTGTAACTATGTGCAATTGTAATATAAGGCTATCTGCAGTTCCCAGTCATTTGTTTTGTGATATTCTCAGCAGATATGTAGTGGTACAGAGTAAAAAGTGCATCGTACGCCCTGTCGTCTCCCCAGAGCTTATCTGTGTAACTTTTAACGATAGCGCGGCGAAGTTTTTTAACGAAATAACCGAATTCTCGTTAACTAAGTGTAACGCGTTTAGTGCCGATCGCGGCGTCTGCTTCACGTGCTGTTTTTAATTGATTTTCACGACTGGCGGGGACTTTGTTTACTGAAAACTTGACAATGTAAAATGCTTAAATCTGATACAGTTTTTTCTACGAGTACCTATCTCAAATAAGAGCGATGGCTGAAATATGGAATGCTTAGTCAATCCGTGTGCATGCTATTTGTTTTTTGTATCAATAGATTTATTATAATGTTGAAATCAGCTACCACTTATATCTACCTAATTAATATAATGACCATTTTCATAAAAAAATAACACTAAAGTGCAATCGATTGACCAATAATTGTAATGTTTTTTTTGCAAATATAAATACAACAGTAGGTAGAAAATATTTATCGGACGGTTAGGAGTAATATCAGGTATTGTAGCATTGATTTCGCACGGTAGTGTTATTGATTGTTTGTGCGATTGATTGCTACGAGGCACGCGAACACGCGCCTACAAACAGAGGGCATTTGTTAGGAGAAAATTGAAAAAAAAAAAGATCGATGGCAAGTCTATAAACACCATAATAGTTTGAAAAATAAAACACTACTTTCGCGTCATGTCACGCTGGCAAGAATATCTACTGTTTACGATTATTCTTGTCAAGATTACTTTTCGTCGAAGAATTAAGTAGGTACATTGTGTTATTGCTGCATTGATTGCATGTTGAAAGCTCGAATAAGAGGTAACATTGAGATATACCTATCAACAAGTAATGAGGTCGTATAATGACAACGTGTACGTAAAAACACCTCAAAGAATAGTTTTTTCTGTTGGCAGCATTTGCACGGAAATGTAAAGCACTAAAAATAGGTGAGAAAGCCAAAAGGTCAAAATGAAATCTTGGCAATCATTCTAATTTTCAACGGTGAAGGTATCTATCAAAGTGACATTCCGAACGAAAATTCAATTTTTTAATAACTGGAATGGAATGCTTTGAAAATTCAAGCCAGTCATAAATTCTGTGGCTTATATAGATAAATCCGGTGGCTAGATTTAATTTGCGTGTGTTGGATTAAAACTATTTTGCGGCACAATGACGAGTCATTCATAGCTGCACATTAATCCTTACTAATTATGCAAGACGGGGAGCAAAGATGTAAAATGGTCGGTCACAAATCGCGTCCGAACTGACAGGTTAAACAACCCATCTTGTGGGACAGATCCCTGATATACAACTTTAGTTTGCTAAGGAAACGTATGTAATTAATTACGACGAATAATACGTCAGGATGCACTTAATTTCCTATTAAACTGTTGTGAAAACGCTAAACAAAATGGCGCCTGGGTTATGGCGCGCGACAATTTTGATCTTTCTGTGAAGTGGACACTGTTTCCGTGTAGTTTTGAGGAGATTGTTTTTATAGTGCTTAGTGGCGCAGTTAACTGGTTTAGAATTAATTAACTAGAATATTTTAGGGACCTACTTAGAAACTGTGGTTTGCTAGGATGTCGTATGAAAATATATGTAGAATGAATGAATTTAAATTAGTAACGTATTCCATAGTTTAACCTACCTACATCTTCCAAATTTCCCAGATCGATATAAGGAACAGTAAACAGTTTTTATCCTCAGTATTTAAATCAAGCAGACTGCATAGTTATCTATATTATTATTATAGCAAGAATACAGATGCAATCGCATTTGCGTGAAAATCGAAACGTTTGAAAGTGAACGTCGACGGTGGGCGGTGACGCGGCGCGCGATGTGTTTACGACATACGACGCCAGTGCGACCACGGCTTTATTAAAATAATTACCCGCGATTCGGTCGCTCACTTGACGAACGAGAATGTCCTTCTTTTTTTTTTGGTATTGTTGACGTAAGTTTTTTCTGTGGAATGGTGTTCGATTTTTAAATTATTGAACTTTGACATTCATTGTAGGCACAGGTATTCACTGATTAACGATACTTCATACTCGTAGATTAAACGCATTTTCTGTTTGACAGAAATTACTTATCGCACGTTTTTGTTTGCGGGATGAGTGGCTAAACGGACAAAAGCGTAACATTTCGACATCGATCAAAAATGTATTATTTAAAGCTAGAATAAGGAGGTTGTGTTATATAGGTTCTTTGTATTTTTTTAAAAGGAACAGACAATTTTTAAAATGTTATTTTCTTCGAGATTTTTTTTTATACATTAGATATTACAAACACAAAAAAATATATAGCAAAACGTTTTAACCAGGTGACCTCTCTTTTTTAACGGGCAGGTTTAACGAAATGTCGATGCTTTTCTTATTTCAGGTGTAAAACGAATTTAGTCGAATCGTTGGTTCTACTTCGTTTTCATTTATCCATGCAATTGATGTGATCCATTAATACAAACATTAACTAGCAATATAACGCACGATATTAATAAACACAATTAAACATTTCGGTAGAAAATAGGTAACCCCGATAATTTCCCTGTCACTTGTCAACTGTACTTACACATTATAATATATTTTATCTGTTCAGTAGTAAATGCAACAAAATTATTGCAACGGAACGCTTTACAAGAGCTCTTGATTGCGATAATTTAGTGCCGACTTATTTTAGTTTGGCTGTTAAAAGATAATTGTGTTAAGGACTATCAAGTATTCTTAGAAATTCAAACACTGGGATTTAATTACTACAGGAATAGAATATGAACGCTCTAAGGCAGGGCGATTTGTAAGATACTAATATCCTCCTGTTTGAGGCTTCTTAACATTACACCCAATAGTAAAATGAGTTTCGAAAAAAAAAACATTTTAACGTTTAAACTTTTATCACAAAACCACCTACCTACCACGTCTGTGAGACCCCAGAGTAAAATCGTTGCTTTCGAGATGTGACGTATTGTCAAAACTGTCATCTTCATCTGACATATGTATATTCATCGTTTAATACATAAACAGACAAAATGAATGTGAAATGTTTATTAACTAAGTTACATAGCAACAGGGATAACTTTCATACTTTTGACTGTGGTTGCTAAGCAACTTTGTTATTAAACATTTCACATCTATTTTGGCTTTATTAAAGTTCTGTTCTGTTCTGAATAATTATCAAATAAAATAATAAATTTGTGGTAGTTTTATACCTTTGTTTGTTTTGAATCTAAAAATAAAATCAACATTGACATGATACCTTGGCGCAAGTATTGTAATACACATCAGATGTCCTTATTGGCTAGATTATTGCATACGACAAGGACAGATACATAAAGATATTATGCTGTCTCGTTTGCCCAGTCGTTTACGCGTTCAGCCGTAACAATTACTTAGGTATTATTATCTTGGACAGTCGTTTAGGTATAAAATCATAAAGTATATAATGAGACACGGTATTATAATCATAAATATGCTCGCAAAGAGGTCTGATTGCTTCGTCGGAAGCCATCAAAGCGGCCGCGAGACGGCGCGCATTCTTCGCAAAATTATTTCTTGACCTCTCCACACTAGCTTTACGCTACTGCCCAACAGATGGCGTTACGTACACATTGTTGCTTGCATATTTCACTTTTTCCTTGAGGCTTTTTTCCTGAGTTATTTCTGGTTAAACGTTCTTAAATGAGCATTTAGTTTTTCAAAGGTGCTTTCTAAGTGGCCGTCTTAAAAGTTTTTGCTGGAAATGTCCTTTGTAATAATACTTGAGCGATAATTGCGCCGTAAATTAAATGTTTGTCTCATTGTAATTTCATAAGTGTTTATAGGATATATTCAGCGACTGTCAGCTATTACTGAAACTTTTATATTACTAAGGTTTTGAATTAGACATTCTTGTTTTTTCCACTAACTAATAGATGGCGCTACTTGCCAGTGGAGATTTTGAATAGCTCTTTGTTTGGATACACACTACTTTATTTAACGATTGGTCGAAAAGTTATAATAGTAGAACTTTTATTTCATTATTTATGAAGGAACATGTTGCCAATTTTATCATCATTACCGGTTAATCCTTTCCGATCCCATTCGATTCCCGGCGGGTGTATCGAGTAATTATTGTGTGATTATCAACACCAATTTTCGTGTTTCAAACTTTATGATTTATGTGTTTATGGTCTCGTTTGCCGCCTGTTTTTAGCTGATACACCCTTGTCAGTATTTTATAGAGTAATCGATTCCGACCTTTTCGAATAGTTTAGTAAAATTGTGAACGTGTAGTTTCGCCTACTCAATAAATTAACCAAAATATATATTTGATGTGTTTGTCTTTAATTTGTCAGAACAGGCAGAATATTAGATCATACATCATTAGCTAATCTGTCTAATTGTCAAATAATTGTCTCAAATAATATCGCTGGATATATTCATAACCATTTTATAGCGATTCTAGTCACATTAATTTTATAGATTAGTTTCTTTTTAACAGGAAAATACTTATTACCTACTTGTGACACATTGACTAATGTATTTAGTTATTTGTGGATATATTTACGAATTGCCATTTTATTCAAACGCAAATAAATATATTAAGATTTCGTGAAGAAATCTTGGCAAAATGACAAATAACATTAAAAAGCATTAAATTCTGCATTTTTCATACGATAAAGTTATTGCAAATTTCGAATGCAGTATTCTAAATTGAATTTGAACGTTTCTATTATGAGTTTCAGTTCACAAATGGAACGCATTTAAATGATTTGAAATTGGAAGGCGCGGTTCAGCGTCTGCAAGTGAAGACGCCCGTTGAGTCCGCTTTCGTTCGAGTGTCCGCGCGTATTAGCCGCTCGACTAATACACTTGCGAGTTCCCAACTCCGTTCAGTTTTAAACGTCTTTGACAGTCCCTCGTGCGGACCACCGTACGTGACCATCACATCGATCACTTATTACTTTTATTAGAGATACACTTGTGTGAAAGCAAAGTTTTGTTGTGAAATTTAAAATTAGAACATCGTAAGGGTACCATTTTAAATGAAGAAAAAAGTTTTAAGCGCAATAGTGATGGCCGTGGTATTGCTGACGTCCTTAAGCTACGGTACGTAGAAAAAAAGTCTAATATTAGATACGACTAGTTAACAATGTATTTATAAACTCAAACTATTAGGCACACGAAAGCGCCTCCTATTTTACAAAAGCAGTGTAAAACAAATCCCGAACATGCAAAAGCACAATTGAATATTAAAATTTGCTTAGCGTTAAACTAAGAGCTCTACAAGGGGAGTGTACAGTATAGGAGCATCGAGGACGCTTAACTTTGGGCATAAAGCCTTTGGCGGGTGTCCTGTGCCGGCCGATAGTGGCCCATTGAAAATAGATTTTCACGCTACGCTTGAAATGCTTTTGAGAGGCTAACTTTGTTCAAATATTGGCGGGTTGTGGCTTCTCTGAGTGTATCCGAACTCGACTCGTGTTCGATTTACAAATGACTTTTTGATTCAAATGTCATTGACATTCGACATTTTATTTCAATATATTTATTTTTCGAATGCGTTTTTATCAGAATAAACAAACCTTTTTGGTCAAGTTGTCTTTAAAATTATTTTAAAGATAATATCACAATCTGGATTTCTTAAAATTAATAGCGAACTTTTATTTAATATGTGTTGATGGCTATAAGATAAAATATTTAAACATTAATTTAGCAGTAAAAATACGAATAGCACGCTTTGATTTAATAAGAAAACTAAAAAGGTGATTAGATCTAGCAATAAGCGATTCGTTGTGCAAATGTGTAATCTGATATCGTTATAATGTTAATTTTATAAACTTAAATCGATTTTCACATTCGTTTCTTATAATTTTTATGTTCCACGGTCAAGCGTTTCGTCACAAAATAGTGAGTTCAGAAGGTAACCTTCAAACAAACGCGCTCGAGCAACGTACGACCCTGGCACACAATCTCGTACATTTCGGACCACTTTGTTCTAAAGCTGTTCCAAAGTTCCGTGTCCGTGAGCCATGTATATGTGCGCGTTGCTTAAAGCGAACTCAGTATGAAACATATCTTCTGAACTCTCTATATTTTGTGGTTTCGTCACTGAAGCATAGAAGAAAAAAGAATAAGAATTACGACGCCATTATAAAACTTAATTGGAGTAGAGTATTTTATGAATAAATATTGAGTAATAAATAACTTCAAATGTAAAAAAAATATAGCACCCGTGTAATATGATGTAAGTAGACTGCGTTCAGTTATTCTCGATATATGGACATAGTTACCCGACTTGTAACGCCTTGTTCCACGATCCAATATTAAATTTAGTCACGATAGATATCGGTTAGAATCGTAAAATTTATTCATCGCTGTTTTTCTTTGAATAAGTAAAACATACAAAAATGACGCGAAGTTGAATACATAAAATACCTTGTTGCTACAGAACTATTAATAGATATCTATGTACTTAAATCCTGTGTTCCGAGTGTTGGAATTTATGTCCACAAATTAGGTAAATATCTACACTGAGACACGGACACTAAGAATGAAATCATAAATCTACTTAGATTATAATGACTCACACAAAATTTTGTCCTATGTCCAATGAAATCCACAACATCTCATATAGCAGTCATACCAAAACTCCCCACTGCACTACCAAAACAGCCTAAAATCATTTTCTTATTAAAACTAATTAGATTACTAGGTAATATAATTAGTTTAGGTAGGTACTGTTGCATCGTTATCCATAAACAAACAAGATTATAAAACTGTCGATTATACTGCCGAGAATATCATCTTAAAAACCAATGTTTACGGTTTTTATTCAGAGCTACAAGGCGTTGTTTTAATTGATAGGCCTTTGTATGCGCGCGTGAGACGCTGTGCCAATTAATTTCATGTTGTGTCGACTTCTTTATATACTTAGGTATACAATACTTAACTAATTCCAATATTGTTCAGATCTGTTCTGTATCGTATGCATTTGAAATATGATGATCTTTTTGTCAAGAAGGCTTAGATTTTTTGAGACTAATGCCTCTGAGTTTAAAAATAAGTTTCTAAAGTTTAAAGTCAAATATAGTAAAAATGCCCCACAAATATAAACGTATGAACACCACATATATGAACTACTAGGTAACACTTTCAAGATTGTTTTCTTCATTCAAATATCTGTTGCTAATTACAAAAAAGCTACCAATAATTACCTACAACAGAATTACGGTCTTTGTGCTTGTCCGAGTTATAAGCTCATTTCTTTTCTTTAGATGCAGCTCATTTATTTTAATTTTTTGTTATTTATCTTACAGTAACTGTCCAGTTACCATTATTCTTTTTTTTAAAGTTCTTAATTCAAATCCTAACCACGAACAATTTCTCAACGGCCTTCTAAACAGTTTAACACGAGTGCAACACACAACACACTGAACAACACAGTGTTGCGTGTGAATATACAACAATCGTTTCGCAACGAACGAACGGACGGACGGACATTACGCATGTGTATCGTGAGAACTGGGAAATCGCCGAGACCCATAACGTTTGAACGAAATGATACGTTATTTACTGCTAGGTATTGTACCGCTTTCTAAGGGTTTATTGACGTTTTGTGTTGTTTTTAACTTGTTGACTGCGTACTGTTGTTTAATAAGGCGTGGGCTACATAGGTAGTTTTGGCCTTAGTGCTAAATTTGACCCTATTGTTTACTTACTGACTGAGAAGTGGTTAAATGTAGGAAAGGTATGATAACTTCGTTTTAGCTTTAGCCACAACTCCCGCAGTAAGGTACAAGGTTTGTGTCAAGAGACTTTATAAACAAGGTACACCCAAACTCGGAATCAACGTTTATGAATCTCAAAAAGCTTTGTCCCTTGTAGGAATTAAACCCTCAACTTCTTATACAACACCCCCGAGGCAGTCTTTCGGTCTTACCATGGTCATAGTCGTTTTTACGAAAAAACGCACTAACCATGGGCTAGTCAGTACTAAAATAACTAGCCTATGTATTTCTAATCCGATAAGCATATGCATACATAATTGTTAAATTGTGTAATTAGAATATTTAGAAAAAAGTTTGTACTTAATGTAAAAAAGAACGTTGACACCGACATTTATCTTATTTCTGGTTAGCAATACGCAAACCTAAATTGTTTGATTATACCTAAACACTTTAAATTCAAACCCATAATTTCATCTAAACCACTCATCAAAATTGTCGATCTGTCTCTAGAATCTTTGTTGATCAATATAATCACAGGAAAGTGTTTCCCACGGCTGCTGTGTAGTGTTACGTCGGTAGCGTGACCAACACACTGTCATTACTGGTTATTACTAGTCACGGATATACGCCCAATGTTCCTATACTCATCAAACTTCAATACATTCTGACGTTTAAAAAGAACAAATTTGAAAAAGTATATCAGAAAAAGTTTAATATCTTTGAAATATCTGAATGGATTTTCATGAAATATAGCTAAGCACTATGCCGATTTAATCAGAAAAAACATAGACATTGAACCAAAAACATCGTTCATTGTCGTCAGGAGTCAGAAAGGAAGAAGCTTCGCGCGCAAATTCGATAAAATTATTTGATTACATCGGTATATTTGAAAATGGAACGCGTGGAAAAGCAAAATGCATCCTCAATCTTTATTCGCGTAATAACTCCATAAACGTGGTCAAAACACCAATCAGCAATAACCGGAAAAAGAAAAACCGCATAACATTGCAGCGAAATAAGAAAACCGTAACCCTTTTGGGAATTATCTGAAATTCAATCTATTTGAGCTCATCCCTATCGATGGGGACAAAGGCTAATACACAAGAGGCCATTGTATCCGCAGATTTATACATTGTCGTGCATTGTCATTAATGTGTACACTGCCTTACAATGAGGACGTTCTTTTTAATTCCAAATTTCTGTATTGTGCCTGTATTACGAATTGCTTCACGATTCTTTTGAAAAATGATAGCAATGGCGACTGTAATACGAGTAAAATTTGTTTTTCTTTTAACAAAATGTGAATTGACAAAGAAATGGTAGATTGCATAGCAACTGAAAGTTATTTCAATATCATAAAAATGTACGTAATTGGTGATATTTAGTTTTTTTAAGCAACGTTCGGAAACGTGGTGCATAATGCGGCAGGTTCGTTGTTTGTGCCGAGTGCGTGTCCGCTCCGCTTTCCTTGTCTATGGTCTACACATCTATAACTATTGCACAAGGACTACTACATATGTCGTTACAAATCACTGGGCAAATGTATGTGTTTCAACAACCTAAATATGATGAAATAAAAACATTGTATCGCCGTTCGCGACCTTCATTCTGTTATCGAAAAGAAAATAAAAATTAGTCACCAAAAGTCATAAAAATTTGGAAAAAGGACGTTCAGAAATTTGACTTTCGAATATTAAAATTTACAGTTCAAATGGAACATCGCGGTCAGCAACCCTCGATTCCTCGTGGGTCATTTCCGCACGCGACAGGACTAAAGGCGCAGGAACAAAAGGATTTAGGAAAGGTAGGAAGCAAAACAAAAAATAAAATAATAGTGTTAAAAATAAAAAGTGCGGGTTCACTAAATGAAAGCTTCGAGTGCGGTACGCGTTTGTCTAAATACTATCAGAATTAATATGCTCATACCGGCCGAATGCCGAAGATCTCCTCAGTATAAGGAGTTCAGGCTTTAATCCAGTCTAGGGCAGAAGGCAGTACCAGCCAGAGTCACAGGACTCATTAGGACGTAATGATTGATCAATATTCGCGCATTATTCGACGTGGTGATGTAAACATCTTTTGTAGGCAGCAAGTTGATTGATGAGCTGTATTGTCAGCTAAGCTGACAAGCCAAGATAACCGGAGATGTCAAACGGTTCATGATCCGTGTTAAAACGAATTGATGATAATAGCGCCACGTACCAAAGGTGATTAGATAAATTTGTCGTTAAGTGATATTGATAGTCTCGACCATTTTCATAAAAGGTTCTGAAAGCTACTTTTGTGTTTTGTGTTTCACTTTTGGTACGTAAGTGACTTTGCATGCAGAGCGAACATCAGTGACGGTCAATTCTATATTCTCTGAACCATTGTCAATAGTATTCGCACTAAGCCAAATAACACATTAGGGACCAGAAATACTTCACGTCATAGTGTAAGATTCAATCTTGCGTTAAAATTAAAGAAATGAAAACGTGTATCGCTAGAAAAATACCTTTTTTAGGGATCAGTGACTTGAGCAGCATGATGGCTGCCTCGTCGCAGGCCCACGCGTGCATTTTCCTGTAGGAGTCCCTTCCTTTCTCCGTCAGCTTGTCCCACGGTTTTGGTTTCGAGAGCAGTTCCGAGACCGTCCCCTGCGACAGTCCCAGGACGTATTTCGCAAACAATCTCTGGCCAATATTGTGAACTGAGAGCAACTCTCTGACTCTTCGACTGATGTGCAGCGTGTCGAGGTTCATGTTGGCATATTTGTCGATGTTGTATCTCAGCATCTCTTGGAGCCTTGCCTCCATGGGGTCGCCTTTAGGGATGAGGGAGTCTCCCAGCCGGCCGACGAGCGCGCCGGGCGGGAGCGGGCCCATGTCCTCTGCGAACCGGTAGGTGCGATGTTCCTCGAAGCGGAACGGGCTCGGCGGTGGCAGCGGCAGCGGTGTGGGGCCGTTGTTGTTGTGGTGCGTCGTATTGTTGTTGAGCGGCGGCGGTGACACCGGCCACTCCTCGCCACCTGCGGCGAGAGCACGGTTACGCGGGAACACGAGGAGGGGAGGGGCGAGGCGGGACGGGAGGCTAGCACGCACGCTCGTAAGCGTCGCAATAATTCGGCAACGGCGTACGAATGTTTAATGCGCGCGCGGCGTCTCTCATGTTGGCATGCTCCGAATTCTAAAGCCTAAGTTTGAAACGATTACGCGCGTCCGTGAGCGGCATGGCTGAGGTGGTGGGAACTGGATATTCCTCGTACTCCGCGCGTTTTTTTGCGATATGTTTTTTTACACGGACAGAAAAGTGAAGCGAACACGAACTAGCTACGGACATACACAAGGTTTGAAACATCGAACGTGCTGCTCGCCGCGATCGATTTCCAAGTTTCACATGACGACGATGATCACTCTTTCGTCCGGCCCGACGAGATGTCAATACTAATAAGTGACGTCATAATTCGGGCCGTACGTTAGAGAATAAACAAACTGCAACTTGACTACATCAAAGCTTTCCAATAGTTCATTTTAAAGTGCTAAGTCACTGTTTATAGTCAAGTTGTCGTAGACTAGTGACGTACCTGTGTCTCGACGCTCTGCGCTCCGCTCGCGTTCGGCAGAGCTGTCGCGATGCGTGGGCGCAACACTAGGGGAACGAAGCTCCGGCTTGCGTTCAAGTGACCGTTCGAGTGACCTTTCTAGTGATCGCTCAAGTGATCGCTCGCCTCCGCCCAAGTCTAGTGCTCGGAGCATACTGCAACAATAGAAGAAAAAAGTAAGCAAAAAATATATTTTATTACGATTAGATGAAGTGGACCGATTGACAGTAATAGTCTATGGTTTCGTTTCAGAACGAGTTTCGTACATAAAATATATGCAGGAGAAGATAACTTATAATTACTCGAGATACTTTAGAACTTTTTTGTTGTCTGTTACTAGGTAGTTAACTAACTTAATGACCAAAGCAAGAATCGTAATCTTTTTTCTATTATTTACTCAACTAATGACTGATGTAACAATTTACAGTTTTTTACCAAACTCATTACAGGCACGTGTGTAAACCTCTTTCCATAGACAATAGAACTAATCGACGAAAGTATATCTAAATTGTCTATGGCTGTTTCAAGAAGATACTGGCGGGAATTTCGCCAGTTATCCGCAAATACCTTGATCATAATTAAAAGACAATGCCATAGATAATCCTGATTGTAATATAAGGGTTTTAATTATCACCAGGTGAGGGCGGTCACCGTTCGATATGCCCCAATAAATTGACCCAAAAGTGAATTGATTAAAACAATTTCTACGTGAATTAATTAAGTATTTTAATTAATAGGAAGTGCTGGGTCTCTATTGGCAATATTCCTTTAATAAATTTATTGAGATTGGGTCGCTTTGAGCGGTATCTTACGGCTATTAGAAGATAAGACGTACCCTACCTGTTCCGCGTCCATTTATTGCTATTATTTTATGTCTATCTAATATCTTAACACAGCTACCGCTTTGAGACATAGTTTATACTATATACCACTTTACAGTTTATACTACAAACACACAATGAAGAATGATGCATGTAGGCGTATTATAACCTTTTAATACTCTCGCAAATTAGTATTATATTAATATTCATATTTTAGATTTTTTTTTTTTACAAAGGAATATCAAAATGCAAGCACATTTTTACATATATATTCGATGTTTATCTAGGAATCCTTTGTTTGCTATTGTTAATGGTGTTTGACGTAAAACTAAATATGTAAGATGTTTAAAAAAAAATCTACAAAATAAATTAACGATATAATAATTGACAGACGCAATGATCATATTTAATTAAATTTGCTAAAAATAATTGCGCACTTTAGAAGGACAAGGAAGTATTAAAATAGACGTTTTAGTCATTTTGTAAAAAAAAAAGCTTATTTTTAAATGTTTATTTACTGTCTATAATTCATTCATTAGGTTATATTTTATTTGTAAGGGTATGAATTTAGTGCTAATAAAACTATCAACAACGAGACATAGTCGAGGGAACTCGGCGATAATCTACCAACTGATCGTTCAATTTCAATACGAATTTGCCCTAATATTAACTTTACTAGTTGGACTCAATTTCAGTTCACATATTCGACTTGTTGGCCGATTAGTTGCCGGATGAGTGGGCTACCTGAGTCACAGTAGGGTTGCACGTTAATTACAATTTAATATATCGCCAATTAAATCGTTGATCGGTAGGTAGAGTCGAATCTCGGAGGTGTTGCCAGCTTCATTTTGTATGAATGAGGTTTATACGGGACTTTGTAAGTAGTTCTTGTTTAATTTGTTATTTATAGTGTGGGGATTTTTAAGTAGTTTCTGTTTCGATAGTGTTGAATTGTAAATGTACGAGTATTAAGCGACATGTTTATTTTTATAACTTTTAACTAATGTGATTTTGTTCGGAAAAATTGTCCACCTTTTGTCAGTTAAGTTTCATTTGTAAATTGTGAATTTGGCGGCAAATAGCTGTCATCATATTCACAACTTCATACTTAACGTGTGAAATTACTAGTTATATAGCTAATTGTTAGAATATTACTAAAAAACTGACAATGTTAAATCAGCTAACTTGCCAACAGAAAAAAGAAAAATTTTATGTCTTATTTCAATGAGGCATAGGTAGCCGTAACATACTGCCAATACATAACCGTCAATATCTACACAAGTTACCTCCATTATTAACTAGCTGTATCCTAATATTAACAATTGGTAGCCATATTGTATGAAGCGTATTGTGCACAGCTTAGTTCTATTGTTGACGTGATTGTCTCAAAGGGAATACAGATAACTAGTGTCGAGTCCCTGCGTCGTTTAGTTTTGAAATTAAACTATTTGAAATTAAATGAATGAATACGTAAATTAAAGCACTTTTCCAAGTTTGAGAAGTAAATAGCCATAGACAATTTTGGGCAAATTGACAGTTGACATTTAGGTAACAACTTTTGGCGGTAATGTTGTCAAACTTTTTTTTAAAGATGCACATGTATACAATTTTTAAAAAGTTTCGCTCATATTAAGTAAAAAATGGCTGAAAATTAGTCGTGAAAGCGGTTTAAGTACTTTATAAGGAAGGTAACCTGTTTGGTAATGTTTTACGAGCGTTTTAAAACTGATACATTATAAACAGAGATGACACAGTTGGGAAGTGACGATGGAGCTTAGTTTATGAGGAAAACTGTGGAGTGGTTTACTAAATAAATATTTGAGTGAGTTGTTCTTTGTAATGGATGGAGTTTAGAATATTTTTGACAATATTTAGAGTGGTTTTGATGTGACTTGCTAATTATTACGTTGGTTAAAATTATGTTGTTGAAATATCGATGTAAAATACCTTCGCAATTCTTTCAGATTTCAAAATTTGATATTAAATAAGCGCTTTTAACAAGTCCGTTACCGTTAACGTTCAAAAATCTTAATAATTTTATGACAAAAAATGTCATGATAAAGCTACTCTATAGCACAATTATTCTAAATGAAAGCTTAAAAGCATCTTTGTCTTGTCCAAAAGCCTTCAGTATAAGGCGTGTGCACACTGAATATTTGATGCGCCGATGTAACTGATGTTGTGTATCCACCCTAACCGCGAACTTGGAATAACTTCGAATTCATTAGAAACTTTACTAAACACGTTTTGTGGTACATCTAAAGTATATATAAAGTTTATTTAGTTTGACTTAGAATCTTTTACATATAAGTAGTTTAATTTTATGCAAGTTTGTACTTGCTTGTAGGTAGTTATTGAAGTAGCCTGTGTCCTTTCGTAGAGTTTTAACTAGAGATGGCCCGATTTTCCCTTTGTCTGATTTGTCAGTTACATACAGCCTAATTAGTCAGTCGACTAGCTTGTTTAGGTTTTCATATCATACCTACCTCATGTTTTACATTTTAATATAGAAATCTATGCTAATATTATAAAGCTGAAGAGTCTGTTTTTTTTAACGCGGCAATCTCAGGAACTACTGGTCCCAATTGAAAAATTCTTTCACTGTTGTATAGCCCATTTATCGAGGAAGGCTATAGGCTATATAACATGACGCTAAGATGAATAGGAGCGGAGCAGTAATGAAAAATGTTGCAAAAACGGGGAAAATGTACGCTTACGAAGTTGCGCGGGACAGCTAGTAAGTAATAAACCAAGTCAGTGATTATCAACGACTAAACGTAGACTAGGTCGGATGGTCGGCTTATGTCCTCCTTAAGTACACCCTGACCAACATTTATGTATCTCACTAAGATCTGTCACGTGTGGGAATCGAACCCATGACCTTTGAACATCAGCCGTACTCTCCCACTGCACCACTGAGATAGTCATCAACATAGATTTATCTTTCCTACGATACCTTGCCCACATATAAAATCGGCTTATTAACAAAGTTCCTAAAGTTAAAACAACCCGTTTAGTCAGTTCGTTTGTCCCAACCATAGACAAATAACTGCAAAATGACTATCATATTTCAAAATCTGTGACAAAATCCGCGAATTTTGATTGATCGCTCGCGGGTCGTTTTCACCCTTTAAAGGGAATATTTCAAAGACATATTTTCCAAAGGGGTTGAACGTAAAGGGATGTTTCTGTATTGATTAGCGAATTACGAATTCCTGTTGAGTTCTTAGCCGGCTTGTTTTATTGGACTATATGTCATCGGGGAGCTCTCGTGTTTTATTATAAACACAATCAAAACAAGACCTCACTCCTTCCGACCGTAAAACCGCAAATTCGATAGAATTAAGAAAATAATTAATTGTATTTACCAATTTATAAAATAAATTGTAAGTTTTTTTTACGCTAACCTCAAAGACGTTCTTGAAGTTGACATTGAGTCGACTCTAGCTTGAATACGTCATAGACAATCGATTCTATTCAAATGCCATAGATAATCTAGCATCGAAGAGATAACGCTTATTTCCTAGTGCTGGACAATGCGATGACGTCAGAGCGGTATCAGTACGATCGCCGATAACGCCCCGCCCTCCCACGGCTGACCAATCACCGATCGATCGACTAGCAACTAACGCCTTTACCTACTTACAACTACTTAAAAATCTCAAACAACACCCATTGGTTCCATTTTCAAATATTCATTGACTTGTGTCAATGTTTGAATATTTGAAAATGGTACTCCGTGTTCCATATTTAGTCTATGACAAACGTTTTTTAACGAATGCTGTGTCAACACGTTGTAAAAAGCTTAGGGCCGACGGGCGTTCTTTAGGGCATCAAAAATCGTCGGAGAGCGTAAATTAGATGATAATTTGTGTGCGACAGCTTTAGCCTAAACTTTCGTTAAATGTAAGACAAACATCGCCTAAGCAAATGGAGACAGGTGTCCGCGATAGGCTCTCGTATTGATATATAGGGGCGCACAACACCAACTAATATAACATGTATGTTTCGTTGAAATTATGTAAATCGTGTGTGCTTAGAAGTTAATTAAACAAGAGATAACCGACTACATTCTTTATTTGTCTTTTAAAATTTCATCTTTGACGTGTCAACATTGTAAGCTCATTTTGTATTTTTTTTAATCAAATGTGAGCTTAGACTGTTGATCAAGTAAGGAATGTGAATTTATAATGAAATATTTTCCTTCATCTTACTTCGGAATATTAAACTATTTGATTTAGAATCATAAAGTCAACTACAAAAGTTAGACCTTTTACTTCTACTGAACTTTTGCGTCTTGTTTTGCAAATTAAAGATCTTGGGACTGAACGAAATTTTAAATATTGTGATCATTAAAAAGTAAACTTTCAATAAAATGTCGAAGTTTGATGTTATCTGTTTTTGTTAGATTGGGGCAAAAATTTGATTTAAGTTTAAAGGCAGGTAGCTACTTTTGTACGATTTTCTCTAATAAAGAACGAGTTATTATAAATACTAGATCCCGCTCCTTTGAAATCATAAACATAAACTAAGAACACAAGATTATATTTGCCACAGAAACAATTATAAACGCCACAGATTAAATAAAATCCCTGCACCAAGCACAGATAACAAATAAATCGAACGTAATCGCCGCACAGCCAACCTAAGCGGAGATTTGGCGCGAACCGCGTGCCGTTCAGAAATCAATCCATTTCTCCCTCCATTAAGCTTTAATCTTTGGGGCTTGGCTATAACTTAATCCTTACTTGAGAACCGGAATAAATAAGCTATAAACCAGTGCAGGTGCCTCTCTGTTTATATAGAGAATTATAGATCTTATAGGATTACGTGAACTCATCTTTTGTTGAAGAAAGTGATCATGGGAAAATCACCAAATGTTTTGGTTCATTCGCGTGCTCAGGGCAATAATTGAAATGGTTGGGCACCGTTTATTTTTCTATCATACTGTCGTGTGAGCAGATAATATGTCTGTTATATGTGATTGTGATGTTTAACGGATTTTTCGTCTATTATTGTTGATTATTTGCTTGTTAGCAAACCTATTTGGTTTTAATTGGAATAGAAAGAGAGATCTTAGTTTAGATGAGCCCTCTCGCTCCGCAAAAACTTCTTCCAATGTTTGCAACTGATTTACTTCTAGAAAATTTTAAGCTAAAGGTCCTGTTTAATATGATTGTATTTTGTTCTGTGAGAGACCATAGATAATGATATGTTTATTTTATTAAAAAAAAAGTTTAGCTTTCAAGTTCAACTGACGTAAGAAATTTACTTTCTTATTAATAATATTATGATCGTGAACTTAATTACATTATTTTCGCTCGTCAGCTGTCGAACATGAAAAATTAAATGCGCCCCAATTTCCGATTTCCTGTCATAAACCATCGATTAACATTTTTTTATTTTTAGTTTTTACGTGTTTGCACAGGCTTGTGCATTTTATGTCGTCGGTCCGTGTGATATAAGTCTTTGACGGCAGATCAAAGAATCCCGCTAGGAGACCGTATTGGTAGAAATAACACATAAAACGCATGAAAACATTGGTTTTTGTAGTTATTACTGGATATAAATAGATAGAGTGGTGTAACAGATACCCTTTGTGATGTGGTCGAACAACAAAGTGACGGAAATGCATTGACAATCTTTTGTTTAGTTGCTCATTATCCTAATTAAGTGTATTGCAAAAATACGCCAACCCGAGTCACATTTTCTGCCATATAATAAAACACATTAAAATGTTGGAACCAAAATATTGGCTTGAGACAATGTTATTCCGAGTTGGATCTGTAACATATTGTTCCAAGAGTGTTTAGAGATGCCATTTGTAAGCTCTCTCTTTGTAAGATTCTTTCAGGAAATTCTATAAGGCGATATATTTATTATATTACGATGTGTATAGATCTCGTCTATCTTATCCAATATCCCTGATGAGCGTCGTCGGTAAACTTATCATCTAATAACTGTTATCAGGTGCAAGTGATGGATCTACAAGGAAGTTGACTGATCGCATCCTGATTGCGTTATTAGTGCTTTTAGTGGATTCAGGATACGTGGGAAAGGTTGCTTGTTGTATCGACTTTGTTTTAACAAGTGGAAGCTTTTAAAAAGGATGATTTTGGATACTTTTTGTATCAATTATGCCATCTTTAGCCTAGGATCTTTGAAACTGGATATATATATATATATGAATATTTTTTTTTGGATGATGGAAAGAATAATAGTAATATTTATGTATGTTTATCAGATGTCAGGTTGCCTTAGTACAAGCTCTGCTTAGTTTGGGATCAGATGGCGTTGTGTGAGTTGTCCCAAGATATTATTATTATTTGGAATGATATTTTAATATACATGGCAATCACATATTAATTATGCATACTAGGAATAGACTTCTTTGGTTTCTAGCTTACCTAGAGATTGCCAGGAAATAAATAATCAACATTAAAAAAACATCTAATGAAGCTATCAGTATCCCAATTTACAGAATGTAACATTTCCCATTCACTATCGCGCGTCAAAATATTAACATCCCTCGATAATTCTATTTATATTTCCCACTGATGGGACAGGAAAATAAAAAAAATTAACCTACAAAGGTTCTCAGGGAGCGATTTCTATATCAATACGCTGAGTAAACTCGGGGGAGGCTGCTAAATTCCGTATCTCGAACGTTTAGCGTATGGCTGTGAAATCCATGAGACTGCGACACAAGTGCTTTTCGATTTCCGAACGGAAAAAAAGTTTCAAAAAGAAAAAAAGTGTTCGGACCTCCTCAGTGGACGTTTAGCCGAATGGGTGGTTACTTTGAACGGGTCAAAGTTAGCCGCAATACTTTGAAATTGTTTGATTAGTCGTAAGTGGAAATAGTGTACCATTTACCTAAGTACATAAATGAAGGATGCTTAGAATTTTAAGAGATACAGATGGTTTTATGTGCAGACTTATTTTGATCTGTAGATATTGATATCAAACCTTTTTTTCTCTATGATTGGCATAGACAATTCAAACGTAATGTTTACATTCTTTTTTTGAATGGGTTTATTAAACACGACGCGGAATTGATATTTGCAAACATTCGGGAGCATCATATTAAAGAGCTACAGGATATTTTTCACTGTTACTAATCCATTTGGCAGCCATTTACTAGGGGATCATAAAGTAGATACGCTTGCTTATAGTCACAGACAAAGCTTAAAGTGACACTACACAAGACAAAAGTCTTCAAGTGCTGTCCAAACACGTTGTTTCAAAGAGTTGTTGACGACTCAATCCGTTAGATAATTACTAAGAAGTCCATAAAAGTTCCTTTAAGATGTGGTGGGCACTTAACAAGTGAGCTTGCGCAAGCTGTACAAATATGGCCGTCAAGTGAAGTTCTTGTCACTTCCGCGTCTTAAAACATCTAAAATAATCAACGAAATCATGTTAAATAAATCAAATTTAAATCAATCGTATATATTTAGCAATGAACTTAAATATAACTGTTATTATATTTTTGTGTTTAAGAGTCCATTCCAAAAAAGTATTAGTTTTATAAATCGGAATTACAAAAAAATCAACGCGAAATTTTACACGATTGCGTTAAATAATGTTGAAATGAGAATGTGTTTTTATCTTTATTGTATTTTTTAATCATCGCTTACTCAATTGTACAGTCATATTGTAAATGTAAAGCTTCCTAGTAAAACAATACTTGATTATGATACACAAGTATCTTAAGTAACGATGGTTTTAAACAAAGCTTGGAGGGCCTGTTGGCGCCTCTTTATCAGTCAAAGGTAGGGTCAGCAAACAGCATAGCATTACATAGGTAAAGTACTCGTAGATACAGGTGATACACTGAATATATGTACTTTGTGACATTAAGTAAAGGATTATCATACTGTTTCTCGTTTTACTGTTTAAGAAAGTAATCCTAGTGACAGGAGATAGGGAGACGATGAACTTGTGACTAAGTGAAGTTGTATGCTTTTCTAGTAATCTTTAAAAAAATATTTTCTTTTAATAATATTGGGATAACGCGAGCGAGCTTTATGCTTACCTGGTCATCGGAGTATGGCCGAATCGAGTCGCGTTTAACGATTCTGAATTACAAACTAATATCGTTAAAGTCGAATAAAGCCTTGAGTGAATTTTGAACTCGTGGTATTTGGATAGATCCATATAGTATCCATAATATATCTCGAAAGCCGGATAGAACAACAGACGCACGTGTTAATAAACTTGATAACGACTATCGTACATTCACCTGCGCTAGTTTACTCTCATAGTACACAGAGCGTGTTTGCTGAGCAAGCCTTGAATGTGGTCGAGGAGAGTCTTAAAAACAGTTAAGAAATTTATATGTACTCGTTTAATCATTATGTACTGTGACTCTACATCAGACGACTACGTTTGATTTTTGTTTTTCTATCATGGCTCAGAGGGCTAGGATACTTTTCCTTTCATTTTTTTTTTTTATAAAACCTGATATTTATGGTAACAAATCGATAAAACAGATTGTGTCAAAATACAGTCGTACTAGTAAAACAATTTAAATTTCGAACGTAATTTTTTTAACGATATATACTTTAAGAAGTTTTTGAATTTCGAATTAGTACATAACAGCCCAAGATATGTAAGTATTTCGATATCTAGAAGAGACATTTAACAAAACGTTATGGCTTACCTGATTTCCCTCTTAATGTCATCATAGTCCCTCTGAGTGTCGAGCCTGGCTTCCAGCCTCGCGATGTGTTGTTTCTTCTCGTCGAGACGCTCCTCTAGGCGCTGCAACTGCTGCGCATGTGCCTCCTGCAGCGCTGTGAGGGACGCCTGCAACCGACGCACGTCTTCTACTAATTGAGCGATCTGTAGACAAGAGAAATTATGAGGTTAGTTTTTTTTTTCTTTTTATTTGGTATTTTTCAACCAGTGTTATAGCTACGAGACTTAAAATTTCACAATATTATTGGTATCTTCAATTGCTAAACACTTGATGACAGCTCAATTTGTCGCGACTTTTCAATTTTTATTTAACATTTTTTAAATCTATAATATGTTGTCGTGCTGTCACGCAAGTATCCGTTTATATAATGTAGATATAAATTTTGGCATTATCTGAAAGAATCCTACAATAATGTTGGGTAGTTGAAACAGAACTATCTTGAACGTTGTCGCCATTTTAAAATACTTAATTACGTTATAATTATATGTTATCTTGAAAACAATAAAGCGATCTAAGCGATAATTACAGTAATCAATCTGTAACGTGAAGATGGCGGCGTATTATATCTTATATTAATATATAAGTACAGGTAGGTATGTATTGTCGTTAAAGATAATTATGTTAAGTATTTTACCTATGGCTATCGATGTAATATAAGCTGAGGTGTCTGTTTATCTGTGGTATCATAATTCCTAAATGGCTGGTACGTAATTGTTTGCATTTGATAGTCCTTATGATATCAGGTAATTAATATTCGTTTGTAAATTTGTCCATATCTGAGTAGTTAATCAACTTTTTATTTACCCGAATATAAAGCTTGAGCATATATTTATATTCAGCTATTATTATCATTATATATTATTAACATAATTATATTGTTTTATTACTTAATAATTATATTCGAATTTTCCCGCGACTCTTAGTAATGACAGCCATAAACAATAATTACCTAGTGTTTTAAAATCAACCTATTTGAAAACAGAACTCCAGAAACTAATTTTAGTCCGCGTTTCCGTTCGACAATTGACGATCTATTCATAAAATCAGCACTTGAATATACCACGATACCTTAGATGTGTATAAAACAACGATCTATTCGATTATCGACTCTATGTCGTTGCCTTAAGATTATTGTATGTTATAATCTGTGGTCCAGTTATGTTTGTGGGATATCGCAGCGTGTTATTACTCGACCTTCGGAAGATATCAATTGTTGTAACGTCAGGTGGGGTGTCGGCGCGCCCAACCGTGCAGATACGTATCTGCTAGATAGATGCGACGGAAATCGCACACATCACGTGACGCGACTTGGATACGTCTTACAAGTTCTGAAGACTATTGTAAATACTTACTTAATAGGAGTATGTGCTATACGATTATCGGGTAACTTTGGCCAAAAAGTGATGTGTACCAACTCTATACAAAAAAATATAAAAAAAAACAAAAGAAAAGGTAAATTCTTTGGTCACATCAAGGCTGAAATGCCCGAGTTCTAAATTTAAATTTGATTGGGCGTCAAATTCTCTCCTAAGAATTTCCATTGAGAGAGTTTCAACGAATAATAAGACATCAATAACAAATTTGAATTTAGAATTACGATATTGTTTAAATAGGTATATTTTTTGTTAAATGTACACTTAACTACTTAAATACCTAAGTACCTACTTGTATAAGAAATACGTAACAAAAACATTGACGGATATGTTTTCGGCTCGCTATTATACGCATTGACAAGTATAATACAATGGCGTGATGGATTTATGTTCTATTTCTTAGCTACATACACGTTGCGAAGGTCATTCGCAAGGTGATTTGTGACTAGGTTTACCTAATTATTTTCTGCTATTCTTATTAATAATGAGAATAATACAAAAATAACGTTACGTAACATATAGCTATAGAGTTTAATTTTATATTCTAACTTTGTATATGGGTACGTCGATTTAATTCCTTATTATGACTTATTTTTGTATAAGTACTTATTTAATAAAATGAATAACAAAAATATAAGAAATTAAATTGTTTAAATTGCAAGACGGGTTCAATTATGCATCATTATCTTATCAAGGTATTAAAACAAAGTCTATTTTAATTACTTAATTAATTTATTTGCCATGGTACATAATCATTATTATGATAATTCGTTTAAAAAATTGCTAGACTAATTTATTTATTAACATTATAAAAATAAGATTTTTATAATGTTAGATTATTATGCCTTGACATCGATATCGTAACAAGATTCAGTTCAGTAATCCTTCAGTAAATATTGTCAGTTTGATGAAACCTTGAAACTGACGTAAATTAATCTTTTCGTTACACATAAATACCTATAAAGAATGAAGAAAATACTGTAAAGCCTATATTACACGGTACGGTTTCAACAAGGTTAGATTTTTTACGTGGTGGGTAAAACTCGCAGTGGTAGTGTCTTCTGACTGAGGACCAAATGCAACATTTTTGCGCGAAAATACAGTGGAAAACAGGCCTTATACATCATTAAGAATTATAATAATAATAAAGAATAGCTAATGAGAACAAATGAAATACTTTGACAGAGACAACGTACTTACGAAATTGATAACAGCGTACGTCAAATGTCTTTTTTATTTTATATTGTCTTTGATATTGTTAATTTAGGATTAGAATAAGTGTCTTTTTTATTACTGGCCTGTGCTCGTTTTTTAAATGACAATATTTGAGCGTTCCTTTTTTAAATATTATGGAGGTTTTAATGATGTGAATAGGGACGGCATTGTCACGGGGTTTTTCACCGACAATTCATAGTGATCCTTCACATAGCCATAAAAGGCATGTAAACATGGGTCCAGCCATTGAGAATAGTACACTCAACAATAAAAAGTATTAGCCGAAACGAAAATTTGTCCGGACAGGACCGCGAGTAATTATTGTCTTAATTCGGACCGCTGACCGCTATTAACTTAGATGTAACTTAAAAGCGGGAGCGGAATGAGGGTAGCTGTGAATTAGTTTTATAGTTATGTTTTATCGAGAAGATTACAGGAATTGTAGCGTTTAGTGTGTTAGGTTGATATATTTTTTTAATGTTTATTTTTTTTTATTAAAAAAAGTTTGCATTCAGTAATCAATTGTAAGTAATATTTTGTTTGTAGGGGATTTAAAAATTTAAAGCAAGAGTCGTGAACTCCGCTCCCGCCCGCGGTTTGCACAGCATCCAAGGGCAGTTCCTTCAGCGAAGGGTTAAGGGTAACCCTCACACAATTACCTACAATCATTACTATGGACAATTATGTTTTCGACCGCCGCCCGTCACAGTTTCAGCTTTTTATTGAAGTCTACCACATTTTTAGTATAATTACAACGTAGCCACCCAGGGTCTGCGATCACCCTACTGTGACGTCGATTAACTCGGATACCTCTCCTCTGTGGATCGTTTAAAAAAGACCTTTCAGACTATTTGGTGAGATTTACACGTGTTAGCAACTTTATTTTGAGTTTTAGCTTTTTTTGGGACTCCCACATTAGTTGGACAGTTTATTTAGTGAAGTTAAAGAGTTTAATGTAGCTGACTGTACTTTGATGTTTTAGGTTTAAATTGAGTTCTTGATTTTGTTACGAATACAAAATGACAACATTTTCTAGAAAGAATTTCTATCGACCTTCGAGCGAAGGACCACGCTATCTTCAGTCTTGTCGTGACTGAAGTATAAGTGTTTGTACAACTGCGTGTATCACATTCTTAGCTGTGTTCCTTCCGATGCAAATGACGTGTCGTTGGCCATAAATTTACTTGCACCGTCTTATCAGACATGCTCGATTCTGTTCCACACGTATTTTTGTTGCAGATCGTACTTCAGCGCGAAACTTAAACGCGACTTTACTTGAATAACTTTGCCTTTCATAAGGCGTTAGAATTTATTACCTTAGTCTTCATATATCTTCCAATTTTAATTTAGAATAAAAATAAATATTTAATGTAAATCTGAATTCAATTAGACACATCTAGTTGAATAGAATTCGCTAATTCTATTTCATAGACAGTTATATTCGAACAAAGAACGATTCGATATTCAACTACAAAAGTCTGGCCATTCAATTTTTGTTTCATTTGTGTAAACCATAACCTCTTTCATCTGTCCAAGATTGATGCAAAAGCAACAAAGATGACCACCACGATTCGTCGATTGTCTAAAAGTCGAATAAAGTAACAAAACGGAATCGATTCAGGGCACAATGCGTCAATGCAGTGCTCAATCACAAAGGAAGTGATGAGAGACAACTGAATAAAAAAACATAATACGCCATTTTGACATCAGAAAGAGTTCATGTTGGCGATCTGTCAAAGTGGTCAAACAGTTTAAGGGAGACAACGCTCTCGGTATTTTCCGAGTACGTCCCGTTTTCGTTGCGAAGTAACGAGATTTTCGTATTAATCAAGTATTATTGTATGATGTATACTTAATTCTTAAATGATATGCAATATGATAATTATTCACTTGGTGTGATTGCTATTATTGTAATAAATAAAACTGATTGTTAATAAACCTCTAAGTATCCGGTTCTCGTTAATAAGGCCGCATAAAACATCAGTTTTTCTTTTATATTCACCTGCAGTGCCCCTCAATGTCAGTCATTTTATTATACACCGCACTGAATATCCGCAATAGAGCGCTACAATCTGAGTTATAATGAATCTCATTATTTCAATTACTTTGTCTGTACTCTAAGAAGTGTCCCATTGTCGTGTCTGTCCCTAATGGTGACCCTACCAAAATCGCGAATTGCTGGGAAACATTTATTAGGCCGTCGTTTAAGCGGGAAAATTCAAATTTCGAATTCGAACGCGCGAGCAATACCAACTGAACGAACAAAAAGACGTTTGGAAAGCTTCTACGGCGGGACGGCAGTTTTTCTTTTTACGTCATCTATAGTCTGTCTAGTTTGACGCGACGAGTTTCGTTTCGTTCTGAAAAAAATGATAAACGACGCGAATGATTGAACAGTTGGATGCGAGTTTTCAAAAAGATTCCTACTATCCGTTTATTACGTGCTCTTCATCTGTCATCGCATCTATCGGAATTAAAATTACCGAATGAAAATTATTATTTTATCGTATTGGAGCGACAAACGTTTATGATTCATAAATATTCACATTTGGGCAAATGCTTTTAGGTACAGTAACAGTTTGATTGACAATGAACGTCGCGATTATCAATCACGTGTCATATCGAACGTGCAGCGTGAAAATGGTAAAAATTAATAAGCACAGATAAAGCTCGCAGGTGAAAAGTGTATTTTCTATTATTGTAAGAGCCATAGAGTCGAGTTTCGTTTGGTAATTTATTTTTGGAGTATATTTTAACGGCAATTGGTATCGTGGTACTGTCCATGCACTTTTGACATGATACGTCGGTGGCGTACGGATAAACACAGCGATGAATCGTGATCATTTCGATTATTACTTTTTCGACGCTGTCAGTTCACGTTTGAGAACTTTACGTGCGGAGATTCTGTCAGTATTAAATAGAGGATAGTTTTTAATGAACCGTGTAACAGACGTGATTAACGTTGAATGGAGGATATTCGTGGCGAACGTTGAGCGAATTTAAGACTCTAAATTGACAGACTATGAGTTTGTTCTTTATGAGACTAACTGAGCTATTTAAATATGGAACGAATGCAGTTTTTCAATATTGTGCTCCTTATAAGTAGGTACAGCATTGACATTTATGATTTGTTTTTTTTTTATGAAGTATGTATGTGAAGGTAACCTTATAGTGGCAGTAATTGGCACGAAGCATGATTGGGGGTGATTTAAGTTATGCTTTTTATTGACAAATCCAATTATCGTTCAGAAACACGACAGGGACAAACCGAATGCAAACTGCATAGTTCTCTTCGAGTCGACAACGAAATGAAGCAATTATAAGTTGCGGGAGCTCATTTATTGCCTGTCTATCGCTCACCGTTATAAAACCGAATGGAAAACTAAGTTTCGCCTGTTGCGGTGCCGACTCCGCGTTATTGGGGTGTCTTTGTTTTGATTTCGATGATAAGTTGGGCTTGGTACGCGGAAATTATTGAACACGAATTGTTGCGGCACAATCGTGTCTACGTACGTACCTATTCCATTCTTTACAGACTATTGGCATGTTAATCGATTGTACCTACGTTAATAAATCGATTTGTGGAATTTAACAATCGATTCTTAAACGATCAATTTAAAAACTCCCATCATCAAAGTTTTCGAAAGCGTTTTTTAAAATAAGAACTAGCAAACATCGCATGCTACCAACCTCACGCGACGTGAAAATAACCCGCCAATTACGTACAAACGTCATTGGGGATTAAAAGAAAAATATCAAGTGTAACATGTTTCTTCCTTGGTCGAGGCAGTAGATCACGGGGGGTGTGCGATATCTAGCCTAGATTATTTTGAGTAACGGCCGGCCGTCGAGGGTGGTCGGAAAAAATGCATACCATGGATAAAATATAGTTTCGTGGTGCAATTAAAATGGTTTGAGTTGGCGCGGCGAGGAATTGGTCGGCATTTATTTTTATTTTTCCTGTTATCTAGCTCACAAAATTAGGTTCTTCGTAATTAGAAACTATTTTCCTACTTCTCATTGTTAAAATAAAGTACTAAATATACTACATTTTTCTTCTATTTTCAAATAATAAATTACCACAATCAGTACGGAAATTCAGTGCTCTCTCACGCCATCTGCCGGCTAAAGCGGGAATGCGCCAAACCTGATCGCAAGGCCTTGCATTCTACCCTCCGAAAACCGCGATAATTATTTTAATTTATAGTCAACTATCGCTTCGAATAATCACATTTATTTTTGTAGAATTAAACCTAGTATTTTGTTTCGTGCGATAAGCTCTGAAAGCAAGGAAACATAACTAGAAAGAATTTATACTGACTGAAGTAGAAAGTTTATTTCATAAATAAGGGTTTTTTTTTTAAACTTTTTAAAATGATTGAAGTTAGTACCAATGTAATCCGGATTGTTCCATCTTTCAAACACGTCCTACATAATCTGAACACGTTCCGGTGCCGGAACAAGCCGGAGATTGACGAAATTGTGACTGTCACAATGTTCTGCGTTCGTTCAATATGTCAATCCCTTTGTTACGTTCCAAATTAGCACTTACATTCGAATTTCAAAATTGATTTAAAACAAGTATTTTTATATATTTTAGGCAAAGGCAACCTAAGTTAAGAGGTTTGTTTATTTGTATTGTAGGCACAGAAAACCCAATTCTAATCATAAAAAAAATAAAAGGTGAAGTCATAAAGCTCCGATTAATTTCATCAGTCAATTTATTCCCTAATTCCCTTTCAAACAGTGAACTCGCATGGACTGTCTAAAGAACATAATTTGATAATACGAAGACATAGAAAAACAAAAAGCGGCAAAATTCGATATTAGCCATTAGTAGATTCGGAGTTTTCTAATTAGACTAAGCACACAAACGAAATAAAGCATTAAGGAGTTGTGCAAATAGAATGGAAGAAGGGGGAATGAGTGCAGATGTACTGTTACTAGATATGTCGATGATTGTATCGGGAGGGGGCGTATGTAATCTTTACGCTCGGAGATACCTTTACAAGGCCATGGATTATACAGTAAATGACAAAGACAGGGGATTCTATTTGTTTTTACCCCACTGGGCCAGAAGAAGGATTTTTCGAGCGTATTTATGTATAATCATTTCTTTGGCATGCTCTACAATCCAAATGGTTGGGATTCGTCTCAATTGTGAAAATGAATAGGCTATACAATTTTTTTAGTCAATTGATTTTATTATATTTAATTGTTAATTGTGGTCATAAGGCATTGCTCTATTAGCAGTATTTTTAAAGATTTTGGAATTCAAAATAAAATCATATTTTCCTAAAAATAAGTTTAAAGTAAAGATTGAGTTATTTTTACGTTGACAGTTCAGCGGATGTTGAGATTTCATAAAGTTAAATAATTCACTAAATGTGCTTTCTTAGTAAACCGCACTAGAACTATCCAGTTTTTACATAGATCGTTGATCGCCCGTATGCAAGCTTCGTAAGCAAATAATATGACGAGATAAAGAGGATGGGTAACGATATTTTGTTCTCTGTTCCACATATATCGTGAATTCATCCGTCTATAAGGTATAATTCATCTATAATAATTTAACTAAAAATCTAAAACAGTTATTTACAACACTACATCGAAAAAAAAACTTTTTTTGTTTGACAGGTCATAGACATTAATATTTTCTTTTTTTTTTCAGTTCATGGTATAATAATTTCTGCCAGTGTCATACGCTTATTAATTAACACTTTAACTATACAAACAAAGATTCGATGTAATCAACTTTTATTTTATTTTTGTCTGTGAAAATGGTGACAATTGTTTTAGCCGCCATTTTCATTTTTGTAGATATTAAATGATAGACTATGCATGAACATACCATAGATATAAAGCGATAGAATATGAATTATGAAGCAATTGATAGTGTCATCTGTGTCTGTAATTTTCTAAGTACAGTACAGCCATTACGATGTAGGAAGTATACCAAAGTTGTTAGCAGTAAGAATCGTCACCTCAGCCATTGTTGTTGCAAGGACAAGCCACAATGCATCGTACGTTACTATTGTTAGTCGTAATGCGTCTAATTGTGCCATATCTACGATGTATTAGTTGCTGATGGTTAGAAATTACTATTGTTTGAGCTATTGATTGTTTAATGTTAAGTGGTTTGCTTATACCATAACTATACTCAACAACTTAACTACGGAGTTCCTTTTGACATATGCCAAATAAAGCATTAGCACTGTACATCATAGTACGTAAACATACGATCTGAGAAGGATTCTCCCGCGCGGGAGTCGAATCCACTGCCACTTACAACAGTCGTATGCTTCCCACTGTTTTGTAAAATTTGGTCGACTTAAGACTTATACCCGGAGTCTTATTAAATCTAATTAGCTTTTGGGGCAAGTTAGTATATATTTATACCTATCTCTAAATAGCAGTTAAGTATATACGAGTACAAATAGTTATGCTATAACGTCGTGATTTAACAATTACATCACATTATAAAATAGCATAGACGCAAAGGCACGCGGTCATAGATTACAATAATAACATTGTAACACAGATACTAAAGTCTAATATAGCAAAAAGTATTTATATTATCAAATAGCTCACGTGAAGGACCCGTTTTTACGCAAATACCGCCATCTGGCGGCGGTCGGCGCGTAATTATAAATAAAATTGACATTAATTACGCGTTCTCAAGTTTTTTTTATAAAGTGGGTTAGTAATTTCTAGAAAATAATTCCTTTTAATACGAGAAAAGGTAAACGTGTAATGAGACGTTGTTATTAAATGTTGATGCAATTATTATAATTTAACAAGATAGAGATTAATGTCGCAGACCACAGCGGTATGTCGCGAGCCACTTCCAGTATTCGCGCGGTTGGTAAGTTTAGCCTCTTTGGTATAGATCTTTGAGCTGAAGTTATCATAATATACCTATATGAAAATAAAGTTCAAAATGACGAATATGAAACTGTCTATGATATGATTAAGTAGGTGCTTTATTTTTTCTACATTTGAAGTATAAAATCTTATTTACTAGACAATAAAACTAAAAAAGGTGAAAAATTATAAATGATTGGTACTCGTTACAAAAAAAAAAAATTCATATTACTGACTACCTACAATCAAAAAAAAATAAACTCGGTAATTCCTGCGCCGTTTTTTCTTTTTACTTGTAACATATCCTATCTGCATCATACTCTATGGTTTGCTCTCGTACAATTATAGACAGGTTTGTGCTAAAGAGCGGCGTCTTTGGTGCTATTTTGTGCCATAATTAAATACTTCGAATGTTTTTACTAACTACCAATGAGTTTGTTTATATGAAATACACCTTTTTGCATTGAGGTTCAACGCCTTGTTCTGTGTTTGAACTTTAAAAAATATAGTGTTCTTAATTTGAAAATTTGTATGCAGGGTTGCCAGGAGAAATATAGTAGGAGTAAACAAAACCTTTCCGTTTGAATATTTCTCTTCTAATACACCCAAGCTAGTCATCCAAAATGACACTAAATGTATAAAAGCATAGTTAATACAAACATAAAACCCACCCCATCCCACACATAGAGAGACACATTAAAAAATCAATAGCAAAACTGCATGCTCACAATTAAGAAGTCCTCTGAGTCGAAACATCCCTCAAACGTCATGACACCCTTATACTACAAACAAAACTCAACTACACACCAAAAAAATAAAGAACACCTCTATTCTTAGGTAATAAGGTCGGAAATTGACTGAAAATTTAAATAAAAACGGTAAAGCGAAGAGTTATCCGGCCAGCAAAAATGTACGCTTAGCGGCGAAGCAGGGGAGGTTGGGGCAATTTGGGCAATATGCAAAAGTTGGGTGGTGGGTGTCGGGGGTGTCGTGATTAGGCCGTGTGTGCCGATGCGCATCTTATGCCCGCATTACCCTTTCGTTTTCCTTCCGATAGCTGCCTTTGTGGGGCCCTTTAGCTATCTGTGCAGCCGAGATCATACGATACCAATTTTCTTTTGACGTTTTTTTTTTCAAGAGCCATCGATTAAGAGCGGGTTTCTGTATCGCGACTTTGAGCGGTGATATTGAATTTTTGATTTATTTTAATGGATGGGAAATGCTTTGGCTTCAAGAGGAGAAGATTTGTCAGTAATAGAATACTTTAAACGGTCAATTTATATTTTAGTAAGTTGATGTTCCAAAACCAGCTAAATAACCAGTTCTCCTTTACTAAAAGATGTTAATCTTTCTGGTACTTTTAATGTGTATTACAATTATTAGTTTTTACAACTTCTATGAAGTCCATGTCGTATTAAAATTCTTTATTATCGGTAACCAATGTTTAACCCAGTAACCGGTCTGTATAAACAAAATATAAGCGCCCTCATTTCGATACACAAATCAAAGCCATTAGTGCAGCCACCCATCACCACTATTTCGAAAACTTACATCAAAAGTTAGTTCAAAACTGACACAATCGACTAAAATGTAATACCCATTAGGAAAATCGACTACACTTGCTAAGGGTGAACTCGTTAACACACTTTCCAAGTTTCCCATCGAAAACTACCCCCGTTTAGACTACCAAATACGTTGAGGACAAACTAATAAACGTGAATGTTTAATATTCCGAATCTTCCCCATCCCCCGATTTCAATACGAGTTTAAGTAATATCGAATTCTGGCATCACATTTTCACGTACAACGCAGTAAAGGGAGCTGCCTCGTGTAACGCCATTCTTCGCTCGAATCCGCCAACAGAACCAGACGTTATGGACTATTCCAAAGAGTGATTTCCCTTGAAACCAATGTAGCATATAAATACCATTATTCTGAAACAATTCACGCTTTTGGTCCCGTTTCGTTGTTTTGAATTGAACGAGGGTATTCAATAAGACGTTTGTGTACAGACAAGTTTTGAGATTCTGTATATTTTCAAGTGAAACAGAGTTACGCGATGATGTATTCATAAAGTTACGAAAGGGTTACGATTTTGACTTCATTTTCTTCCTACGTTTCATAACACATGTGTAATATTCCCTCGCATGATTGATCAGTATATGAAACTTAATAACGTCGAAATGAAGGCTTGAAAAAGTTACACGTTCTCGATACAACCCAGGAACCATTTTCATAAATAGAAAAAAAATATTCAAGCCTCTTAAACTCCGAAACCAACCGATATTGCCAAAAAATTCGACGGCGAAACTTTGAAGAGCATTCCATTAGTTGCGATACTTGCCTCCCTACACACCAACGTCTAATGAAATCAGACATACCGACGCAATTGTAGATTCAATTAGTACAGAGCAGTTACCATTCTTATCGGGACGAGACGATTTTACGAACGAATTAATCCGAAAACATACGATTCCTATCTTCCCCAACCTCCCGTCTTACCTACCTACGTATCTATCTATTGTAGCTATCGATGTGATGTCATTGTATTTGCCAAGTGTAATTAAGTACAGGATTGAGACGCGAGTGATAAGTAATGGAGTTTAAAATGTACCAAGTTTCAGCAAGATGTGTATTTATTGAAGATTTTGAAGTTACGTCGAGTTGTATTGAGCTGTCTGGGTTATATGAGGGATCGACTGATATAACAAGAACAAAGGATTCTCAATCAAATGTAAACTTATTGCTTCAGGTCATAAAGAATATTTTTCAGCGCTGAAAATAAATCAGTTTCAATATGAAATCGTCTAAATTGTCAAACAAATTCGAATTACGAAACGAGGCATTTAAACAGTTGACACGCGTTCGATAATCAAAATTAAGCTATAACCATAAACAATTATGAAATCGAATCATTCAATCGGAATAAATTAAACCGAATCAGAATAAATCATATTCGAAGAATTAAAATGCGATACCGATAATTCAATAGACAACGCGGTAGAGGGTCCAATCAAAACAGACGATACGAATCATCGATAAAATAGTAATAGAGAGGGGAATGAAAAAATATAGGGTATTTTTTATTATAGTTTATTGATCACTCACGCCTCTGTATTGAGAGCTATTGATATATTGGTATTAATGCGGTCCGTGGGGTGGATTTTTTATGACAAATCTCGTTGACGGAACCACAATTGGATATTGTGTGTAATTCTTTCGCACACAATGGTTTAATTTTTTTGCATCGTTTTGTGACGGTTGATTATTGGCGTTTTTATTTACATGTTGAGTTTTGTATTGATTGTTTGCTTATCAACATTTGTTAATTGTAACCGGCGATATTGTGTTTGTACGATTTTTGTTTGTACACACCCTAATTGGGGCAGATTGTTTTTACACAAAGCTTTTTGTTAGACATCACTTCACACTTACTTTTAAAAATGGAATGCGTTTTTTAAAACCCCTCCAAGTCCTTCCAATTTCAAACGGAGCCCGAGGATCCAATTTACCAGCTCAGAGAGAGCAAGTTCATAGACAATATAGATTCAAACAATGGCGTTCCATATTCGTGCTCACACTTCAATATGCGAAATTGACACCGCAATATTACAAACAGAAATAAGATTGCCCGAAGGCACCCCCGCGTAGGGGGGAGCACTTTATTATACGAAATGTCTTCGCGATTGAAACCAATTGTTAATTGAGCTATATCTATGAAAATTGCGTCTGTGCGTCGCCGATTCTTATCGGAATTTGTCGTTAAATTTATTATACAGCGGCTTGTCGGTTTTCGATGTGAAATGGAACGTTTATTGAGGCTTCGGATTTAAGTATTAATAATTTAGACGTCGATTTTACGGTTGAGAAATTAATTACAAATTACATTGTGACGAGGCAAATATTCAAGCGTAATTAAAGTAATTAAACTTAAATAAAAACTTAATCCATTACTCTATGATCTGCATTCTAACACAAGCTCAAAACACATATGAAACTCCACTAGTTTGAATTTAGAACGTCGAAATGTTGGCGGCAAAACAATTATTATAATATACAAAATGGAAGGCCGACAATAGTTAGACAAATGAATAAATCCAAATGGAAATTTCCCTATTCGTGAACAATAGTTAGATTTTAGAGGCTGTATCTCGTACAGACAGATTGATTGGGCCCTTCCTACAGATGTGGAGGTAAGGATATGGCTAGACAATTGTTTCATAAGGATGAAATACTTTGAGTAATCTAAGCTGAGCTTCTTTTGACCGTCGGAATTTTGACAAACGAAATCTAGGTTAGCGTTTTAGAAAGAGCTGTCTGCCTGTAGAATTCAGAGGACTACAGAATTTCTTGTTTGGTAGGCCCAATAACATTGATTTTCGCAATAACATAAAGCAACCTAACACAGAACTGGCGTCTGTATATCATTAAAATCCCGCGTCCGTCATCACAGCGGCAATACATCCACGTTGCCGACGATATCTCTAGCAAAATCTCAAGTTTCGACATAAATAATCACATTGCGTTCACATAAATTTAGGATCTCTCTCCATATTTTGTTACCTGCCCGTTTGTTACGATTTTATTATGAAAATGAATGGCAGGCGAGCGCGGGGCGATGGGTGGTACGGAGGGTGGCTGCGATCAAAAGGGTTCTAATTCGTATATTCGGCAACTGCACACTATAGCAACTATGAGTTTTATGGACCGAATCTTTTATAGGATAATCAAATTTTGTATTATTAATGCTTTTAATTCTCGTCTGCGAATTGATTCTGCTGTTATAGTTTCTGTGGCTTTGTCTAATATGTATGAGTGAGTATGTCAGATGTGTTGTTGCATAATTAAAATTTTATTTTATTTTTATAAAGAAGACTTGATATCTAAGATTCGATTTTGTAACTGCAGCGAAAGTACCTTCTTGAGTTTGAAGGGTTTTCAATGATAGATCTAATATGAAATTTTGTTCTTGTATTACCAAAGCCAAATAGATTCATGAGCTAAACTATATTTGTGAATATTAATAGTTTTTTTTGTTGTAGGCACTCGTCTCGTAGATACCTAGGTACTTTGTTTACATTTGAACAAAGATAACAAAGTTAAAATAAAGTACAAAATGGGTGTTTTAACAAACGTTTCCTTTTCCTCAGAATAAGCAAACCGACACACAAACCAACATCATTATTTGCGTAACAAACACATCCCTATCATTATTTTAATTGAATATGCCGTTTGACGGCAACTTATTTTTGACATTCGCCTTCTTCAAAATTAATTTGCGTGTTCCATGGTCCTTCGTACATATAAACCTTTGTTTTCATTATTTAGTATTCGAGAGAATTAATTGGAATTTACATTGTATAAAACACATGTGTAATTAGAAAACACGTTAAGTTTGACAAAGAAAATTCATCATGGCGGAGAACGTGTCTTGCTTGTTTGTTTTACGCGCCATATTTGTTTCATAGAGTTCTTATTATTTTTTTATTTAGTGGAGAACGAAGTTTATAGGCAAAGGAAACTATATGCAGAGCCAAGCGCCGACACACGTGAGGCGCAAACAGGAAAGTATCCTTAACGTTCACGGTTCCGCATACATATCTAACATTAAATGTAATCGTGGAAACCTGTGAAAATATGTAAATTGATCCTTGGAGATGCCGGACCGACGGACTGACTGAAATTTGAATATAAACTTTCCACCAGTACCGTATAAGCGTCATTTATTTTGGCCGCTCATAAAATATAATGATTTTTGACGTAGCTCTCGGCTATATTAATTTTGTGGGTTTATAGGGGGTGGGTCTGATATATCGACAGGTATTTGTGTGTGAGTGTGGGTCGTAATTACACCATTGACCTCTTAATTAGAATTTAAGACACTATGGCTATCATGTATCTATTATATTTGCATAGAAATATCGAGTTTGATAAATTATGTTTTGTGAAATATTTTGTTATTATGCATGAAAGTTATACATTTATCATTAAAACGTATCTAAGCGCTGCTGTAGACATTATTAGTGAACATAATTATGTATCATTAATTTCAGTTTCAATTAATTTAAAATGGGTGTAGAAAATACTCGTGTAAATTAATTACTAATTCAACTTTCTTCTAATTACATAAGTGAGAGTATAAGTTACAATGATATCGATAAAAATACTGAATATAATAACAACGACGTGTGTAACAAAACAAAACGAATTAGAATTTTCCAAATAAGTTATGCCAATATGCAAACTCAAAACCCATTATTAAAATATTCCAACGTCTAAATATATGAAAATCGAAAAAGTCCGCAAAATGGACGCCACTCGTCTGAATAAGAGATCGGGAATATTTACATAAAAAACAAATAATACACACCGAGACGGGATGCGCGCATAAAATTAAAATCGATGAGAAATTCTACCCTTCGAATTAAATATCATTGCCCTGTCTCTCACACACACAGGCGCATCCGCGTTAAGATCTAGATTAATGTTGAAGGGGCCATGTCAAGCCGCAACGTTTAAAGCCATAGTTGAACTCTAATTATTTTGAATCGCTGTTCCAAATTAGGTTTCTTTCGAAATTCGAAATCAAACCGTTTGTTGCTAACTACTTATGATTCGTAATTTAAACGTTAAAAACAAGCAGATTCTTCCGTACCATAAAGAACAGATATTTAAAAAAAAATGCGCTATTTCAATGGGGTGTAGGTTAAAATATCGGTCCGCGCTTATTTGCATACTAACTAAAATAATTTATTATTTTTTCTCGGAGGGTCGCGGTCGGTGGGGTGAGATTGTATACAATGAGAATAACTAGAAACTGAGTGTTATTGGCCCGATCGCAGCGCGTTGGAATATTTTAAATAACGTTCATCGGAATCGCCGTTTGAAGTTTTGAAATTCAAATACAGATGATATACGGGCGGGTGTAGTTCCAAACAAATATCAAATTAAACATACACGGAAATGCAATATTCGACGTCAAAACACGGGATGCTTAAAAGTTTGAATCAAAGCGGTTCGGAAATCAAAGTACTGTTGGCAAAAGGATGAGTGGAGATCGTGGTGCGCATCGCATCCTTACAACGTAGGGTATGATTGCGCGAAACAAAGCCCGCCCAACTTCCACAGCGAACTCGTTGCGTCGGGAAAAAGTTTGCCGACTGCGCCCCGTATGTCACGTGTGAACGGTCCACCACTAACATACACTTCGATTTTCGAATGTTTGTTTCGAAATTCAAATCTGTAATCTAGTGATGGGATAAGCTCATTATTTAAACTTGATAAACAACAGCTAGTCAAGTTTGAATAGCTGTTTGAATTCGAATTTCGAGCTTTTAAAATGAGTATAACTTTTTACGCTAAAGTTAAGAACCTAACGCTTCGATCTACTTAAAGGTTTTAATTAGTACTAGTTTCTAAATCCTCAACAAGAATACTAAACACATGTTTTTGTTGACGCTGCAGACTTGCGAACCAAATTATCATTCGTATCAAAGGGAATAATTTTAAATATCTACACACAGGCATCGCTAGGTTCTGTCCAGACGGCCACCCCGAAAGATTTATACATTTTATACACCCCGTTCCACGATACTGTTCAAATTCTACGATTCACTGATGCATTATATGTTTCCACGTTTTTTAGGCGTCTGCCAAAACCTTTGTTTTGGACGAGTCGTTATTAATTGTATATTTCTGTTACGTAATTGATGTTCTTAATATCTTATTGGAATGGAACGGTTTTCTAGCGTGAAGCGGTCGACTTTTGTTCCTTTTGTGAGCGTACTCAAGGTGAACGAACATTTGTGACAGGAAAAATGTGTTCGGGGAAAACGCTAGACAATCTTAAGCGCCATATTTTACTTTTGCTCCAGTCAAAGTTTCTAGAAGCGGGGAACTGTGGAACCAGGGGATATGCTTACACGTTTGATTACTTTTTTTTCGATATAATAATGTGTAAAAGGGTAAGTAAGTTATTCAAATGTAAATTTCGGAATATGAAAGGTACGCGTTAGATCGACAGGAATCTTTGCATAATTATTAATAATAGGGAAGTTTAAATTATAGAGCGTCGTAAAAGTTTACTGTTTTGTATTGTAACAAAATATTAGTTACGAATGCATTGAAGAGAATTTTGAAAGAAGTTTTTTTAAGAAGTATTTAGAAGTTTTTTTAAATTAGTGTCGTATAAGTATTGATGTATCGGGCTGTAAATCCAAGAGTAAGTATACCTGGTACCAAAACAAAACCCACGCAAGGGGAGATGCACAGTGCAAAGATATCGGACAGGAAAAGGGGTTGATTTTGATTGAATATCTGTTATTAAGACCCTTCGCACTCACACAGACGCAGATATAAAATAATATACACATTAAGTTTATAAATATGCATGAGTTTCGTTATAACTTGTATGTGTGCACGACGAATTTATAATTGTCTATGTGTGTGTATATTGATTGTAATAAATTGTACTCATTGTATGAATGCAAAGCCCTCCTGAGTATGTATATTTTATTCGCAATAGAATCGAGGATAGAGTTTCAAATGTGTTCTATTCTATTTTCAAATTAATAAGTGAATCGTTGACTACCATAGAGTTCTGCGAATTTTCTTTCCAATTAGTGATGTGCTTGCGATTGTTTGTTCATAATCGACTAAACAAATATCAATTAGTATTGTTTAACTGTTCTGGAAATTTCTTAAAGCGTACTTTACATACAATATGTACGTCTCAGTACAAAATACGAGTTTATTATAAACGTTGATATCCGTCGTCGGATGATGACACTGAATAATTAACGGCGGTCGAATTGTGCGGTTTCCTTCGAAGTCTTATTGTTTTGCAGTTTTTTTGTTCCACTTCCAGAATTAATTTACTTTTCAGTTGTGCCAGCGATCGTACGCAGATATTTAATGATGTACGTTTTGTTTTGATTGCGTCGAGTTTGTAAGGTTTTGCTCCGCGTTTTAAAATATGTTGATGATCGAATGGCTCATTGCCGAAATGTTTTAATAAATATACGACCTATTTATACTAAAATACTTTAAATAAAATGTATGTCATTTTTTTCTAAACAGACGTGTAAAGATAATTAAACATATCCAGTTGACATCGAGACGTGTTCAAGTATATCTCAGAAGTAAATTGGCAAGAGGGCCGTTCGAAGGGCGCCACCTGTCAACCATCATTAAGGAGCTGTCAATGTCAAGTGTCAGTCGCAAAGACGACGCCGAGGCGATCGGACGTCTGACGACTCGAATTATATTAATTCTTGGTGATGCATCGACTTAGGGAGCCGTATTTATAGGTTAGTGTTCGGTTAACATTGGTTTAACTAAAACTTAAGCTTTCGATAATAAAGTGAAACTTATGTGACTTAGATAAGCTCGTATATCGACTAAACGGTTTCATAGTCATACGTTTAAAAATCCCAACTTAGACTAAGTATATTTTTCCGGTCAAATCTTGACTGTAGTCAATAACATCAGCATAATCATATTTCACAAATTAAAAAAAAAAAATGTCTATTACTAGATTCACTATAAACACATCTCAAAATAATATGTAGATTTAAAGGTACCTTCTTACTCTCTTAAAAATCAAAATATTGAAGTCTCCCGTTAAACAACAATTAAAAAAGCTTTGATCTACAAACGTATAACATAGGCGGACATTTTGGACGCGTTCCAGATTATTTCTAAATGAACGAGCCTTTTTTAAAGTTCGATATGAATATTCTGTAACATGTATCACCCTGCAGATTATAAATGATAACGGCCAATATTAAAGAGGTAGCGATTTTGTTACCAAACTTTTATAAACAAATCTTTATTTCACAATATGATTTTGCAATTATAAATACGTAATATTAAATCGGCTAAAACTCGCATAAACTAACGAACGGTAATTCCTAATTTGAATTCAAATTTAGATTGTCATATTGACGTAACGTGTGTTCGCCAAAAATCGCATAATCTCTTCCCTCGCAACGGGGTAAGAAAGTCCCGTTTTTAACTGGGTTGTTCACCTCCTGTATCGAAAGGGTTAATTCTAGGGGTTCCGCGTGTCCGTCTGAGGTATGCGTACTATATGTTTTTTATTGTTTTTGAGGGTTGAGGGACGCTTCTGTCTGGTTTTGTTTTTATTTGCGTTAATATTGGAATCATTTGTGGATATTTTTGAAATTGCTTTTATATTTGCGGCACAGAGTGCTTAGTACTTAATGAAAAGATTTTGGTGAAATTTGCGCTGCGTTTTCTAATATTTTGAGGATTCGGTGAGCTTTCCTCTGTATGTATACTTATCCATCTATACCTAATACTTAAAGGTATAGCTATATAGATTATTGACATTCTTAAACTATCTATTTATAGAGATCTGGTATACAAGTATATTCATATAGTAGTAGTAGTATACCAGATCTCATTTGGTTAACATTGCGAATAGTTTAAAATTCTTTTTACAAAATATTTTGTTATGTGCGTTACACCCAGTGACGTATAAACCAGGACCACCATCCCTTTAAATTAAAAAGTAAATATTGACTGTTAAGCGTGAAAGAGAGGAAAACTCGTGCGGCCTTTGACAGGTATTGTCCACAAAGTAGCGCAGTCCTGGTCTCCTGGTGGTATTTAATGAACTTATTATTATTTTTAAAATTTCTGTAATCTGTTCCATATTATTGACTCTACAATGGTCTTTACAGTCAGCAAAACATAACTGTTTCTGTTTCTACCCTCAAACTATCGCCCAAGGGTGCACTTTTAATTCGTATATACTAACTATGATATACAATTCTTATACATATAAGATGTAAAAGGGTGTGCCCACTAGGGACTCAAATTTGAAATGGGGCCCAAAAATCAAGCGCGATTGAGCCCTATCGAAACTTGTCTGTCTTTGTGTGCGTAAGGGGTGACACATTAGGGGATGAGTTTTTTGGACATCGTATTGAGAATCTATCGGCTTCTTTATATAATGAACTAGTTATAATTACAATTTTGGAAAAAGTCCTTTTTATGGCGCAATTTAGCTATATCCTTTTCTTCTCTCTGACTACACACTTACGTTTTTAAATAAACTCATATGCAACATTTTGAGTTTCTGGACTAGACACATTTTATGCTTGATTAGTGATTTATCAATCAATTTCTCCTATAATTGAATTTTAGTATTCCTTGTATCTAAAATGAAATATGGGACATAGTAGAGCAAATGATGGTGTTAAGACAAGATGAGATTTCGAGAAGAAAGCAAGCATTCTTTGGAGTTATAATTTCGAGAAAGGGATTCTAATTTCTGTGGCGTAATTTTCCAAGTACCTACATTATTTTCTAAGTTACGTGTATTTAAATTTAAAATGTCAAGTACGTGTACTTAAATTGATGTATTTGGCTTAGTTTTGTATATAGCGTGACGACACACGTCATTATTTAATTGACAGAATAATTTTTGAACATAGTAATATATCCAAATTGGTTTAGCAATTTATGAAATTGTCTCTTAAAGACAATTTTTGGGGATATAATTGAGATTTGTAGCGGATCTAATTGTATGTAATATTTAAGTGTTTTATTTATGAAGGGACTGAAGACGTAGTATTTGCTTGCGACTTCACCTATTTTGGACTCAAAATAATATTATACATTTTCCATAAGTATACGAAATTCGTTGGTTAAGTGTAGAGCTTCCGTGAGACGAGTTTCAAACTTTTGATTTAGAGTAGTCAAGGTCCTTCACCAACGTTTTACAAAACTGCCAAATTAAATACATAACATGTAATATACTATAGATGTATAATGTACATAATGTATAATATTGTAAGTCTATCGGTAAATAATAAGGGGTAGTTTGGACCCAATCGATTGATCACAAACTTACAATCAAAGGGGTGAAAGTAAAGGGTTGGTTAAAATATTGCAAGGGGATTGGCGTGATACTGTCTAATGTGTATGTGAAATGTATGTTTGGGATTCGTACTTGTAGATTAGTGGAGATTCAGATAAAAAAAACAACAAAAATATTTAGAAATTTTCCGAACTATGGTATTGACTGACCAATGAAGTTGGCGTATTGTTAATGAAGTTATTATAAATAACGCCATTGATTGAAGAAGACCAAGCTGGATTATTTATTCATAGTGTAGAAGGAACCTTTATTTGAAGTTTTTTTTTTTAAACATAGATTTTTTTTTGTTTAGAATAAGGCAGAGGTAATCTCAGCTGTTAGCATGGTATGCATTTTTGTTAAAATGTTGAAATATGCAGTCCAATGGTGAGTCTACCGCATCCTTAGAGTAAAACATTCCTATAATCCTTCACGGTCATTAGTAAACTAACATGCTAATATTAGTCCCAATGTTTATAATGGCATAACTAATTATAACTTTTTATGGGATTAATGGAATTCTTGTACTTGGCTCTCTGCCTAGACTGTATAGAAAACGCGTGGGCTAAACGTTCTTAATCTTTAAATAGTACAATCGACTGCTAATTTTACATTATAAGCTATTTAGGTGTTTAAACAAGTTTTATAAACAAATGCACTTTTATGATACGACGACATGCAATACTTAGGATACCCGGTATGATAACATTTCGACTCACACAACTGAAGCACACAACACAAAAAGATGACACAGTGTTCCTCCATCCTAGAAATTAGTGAAGGTATCAGTCTCCGTGTTGTGTTGTTGGAAAGCTGTGCTTGGTGTTTGCGTGACTTTGCTCGTACTATTTGACACGAAATCGTTTGTAGTTTTCACACTCAAATTTTCGCGTTTAAGTCTTGCTTTTCGGTGTGCAATTAGTGATTGTTATCTAGTTTCGTATTGTAGTCGTTCGTAACTAGGCACCGAGGTTTTTAAGTGGCATTTTTTTAAATATATTATCGCAGTAATTGTGGTGAATAAGTAGATAATGGGAGAATTAGAATGTCTAGGTGTCGGCGTGCTTCGATTTCTTGAGGATAATTGTGTTTTTATTTTTAATAATAATAGTCTATGATAAGTAGTAGTGCATGCATCTTGAGATGTGTTCGCCATACCCAACTAAAAAAGTAATAGTTTTTTTTTTAATACTGGTTGTAAATGTTCTGTTCTAAAATATTTGAAACTCTATGATAGAAAATGTATCAGTAATTTAAGTTCAGAATTCTATATTCAAATTTGAAAATCGAACGACTAAATTGAGGTCACGCAAAAATAAAATAATTATTCAACATCCATTAAAGAAAGCCACAAAGGAACACCGTATGTTATAATTATTCAAAAAAATATGAATTATTTTCTGTAAGTACATCAATCAAAATGGCGGAATACGTTCAGTAATCAATCCTTCGCATAAGTTATGTATGTGAAATAAATATTAATGGCGAACAACCCTTTCTTACGAACCCTAGTGTACTAATAAATGTGTATAATTAATCATATAAATATATAGTCATATTTGGCGTTGCGAGTTTCGAATAGGAATATTGATTAAAAACGTGATAAGCAGATGTAAAAGCTTGTTACTTTGGCTTGTAAACTTCGTTGGTTTAAAATAGTTTGTGTGTTAAAAGGGAATAAGGCATCGATCAACGAAGTTAAGCATTGTGGTCACCGTCTCAGAAATAGATAGGTAACCATTTAAATAAATTTTGAACGGTGCTTAATAACGTATACTTAAGCCATTACGATTTAACAAATAGGTCAGTTATAGAATTTAAATATCTCAACCGATTTTAACGCGTTCATATATTTAGTTTTTAAATTGATTAATTTGCAATAGTACTTACACCTGCCGATAAAACAACGGTGCTAAAAGATATATCGCTGTTTATTTTTTACTATTATTCCATTAAACACAAAAGAACTAGACTATTTACTACCAATTACTTTTATTAATAGCTTAAGGGTTGATTCAAAGCGACCGATCGTTATACCTATGTATAAATCGAATAAACTAAATCGATTAACAACTCGATAAATCGATATGTTGACTCGATATGACTTTATTAAACACACAGGTATGTTTTTTAAGAACATTTTGACATTAGTTAACCCTTCCAATGCCGCAGGCTTAATCTCTCATAAATAATTGTAACTCGAGATATCGATTATACATTATTACGCGATGTCATTAATAATTTTAATTAATTACAGAACGTGTGTGGGGGTGGTTTCACCCCCAAAGGGATGTGTTTAGATGCTGTCCATTGTCGTAACATGGCGAGAGATGATTAATGCGTATCTTTTGGTGTTCACAAGACGCCTCATTGATTTTTGATGACTTTGTATATTTCGGTTACGTTAAAGGGTTGTTGGTGGATTTGCTAAACCTTTTGGTAGGTTTTCGGTGGCAAATGTTGCCATTAAAGAAAGTAGAATCGAAATATTATTATGTTAGTGGGCAGCTTACCATTCCGCTAATACCTATTTTAAATACGAAAGTTTGGAAGGAGAAACCACTGAACGGATTTTGGTAAAACTCTGCAGTAATGTAACTTATTCACTAGAATAATACATAGGCTATAAAAATCAAGAAAACATTAACGCGGGCGAAGCTCGGGGAAAATCAAGCATTATTATAATCACAGCATAGCGGAACCCATAATCATAAAACTGTTAATAAGAAAGAAAAGGTTTTTCTTTACATTTCCATCAAATAACTCTTCTTGGATACTTAATTTTCCAAAATGGCGTCGCTTGCAGTCATTAAACGTCAAACATCGGATCATATCTAAGTCATTTTCAGTTTCCGAACCATAAAGTGCCAATAAAAATAATCGTTAAATCCCCATTTGAATATTTGCGCACTTAAAAAATATTAAATACGAAAGAAATTAATAACCCGTCCACTGCCATTTTATTTGTTTCTTTGTTCCACTTGAGATTATCGATTTTACGTTATTTTGTGACTTTATTACCTCCTTGTAGTTTTATTACGCAATTACGTTAAAAAGGGCAGTGGTTTTTTTTACGTAATTTTTCCTGATCGTAAATTGGATTTAATATGTACACACCTACACCGGTTATACTACGAGTTTGTAATTGTACACTACTTTTTAATATACATGGCATTGTAGGGTTAGCTTTTTTCTTCGTAAAATGTAAAAATATTTTTAAACTTGAACTATAACTTTTTGTAAATTTTTGTAACAAATAAATTATAAAGCTTTTGTGTTTCATAAAAAAATAGCCAAGTACGATTTTGTGAATTATGTATTTATTTTGTAAAATGGTGCTACTTTTTCTGGAGTAGTTACTTCAAGCCCGATCCATCTCTTACATGTAAGCGAACTAATTTTGTAGTATCTATAGCAAAACATAGATTAATCGTCTCTACCAATGTGAAAGGCTCTTTAGTTCTTAACGGTCAGTATTTAAATACTTTATCGTAAGAGTGACAGTCGATAAGTCGTTTAAAAATGGTGCCTTTTATAGTCACGCGATGTTTTAATCATTTGACGTTTAAAGATTAACGCTATTAATGACCTCTTTCGTTCCAATATTGACAAATTTCTTTTAGTGATCGAGTGGGTTTTTAGATTTTAATGTGGCGATTGTTTTTGTATCTTGAGCTTTGTGATCGATTGGAGAGTGACGTGGCGCCAACTACGGACGTAGTTTTGATTATATATTAGTCGATTCCGATTTTTAAACGAGTTCGATTAATATAAAACGTTATCAATTGGAACTTTTTTCTGCTAAACTGTTTTGAACATCATTTGATGAGCTCTATTTCTAAAGATCTCACATGTAGCAGGTTTTTTCATGTAAGTATCTCGTCACTGTGGCTTACCTGCAACAAAGAAACAAGAAAATTAGGTTAGGGACAATTCAAATTTGAGTACCAAAGTCACTCTGCTTTCTCAATTATATTATCAATAAAACAAAATAGCAACAAAACCAGACGTTCATCTGTATTTATATCCGAACATTGGTCGCCATATTATTTAAATGTAAGAACTCGCGCCAAATCGGCAAACCATCTGGAAACGAGGGGGCGGAACAACGTCATTTGTTACTGAATTATCGATACTACTTCATGTTGTTCGATTTTTAAAATGGAGATTTTTTTATTAGCTTTAGTTTAAGAGTTCTTAATTCAAATTTAAAAATAAGGTGAACATTATAATATAAGGCTGGCAAAGGAGGTATAAATATTTTTTTTATTTCATAATCATGACAGGACATGTATTCAAATTAATTTTATTATTAGTAATAGGTAATAGACTGTAGAAATAAAAAAAGGGTAACAAAATAGAAATTTATTGGTTTGCTATTTCTGTTTATCATCATGTCTCACATAAATTTGTGAAGTTCGATAAGATCGACGGTTAGGGGTCAAATATGTCAGCCACACAATTTATTGACAATTATAATTAGCAAATAATTACGATTACGTGATACTTAGTACATTCATTCTGAATATTTACATTACTGTATATATTTAGTTACATTTTATACTCTAAGAAATTGAGAATACTGATGCTATGTCTTTAAACTCCAAATCCATACTAATATTATAAATGTGAAAGTAACTCTGTCTGTCTGTCTGTCTGTCTGTCTGTTACGCTTTCACGCTCAAACAGCTAAACCGATTTAGATGAAATTTGGTATGGAGATAGTTTGAGTCCCGGGGAAGGACATAGGATAGTTTTTATCGCGATAACCGACATCCACGCGGGCGGAGCCGCGGGCGAAAGCTAGTTCTTTATAAACATAAAAAATAAATCTCTATGGTATTTTATTATCGCTACCGACAAAACGGTTACAATGTCGGTTGGGTATCGAGTTTCAGAACGTTTTAAAATCACCGCTCCTACATACGCAGATTTGAGTACTTATCAAAGAGAATAGCAAATGTATCGCCGTATTAAATATGTTTTTGTTGTGTGGCGGATAACAAAAGATGTGCCGCGGATCGGGGAAGCAATTACTGCTAGTCTCCGGTGTCTGAAGGGTGAATACGACACATAGACAACTTAAGAAGTGTACGCACTTGCTGCTACTTGTTGGAATAGTTGACAGATTAGCAGAGAAAACATAAAAGATAGTCTTACTGCCACAAAAACCATACTTAACTTTGAATTGTGCTTGAAAGTATTTCTCATTCAGAATACATCTTTGAGTGCTGCATCTTCAATTTTTGGATTTGTTGTTGATGTTAGTTTTGATTTGGTCACCTATGTTTATGGCTTGTAAGTAGATTTGTGTTGACATACCAATATAATCGGGACAAGTATGTACTAGTAATTTTAATTTTAGGATTATGTGTAAGTGTTTCCGATAAAAGGTATGCAGTGAATGGTAAACTATAAGCTAAAACAGTACAAAAGAAAAAATCTACAAAAATAGTGAACAGTTTAATAATTTATTCGTTGGAAATATAAGACGGCTGATCGGGAATAACGAAACGAGTCGAGTAAACTATTTTTGGTTTATAGTAGCTGATACTATTTAAAATAGATTGGCTGAATGAAGTTGCACTAAAACTGGCTTCATTCTATTTTGGTCGCCCAAAGTTTGGACTAACTAAATAGTATTTTGAGTAAATAAAAGCTTAAAGTTGTAAAATGAACAAGATTGCAAAGTTTTTCTTGACTGATTCGGTAGCAAAGTGGGTACTGATATGCAAAAGGTTGCGGATTTGATTCCTATACGGGATTTAGCTTTGTGAAATGCTAAGTGACTGGGAACTATGTGACTGTTAATTGTTTGATTGTAAAATCTTTCGCAACGCAGAGCTTTGCAGCAAAAATATTTTACTTTTTTTAGTTAACTCCCATTCTAGCTTATATCAAATATAAGATAGAGTGGAATTCTATTTATTTTTTTAAATTTAAAATTAGTTGGCTAAAGATAAAATAGTATTAGTAAAGCTAAAGATTGATTGTCTCTAGTGTGCATGCTTCTTAATAAGGGTTGTGCGTAAGAAATTTATAAGTAGGTCCCGGCATAAGGGAATTAATTGTATTATTGTAGGAGCTCCGATGAGGGATCGCGCAAGAATTATCAATTAGAGAAAGAAAATGCCGAATTCTGTGGGGGTAGCTAGGGTTGGCTCTCGAGAAAAAATGTAGGTATTTATTCTGAGTTTTTAACGTACCTATTAGAAAATAGTTCTTATTTTTGGTACATGCTAAACCCTAAGTGACAATAAAAAAACAAGTTGGTTGAATAAAATAAGCATTAAATAGTTTTGTTATTTAATTATTAATATTGTATCGATGTTAAAGATTTAATTGTTTATTTTTATTGTAGCAGTAGTAAGTAATTTTGCTAAGAGTATTACTTATCTAAAATTGGACACGTGTATAGGTAATTATTTTCCTAAATATGCAAAAATAAGGTAATCATAAAAAAAATAAAACCCCATTGTTTAGACGTCGTAAATCAGACGTCCCTACGGCCGTGGGAGGGTGGGGTGAAACGGGGACGTCGATTTTACGCAACATTCGTCTTAGCATTAGTACTTACAAGTATTCTTGTTTTCCTCTTTAATTGTATATCGGTTTGCCCCAACCGTCTTCTTCGTAACATATGTATCAATATATACTTCACTGACGAGTACATTTTGTGACGGATTTAAGATTGCTTGGTGTTACAAAGTTGAGGAGATTAAAATGATATGTATAAACTATATGTATTTGCAGTTCGAAAATGGGGTAATCTGATGTGATTGTTTATACATTTATCCATACTTTTATATGTTAAAATGTTATCATTTAAGCACTTCTAAAATTAAAGGAATTTATATAATATAAACCACAGCAGATTTCCTTGATATAAATCTGTAACAGACTTTATGAATTACGACGTTCAATTTTACACCTAAAATGTATCTCTTTAAAGTTCATTATCGATTTTAAACGTTGTGGAATTTTAAATAATTAGTCCTTGGTTTTTTCGAAGTCTCAGGTGTCTGTTAGCCTTAAATAAATAATCGAAAGTTATTAAAGAGATCCCCTCTCAATTATCGAGAGGGGGAGAGCCGATACCTATTGTTTTTGGGGACAAATGCCTTCCTTTGTGTAAATAAACAGACTACAATTTGTTTATCAATTTCTCAACGCAAAATTTTGGGCAAAGTAAAGATCAGTATTTGGGGTAAAATGGGGAAATGTAGTAAAGTATTGTACAACCACAAAATTAACCTATAATATTTTTTCAAATTTTGTACTAATATTCAGCTTCTGTAAAAACATAACGTTTGTCTAGTTAATTATTTTAATAGAGAGTAATATCATTTTACAACGGGTAATTTTTCAGAGAGTAAGAAAAACCTCCAACAAAACACTTAAAGAAATATGTAACGTTTTTTTTTTAGTAATTCGTTTATATTTAATACTTTAGTAATTATACGAACTAATCTATACAATATTATAAAGCTGAAGAGTTTGTTTGTTTGACTACTGATTCGAATTAAAAAAATCTTCTCTATTGTTAGATAGCCCATTTATCGAGGACTGCTGTAGGCTATATAACATTACGCTGCGCGGTCGCAGCGTAATGTTATACAGGAGCCGAGCAGCAATGAAAAATGTTGCAAAAACGGGGAAAACGGTGCGCGGGTCAGCTAGTATGTTATATTTATCTACTAACAAACCTATATACATAATACATAAAGTGAATAGCAGAAACATTTATCTTCTAACCGTGAATATTTTAATCAAATATAGCATTCAATTGCCAATACACATAATAAACATTACATTTAGTATACAAAAGTATTTTACAAATCGCTAAATATCTATTCAATATTTGTCTCTTTCTGTAAACTTTTCATATGAAAATAACTAACCAGACTTTTGAATACTTTTTCGTTGCTTATTGATATAGTAACCGAAACAATTAGGTTTAGTCTTACGCATTGCAACACTATTTGTGCTATCATATCAAATATGACGTATTTATAAAAAAGAAAATGTTAAAATTGTCCTTAAAATATAAAAGTGTATTATCAGATCTTATTACGAATGGAAACGTCACAATACAAACAACAAGTCACCGCCAACTCATTGTTCCGAGACAACATAAAAATAAAAATCGGTGTATTATACAAGAAAATTGCTTCCCCTAGAATCGAACCCCATTATCCACGGCAGGTTACTGCGCTTGGTTCGCTCAACCGTGTACTGAAAATTATTGCAAATTGACTCAATCGTCGGACATTTTTATTTGAGTGATGGATTGATGACATGACAGTGTGTGGGAACTAGTTTATGATTATGACGCTGCTTTAAATGTTAATTTGCGAACAGACAATCCGATTGTATAGTAGGTAACTCTTTACGAGATCAAACTGCATTCTAACATTGTTTTTTTTACTAGGATTGTAAAGAAGCGTACAGGCCTTCCAAATCCTATGAAAGAAAGCAACATTATGGGTTGGGCATGACCGCGATGCCGACCTTACTCGTATAAAATGTTTTTAATAATAATATTTATATCTTGGGACAACTCACACAACGCTATCTGATCCCAAACTAAGCAGAGCTTGTACTATGGCAACCAGACAACTGATAAACATACTTGCATATTTCTAAATACATACATATTATAGATAAATGCTTTCTTAAATGTCGATATTGTACAGGTTTAGTCAAATCAGACAAGATGGACGTAATAAGAAATTACGTTAACGTAAAAAAATGTAAGGACCACTATTACACTTATAGCCACACCTACTCTATAGTACGCCATTTTTTTTGTATTTTAAATAAAATACTTTTAGTCGGAAAATGATTTTCACATTAATAACAAATAATATGAGATACGACCGTTATACATACGAATCTAAATATTGCCAAAATATTCACAAGTCCATTAAACTATTAATGACTACAACCTCACGCGTAAAACTTCGTTATTCATGATAGATATAAGTGTGAAATTGGCTTGCATATAAGATAATATCACAGTTATTTGTATTCAAATACATTCATCAATAAAACTAAACAGTGATCCATTGCCGGCCCTCGTTCGGCTAATTCCGACTGTCATAAATCGTGGCATTAATTTAACGACAATGCATTAGACCGTCCTAAGAGAACTATTCCGATAGATTGGTAACAATCTCACAGGGTTGCCAACTTGTGTTTACCTAGTTTCAAAATATTTTTAATGAACTATAACATTGTAAGATTCTACCAAAAATAAGGAATACCATGAAATTTTGATAATTATAACTGATTACTGAAAAAATTATAGATAAATAAAAACAGAGTGTTGTTTTTCTTTTCAAATAATATACCTACTAAAATAAGAAAATTGAAACTCTGTTCAGTAAGTTAAAAAAAGTATTAAGAAAATTATGTTAAAATAATTTCAAAAAACGTTATAATTATCATGATAACTATTATTTTTTTCCCAGCCTTAAAATAAATATTAGACTTTTCTAAACATCTTTAAAAATCTCTTAGGTGCTAACCCTAGAATCATCTTCGGTAACAATGACGCAACTTGAGTACAGAATCGATTAAAATCGAACCGAGCCGAGTCGATTTAAAGTCGATAGTACTTTGAGAATTGTCTCCTAAGATCTCATGCTTTCAAGGACAGAAGTCTCCGAATCGAAATTCGATCTTATTAATAAGAAATAGAGTTGATTATTGGTTGATGTATATTCTAAGGCATTAAGTAAATCGCTTAATGTGTTCTAAACGGATGGTGAACGCTTTGTTTTGAGGGAACTATTCTCATGTTTGTTGTTGTGTGCATAGATATTGTTATGTCTTCATTATTGAAGACGAACTAAATATTATATACCTATCTCTTTTTAATAATGTATGTATAATAATTATGTACTTAAATAAATAAAACAAAACATAAACTGATCACTAATCAACCTTAAACCAATACCATTGGATCATATAAACATAAAGATGTATCCTCTAACTACATCTAAAAGCCTCGTTAAGCCTCTTTTCTAACTTTACAGTTAAAGCAAAAATAGTCCACATTTTAAAAGTATGGAAGAAAATTTGGCTATCATATTTTTGAGTCTAATGTTTTATGGCTTTGTAGGAGTGCGTGCGAACGACTGTTGTGCATGAGATCGTAAGATCGATTCTTACACAGCCCAAGAAAGCCCATGAATATTGCCACGAACAGCGTTTTTAAACCCAATAGCTTGATTTGTCTTTTTTTTTAATTAGAAGATTGTGCAATAGACAAGTACTCCTAACGATTACCGACTACGACACCTGCTTACCTTACAACAAGCGAGCTACTTGTACGAATAAAAAAATAAAAATACATTCCAGATTATATCTCATTATGTATGAGAATGAGTAATTAGCAGTAAACGATATTGTAAAAGTTTCTCTTCATGTTATGTTGAAACAAAATCAAAATTCGTAGAATTTGTTCAAATTACGAGTAAGTAAATATATATTTACGTGAACCTACTTTGCAACAATACTCCTTCGTAAAATAATCATCGTAATAGATTGAAATTGTAATTAAAGTTGAATATTTGAATAACAGAAAGAATTTATTATTTTCTACTTCATATTTTTGCATCGATGACAACCCTGCCGATTTTTTTTCAATAAATTTTTGACAGTTTTTATAGTACACTTTTCATAAAATCGACTGTGAGACATCACCATTATGACAAGTATTTTTACGCGTTGGAGATCTGAAAATGACAGTCGCACAGGTTGACGCTATTTTAACAAATTTTCATCACATTATTACACTCACACTACAAGATATTTCTTTTGCTTTTTATACCATTAAGCACATAATGTATTGAGGATAAGCCGTCACTGTAGTCACAAACAGAACAGTAGATCACAAAACGAAACAACAATTCAAGCAACAGACATCGCTAGAGCGTGCGTTGTACGAAGCTGCCCTTCTGTTCTCTTATTGTTTTGTGGCATATTTTATGGATATAATCACTAGATACATGCTATAGTAATAAATTGATACAATTTAGAAATAATCCGTTTAAAACCGACCTCTAAATATGTTGATAATCAGAATCCGTAGCCACTATCACAACCGAACGGATGCAAGTACTTTATCAGTCCGCTGTCGACTTATATGTACGGTAATGTGCCGAATATTAAATGTTATATAAAACTTACCAATACATGTACATTGTTTTGTTAAATGCGCGTATCGATCTCTGATATGTGGTTCTCAAAGTTTAGAATAATGATAACTGATTAAACGTTTGATTAATTTTGATGTCGAATGTCCAGTTTCAGCTCATTTTTTATATGATCAATGTCGAATGTCCAATTTCAGCTCATTTTTTATATTTTATATATTTTTAGGTTTATTTTTTATAGTTTTAATATAACTTATCAATGTTATTGTGCCTAAACAAAGTAACACATTAACACATTACTGATACTACCTACGATTTTTATAAGATAAGATATATTTGTAACTATGGTTATGTATAATTTTTATAATGATTCATTTTAAAATGATTATTGATATAGAATAGGTTATAAAAAAACATTAATATAATTCTTAAATCGTGAAGTATTTTTAAATTGTAACAATATAACATTTTTATAAAAAAAACTTTGACAGACGCCGTAGCGCGCGGGAGTTGAGATAATAGTTCGCTCAACTAAACTACACCGAAATACTGACCCGAGATAAGTCGGCCATTGACTCGTCTAAATCGCTATCGATTGTTTGCCAATGATCAATTGGTACCACTTACACGTGCTGTCATTGCGTCATCAGGTGTCGGCAAAAACTTAGTGGGTTTGAGAGAACACATTGAATTGAAAAGGCTTGCTAAAGCTTTGGTCATCAATGTCAAAGTTTTGCAAAGTTTCAAATACATTTCAATAGTTTTAGACTTAGGATGCAAAACAACTCTTGTGATACGTCGGGATTCTACATGTACATGTAATGCCAAGTTCACAAATAATAGGTAAAGCCGGAAAAAAGAACCTGGCAATAAAAACTCGCGGCCACTCTTTTCAAATTGCTAATTGTACAATGTTTGAATGTTTATAAACTTAATATGGAGGTAATGTTAGCAAAGATGAATTGACTTGAATAACATGGCAATGAATTGCTACAAAAACTGACTTATCTAGAATCGATGCAATTTGTAATATCGTCATTTTCTGAAGTTATGCCTTGATTAATTTAATCAATCGCGACCCCAGATGATTTGCAACAAAACCATTCAAATAATAATCTTAACACCAGCTACCTATGCCTAGGGCGAGCTATCGGCACCCATTACAATAACAAAGAGCTATATCACGAATATTAAAGCTTCGCTCTGTTTCCGTGTCAAAAAATTAATATTAACGATATCTTCACAATGAAGTGCCGAGAAAAAAAACGAGAAAAATAATTTATGCGAAATATTCCTTTTGACGCCTTTGTTTCGATGGGACCCAACAGAAAGCGTTCAATTAAAATAGCAAGACAGGGGTGCTAATAATTTTTCGTGTTTTTTTTAAACTCTACTCGTTAAAACTTGCAGATATACATTTTGGACGTCCGGAACTGGATTCTGGATTCTAATGTCCCTTTTCTTGTTGTAGGTTTAGATTAAAATCGTCACGCGATACTCTATTCAGAATCGCCATTAATACAACAATAAAAATCGTATCAATAGATCTCGTTCGATTAACTAAGGCAGCTGGACATCTGTGTAGATTCAAATCTGAATGGTCGATTAGATTGTACCATACAAACGAATGAGCTATAGTAGTATAGACCTTATTTTCATGTCACAAAGGTGAAAATGCCAGGTATAAAATGTAAAATCAACATGTACTTTGTGGTGAATTGTACGAAATTCGATTGAATGACTTTTTATTAAGAACCGGTTTAGACCAGTTCGAACCCCCGACACGTGGTCAAACTGTTTTGTCATTCAAAGTATTAAAATTATCGGTTGTATTGTGTCCCATTGTGTTTTGTCCAAATGTGTGATTTATAACAATTTTTATAGTTTAGTTTAAAAGCGTATCTAAAGTACATGTACTTTTAATCTTTATATTGTCACCTGCTTTAAAGCTATGCTTATATTTTGCACATTAATCGTATATATTATTCCCCCGAAGCTCGTTATTTTTAGTGCTACCCGCAGATTAGTTTCCAGACACATCCCAGCCTGATATAAAATTAAATTTCAATTTGTACCAAAACCGAATGTATCAAAGGAGGCCAATATCATTCTGTATTTGCCACCCATCTCCCGGTGGGGGCGGCGCACCCCATGAATCCTTAATGAGTAAATTAACAACACCTATTGTTTAGCAACCGTGTTTTTTTACAACCGAATATTAATAACCATTTTCTATTGTCTGAGCGAGGGGCGAGAAAAATGTTGAGAATCGCAGGGGGTGACAAGAAAGTTGGAATTGATTGATTTTCTGAATTAATTTTAATAAAAACAATAGTAGAATGTTTTCGACATGGTGTAATTAGATTTCGGTGGAAAGTTTCAGGTGGGGGAAATCATTTTTGAAAAAGTTTTATGAATTTTAACCAAATTAAAAGTGACAAAGAAGAAAAAAATGAACGATAGAATTCGCCTTCCAAAAATTGTTACACATACAAAGACTCACAATACTCCGATTCATAACAAACCCGCACCAATTTTCTTCGACAATTGAGATAACATAACTAGAATCGATAATACGGACAATAAACAGAAACTAATTAAACACACGATGACTGAACACCGACATAAATTCGTCAATTACTCAGAATTCGGCGGTATCTCACACGAAACAATAAGTCCTTAATGGTTGCATGTTCTAACAGATACCGCATTATTCTATAATATGTCACAAATCATCTTCTATACGACACAAAGTTTATAATGAATTGACATATTCCTCACACGTGCTACGTTTCAAACTAACACGTCTCCCTACATATCAAGACGTGGAGCAACAAACCAAATTGGGCTTTAAAGGGTACCATTCTGGGTCCATTATAACATTGTCAAAGCTTTAGGATACAGTAGCTACGGAACAAATTGGTTCTTATTGAAACCCAATAAGGTTTTAGTTAAAGCCGCACCGATAAGTGTAATATACCAAGTAGATCGTTATTAGCAACGATAATTGCTTATGTATTTTGTATTGAAGTTAATTTCGTTTATAATCACTGTTTTATAAAACTTAATCGAGATAGAGATTGGTTTTGTTTTATGATACATGCTTTTTTGTGCATTTTCAGATTTTTTATATATTAGCTTTTTAAATGGTAATGTGTTTAAAACATCAGAGAAAACAGTAGATACAGTAATATGCTCTGTTTTCTCTGATAGTGTAGCGTGGTTAAAGTATTAACTAAGCTACGCTACAAGTTAATCTATTTAAGCCTTCACTAGACCAGAAATTCTCCTATCCTTAGTTTAATGAAATAATAAAGATACATTATCGGCCGATACCAATAAACTTTATAAATGGCGCAAAAAATGGTTGTTGTCTTAGAAAAAGTGACTTCGCTTATTCACAATTGGGGCAAAAACTGAAGTTATTATAACATGAATAAACAAAACACATTAAAGTTTAATCAAACAGTGGAATGAATCTAATCAAGTACGGAGGCGTGATATTGTAATTGCAAATTAATATTGATGATTCAATGATGGAGATCGAACTAATTACGAAAACGTTAATATTACATGAGGCTATCAAACGAATAGTTAAGTAGCACGAGATGTCGAATGTGTTGGATTTCTCCGTATTTGCTCTAGTTAAGGTATTTTGTGATATATTTTTGGTGAAGCTATTCATACTGATATTACAAATTAGAAATATGTTTATTTAACGAAGATAGACCTAGCAGTGAGACAGTCGAAAGTATTAGATATTTATTTGAGGGTATATTGACAGACAGTTTCATTCGATATGACCAAGATGAATTTAAAAATTTCTGTAAAGCTTTCATTTACGGAATTTTTGCGACGTTTTGTGTTTGTTACACGTATATAAACACGTGAAATTGTATTTATTCTCGTGTCGGATATAACAACAGTCGATGAGACACGGGATGAATAAGCTGTTATAAATATTGATATTTCATGTCTTCACTTTGATTTACTCATCTGGCATTGCCCCGATGAGCCATCGAAAATTCTCAGCACCCACAAAAAGAAATCGAGACACATCAAAGGTGTAAAACATTAACAAATCTCTAGCCTTTATTACAAGGAGTTAAAGTTCAGTATTGTGATAAAATTTATCCTGTAACCGAATACCTATCTACTATATGACATTTCAAAGACGATGTCCCCAAAATATAGTTGTAACAGATGTGTCTTATTAAACGTGGAGCACTTTGAGACAAAGACAGCTTTTAAATAAAAAAAAGTCTACGAGAATTGAATAGCAAACAGATTTCTCGACCTTGGGGTAAAAATGAAGGATGAATCATGACAGGTACAAAGGTAGCGTTGGAGACAACATTGGTCACGCTCACGTAGGTCAATCATTTAAAGTATTTCAATACTACAGCGTCTGCCAACTTGACAGTTTAAGATGAATAATAATCTAGATTATAATGAAACAAATCACATAACAAAAATATTAATTAAAAATCACTGTTGCGTTTACGGCAATGCGTCACATTCTTAGATTTTTAGGATGAGTCAACTTGCAAACTATACTGAGAAATGGCTAGGTGTCTACATAACAAGCTGTATACACAGTGATAACACGGACACCAATCCATGATCCCTGCCGATTTTGTTATCATATGAAATGCTATCTTTAACTTTTACAACCTATTCTTCATCAAATCACATGATAAAAGAATGCGAAGTTTACTTAAGAATGCCAATGACGTCTGCTGTAAAGCATCAGGAATTACCGCTAGAGAAACAAAAGTTTGAAAATAAGCAACTCTTTGATGATAAATAATTTATTGCTTCACTAAAACCTGCATAAGAAAGAAATGTTGATAAACATCGAACATTAAATATGTAACTGTTGACGATCATAAAACGATGGAAGCCAGGCGTAGTACATACATAAATACGATTTCGTAGGAAGTATAACTTTTATTAGTTTGGCGCAGTTGAGCCGTACTTACACCGGGCGTCATTTGGAAAAGAAACTTCACGCACGATTTGCGTGGAGACTCATCGCGATCTATGAGTGCGTGGACCGTGCCCGGATCACCGGCGGCCGTGAGCCGGCCGGCTACAGATGTGACCGACGCTGATTTTTCTCAACGCATCGCATATTATGATGTATGACAAGTGATGTATTCACAAACGGCCAACGTTCGATGGTATCTGTCGGCGCGGCGCGCTCGGTAATAGACTCAACAGGTGTACCACAGGGTGGTCCCATTGGCCCGCCACACTTTTTTATTTACGTTTTCACGAATTTATTGCACATAGTCGACGTCTCGAGGCGCACGTTTGATTCATATGCTTATGCTGTCGCTTTTTAATACTGATTTACAATAAAAACAGAAATGTTTCACCGGCGATTGATGTGAGTTATGATTAATGTACTCTCTTTGATGTTCGCTGCTATGAATCTATCAAGTTGGCTCCTGAATATCGACGCGGGCCCGTGTATAAATAAACCGGGACGAATTCGACGAGCCGTCTTCGTTTTAGTTAATTACGAGGTTATTAAAGTAACATTGCTGACTGACTAACAAAGTTGCCACTCGGAGAAGGTTCGAAGCCGTTCGTTTTCCGGTCATTATTGAGAGTCACGCCAGCGTTGTCACGGTACACACAAATTACATATTTGTAGTGTTTTTTGTCGGCCCGGATAAAATTAGACTAATCAGCATCGAGTACAAAGCCGCAGATCGCTTTCATCATCGACACGATGATGTTTACATCGGATCTTCCGAGAAGCCGGCGCAGCATTCAATACTTGGAAATAAATATGTGAGTTTGACATTTGCTTTCAAGTCGCTCGCGTGTTTGGACCATAATTACGTACGAGCGAGACCGCGTATACTACTTACTCTTTATTTTTGTCCTTTTTTCTAATGTAACTCTAGGCTTTTTTTGTTATTAAATTAACGTGCGTGCCGATTTCTGACAAGATGATAGGTTGTATTTGATGGGGCATCTGATTGCTTCTCTTGTCGTCTGTGCTTTCTCTTTGATTTGCTGTTGGAAATCAGAACGCAAAGGTCATGTGTTCATCTATAATCAAACATGGATTTACATCAGCGAAAACATTATTATTTATTTTTTTGTTAGAGACGATTCAATTGAGTGTAATGTCAGATGGATGGTTGTTTACTTTGGCGATCTTTGAAAGTAAATTGTGTGTGTATTTTAAGAGTGGTAGCTGCGTGTTTATTGAGTCTGACGCCTATCAATTTGAATGTATTGGCTTCGGCAGTGCACCCGATCGTTCAGGGTGTCACTACGATGCAATTTGGCATCGTCGTCTGTTTATAAATTATCAGAAAATACACCGGCCTAAATTAATGGCTCTCTATCGGTGCAGTTGCGAGCAAAATTAATCATTGGCTTATACTGGCGTGTAGATATTCAATAAATTATTAAACAGTAATAGTAAAAGTCGGAAAATGGACATTACTAAGATTTAGATGCAGTTATAATTACTATTGTTGGACACATTGACGTATTAATTACCAATGAAGCTTTAAATTATATCACGTGTAGGCAAATGTTAACGTATGTCTCATAAAATTATTTCAATTAACAATAGACAAAAAAAAAATGGATAATTGGGAAATTGTTGAGTAAGCTGAATATACATTTATAAATGCGTTCATTATTCATGAACGTAACCATAGCACGTTTCATATTTTTATAGGTAAGTTACCGGTAGCAGTTGATCATCGATATAAGTCAATAAAGTCTAAGATAGGACGTCGTGTACCATTAGTAAACTCGAACGATATAAGTCAGTGTCGAACCACATCAGTTTACGACCAACACATAATAAGAGAACCGTCGCCCCGAAAATAACAAAATTAAAATAAATCGAACTACAGACAAACGTCATAAACTAATTTCGAGTGTTTTCGTTTTGGTGAGTACAAAAATAGCTGCGTCACTCTTTCATGTCTGCCGTTCGAGTGACATTAAACCTATAATTTACAGTTGGATTTTAGTATCAGCGCCATCTACTGGCCAAGATGAAAGTAACGTTTTACTGCCTAAAAAGAAAGGCGTTTATGATTTATGCTTGACTATTATTGCTTTTTCAAATTAAATAGTAGCGCTGTACACTAAACTGTATACGCTATTGTAATGTTTATAACCAGGTGTCTGTTTGATTTCAATAACAGGTGCACGATAAATCCAAAATTAGTTTTAATTACTAATTATGAAAGGTTCTACCTGCTTAGATATGTTAATGATCGTAATTTGTAGTTACTCCGTATTAATGGAAACATTAATGCGTGTAGAAAAGCCTCTGTATTTATGGATTGTTGACATAATTATCTTTTGCCGCAATATGTAAATTTTAAACGCAAATAAAGACTACGTCATTATGTCTATAAGTAATAGCTTTGTTTGATCTATTAGTGGGATGATTTTTTCAGGCTCTTCGTTTAAACTTGGTGTCAGATGTCTCAAAGGCACTATAACTTTAGGTCTCAGCTCATCTAACCTAAAAAAATACCTATCGTTATACTCCTACATGAAGGGCTGCACCCAATATTGTACAAGTCGGAAACGTCTGTTAATATAATAAATAGCCAATTTATAAAAAAAGAAATATCATCGTGATCCATTTATCTCAATAGTAGGATGACACACGGTAAATCTTATTTCGTTAATTCTAATAAGAGGATTGATCGAAATTGTATTTTCGATGACAGGAGTAATATATTGATTACTAGCTGCCTAAGGCTACTACCGTCATCGATTAAAAAGAAAATATATAACTAGTGTCAACTAAGAAAAATGGTATTAAATGAAACATGAATACTAGTTAGAATAGTATAGAATTTTTGCAACAGTGGGCGATATAAACGCTCCTATTATAGAAAGTTCGATTCGCGAAAAAAATCATGGAAAAATATGGCGAAGTCAGTTGCGTATTCCTTTATACTGTCAAGGAAAATACTAACATCAATTTACAACGAATTTGTTTAAAACACAAGACGAAGCCAAAGAAAAATTTAAAACAAGTAAACACAAAAGGGTTTTATAAGTCAGCAAATCGCGACAATAGACCTCCGGGCATGTATTCTTTGATTGTTCGACAAATTTTAAGAAAAAGGGAAAATTTTTCACAGTCTACGGATCCGTGGTTACAAACTTATTAACCTTATCGAAGGGACCGAGAGTTTTTGTGAAGATTTTAATTAAGTTGCCGAAAGGGTGGCGTGTTATTTCTTTTTGATGACATTCCGATAATAGGTCTTCTGTTTGTTAATAACTTTCGCTTTTGAATTTTGTTTAAAGAGTTTTTGCTGACGCAATAGAGAATGCTCGCGATTGGTTTCGTAGTGAACTCGTAAGTTTTAAAATCCACGAATTTGTGAACAAAGAAATTCAAAATGTCTTCAGCAACAACAGTTAAAGTGCAATTAAAGAAGCTGAACAACAGTAACGAAACCAAAAAATGTGGCCATCGATTCGCAACTCGAATTTGCATAAAAAGCAGCATACTATCAAAAGTTGTACGTTCGGTACCTTTATCGGATTGTTTATGGCTACTTTGTTCGCAAAACTATCGCCGGGGATTGTTTGCATTGCGCCGTCATCGTTCTTTGTACCTAGTCTACTTAGAACTCGCACAGCATTGTACAGCTATTCATCTTTAAGATAGTGCCTGTAAAGGAATTCCACGGCACAAAGGCGTTCGTTACGCCAAATAACAGCTTTTATATCGCAAAACTCATTGAGTTTCGACACTGAACAAGTGTTCTGGTGTTCAACACTATTGGTGCTTTCATGTTCACAGTTTTTATTGTTTCTAGCTTTAATTAGTGTTGTACACTGATTGCTTTTATGAAAATACGTAACAATCGCCATGTTGAAATTTGATTTTTCTTACAAATGTAATGGGTTATATTCTTTGTTGTGTTCTCAAATTGCCCAACAAAATTTGAACTGTATTGTAAGATTTAGACCAGAAAAACGGTAGCCAAAAATTTCCACTGATCAAGCTAACTCCGTGTAATTCTATAGATGCCATTGAATGCCCAACAAAGAGCTAAAATTTCACTTCAAATCCGCCAGTTTTCTCTTTAAATTTGGTGATTCAATAGACTAATGATTCTGAAGGTTGAATGGGTGCATTCTGAAAAGCTCTTGCAACTAGGCGCTTTGAAATTTCGGCCGCATTGCCGATGAGCACCACTCGAAATGGGATGGTTTTGACTGCCGTTGTCCGTGTAGTTTCATTCATGTAATGTTTGGATGTTGCCTTTATTGTTTGTATTAACAATCTTCTGTATTTAGCTGAAAAACTGGTTTCTTTAATAAACTTGAACATATACATAAACAATATTATTTACGTTTATAAATACAATACAGTACCTGCGGAGACTAATATAGCTTCATTAATTTAGATTCTAGATTAAATATATGTTTGGTTTTCAACATTTCGGAATAATTGCAACGTATCGCAATTAGATTAATTTACAAAGTGATAGATAGTCTAAACACCAGCCTACAAATGAATATTTGAACTGTTATCGAAACATTAACCCTATCAATTGATCAACCAATTGTAACTAACACTTCCTAATACATATTCTTCAATAACGTAGTAAGTATTTAATATTTCCTAGCTATAGATCGCTCCCCTACAATCCAGATGACTTATACGATCGAGGTCAGACGGTCAACTGGTTAGGAGATGAGATGCGAGTTAAAGGATGCTGCGTTCATCTCGTATCGAATGTAACGTACGATCAATAAATCAATTACATGCGCAGGGGCAATGCTGAATTGGGTTTGACAGTTGGTTAGAATAGTGATGGCGTGAAATAGTACGTGGGTGGGATTTATCGATGTATCGATAATCGAAATTAAATTTCAAGATGAATATTTGATAGGTAGTGTACTATGCAGTAGTTTTAACGAAATTAGCGGAGTACTTGTTGTAGTAGAAGTTATGACTAAGGTATTCAATGGAATAATGCAGCTATTTTGTTAAGTAGATGTTGTCCAATATCGGAGATATACGAAACTTTATCATTTTATATAAAGCCTGAAGTAGTTAAGTCAGTAAGTAGAGACGTGCAGGTAAATATTTAGGAGGATGTAATCTGAATGGCCTTATATCTAACGAAGCAGTGAAGTGAATGCAAAAAATGATGCTTTCTTCTCGGCCAGATCAATAGTCAAGAATCGACAATTGATCGACTAAGGGCATCACTAGTCAAAGGAAACAGGATACGTTCAATGGGATGATTGATCGGCACTGAACGAACGACCGAACGGTAATCCTTGCACTAAATAAATATCAGCGTTTATGAGACACGGGCACTAAGATAGATAGACACGCGACTCCCAAGTGTAGTTATTTATAGCAGTCTTTTAATTGGTAACAGTTGGAGTAGGGCCGAAGATATTATTGTATTTGGCGTTAGTTTTAATGGGTAATTTGAAAAAAAAGTAGCTTTATCATAGGACATTCGTACTGCATGCAGTGTACTATAATCCCCTAAGTGGGCTCAGTACAATTCACTGGATGCATCAAGTCAAGCAGCAAGCGAGTGGTATATTTTTAAAGACTGTCACTTTAAGAAGCCTGTGAATGATAACTTGCAGTAACTTTTTAAAGTGATAGTCGAGAAGAGTGCCTGTTAACTAATGAGGTTAAAATGTGACAAGGTCTGGATTATTTCTGGATATGTGATTTTTGGAAAGAAAACTTTAATTTGATTAGTTTTCTCCAGTGCCCACAGACTGTAATTGCTCTTTATCAGGTGCATCGTAAGCTTATTTTGCTATCTTATAAAATAAAAATACTAATATTTAATAGTAATAACCTTTAGTAAAAATCTTATGATTCTATTATCCTCCGTGACAGATTGTGGTAAAAGAAAAATATTCTTAATTAATCCATTTTTCAAAATTACATATTGATACGGTTTTAAGACAGGAAACACAGTATCTTTGAAAACTACGAAAATTGTGATCTTAAAGTTATTTCATTTGACATTATCTTCGGTCTTAATTGGCATTGGCAAGTGATCAGAGCGAGTGGATAATTTCAATTAGTGATGTGCCAAATGTGCTGCTATGTCGACATGAAACTCAACGTGATACGTTTTTTCCGTACCTTCGAGAGTCTTGTCATGTCACTTCACGTTTTCTAATTGAATTTCCATGTACGCTTTACTTTTAGCAATTTTTTCTTGAAAATAAACCGTATTTTGTTTTTTAAACCACTTAAAGTATTACTTTAAAAGCTTTAAAAGACTTGTGTTCAAATACACGTTAGACTCATTCCAGTTTCATTAATCACTAACTAAATTGGATATCGCAAGTTTGAGCGGTTCCCAGGAACTGAAGCCTATAACCACAATTAACGTTCGTTCTACTCAAACAAATGTTCGACGCCTACCAATCGATCAATCAATATTATCGATACAGTCAATTAACGCGCTCGGGGCATCTCTAATTGAGAGCAATAGAATGGTGATGTAGCTTTTAAGCCAAGTGTCGATGTATTGTCATAACTGGTTGACTCCCACGTTGAAACGGATCATGAACTTTATCAAATGGATAAGGCATATCTGTCTAAATAGAATCAAAAATTCAAATATACTAGAATTTTCGTATAACTAATTAGTTTTTTATTGACTCATTTAAGCAAATAGTATATTTCTTTAACATGTACAAAAAGTATGAAATGCATTTGAACAGAAGATTAATCTAGATACGAGTAGATATCTAGAAGTTCTTATTACCTTCAATGATAGTCGTCGATCATATTAAAGAGATATTTCTACTCTGATTAAATATAGAAAGCAGGCAATAAGTAATATATTGCGAAGTAGAAGTGATTTAGAGGAAGTGCGACAGATATATGAACGAAATTTATTTTCTGTCGATGTCATGACGGTAAATTTAATGTTGAACTTTTGGAAAGAACTTCATATTTAATTTAGCTAAAAACTAATATAGATTATTCAAAGTTAATCATGTTAATATATATACTAAAATCAATTGAAATATGTTATTATATTTGTTTTAATTTATTAGGTATTGGCATAGTTATCGTAATTCAGTCGGATCGGATATGGGAACACTTGTTGAGATGACTGCTTTCCCTGATATGGGTTCAAGCGAGATGTTTACCTATCAGTAATAATCAATGTTGAATAACGTACCTCTTTTTCCTTAGCAGCTAATTCTCCTTCCAGATTTCCCCCCTGATGCACCACAGGACTACTCCTCGAGGAGTTACTATTACTCCTGCCTGTCGCGGCCATCTCCATCTTCTGGTCTACGTCGTCATCCAAATCTTTCTCGTCTTTGATGTCGGGACTGAATCTGTCGATCCTGGTCTCCGTGGCCTGGTCCCGGGTTGGTTCTAGGTGGGAGCCATTGGTTTTAGGAACGGAAGCTTGAAGTGGAGTCGGACTGGTAGTAGCCAGTTGTTCTTTTAACGTGGTCACTTCTTTTTCGGCCAGTGTGGCTCTCTGGAACAAAAGAAATGTGAATTTTAAAATAAAGCTATGTTATGATCTGAAAAAGTTTTTCGCACTTTTGACGAAAAGGGTTAGTTTGTACCTAGTTAATTGAAAACTGGATTCACTTAAAAGACTGAGATTTTGAAAATCAGACTGACTAAAGTAAAACAAACGATGTTTGGAGTTTTTTAAGCTATGGGTCTTAATCGCGTAATTTCGACCGTATTGCAACGGCCGTGGTCACGGGTACTACCCGTGCAAATACGGTCGAAACATCGGGCAATTAAAACAAAGGTTTATTTTTATTTATATTATAAAAGTTTATAATGTGTACCAATCGCGAAAGTTTACGAATATATGAACTTTGGAGTATTACGAGTATGAAGTTAAAATTAAAAATTAAACAATAGGTACGAAACAAGCACACAAGTATGTGTCATGGATCGAGCATATATGATTCATGATTGCCGTATTCTAGCCGACACGCCATAATCAACCAATTAGTGAATGCCATATCTTTTGTACGTTTTTACAGAGGCAAAATCACATCGACATCTATCAATAATCACAAAAATAACAACGTAGAACACAAAGGGAGCGTATATTTTCACATGCGCATACGCAAATGAATTAATTCAATCTAATTAATGGTTCCCATATGACGGTACTTCCGGTAGCATTCAGCCTATCAGCGCCATCACCGGAAGTGGTATCGGCGTCAATGGTGGTGGTGAATGATTGGGATAATAAAGCCGTTGTTTTGAAATACCTGATTGTTAATTATATAAAGGTATTGTCAATGGCAGCCATTAGAAATTAGGTTGTACTGGTTTTGTTGTTACCTTTGTGGCACATTCGATCCGTGGCTAATAAGCACTATTTGGATACGAGCCATCTTTCAGAAATAGTAATGAAATAAAAGCAATTTGATATAACAAATGGAATAAGTCGTTACACGTCTGAAAACTAATTCAAATAATTGAATTCGAAAAATGAGTAGATACGTTCGATAATTTATCAACGCAATTATAACCTTTTTGCTACCGAGTGTTATTTTTTTGTGCAATCAATTGTAATTTTTTATTGATATAGTAGACTACAGTGTATTAAAAAAGAATCATGATCATGATTTCTGAAGTGGAGACCTCGACTCGGTCTACGAACGTAAGGTAGAACGGCCTCTAACTGGACAAGAAGAAGACTTACGACACTAAGCTAAAGAAGATTGTGTGGAAGAACTGGATGTCAAAAAAGCTGAAGAGTGGATATCAAGATACAAATTGAAAGTGTTCTAATGATCTAAGCTTTGCAGTGGATTGATACTTTCGTTAAAACTGATAAACTGACTGAATCAGTGCTAGCTATACCTTCTTGTTGTATACCGTAAGGCAGTTATTACTATTACCTTTTCAAAGCAGAGTATATTAAAATGTACAAAAATAATGAGTGATTAGTTAAAGAAAGTTAAAGTGGAGTCGTATAAGAGCGCTCACACACGCGTGACTGCATGCTGTCTGAACAGATATTATCAACAGATTAGAAGGGGGCCTTTCGACTGACGCCCGCCACCTTGCGACTCGTAAACATTTTAATGTAGGCTTCTGTATAGAGAAAACACGTAAGTAAAATGTAAGTTTGTTAAATAAGTTGTTTAGAAAACCATTTTTTATGATATCGGACATCAAATTCGAAACAATGCTTAGGAAAGTAGCAGTGTCTGATGTAACCAAATATTTCTGTGATCATCAATTTTTCGTGCGTTAATGTCAAAATAATGGCTTAGTAATCTGTAATCGCAGTGAGACATTTATAGATTGTTCTCTATCTAAATATGGCCCTATTTTTTATTTCAATTCAGTTTTAAAGATACCTTTGTAAAGATTTCATCTCATGCGTACAAAGTTATCTCGAAAACGCAGCGTCAACGCACATCAAATGTGATACCTCCTTTACAAGCACGCATTTACGCACTGAACACAACTTTTTACTGATGAAACCAAAGATGTCGGATAAACCGCCATGTCTAATTATATTATTAGCACTACTTTCTTAATTTTACATCTGTTTGAATCTTAATATTTTAAATCATTAGTTAACTATAGATTTAGTGAGACTAATGGTTTAGTAACTAGAACGAATATAATGATCTTATTTCTGGGAAACTTGTTCGATTTCCGATTCAGTGAAACTGAGTTTTAGTGAAGTGAAAATAATTTTAAATGGTTTTAAAGTTAGATATATTTGACACTACTAATCTAAACCTTGCACAAATGATGATGCACGAAAGCTTAAAACAATGATTTTGAAATGACTAGTAAACACCAACAGGTATGCAATTTTCTTCTACCAAAAGACTAGGTACTTCCAGAAGAAATTCATTAAAAATAATCTATAGACCAGTAAGAAAAACTGTGTCAATTGTTTTGAACTTTAACCGTGCTTCTATGCATTAACGGTATTACTTTGACAGCATCAAAAGCCACAAGATACAATTCTCAAAACAGTCGATAATTCTTATCACCTTAGAAATAGCTGGTGTATTACGTAACTAGAGGCGCTCAATTGAATTTGATTGATCACTCTAGCTCACTCACTCTATGAGTCAGCCACTGTTTTAAGAATAAACGCCCTTGGTGACGTCATCAGACCTTAGGAGACTATTGACATGATTGAGCAAGAGATGTTAACAATAGTTGATCTGATTGATGGATATCTTGTTACGGATTTGTTGCGAAATCTCGTTTAGTAGCGGTTGCTACTGATTTAGTTATTAAGACCAATGTATTACTCGCTTTTGATGTTGTAATAGAATAATTGGTTTCTTTGCTACTGTCGATTCACTGGATGATGCGTATATAATAATAAAAAAGTTCTATGCTAGTGTAGTTACGCTAGATATGACACTAAAAGAATCAGTGATGTGGATGATGATTTAAATTCGCAAGATTGCTAAGTATATTGATTAATAGTCGTCTTAAATTTATTTAGGTATATAAACGAGGACACAAATGCACTCAATCATATCCATAACTAACCCCGGCAACCGGTTGATAGCGGAACAGATAAAAAAGTTATCGAAACTTTAAAGAAAGTAGAAAAGGCAATAAAAATGACTAAACGTAGATATATCAGTATATTAGATATAAAACATAGTTGCGGGTAGATTTATACGTTCATTTATCGTGTCATCTCTGCTCACCGAACGTGAAGGGCCCGCCATTACACCGTGTTCCAACAATATACGATAGTGCGTAGATTCTAATTCAAATTAAAACAACGATTATAGACCGAATAATTATGTTTACAACTAGAAAGTGTAAGAAAGTATGAAAGCAGTTAAAAAGGAAGTGGAACATTCAATTAAAACGGACGAAATTATCGCATTGTGTGAACAGAAATGAGATAGTAATAATTTTGAATAATTAAAAAATGGCCAATGTCTCTTCAAATGTTTTTATAATAGCTCGAAATACTAAAAGATGTTTGGATGTCGCGGATAATGTGGGAATACTTGAGGCTCGTCGATTGTGTGGACACGAGGCAGGTGGGTGAACAGACATTGATTAATTATAGTTTTAAACATTAAAGAGATGTGAAACTTTGATGATTGTGAAACTATGCTGGATCTACGGAAATCATAGATAGCATTGTTTTAAAATACAATATTTATTTTGACACAAATGTATTAGACTCAGAAGCTTTTAAAAATAAGATTCCGAATTTAAATTTACATTAGTAGATAGCAATCAATGACGTTCACCGTTACAACCTAACCAAACCGACAATTAAAATGTTAGGTGACCAGTAACTAACGATGAATACTATCTATTCAAGGCATCTGATTCCAAAATTTCTGTTTGTGCAATAGATTAGCTTTGTGTAATCTTAGTAATTGTAGTCTCACGGAGAACAATTACAGTAACGGTGCTATGTTTAATGAGTCAATGAATTATTGTACAGTTGGCTCAAAATATCTTGGTCTAGTTAACGTTGACCAATCAAAATTGCTTGATGAAGGTGAGTGAACAGATTCCGATATGAATAAAGTGGGTTTTGAAAGATTTAACTATGAAATAACAAATGTGTGAAATTATGCAAGTTGAGGCCACAAAAATGGTTGTTATTTGACAACGAAGTCTGTAATATGAATAAAGTTTAAAAATAAATTGAATACATAATTTAAAATTGATTTATTTTCTTCGTAAATAAACAATAACAAATTTGAATAACAAATATTTAATTACTTATTTATAATACAATTTCAAAGTTATTCAATTTCCAGAATTCGGAGGCGTCAACCGATCATTGGATTCAATTGGATCAGTGATCAGGCTGTATTGAAGCGTTGTCTTCGCCTCCATTGTTTATAACTAATCGAATGCGATTTGTTTATGGTTCTCTTTGATTTCCACCTCCTTTGTTTAGAACTTCAAACAAATTTTTCATATTGGCAACTTTATATAACTAGATTGATACTAAAATAAATATTTATGAAAACATATAACCTCAACCTGTTCTAAATCAAAGTAATGAATTTTCAGAGCAAATCTAAAAGTGTCGTCGAAAGAAAATCATTGCATTTATAATTTGACATGGTTGACGAGTCGTTGGCAGTCGGGAAATATGAAAGATATGAAAATCTAGATATTTTTCATAACGTACGTGAGATATATTTTATAGAAATGTTACGTTTCGTCAAATATTGCGTTTCATTTGTAAAATATTATTAAGTTACACGTCAGATTACCCCGCCCTCTTAAAATACTTTAATCAGAATGAATAATTTCAATCAAATTATCAACTTCACATTAAAAGGAAAATTTGAACAAAAATAATGTAAACTATTTGATAACAAATTGGAATTAAAATTTTAAAAAAGAAGCACAATATTATTTTAAATTTCGAACACCGTCTGTCATATTTTTATAGACACGGGACACGTGTATATATTTTTTTAGACTATTCTAGCACAGACAACACTCATTCAGCCAGCACATGAGTCAAAAGCAAATAGTCTGTCTGTATGTATCACATCGACATTTTTGTACTAATGAGTGATAATGACAACAAAAGAGAAATAAATGACTGGATACATGACGATTCTTGTTTTTACAGCTAAGAAATTATCAAAGTGACTTTTATGATTTTTGTGCGGTATAGATGTGTCAGCGGGTCGTAATTTTCTTTTTTATTTGTTGTAAAACTAAAATGATAGTAACCGCATAGATGTCACGTAGAGTGAGCTCAAAACCAACCTCACTTTCCAAGGATAAAAGTTCTTAAAATAATTGATATTAACATTACAAGTTACATTAATAGTCTGATTGAATTTCACGGTTCACCTGGGTCGATTTTGAGGTAATTAAGTATTGAGCTAGTAAGTAGGTAAGTCAGAGAAGCGGAGCCGCGAGTAAAATGTAGTAGAATAATATTTATGAATAGAAAAAATGTATATGTAAGCAACAATAAGATTGTAAAATCTAACAGTAAAAAGTGAGTTAACAAAAAAGTATGGCCGTCGAAAAATTAAGATTTAATTATAATTAACATGAAACGACCAATTAATATGATACATGGTACGTTAGATCTGATAACGTAAAGGTGAATCTCAATGAGTACGTTTCTAGAACATAATAAAATGATGATAATGAAGGAAAACTTATATGTTTTGGTGAGAGTCGATACACTCGACTGGGCGCATTCGAGTCTTCATGAATTTTTATTTTTATGCTTGGAAACCTACGAGGCTTGTCACCCTATTAGTTGAAATTTGGTATTTTAATTAGATCATTTTTATATTAAATAATAATAGATACAGAACGAACTTTTTAAATTTTGTTCTGTGTTTATTTTTAAAAACAAATATTTTTCAAATATTTAACTAATAGAATAATTTTCAATGGAATGCTGAATTTTGTTCAATTTTCGAATTTTAAATTTCGAAAAGTCGATCGCCAGTGACTCATACCACACTCAACCCTGCGGCGGCCGCCAAGAAAAATTAACGCATACTCGCGAGGGGTCCCCCAGACCCCACATTATACGGGGAGCGGTCACTAATTAATGGAAAAGGATTAAATTCGTACTGAATTGAAATAAAATAAATATGATAAAGGTCCCTCCTTGGCTCAGACGAAGGGCTTCGGCAACCTTTTTTACGTACCGAGTGACCGTATTAGAATGTCAATATAATTGTTTGTTTTGACTAGGATCGATTAAGTTTCGTATTGCCTACGTGCTGTGGATTAGCGAGAAGTCTTAATTACAAGAAAAAGTAATGAACCGAGTTAAGCTTGTAGAAAAACTGCCCTTGCGTGGTCTTGTTAGACCACTGAATCGAGAATATCTACTCTATTTTGTAATTGCGAACCAATATTTTGTTCCATTCGTACGTAGTTTACTGTAGCTTTGTGATTTAGTGTGATTTACAGATCTGTCTGTCGGTCTAGTGAACAATGGCATTATTTTGAACGTTATACTGCAAAAAAAGAGTGTGGGCGGTTTAAAGTATCTGTTAATGAGAAAGGATTGCGTTAAAATTATTTAATAATATCTCGATATTGTTATACAACAGTTATTCTTAAAATGAGTCCTAAAAAGACTAGGTTCGTATTCTAAGAATGATGAGAATGTATACTCCTATAATGATGACACGAAAACAAAATATAAGTAAATACATGTGAGATGTAAAAACAAACGCGATCTGTGTGTGGACTGTGTTTACCCTCACCCTCGACCCTCCCGTCTTCATCCTCGGACCGTCTGACCATTGTCTGATAATTTGCCTATTAATTTGTACATGTCAACCTAAGTAATGTATTCAGGATTTTACAATACTTAGCCTGTATTTTAAATTTAGAATTCTACACAGAATAGACTTATAAAAAGTTTACGATATTGAGTCTACGCGCTTTTCTCAGGCATAATGAAAAAGTATTACTTGGAAAAAAGTAAAACAAAAACCGCGTTCGATTTTTCATTTCATCGCAAGATGATCATATTTTGTATGTAGGTAGCCTGTCGAAACGTATTTCCTTAGTCTCGAAATAAAACTGTCGGAGGTAACTCGATGCGTCCAAATTAACGCTGACATTGAGATATTAAGTGTTCACTGTTCAATATAATAGACGAAAAACGTGATTTTTTAATAAAAATGTTCATTGTAATTTGATTATGCTTGTTCGAATTTCCAATTTTGTTTTATGGAAGGTCTGTTGGGCTTACTAATTCTAAAAATAACGTTAACTTTCAATTACATGAGCAGTGGGGGGTTGATAAATTTTCGAATAAATCTATTTTCCGTTCATCGCGTAGGACGTTTAGATAATAATGAAATTGTCCGATATTTTCCATAGACCCAAAAGTCTCTTCTCCCTATTGACGAATCGTTCGACAAAACAAAACCCGCGGAGCATGAACACCTCACCTACACAAACACGAAACCCAAACAGAGTCGAATCGAAAACTAAATAATTCAATTCAGAACAAAGTCGGATTGACAAATTCAAATAGAAACGACATTCGAAAGGCGAAATTTCGTTCAAACAGCCGTCAATCGACTATAGGCAGGTAAGAGTTGATCATTATTAGATATTGAATTTTCGTAACTTTGGACTCATCCGCTTTCTAATTTACTAATGAATCCGAGTGGTACTGCCATTAGCTACACCGCTCTCTCACCCCATGCCCCCCTCCCTACTTCGTCGTGGGGTGTCGGGCAAGGGGTAAGAACGGGAATTTTCGTCTTTTATACATGTAGAACGATAATCCGATTGGTGATTCCGGCGTTCCACATTTGAATTTTCGTGTGTTCCCGTTAATTCAGGAACGCGATTAGAATTTGGGTAGTCTCGGTGTTTAGATAATACACAAGCCTTTTTTAATAGTGGCCGCTCATAATTACATACTATTCTTTCTTATTTTAAATTTGGAATAAATATCATAGAATAAATATTTAATACATTTCAGAAAGGACTGCTCTTTAATATAGGTATGGTACATTTGTATGTTTTTAAATAATATACCTAGAAAAATGATTTCGGATGAAAGCCCAAAATACATATTTCAAAGATATAGGACAGACAGTCGACGTGTTACTTGGACAATCATATTAGTAAATTGAAAATGACATCTTGGCACTATCACCACGCCTCTGATATATCAAGCTAACATTCTTTTTAAACTGATTAATATTTGATTTAGTCTTCATAATATTATTTATACACAACAACTAATCCCAAAATATTTATATTCTTTTGTATCGGCAATGTTATTATAATAAGTTCTGGTTGTAGTTGTTTGTGAACTAAATCAAAAACTTGCACTTAGGGCGGGGGTGCCAATAAAACCCAATATTCGCACCTACCCTGCCGATGTAGAGTAGTTGTCGATGATAGATGCGACAGCTGGCATTATGTTGTACCTACTTATGTTAATGCCTATGATGTATGAAAAACAAAAGTTGTAATTCACAGTATATTAGGCTGTTAACGATTTTTGAAAAAGTACTTTTATAGGTTGGACTTAAATCGTGAACAATCAATCAAAAGTATTAAGTTATACAGATTTATGAAATTACAACCTTTAAAAAAAAAGACCTTTAAGAAAAAGCTTTAATTCATAATTTATTTTACAAATATAACTTAAGTCTTAAGGTTTATTATGTGCGAAAACATTTTAAACAAATTAAATAAGGAGGTAAGTACCTAAACAGTAATAACATTTTAGGTATTAAGAATCGCATACATTTATTTTATAATTATACCATTTTTTTAATATCAAAAATATGCAGTATCTACCACCGATATATTAATCTATGTCCAACTCGAAGTTCACAAATCAAGTGTATGTGTAGGTACAGTGGTGCGCACAAGTTTTGCCGTAGCGGGACATTTATTCGCTTGTTGTTGAACTTTACTTGCAGACGCACTTGTGTTCGATATTGTACTTGCGTATTGTTCGCATATTAACTGCTTGTTCGTATAATTCGAATACGAATTATAAAGAGCAAATATTTTAGCAGATTCTTATTTGAAATGTGTTAATAAAATAAAACATAATGGAGTAAATATAGATATGTGGAGTAATGGGTTGTCAACAGCAAATTACAATTACAATTGGATTAACTTATTGGAATTGGAATCTAATAGACCTCTTGATTGGGTATTTTTTAATAATTCCTTATTTGAATTTGAAATGTCACAATTCTGGCTAGTTAGGAATTAAGTCCAAACAAAAAGCCAATATCAGTCGAGCAGTCACCGCCATACAAGCGTACAGTAAAAGTACTTCCTACAGGTGTAAAAGACAAGGAAGCGAGGAGTCAACGTCCACCTATCTCAGATCGCCCAGCCGAGCCTATGATTAAACCAAAAGGCCGCATTTAAACAATATTTAACTCAGCTCATTTAGATTTCTATCGTTCATTGTTCGTGGCCGTTCGGAACCACTCGGCAATCTTCGTAAGACTGCAATGATTTACATTGTCTTGTTATTGGCGGGTCAAATGGGAATCGTGTTAACTGGCAACTGTAGCGGTTGAATGAAATGGTTCTCATACAACATTTGTAGGTGTTCTTAAAATGGTGAGACTTAGATTTATGGAATCAGGTTCTAAGGAGACAATCAGCCAGGGTCAACTCTAAACAATCAATAGTAAATTTTAATTTGGAATGAGTTCGCTCTTCAAGAAACTCTAAATTTAAAATTCCGACGTAGGTATTAAATCTAATTCTTAGTTTGAATTTTTTTTTTCTTTGATGTTAATTTTTTTTCTGTTATCTCTGCTATATGTAAATAAAAGTTACCAACTTCTTTGACACCCTATCTGCATATTGATATTCCCCTGTTCCTTACATTCAATAAATCACTTCTTATAACGTCTAATAAAATGTTCCAATTAATTACCTCCGTATGCGTGCATCAGGGGGATGCGAAAGTACATTAAAAACTGAACGTACGTTATTAAATTCGGTGATGTTCGGCTAACATCGGTAATTTCCGTCGCCTCTTAATTCTGTTCGGCTCAATAAAGGCTTTATTGGCACGTTATTAGCTAGGCTTTTATCTTCAATCGTGTTCACAATGAGGTACTTACAGGATGCCAAACACTAAGTATGTTATTGTAGACAAGACATAATAATATCATTGTTTAACAACATTTTCAGTGTGGAATTCCAATATGTCAAAAGGAAAGTTCCAATAAGAATATTGTTAAAAATGTCTATTACTTTTTCTTTGTATTTCTGGTTAGCAACTATTGTAAGTGTAACATACTATTATTAAATACATTTCAGATTGGAAAAGAAAACTGATTATATTCTTCGTAATACCACAAGGGTTCTATCTAGGTAATAAATATATCAGAAAATCCCCACGGTCGCATCTGAAAATTTCGTCAACATAATCTATGTCCCGCGTTCAAAGGGAGGCGTTTATTGGCAACTACCGATGTAAGGGCGCGAAGAAAAGCACAATATCACATGTAACTTCATATCAGACATCGTAATAAACATGTCTACACGAAAACTTCTAATAAGTTTGACTTCGTCGACTTATTGAGGAAAACATGACTATGTATTACAAAATGTTTTCGATGAAGTGTTACATGGGCTTTTTAGGGTTATGATCGTGGTTTAAAAGTGTGGCATTATAAATGGTTGCCTTTGCCTATTTTTTTTTTCAATTGGCGAAGGAGTCATGTTTGTATAGGTATTTAGCATAACGTTCTTAAGCTGATTTAATTGAGGTTTAAAATTATGTTTTTAAATAGTGACGGTGACAAATTCATACAGCCAGCACACGTTATGTACTTACAATTTTCGATGGCAAGTGTTACACGTGTTTATCGATTGGCATTTTAAAATGTGTTTTAGTCAAAGCAAGAAAATACTAAGGAGACTCAGTAGAGCTTTTTGGCTACAACACGCTGGGTTAAACCCCTGGCGTAGGCTACTGTAACTGATTAGCTGCTTACTATCAAACTGGCCAAATTATTTCACTAAAGTAGTTTAAATAATATCTGAGAATACCAACAGTTTTTCTCATTTTCATATCAATTAGCCGTGTCACCCTGCATAAGAGAAAAGTCACCCACAAGCAGTTTCCACTAATAGGAAAAAGCAATACAGGAAGCCAGCCAATTCGATTTCGAAGCAGTAGCATCTACTAGTGTAATGAAGCATATAGTAACTAATACTGCGGCTACCATTCCTTCAATTAAGCATGATAGTAATTAAATCGTCTACAATAACAAAGGAGGCCTGTCAACATTCGAGACGATCTATTCCTAACACAAATAAGAAAACAGACCAAGCAGGAGACAGGTATTCTCGAGACGTTTGCTAACAAACTAATTAAAATTATATTAGTACTGACAAGAGTAACCCATAGATCGGGATCCAGGTAATGATCCATGAGAGCCGATAGATCGTTGACGGAGCGCGAATGGTATGCAACCATTGAGCTGCGCGGGATTAACTGGATCTATTTTGGAGTACCGCCATTTATTTTGTATGTAGATGTTTTTTAGCTATAGTTGTGGGTTAATTATTCATTTAAATGTTGTGATATATTTTTTGCTTATATAAGTAACACCTATGTTGATAATTGAAAATAATTAAGTACAATTAACATTTTATTATTGCTTGTGATATTATTAGACGATGATGAGATTTTAAACAAACTTTATAAAAAAAAAAATAAAGTGGCAGATAGAATAAAAAAATATTAAAAAAAAAAAATATGACACAGTTAAAACTCTATGTAAACGTAATTACAATTTATAAGGGTCTATCAGACATCAGTCAATTCAAAAGTGAGGCTGGAAGGGGCCAATCACCCACCTGGGGGTGAAGAAATAATTAAAAGGCACACAGAAAACCGACAGAAACTTAATTCCGATGCCTATTTGTAGCTCATCGAGTTCACTCCAAGTTTGCAAGAGTTCGGCCCAAGTTGGTCCCGAGTTGGTCCAACTTCGGGTAACTTTGGTCCAAAGTGCGAGACGCCCCGGCCCGCTGTCGCTTCAGTAATATTTGCAATTCGCGACTTTTATGGCCCTCGTTAGGTTAATTTATAATTACTGTTAATTGGTTATTATACATGTTTATAAATATGATACGTAGTCTGTCTGATTTCTTAGAAGGGAGAAATCGTGTAGGATTATTAACTTTGTTATGTAAAGCGTGTATTTAGCTTAAAATGAAAACATTAATGGAACTAATCTAGGCTATACGCCCACTACTGTATCATTTAACCAGCTCGAAATAATTTATTTTGTAATTTCAAATCAATTAAAAGCTCAAAATTTGTCACAAAAATTATTACACATTTACACAAACGGAGTGAAGAAAATACACTTTTCAACATTTGATCAGAAAAACACTACAAGTAGTATGGGGCAACAAACTAGAGAGTCATTAATGAGACACTATTCTAATAAGATCGATTGGAAACTATACACAAATCAACCACATAATTAAATAAGGTGACAACTCGACAATCAATTCGATCATTAATCGAGAATTAATTAAGAATCGAATTGATGCGTTGAGTTGGAACTGAGTGACAGATTGTTCTCAACGGTCTACTGCAAAATACAATGTAAGAGTATTCGTTCAGAAATAGTAAGTCTATTGAGGTGCTCTTAACTTGCTTTTATTAACTTTAATCTGACAGTTGAGCAGTTTGACTTTTGAACGTCTTCGATATATTTTGAAATAAAAAAAATGGTTTAAAAAAAGCAAAGGTATCATTATTGATTCCATTTTCTCGTTTGAATTTCGAAACAGTCGCGGCTGTCGCGTCAAATTTCAAGCAACAGCCAAAGTTACACACTCACGGTACATCCCTTCGAGTTAAATCAATTAGGCCCTGTTTTAAAATCGTCGTATGAGGGCCGAAGGGAGGAGGGCTTAGAAAAACTTCTAACGAATGCCCCCGAACCCTTTTTAATCAATTAATTACTCAATACGAACACATTGTTCCGATTCGATGTTCCTGACTCACTGACCAGAATTCGGGAAAATCTGTATCAGGTATAACACAATCTTGATTACACTTATTTCAATAATTATCCAATTGCCTTACCTTTTCCCTATATTGAATGTCTTTTAGCTTTGTTCCATTTTTAGAAGCTTAATTTATAATATAGAAAAAGATTGAAAATAAAACTAAAAATACACAATTTATCAGTGCGTCACTTATACACTTTTACATAAATCTAACCCTGTAACACCAAACAGTGAAATTCCTTTTAGAGTTAAATTTTGAACTAATAGGGATAATTGTTCTTTAACAAAATCAATATATAATAATCGAATTATTACTTTGTTTACACCCTCGCAGGCTCCAAGGGATCGATGAGATTAAGAGTGAAGTTTTAACAGAATACAATTAATTTCTGAACGGATTTGCCGTTGACGTCTGTCGATCTTACACAACTTATAAATGGTTTAAAAGTTAAATGTATTTTGTGAAGATACTGTAATTTTGTTATGTGTTGAGTATTTAAAATGTGATTATTTTGAACATGAATGAAGTTAATGAGATTCGAACAAGAAAACGCAGTATATAGCTACCGAATATAACAAATCTCAATACTCAGTAGGTAATATTAAACGATGGAATTGGTTAACAGCAGTCATTCACTTGTTATCACAAATATAGGACTACAAAAAATGGTATAATTTTACCCTGCATTAGTCATAGCTTGCTGGCCAAAACAGTTACTTAAGTGTAGAATGGACCCTGCCTCTGCTGGACTACTACGATAGCGATCGAATTGAACCTTTCAAGCTTTTCAACCTCGTCGCCTTTTATTGCGATGTACATAACCTTACAAAGACTAAAATAAAAATCTATTCACAAAATCACCTTCTAAAAGTTAATTAATATCACATCCTTTGATGGTAATTTTTAAAACTGTATCGCCAGACATCGGGCTTTTTGCGGACCCTACAAAGCAGAGGTTCCGTACATAAAAACCCCTTTAACTTATGATGAATTAGCGATCTCCTACGCTTTATGTCTCCCGTTATCTACCCCCTCGCCTCCCCATCTCCCTGCCTCCCCTACGGCGTCGATATTAAGGAATTAATATGAGTGGAAAAATTATGAAACGACTGTCCTCTCTGTTGATAATTTAGGATTAGTTTTTGACAAGATATGGGTTTGTTGTCGCCATTTGTAATTGTGTATGACGTGTCTATGGTTCACGTTATCGTTATTTTCGTGAGTCAGTGTTATAATGTTCGAAATTTGAATTTTTATAGCAGTCGTTTTGTTTATTCTTTCGATTTAAAATTGTTTTGATACGTCATTTTAGGGTTAAGTCATATTTGATTTAAAATTGGAATTATCTTTACTTCAAGTTTTATTTTAAGATTATGGATGTCTTGACTGTTACGTTCCGTTTAGCTCTTTTGATATAACGCCACGTCACGCCAACAAAATTGTCGAACACCACATCACACGATTAAACCTCCGCGTCATGTATTACCTAATCCTTTTCCCTAAAAACTTGGACCCTTGGTCCGGCTGATAAGGGAGATGTTTTGATAGCCCCCATCATTCACTTATTCCTATACTTATACGGACCCTCCTCCTGTTTCTATAGAAAAACATTGACGTAAAAAGTGGGTTGAAATGAGGGAGGGAAATTTGGGAAAGGTTGGCCGCTGTCGAAGTGACCGCTGAGCTGGGTCGCATTATGTGGATAACGTCGTTATGTGTTGATCAATTTTAATGCTGTACGGTCAGCCTCGAAAACGTATACGTTACAGTTAAAAAAATACTATAAATATTGATTTATGTGATACCAATGTTGTACCAAATGGTTGGTCCGTTTGACAAATCTTTGATCAAATGTGCTTCAAGGTAATTTGGTGAATATTATTTATGCGTCAAAATGTTATCTAAGGTATAATATACTTATCTGATATTTTTATTGGCGTGTTTTATATGCAGTCAAATATGAGTAATAAAATTTATAAGGCGGTTTACTTATCACACAATTCATATCAAAATCACGAACCTAACAGTACGTAAAACAAACGAAATGAATCACAGGAAACTTCTTATTAAAAGCTTAAGTACAATTAAAATAATTATTGCCAATACCTACTTGATGCAAAAGAGGCATAAATTTATTTTGTTCTAAGTCGTCGAAGGTAGTTTGTTCGTATAAATTTACTTCATATGTACTGAAACTTGTGGGTACGAGTAGGACCCGCATGTATAAAAGAAAAACACCAGTCTTTCGTTCGTGTTGCTAATTTGCGCCTCTTAATTACCAGATGTGGGGACGAATGCGCGGCGCTAGGTGGAACGTAGCGTTTGATGCGGTATTCCAAATTTAAATATTGTTACGTTTTAATCTGAATACCTACGTTTCTTATTTTTTTAAATTACATTAGTGTTTCCAAATTTGAAATAGTATTTATTTTTATTGTTGTTTAATTTGTAAAAAAGTATTTAGGACTACAATTCAAATTTGATTTAGAATAATTAGTTTTACTACGGTTAAATAATTACCTATTCTAAATAAATTCGAATTGAATTGTTATTCTATTAAAATAATGTAAGTATAATCGCTTAACTCAATTGATTTTCTTTTAACCCTTAATCACTGACGTTGGTCTCATGGACCCTAATGACCATTTAAATCAAACCTTGTAATAATGATTATTCATATAATATCAAGAAAGAATGCGACTTGTCTTGTCTCATATGACTCAAATATTATCTCGGGCGTCGATCCAGTGGCTATACGAGGTAGGTTTATATCAATTATGCGACATTCTAGATCACAGCGTGACATCATCTAGAAAATTGTCCGATAACTGAGAGGAAGTTGACGTTATTTTATAAACGCCTGACTAGTTAGGTACCTATCATTATTTTTTTGAATGGCACATACGTTGTCAAATGGTTTGAATGATTAGATATTAGTAGTAATATTAGTTCTAGTGTTCTTGTTATGTTGACCTACCAAAAAAATTGAGTTGCCTACCAATAAATAAATAAAAAACACACAAATTGTTCAAGTTTTAAATAATATTATGTACTTGAAAGCCAGTTAAGTATAAAAAAAATAGATTGAATTGAAAGTATTAAATTAAGTACACTACAATGCCGCATCCTCTTTACTTCGTATAGTGGGTAGAGTTCCTCCATTATAGATTCTCTTTTCATTAGCGCCAGTTCGCAAGTTTAAACAGGGTTGCAGCTAACTACTGATCGGATTTGTGCCCCAAGTGACCTGACTGCTGTTGTTTAACTTTGAACACAATGTAGACGTTAAAAAAACTTCCTTGTGTAACTAAAAGCTTTGAAACTTTTAGCTTCATTATTTTAATAAGTATACGTACTTAATTAATCAGATAAAAATCTATTAAACTCAAAATATAAATTATTTTAAATTAAATTAAAGCTTACCCACCTCATGATAGTAATTCCTTATTTTCATAATTTCAATTAAAATAATCTTCAGTCTTTCACCAGTTAGATGATTCATAAAAATGTCATTCATGTGCACTGTTTTTAATAAATATTTTTAAATTGTTCTTTTTCGATTTTTATTAACACTATAGCTACCTAAATTCTAAGTAACTGTAAAAACATGTTAAAATTTATTTACGTTCCATTTGAAAACAATATGTAATTATAGTTCGATAATTTAATAAGTAATAATAACTAACGCGATTTCCAAATATAACTTGAAATTAAAACCTAATTAATTTAATTGAATATTGGAAATCGGAATAATAATTAAAATCGAACAATAATTACGAGTTGTATATTTTCAAATTTCGAACGCGTTTCGTTTACACTTCGAACTCTAAACACAAGCGGTATTCTCGCGCGTGACGTTTACAGATGAGAAGCGCGCGAGCAACTAACTGAGCGAGTTAGATAAACGCGCCCATCTCGACACGTTATCGCCTCATTTGCATACGCACCCGAACAGCGCTAGTTCCCATACTATCGGCTGCTTGTAAAAATCGTATCAAATCATTTGCATATTCAAAGAAGATGTATGCAAATCGATGCGAGTATGCATCTTACGCTATTGTTGTTCGACATTTTATATCGAAATCGAGCTATCAATCGGTAAAACAGGTTTAAATATATGTGATGTACCTTTGTTCGCACTGAGATAGGATTAGGGTTAAGACTTTTTAACCCTTCGGCCCAGATGTCAGTGTTGCATTCGAAGTATTGATATTTAGTTCATTGTTCGGTTGAAGAAATTCGGAAATGGATTTTTTATAATACGATGAGATCGTTTGTGTGCATTAATGTCTCAGTATTCAGTATTGACGATTTATGTCGTTGACAATAATCAGTGTGGAGAAAAATGAAGTTTGGAATACAAACTTTCTTTTTTTGGAAATCTATTCAACCGTGAGATGTTTGTGCGAACGGGATGAGCTTCATTCAGAGATGTCTGAAATATTTTATACTGTGAATCATATCATTAGTTATAATGATTACCAGCGTTATTAATAAACGTAATTTAAGGTCAAATGGTTATGGATATTGTAATAACTATTTTGTCCAAAACTGGATTGATTTAAATAAAACGGTCACCCCGATCAAAATACGGGTATCTGATCAATCAACCCCATTCGTGAGAAAGTGACTCAAGAAAAATAAGGAAACACTAATTATTATTCACATATTAAGTAGCTGCGACCTCTGTAATAATTATTTGATATTACCATATGTAGATCGATCGATGTAAATCATAGAACAATTGAGGGGTTAGATCGACATAACCGGTTTTTTTAAATTTATTTTTTATTTTATTTTTTTAATTTATTGACCTACATGTCGTATGTTAAGGGTTGAGCGATATTCTGGTTAATTATTTGCATATTAAGAATCCCCCGAATGTCTTCAACTGGTTATTTTTTTGTGAGAATCAGCCGGCGCCGTGGGTTCGATCTTGATTTATTATTTTTACGGATGATCGAATTTCTTGATTTATTTTTTAATTCCTGATTTGAATTTTAGGGGATTTTATTTTTATTATTTTTACATGCAAACGTTGCTCATTATATTATTATTTTAAGAAAATTATTTGCGATTGTCACATTTATTAAAATGATAATTTATAGTTGGTAATACCTTTAAAAATAATTACTCGAAAGTATATAAAAGTATGTATATGGTAATAACAATATTCATAATTTGTATTTAACTATAACAGATAAAAAACATATTAATCACAATACGCGTGTTAATCACAAAAATGTGAACACAGGAAATATATATTTAGCGATTTCCGTCGCAAAAAATAAAATTAAAAACAAATTAGTCGATGATTCAGACTCTCTAATTGCAATAACATTTGACACGTTTCAATGAAGGACATTGTAATTAACGCGCTGCTCTAGTTGAGAATGATATTATTGGATATGAAGAATAAATAAACATATTATGTTTATTGAATGGCGTCTGTTTATGATGTTTGTAATACGGTGATATATAACTTATTTATATTAAAATTTCTGATATAAGTAAAAAAATTGTGCGAGAAACTATTGACGTTAATATCAAGATATTATTAAAATAAATTTTGACAGAGAATACTTTTTAAATTTATTTTGTTTTTTTTTAAGATACGAAAGTCAGTATTGTCTTTGAGCATTATTCTGCGGGCATTTGAAGGGTCAGTCAGGACGGTTGATCTTAGCGTGTTGTAGAAACAATATGATATTGGTGTTTATGGCTTATTACTTATTCTGATTACTTAAGATACTTAAAATGTTTTTATTTTTAAATATTATTTTCTACACTGCGAATAATGACTATGTAGCAATAAAAATCTTTTAGTACTTGCTTATCAAAGGAGGATATTAAACTATAAATAAATTGGTAGGTAGACTTTATAATTAGTGAGAGCAATACAATTAAAAAAGTAATAACGTTTACAAACATACTCATTAGATGGTAATTGAATTCTAAAAAAAAAAACAATTCCAAATTAAAAATTTCATTAGAAATTCGAAAACCGAACTAAGTAAGTAGCTAACGGCCATCAATAAAAAAATAATAATTGTAAAAGTATATCGTGGTAACGGTCCGAAATAATAAAAATTAAACAATAGCATTAAGAGCCGGTCTCACGTCCAACGATCCGTTGACTCCGAAAGAATTTGGAAATGTTTTAGTGGGTATATAATCTTTTTTAATTAATTATCACTATTAAAACCTAAACCGTCCAATGAAATTTCACTCTTATTACTATGAACAAAAGGTCGATATGTTTTGTGGTGATGATCTACTTTGTATGAGAAAATATTATTGTTTTGTCCAATGAATGAGCGCGCTGGATTAGTGCAATTTGAATTTAGTAATTGTGCGCCGTAAACAATAATTCATATTAATTCGTTCGAATTATTATTTTTGGGTACCGCAATGACCTCTTTGCTTAGTAGTTAGAATTTAGATTGTTTACCGGTTCGGGTTTACTTAGAATTGAAGTTCAATTAAGAACATTTTAAGTTATGCTGCTTAGATTGGAGATATTGTTTTAATTTTAATTTTAACGTAAAATTGTTTTGACTTGGATTTCACGTAGGTATTCGTCAATTTTAATTAGGTACATGTACCTATTAGGTACTTATATAATTAAATACCTAACACTCAAAAAGTAAAATTTAGTAATGCATATTTAATTATCTATTTTGCTACGATAAATCTATAATGAAATAAAAATAAAAAAAATGTTTTAAATTTTTCAGTCGGTAGGTACAATTTTTTATCAAACTATTCTTAGTTCAAAAATAAATTGAGTCAAATAGGTAATTAAATAAATTACAGAACAATTCCACGCGCAGTGAAGCTGACGTTCAAATTTCGAATCCGATACGATATTGGCCGCAATGAAAACGTGCGTCGACCCCGTCATGGTACACTTAGCACCATGTTTAATTAATATAAATAAAAATTATGAATAAAAGAGTTTTTATAACCGCTCGCTCATTATCAGATTTGAAATGTAGCGGTCGAGGTACACTTGCTGAATTTTTTAATTTATCTACCGTGTCCACTGTATTTGAACACATATATGTTATATTACGCTCCGTTTGGCGTACGTTAACATTCGAATGTTCTGTTTTCGGCGGTTATCAATTAATCGGTGTCTGTTTTAGGCGATGTAGATATCTACCTAGAATAATTGCCTCAGTCGTTAAGGTAACTCGGACTTACCTTTGTTTGTTTTTTGTTTGCCATTTGTAATTTTACAGTCCCGATCTTCTCCATTTTCTGCGTGTAATAGGTGCAATTCGCGCGCGTTTCTTTAAAAGCCACAATTTGGTATTTGGCACGCGTGATCGCGCCGGTTACTAATGCGAAGGGAAAGCGACCGATGCGCCCCCTAACGACTCAATCTACGCACATTTAAATTGCCCTTTCCGAACGAAACCTCATTACTTCCCGAAATATAACCTCTATGGAGCCCATAAATAATCTAACGGCGCACATATTTCAAAACAAGAAAAAAAAAATAACACATAAAAATTTCTTTGCCCCACGCGTCTAATGTTTGTGTGCGTTTCCAATACTTAAGGATAATATCGTTCCATCATTTCAAGTTAAAGACACGACAATATTGGAAAAGATGAGAAAATGGAACGCATGAAGTTGGTCTTACATTTTGAATCTATAAAAATATATTTTTCTTACCTTATTTTACAATCGTCAATAACAGTTTTTGTATTGGGTATAGGCACTGATTTACTGTAAAATAGTTATTTCTTTAACCAAGATTATTTATAAAAGTGTGTAATTTATAAAAAAAGGATTCTAGCGTTTTTTCTAATAAATACTCAGAAAAATACTTTTAAAATAAGATAAGGCTCACAAAATTTATCACCATATAACATACATACAAAATTATCTCCTTAATTGACGTCACGTCATCTAAAATCTCGTGAGCGAACGCAAACGCGCGCCGAGTGCGTTCCGCGCATAGATTTTTGCATTATTTTAGTATGCAAATGTTCGGAGCGATAGCGAGTCACTGTAAGAGCAATTTAAATTATTTTTTATGGCGCCCGAGTGTATTGAGAGTTCGCCAAGATCGAGGAATTGCTTTCGAGATATTCCTCTTCCTTCGTAAATTTTATATGAACCGACACATTTGATATTTGACATTTTGTGTGTGCCGCCATATTTGAATAAATGTCTCCACACTTGGGTATAGAGACGCGTTCAAAATTTAAAATTACACGTGATAGATTTGTTGCGTTCTAGTGGGATTGAATTTGAATAAAGAAAATTGGCAATGGGATTGGGATTTGGGATGTGGGTAGGTATTAACTTTTTGAATGAAATTCTTATATGAATTTTGTAGTTTCTATCTGTACTATCTTATTTATAATATATATACCAATATCTACAAAAAAGAACAAAATTGAGACAATAAGGTTAGTCTTCAGCAAAAAATATCTACGATATATCACAAAATCATAGGAAAGTAATCTACTGGGTAAAAGAAAAAAATGATAGATATCCCAAAAACACAATAAGTATTCGCATAAAATGTTGCAACAAAACTACTAAATTATCCTCGTCTCTACGTACCCTATTTAATCCCCGAAACATTTTACGAAATGTACGGAGCAAGGAAAAATCTGATTAGCTTCGATGATATATCGCTGAGAATTCCACGCCTTAGTGCCTCTAATTTGAATATTAGACGCGTTATTGAAAAGAAAACTTTCGGAACGGCCCTCCTCAAGCTTTTAATGGTTATTGCCTCTTCCCTTGCTATCTGTTACCGAACGAACAAAATATTCCGAATGGTTCAGGTGTTTCAAAAAATTAAATTCCTCAATTCGTACCCGATCCTGAACATCGCATTCTCTATTTGAATTATATCGACAGTTATCATTTATTTAGAACGACGTTCTTAATTCAAACACGAGTTCAAATATCGAACGGAAGCGGAAACGGTACTGATTCTAATTTCAAACGAAATATCGCAACGTTTCTATTGATAATATTTTGTTGCGCGACACAACGCATGTTATTATATTGAACGGAAATTTACGATAATGACTTATAATAGGCCGTTCTATGCAAATGCGGTAGGAGTATGTACCTACGCGTTCTGTTCAGTTTCCAGTTAAAGAGAACCGTGTTATTTCGGCTCGGTACACTGATAATTTGAGCGTTTATTGCGATGAATGTCAATAATAACTACGTCAACGTAATATTACGCAATTTTAACTTTTTACAAGTATACGTGTCAACCGATGGGGGCGGGCATATTGTACGTCTATTTCGTCGGGGAAACTCATAAAACATGATTACCGGTAATGTCGCGCGGATTCGTTCATTTTTGACGTTATTCCCTTTTCATATTTGGGGGTTCCGTTACGTTCCCGCCAAATGCCATTCGAATGGGCGCCTAATAAACGATACAACATAACTCCTACTCGACGTCTGATTTGTTAGGAGAAAACACTTTGTTTATGCTCGATTCTGTATTCAAATAAGATTTACAACTGATTTGTGTTCCAAGTTTGAAACTGTAGGCGCGTCAGTTGTTGAGTGACGCGACATCTCAAAACTATAATCGAGAATCATTGCCCGCATTCATAATCGATCGATTATACCGCGAGACAAGGTGACGCGGCGCAGGGAGGTCCGACGGAAGGATTACAAGATACATTAGCATACGTAATTTGTGAGCACATCTGTCCCGCTGCTCACACGTGGGCGACTCTCGCTTTCTTATTGTTCAAATATATCATTTCGCTCCTTTGTATACGTTCGAATCGCGTTTTGATTCCAGATAACGCGCGCGTGTAATACGGAAGTTGTAACTGTCAATTTGACATTTAGAGATTTTTTATTTAGATAATGTTTTGTCGTTGAAAATGAAATAATGAGTGTCGTTATACGAACAATAACCACTCTTAATTTATTATTAACGCTACAATGTGTTAATCATAGACAATGCATTTTTTAAATTCGAGCTATAGGTATATTCTGTAGGTTTCGCTGTTCGGGAACAAGTCACAAATCAATTACGTTCGATTCGAAAATCAAAAATTCAAATCGTTCGAGACAAAGCGACACGTTGCCTAATGAGCCAATAACTTGCGAGACAATGGCCGGGCGTGGGCGTTCCGAATTCGAAATTATCACAAAAGAATATTAATGTAACACTTATTCAAATATACCGCGATACATATTCAAAAATTATCTTGTCGTTTAATTTGAATGGTGACGGCGACACACTTTTTTTAAATATCGTACGCATTGTGATCGATTTTTTTTTTCGGAACTATGAAAGACTCCCCTCTGCAGCCTGTACCCAGGTCTGTCGAGTCGCATTCAAATATGGATGCTTTATTTAAATTATTTATTCTTGTTTATGATTTTTGTGCGGCGTACACGCTTTATTACTATTTCCTGTGCTGTCAACACTAATGAATGTGACGCCGGTGACGTAGGACATGTGCGCACACACACGCAACACACACACACATTATCAAACAATGATACTAAAACACCAAATATTAAGGATGATGGTATTAAAATTCTTTGATGGCATTTAATAACACAAAAAAGGGGAACGGTAATCACGACTGAAATTCGTCTCGATCGAGAAACTCAAATTAGATGAATGGCGGTCGGAAGATTTCTTTGTCTTCGGCCTAATGAGTTTTTAAGTCGATTATAGCAATTTTTCATAGAAAAACGCGTTTAGTGATGTATCGGTTGTATCAATCACTGTTGGTTCTAAATTGTTGTTCGTGGCGCGGGGCCTATCGGATCGTAGCCTCGCTCCGAGCCGGACAAATGGGCCGATAGCGATTGCCGACAAGAAACCGGCCACCTTTGATTATAGCTTTTTGTTTGCTCTGATGTCGGCCGTTCCAACAGATGTCAGTTGTGTACAAATAGCGTACTGGGAATTTAGAACAATGATTACCCAATAGCTTTTTGATATGCTTTTGTACTCAGGCAAAGCTACACGCCTTTTAGAGACGCAAGCGTTGATGTCGATCAATTTTTTAAAGCGAACAAAAAAAATGACACGTTTCTTTAATTCGCTTCTGTGATTTTGTTGTCAAAAAAGGTAAATAAACGAAACGATTCGAAATCAAATTTGGATGGTGAATTAACCAGAACCAAGTGTACTGCAGCGGCATCACTTAAAACGTCATATTGATAGACATTTTACCGGCGATCCGTGTCAATCAATTCGTAAAAAATAATGAAATCCTTGACACCGGCGCAAAGGCACACAGGTAGCGAAATTGAACGCACCCGAAATAAAACTCGCCCGTAGAACTGTCCATCACGTTCCATATTCAAACGGGGCAATGTCTGAATAGCGTATTGTTTTAAATCCTAACGAATAATGAACGCATTCGTTTTTCAAAATCGTTAATCGAGCTCTTTCACTTCATTTGTTTCGATCGCTTTTTAATCGCATTGTGACTAAGACCGGATCGCGTTCAGCCTCATTCGATTCGTTCACCTATAGGAGTTCTAATTGTTGTTTAAATTGGAATTGTTCTAGAACACTAGCATGTAATTTAATACGAATTAACGGTGTGCGCCGATTCGTGATTTTATTTTAAATAATGTGCCGATTTACAATTGGAATATTAACCCTTTAATGCCTAAGCATGTGTTGTAATCTAATGTGAAAATCAAGTGTGGTTCTAATTTGAAAAAATCTTTATATTTGTTGTGAATATTTAACTAAGTTGTTACCAATTAATGAAATACTTTACTATGTACCTAGGTATCCGCCGTGTATTGACAGCGTTTGCATATATCTATGTTATCTATATTTACCTGATAGAGACACAGCATCGTAACGTACCTGTAAAAAATCAAAGTACAATAAGATAAAGAAAACATTATCAGTACAATGAAATAAAATAATATACCGTCTTATCTCGATATATTGCGGGTACGATCGGGGAAATAAAAAAAAGTCACTCCTCATTTTTCCATATAAGACTGGGCGTGTCTCAGTGAGGGAACGCCCGACGGCTGAAACCTTCATACGGCTCCAATAGAGGTGTTTTTCCAATAACATTTTATCGGCGTTCGATCGGTTCCGAACGCCCTCACTATCTTACAAGATATCGAGTACGCCTTCTAAGAAAACCACAATAACCCAAAACTGAACCTTATTCAATCGTATTATAATATCTATTCGGTTGCAGAATGACGCAGTAAAACATATTGATGTCGTATCGGTTTTCCATTAAGTCAAACGAGCAATATTCGACTTTGCGTGCAAGAGATAGGGGCGATTCTCGTGTGTGGGTGCTGCAAGGAATGTATTGACGTGTTATCGGTGGTGGTTCTGTCTCTTTCTGTCCCGAGTTTTTTCCATACATGCGTCCCTCTCGGCGGCGCAGGTCGTCCTGAGATGAGGACTGGCTCTTTGTCTGCGCATTCTTTCTTATCAAGCAAGCAATAATGGGCAAATAAAATGTATTAAAATGCTAACCGTTTATGGTGCCCTGGTACTTAGTGTAATTGAAATATTCTTGTTTGTATCAACATTTTATTTAAATTATGTGTCTTAGTGTGTAATAGTCTTAATAACTGATAAAAATGTGATCCGAGATTGTTTATTCGCCAACACAATCATTGTATGATAAGAAAACCACATTGCTGAAAGAAAAAATGAAGAGTAACTAATTAGTAGATTAACTAAGTGTTGTTAGAGTGTTCCAATTTCTGACAGTAGTAAGTAGGTAGTTGCTAACAATGTTGGTAATAATTTGAAGGGTTGTTTGTCTAAAAATAGCGAATTTCGTCCCTAAATGACATAATATCCTTCATAACTTACTGGTGCTATAAATAGATGGCGTTGGTAGTCGGGACGTGTGAGTTATAGAACTAGCATGTCTTATTAGATTTATGTCAGAATTGTTCATATTGTCGTTTTAATTTCGAATTTGGATTCTATATTCAAAATTATAGAAGAAAAATACAGAAATAATAATAAATCAAAGGGGATTTCGCTGATCCCTACTACAATGATTCGTAATTTGAATTTAGAATGTTCTAAAATCAACAGATGTCATATTCAAAAAACATGACATTTTAAAATTCCTTATTTAAATCACAGAACTGTCACTACTGTCACCTCAAAACGAAACAGTGGTAAGTCAAAAATTCATAAAAAAATACTACATAAATCGACGGTCCCTACGTAAAACATCGAAAGTTAAAAATGGTACTTTTCAGGAGAGCGATTTAAAGTTTATTTTTTGCATAATTTTGTCATTTATGGCTAGATCTTTTTAAAATTTTGGATTCACGGTTAAATTAGGATTACAAACTATTACATAGCAGCAAAAAATAATAATTATGAACAGTTTTGGAGTGAATTGAGTTACGATAGTATACCGCGGAAATGAACTCACTTTATTTATCGAAACTGGCACTTTCGATTATTTACTGGGAAATGCATAAGCATAAATGTATCGAAACTGGCACTTTCGATCATTTACGTGACAAATGTTGTAAAGGTATTTAACGTAACTGGTAGTTTCAATGAGTTACGTCGTCAAACAGAATTGCTTACACCTGTTTCGATATAAATGAAAATCTGTAGGTGGCATGTAAAAATAAATAAACAAATAATTAGGTAATATTTAATGAAAAATCCGAATGTAATTTGACTAACTTTATTAAAAATCACACGTTTTTGGTGTTTGTTTGCATAATAAATGCAATATTATGGCACTAATAATCACATAGAATCACATTTCAATTAAATCTTAGTCTTTCTCCTCCTTGTTCTTTCTTTCTAATTAAGTCTTATTCCTTTTTCTCCTTAAATTAGTTATAATCACATTTCCATAAAGTCTTATAATTCTTTTTTCTCCTTGTAATTGTAATAGGTACTCATGAACATAGTAATTACGAAACATACATTTTAATCAGGTTCTAATAGAAAAAATAGTAAAAAGACTACAAATTTTAATAAACCAACATAAAAAACTTCTAGTAGAAAAATACTAAAACTCTTTGAGTTGAACTAAGTTAGATAAAAACATAAAAAAACAAAAATCTTTTTACTTAATCTTACCTATATTCTTCCGTTCTCTCTTTTATCAATATGATAACAAAATGGAAAAAAATAACGTATAAAAATAACATCTTCTAAAAAATAAAACTTTTAACAACTGTTAAGCAATAATGATCCTACGAATACAATATCTGAGATCAAAATAGTAGTAAAAATAACTCTTCCAATTGAACAATACCTATCTACTATAATGCTTTTAATCTGACTCATCTTCGTCTGTCTTTTTGTCATGCTTAATGTTTTTATAAAATCTATGATACTCCTTTGGTATCACCAATGTATCACATAAAGAAACGAGATCTTTGTATTTCGCTTCGGTAATACTAAGAGTATTAGCATAAGCCACTTTTAATTCATCATTGTTAATTTTCCTCCCACGTCTTCTCGTAACAACGAAGTTTAAACAATGTTGATCACCCTTTAAATCATATTTAAAGAAAAGGCAGTTAGGAACATTCTTGTCTATTCTGATTTCCTTAATTTTGTTCCATTTTTCCTCACAGTTGTTAGTATCCTTCTTCCAATTTCTATTATCTAGAAAAGGTTTAAAATCAAAAATATCTTCTTGAGTTAATTCAATGACATTATATGGTCTACCAGTGGTTTTGGCCCATCGCACTAATGAATACCACTGGTCGGGCGTATAAATCAACTTCCTCTTTGACTCTTTCTCAATGAGAGCATGAACGCTATCACCCTCATTTTGGGTGTGGCCCTTTTCTAAGAAACGGTGAGTTATATCAACATTATATACTTTTGATAAATAAATATACATAGAATAGACTACTCTATTTCTATTTTGTCCTGAGCAGTTATCCGACCAAAATAGAAATTCCTTTGTACCTTTGTCAATAGCATTTTAATTTACATGTAGGGCATACCTGCTTCAATTTTTTCCCTTTTTTAACTGTTCCCTTTTTTGTTATGTACTCCTGACCAGAATTCAATACGCGTTTCCTTTTACTGTCTATCCATTTCTCAACACATCTTTTTCTATTTTTCCCAGGGTTTTCTTTGAATGTTCTTTTCTTTATTGCATTTTTTGCTGTAGTACTCGTGCTAGGTGACTCACAATCCGAAACTGTTATCAGAGAGGCAACACTAGTGGGTTCGATAAGTGGGTTTTGATGTTCCAGTTCTATCAGCAGTGGTGTTACTATACGCGGCGATGCAGGTGAGGATCTTGAGATGTTTTGGAAGGAGAATTCAGTTGGACTATCATCGAAATCCTGTCGTGGTGATGGTAAGTTCGTGTGCTCAGAGCTACCTAAAATAACCAAATCCATATCACTGTCGATTGGAGTGGGTGATTCGGGTATTGTTTTCTCCAATATTGAAAAGTTTTCTGAGGGCCAGTTTTTGTCCGATGAAAGTGCTTCATCAATCATTCCCTCTAATACGTTCCATTCTCCTTCGCCAAATTGACAAGACACAGGCAGAGGTGAATCTAAACAAAAAAAAAACAGTTGGTAATGGCAGAATAGTACTTACCTACATAATTATTTTGGCAAATTGTATGGAAAATGTGAGAATAAATAGTTTAACATTGAAACTGTCAGTTTCGCATTAATATTGAACTTCAAATATTCACCGCAATTCAATGAAAACAGTAGTTTCGTTTTCTTGCTAAAATAAAAAAACGCTGTAAATAAATGAAACTGGTAGTTTCGTTTTCTTCCTAAAATAAAAAACCGCAGTAAATAAATGAAAGTGGCAGTTTCGTTATATTTATCTACTCAAATACCGAAGTAAATAAATGAAACTGCCAGTTTCGACAAAAGGTCACTACTTAATTACGACATATAACATCGAAACTGTCAAATTCCATGTTTTACTATGTATTTGCATTGGAATTCAGAATTTTATCCATATATCTATAATTCTATCAATAAAAAGTAATAAGTAAATCACAATCTTCCTTAGAAACGTATAAAACTAATTATAAATAGTATTACTTTACTAACTTACCGGGTTTAGGTGTTTCATCATGAATTACTCGCTGAGCGTCACTCTCCAAATTTATTAAATGAAAAATTTTGTTACACCTAGAGGATCTAAATTTGTATTTATTCATTGTTTTTAATAATTGAAACAGAAACTCTCGCGCAAGGACACCCCAAGGCCGGTCGACCGCTAACTGCCGCTAACTGTCGCGCGTGTGGCGTAAATACTCGTAAGTATAGTTTCGTCTCGCTCGCACGTCGCTCACTCCCGCGTATTTCATCGAATCACAATTTTCGACTGTCTACTTCGGAAAGTTTAGTTACATTCGAGGATTTACGATTATATTTTCTGCTTTATAGGACGATTTTAGTTTTTTTCTTCAATGGTATGAATAAATAAGTATAAAAGAAAACTATATAACGAATAAAAAAAAAACGCGATTTTTGAGTTTCGATGAATTACGTAGGGACCGTCGAAATATATCAAACGTCAAATGTTTAGAATAATTTTTATTATGTTATCTTAGTTTTGAATAGATATTTGTGTAAGCCAGTTAACGCGTTATTTAGATTCAACTAGAAATAACTTTTCAAAACATAAATATGATACATGTGGCGTCTCAATCGTGTTGAGTTTTGTTTGATTTTTTATAGAGATTTATTTATGTTATGATTATATATATAATCCCGGTATTCTGGAGTCGGTAATTAGTCAAAACGTTATTAATGGGGCTTTGTTTATATAAAAAAGGTTAATATGGATCTGTATTTCGTTGAAAACATTGCTTTTAATCTTATTGTCATATTTTATGACAGCAATAAATTTATATATAGATTTTTTCTGAAGCGTACTGTGTGTACTCAGTTCAATAACATCAAAATTATGCGTGTTGGCGTCAGTAAGTGAGAACAATGAACAACAAATATCACAGTTTAGATAACAGTTTAAATATTTGTCTACGTGTCACTTGTCTAAAAACACAAAAAAGGCTAAATGATGTGATGACAGAGACCAAATTTCAATCAAATCTTATGCAAATATGGAATCTGTTTTGTATGCAAAATAATGTAAATAGTATAAGTATACGTAGCTAGGTATATGTGAGTCGGTGGGTATCGCAACAATAATAACTTTAAACTCGATCCAGCGATTGTACCTTCATTCGATTCAATCATCTTTATTGGCAATAGTCTGATTCAGTCATAACATTAATAAGCAATATCCGCTAACCTTTTGTAAACAGATTGCACGTGTTGACAAAGAAAGTTACAAAAACGATACCTATTCATATCTGCATAGAGTTTAATTTTGGTTACCATAGAGTTTGGATTTAGGATCCTTTGGATTGTATCTGTCTTTTTATCTCGATCGATCAATAGATGAAAGAGATCAATGGCTGGAATTCGTCACAGGGATTAGTTTTTTGTCCGTCTGTGCTTAAGCAGGTGATGTCAAGGTGATCAAATTGTAATGACATAATCTGTTTATTAGTTATTGCGTAGCTATTGATGAGCCCAGTGTGAAGTTTATTATTCATAGAGGGATTATAATAAGTAACCATATTGGGACAATTCAAGATATTGGAGGCTTTACGGTAGCTAGACACATACCAGGTATTCAATCAACTTAAATGAGCCCTGATTGACAACAACTTAATGGACTTCTTGGAAATGACATTGTGTTTTACATTAGCTGATTTATTTGGTGATTTTATTCATAGTGTCTGTTTTAAAGCCACTTTTACACACAGAGCATTCTTTAACCTGAGGAACAATATCAGCGTAGCAGTAAAAAGGTAGATAACAGTCGGCCATGTCCTAGCATAATAAGGAATTGCTATTTCTTGTTGAAAATACCACTGTAGAGTTAATCATCATGACCATATCACCAAGAGTTTGTTCTCAAAGAATTGCCTGCTAGGTACACCTAATAAAATATTATTAGTTCATTCGTAAATCCACCACAAATTTACAAAACTTTACCCTAATCAATGACTTGTAATCCCTAATCCAATAAATTGTTCAATAACAAATAAACCAATAAGGGTGTTAGTTAAAGTAACCGCCAGTTGGACCCGGAACTATTGACCCTCATTAAGGCGATGGCCCGTGACAGGATACAATGGTAATCCGGGATTATCCCGATAAAACACCTCTTGACCATCCACTAACATCTTTGCTGATATCCAACTAAAGAAGATCCCTGTAAAATATGAAAAAAAAAAATATTCCCGATTACAAACTATCACAAAACATAAAAAAATCAAATAAGAAAAAACAATAAAGAAATAAATAAATGTAGTGGCGAAAGTAATTTACAATTACTTGAAGTAGAAAATTAAGGAAAATGTTAGTAAAATGATTTGATAGATCAAGTTATATTGGATAATATCTGGATCAAACTGCTTCGAGTCGGATTCAACCGGACTTTTCTCACCAACAGAACCCTTTCTCGTCTATTATTTAAAGCGACCTTCGTCCTCTAGTCCTGAATTATGTGATATTACATGGTGATATTTTAACTTTGGACACCGTAAGTTAATTTAAATTAATTTTATAACAATCTTTTGTTGAATAATGGGTAGAGTTTGCAGAGCAACTGTTGATTTTTAAAATTTTGTAAGTTTGAAATTATAGATCAACCTTTAAAAATATATTAATATATATTATAGGATTCGTTAATAACGTCAACGGATTTTATAATTATCAATTTTAATTAATCAGTTCAAACTGAACGCCCGAACAAAGGCAGTCTATGACGACAACCAAATTCTAACAACTATAAATAAAATCCCCATAAATTAAAGTAATAAAAAGTATTTAATAGCTAATTTTAAAACCAAACCAACATTTACAGACAGTAACCCTACTGAAACACCCGCAGCTATAATTCCTACAAATAACTAAAATACATTCAAAGCATGTAAACCTTCCCTCCCCGAGGGCAAAGATCGAAGGCCGGACATCCGGTCAAGTCGCCCTCAAACCGATACTATGAAGTATTTATTGAGTTGCGGCTCACCAAAAGTATTTTATTGTTGAGATATACCCTTTTCCCTAGCACCCTTTGTCTTGGAAACGAAACTTTCAATTTTAAACCTTAACCCTTTAGCGTAGAGTTGAGTTTTGGTTGTTGGACTTGGGGTCAGGGTTGCAAGGTGTTATGTTTGTATTAATTGGACTTTGAAATGTTTTTGTCTGTTAGTTTGATAATTTGTCGTATTGTTGTAAGTTTAGTTGTAATGTACTTATGGTTATTAGTTTATTTAAGAGGACTTACACGAAAACGTTAAGTTTTAAACAGACTAGGTAGTATTTTAAGATTGAAGATTCGAGTTACCGGATAATTGTCCTGCCAATCTAAGATTCGACTTTTTTTTACTAAAACGAAGTATAAGTGAACTATCTTAGCTTAACATATATAACATAAGGTAATTGTGATTTTATATCCAAAGATAGAGTTAACGACGATGTCTGAGCTAGTAAAAACTGTGTTACAGCAATCGACGCCATCCTCACGAAAACAATAAAATTTATTTACATTATACCTATGTTGAAGCTTACAAAGTGTTTGTATGTGTGTGAAATAGATGTGTGTGTTCAGTTAAAGTTCGTTGTACAGCTCTTTTTTACTATTATTAATATTTAGGACGAAGCTAGAAGCTAAAACTAGTCAGAAATAAAAGTGAAATCAAGGATACAAGCCCTCTTGACGACCGATGAGATGTTTTACACTTCTATGACAGCATATGACAATATTTACACAACCTCGATTCATTCCGTCACAAAATAGGTCATGAAATAAGTGAGATATACGACCATTATACGACCAACGAAAATAAAGTTCCACTGAGTATATTAAAGAAATTAGACAAATTATATTTAGCTACTGGAAGTAATCCCGATAGTTTAGCATATGGGAGTCGTAACTGTCAGGTTTGATTCCCGGCACCTGTTGTTTTCAAACTCTTCGATTACGAGCCATTAGCAAAGCTCGAAGATATTTAATACTATTGAGTTTTATGTTCAACACTCTGAATAGTTGGGTAAGGTCATTGACTTTTGGAAATCTTGGAATTGTGACTTATGTTGTTGTACTGTATTAGCCTCATTTTTTTAAAATTACCCTCATTAAAAAATAGTGTTTGTAAATGTGCATAAATATAAATCAGTGCTGTAAAAATAAACCAAACGAAGTTTATTATTAAGATTGAATCTAAAATGTGAAGAAGAAATAATATAATATTTTTGCACTAAACACAGATACTGGCAAAAATTATTTGAATAATTGGCTAAGTCCAAAGTAAAAGGAGATCAAATCAAACTTAGACCACTTACCTGTCTGCCAAAAGTGCTTTCTAAATAAAGCAATAAATAAGGAAATATATTTTTTAAATCTTAATAGAACGTGCAAAATCAGTGTTATGGAATGTTTAAATTCTTTGAAGAATAACCAATTCAACTGACCAATCATACATTGACAATCTATTCTAACCAATTACCTTAAAGACTCAATAGTTATCTATTGGTTAATTCAATCTTCGAATTCCAAATTCGAATTTCAACCGCGATACAATCAAAGGCCTCATCAAATTCCATTACGTACGAGTACATCTGTAACTTGTACCGTATCGTTTGCTCAGCTATCGATGAGAGCCGACAATCGGCGGTCGATTTGCGGTCACCAATACCCATTCCAGCCAATCTACGGGCACCATGGGGACTCGTTGATAAGGATCAGTAACGTTATGTGGTAGAACTGTACGTTCGTTTTATAGCTAATCTGAACCTGTTAAGTCTAATTGAGGGTTGGTTTATGCAAGGTTAACTTTTGATGGTCCTATTAGATGAGTAGGTAGGTGGGCCATAGACTAAAAGTCTAAAAGAATTTACTCTTTTTAATTTTTCAAGGTGAATTTAGGAGGCTCTTTGACAACTGTAGTCACATAATGGGGATTTTTGGGCGATAATCACAAGAAACGTGAAGAAAACTGCAAGTTAGTAATACTTAGGTATAAATTAATCTTATTATGTGTGAGAAATGCGAAACTTGTCAGTGTCATTGTTAAGAATTGCAAGTAAAAAAGAATAACAATATTTTTTTACGCGTATTCCCTCCCTAGCAATCGCGAAACGTGTCACAATAGAATCATTGAAAGTCAATAAAAAATATGAAATAGAAAATATGACCACTTTACAAGGAGTCAATGGCGCGAGGGTTGAGAATAGATGTATCTTTGTCGGTGAAACTCATCCGATTTCCGAACGAGCACCGATAGCGGAAGCGGCGCCCCCTACCGGATGTGCGTTGAGCGGGAAAATAGGCGGAAGTTTCGCGCCGGAGAGAAAAAATTCGGAAAAGAATCCCTCTGACAAATTTGCATTCGAAAAGGGCACTTTTGTGTGTTTTGCTCGACGATCGGTTGTAAATTTGTCAGATTGTCAATTCACAACAAACGCTCCACTCCGTCACTTTTGTTATGTTAATCTTTGTTTTCTTACACCGATTTTATTTTTCCGCGGTTGCACCACTTTCCCTAATCGAATTCGAAATTCAAATTTTTAACGGCCATCAAAGAAGAAAAAAGTTGAGATTCCAAATTCAAAGTTTCGTTTGTAGCGCGTAATTAGACAGGTGATTCGCTAATTCGTAAAAAGAATCCGTCTTAATTCCACCGCGGGGCCTATTCCGGCGATCGCTCGAGACTCGGGAGCGACTGTGGGAACGTCACGTCGAATAATCGGTATCCGCGCAAAAAGCGGCCCGTGAATGTTTTGAGATCAACCTTTTTATAATTGCGGACGTCTAAATTGATTGACAGTTAATTTTGAGCTTTCTTACCTCGTAAGAAAGCTATATTTTGTTAATCTAAATATTTATTTAATCTAAGTGATTAAATTTGATACCTATGTAGGTATTTTGCTATTAAAAGTGCTTACCAACTTATAATTACGAATTCTTATGTAGGTACAACACAGAAGCTTGGTAGCTACAAATTAACAAACTTTCGGGTGCATTTCAGCAACCCTTTCCTTGAAAAACTTTCTTTTGCCTTATGCAACTTGCTATATGGATCGCTAAATTACTTCAACGAAAATTAAATCATACTTGCAAAAGAAAATATCTCAAATTTTGGCATTTTTTTATTGTCACATAATCTGACAGTCATTACGCAAACATGAAACAAGGATCAATATCGCATACGTTATCAATAAGTGCGTAAATCATATCCCAGTTGATGACGTGCGCTGTGCGCTCCCGGCCGTGGATGCGCGACGAGGTCAGGGCCGAACGACGCGTACGCACTGCGCGCGCGCATATATCTACAGATGTGTACAGTGCGCTGAACATTCGTATTGTAAGAATGCATTCTAAGAGTTGAGGCACCAAGTTTATTGTAAACACTGGTCTATAGCGAACTCATATTCTTCATGATTAAAATCGATCACCATATGTGACTTTCAGCGCGTAATTAATGTGAAAAAGAAAGAAATCGTGAAATTCAATTTTGTTACAATGCCTAGGTGAAATCGTGGAATTCAATTTTGTTACTATCCCTATTGGTTTTGATGACGACGGTAAAATAAAAATAAAAAAAATAAATGCTTCTAAAACTGAGTTTAGTTTAAATTGTGATGGAAATATTCATGTTTAGGAATCTTAAAGTCCAATAAGTGCAAGCGCAAGTGACCGCTCAGTCGGCGACATCAAAGCGACGCGAGCGCAATTTTGACAATTAAAAGGCTGTGCATTGCGCGCATCGCCCGTTAACCAGCACTCGTTGCAGTCGCGTGTCCTTGCCCGGAATCTCAAACGCAGAAACCCACTTTTTTCCAATAGGAAACCGGTCTCATTTGTACCCGTACTTTCAAGCCATTTAAAACTTTTTATTTGTACAAATTTCTTCAGTAATGTCATGTGTAACACGGTAAAACTTATGCCTGTCTCTCTCTCCCTCTTTAATAAGAAACGTTCATATAATAAAAAGAGAACGCATCACTTCTCGGTCCATATTTCACATTACAAAATGTCATTTTACGATCATCTGATTCTGAATTACGTACCGCAATCAACGTCCCATAACGATACTGTAAATTTTTACGACTGTGTTTTCATCAAATCGTATATAGGTAATAAAAATCATCAATTTGTTGTGTATCTATATATTAGTTGAAAAAAACCTATCGTTTAGTTTTAAACCATCGTAAATTAGAACTTTCGGTCGTAATATCGAATTTTTAATGTGTAGAATTCTTTAGTAGAGTTACGTGGCGAGTGCCGGTCTCGAATAAGTCAAGATTTTATTGGTCATAAAAATTTAGGACCACTGGTAGGTGACTCTATTCTTCGGATCGATTTTACTTATCGGATATTGGACGATTATGACCGAAAAAATGGTTTTAATTAAAAGATTATAATCGTCTTATAATCGTAAATTGTATGAGCGGGACCATATAAATATTTGTCAAAAAACTCATTTCATAATAAATATATGATCGGTGATTTCGACGAAACGCGTTTAATAAGCATTAATATAAAAAATGAGCTGATTAATTTTATTCTACCGTATTAAAATGTAAATAGTCGACTTCCTATCAACGAGTTATAAAGATCTTAAAACAAGCATTTTCAATATCTTCATAGACTGTCTTGTAAAAATCACATGTTTGCACGAAGCAATCTCACAACTCTCAGTGAATCTCACATCTCGAAACGTCGTCAACAAAGTGCTCCGAACTAAATCGAGTTCAATTGACTAACGATTGATTATTCAATCAAAACAGATTGATCGGCATTATCGGATAATAGGTGGACAATTGAGGCGGCCGAGTGCAACGTCGGGGCGGGATCACGACACAGCGGCGTGCGCAGAAACTTAACAATACGAAATCACCAATATTTTAGCATTTGCTACGAGTTTGAAAAAGTCATTTGACTTTTAAGACGTTTTATTTAGCGAATGTGCAATAGTTTTAACATAACAAACATGTCATTGTGAACCGCAATTTGATGACTTGATTTATGCCAATAGCCTCTGACATCAAAACCGGTTAGAGTCATTAAACTGCTGATACATTTTTGAAATTAGAATCTACGACAATTGTCGAAAAATTACAATAATTACCCCCATTCGAAATTCTAAAATGAAATTCGAAAATAGAATTCAAACTTTTTTTAAACACGGGAATCAATAAAGCACGTTCGATTTAAAACTGTTCGATGTTCAAATCGCAAGGGGCGGGAAACAAAGATGTCTCACTTAGGGACATCGAACGTGATCTGTTTGCGAAAAAATACCTTTAAGCACCTCTTTACCTGTACCCGGGCCCTCGGAGGGGAGCGGAGTTTTCTTTTGAACTTGTAAACACAGGCTGAAAGATGTCGGAAATCTTTGCGGTTAAACTTCGATTGCCTTTATTTGTTTCACTTTGTTACTTTTCGTGTTTGTAAGAATTCGATCGAACGTGCTTTTACCCACGTCTTTAAATTTAAAACATTTCGTCTGGAAAGTTGGCAGTTATAAAAGGATTGTTGATCATAAAAATTGTTTGAAATAAGTTTTTTTTAGCCACCGACGTTGAAATATTCAGTGAAGTAATCGCGAATTGATTTAATTGCAAGACATTACACGCTGTTAAAATCTTAGGATTACAGGTATGGTATGTACAAATGTATTAAAGTACTTTGCAGCTTTTTGTTTAACTACATAAAAGTATAATAACAAGATTTCTACAGAAAGTATATAAGTTGTGTCCAAAAACACATAATCACTAAAATACCGCATCGTTTATGGTCGTAGCGCGATGCGTTAATTTCATAATACGCAGTCCTGTGCAAGATCATTGTCTTTTGGCTTTTGCGGAACATTTTAAAAATTACGTTTCGTTACGATATTTTACTCACTACGTTAAATGTTATGATTTTTAATTCTTATTTAAACTTTTAAATTGCACTGTTGAAGGGTTAAAATTATATTATACAAAGTTTTTTGAATTTTGTCACGAATCTAGAAATGTGAAGGGGAAGTGCAGTGAATATAGTGTGCAGTCATTTTATATTACAATAATGAACAGTAGCTCATGCGGAAATATTAAAGATTTTTTTTGTAAAAAAATGTTAAGTATAATTTAATGTATTTTATTATAAATAATTATTGTAGAGTTAAATGAATTTTCTATGAGGTTTTTTGTTATGAAATTAAATTATGTAGGAATCAGCTATTCAGGTGTGATATACACGCACGGTATAACATGCCTACTGCAACTGATAATTATTGGAAGTAAATTAATTTTAATGGCTGAAGTATCTCATTAGCTTTGTTTTAGACTTATTTTATCATAATGAATATTATTATAAATATTTTATTGCATTCCATGATACAGGTTTTTGCGAACCTACCATTTTTATAAAGTTTAATATAACAAATTATAAAATGTAGATATAGGTTTTTGTTGATAGTAGGTACCTTTTTGAAAGAAAAAAGAACCCGTTTTAAATCATCAATCATTATTGAAATTTGTTATTTTATTGTACACTATCTGCCCCGCGCAACTTCGTCTGCGTAAATTTTCGCCGTTTTTGCAACAGCGTTAGCGTGATGTTAACTAGCCTTCCTCGATAAATGGGCTATCCAACAGTACATTTTTTTCAATTCGGATGAGTAGTTCCTAAGATAACCGCGTTTAAACAAACAAACAAACTCTTCAGCTTTATAATATTAGTATACTTACTTAGATTTTATAAAGCTGAACTTTTTTATTAGACTTTGTGGTAGATAGCTACCAAAAAATTTAATAAAAAGTGTCTTATCAAAAATCTGTCAATAACTTTATTTTCACCTCAGAAACACGTTTCCCCATAAATGGGTAAGTGCTAAAATGTTGCCATGGTACATTTATGGCGGTGCGTGAGGGTGATGTTTGCCTGTCGATGCTAATCAATTTTATAACTCTACAGGGTAGGCAGGGGTGTACGGGATTACAGATTGTTTGAGTGATCGTAGATTGATACTAGAATTGATTTCCTTGAACATGTTGTAGAATTAAATTTGTGGAGAGAATGGTTTGGATGTTTTTATTTGTTTCCGTGTTTGAGTATTGTTCATATCTCCTGTTGTTTCTTACTAAAGTAAGACTTGGATTGTTCTGTAGTTTTAATCAGTTACATTGGAATAAAAATTGAGTTTTTTTTTAAATATAGCATAGGACCAATTTTCAGTCTGAATATCCACAGCAATTTTACTACTTTTCAACCGAAGCTAAAGAAAAAAAAGTGAAGCACCGATAACTAAAGATGCTTGTTCAGTGTTCTTTATTTTGTCTCCTAACTGTTTCATGATATTAAAAAGATACAAGTAGAAGGAAAACCTATGCTAAATCTAAATTGCAAGTCTATATATTTCTTATTCTTTTCTTTCAAAGTATAAATATGTCAGTTGATTTATTTTTGCAATATTGTCTCCAAATGTTTTATAGCTAGCAGACTCATGCCATCTTGTAATTTTACACCCAAACATGGACTTGTCAATTTTGTTCGCTTTCGTCAAAAGTTTTCTGTTTCTTTCGTCATAGCTCCCTTTTATTGGCATATATCAAATATGATCTATGTGTGTTCGTGCTTTTGAAGGGTTGCACTCAAGTTTTTTTGTTATACCGTTGACATGTTTCTGTCGTTTATTTCAAAACTCATTTTTTTATTCTTCTAATATTTTGATTGAGACAACATTACTTAATCATGCTTATTTCTAATGCATTACAGATTGCCGAATTTAACCTTAGATTATTGTGAAGTGTTAATAACAAATTTAAACTGACCCATTAAGTAGTTTCTTGTACTAATTTGTATCACTTTGTAGTGTTTCTAGAAATGTATTCTCAGTAATTTTATTGTCTTTGTCTCGAAAAAGAAAAATACTCGCATATCTTTATGTACCCGAAAATGTAGACGAAACTCACGTCCTCTCGACAGCCGATGGTAACAAATTAATTATTAATTTGCACAACGAACGAGGGAACGCGCTCTTTTTGTTTTCTAAATTCAAAATTCATTGACGTTCTAAAGTTGAATGTGTTCGTTTTTTAAAATAATTTGTTTACGCGAGACATTGTTAACGTTTAGAATAGTGACGAGTAATCACCTTTAATAATAATAAAGTCATTATTGCTCGACATTGACTTTTCTTGAAGTTTGACCTTCTGAACGTCTTTCGACAATAAGTTATTGAAATGTTTTTAATATATTTGTTAATTGTCGAAATGTTTGATGATGGTGTTAATTGTTAAACATTAAAGTAATTATAGGTACTCACTGTATTTTCTCATACCTACGGGAAGTTAAATTACCTGTAAAACATAAAAACATTGTTAGAAATTTTTTTAGACGATCTTTTAATTTATTCTTACGAGGGGGCATTGCTTTTATTATTGTAAATAATAATAAAGGATTATTATGACGAAGTAGAGCATGCGGGCGTCGCCATAAAATTATAACTATTAAATATTACATTATTCGCTTTACGATTCTTGATTCATTTTAGTGCCAACATAAAAGTTGTATTGAATTATAATAATTCGTTATTATATTCTTTTGATTTTTCTTTAGTAAACTATAATGATGGCCATTTGATATTTTATAAGTAAATATATTGTGAAATAATAACAACGCTAATTACCTCTTAAACTTGTTTTCAGTATAGACAGTATTTTCGTAATGAAAATGATAAAGATGAAAATTTTAAAAGTTTGAATTAGGTACCTTAATCATTTTGGTAAAAAGTTGCATTTTATTAACCTCAAATTTTCCTAAAACCGAGAGTGTCTAACTGTTTAAGATAATTCTTTTTCATTTCATATTTTTTAGAGTCTGACGTAGATATTAAAATCCTAAGGCGGCTGTCTGATTAACTCAATCTCATAATTCGCTTGCCCATTGGCAGGTGACCTGACTGCGTTAGACCTACCTGCTCGACTCCTGCGCATAACCAAACAAACCTTTAATTATCGACACGTTAATCGTCCACCGCCCTCAGGAACCGATGACATTCATAAAAACATTTTATTTCACTATAAATAACAATAAAAACAACATAAAATAGTTTACTTGGCCGTGATCAATACCAACCATTTTACTACCATTTTATGACTCGCCGATGGAAGCCGAAATGCCTAATTTGAGTTCATTAAGTGCTCGAAAAACAATAAAATTATATTCAACAGGATAAAAAAAATGTTCTCCCTAGACGTAATCTGTGTAATGAATCGATATATTTACATATAAAAAGCTTATTTTCTGGTTCTAGTTTTATGGCATAAAACATATAGAATGTTTGTTACTTATTTAGTAATGTTACACCGTTATTAGTTATAGTATTACCATAAAAGGTGTGAAATGTATGATATATTGATTACTCCATTTTATTAAAAAAAAATACACATACCACGTAAGGGTACGAAAAAATCTAGCGCTATAAAACAAAACGCATCAAAACCCAAATAATTTATGCGTTTTTGAACGCAAATGTCAGACCTTAAGACAATGGTTTTTTTCCACAAAACAACACGCAACATGTCAATAAGAGCTGGCTGGAAAAAATAACCCCTTTTAAATTTCGAATCGATCCTTTCACACTTGGAACAAGCGGCCGCGACGGTTGATTTCCGTTCTTAATTCAAACAGAAGCTTCTTTTAAATAGGTTTTATTTCTTTTCGAACAGTGAATGAACATAGAGTGCGGAACTCAATCGGTAATTTGAATACCGAATCAGATTCGGATTTCGATTATAGATTCATTCGATAAGTGACCTCGTTTAAAGGATATTGCTTATTTTATCGATCGGGCTATTCAATGATTTAATTAAAGGGTTTTCATTTTAAACTAATTTTAAACTCAAATGCTTAGTAGTGCATTTAATACTAAAGTGAATAAGTACCTACACCGATATTGCATTTTAGATTTATCGATAGTCTCAGCAAGCTTATTGATTACGAAACGAGGAGTCAGTCCTATATGTCAAACCACATCGAGCGGATATAACGTTTAATAATCTTTAGATGGTAGTATGTTATCTATCCAATACATAATTTCTCATTAGTGGCATTAGTGGCAACATTGCTTTTCAAGCTGGAATAGTCAAAAAAGTGTCATTCGTTAAACTCTTCAATAAATAACGTGCGAACAGGTCCCCGTCGTAAATTTCTTAACGTTCAGAATGTATCCGATCACGAACCCGGTGTGACTTTCATTGGATTAGAAAAATAAAATCTATAAAAACTCATAAAGTGCTCATAAACACGAAGGAGGTAATAAAAAACAGTCCGATGTCGTCTCTCAGCTGTCGCGCGCTATTTCCGAACGAAACGGCATTCAAAAATCGAACTCCATCGAACCACGAGGGGGATATCGTTACGATTTTAAAATTAGAACATTCTTTTATTTCTTTTAACGTTTTCATTTCGTGTTATTGCTTATGTCCTGTTCGTATTGAGCAGTGTCTGAGTGACGTCATTTGACATGATTTTCACATTCAGGAAAGCAATAAAGAGTGGTATTTGCGCGGAACACCGCTATTTGCTTCAGCATTTTGTAAAAAAATATTAGATTATTTTTGTTTTTAATTAATCACTAATAAGAAAGATGTGTGACTAATGTTTCCACGTAATATAATTGCTCTGAATATTCATTCAATTTTATTGACGCTAAGGCAGTTTTTAAACTATGAGGGAATACCATATTACTTTTCATACAATGAAGATAAAACCTTATCTAAATGAACAATACCTATAAGACTTCAATTGTGGGTTTTTCTTTCGTAAACGGTTTAACTTCTATTATAGTTATTATTATATTAAAAATTAATACTTCATAATCATAAATTCATCAGACCTAAGAGATTACTTTTAGATATTTATGTATATTTTTATCAGTGAATTCGTACATCAAGGGAAATATGAAAGCCGAATGTTTTCGTAAGTAAAAGCGTCATTATCCCAAAAACACGTGCCAAGTGGGTGAGTGTCAATGAAACAAAACACAATGTATTGTATTTTTAGACTATTTTTATTTAAATAATACTTTGTGAAAGAAATTAATGTCATAAAAACTGAATTTATTTTAGAGACCGTTACAAAATCGGTTACAACATCGCTCCATTTTACGGAATGTTGGAGATTATTTTTTTTATAGCGTTACACGTGTTCACACTATAGCTGAGACATTGTTGTCGCGATTAAAGATGAGTGAAATGAAACGTTCTCTTTGAAATTCTTAGTATTTCTAGATGAATGGTGGTGAGTCAAACGACAAGCGAAATTCGAATCGCTGTTCGGAATTTGAAAATTTTAAATACGAATTTATTCGGTCAATGTTATTTTAATTGTCTATTGTGACAATAATCTATTGGATAAATGTTTTTTTTTATAGATTAGATGGCGTCGCATGGCGTCTCTAGTATTGTGCATATTAAATTATTATGAATAATTAATACAGTCATAAAAATATGAATTCCGTATAATCGGCAATAAAACTGGATTCGGTCGGACATGATTAATAAAACATATTTTATCGATTTTTATAACTTTATAAATAAAATATAAATAATTAAATGTTAAGCTATATTATTGCGTGTTACGTTATTTCTTATTTATCGGTAACACATTGATATGCTATCTTAAATAAGCTATTTTTATTGGCAACCTGTTTTTAATTAAGTTCTGTTTAGATGTTTAGGTATGCATACATATATTTGGGTAAGTAGGTATATAATATAAATCTTATAATATCTTAGGACAACTTACATAACGCCATCACCAGACAACTGTTAAACATACTTATTTCTAAACATATACATATTATACCTAGATAAATTACACTCAGACACAGAATAAACCATTGTGCTCAACATACAAAGTTTTACCCTGGGTGGGGATCGAATCGACCACAAAAAAAATAAAGTTACTTATTGTATGGAATTAATGAAAATGTCAAATATGTCACCAACTTATCATAAGTGTGTTCTACTGCTTTAAGTGAATATTACTTTGACTTTGAGTTAGACATTACTCTAAATAGATCTTTGTTGTTTTAACTGTAGGTACTTCGTTATGACTAACATCATGATTAGGGTTTCAGAATTGCAATCGAATATTCAAATCGAAATGTACTAATATTCGAATAATAAGCAAACTATTTAGAAATATATCAATCAAGTTCATATCCTAATTCAATTTAAATCGCTGTCCTAGTTGTATCCAATCACTTCGAAGGCCTTACAGATAGTTCGCACAAATGCCCGACGTCCGTTACATCAATGTACACCGAATGACGGTCCGACACTACAATATGAACAGATAGACACGATTCAGACACTAGTTTATTGATTCCACGGATAGTTATACTGATTCCATAGAAACCATATTTCTGGCTGAAATTTACTTATTTTTTTCAGTGGTGACGTGTGTAGTTTTAGGTTTAATGTGCCCTAAAATTTGATCGAATTATCCCGTTTTAAGTTTCATGTCAAGATTTATATACTAGTGCTTTAATTTTAAATTATGGAACACATAAAATTTTGTATTTCGATCATTAAAATGCGTCAGTATTATGACATAATATCTTAGTTACGATAATCGCCCATCACTAACTCAGAATATACAAAAATAATCCCCGCCCACGTCCATAAAAACAAAAAGAAAAATTGTTAAAAGCGCAAATAAATTTAATATTACCAATCTCGAAATGTTTCGTAACGAAAATCATTAAACTGACAAACATCGTAAAGTGGCGACGAAATAGAACGCGTTCGTCGGTTTATATTTAAAATTAAGAATACGACATATTTTTAAAAGTTCGAACGGCGACATTTAAAACTAATCGCTGTTTTCGATTCCCGCGCGTATTTTGAAAGAGTTCGAACACGGGCGGGGTGTTCTAAATTTGAAATGTTTTCGATTTTCGAACGGCTGCCGGGATGCGTCAATGGTACCGTGAAAAATTGCGCGAGAATTATGAAATGCGTTTGTTTCTTATTTTTTTTATTATTGTCTTTGGTGCGTGGTGACATGGCGATTCATCATAATTTCTTATAATTTGTAATTGGTGTCCCATGTGCGTGTTTCTGAAGTGTTGATAAAGGGCGGGACGACACGTGAAGAATTTTAAACTTTCATAAACTGTTTGCTTACAAGTCAAACAAAATGTCAGACATAAAAAAAATATAACGAATATCCTATCCTATCCATGTATGTGTATCATTTCCTGTTAACGAGCACTGTCTATTATTTGGAAATAACATCTATCAAGACATGAGTGTAGCCACAAAAACATACAATTGGGAAAACCAAATGACACAAACTTTATAATGTTAACCCTCATAAAGTACCTACCTAATTGTTTAAATACGTGCTTTGAATACTTATAACATGATATTAGAAAGTGACGTCAGAGTTCAAGACTTATCCTGATCTATGACATCACGAATTTCACCATTCAAAATGGGCATTCGTAATATTTTAGATTGCAACATTTTCTGACATAAATAAACCAAGTGTTGAATAAGTAGGTAATACTTTTTTTTAAACCGTTATCTATCCGTAAATTCTTTGCTTAATCTTAGTCAGACTCAAAATGAGATAGTGATTCTACTTTTATATATGCGCTAAGTACTTATTCCTAGTTATGCATATCGATTCATCAATATATATGTACACAAAATGAGGAGAATCCGAAGACTTCAGTGAATTTCATATTATGCTCTTAGGTGAATTTTGGCTCTCCCCCCCCCCCCATCCAGACTAAAATGATTATTGATTTCTATGACTGTACTTACCCTCCACTGTACTTACTTTTCCAGTACTGGGAACATATTAAGGATAATTTTATTAAATAATAAACAAATAAACTTTTACACTTAACGTAGGTCTAAGTACCTAGTTCTAGTCGGATATATTTCCCTAAGGTTTCTTTGATATATGAGCGGTATCTATCGCTGGTCCAGCGTTGTTATGAAGTCATTTCTCACAGTAGTAGTGGTAGCGAGCAATTCTAGCTGCGATGGCGATGCGTATCGCCGCGAACAATGGGCGACTTCACTCGGTACCGACAGCAACATACGCGGGAAAGTTTTGCTTAAAAACTATAGTATCTAGCTTTTTGCACGTATTAATGTAGATAGGTGTGTCTACTTAATTAAGGTATTTTGGAGGATTATTTCTTTTCTTTTTGTAGATGAGTTTCAATCAGTAAGTTCAATTTTATCTGTAAGTAGTTGCAATTTGTTTCTCCGTCGCACAAAATTTGTTGCATTCATCTGTTATGCAGTGAGCCCCTACGGTGAATTACGATCCGTACATTCTTGTGCCTCTGCAGTAGAAACACTATGAGACAGGTTTTGTGATTTTAAAATAAGAATTTGATGTCAAATGATTAGTAAGTAACAATTAAGTAATGTCACTATAATTTTTTGCTTCATTTTGATAACATTTAGAAGATTCACAATTACATCATTTCATTTTAATTAAAATGACAAAGTGTTTTAAAGTGACATCTACAACTTTGGACACAATTTATATCGAAAAAGTCTTCTTAAATATAATTACTTATTAATTTACTATCCATACCTTACTACAGTCCATTAAGTATTTAACAAAATACAGCGCAATAACATCGTTATCGATGAATTTCGCAACTTGCAATGAGTTTTACAACAAGAAACTTTATATTTATCTACAAATCTCGTAAACAATAAACCTTTGTTACAATCATGCGACTTTTTTGCTGTCGGTACACGCCATATTGCAGTTCGATAGCGATCTGTCAAACATGAATGACATTTCAGTCAAACTCGTTTATTCGCACGCAAATATTGACAGCACACCTCTTTATTCCCATAGAAATAAGGTGATAATTTGCTTAGCAAGTAGTTTTATGAGTGAATTTGTAAAGTGGTGTTTGACGTATAAATAGTTCTCGCTTAGGTAAGTAACAGGTATTTTGCTAAATGCTAGAATTTCTAATGGAAAGGTTTAGGTTTATGGCGTTTATGTTAAGCATATTATTTCTTAGATCTGATGGTTAGGTATATGTGCAATAAATGCTCCTCCTGCATTATCTACATATAAGTACATTAGTTACAATTATATATCTACTACTATTATGATAAAATACAGAATTAATAATAAACTATTATAGAATTTTATAAGCTACGGGTCTTAATCGCGTAAATATTTTATTTTAAGGCTAAATTGAGTCTACCCGTGACCACGGCCGTTGCAATACGGTCGAAACGTCAGTCAATAAACAAAGGTATTTAGGCTTAAAATAACATATTTATGCGATTAAGACCAGTAGCTTATAAAATTCTATAATGTGTACAAATCGCGAAAGTTTACGAACATATAATAATAAACTACTTAGTAGGTAAATATATGAAGTAGAAAAAATCAATGGAGTAGAATATGTACCTATATTTAATTGTAAATATAATAGGTACATTATAGATCAATAAAGGCATTCAGCGCCTCCTTTATTTAAATCCAAAAAATGTTAACAAGTACCTTCTGATTATAAATGTTTTCTTTTAATAATTTTCATTGCCTAACAGAACAAATTACTTAGATAATAATATATCAAAAATAGCTGAGCACCTCACTATGGGACCAAAGCGTCTTTTCCATCTCAAAAATCGATAACTTTTTTGTTTTGTGACATATCTTATTGAAATTTTGTGCACGTATTTTTGAATATTGAGGCTATAAAATAAATGAAACACCATAATTTTAAAAATTATATTTATTTAATAAAAGCAGATTGAAAATCAAGTTATGCGAAAAATCATACAAAAAAAGGTAGTGGTGTTACAAAAGTAATTAATGTTATATTGTTGCATGAAATACGTTTAAAGCTAAATTATTAGTAATTAAAAATAATTATTTACCTAATATACATAAAAAAGTCGTGTTAGTGACATCATTTATAACTCGAGAACGGTTGAACGGATTTTAATGATTTTAAATTTGTTGAAATTGTCTCCGCCTAAAACATAAAGTAATAAGCACCTGTTTGTTAATTTTCAATACCTATCTTACTCATCATTTGTGATTACCAACAAATCTTTAGCTTCGTCAAACAATTCTTTAGATATTATAAAACTTGGTTTATTTAAGCTAGATATATAGGGATCAGAAGTATACAACAAAACATGCAGAACGTCTTCGTTTGTAGCTGACCTGGAACACTTTCGGGCGTGATGTAACCTATACCTCTTATAATCTTTATTTCGAGCTTCCTGAGCATCTTCGGATAATTGCCTTATAGGCAAAATTGCAAAATGCTCTATTACTTTAGCACCATGTATCAGTATTTTATGGACTGAAGACGGCATGTAATACCAGTTATATTTACTTACATACAACTGCGCGGTTGTTAACGTATATTGTCCAAATTTTTCAGGTCTACCTCGATCACCAGAAGTGTTTATATCGGCATTTTCAGATGGTGTATCAGTTGAAGTGCTGCAAGTATTCAATGCTACTTTAAACTCACCATTTAACCAATCTGCGTTTTGACTCTCAAAACGGTCTCGTTTTCTTTGAGCTTTCGTCCATTTCTTGTAACAACTCGATATCAAATCTTTTTGAATACTCTGTATTACAGCATTTATGTCTGTTGGCGATAATTGAAAGTTATCCAACAAATATTTTTCAATATCCGAAGTACTTTTTCCACTTATAATTTGACCACATAGATCGCGTCGAACACAAACGAATTCACTCATTTTTATATTTTGTCAATAAGTTGTTACTGAGTTGAAGTAGCCAAAACACTTTAACGAATATGCTGAAAACACGAGTATATAAAGGACCCATCTATTAGTACATTGTGCATGCCACGATTGATATCTGCAGTTCACACCGTATTGGTGTAACCAATACTGATTGTAATAAATTACCACAAAAGATAAAACACTTCCTCAACTATAAAGTTCTTCATGCCTGTGGTTAAAGTTATCACTGCGAACAATTGTCCCATGGGAAATATTTTTTGATTAAAAATGAGTAGGTACCTAATAATTTATTTTAATGTATGTTAATATCTTACAAATTATAAAAAAAAACCGTAATCACGTTAAAATTCAATTAATGAACAGAAAAAAGAAAAGTCGTAATTTTAAGCGATTTTTTTTCCTTCCCTATATTTACATTTTGGTCAACAGCTCATTTTCGCGCACCAATGACGCAGGTTTTTTTTAAATGCTTACATTTATGAGTAGTTAAGGCATCTAAAAATGATATTAACTCGACATCGGCAGCTTTCGGCAAATAGGAAAGCTCCATTTGAAATTTAAAAAAACAAAAATTTTGGTCATGTTACAAAAAAAATAAAAAAAAATAATAAAAAAAATATTTTCAATAAATACATAACGTATTACTAAACTAGGGTTTCTAAGCTATCTATTGATGTATATACACACATATACTTTCTTGGAAAACTTAAAAGTAATCGTGAGCTCAACTTTCAATATCGGTAATTTCTTTTATGTAAAAATATCCAAGTCCAATATTTGTGAGTGATTATTAATATCTAAAACCAAATAACTTCAAATTTTTAACTTTATGTCTGATAGATCATCTATCTGAGAGTATGAAACCATGAATAAAACATTGAAATTACGATTTTCATCGTAACCATTTTTGAGATGGTAAACACGCTTTGGTCCCACCTTTCCGATTTATTATTATTTATTAATAAAAATCAGTAACATAACATCTGCAAGGAATACATGTTTTAGGGTTAAGATTACACAAATATAGACCACAAAAAACCCTTCTATTTGAGTTCGCCATTAAAATATTTGATATAACGGTGGTATTTTTGTCAAAGTAAGGAAAATCTATTTTCGTCTAAACGCCGTCCACAAACATCGAGAAGGCGGGCAGTTATCGAGTGATCGATACTCTCGATAATTTAATTAAATCGAATGTCGCTAAGAACTCGATCGAAGTATTCGTCTCCTCGTGATATATGACCAAACGTTAATACGATTTCTAATGAAATCCTCTAAATTATCAGGCATTAGCTTCATATTTATCACCGCTCGATATCTCAGGGCACTCTACATAAAACTTTACGATTGGTTATTTTAGGAGTAAAGAGTACCCAATTAACCTTTTAAGTTTGTGCGACATCACTTAACTGTCTGTTACTGTAATGGTATCGTAAATCACCCACACTAACCATTTGTATCTGTTAACCGATTCGTTATCGATACATTAATCGATATATCCATATTCGATTCATTGATAACCATAATCGATTAATTACGTGTCGAATTGTCGATACCACCACCGAACGCACGTTAAGAATTCTTAATTCGAATGTGTTCGTCAAAATTAATCTCTAATTCGTGTCGTGTTTGTTTTGAATTTGGAATGCAGAGGCATTCTATATTCAAATTTTTGTGTTCCACGTTTGAATGTGGTAATGATGTTATTAAAGTTTGAAGTCATAGAGTATTCATTATTCTTTGTTTTTATTGTTAATTGTGAAGAAATGTAATTGTAAATAAATAGGTACGGTTGTCAAAAGTTCTGAAGGTGGTATCGGTGACCTTCGGAGCTTCCCACACAAATTTATTAGCTATATCTAGTAGATGTTGTCTAGTACAAAGCGTCGCATAAAAATATCAATTTTTCAAAGTCTGCTTACAAAAGAGGTAGCAACTAGTTCAAGGTTCTATACTTAGCTATTACTGAGCTCCATAGGCCGTTCATTATGTGGTGTTTAGAGCTGACACTGCCATAAACGGAAATCGTAATATCCAGCGATTATCGAACGTATTAACTGCACTGAGTGTTACCTGAACTTGAGCGTAGCCATCTGTTTTGTTTTTGTTATTTTTTTATATAGAAACCGTAGTTTATTGAACTGAATTGGTAGGTAATCTGTTTAAGTTCATATTTAAATTCTATTCTTTTAACGAAATCTTTCTATAAAGACTATGAAAGTTAATTCTTTAAAAGCATGTGTGGATTATTATTGGAATATTTTATTTATTTATTTATATCCTATTAAGGCGATTAATTGCGTACCTAAGATACGAGTAATAACATTGTTTTATTGTAAATTGTCTATTTAAGTACTTAACATTCGATTGTGAAATAGAAATTAGTGAATAAATCGTTTATAATTAAAAAATAAAGCCTTAAATGTAAATACTTGCAATTTCAAAATGAGATAGAAAAAAAACGCGTGTTAAATCATTTATTTAATACTTTATATAGTGATGTGCATACCAGTAGTCAATGTTAAACCCTCATCGACCATAGAAGTGCATTCCCAATAGAAACGTGTCGATACGTCCCATTCATGCCAGTGTTTACAAACACTCGTACTAGACTCGACTAAACACGCGAGCCGGCGAGTGGGAAATTAGTTGAAACCAGTTGAAAGCGGTTAAGATTATGTTAATGAGTATTGCGCTCCGGCGGGATGCTACCCGTGTTCGCCATTGTTTAAAGTTTAGTCGATATTTTGGTAATCGATTTGGCAGGTTTTTTGTTTTGGAATTGCTAGGGTTTCTTCTGAAAGTTGCAATTGTGTGGTATTTGAAATGTTATTTTTAGGGATATTGATTGTTCAATATTTATTGAGCAAGTTCTTATATGATTGCCTTACATAAAATTTGCCATTGTTTTTGAACGAATTGTTAGCAAAATGTAAGCAACAATTATTATTGAAACAAATCATAATTCGGAGTCTAATATTCAGTCCACGTGATAATTTCAATACAATGTAAAATAAAAATGAGTATAAAATATATACTAACGACAGAAAAACGAAATAAACTCGTCTATCATAAACGACATTTACAATTCTTATATTTTCTTATGACGCATTTTGATTTTGGAGACGTTCCCACCACATCTGAACAACCGACCACATGGAAATACCAGTAATAACTTATCATCACCACGGAATAATACCCTTTATCCGCTTGTAATAAAGACGAGATTAGAGTAAGTAACATTTGTATCTCCGTGTTAACTGTGTCGAAGACTCAACATTCATGTCTCGAGGCATTCGCCTATACCTAATAACCATCAATGATCGGGCCGATTGTGAAAAATATCATTAAAAAACCATCAGCGCTTGATGATTTGAATGTTCCACAGATGATTCGTGCGGCTGGCCATCAACCACAATCGATTCTTTATTTTTTCTTCGTATTTTTATTAAATTATCGAGTCAACGTCGTGATGCTCGCTCGTTTATGGTTCGCGGTTTAAGCGTTCGATTTTGCGCTACCGACTGCCGTTCCACCTTAAACTGCGTTTACGTTCTACAGAGATTTCGAAATTTTGAAATGTTTGATTACAGACGGTTGTAGTTGATTAGTTTGAGGTAATGATCGAGATAGAGAGGATCGATAGGTCACGCCCACTTATAGATATAGGGGGAGGGGCGCAAATCGAATTAGTGAGCTCGATGCATCGATTAGCCTTGAACGGATCAGCAAAAAACACGATTAGCCCCCAAAATCATTGACAGCCGAAAAAAGGTAACAACCAGCGGTTAATGGCGGTTTTTGTTCGAAATTCGAAGATTTGAATTCGTAATTTCAACCGCAAGGCGTTCGAATCATTTGTCAGTGACAATTTTTTGGTTGCAATCGATTTTTAAATACAGGTTACAGTTTTTGTTTGAGCCACATTCGCGCCGCAAAATTGTACGTTTTGGGGAGTTGGAGCTATTCGTTTTTGGTTAATAAGTAATGAGATAATTGGTGAAAACGGGTAAAAAATAAACATTAGACAGTATTCATTTGCTTTAGAGAAAAGGGAGAGTTGCATTTATTTTTATGGCGTCTACGTCCTTGCTGGCGTCACTATTCGACCCAGAACTGACGTGGCATGGGAAAGCACGCGATTTTTTGCTTTAAACGGGACACAGGACACATTCTTCGGGGCATCAAGGCTGTGGGAACCAATTGCATTCCGCTTCAGGCTCGTAGGGAAATGCTCTTTTTACGATCCGAACCGATACGATCGGCCGATGAATCGAGTCGATTAATTATGGCGTCGAAATTCGAATGTTTGCGGTGACGTTCCTCGGCCAGCACTAATTAACGTTCGGGATGCGACGTTCGAAGTTTAATTTTTAAATTTAAAGTTATTCTGGAAACGTATTACGAGTCTCGCTACTGTGAATAGTTTTTGCGCGTACATGTTATAGCTAGTATGCTACAAATGTAATTAATTACAAAGAATTTATTAGCCTAATTACAAAAAGAAGAATCAGTGAGAATTCCATACTCATAATTACTTTATTTCTTTACTTAATTAATTTTGTTTACATGGATTATGATAGCTACAAAGATTTATCAAGAAAATAACATGAGGATTTTATCGACAGCCTTTTGCCACTGAACGCTAAACGATGCATAAACCGATTGAATCTTCGACCTCATACAATTATAGTTTTATTATCAACCTCCTTTAAATATTGCCTTCATACAAATGTATTCAAATATATTATTACTAGCTGACCCGCGCAACTTCGTCTGCGTAAATTTTCCCTTTTTTTTTTTACAACATTTTTCATTGCTGCTCCGTTCCTATTAGTCGTAGCGTGATGTTATAACCTATAGCCTTCCTCGATAAATGAGCTATCCAACAATAACATATTTTTTCAATGCGGCCCAGTAGTTCCTGAGATTATCGCGTTCAAACAAACAAACAAACTCTTAGGGGGATGAAAAATAGATGTTGTCCGATTCTCAGACCTACCCAATATGCACATAAAATTTCATCAAAATCGGTCAAGCCGTTTCGGAGGAGTATGGCAACGAAAACTGTGACACGAGAATTTTATATATTAGATTTCTAGAATAAGGCTTTCTTGTGTTTATAAACGAAAGCGATTTAAAAATCACGTGAAAAATCATGTGTTCTAAATTCCATATTTAAAATATATTTGAAATCTATAGAATTCTAAATTTAAATGATGTCTGCTTCCCGTCTCCAGCATGGAGGTTTTAAACCGCGGTGTGGGTGGCTAATCGACAATTTACGACTATTGGTTTTGATAGTGATTGTACAAGTTTTACAACCAACAAATAACGATACATTGCACTATCAGGTACTTTAGATTGCAGAAAATAGTAATTGAAATTTTAATTGAATCGTATGCTTGATTACTTGGGGATTTGATTACTGATGGGATCGCGAAACCTTTAATTTTAACAGACAGCCATACTATTTTATAGGGGATGATAAAATACAAAACAATATAACCTACTACATATTTTTAATAGTTTTAAGATACCAGCTAGTAGAACTAAGACTGGGAGTTGGAGTGTGTCCGACTGCTACGCAAGAGGTTGTGGGTTCGATTCCCACACGGGACACCACTATGTGTGATCCACAAATTGTTGTTCCGAGTTTGGGTGTAATTTGTGTTTGTGACTTGTATGTTTGTAAAGTCCCCGACACAGGGCTTATACACAATTGCGGGACTCGTCTTAAAAAAAAAATGCTTGACATATGCCAATGAGGTCCGGGGCCTTAACACGTTGAAATTAATGTATTTTTTATTTATAAATAAAATTCCATATTTAAAAATACGACAAATAAAGGTTTAATTGATTAAATTCAAATCCATTATTTTTAGTCGATTATTTTTTAATAGCTATCCAGTCCTAAGACAGCAGCAGTTCCTAACTTAAGTACAAGTAAAACACATATTAATTTTAATGTGACTTTGGAACGTTAGTATTTTCCTCTTAAAATAGCCATTAAAAAAAGACCGATTGAGAAAATTCTATAAGTAATATTGATTACACTTTTAGTAAATAAATTGACTTTCGATATTTTACGATTGATTTTACTACGAATGAATTCAAAATTTATACCACTTTAATACCTGTGTGTTTTATGTTCAATAAGTGGCGCTTACAAGTCATTGTTTTTATTAGGTACGTATCTATTAAGTTGAAATTGCGAAATTTCAAATTGCGAATTATAGCAATACAATTACAAATGTTCTTATGGTACTCAAATAATAACGCAGGATTGTATTAATTAACGTAAATTATACTTTCCTATTTGTACAATATTTTTTTAAATCTATTTTAAATATTTGGAATATAAAGATTCGATACCTAGTATCTTTGGAATCTAAAAATAATATATACATATTTAAAAACAGAACACTTATTTGATGGAAAAAATGGTAAAACACATAATTATTACAAACATATTACAGTAACGGTTACTTTCCACAAGGTCCATAGACATCCATTATTAATGAAATACTCGCCTTAGTCCCTGTAATATATAATACTCGTAGTGACATTACACAAACACGCAAACACAACCTTAAAGCAATATTTATATGCAAACTAGTAGAGAAACATCATAAAATTAACTATGAAATTAAAACAAAACGTCCTTGCAGAGTTCTAATCGATAAGTGCAATTCGAGGCACGGAGTATGCAAATTTTAAATGTAAATATGCTTTTTAATCAATGTTTAAGCTTGTTGGTTCTCAAGTAATACTAACAATAGTATCGGGGGCCAGCATTCAAATGTGTTGTGTATCAGTAGGACGAATCGGTAGCCTCGGGCTTGCAATGTTCCCCGAACAAGAATGAATATTTATTTCGCATACACTTTAATATCATACTCTATTGTTCGTAATTTGTCGTTAAATGTCTCATATCTGAATCTAGAATGAGGATTTAAAATTAGAATGTAAATATTGATTGAAATATTAATTCGAAAAGAATTATGTACTACTGACCAGTATCGGTTTTAAAATGCAATCATTAAAATTTAAATTGGAAAATAAATATTAAAATTTGAAAATTCGAATTTATTGGATTAGAGATGGGATAAGGTATATTTTTGTACTTTAATATGATTATTTGAGTATTTTGCGATGGTTTCTGCATTATAGATGATTGTGTCTATTAATGTGAAGAATTACAAATATTTTTGGCTCCTTTATACAAATTCAAAACAGATTACAATAAAAGCAAATTAATGCAGATTTTAAAATTCATTTTACACGTAACCAATAACATTCTTCGTCCATATTCGCAATCCGCCATATTAGATGTTAATTCATACGTGTGCTTCATTCGAGATCGGCGTTATTATTCAATATTACACACATTAGATGATAATGGGACGTGCTATTATTGAATGGCGTTTGACGTTGCAATGTCGTGTCATAGATCACCAACCATTATATATAATCCTTCTGTTATTCTTAAGATACTAATAAGAAAATTAATCCTACTAATTATATAAGTACGAAAGTTTGTGAAGATGGGGGGATGTTTTTGTTATTAACATTGACAAAATTAAAATATTAACATTTATAATTTAACAATAATCGCACAATATTAACCCGTCATTGATAAGCATAATTATTTATTAGGTAATTCATTCACAAATAACGTTTTTAACCCATTCGCTGTGAAGAATAACTGGTTTCCTATTTCTACAACATCCTGTGGCCTTACTATTGATGATATGGATCTTTGAAGTCTTGCAATAGATCGCATCAGACAACCATTACTAACTATTGTATTCCTATAATTGTTTATTTGAAACCGTGAAGATGCCTTCTGAATTTAAATATGAAGAGTTCCTGTGATAGTAATTTCTATTAAATTAATAGTGTCATTTTGTCGCTTGTGCATTAGTCATTAGTATTATTGGGCTTTTTATAAATAAGGCCTCATAGGGATTTCATATATGTCGGTAAATTTGACAGCATTTTGGACAATGAAATGTGCGGTTGTAGTATTTATGAAATAAAATTACTTTAAAATATTAACATAAATTATTATAGTGCCTTTTTAATAGACACAAATATTTTTGTTGTTTTTTATATGAGTTATGATGTAACAAAATGTTGTTGATTTGCACCTATATCCTACTAAACATAGAGCTATTATCAATGTAAACTTGACAGTTTACATTGTTAGTAGCTCTATGTTTGATTTCAAACAATAAGCTATCATAATATAGCTATTTGCTAATGGCGATTCAAGACAGAACGGTCTGCCTATGTTACCTATATGACATAAAATCGCAGCAATTACCATACGAAACAATGGTAACAATAATCTCGATCGGGGTCGAGCGTCATGCGGCGGGTTAATTGTAGCTAATGTCTAACTATTAATTGATTTTGTTACATTGTTGTTATCGGTTGTGAATACTTAGGTATAAAGTGAACCCGTGTCGCGGTCGCAGGGTTATTTGAATTAATATAATGTTGTGATTTGAATTGTAATTGGGTATTGTTTGTTTGGAGTGAAGAAAAATATATCTAAAGATTTTTCATTATAAAATGTCTGGCAATTTACTTCAGTGGCTAACTGTCTCGATCAAAAAACCCTGACTGATTGATTGATTTATCTTGGTGTAGCCGAAATTTAAAAAAAACCGTCGAGATGTTTGAAATGTTATACAAGATTTTCTGAAGTAAAATTGCACTAAGGAAGGATATTTCGAACTTCTACCTCTAAGGGGGTAAAAGTATCCTTACCTGTTGCCAGAACTGTGCGAGTAGATATATTCTCTCTTTCTTGAAAAGCCAGTCCATCGAGTGCATAGCTTGCACCTCCGCCTCCGGTGCGGCGGGCAGGCTGGCCGCGCCCGTGGGGTGCATCCGTCCGAGTCTCACGCCCGGCTCATACTGACCAAATCCATCTGTGCACTCAACCACGTAAGCGCATCACAACACATTCTACATTCAAAAACGTAGAGCTATTCGATTCTTCATTCGAATATCGATTCTCAAATATAACGATTCTTTCGTCGCGTGTCTTTTTACTTTTTCTTTCTTATTGTTGCTGTTTAGCCTGAAAAAGAAAAAGGCGATTGAAAGGGGAAGGTTTTACATCGATTCTATTGTCTGCAGACAATCGGCCACTCGGTTTTCGTGTCGAAACTAATTTGGCTGCGAGTTTGATCAAAGCGATAGCTTACGAAAAAGTAAATTGACAGGTTTGTGAATCGAAATGAACAATCGTTTCGGCGATTGTGAAATACAAAAGATTGGTGGAAACTTATGAAAAATGGGAGGTTTGCCAATGACCATAGGTCGTTAATAACGTCACAATGGCTACGGTTATTTACAGGGTAGTTCGGGTATGGCGAAAATTTATCGGCGGATTATTTAGTGTTTATTAGTCACAGTTGATAGAAATACACCTTGCGTATAGTGTTATAATATCTAAGAACTCGTAGCGATTACTTGTTTAATATCTTTGCAATTCGAATTTTCGCGAGTCTTTAGCTTTATCGATATAATACTTAATCGATAGAGGAGTGTAGTTACACTCTTTATTGCAATGACACCAAAAAATCTAAAATCGATTCGAAAAATGAACTTATTCCAAAGTCAAACATCAACGTTCGTTATTTTTGCTGGTAAATGTTTAGTAACCTCTTACACGAGCTATTTGTTTCTTTTATTTAGTTCATGTTATAATAAATAGTACAATAAAACATGTAAAAACTTATCGCAGCCCAAACAAAGCCCGTAAACTGCTACCTGTGAACCGAGGCCTTAAGACATGAACTGGTAGCGAAGCAGTTTTTTAAAGAAAACAAATCGAGTGCTTTTTTTAGTCAATACTGAAATTATTTAGAAAAATCTCTTAAAATGTCTCTGATATAATTGTTGCGCATGTTTTACAAATGAATTTTAATACGTATCTAGCAAATTTTATTTAAAATGAATTAGGATTTCGCTTACTTTATTCTTTCTTTATTTTACCAAATTCTAATGGTTTTATCGATTTTGGAAAATAGTTTTTTTTTTCTTATTTGACGCTTTCAACTAACGAATTGCACGGACAAGTCGGCCGGTGGGGTTGGTACGTTGAGTTACTGGCGTGTCAATCAATAAACATGATAAGTGCGGGAGTTTCGTGCTGGCCGATATGCAAACAGGATTACACGCCCGCACGAACGGCACACGCCTTGAATCGATTAGTCGATTTTACGAATCGAATGCTGATGTTAATTAGTCACTAAGTGGAACGACACTACATATAGGCTGTTTGAGTATAACCTATTCCTGCTGGTGAAATTAAAAAAAATAGACTTCGTTTATTTCATTGACGTATAGAACTGGACTGCGCCATAGCCTTACAAAATTGATCACTCTCTAGAAAGAGTTAACGCTACTTATTAGACAATACCTGTCAAAAAGACAGTGCCGTACGAGATTTTTCTCTCTTTCACGCTTTGCAGTAATTATTTACTTTTTAATTGAAAGAGATGGCACGGTCCAGGTCTATACGTCAATGGTTTATTTACCTTATATTAATCAGAATATTGTTCTTTTTTTAAAACGTCTTTTCAAATTACTAATTAGTTTTTAAATTTGGAATGCAAAATTTTGTATAATTCATTTAAATGATGTATTTCTTTATTATAAGCAAATATCATATACTTATACCCGGAACAGGAAAGCCTTTATAGGTAAGGCTAAGGACACATAAATAGATTTTCCTAATATTGTAAAATGAGTCATCGAGAATACAAACTGTAATACATTTTACACTCGTATTAGTTAATATTCATTAGTGGGGGAGGTCAGATGGTATAGATAAGCATTCGTTATTAGTAAAACCCTAACGTATTGCTTTAGGTATGCTGCAAGTTACAAAAGGGTTATTTTTAAGGTTTTAATAACTTTATTAAAAAGTCATTAAAAAAAAAAAAACATTTATTTATAAATATTTAATGTGAGCATGACCACGAATGGGTTGAACGTCAAATATAATTCAATCGATAAATGTTTCATAAATAATGCATTAAAGAGTATGTGAAATGTCTATAAACATGTCATTTTTTAAACACGTTTATAATGTCACCGGAAGTCACAGTTTAAAATAATGTCGAAAAATTATAAAACTGTCTAGTTGAAAAGTTGTTAAAGGGTTGCGAAAGTTAATCTCTATTCATTTACAATGACATTATAATTGAAATTAAATACACGATGAATAATTTTTCTTCTACATATCAATAAACTTGAATTTTAAAAATCGAACTGTCTGGCGTCTTTTGTTATTTTTGCGGTTAAATTTTAAAAGTTTATTACATCTTAAACCTAATTTCAAGTGAAATAAGGATTGTTTTAATTAAACATTCAATAGTTCGATAGATATCGTAAGTTTGACATCGATAGAGATCTCTCGCGTGCCGCCCGCCCGTTCGCTCCCCCACAAGAATGGTTTCTAACAACTTTATTTTTCAAAATATGTATACGTTAGAATATAATATAAATTAACTGTGAATTAGAATTGTAAATTTGTCGTGTTGTTAAGTGGTTTGTGCCGTGTACTTGTTCTTTCGAAATTGGCGGGTAATTGAAAACAGTTTGAGAATGGAATCGTAGTGCTGTGCTTGTTACGACTTCTGTAACGAGTCGAATCGACCACGTTATACCTCGAGTAGTCGATTTTTTTTCGTTTTAATACAAATATACGTTCCATTAACGTCCCATTACGTCCCAATAAAATAAATTAACAGCCGTTTGTTTTAATATCTATTAACGAAATCGCTCCTAAAATACTTTCTTCCTTCATACCACGCAGTGTATACCTTACCTATATCATTATAATGATTTACTAAACCATTAAAAACTATTTTACGACTATCCAAAGACTACACTCTACAATATATCCGAAAGAAAACACGGCCGCAAACATTTTTATCACAGCTGTAAATAAAAAATACCCTCAAATTCTAAAATACATCGAAGAAATCGTATTACCAATAAACTTGTACCTTTTCAGCCCTTATAGTCCTTATTACAAGGGAATAAAGTATATATTTGGATGGTTCTCAACGTTTGAGATGTAAATAAATTTTGGCGGGGAACAAAAGCCGATAGTGAACAACAGTAAAATCTATCGTGCATCGAAAACGTTGTGTTTCGTGACAGAAAAGTTCGCTAGTTCCCATTCAATCGATGCCTTTTAGTTCGGCGTTTTTTTACAACTTTTCTAACCTAATTATTTATTCACATGCAATGGTTTAGACGAAGAAAAGCCACTGGAGATTAGTTCTGGTGGATTTAATTTCACTCCAATTCTTTTCGATTTCGAATCGATTACAATTGCTAATTTTAGTTTTTATGTGAGTAGCATTTCTTTTTAAAACTTGAAAAGGTTGTTTTTTAAAATAATGTAGGTACCTACTTATCGATTTATAATCATCGCCAACTTATCAAATCTTTATCCATGCGGAGTTATCTACTGCTTGGTAAACTGTCTGTAAAAATACGAATGCAAAGAATGACTTCGAAATTTAAAAAGAATCAATTCCAGTTCCATTTCTGAATGCCTTCCCCCTTCCGTTTCCTTTTGTTCCAGTTATCGACACTGAACTTTGTGCCAGATATTAGTCATGTTCCACAATTTTATTTTACCTTTTTGAATCTGTTGCGGTTCTTCGTTTGTGCTCTTTGAACTACGCTCGTTCAACAATTCGATTATTTCATTTCTCTTCTTTGATTGATGCGTTTTGTTTTCACTTTTTAAGCGGAGCGGTTTCGGACGTGTGCTAAGTGCCCTTTTGTCGTATTGGCTTAAAACGAGTGTCGTTTTATTGAATGGAGTTAAAAGCGATCAATGTTAGTGAACTTTTGAATTTCGAATTTTGTTCGTTTCGATTTTTAAATTGAATGTGATGGGGATATAGAACTTGAATGATCTGTAGATGTTTTTGTGATATCGACTATGAGAGTTAAGCAATAGAAAGTGTATCTATCTGCTTTTGAATATACAATCATGGAGTTGTGAAAATGAATGTTTCATTTTCGTAGGAGCTATGAAAATGATAACAGCTAAGCATTCAATACAAACGTTTGTAAAATCTGTAAATTATAAAATCAATAACAGCGTAACGTAACATTTACTCCTGCGGCTGGACTATGAACAGAATAAATAATATTTTGAGGTATGTGTACTTCATTACTTATTAATTTAATACAGAAATATAGAACAGAACTACAACACACTACAAAAACTCATTCAACATTCATTATTGAGAAAGTTCAAAAGACACTCATAAAACATTTCAAAAACGTTCGTTTTTTGTCACCAATTACTCGAGTCAACAGAATAACGGTTATCAAACCAATAAACGTCAATTTTACCAAATGATCAATTTCAATTTCACTCGCGATAAGGGACATCACTAACGTCCTGCTATCACGATAGTGACATCGATTATTAAATGCTCGATTACCGATATAGTTGAATCGAGTCGCGTGTGTTGTTGCAGGTGCGACGGTCATTTTTTCGAACGTCATTACGTTCATGTCTTTGACCATTGTCGTCTTTTATTGAATTTTTATTAATGTACAAAATATGTCCATTGTGAAAGGTTGTAACTTGTGAAACTAGGACACTGACATTTTGTTTTTTTTTATTTTATTTTATTAAGAGTTGTTTTTATTTTTAAAGGTTGTATAAACTATCATAATTAATTATATAGAATGATGGCTACTGTAAATAATAATCTCCTAAGCAATTACGGTCACGGCGTCAACCCTTATGAGAAACTAGCCATCTACGCAGGAGATATTATAGTGCACAAGTGTGTGCGCAGTCACAAGTGCATTCTTTGTTTCCTCAATCTCATAGTGCGTTAGGACGGAAATTCGATCTGCTTTCGACATTGAGTCATATATACAAATAATATAAGTCTAAACAAAATCGAACCCAGGAATACCCGATCAAATTCCATTTTGAGCCCCAAACCATCGAAACTTATAAATAATTACTAGTACTTAGTTTTATTTCAATGTCAAGGGTGTTTCGAAGAATGAAATAGACAACAAACTGATAGAGTATGGACTATTAGAACTAATAATTAGCAACAATTACGGGTTGTGAGTTGAATGGTTATAAAAAGCGCATTGTCATGAATGAGACGGGTTGAAAAAATAACCGATTGTGGGCGTAAATAGCGTGCGATAATTATTACCTCTGCACTTATAAAAAAAACGATCTTCAATTTTAAAAATCGAACTTATTTTAATTTTATTTTAATCGATTAAAATCAAAACCTTTGGCCAATGGCCAACACTAAAGAAAGTATAGTGTACTATTTTTAAAATTATTCTGTTGATATAAATAAAAGGAATAACATTTAATTTACATGGATTTATTCTAAATTCAAATATTAAATTTTTAAATTAAGACCTTTGTGTTACACGATTAAAAAATACACCTAAAATACTGGGACTAACGAAGACACACATTGTTTACCTTTAAATACCTTGAACACGGCCGGTGCAACCTGGTCGGAACGTCAAACGTCCTGTGGTACCTACTCAAGTTGACCAACAACTTACGTAGAAAAGTACCAACATGTTATTGCAGTCACTGTACTTAGTCTGTAGTAAATTATATCGGTTTCAAACGCGGCGGCTATCGCGTTACTTTATGCCTCGCGTTTATTATGATCGATCGGAGTTAATCTAACGATCGACATCATGACCCGGCTGAGAAATAACCTCCTGTAATTGCACATACGGGTTTTTCAATTAAAATAACGTAAGTAAGTGTTGGCCATAACTAATTTTCGTCCGCGGCTTTGCCCCGTATTACTTTATCCGTGTACTAAATTTCATAAAAATCAATTCAGTGTTTCAAGTAATAAATGGTACCTCCATTTCCTACCTATGAAAGAAAAATTGGCTCATTCAGAATAAATTTTTATTTCCTTTTTTTCTCAGTTTAATAACCATCAAAACACATCTTGTTTTACTCATAAATATATTTTTACTGCTCTCTCCCCAACAATTAAGTTTTTAAGTACACAATTATGTCATCTCGCACCACGTAAAAATACCAAATGAATTTTAAATGAACCAATAGTTATGCCCCAGTGTGTATACGGTTTTATCATTTATAGTTTTAAATTAAGGCTTCAAATGACATAATGCCTATTTTTGTTAATTTAAGTTTGATCAACTTGGATAATTTATTTAAACAAGGAAATTTAAATCATTTGGAAAATTGAAATTAGAACTGTCGGTGATTGATTAATAATACTTATTTATTAATAAATTGGAACAATTACATATTTTCTTTACTTTATAGCAAGTACATTAAGAGTTCCAATTTGAATCAATATTCTTATTATTAAATACTTTCGAAATGTCCGACAAACTTTTATCTGACAATCTAAAAAGTATTTTTTTTAATGAAGGCTTTCTTGGTATAGTCTTTTAAGTCTGATTGTTTAGTTTTTTAACTGGCGTAAGACCAATCTTATTAATCTGATTCAGTCACAAAACGAAAGCACAGCACACATGGACAACCCACCCGGACACGCAATCTAAGACCACCTCGGACCACTTTTGTTCGTAGGTGTTCCGAGATTTGATGCCCGTGAACGATGTCTATATGTACGCAGCTCAAGCGTTATTTTATTGTTTTTTGCTCCAGTTCAATATAATCTATTTTCTAGACTATTCCAGGGGAATTCCCACAATAAATAAAAAGGTCCCAATACACAGTTAATATATTTTATTTAGTTTAATGTGTTCCAAATGATTGTTAGACACAGGTAGCAGATCATTCACCCTCGCAAGAGATGGAATGAAAAAAGACATCCGAATATGTAATATGACATTTGGTTTTTGGTTCCCCTAATTGTAGGGTGACTATGCTGTCCATTGAAATGAGAAATGTTGGTAAAAAAATACGAAATAATACCTAGGCATGCTAATGTTTTTAGGTTAGTAGGTTGTCAGAGATACCTATAGCAATGTTAGGAAATTGTAGAGACTACGATTAAGCTGTCATCGATCAGTCAATTCGTGCGTTCTTTGACTAAGATAGGCGAAATTTGATCGAAATATCGGGAAAATAACTACCTCGGATATGATATGAAAAAATAAGTCACTGTGCAATGATATTGTAATGTATATTGTACAATATTGTATTGTATAATGTGAGACCCTTTTGATTTTATTTTAAACAATGTGAAAATAGATATAGTTTTTTAATTTCTTTATTTGAAGGTTTATTACTAGGTCTTATAATAAATATATATATATACATAGTATTAAAGTTAAACACGTACAATTAAAAATACTTTATGGATCGAACAAAACGTTATAGCTTAAATTTGTCTCATTTTAAAGAACATGAAAGTTGGTAAAGTCTACAAATATTTGCAAATAACTTATAGACTTTACTAACGCGTGAAGTTTTTTTTTTTTTTTTTAATCTAACTTTAATTTTGGGGTTTTTATCCTGTAAGGACATGTCAACCCCATCATAACTCATTACAAGGTGAGTTCTTATATAAGGTTAAAACGCGTGAAGTTATAGACTACCAAAGTGTGTGTGTTGCTTTAATTTTTCATATCTTCTGTGTTGTCATTTTAAAAAAAAATGAGACATGTCCTGCCGTTAATCAAAATGATGGTGACAGTATACTCCCCGGTACTATGTCATTACACCCTCGCGTGGGACGGTGTATTTCGGGCTGTCGATCGCGCCGTTTATTGATATCGGCTCCCATACAGACAGACAAACACATGATTTATTGTACACAAGGTTAAGGTCTATGATGTATTGTCGAAGAGCTTCCGTTGGTTAGTGTAGTGTTTTGATGTTTGTATGTATGTTACTTGATTTCTTCTGAACGGGTTAGTTTCTTTGGTTAATACTAAGAATGTCAAACTCTCGATGTCAAAGTATAGCCATAGGCTAAACTATTTTTTTTTTAACTAGCAATGTGGGATCGTGTCCCACATTACTAGCAATCCTGTTAACCCCAGCTAAGCTAAATTGCTTGTGTTAAGAGTGGGTTCACGTCAGTAGTATAATGGATAGGATTCAAACCCGCGACCTGCGATTGGGATCCGATGCCTTAGCCACTAGGTTACTGCCGCTTCAAATTTACTTTTTCGACTTAATTATGACCTTCCATAATGCATTTTTTTATACTTAAGCAATTAAGAGTCCATTTTTCAAAATCTATCTAGAGACTATCGAAGTTAAGCTACTTTACCACCGTTAGGTTCATAAATGGGTGCAATTTTTTTAAAAGAATACAACTATCTATTACATATATATATTTTACTTTCTCATTTAATAACGTGTCAACACTGACTGTTGTTTATTCTCAGTTTTATATTTTAACAATATGTATGACATTTATATGACAATTAATAACTTGTCATATGACAGCGTTGAATTAGACGTACTCGTTATATGCGCAAGAGTGTTTGAAATAGCCAACAGCTGTTGTTCGTAGTGACAATTATCTGCCAATGAAATCAATAGCAGATTATACTGAGAGTATTAAAGGTGAAAGAAAAGAACCGCACATATATATGTATATCGCTCATGAATACGGAATGTCGGAACACCTTTGGTGCAAAGTGGTCCGAGAATTTATCTGGTATATGTCTTTTTTTTCGTACTCTCGGTGTTTTAAATCAATAGGCATTCTGGATTTACATGGCAGAGCTGTTGTGATATGTGGGGTGTGATTGCCTGGTGGCGGTTTGCTTGGTAGTGCGTATGACTGCTGTGCAAGAAGTTCGATACCCATACGAGACAGAGCTTTGTGATATGTATGAACATGGGGGGATCTAAAATAAAACCGTTTCGGGAAGAGGGGAGGAGCCTCTTGCGCAGCAATCGTACTCATTCCCAAAGCGCTACCGAAGCAGTCGCCTTAAAAAAAAACACGTTGTTATTTTTTTTTTAAAAGACTTTTACAAACATACAACTCACGGATACAAAGTACACCCAAACTCGGAACACCAATTTGTGAATCACACAAAGTGGTTTCCCGTGTGGGAATCGAAACCACGACCTCTTGCGTAGCAATCGCACACACTCCCATCGCGCCACAGAGGCAGTCAAACGTTGTTTATTCTAAGTTCAACAAGCAATGATGACCAATAAATTCCAAGTATAACCCGTTAATACTATTTAAAAAAAAGACAATATCCATTGATCTCACCCGGGAAACACATGTGCGGGTAGACAGAGATGAAGCTACACGAAAGAGCGAGAGGTTGATAACGTTTTTCTTTTTTTTTCAGACATCGAAGGCACCGATTTCGCCACATGTTTGGTTTGATGGCTATAATATTGGTTACTGGGACTGAGAGACGATAAATGGTAGATTATTGACGATATTAGGCTTTAATTGACTACCTACTGAATGTAAGTACTTGTTTTTATAGAGATGTTGATTTTGTGAGTAACATGCATGTGGATTGCTTGGTCTGTTGTTTGTGTGTTTAAAAGATAACTAGCAATACTTAGTGTTAGAAGTGAATTCACGATGATAGTATAATGGGTAGGATTCGAATCCGTGATCTCATGATGGCGAGTTTGATGCCTTAACCATTAGGCTACCGGCGCTACAATCTGAATACTCGGAAAGGAATGGCTGTTATGCAATTGTCTCCTAACCAATCGCATAAGAGACTAGCTAACTACGCAGGATATATTATAGCGCACAAGCGTTTGCGTAAACACAAGTGCAGTCTCTATTCCTTCACTCTCATAGTCTGATCGGATAGAGATTAGGCGTAGGACCGACGGCATATATATCCTTGGTTAGTGGTTTGCAATCTTTTATTTCTTTCTTTTTATTAAAAGATAACTAGTAATGTGGGATTATGGTCCCACATTACTAGCAATACTGTTAAAGCCCTCCTGCTTAGCTCAATTGCAATTGTTAGGAGTGGGTTCACGTCGGTACTCGGTAGTGTATTGGATAGGATTCGAGCCCGTGACCTCACGATTGCGAGTCCGATGCTTGAATCTTTAGGCTACCGGCGCTTCAATCTACGTTTATAGCTGTGTCGTCTGTTATTGGTGACATGTATATGGTACATGATAAACAAATAATATTGCAAACTAAGTATCCTAATTATCAGAATTCCATCGAAACTTTAACATATCAATATCAGTAATAGAGCCTTAAGAAATTTTTATTTGTTTGCGTATAAAAAAATGTCTTCCGTTTCAAATTACGCTGACCAATACCTTCTTATCAAAGATTGAAGAATTGACATATTTTCTCACGGTTAAATTAATGTATATTGAACTCTAATCAACTGGGATAAGGTGCAGTATTGATCGGGATTCAAATATCAGGAAGCTATGTTGGTCTAAGTTATAAGCTGCAGCGAGTTTTGAAATTTTAGTCTAGATTGTTCTAATGTTGTTGATTCATATTTTCATGTTATTTTTTTGGTAGTCACAAGACACAAGGCAATAAAACCATATTGCCTTGTGTCTTGTCTGTTGTGTTAGTAATCTTGGCAAAACTAGATATATAGAAGAAAGTTTTCTAATCCATTTTGAACTCAAGACGTTTGTCCTAAATTCAGAGAGGAATTATAAACCTTCTACTTAAACGCACAATATTGACAACATAAACTGCTTAAGGCATATTATCGATAAGAACATTATAAAATTACATTGGTACCTGTATTATTAATCGTGTGTTGTATCGTGAAAAATAAACTATAACCCGTTTTTTTTGTGTGATAACTATCAAATATGGGATTGGGTCCCACATTACTTGCAATCCTGTTAACCCCTTTAGCTAAGCTCAATGGCTTGTATTAGGAGTGGGTTCACGTCGGTAGTGTAATGGGTAGGATTCAAAGTATTCGACCTAACGATTCCGAGTCCGATGCTTTAGCCATTCACATGGCGGAATGGCTTTAACAAGGTTCAGCTTAAGTATTTAGATATGAATTAAACCTTGTTAAAATCATTTAAAAAAGAACGAACCACAACAAATTTCACCGCGATTTCACACTATATTTAACACTTTCAACACCACATACTCGCTGTTTCCCCCGCTCCGCTTGTACCTTGCACCACAAGGTGTAGCATATCGCGACGCAAACAAGCGGAGTCGCGGCGCGCACATAGCTCACTCGTACATAGGTGTATTATTACGAGCCGTTTGTCAATTGCTCAACGACTTTCTCGAAAGTAAACAGTATAGTTAAGAATGAGATTAATACGGAATAAGCACTGCTTATTACTGATATGGTTGTTTTGTTTGGCACAGTGGTTAGGTTCGATTCCTATATCTTAGAATTATATAGTTACTAGACTGATGTTTATCATGAGGCTCACTACATGGAGAAAGAGTACGATGGCTTATTATGTGTCTGGGTGCGCGGTGGGAGTGTGTTCGACTGCTACGCAAGAGGTCGTAGGTTCGATTCCCACACGGGACACCACTTTGTGTGATTCACAAATTGTTGTTCCGAGTCTGGGTGTACTTTGTGTCTGTGACTTGTATGTTTGTAAAGTCCCCCGCGACACAGGACTTGTACACTTAGTTTCAGTAGATCCAGAGATTATCCCCCTACAACCTCACAAACTAGCAAACTTTACCTCTTTATAATATTACTATAAAAGCATGGTTAGATAATAGTTCTTAAGTAACATATCTGAAGTCTTAAATACTACTTGTAATTTATTACCTATACCAAGAATCGAACTGAAACTCCCACAGTAAACAATAACGTTAAGACAATAAAAATATTCAGTCTCCACTTACTTCCCACAGATATCCTGTGATCTATAGATCCGTAGATCATTTGTATTTATCGATCATTGCGCGTGAGTCGCATTGCGGCTCGACTTACCGTCCTGCAGATAAACTTAAAGTAAACAATATCGGACGTTGTAATATATACAGGATGATTTCAATTTATATTGGTTATATTTTTATTTAATTACAAAGAAAGTGATACAAGTAATTGTAGTACATTTTGACAATGATATGATTAAAATAACTACAAAGGATATATAGTGTGCTGTCCCCAATAAATAATATACTATTGTAACTAATATTATGATAACACTAATATTATAAAGGCGAAAGTTTGTGAGTGTGTATGTTTGTTACTTCTTCACGTCTAAACGGTTGGAGCGATTTTAATAAAATTTGGTATGGAGTTAGCTGACACCCTGGATTAACACAAAGGCTAATAAACCGCGGTAACACCGCGGGGCACAGCTAGTTAAATTATAAATCTGAAAGTATGTGAGGATGGATGGATGTTTGTTGCTCTTTCACACAATAACTGCTGAACATATTTTGATGCAACTTTACAGTAATGTAGCTTAAACATCAGAATAGTACATAGGCTATAAGAATCGAATGTAATTAGTGAAGCCGAGGAGAAACACTAGTAGGTAATTAATATTATTGTGAAAAATAATGAATTGTTTGTAAATTGATGGTAGGTGATTATATAAATTATGTTTTGAAATATTAGAACAGCGATAAGTATCAAATTAAAATTATAAAATTTTAATTTAAAAAAATTACTACAATATTTACTTTTTTTGAACTAAAAAAGCACATTACTAGCAATCTTGTTAACTTCTTCAGCTAAGCTAAATTATTTTTTAGGAGTGACTTCACACTAGACTAGCCGAAGTACAGTACAGGTATGTAGGTACAATATAATTATGTTATGTTAGAAACAAAAACAATTAAGTTTTTAATCCGTTGGGTAATGTTAACAAATGATCCTGATTTTTAAGATTAGTTTTATCGGAAATTGCATTTTGCGAGCAGTAAATTACGATACAATTTTGGGCTTCGAACATTAGTTTAAAAAAATGCCGTTTAACCAATTTACTAGCCTTAGTTACAGGTAATCTTAACTACTTTTAAACATAAGCGTTTTTGTTTTTTCGATTAAAAAAATATATAATAAAAATCGTTTGAAGTATTCCAAGAAAAAAATAAGCACATTTGGTCCATTATTATTTTATAAATATTTATATTATTACGCGTTTGACCCATAGGAATGTTTAATAATTGTGCATTTTCATATCTATAGAGGAGATAATAAAAGCATTTGATTGCATATTTACAAGAATTCGACCGAAATGTTTATAATACGTCCGGTTTAACGAGTACGTCTTATACGTTGTTTTGATAGTTTTATTGCTAGAAATTCTTGTGATAATGGCGTCAATCGAAGCTAATTTTTAGAATAATTCGCCTGTTTATTGCATTTTTTTGTTTAGATTGTTTATTCAAGGAAGACTTTACAAATTAATAATAATAATAATTATTATTGATAGTTATTATTAATAGTGCATTCAGACCTGGAACCAATATTATAAAAGTTGATTCCAGGTCTATATGCACTTTGTGTCTGTAAATGATCTTATATAACTTTGTCCCGTGTGGGAATCGAACCCAAAACCTCCTGCACAGCAATTGCACGCATTTACACACACTTATACAAACACATTCACACTATATAAAATTTTGATATCTTTATTTCATAAAACCAAGTCAATGATTAGTTGAAAAAGTCAAATTAATGCACAATAATAAAATTCCAAATATAAAGCTCATAAGAAGAATAAATATATGTATATATATTTTTAAATATTTTACCAAGGTGACAAATTTACAACCTAATATACAATAGGTAAGCAGTTTACAGAGGCTTCCACAGAACTTTCAAAATAGTTACAATATTTTAAATAATAACAATACTTCATACAAATTTGTATGAAATACCTAATATTCCTTGCATATTTTTTACCATCACATAAAAAACTTTTATTTTCAATACTGCAAGTGAACACACTGTATATCTTATAACACTAATAATGACGTCACAAATCGAACAATATGGGAGCACCCCGGCCGAGCTCCTCTCACGGCTTATCTTAACTACTACCTAGTAACTGAGTAGTGCTTAATAGTTATATACACAGGAAATGAACTTGACGTGACATACACACATACATGCTGACAAACTAGCGTTGTATACTTAAGATATGATTAAGAAACAGGCTTTTATTAAGCTACAGTGTCAAAATAGAGGTGTTATGCTTCAACTAGTATTTATGTTAGTAGGTATATCATAAATAATGTAATGTTTTGTTTAGTACAGTTCAAGGAATCGAACCCGTGACGTATATTTTATTGATATCCATACTATTATTATAAATCTGTAAGTAACTCTGTCTGTTACGCTTTCACGCTCAAACAGCTAAACTGATTTAGATGAAATTTGGTATGTAGATAGTTTGAGTCCTGGAGAAGGACATAGGATAGTTTTTATTGCGATAAACGACAACCACGCGGGCGGAGCCGCGAGTGAAAGCTAGAGACATTGAAATCATTAACTGTGAAGTGACAGTCAGAAAATCTTATTCAAGATTTAATTGAACGAAGCAAGGCATCGGGCTCGCAATCATTAGGTCGTGGGTTCGAATCCTACCGATTGTACTACCGACGTGAACCCACTCCTAACACAAATCGTTGAGCTTAGCTGGAGGGGTTACCAGAATTGCTAGAAATGTGGGACCAAAAAAGTTTAGAGCGAAGGAGTTGGTTTGCTACGAATAATATCCGAAAGTACAGAGTCGATTTTGATGAATTTTGGTATGGAGATAGTTTGAATATCGGATAGTTTTTATCGCGATAACCGATAAGAACGCGGGCAGAGATGCGGGTGAGACCTAGTTTTACAATAAAGAGATACCAAACAGGCTTACACGACTACTTTTTTTATTTAAAGACGTCTCCCGCAGTAGGGTACAAGACCTGTGTCGCGGGGGACTTTACAAACATACAAGTAACAAACACAAAGTACACCCAGACTCGGAACAACAATTTGTGGATCACACAAAGTGATGTCCCGTATGGGAATCGAACCCACGACCTCTTGCGTAGCAGTCAGACACACTCCCACCGCGCCACAGAGGCAGTTAAGCGATTAAGGTCAGTATAATAATTATAAATAATACTGTACCGAACTAATAAATATATTTGAACTGTACAACATATTGTAGACATGTTCGAACGATCACAACATATGGTAGCACCATTTAATTATCTAAGTAGATCATTATTAAACCAACTTTGACAGATTTATAAATAGAGACGACTCTATAGACGTACGAGACTAGTATAAATATTATTATAATATCTTGGGACAACTCACACATCGCCATCTGATCCCAAAGCAGCGCCTGTACTATGGCAACCAGACAACTGATAAACAAACTTATAATATCTTCTTCTTGGAACAACTCACACAATGCTATCTGATCCCAAACTAAACATAACTTATACTATGGCAACCAGACAACTGATAAACATACTTATATATTTCTAAATACATACATATTATAGATAAATAACACCCAGACACAGGATAAACCATCGTGCTCATCACAAAGTTTTATCCTAGGTGGGGATCGAACCCACGACCTCTTGCGTAGCAGTCGGACGTACTCCTACCGCACCATAGAGGCGCACTTATATATTTATAAATACTTACATATTACAAGATACAAAATAAATAATTGCACTTATCATGCAAAGTTTTATCCTAGGTAGGAATCGAACCTATAACCTTAGGCTTAGCAATCAGGGTCACTAACCACTAAACCAACAGGCCAGTTAAGTTATTATAATATTATAAGTAGAGTTACTAGTCTTTATAAGTACAAAATATCGAGAGTACAGTAGGTTTTTATACATCACCTCTCTCGAGCAATACACACGGCATACATAGCACATATAGTTTGAATAAAACACGGAATTAGGTACTAATTCAGACCATTTTCCGAAGACGTTCCGAGATCCGTAATCTTTGCTCACGGAGAGCGACGTCTGTATGAAGATTGCCTTATTTCGTTTTTCTGTGATGAAAGCCTTATATTATTAAAATTAACTTGGCTCCGCTTGCGTGGCAATGTACGCTATTGCTCAGGTCTTAAAGAGATAGAGTAGCGTGATGATATATAGTCTATAACTTAATCCGGACATAGGAGATTATGCTCCCAAAATTATTTGAATAGAATCTGTTCAGTAGTTTTGACACTAACTCCGAACAAACAAACGAACAGACACGAAAAAAACTAAGTATGCTTTTGGATTCAGAAACCTTTAATTAGTCGATCTAGTTTAGTTTTTTTTATATCTCCAATATTCAGACAGAGCTAGTTTACATTTTATAATAGTATAGATAGACAATACACTTATAATGTTATAAGTAGAAGTTTCTAGTCATTATAAGTACAAAATATCGAGAGTACAGAAGGTTTCTTATTACTATTGTTTTTAATTCCCTAGTAATTGTATGTTAACAAATACACAGTAGAAACATCCAGAATAGAAACAATAATTTGTGCATCACATAAAGTAGTGTCCCGTGTGGGAATCGAACCCACGACCTCTAGCGCAAGTCTTGTACACACACCCTCTGCCTTACCAGCAGTCAAATAATAATAATTTAATTGTAATTATTTTTGTAATAAGATTTCGTTGAAGTATTTTAGTCTTCCTTTTTTAATAATAATAAAAATATCTTGGGCAAGTTACACAACGTCACCTGATCTCAAACTATGCAGAGCTTGTACTATGGCAACCCGACAACTGATAAACATACTCTTAATTTTTTTAAAATATATACATATTATAGATAAATAACACCCAGACACAGTATAAACCATCACGCAATATTTTTTCCTGGGTGGGGGTTGAACCCACGACCTCCCGCTTAGAAGAAACTGTAAATGTCTACACACTTAAATTATTCGTAATATAGGCATCTTGATTAACATTTCATTTAAAAACTATAGTTAGGAAACTAATCCGCCCATTTATATATTTTTTTAAATAAAATAACAAGTAGTACAATGACCAAGTCAGTATCTATAATAATAGATAATCCGTTTCTTTTTGTATTATATTTTATAAATAGGTTCTAAATATTTCATCTAAATACACATTATGCACATTAACTTAGTCAGAACTTATTTAAAAAGAGTACACTTAAAATTAGGAGAAGTATGATTTTTATTTTAGACAAAACACCGAGTTTCACCACTTTTTACAACAAAAACAGCACATTTATTTTCTTTTATTAATACATTTTAATTAAGTATCTACGTTTTATCACCTTTTATAATTTAGAAAATCTTAATAGGTGCCGCTCCATAAAATTTCAATATCTTACTTACCTACCTATAAAATATATAACATTTTCAATATTTCCGCGAACCCTCCTAACTAAGCTATTAAAATACCTGCGCTATGAGTAGCCCTTTGTAATAGTTCAAAAGGGTCCGGTTTGAACTTACGACCTCACGTTGCCTTCAGCCCTTCACCTACAAATGTAGTTCACTCAGTTAACTTTCCCTTAGTCGGCTGTTCTAACTGTCTTACTTCATTTAATACCATTATACTGTTCATTTAATTTAATTATATAACTTTAAATTCTATTATTTTATCAAAAAATAATTGTGAGCATCTAAAATAAATATTACAATTTTATTTTAACAATAATAGGTACATTGTTTTAATAATTATTCTTAATTTCAAATAAAGTATTTTATTTTAATAAAATACAATTCAACTCGCTCGTTCGTTTGCCATAAAAATATATTCCCACACAGCAAAAAACTTTATATTTCTTGATAACAATAGAAAAGTCCCACATTATCACTTATTCGCATTATTCGTTTCACTGTTAATCGATACTGTTTAGAATCGATTAGGTTTTTACCGATTCTAATTATGAGATGTAAAAAACACCTGTCAACGCATTTGTTCAATTACTCAATATTCATTATAATTTGTAATTAGTACCACTTTGAATATTGCATTTTTTGTATTATAGACTAGATATCGTTACAGATAAGTATCCAATAAAAATAGAGTCATTTGAATACGACCCTATGTTTTATAAAATGCAGTAATACATTATCCTTCCTCTAGGTACCTAATAAATTACAAAATATTGCAAAAAATTGCAAAGTGATATTAGTGTCATTTTAATTAATTGTCTATCACAATGAAAGTGCAAGGTAGATTTATTATCAATTATTATTTTCATATCGATTTAATTAAAATTGTGTTAATTATGGCCCGGAAACAGTGTTTAATTCAACAGTTAAGTGGTGAGGTCAACGACCTCGGTACGCCATCTGTACGAGAATAATTATATTGATTTCATTTTATTGCATTATTTATTTTAATGAAACGGAAAAGGGATTTATTATAATCATTTAACCGTAACAATAAATATATGAAACTATAAAAATGCAAGTAGGTACATAACTTATTATATATGGTAATTTTCATAATTTAGTTTTTTTACATCCTAAAAACAAACGTAGTGGACTTTTGTTTCTTTGTTTTTTTTAGTTATAATAATATTATCAAGGCTTCACCTTGGGAAATATCTAAGTTATTTATCTAAATCTACAAATTATTATACTACCTAGCTTATAAAACCTAGCTAGATTTCCATATTTAATTGTTATCTATAAAATTAAAATAATATTTTTAAAATATTATACTTAATTATTTTCTGATAACGATTTTACTCATATGGTCTCATATGTTCTCAACTCTATGAGAAAATCATCTATCTATATATTTAGAAAAGTCATTAAAAATTGTTATTACGACACCTTCCCAATTCAGCTTAAATATTTTCTTTCTCTACATTTCCAAAATTGTCTTTCATATAATTTTAAGAAATTAATTGTGAGAATAATTTACAATAATAAATGTAATCTATATTATTAATTTTAATTTTACGAGTATAAATTTGATGCACCTGTTCGAATTTAATTTAAAAAATAGTAAGGTGAGAATACCAAAGACCGTCCAAGTGTGATCAGTCAGAGCAAAGATACGGAACGTCGGCAAGACTCCGTCGCGTTCCCCGCAATTAAACTTTCGATCGCAATTGATCATTTGATTTATCGATCAACTGTACTCAGTACTGTTACCAACTTTTTATTTCTTAATGAGAACACATTCTTAAATTAAATTGAGCAATATTTTTGCATTAAATTATCGCTTTTCGATCACGGTGATAAGATTTTTAAGTCAATAGTTAAGCACAGTTTATTTTGTGCAAATACTGACACTAAAAATTTTATAAAACCCTTTTATCTTTTAAGTCTGGTATGGCAGAAATTAGGATAAAGTTTTTAAAATACATTATGCTTTATAAATTGCTGTCAAGTTAGAATTAACTCTTGTAAGAATCACACAGAAATGTAGAGTCTTGTTAGAAACTTTGACTGTCTTATAAGATTTTGTTCCCATTGGCACTTAGAATTTTCGTTCGACCTATGTCCCTAACAAAATCACACTTCCCCTAAAATCACAACACAAATATAAAACACTGAATTCAAACACTTACGTGTGTTCGGTGATGAGACTTGTCAAATCACAATATTTTCAATGTACGTCCACATAGCACTAAGTCAAAAATATTTCACAATAACTGTTTTTCTTCGAAATAGTTATTCAGTAACACACGCACTAGTAACAATAATGTTACTAAATTATAAAAGCGAAACACAGTCAGCTACGCCCAAAAATAATTTCTCAAGTCTGAGCGAAAACAAAACAAAAACATGACACAATGTACACAAAACTCAAGTTCACAAACGGCCGTCAGTAGTGAAGAAAAAAATTATAAATAAATAAAAAAAATGAGTGTACGATTATTGACAGTTTACAATCACAATCGATTATCGGACGAACGGTTTCGATCCGATTAGTTATTATTACGTAAGGTGGATGGTGTTCGCGGAGCGCGGCGTGGCGGCGGGCGCGCGTGCTTGTCGCGACACACGACTGCAGTGCGATCCTTCGGACGAAGCCCCACCAACACTACGCGCATCTGAGGCTCACTCCTTGGCGCGGCCCCGCCCAGTGGGACGCCACTCGGTAGCTAAGATGACCGTCTCCCTCCTTATCGCTCTTCACTCGTTCCGCGCTTGTGGTCCCTTTCTCGCGCGGCGACAGTGGGGCGCGCCAATAGGATCGGTTCGGCGGATCGAGTCGAGACGATGAATCGAGATGTGTACTTAGGTATCACTGCACAAGTCCTTTTGTTGTAGTCGATAATAGGATGCGCTTTTTTTGCGGCGCGATCGACTGCCCGCTCCTTGGACCGCTCGGCGGCTGTTTGTGTTGGCATTCATTTGTTTACATTTTACACAAACAGTTGCCACACTTGTGACCATAACAAACACGCCTACCTGATTTTTTCTATCTCTTAAATTTGTATTGATCACAAAAACCCGCCTTGAGATGCTACATTCTTTTTTGAACACTAATATTTATAAAATGTCACAATTTTTATTGTAATTTAATGTAAAGTTTCATTTAAAATTGTAAAGATGTTCATTTTTATTGGAAAGTTAATACTGATTGTTTTAAATAAAAATAAAAATGAGAGATAGGTATCGAATCACCTTGAAATAATGGAAAGTGCAGCTCAGTATAAGGGCAAGACGCGTAGGGTGATCGTCTCAGTAGTCGGCAGGGGTGGCTGAACTCGGTAGGGCGCAGATGTAGGTCAGTTTTTGTTTCGCGCCACCCGAAATTCGGTTACTAGGTTCGTTCGTGTTACTTTCGGGTATTAATCTTTAACGGGACCAATTATTGGGGCTTTCACCTTACTTTTAGGTTATGATAAAAAAATGTTTGATTATGTTGTCAAGTAAAGACTTATGACTTGATTTTATCGGAGGTGTAAATTACAGACTAAATTAACCTAATTGCTGGGTACCTTTTTGTTAACCGAAATAGAATAATCTAGACTGTATACAATAATAGCTGAATATTATTTATTATAGGTAAGTAGAAGCGTATAATCGGAATAGGTAGGTATATATTTTATTTAAACGTATTGAATAAAATATACGAGTAAGTATTTTATGACGTTTGTTGAAACCGTTTTTGTTTGTTTATTTGTATGTACCTACGTATAAAGTTCTTTAAGTAGGTACCTCTCGGTTCTTTAAAAGGTTAGTAGGTACTTACTTTTCTAATAAAATGCATAAATAAGTAATCGAACTGAAACACAATATTCTATAACTACTTGTACCTATTAAACCATTGTCAAAACTAACATGACTCTACATTTGATATCAATTACGCAGAGCTATATTAGAACGCTATGAACCATAATAAATTCCATTGCAAATGCATTTCATTGCACTACTAATAGAGATACACTCTACATAACACTACTTAATTAAAAGTAACCCATCCATTAGTCCACATTTTGTAAAAAAATATGCATTCGTATTAAGTAAAGAAAATTTCGCTTACCTAGTTACATTCCTCTCGCCACTAGATGGCATTAGGCGGCGCTTTTCGCGTTTTCCACCCCATTTTCCGAGCAACAACGCAAAGGGGACGACCAAATTGTATGAAGACATGACTTGGGTTCGTATAGAAGTCGGTTTGGCGTAGATACGAATGAAAGAACGTGGAGAAAACTGGTCGTTGGGGTGACACTAACGTTTAATTATACGAAAAATATAAAAAAATAAATATTAATGTGGATAATCAAATATTGTTCAAAACGGCGTGGTAACTTAATAAATTATTTTTTAATAAGGTAAGAATTATTATGATAAAACATTATTTTAAATTTAATAATCGCATTCAATCATTCATTGATGACCAATGAATGCTATTGGTCAATTCTATAAGAATATAATATATTTATTTGCATGTTATGTTGGTACAGAGGTGGTAAAATAACTTATAAGTAATAGTGCATACACATAACGCCATATAATTGGCATGCAAATGTTAAACTTGATGTAAAACATATAAAGTAATGTAGAAACTAATATTAATTAATTACATTAATTTTAATATAAATTTCAAAATACACATTTTTATTAAGTATTTAGAAAAGTGGATTTCTGTAATGATACGAACCACTTACATTGTTTTTTAAATATTCTTCAATCGAATATAAACTCTCTGACACCAACCATTTATGCCAAGCAGTACAAAACTGTTTATATGGCAGATCTATAATAGGTTTAGGTAATGTATTAAGTATATATTAAAGGTGCCATTTACACACAGCTACGTATTGGTTTGTTAGATAAGACTACTTCTAATATTTTACTAAACCTTTATCTCTGGTAATGGACTTGGTTTCTCGGAACATCTTCGGAACAAAATTGTTCGAGATACCTTGTACGTTGCTTGATCATGTTTGTATCAAGCCTTCTTTTTGTAGGTACCTACTACAGGAGTTTCGTGGTAATAATTACTTTTTTATATATACCAGGAAATGAAGAGACGAGCAAGGGTCGTCTGATAGTAAGCGTCACGCGTTGCCCATAACAGTACCTATCAGTGCCACAAATCTTTGTTTGGCAAAGATCTAAATGCCACCACACAGCGCTTCTCATTTGAGACCTTAGTTCGCAAATATCATGATGAAAATATATATAGTACGGGTCTTAATCGCGTGAATAATTTAAGGAAAAATACCTTGTTTATTGCCCGACGTTTCGATCGTATTGCAACGGCCGTGGTCACGGGTAGACTAGCTCAACTCAGCGTCGCCTCAGTGAAGCGCGGGTTTCGGAAACTACCCTCGCTTGATTTTTATCACTCACTAGCTGTCCCGCGCAACCTCGTTTGCGTAAATTTTCCCCGTTTTCGCAACATTTCTCGTTGTTGCTCCGCTCCTATTAGTCGTAGCGTGAGGTTATATAGCCTATAGCCTTCCTCGATAAATGTGCTATCCAACTGTATAAGAATTTTTCAATTCGGATTAGTAATTCTTGAGATTACCGCGTTCAAACAAACAAACAAACAAACTCTTCAGCTTTATAATATTAGTATAGATTATTACGGAATTGTCGGTACTTCGACAATATCATTTGCTCAGTTTTTACACTTGCTACAGTGCCCTTCAACCGAAACACAGTGATGTGTTAACAGTACTATTTCACAGAAGAATAACTGACACTATAATAGTGTACCGACCAAGACAGCCTATAGCTTAAACCTACCACTCGTTATGATTACGTGCCCAATAGTGATACTCCTTTTGACCGTTAGTTATTCACCAGTGGGTACAAAAACATCACAAAGTTACACTATGTAGACATATCACTTCCTAGTAAAACGACTCCCCTTTCCCACAGTTAAATTTTACGACTAACGCTTCTATAAACAAATACTGTTCATATTATTTATTAGTTAAAGTAAAAACCAAAAATACTCGTACAGTATCTAGGTATGTGTGATATTTGTTTTTGACTTCTAGAATAGTAATGTTTAATGTGCTGATCCGATGAAGGAATCGAAATTGTTACGAGCCGATTACCAAGAGATCGATCCAAAAGTTTGAATGAGAAAGAAATTTGTAGTTAGTTAGTGGTATCTACAAACTTAGTAAACAAATAAACCCTCCTGTACCTGACCTCTGTAAGCATCGATTTGTGAACCTATGTTAGGTTTACAAATCGATACTTACAGAGGTCAATCTTCAGAGATATTTCCTTTAAAAAAAAATTATAGTTTGGCCGACAATATGGGTCCAGTCAGTTATAACTGGGAGTCGTTCTGGTTCTGTCATCGTCATGAGTTGTTCCGTCAATTACTGAAGTAACTAATAAAAATGGGACCATGCAATAGCGGGTAGTATATTAGGGATGATGATTCTCAAGTCAAATCAGCATTTTTTTATGAAATGTCAAAATAACAGTTTACTATTCGTTTTCATGATTACACATTCTTACAGATATTAAATTGTGGAATAACTTATGTTCAGATCTCGTTATGACGTATAATTGCCACATTACCTGAAAATTAATTTATTTTCATTATAGCCTTCATTCCAATTGTCGTTAGCATTGCAGCTCCCATGGTGGCATACCTACCTGTCACTTGATTGCATTCTTATGGCATATGTAGGTGTATTGTGTTGTTGTTCTTTGATTTTTTTATTCTCAAAATTAGCCGCTAACTAGGTATATAGAGTTGTAGTAGCGTAGGTAGTTGTTCATAAGGTAGGTACTTATGATAAGACCTCATCTGTTGTAAAATTAAATATGACACAATAATTGCATTTTTGAAAGATAGAAAAATTTGAAGTCCAGACCCAGAAATCGAACCCGAGACTTCCGTATGCCAAACCGGGACCGGAATCGAACCACCTATCTGGACTATGTTACTAAACCTCAAATTTGGATTTGACCTGAAAATTTTTCGAAATCGACTCAGTGACGACCGAGCAGCTGGAGTATCTCCGAGGTTAATCAATGTCACCACTGTTGGTTCATAGAATGGGTGACCGTTTTCGAACATTGTCAAACCTCTTGGTGCCTCAGAGAGCACGTTGAGCCGTCGCCGTCGGTCCTACGCTGAATCTCTCTTCGGTCGTGTCGGATTTCCGTCCCATCGGACTATGATAGTGAGGGAATAGAGAGTGCACTTGTGTTTGCGAATACACTTGTGCGTACTGACTATTATTATGGCAACCAGATCACTGATAAACATACTTATACATTTTCAAATACTTACATTATATCTATACTAATTTGTTTGAACGCGGTAATCTCAGGGACTACTGATCCGAATTGAAAAATCTTTTAGTGTTGGATAGCCCATTTATCGAGGAATACTATAGACTATATAACATAATGCTACGACCAATAGGAGCAGAGCAACAGTGATAAATGTTGCAAAAACGGGGAAAATTTACTCATACGAAGTTGCACGGGACAGCTAGTTAAAGATCAATTACACCCAGAAACAGAATAAACCATCGTGCTTATCACGCAAAGATTTATATAAATTTACTGTTAGTTAATGAGTGGTAGGTCTAAGCCATAGGCCGTCTTGGTGGGACTACAACAGTGTCGGTTGTTCATCAGTGAAATAGTAATGTTAATACAGCACTGGGTTTCGGTTAAAGGGCACTGTAGCAAGTGTAATTACTGGGCAAATGAGCTTTACGAATTAATAATATAATAATATCTTGGGACAACTCACACAACGTCATCTGATGCCAAACTAAGCAGAGCTTGTACTATGACAACCAGACACCTGATAAACATACTTATATATTTCTAAATACATACATATTAAAGATAAATGACACCCAGACACAGAATAAACCAAAGCTCATCACACAAAGTTTTATCCTGGGTGGGGATCGAACCCACGACCTCTTGCGTAGCAGTTGGATACATTCCCACCGCGCCACAGAGGCAGTCAGAAATGTTCCAAATCAAGCGGGACATTAGTGCTGTGCAGTGACTTTCAGATCTTTGCCAAACAAGGACTGTGTGGCATTGATATGGGCTGACGGTTACCATCAGATGAACGCTCTGCTCGTCTCTCTTTCTCTGTAATATTTGATTGAGAGTTTAAATATTACAGAGAAAGAGAGACGAGCAGGGCGTTCGTCTGCTCGTCGTGGAAAATGATTGCAGTACTGCCGTCACAGTGATTGCGTGAACTCGGTAGTCGCTATACATAATTACGTTCGCACGATCGAATCCAGCGCAGTGCAATTATTTTGTCACTATTTTCATCAGCCATAATCCCTTCTTTTGTTTTCAATGTAATTTTGAAGATGTAATAGCTTTATTTAGATTTGTAATTATAGTTTTATGTAAGTTTTAATGTCAATCTGGAGATTGCAAGCAAATTTCTTTTGAAACATGCAAGTTGTTACTTTTTTCATTTTTAAAGCGTTTCATGGTAATTTCTATTGGTTATAAATTTGTGGAGGAAAATTTCGTCTCAGGCAGGACTTAAACCTTAGGGCTACCGGCTCTAAGACGTTACTAATTCTGACACAGATACATGTCTGCCAAAGTCGATTTTATCCTCCACATGATACCTAAGATTTGACTTTAATCGTCAAGCTGTCTACTATGTCCCCGAGGAATACGCTGGTTGAAGTTCCGCCTGAGACGATCTTGGCGCGGTGGGAGTGTGTCCGACTGCTACGCAAGAGGTCGTGGGTTCGATTCCCACACGGGACACCACTTTGTGAGATCCACAAATTGTTGTTCTGAGTCTGGGTGTACTTTGTGTCCGTGACTTGTATGTTTGTAAAGTCCCCCGCGACACAGGGCTTGTATCATACTGCGGGAGTCGTCTATTATAAATTAAAGAAAAGACCTTTTTTTTCTAGCATGCAAGTTGTGGTTGTATGGGTAACCTAGTGGTATTTTTTTTTAGTATAGATCTAATTTTATTGACAACAATTTTTATTGTTACTGTAAAACAAAGAAAAAAAAATAAGTTGAGCGAGACCCATGAATCGAAAAAGAGCAAGCAGAGGCCTAACCCGCCTGTACAGAAAATTAATTTAAAGTTTAACGCCATAATTTACTCTACTACTACTCTCTACCGGTGGTAGGTCCAGCCACAGGCCGTCGTGGTGAATCCCACTAGTGTCAGTTATTCTTCATTACCCCTAATAGTTGATGTAAATACATCACTGTGTTTCGGTTGAAGGGCACTGTAGCAAGTGTAATTACTACGCTAATGAGACTTACTAACTAATTGAAGTGGCGTTAGCCTAACGGCTAAGGCATCGGACTCGCATTCGTGAGGTCGCGGGTTCGAATCCTACTCAATATAATACCGACGTGAACCCACTCCTAACACAAGCCTTTGAGCATAGCTGAAGGGATTCACAAGATTGCTAGTAATATGGGCCCAATCCCACATTGCTAGTTAGGTATCTTTTATAAAAAAAATGCCTCAAATGACTAGCGCTGTGCAGTGATATTCAGATCTTTGCCAAACAAGGATTTGTGGCACAGATACTGTTATGAGCAACGTGTGATGCTTACTATCAGGCAGTTTAGAATAGATGGCATAGATGGCTATCATGGCCCTGTATATTCGCAGGTTTGATTATTTTCTAATATTTAATTCCAGATTGCCGTGTGGTACCGGCTTAAGAATAGTACCTACTACCCCATCTCTTCCCGTGGGTGTCGTGAAGGCGACTAAGGGATGTCACACTGGAGGACGGGCAGCAGCGTCCTCTGCGTACTTAAAACCTTACTGCGATCGCCAACGCGCTCGCCAAGCGTGGCGATTATGGCAATTACCCCCAGGATCTACATACTAGTAAGTTCTACTGGGGAGACCCGTGCCCAGCAGTGGGACATCATATGGGTTGATATGTAATTTCAGATTTTGTTCAATTCAATTCAATTCATTTATTTTTGCATAACATGGGTACATTACGAGGTGTTAGTAATTACAGTATTGAGCATTTCAAGTTTTACCCAGTTGGTGTGCAAATATTACTGAGAATAACAATTTTTATTGTATTAAGTGATTATTTATCTATTTATTTAATTACATTCATGCATATGATTAAGTACACAGATTAATACAAAAATTAGTTCGATTTAAACGACTTTGTTGTAAGATGTATCCGTTAATTTTAATGTCGAATTTTAGAGTCCACAAAAGAACTTCAAAATTCAATATTTTGTATATTGTAGAATCGATTGTGACAAAATTGATTTCATCTACCATCTATTAAACTAATAAAAACATCTGTTTCTACCTGCAATTTCATTTTTAAACGAACTTATTTGCTGTAAGAACACAATCAACCCTTAAATACTGGAGGCTAAGACGTCTCACAATGGGTACAATGTAAACACTGCGTTGGGGCGTCTCTTCGATATTAAAAACATCTGTTCCGATCCCTCCGATACCCTCCGAAAGGGTTAAAATAAAATAATGTGGATATTCCATTGTATTATTGTTTTTATATTTTTTGATGTTAAAAATCGATGTGTATTTTCTACTTCTTCTTGGCGTATCGACAGCAAAAATGTAAACATTAAATATGAGGTTGTCAGAGGCAGTCATCAGCCTTCCAGTGTACAGATGTATTATATTATGACTATTCGAAATACGTCGGAAATGTTGAATATTTTTGATATAAAACCCCCAGTCTTTTATAAAGTAATTAGCCTGTGATCTACATACTTGTGAAAATTCCTTTCAAAATACAAACCATCCAGGGCCAATCTAGAGAAGCGAATTTTAAATAAAAATTTACATTGGTAAAAAAAATTAATCAATACGAACAGACAGAACTTTTAATTTAACTCCATTAATGTTATGTAGGTACCTAAGTGGGCCAATATTTTTTGAAAAAATTGTATATTTTTTAAATTTATTCGAAGTTAGGTAGGAAGTTGCTACCTATGTTTTTAGTAAACCAACCCATAAAATAAGTATTATTGTACTACTAACTATAAGAGTCCCCCTAAGTCATATCCATGTATATCTTTCGTCCCAGATCGGAAAGTGAACGCTAAAAAGTAAAAAAAAATGTAACGAAAAAATCCCTTCTTATGCAAATAATTTCTTCGAATTTACGTTTGATTTTAGTCGGCCCGTCGCGTCGGAGTGTTGCGTTATTAATTATTAATTTCCAAATGATTTATTACCATTTTTCCTCGCGACGATTTTTATGAAAAAAAATTCTATAAAAGCTAATTTTTTTATAACTCGGCAATGAAAGGGTTACGAATGTTTCTCGTATTTTTTTCTGTTCGTTCAATAGAATTAATTAACGTAAAAGAAAATCGAGTTTATTTGAAGTGTAAATTGTCCTTTTGTTTTTATATTTCCGTAATCAGAATTCCGGATTGGGTTCGTTCGGACTTGATAAACGGATTTTGTAATGAGTTAGACTACTTCCGTTTTGTTATGTACCTACTTTTATGTGAGATTTTTTTTCACGGTTTGTCTGTGTAAAAATATTGGACACCTATCTTTGAATTTTCAAAAAGTTGTAGTCTTACGGCGAATTTAGCGGATACCTACATCATAATAACTATCTATCTATGTGTCAAATGTCAAGTCCTTGAGTTTAGTAGTTAAAGCTGTGTGTGATACTTCATTGACTGCCTCTGTGGCGCGGTGGGAGTGTGTCCGACTGCTACGCAAGAGGTTGTGGGTCCGATTCCCACACGGGACATCTTTTTGTGTGATACACAAATTGTTGTTCCGAGTCTGGGTGTGCTTTGTGTCCGTGACTTGTATGTTTGTAAAAATCCCCCACAAAATCATCAGTCAATCACGGTATTCTTTATTTTCAAAATATTTATTCATTTATTGACTTTATACACAAAAATAATGTAGGTACAAAGGCTAACTTAAAACATTCTCTACCAGCCATCCTTTGGGTGATGTAAAATATGTTGATTATATATATCCACAGGTAGAGCCATTGGCAAAAACAAGTTTTAAAACAAACCGTCTACTATCATAACATAGTGACACGAAATACGGCGAGGGCCAGACAATAATAAGATCGTTCAATCAGAACCGAACCTGGGACAAACCAGTTGGCTTCACTGTCGCGTCACAATGACTGTCCACGTGCTGCTGGGGACAATACAAGTAGACACCTACTGATGAACAACTATTTGAATATTGTGGGATAAAGTATAGGAGATAGCGATTATTACTAAAGGGATTAGATTCACATGGCAAAGGTATCATACTGTACGTTTTATTATGACAATAGGTAAATCTAATTTTAAATGATTTATTGACATAAGATATACCTATGATTTATTGAATTCATATTACATGTAAATGTAGTATCGACTTTTCGCAAGTGTAGTATTTTGGTTCCTGAGTGAATAAAGATTTTTTTTCATTATTATTATTAAGAAGCTAAGCAACGCTTGTAATAAATAATGATTCTAAATTATTCAGTCAACGGCAAAAGATAGAAAAAATCCAGAATTTGTCCAAAATCCAATATTTGACTAACCCAGTCGCGGCCAATAGCTAGTTTACTTATAAATTATCTGATTGTGTTGTCGTCAAATGTTGATGATGAAAAACGTATTACCACAGTTTCAGGGTACAAATGAAACTTTCAAACTAATGTTTCCGAATGTGATGATCTTTGTAGAACAAGGATTTCAGTTCCTCATACTCAAGACCTGTAGGCCTTCTCTTTTTCTTTATTATATCTCTTGAGTTTACGGGAACAATAATTATAAATATTTTTTGGATAAGCACAAGAAGCTCGAACTCATAGACGATTTTCAGACACGAGTGGATTGAATTGATGTTCTCGGCTCTGGATGTCACCACTTTACTTTTGATCAAAACTTCGTTTTCATTGATTTAGAGTAGGCCTCCTGCTTGTCTCTTCATTCGGCGTATGACTTACTAGCTGTCCCGCGCAACTTCGTCTGCGTAAATTTTCCCTGTTTTTGTAACATTTCTCATTGTTGCTCCGCTCCTGTTGGTCGCAGCGTGATGTTATAGCCTATAGCCTTCCTCGATAAATGGGCTATCCAACAGTGAAAGAATTTTTCAATTCGGATCAGTAGTTCCTGAGATTACCGCGTTCAAACAAACAAACAAACTCTTCAACTTTATAATATTAAGTATTGATTTTGTACATAGCGCCACTCGTTCATCATTTTTGTCGATCTATCTTTGAAATTGTATCTGTATAACGCTGATCTTATAAAGATCAAATCGCTACATCTCGCCTCTTGAACCACATCCACACATCAAAGCTGGCCCCGGCTTCTGTAGTAGGAACAGTGAACATTAATTATGCATGAGTTCTTTATTACTACATCTAACATAAGTTTATGTTAATCATATTTGTGGCCGAACCACGCTTGTTTTCTATCATCTCTCTTTCAATAACAAGAACAAACACATATTAAATAAAACATGTTTTGCAAAAAAACATCTAACCAACTTCAATTGCTTGCCTCTGTGGGCGTGTGTCCGACTGCTGCGCAAGAGATGGGTTCGATTCCCACACGGGACACCACATTGTGTGATCCACAAATTGTTGTTCCGACTCTGGGTGTACTCTCTGTCCGTGTCTCTGTTTGTAAAGTCCCCGGTGACACAGGGTTTGTACCCTAATATAGGAATAGTATTTAAAAAATCACGATTGATTTGTAGGCATATATTGAGGAGTTTCGTTGTCTGCCTTCAAATTCATCATCAGATCTTTATGAAATTAATATGGGACATTAAACCTCGTTTGAACAAAAAAATATTTTGAAAATCCGTCTATACAACGTGTAACAGAAAGGTGTGGTCAAATGTTAGCCGCGGATAATCTATGTTATCTATTGCATCCACCATGCTATCTATGTATTTTTATTACATAGTTATAGCTTAATCTTTTTGTCAAATTTCAGTAGCGGAAGGCATATGGCATAAGTATTATGCCTCCCCTGGTGCAAAATTCGATTGGATTATTATGACATAAAACTTTTTAAGTCATACTGTTTTTTTAATTGATACCTTAGGTATACCCTTGAATATGTCCACACCTTTCTGTTACATCTTGTATATGACGGAGTTATGCCCGAACATAGAAGTTATGCCTCTTTTTCGAAATCGGTTAAAAAGAGCTGCTTATCTCGAAAAAGAACAGATTTTCATTAAGTGTAAATTTAAGCACCATTCCTGTAAAATTAGCTCTCTAATATACGGAACTTTATACAAATCGGGCCATCCTTATCAACTTTCTTCTAACTTTGTTTGTTAGGTAGAACACATGGCTGCCTCGGTGACGCAGTAGTAGGTACGTATGACTGTTGTAAGATATTCTAGATTCAACTCCGGACTCATTTTGTGTGGGCCTAAAATTCAGAGTTAGCTGTTTATTTGTTGCAGGACTACTAAAAAAAAACCAAGTTACAGACTTTTAGAGAGGTTAATATTTTTCTGGGGTTACTCGATAGGTACATAAATATATCATATCTTGCAGGACATGGTTTTTTGTAATAACCTATAAAATTAAGTAACTAGAATTGAAAGGAAAATCGAAAATAATTTTATTGTGTTCTAGTGACAGACTTTCAAATCTATAATCTATACTAATATTATAAATCTGAAGAGTTTGTTTGTTTGTTTGATCGCGATAATCTCGGGAACTACTGATCCGAATTGAACAATTCTTTCACTGTTGGATAACCGATTTATCGAGGAAGGCTATAGGCATATATAGCATCACGCCATGACCAATAGGAGCGGATCAGCAATGAGAAATGTTGCAAAAACGGGGAATATTTACGCAGACGAAGTTGCGCGGGACAGCTAGTACCTAACCTATAAAATTAAGTAACTAGAATTCAAAGGAAAGTCGAAAATTATTGTGTTCTAAGGACGCTATGTTAATACAGACTTTCAAATTTGTAATTTTCTAATAGGTATTTAAAAATCTCGTGTCACGGTTTTTGCGGTCGAACTTCTATGAAACGGCTCGACCAATTTAAATGTATTTTTTTTTGTATAAGTATTTGATAGGTATGAGTTTGGGGGGGGGGGGGAGTAATTTAAGCAGACGAAGTTGCGATAGTCAGCTAGTAAGAAAAAAAAAATATTCGTCGAGTTACAACACACACAACATACGGCATAATAAAGACTTTTACATAAGGTAGGTAAGTAGGTGGAAAACAGACATCCTTATTCATCTAATCAAGTATAATATTAGTTTTCTTTTTAGCAGTTGATATGTGACCATGATCTGTGCGATTCGATCGAAACGTCGGACAAACAAAAGGTTAAATATTTGATATGTTAAAACCTTTAAATATTTCACGCGATAAAGTGCCGATAATATTCTACTGGGTGGCGCAAAAGTAAAGACCCTATTTGGTTCAGCTATAACATTTTTTCTAAATTAGAAAACTAGATTTAGATTTTTTTAAATGTATATTTGTGCCATTAAATTTCGTACCATTAGGATTTAAAGATGATGTCTTTTAAATGGTGACCTCCAGAGTTGATACACATTTGAGCCCTATTTATGACATTTTGCATAACTTGCCGTAACACTTCCTGCGATATGTTCGTTATTTCTTGAAGAATGTTTTCTTTTAGAGCTGCGAGAGTCTGTGGCTTGTTCACATACACCCGAGATTTCAAAAAACCCCAAAGAAAGAAGTCTGGACTGGTCAGATCGGGTGATCTTGCAGGCCAAGGCAAATCGCCAAAACGAGAGATAACTCGGCCTGGAAAAGCGTCCCTCACTAAGTCCATAGTGTCGCGCGCTGTGTGTGCCGTAGCGCCGTCTTGTTGAAACCAGATGTGCTCCAGCCCCAATTCGTCAAAACTGGGTATCAAAAACTCACGTAACATGGTTCTGTAGCGTTCTCCAGTGACAGTTATCGCATTGCCTCCAGCGTCTTCGAAAAAATAGGGTCCGATCACTCTGTCAACACAGATGCCACACCATACAGTAACTTTTAGTGGGTGTAGAGGTGTTTCTTGAATAATGCGCGGATTATCAGTGCCCCAGAACCGAGTATTCTGCTTATTGACATGCCCTGAGAGATGGAAATGCGCTTCGTCACTCATAACCAATTTTGAAGGAAAATCATCCTCTTCAAGGTTGAGGTTTATGACGCGCTGGCAGTAATCTAGACGAGTTTGGTGGTCAGCAGGCAGCAGCTGATGAGTCATTTGAGTTTTATACGGGAACATCTTTAAGTCTTTCACCAAAATACGCTGCAGGGTCCGTCTGGAAATGCCCAATTGCGTGGCACGTCGCCTCGTTGATGTTTCTGGACACTCTTCCACATCTTCGCGCACAGCATCGATATTTTCAGCTGAACGGCCTGTTCTTGGTCTCCCAGACTTAGGTCTATCCAATGTTGAGCCAGTTGCTTCAAGGCGTGTGGCAAAGCGTCGAATTGTGCGACCAATCGGTGCCGGACGGTGGGGAAATCGTCGACGAAATTCACGTTGTGTTCTTATCACTGATGAATTATTCCGTAAGAACATTGACACAATTATTCCACGTTCTTGGGGAGTAAAACGGTCCATGTTTATTTTCAGTGTATTTTACATTTGTTCACTACACAATTTTCAACAACAGAATGACAGAAAATGTCATATAAAAAAAAAAAAAGTATTTTCTTTAGTGCCCGTACTTTTGCGCCACCCAGTATTAGGTATACTATTTGTTTTTTGTTTTTTGGGTTATTAAAAAATATATTAATAATCCAAAAAACATTCGCGGAATCTTTCCTGACCACCATATTGTTCACAGTGTTGTGCTAGATATAGAGGTGACATGCGATTTAAGACCACACAGAGTGGTCAGTGGTCACTTGTCACATGGTTAGTGTGAACGTTTAAAAAAACTAAATTGAATGGAATTTTATGAATGGATTTTATTTGTATTGAATCAGTAGCTTTGTAGAATCAGTGTAATGTAGCACTCTTAATAAATGTTTTTTTTTTAAAGAAAACAATTTAAGTGTAAAGCCCTGAATACATCTTATATGATTATAAACATATTATTAAAGCATGTCGTGTCGTCATAACACACTGCAATAATGTATCTCTCACTATACAAAATGTATGGAACCTATATAATGCTACTTTGTGGTCAATACCTGTCATTTCTCAACAATTTCTGTACACGTCTGACGCGTCACAACACACCACATCATTATAGTATGTTTCCAGTATATGTTCGTAAACTTTCGCTATTTTCTAAGCTACGGGTCTTAATCGCTTAAATATTTTATTTTAAGGCTAAATACCTCTATTTACTGCTCGACGTTTCGACCGTTTTGCAACGGCCGTGGTCACGGTGTCACGGTGTACGCTATTAAGACCCGTAGCTTATAAAATTCTATAGTATGTTTCCACCTTTAATTTCTGTAAAATCAGTGCGAAAAATCTAGGACATCACCAATTAATTGAAATGTTACTTACTCCTAACTTTTATTATGTAGCTTCCGTGTCTTATAATCTTGTACAAAGTTGTACAATAAAAAAATCCTAAAAAAACATGCAGTAACATAAAGTCAAATAGCGAAAACCCCATCCAAATCAGATCAATAAAATTTACATTAGAAAAAAAATCTTTCTGTTTTTTTTTATTATCATTCGTAGAGCTTCTTACGTCTAAACGCAAAAATCTACAATCGATGTCCTTAAAGACCCCATAAAACAAGTGCAGTACCCCCATAGCTCGAGGTCCTGTACCCCATGTACGCATGGCGCCGACCGTTCACCGCTGACTCATTGTTTTACACCATCATTAATTAATCAACATTATTATATTCTTCAAAAAATTGCCCTCGAATTGATGTTTCCATGTGAAATGAGCATGGGGTAGAGTTGTGACTCTACTAGAGGTGGCACGCGGTTGTTGTACAACTAGAAATAATTACAATATATAAATGTATAGTGTTGTATATAATGCTTGTTAGATTCAATATACATGCTATTTTACAACATGCGCTTCCCTTGATTTTTATCTGACTGAAGTCGGTTAATTTTTCGGAAACATATTACATCAACTGCGAATGCCTCGATGGCGCAGTTGTGTGCTTTGCACACGGGACTGAGCTTAGTGATACCTATTTATAAATATTGGTTTTGAATCTGGGTGGACTTTGAGTAAGTTAATTCTATGTTTGTGTAACTCCAACAACACAGGCGTTGTAAAAAATATCTTTCAAATTGAGCTTATCGGGTTACGTTGACTGTTGCTTTATTAAAATCTTACTCTTGTCAGGATTAATATTCTTCATTATGATATGTTTGCTGTTCTTATAAAAACGGTTAAGTGTATACAGATAAGTATAATAAGGATATAATTATAATTAGAAACTGTAGAATGTTATTTTAAAAAGGTATGCTATGTACGCTATCGTCTTGGTTTTACTGTCATGATAGATGTAAGTTTTGCAAATAAATAAAATAAATAAATGTTTTAAGGAATTACCCTTTTCGGGCTAGATAAGAATTCGACTCGACTTAACCTCATGAAAGCAAAATCTATTTCCTTAGTTGCAAAAAATCTCCTCCGCTCACTCCCAGTTGAAACTTTATCTCATTTCCTTACTTCACCTTCACTTATCTGAGTCGAGTATGAGTCGAGGAATTATGCAGACAACGTCTTAGAATATGAGTGTTAAGCTTGCTTTATGCACGACAAACCCATGCCAAGTCTATTAATTCAGTAGACTATATTTTAATGGCGTCATTTGAACAATTAAAATTTGATGATGCGGGCGCTCTGTTCTGTAAATAGTAGCTAGCACTCGCGCCGTGGCGTCGCCTGCATTGTGGGGACAAGGGACAGGTCCCACTTGAGATTTTAAAGGTACTTGTGGAGAGAAATTTTGGAAAGTTTATGGTGTAATTGCATGTAATGGTGGGCATGATATATTATATACGTGCAGCAGAAAGGTGATGTCAAGTTCAGCAGCTGATGGCCTGTGGCGTAAATATAACACCTGCCATGATTGTAAATTATATTGAATTTAACCCTTTCGGGGGGTTATGACCAAGATGTCAAAATGACCATAGTGCTAAAATGACCATCATTAATCCCTGTCTGACTCGAAAGGAGCTTGTAGGTATTCTAATAACAAGGCTTAAAAAAAATGGTATCCATCGAAACGACTTTTTATTGAATTTTAAAATCTAATAATTTAGTACCCAATTTCGTCGACATGTGTTAATTTGCAAGATTTTTTATTAACATTGTTTGTATCAAGCCTCTTTACAATGAAAATAATCTTTTTCGTCTGCACATGTTTTCCTATAAGACTTCAATCAAGAAAATTAAAATTTTTGGTTTTTTATTCGTCATTAAATTAAAAAAAAATTACAATCTGAATAAGAACATGCTACCTAACACATAAACGGGTCGGACAGGGATTAAGTATACATGTAGTATATCGTTCATGATACCAAAGAGCTAAAATGTTTAAAAATTCTAATAAAAATAATTAAAAATCCCCCTCTAATGAGTTTTATGAGTTGCCCTAGTCAACCTGATAATTATAGCATTTTCTGTATGTCTATATATGAGTAGGTATTTTATTTCCTACTTGAATTGTTGAAATAAGAATAGAACTTTTAATTTCTAAAATATCGGTAAGTATACCAGGTAATTTACCAATTAATTTTTTTTGTTAAATATCGTAACAAATATTTAATGATAAAATCTTGGGACAACTCACACAATGCCATCAGTTGTATTTCAGACAAATGATAGATATAGCTACGTAAAATAATATATTTATAAATAAATAAATAACATACATAAATTACACCCAGAAACAGAATAAACCATTGCGCTCATCACACAAAGTTTTATTCTGGGTGGGGATCGAACCCACAACCTCTGGCTTAGCATTCAGTTTCATTAACCACTAGACCAACAGGGCAATAAAAAAAAACGAGTCAAGTCGTACAAAGACTTGACACTTTTTTGTAATACAGTGGCATATATAGTGGCGGACGAGATTTTTTTTGATTTTGAAACGTTACAAAAAAGGGTTGATCTAAATATAATCAGGCATTTGAATGTGAATGACGACATCTGTCTAGGAAGGAAGTGATGAGTGGTGACAAAAACATGTGTGAGGGAATTTGATTTAACTGAGTGATTTTAAATTAATACTAATACTAGATTTCTTCACTATATAGGGGCATCCATTAATTAGATACATGAGGCGTTTAGCCGGAAGGGGTATCGGGCTGAATTTTTGTAAAAAAAAAAAAAAAAACTTGCCAAGTGTTTTACCAGTTTGGATATTCATTATTACCCCTCAATGGCAAAAACGGCATGGCAGCAATTTTGAGTGGGAGGTGCACCCACCCCTTCGTCGCGCGAGGTAGGTACTGTACGGTACTGGTTGCTAAGCAACGCGATTGGCAATTGCAGCGACATGCGATACAAGTGGAACTAAAGCTGTCACAGGTAACCATACCTGCCATAATTACAATGTTATCAATGTTTTCTTATGACGTTATCACATAAAATTATCGTCCGTAAACCGATTTTACAGACATCCATTTTTACTAACTAACAACCTATCTCAATTCAATTGGCCAGATGGGCAAAAATAAATCCCAGTACTTTTTTTTTTTTTAAGAAAATATAACTAGCAATGTGGGATTGAGTCCCACATTACTAGCAATCTTGTTAACCCTTCCAGCTAAGCTCAAAGGCTTGTGTTAGGAGTGGGTTCACGTCGGTAGTATAATGGGTCGGATTCGAACCCGCGACCTCACGATTGCGAGACCGATGCCTTAGCCATCAGGCTACCACCGCTTCACTATACCTACTTATAACCGTTTTACCAACGAATGTAGCGCGAGGAATGCGTGTTGGTCTAGTGGTTAGTGACCCTGATTGCTAAGCCATAGGTCGTGGAATCGATATCCACCCAGAATATTTTTTTGTGTGATGAATAAGATTGTTTATACAGAATAAACAATCTGAGTGTAATTCATCTATAATTTATATGTATTAAGGAATACTGGATGCCGATTTAGTTAGTTTAATCCCTGCGGATGGGAGATCACACCAAGATACTCTATCGAAACCTATAAAAATATAGTACATATCCATAAAAAAAAATGGCATCCATTATCCAGTATTATAGAACTTGACCACACCTTTTTTTTACTTATACGCTGTACTTATAACGTAAGTGAAGCGCCAAAAAATATTTCAAAATACCACCCCAAGTAATATTTTTTGTTTTTTAATAATGGCGCAGGAACGATTCTTCCTGTTATTGAACGCATTTGAATACTATCGATACGTCATATCCGATGTCATTTGAGAATATTTCCTGTCAAGATGTTTTGAATCGCCCTCTCTATTTCTATAGAAAGTGGGTGAATCAAGGGGTAACAAATGAAAGTATTTTTGATATTTTGTTAAACAAAACTTTCGCTATGAAGTGTGTGTACACACCGGTGATAGATAACTATAAGCTAGTTTCCTAGGTAATCAAAAACATCCAAAAGACTAATCTATACTAATATTATAAAGCTATCTTATAAGAAAAAAAAAAGCTCAAAAGTTTGTTTGTTTGAACGCGGTAATCTTAGGAACTACTGGTCCGAATGAAAAAATATTTTTCTGTTGGGTAGCCCATTTATCGAGGAAGGCTATAGGCTATATAACATCATCATCAGCTACGACCAATAGGAGCGGAGCAGCAATGAAAAATGTTGCAAAAACGGGGAAAATAGACGCATACAAAGTTGCGCGAGTCAGCTAGTAAGGTTTTCTACTTTTTTTAAAATTTGGCATTTTAATTCTGTAATTTGACATTTTAATTTTTGTTTAAGTACTAAAATTGTAATTTAAAGATAGTCTAAAAAAATGTTTATAAACATCAAAGCATGCAAGCGATTTAGTAATATATTACTGCAAGTTTCTACGCCTAATATGAATGAATAAATGAATACATGTTATCGTGTATTATGCCTCCGAACCGCGGACGGAACCGCGGGCTATCTACTAGCACATTTAGATAGCTCATCTAATACAACATACCATCATTTTTAATCAATAATAATATCGAAACTAGACCATTATGCTCGTTATAATAACACCAGATACACGCATTGTCTAATATTCAATAGAACTCTATTATATCGCCATCCATCTTTTATGGATATGTCAGAAATATACCACATTTGCATATCAACGGAGTTTGGATGCGTATTGTTTGTTTGGTTAGGATTCTTAGGGTTCCGTGGCGTATAAACTATCAGCCGAAAATTCAAAGGGAAAGAAGACGTCAGTATCATGCTGTCACTTTCACTTTAAGCTGAATGGTAGAGATAGATATACTTTTAAGAAGTAAAGTGTCCTTTGTTTCATGTTTCTAAGGTGACAAGCTCAGGCTTACTTGATAATCTATACTAATATTATAAAGCTGAAGTTTGTTTGTTTGAACGCGGTAATCTCAGAAACTACTGGTCCGAATTGAAAAATTATTTTTCTGTTGGGTAGCCCATTTATGGAGGAAGGCTATAGGCTATATAACATCACGCTACGACCAATAGGAGCGGAGCAGCAATGAAAAATGTTGCAAAAACGGGGAAAATTGACGCATACGAAGTTGCGAGGGACAGCTAGTGAACTATAACGGGTAGGATGTTTTTAGGGTTCTGTAGCCGAAATGGGAAAAACGGAACCCTTATAGTGTTATGATAGTATTTTACTCTAAGACTACTCAATGAATATTGATGGAATTTGGTGGAAAGGTGTCTTATAGTAGCTGCTACATAGTTTTTTTTTTTTAGCAAATATCAAAGTGTTCATTGGACAGGTTTTTAAAAACATTTTGAGGTATCTAATAAACTTTTTTGATTAAGTGAATATTTTTGATAATAATCGCTCCGAAACTTGCATAATTGTGTCCCCTACACTGAGCATGGTTCGACATGCTTTTGCCTGGTTTTTGTATTTGTTTTTGTTCTTTAAAAGGTAACTAGCAATATGGGGAGCTAGCAATCCTGTTGACCCCTCCAGCTATGCTCAAAGGCTTGTGTTAGGAGTGGGTTCACGTCGATAGTATAATGGGTAGGATTCGACCTGCGACTTCACGATTGCAAGACCGTTGCCTTAGCGGCGGTAGCCTAATGCTACTGCCGCTATTTTTTTGACTAAACACCGTCCTATGTATCTACCTTTGACCAAATGAGTACTATGTATCTACCTTTTATGCAATATCAGAGGGGGGGGGGGTTCAACTTCCAAATTCCCCCTCTAGATTCGCCTATGACTCACCTAACAAGATCGCTTTTATTCTCGTGTCTATACATGAATACAAATTAAAAATTCTTTATTAATTTACGAAGCAAATCAAAACTTTGTGATACGTCATGATTCTAGAATGTAATGTTTGCAAACAATAGGTAAAGCCGGAGAAAAGAACAAGGCAACAAAAACTCGCGGCCACTCTTTTCAAATATATTTTACAATGTTTATTTTATATTTAAAAGTAATTATGTAACGAATGTTTCGAAACCATTACCATTTGTTATATATTCGTTTAAGGTGAGTTTATCTGTGTCTAACATTTCGTATGTTACCTACCTATATGTAGGTAGGTACGTTACAGGAGATTTTAGTGAAACAACATAATTTCGCATTTTTATAATACGGAACCCATGTTGGAAAATATGCACTGACTTTATTTTTAAATCATTTTTATTAAGGATCAAAAGTACAAATTGTCACTAAATATTTTACGCCTTCATAGTTTTTTCTAGTAATCGTAGATTTTGTCTCTTTAATACGGACAATCCTTTATAAACATCATGTAGTTTTAATAACATTATTGTTAAAAACGTCCGATCAGAATATTAATGACTGATGAATCAGCGTTGCAAGTTTGTCGCAAAACTCCCAACATATATGCTGAATGGGACCATTTATTGTCATGGTTATGACGTGCAAACTCGAACTCATTGTTTATGTTAAGGCTAAATTAAAAGCCTTAACATAAACATTTTTTATTTATGTAGGTACATCATGGCAATAAAGAAACTTTTCTTCTTCTTCTTCTTCTTCTTCATACCTACAAATATCAGGCTCAGAAAACAAACTTGTAGAATCTAAACTCTTGATGCAAACAATGAAGTGTCACAGATGTATTATCGTGTCCAAATAAATGGACCGAATTTAATGTTTTATTTTATCAGAATGCTAGATTACAGACAGAACTAGGGAAAATTTTCAAATGGCCTTAAGTAATTCAATTCAAAATTCGTTATTCACTTAGGATGCAAAACATCTCTTGTGATACGTCGGGATTCTACATGTACATGTAATGCCAAGTTCGCAAACAATATGTAAAGCCGGAGAAAAGAACCTGGCAATAAAAACTCACGGCCACTCTTTTCAAATTGCCAATTTTCCAATGAGGTGCTGCGACTAATATACTATACACCATGTTAAAGTTAAACATCTTTATACTAATTATGTATCCGACTAAGCTATCAGATGATAGTCAATATGGTAGACAGTCTCATATGCACTACAAATATACGCACAATGGACCTCCAAAAATGCAAAATGAACAAAAAATGTTTGCCCAATCGTCCCATTATATCTGCTCTATTTTTTTTTTTATAAATAATGGCAAAGATATTCGATCAAACATGATCCAACCCTTTAACAATGGTTATCGTCATTACTACATTTGAATAATAAATAAAAGTAAGGGGAGATTATTCAACGTTGCATAAGTAATTATAACAATTATTTTCTGATGGATAATAAATTATTTTTGACGTTTACTTGTCCGTGGATCGTAGGGGAGTAATATTTAAAAAAAATGTAAGCGATATCTATGCGTTGTTCAACATAAACGCATTTGCAATTCTCACATAGATATCGCTAAGATATACAGAAACTCGGATCACTTTGTTCCGAATGTGTTCCGAGACTCCTTGTCCGTTAAAGGATCTTTCATCTTCGAGCGAGGTACACATAAAGCTTATCTTCTGTACTAGAGGCATTTTGCAGGGTCTGATCGGGGGCAAGCCGGGGCCCGCGCCCCTGGCTCCACGTTTAAGGGACGCTAAATGCAAGCAAGAAGTATTAGGTTAAAACCACTTTTTTCCACCCTTTTGATTTGCGTGTCACACTTGGTCGGTATCCGGTCAAACAAAATGCACCTCCGTAAAGGGGTCATCATCAATTTTTTCGCACCGCCTCGAAATAATCCTAGTAGTAGGTATTTTATGTCTTTAAGTCACTCTCTAAGGCACGAAGGAGTATGTTATTTATAAAAAAATGTGTGGCTCTCGGGGACTGCCGCGGTAAAGCTATTGCATAGCATTTTTAATCAACTAAAAAAACAACAAAAATTAATAATAAGGATTTGTTCCTCCTTGACCTCGCAAATTCTGACTCTAGGATCTTGTGTAGCTTCTAACTATACGCGGGTGGAGTCACGATATATATGTAGTTAAAAACCCACTAATATTTTAATCGCAAAAGTTTCTCTATCAGTCTATTTGGTTTTCATTCCTAACATTCCCTCGAGAAAACTGGACTGGATGCGGAAGGTGGAGAAGCTTATATCCAGCAGTGGACTAACTAAACTATCTATCCTCCAAAATTATACTGACTTACGTCTGGTCTCAATAATCTAACTATCGATGGATTTGGCTACTAGAGGTATATATTTGACATAAGCTCCATACAAAATATGTCAAAATTGTAACTCAAGTAATTGTTTTTAAACTTTCCCGATTTTTATACATATTAGATATATTTCTGGACTTAATCGCGTGAATTATTTAAAGGTAACCTTTTATTTACCCGATTCGAACGAATTGCACCGATCGTAGTGCAATTCGATCGAAACGTCGGGTAAATAAAAGGTTAACCTTTAAATATTTCACGCGATTAAGTCCCGAAATATATCTAGTATCTAACTCTAGTAGCCAAATCCATCGATAGGTACGATTATTGAGACCGGCCGTTAGAAAAATCACATTGAAATCACCACTATAATGGACAAGGTGGACATAGGGAGGATCCTCCAACCTGGTGAGGTGATCGTGCCTGGTGGGCCCTGGGTTAACATTGGGAACTTGATATTTAGCTAGTAGATGTGAGAATTTCGACCGATGTATAATTTATGTGGGTACAGCCATACTGATGGTTGACGCGAGAAAAGTCATAAACAACAACTAGTATTTTAACATTTACAAGAGAACTTTAACACAAAATTAACTTCGCCAAATCGAAATTCACTCACAAAGGGGATATACGTTATAAAAAATACACAATACAAATCACTGTATCACCAGTTAATGATCTCGATGTCTCGAGATGATTGTAGAAAGGGACACGAGATGTACAACTAAAGTGTTAGAGAGAGACAAAAGTAGTGATATCTCACCGGAAACGGTGTAATATATGGCGCATTGTTAGTAACGAGATCGGTTTGTATGTCTGTTTGTCCGTGGGCGGACTCATGGGCCTTGTGTCGCGTTAATGGTATATTTTTTGATGTGAAATTCTACGGTAGGTTTTTGACATGTTTAAGAATAACATTATTTATGTACAGTGAAATTATTTGCAATGTTGAAGATTGCAGACTCTTTTTATACATCAGTAGAATTCAATAATTCATTTATTTATTGGCCAACCAATAATTGTTTACACATAACGTTAGGTATAAGACACAGTTCACTTAAAAACTTAGTTACACTAGGTAACAATTTCTTATAGGTCTTTGTTAACTGCTGAATCTAAACCATTCCTGAATCCACTGAAATACACACAAAAAAAAAATTAAAATCGGTCCAACCGTTATGGAGGAGTTCAGTGACATACACACGTACAGAAGAATTATATTTAATGTTATATAAATTTCGTATGCGTCATTTTCCCCGTTTTTGCAAAATTTTTCATTGCTGCTCCGCTCCTATTGGTTGTAGCGTGATGTTATATAGCCTATAGCCTTCCTCGATAAATGGGCTATCTAACAAAAATAGTTTTTTTCAATTCGGAATCAGTAGTTCCTAAGATTACTGCGTTCAAACAAACAAACTCTTCAGCTTTATAATATTAGTATAGATTTAGGTAGGTACCTACATCATATTATTAGATATGTATGTCTTTAGATATTTCTATCTATTCTAAAAGACATATCTCTTTGTTTTCTCTAAAAGGAGGTACCAATAACAATTTAATAAACAAATGTACCTGAATAAAATATTTTGTATTTTTTTGTTGTATCTATTAGCTGATTAATCCTCGAATACTTTTAATTAAAATAAACTTAACTTTTACTAAGATAAGGAAGCAAAACCGAGGTGTCCAAGAGTCTTTCTAGCCTAATGGCTAAGGCATCGGTCTCGCAATCGTGAGATCGCGGGTTTGAATCTTGCCCATTACACTACTAACGTGAACCCACTCCAAACACATGCCATTAAGCTTAGCGGGAGGGGTAAACAGAATTGCTAGTAATGTGGGACCACAACAGAGGAAGCAGAATAATCTTATAAGGAATCGTAAACTTCATAAGAGTCCAACCTTAAGCCTCGCTATTGCTCAACGTGAATAGGAGCTCTGATTAGTTGATTTTTGTATTTCGAGACTTAAGAAATTGGACTGAAATCTCATATTTTTTCTTTCACTTTTCATCATTCCATCTCCATTCTCATACTTAGCCAGATTGACAATACTTACCCCTATTGAAAGGGGTGGTTTCGTTCAAAGATGGCTACACGCAATCATTAGTGGGTGACAAATGGATCGCGGGACGCGTGGCGAATCTCAACAGATGTGTATCTTGTACTGATTTGGTTCGTATTTGTGTTGGGTGGATAGTGGATATGATACATTACTTACTAAGAAATATAATTATTCAAGTTTTATCTCGCAATTTCGCCCATGTTTCGCATAATTAAGGGTTAAATTTTTAAACATTCGCTCTTAGCGAATGGCTTGGTAATAATAACCATCGATATGCTTTTTTTTTAAAGAAATATAGCTGTTCGTTAATATATCAATCCGTGACGCTTTCCTTGAATATCTATATACAGACCGACTAATTTGTCTTAATACCTTAGCTATGCAACAATTCTGTGTTTAATCCCCAACAAGGGATAGTGCGTAACTATATACTATCTGTCTAATACAAAATGAAAAACGAAAGTTAATAGCCTTTAGCTACATTTTAATTTAGTGCTTTTATAAATCCATAGAACTGAAACTATTATTACCCGTAAGTGATGCAAATATCCTACCCATCATAACCACGCTATACTATTTCATATTTCCCACACGTCTAACTAACCATCATACCTTTTTCCACCCACAGACATCGAACCGACACTCAACGTAGGCGTCAACCATTAAGCCTATTAGATAATTAATCACTCCATATAACGATAGTCAATTACAAACGATAGACGTAATTATATATTATGCGCAACGCAAAAAACTGCGGCCGACACGGTCCTGATCAAAGACTAGTTGTGTTTAAGTACTGATACTGAATTCCTGGAATATAGGCCGGGGATTGTTTTTGTAGGGTTAAATTTATTGTTAGCCACCAGTGGCAAAAATATAACTGATACTCGTAATATGGATGTTGACTGTTAAGTCTAATGTCTAATTAGTGACTTACGAAATGTCAAAACGATTCGTTTTGTAGACATTGTATGCAATTTAATCTTAGGGTGATGAATTATCTGGTGTCAAATCATTTACTTTTAGTATTATTTTTTTGACCTGATAACGTCTTGTAAATAGTAGACCGGCTGCACGCGTAAAAAAGTGTCACGTTCCGCCTGCTGGTAGGTTGATAGTATCAGCCTATCAGCGAATGGCGTTGCAGCAAAATGCGATACAATTGAAACTAAAGCATTCACTGGCATGGTTGTTTATTACATTATCATCAATGTTTCCTAATGACATTATCACGTAAAATTATCGTCCGTAAATCGACTTTACGGACAACCTTTTTTTTGTTTTGTTTTATTATTTTGATAATCGTTAATTATTATATTGTGTTATTATTGTGAAAGAACATTTATTTTAAGAGCATTTTAAGATCAAAAACAGTTTGTGGATCACACAAAGTGGTGTCCCATCTGGGAATCAATCCCCCAACCTTTTGGGTAGCAGTCGTACACACACCTACTGCGCAGTCAGGTAATGGGTATGGCTATGCTTTTTCTATTATCAGCCGTTTAGCCCTACCAAAACCTTAAATAGAAATTATACTCTGCAGTAATGCAATCGTACCTGGAAAAAACAGCTACGTTTATGCATCGTGACGTCACATTACATACTATATTATTATCACGAAGTATGACGTCACTTATGATTTGTAAAAATGGCACCCAACTAAGATGAATCATTGTGCTTTTTTCATAATACTACCGTGCCTACCATTCCTAAAATTGTCTATATTGATTGCCAAAAATTAAATTGGAATACGAAGACTCTGGCAAAGTTATTATAAATATCATCAGTTGACGGCACGGGACTGAGAATATTTGACAGCCACATTCTGATTTTAAAAATACAATCTTTTTTCATACACATGTCGATTTGATGTTCTAAATTTGATTGATCCACATCAAACGAAATTCGTCCAATAGTTGTTTCGTTCCGGACTCACCCGAGGACACCCGACCGATCCTTCCGATCCCATTTGAAATTCAAATTTGGAAATCCATTAGTGCGACTCGTCATTTTAATGTGACAGAGTATTGAGTTACTCTAATTGATCGGTGCTCTCCGTTCGGTTTTTTTTGGTTCGTTCGAATTTCAAATTTGAATATGAAAGTCCGTTGTCGTTTTTTTTTTCAAATGTAATTCGTTCGATATTATTGTTTGTACTTCCGGATTTAGTATTATTATTTATTCCAATTGTTATTGTGTGTGGCCAGGATGTTATTATTCTAATAACTAAGTAAAAGGATTATTAAAACGATATTAGGATGAAGAAAATAAAATCAAGAGTTTGAGACGTATTCATTATCATTTAAGGGTTGAATTGCTCTGACTTTGTTAACTCAATGTAGGCATGGTCTGGTTCATAGAGTGGTGACCATATCCTAAAAAGTTTTTAAGGAGTCTGTTTGCGTCAGAGGTTTTTATGTAATTTTATTATTTCCCGTTTACAATTTGTATAATATATTTTTTAACACTTTAATATTTCACGTGTTCATTCATACTGTATAATTCATATTGATGATTGAATCGATTCAAAAATATATCGATTTGCTTGTCAAACTAACGTGGTCCAATCATTAATCTACATTTTACGGGGACTGTACTCAGATGAGGACAGCTACAGTTGCATTCGAATTGATGTAAAGTAATCGATTTACGATTGCTGTTACAGTTTTGGCGATTTTTATTGTAACGTGTCTTTTAGGGTTAAGTATCATTAATATTCGCAAATGGGTTGGGATTGTATGGTATTGTACTGATTGAATGTGTCCTTGTGAGGACATGTTCACAACGCTCGCTAAGTAGTAATGTCCTTGTTAGAATTGAAAAATGTAATGTTTCTCCATTACTGATTTCTAACAGTAATAACAGTCGGTACAGTTGTCTCAATGTAAGTTGGCCGGATTGATGTTAGCTACAAGTGCAACCACTTGTCGCCAACTTCAAGGCAAGGCAAGGCAGATGCATTTTTTGGAAGTAAATGGTGACAGGAATCGGGGGGCGGGGGCGGCAACTAAACCAAGAGAATTCTTTTATTTTAGACATCCGATTACGCATTACATTGTCATACCTACATAAACCTTCCAACCAGAAAATCTATACATCGTAGAAAATCTTATTCAGATCATTTTCGCAGGTTATCAGACCTAAGCGTATAAACAGACAGACCTGGAAGACACCTTTACTTTCTACCTAATTAAATTATAAATTTCGCAAGTAATACAAAATGAATACAGTAGTATAACGTCGTAAGTGGAAACAGTCGATGCTTTTATGTTGCCGAGCGATGCGTGTGCGCAATGATGTGTAGCGACACCTGCATCTTGAGGTGCGATGGGTGCCGCGTGTATGGAAACGGACTTTTTTGAGTTGTGTCTTTATTTGAATGAAAAATATTATTTAATTTGGGAAGTATACAATTTATTATATAATTTTGTAAGCTACGGGTCTTAATCGCGTAAATATCTTATTTTAAAGCCAAAAAACAGTTTTGATGATTTACTTACTTGGAATATATGTGTCATAAGATAAAACAGGATTATTGCGTAAATCTTAGATGGATTACATAGGAATATATTCTTGACGAAATAGTCTCTCTCAAGTCTTTAATAAGATGAGAGATCCTGGATGAGTCCGTGACTCAGTGCCAACCAAACAGATCGATACATCTATGCAGTAAAGCGATGTTACCACTTATAGATTTTTTTTATAAGCACGGGTCTTAATCGCGTAAATATTTTATTTTAAGGCTCTTTGTTTATTGCCCGATGTTTCGACCGTATTGCAATGGCCGTGGTCACGGGTAGACAGTCTACCCGTGACCACGTGTACTTGTGTTACATTCAACGAGTAAATTTTAGTCTGAAATTCTCTCTCTCTCTCTCTCTCTTTCTCCTCTCTCTTAAACCTATAAACTTAGACAGAACTATTTTCTTTAAAAGATCAGCCAACATAAATTTGTATTTATAATGTGTGCAAAGTATTAAAAATGAAAAGTATTAATGGCAAGCTGTCGCCATTAACATTGCTCTGCAAGAAACAAGTCACTTATTTAAAGACTTTAAGTATATTCCATTATTTTAAGTCCTAACATGGTTGCTGTAAATACGCTTCTATACTACCTACTACTCACTGTACTTATAGTAAGCAGGTACTATTGTCCTTCAATGAGTACAACTGGCCACCAAACAAAGCGACATTACAAAAGCCACCTCCACACTGTACAGCCTATAATAAAGAAAGTAAAATGACGGTTAACAATTATCGCTTACAATTACCTGCCGTTTTGATCAAGTATCGATATTATTATCGATCTGTCTGTTTGAAACCGCAATGCTTTTTATACTGTATGTATCTGTGGGGTGTTTAGCAAAATCCAGAAACTATTTTACTGAAATAGGAAATTTGAGGTGGTGCGGGGTTCGATTTCCACACTGGTTACTTTGTGTGATCCAAAAATTGTTGTTCAGAGTCTGGGTGTACTTTGTGTCCGTTAATTGAATGTTTGTAAAGTCCCTCGCTACACAGGACTTGTACCCTACTGCGGGAGTAGTTCATTTGCAAAGTTGCAGGTTTGATGTGTGTGATCGCCATATTGTTATTTCAGTCTCGTTGTGAGTATCTACATTGTGTCCATGATTTGTATATTAGTGAAGTCAATTGTGAGGGTACTTTTTTCTTATAGGTACATAGTACCTACCTATGAAAATTTTAATAATTTTAGTTTATCTATAAAAATCAACTTGTGTTCGTAACTGCTTTACTCACAGTCATTTATTGCTTACTTAAACATTCCTTTTTCAAATGTTGTCTTATAAAATCTGAACTAATGAATGATTGAGTGCGGCAGTCTCGCAAAGACTTGAAAAAGACTCCAAAATTATTTATCCATTGTTTGTCTCAATACTCGGGCGGTTTAAAAATGAAAATTTCGGAAATTCCGAGTTTAGTACACTAAACTTTACGTTTTACGAAGTTAACCGAGTTAGCCACTCTAAGGTTTTTTTATATCCATAAAAGTCAATAATAGACGTCGCTTTGAAATATTCGAAAGTGGGCTGGAGTCAAGAGCGTCAGGAAGCTGTTGCAACTCGCCAGGATAATGGAGAGTTTTTCAGGTTGATGTCCAACTTTCAGTAATTGGAAAGGAAAACGAAGAAAAAAAACAACTTTAAAAAAAAAAATTGTGAATAAAAGTAAGTACTTTTAAGAAATGTGATTCTGATTGGTATCCAATTCGAGCAATATATCGGCCGAATGTTTTTGCTACTGTATGTAGGTATGTCTGTAGACTGAGGAAATTGCTATTTTATTTATCAAACACTGTACTTATGCTGTTTTTGTAAGATTAACTTAGTTATCTCTTCATTGGTATTGGAAAAAGTGACGGCTTATAATAATTGATGATAGTAATCGAACCGTGAAATTCTCAAGAGTTTATTTAACCATATTTGTAGCGTTATATGATTTTAATAAAAAGGTGCCATAACATAACTATAAAATATGATATTATTAATAGCATAGGTTTTATGCTTCGATTATAATGTTAGGGCCTGTAACAATGCTTTGGCTGAGGCTATCTTAGACTTACCCTTAGGAGTAAGTATAAGATATATAACTTTGTCATAAATACGTAATATTATTCTTAACGTACTTAATGTAATCTATACTAATATTATAAAGCTGAAGAGTTTGTTTGTTTTATAGGTTTTTTTTTTTACAACTCACACAACGCTATCTGATCCCAAACTAAGCAGAGCTTGTACTATGGAAACCAGACAACTGATAAACATACTTATACATTTCTAAATAAGTATATACATATTATAGATAAATAACACCCAGACACAGAATAAACCATCGTGCTCATCACACAAAGTTTTATCCTGGGTGGGGATCGAACCCACGACCTCTTGCATAGCAGTCGGATACACTTCCACCGCGCCACAGAGGCAAGTTACGGGTCTTAATTGAGTAAATATTTTAAAATATTTTAAATAGTCTACCCGTGACCACGGCCGTTGCAGTGCGGTCGAAACCTCGGGCAATAAACAAAGGTATTTAGCCTTAAAATAAAATATTTACGCCATTAAGACCCGTAGCTTATAAAATTCTTTAATGTGTCCAAATCGCGAGAGTTTGTTTGTTTGTTTGAACGCGGTAATCTCATGAACTACGGATCTGAATTTTGTGAATTCTTTCACTGTCGTATAGCCCATTTATCGAGGAAGGCTATAGGCTATATAACATCACGCTATGACCAATAGGAGCGGAGCAGAAATGAGAAATGTTGCAAAAACGGGGAAAATTTACGCAGACGAAGTTGCGCGGGACAGCTGGTAGTGTCATAAAATGTAACTGATGATATTACGGAGCGACATCGTCATAAATGACGAAGCTCTAAAACAAAGATTTAAAAAAAATGCATAATTTTCTCCCGCGACTCTGCCCGCGTTATGTCGGTTATCGTGATGAAAACTATCCAATGTCCTTCTCCCGAGACTCAAACTATCTCCATACTACATTCTATTTACATCGGTTCAGCCGTTAAAGCGTTAACACGTAACAAACTGGAGAATTTATTTCCCTTGATGCCAGGACTTTTTACACCAATTTTCAATTTATGAACATCTTCTTCTTCATTTCCCTATCCTTTACATTTTGGATCGGGTCACTCGGGTCTCTTTATATATTTGCGCCAGAGCAATCTGATCTGGGCTATCACAGCGTCCAAGTGTAAGGCCCGAAGGTCTCTGCGGATATTATACCACCATGTTGTCTTCGGACATCCTTTCCAACTGGTTATTCTGGGAGGTTTGAGGCTAATTACGACAACGTGGTCTTCTCCTCTTCGTTCGATGTGGCCAAACCAGCTGATCGGAAAGCCCCGAATAAATTCAATTCTGATCTTGTCAATTCTGGGGACCTTATCTGTTCACCTAAGCATTGTTATTTTATATGTAAAATTAATAAAAATTGTAATTCTATTTTGCCATTGTTTTCGAGGTAGTCATATGCAATAGTAGGTAACTTTTTATTTAATAATCTTCTCAATTTTACTGTTGTCAGTTTCAAGTTTTTGCTAAATAATGGCTGTAGACGTGTAAATTAAAAAAAAAAACTAGTCCATTAAGGTTTTATAAAATCAATCTTTTTTATCGATATCCCGTGAGAAACCTGTTCATATTATTTGCCTATTGAATCACATTGTGAGAAAACAACCATCTAAATGTTCGATTCGTCTCGCTCATCGAAAATAGTGTAACTCGATACAGTATTTGCGTCTCCGCATCTGTCATCGCTATCGACTCGACCCCAAACTGAACGCATCATCCTTGCACACGCATCCGATTGACAATACCAAAATTTGCATACACCATTTAAGGGTTAAAAAATTATCATATGATTACGTCACAATGTAATTTCATTCGATATTGTATCTTACTGCTATAACCAGAAAGTTAAAAGTCATTTAAATTAAGACGCAAGTATTCGAATGCACTTTTCGAAAGATTATAAATTCGAACGTCATTGTAATTTAAAGTTTATGCCAAAGCAGTAAGGGTTCAATTTCAATGGTTAGTTTTCTATGGGAATAGTGAACCCTCAAATGGCTTATGATAATTTTTCCTTGAATTATTTTTGCTATCATTTTTCAATAGCTCATTAGTGTTTAGCTATCGGCGCGTAAGTGGTATTCCAAAGCTTATATTGTTCATCTGATGTGCCTCAGCTTTTGTACCAGACCGATTTTATAGCCGCCATTTGAATTTTGAAGGCTTATTTGCATGATTGTGATTTAGTGTTTATTTTTGTATTAAAACGATGTGGATTTATGGTTTACGTTTAAACGCACTTCATCTATGAATATGTCGTTTCGGGACGCTTAGTGTGGTGAAAAGGGCGATTCCTTTTCGAATTGGCAATGAGTTGAATTGCTCAGATGATTATTCAGATATAAGGGTAGAATGCAGTAGAAATCGCGCAAATCGGTTTATCGTTAGTGCTTAGTAAAGTGTTCTGGTTAAACTTATAGATTGTAGATCAATTTGGTAATGGCTTAAAGCCGAAAAATGCGATTATTTAGATCGGGATGTCTTAACAGGAATACCATTTAGTGACCGAATGACCTTAAATCGCTAGTTTCATAAAGCGCGGCAATAGATTGATTTTTAGCAGACAGCCATAACTCGTAAAGTTACTTCTTATTTTTTATTTAAAAAACACAGTATTTATAGCAAATTCAACCAGCCACAGCTAAGCATAACGAAAAGCTTCAATACTAGTCATAAATAAACTTAATTTAACAAAAGAACTACACTATTACTTATTAATTCAATTCCCTGCGTCGCACAAAAAACAATGAGTGTCCGATATGATAGAACAATTCCATTATGACCGGCGCACACGCACATAACCTCAAAAACACAAAAGCTAAATAAATCGACCGGGATACCATTTATCAAACTGCCGCCTGCATTTTTAATTAGTAAAAAATATATTCGGACAGTGCGCAGTGGTGCGTCTCAATCTGCTTCCGATCTTAAATTTATTCACCTCTCACTTACACTTGATTGTTTTGTATATTTCTGTCTCATTCTACCCCAGTTTAGTAATTAGTTTCTCATGTATAGAGCTTTTGTTTAGAATGACATGTGGCGTCTGTTGGTAACAGTTAATTATGGTGGTTTTTTTAACGATCCGATCGTATCGATATTGTATCGATGTATCGTCATCGTAATGACCGAGTCTTATGTGTACTCGATTTTAATAAATGTAGGAAGGAAGAATGTTGGTTGGTTTAATTATAAATAATAATATTAATAATAAACGGCTTTTCAAAAAACAAATTAAGTTATTTTAATGATACGGTTATAAGTTTAAATATTTTTGAACTTGTTCTAATTACGAAGACCTTTTTGACATTTCTGATAATGTGGATGGATCTATTATACCTACTATGATCTAATTATGAATTCCCCTTTTTTAACAGATAGCAAATAGTAGAGCACTAGTGTAGTTCCTTAGTAACTATACTACTATTGCTTTGAAAAATAACACCAGATTTCGATGATAGTAGATTTAATAGATCTGATCCTACATCCCTTCACAAAGCCCGATGCCACTAAAGATGCTAGCGTTCTGGGAGTGTATTATTTGGCTGTAGTCACAGAATCAAATAGCATAAGAACAACACGCACAATGGCACAATGGCACAATTAGGAGGCTAAATACGACTTTTCTTGTTCGCCCAGGTAAAACTAACTAACTAGATCTGGTAGGTAATAAAAAATCGAAGTTATTTCACATCTCTAAAGAAATTCGTTATAATTGCGCACAATTCAAACTTAAAACATTATGTGAATGATTTATTACATAATCAGGATTTCCTATATTAAATGAATTATCATATATTTTAATTATCTCAACAATGTTCTATTTCAAATAATATAATCGTAAATCAAAAATATATTTACAAGTCAAATTACGCTTAAGTTGGTTAATTAATACCATCAATGTATTTTTTTGTAATTTACTAAGTATATGTAAATATGTACTTAATTTTTAGTGTCAGTTATAAATATAATTATGTTCATATCTTATACATATTTAAATGTAATTGATCAGAATAAATATGGCTTATTTAAAATTTGAATTTTAAATTAAATCAGAACAATACAAAATATTCGCATCATAAAACACGAACAAAAAAGTAATTAAAATTACCTCTAACCAAGGTCATACAAAATAATAAAATAGGAAATAAATAAAATTTAAAGCACCCTCACAAAAAACAAAAATACCAATAATCTCTCACGCTAAACGTACGCCGTACCGTGTTGTGTGACTTAAAACAATAAAATATGCAGTCGAATAGTCAGAACCAAATCGAATCAGCAGTTTCTGATAAACATACGACTACATACGGGTCAAACAGAGAACCTCCTTTTTGAAGCCGGTTAAAAATATATCTGTCTTTTCCTTGACTTCAAAATATATTAATTAATTAATATTACAACGAAACTCATTAACACAATATATTCAAGGGTAATTTTTCTAATAATAATTTCAACTAAAAGGGACATTGCAGGAAAATAAGGTATATTCAACTCCATAAAAGACACAACGGCTTGCGTACATGTAAATTGATACCCATACACCATAGAATGACAGATTATGTTAAAGTTTAGTTTAACACGCGAAGTTCAACAAGGACCACACCTAGGACCTATATAACATTTCTTATTAGAAAGTAGCCATTTACTAAACTATGATGTATTTACGAGTAATATAACCGTTGAGTAATCCATATTTACATAATTAATGGCAGTAAAAAACTTGGAAAAACAATGATGCATGTATTAGAGGAAAGTTTGCGTTTTGTTCCTGGCAAACTGTTCGACACAGTTACGTAAGCTTATCTAATTGGTTTCAAGTGAAGCAAAAAGTGACACTTTTATTGCTTACTTTTTATTAATCGAGTTACATTGATGGTTTTGTAGCACAAGTTAATAATTATTGTGGTTTGTAGTATCAGTAAGTTAAAAGGTCAGAAAAACTGCATGTTTTCTTATTCAATCTCTTTCTACAAGAACCTGTAGAGTATTTTTTGATATCATGACAAATGGTAGTCAATCACGCCATTGACTCAATAAGCAATGAAATTAAATTTATAGTGTCTAGATCTGTTGACCAACGGAGAGTGCAGAATAACTAAGCTCGTACCAAACAAATGCCGGTAATCGCCGGATTTTTTCAAGATGTTGATCTCTTTCACATTAATAAGTTTAGTTTAAAAAAACAAATAATAATTGAGCTCCGTCAACTTAATTTTACCACCAGATTTCACTGTATACCAGCATCTGTGGAAAATATGATGGTTGTTGCATTTACTACTAACTAAAAAATTATATTTTTTTCAAGTTCTGACGTTTTTCCTAATAAAGTAAATAAAATTAAAAAAAATAAAAATCATTACACTAATCCGATATGTTTAAAAATTTGAACAGTTTTGTGTAAATTTATCTATATTGGATTATGTTTTTCTTAACTTACATTGATGATTACGAAATAGATAACTCGTTCAATCGGTCGCCAGATTTGTCAATTTGTAGTATAATTGTTTGTAAGTCTTGTTTACTTATAAGTCTGCGACACATATCCGAATCGGAAGGATGCATTCCAATGTGTTTCATGAAAATTTGTTCATTAATTTAAGAACATTGCTCGAATAGAGTACAGTGCTTTCAAATGAATTTTCATTTGGTAGTAATGAATGTTTTTTGAGTTGCTCTCTGTATTCTGTAAAACTGTGTACTCTTAAGCATAGCAATATTCAATTTAATTGCCAGTTAGGTATCCAGTGACTGTTTATGCTTTTAATTACGTTTTAACCGGATATGTTTTTGTGTTTGTTCGGGCATAACTCCATCATATACATGGTTATTTTTGGTGCAGTGCAAAGCTTAGACACCCCAACAAGATTTTTATTTCAAGAAATCACATAAAAAAAAGAAAATAAAAATATTAAATACTTGCAGAGTTAAAAGCCATTATAGTTGTCGTGTGTTCTTCGCGCTATCATGCTCATTGCGTCGCGTAGTACGTAATCCATGGTTATTATTGAAAATTAAGTGATGATATTTCACATCATATTGGGAACAGGATTTGGACTGTTAGAATGATTAATGAATTAATAAATGATTGATAACTTAATTAATCGAAAAATATAACATGGTCCCAAAACTACCTCATAGGAATGTGGTACTGTTACTACTGAGCAAACTTCTTTCAGATTTGCACTATACCGAGAATAACGTTGTATAAACGGCTTTTTAAAAATATTTTTAGGTCGGAAAAATTTAAATGGAACCATTATATGGAACCGGAATAAATTTCTAATCCCAAAATGGTTCCTTAAAAATGTTGTAAAGATCTGATGATGAGTTTTCGGAGATAGACTGCGAAACTCAATACATGCTAGCATTTATTGAGTATCGCTGTCAAATGATGATGATAAAAGGTTAGATGTTTTTTTGTAGATAAAAATTTGTCATTAATTTTATATGCTTCATCATTAAGTAGATAAGTCTTGGTGGATAATTTGGTTGTTTCAAGACTACTACTAAGAACCTTGACTTATTTTGGTAAACTCAGAAAATTTATAATATTCATAAATTATACGAGGTAGTTTTATGTTCCACACCAATGCACTATCAGCAAAATCTTCAGCTCCCCGTCCATCAAATTCAAATTACAATCGACAACCACCTTTTACTAATAAAAAATCATTCGACCATCGGTCAGTAATTAACGATACCGAATTCGACCATGCTATTGACCTTACGCGAAGCCATTGTCATTCTTACCAAATTTATTAAAACACACAATAATAAACTCTAACACTTTCTTAATACGATACATACATTGATCGTCGATCTTTGCTATATCCTTGAAACCTGTACAATCAATTTTGAATTCTATATCTTCGTTTGTATGGTTGTCTTCAGGTTGTGTTTCCGCTTGACTGATGTCCGTTACGGCTGGCTGTGCACCTGCAAGACGGTCACCAATATGAATGTAATTAGGGGCACCACACATGTAAAAGTCTGTGGTTTTGTTAAGGAAGTCCCTTTGTAACGATGCGGAACCTTTTGCTAAGAATTGAATGGCTAAAATAACTGATCGTTGACTTGATCGTTCATTCGTATTTGAAGTTTTGATGTCATTTGCGCTATCAGACTTTATACTAATTACATGACGTTTTCTATTCACTAGGTAGGTATTATCTTTTGTTTATCCAACTGTTTGTGTTTTTACATTAAATTAATAATATACGAAAAATAACATAAGTATGAAGAATATTATTATGATAGATTAGAATCGTTGAAAAAAAAATGTTGTTGTAGGTACTGGTTTTAACGAATATATATATTAATGTTTAATGTACTGTAGTTTAACAGTATTTAATAATACAGTGTTTTATTAGAATAATAAGACATTATTTCTTAAATATTGTTTGTCATTTTGTAAAATTTACAGTTTTAATAAATAAGTTTGTTTAGTTTAGTAGACTTTATACAGTTACTATTGCAAAGACTTCAGATCAAATAAAAAATGTTGCATAATATCTACATGTGAATTTAGTTGATTTTTAATATGTAAACAGTAGCAAAATATTCAACATTTTGAAATGATCATGCATTAAGCATAATTCATATTTATTATATTTTGTTACTATTATTCACCATATTTTTACTTATCTATTTACTTTACAGTTCTCACACTTCTTTATATATTAATCTAGAATTATTATTCAAAATATGACTGCTGCTAGGTTCGATTCCCACCAAGGATAAAAGTTTGTGTGATGAGCACGATAGTTTATTCTGTGTCTGGGTGTTATTTATCTAAAATAAGTATGTATTTAGAAATATATAAGTATGTATGTTTACCTTGGGACAATTCACAAAACGCCATCTGATCCCAAACTAGGCAAAGCTATTACTATGGAAACCAGACAACTGATAAACATGCTTATATATTTGTAAATACATACATATTATAGATAAATAACACCCAGACACAGAATAAACCATCGTGCTCATCACACAAAGTTTTATCCTGGGCGGGGATTGAACCCACGACCTCTTGCGTAGCAGTCGGACACACTCCTACCGCGCCACAGAGGCAGTCAAATATACTTAAGAATTTTTTAATGCAAAGATGTTCATATTATTATTTATAACTTACACCCATATCTAAAATAAACAATCGTGAGACACAAAAATTTATCCGGGGTAGGAATCGAACCCTCTGGTTTCAGTAATAAAGCACCTAGAGCTTGCTTTGTGCCACGTTCTTGTTCTTGTTTAATTATTCTGCCTTCTTCTTTATCATCTTCATTAATATTCACTAAATCAGCTGCTGGTATTCCATCTGCTTTATTTTCGGTATCTGATACGAGTTCCCCTCGATCAGAACTGAATCAATTAACGGGCCAGTAATTTATTTCACTTAGATAACCGTGAATGAATTGTAAGTCTATTGGGGAGGTCTGGGGTATTGTCTTATGCGTCACTTTGGGGTGGGAGGCCATTGACTGGTGTGATACTTTTGCTACTAACGTTGTGATTATTAGCTACTTTTTATAGTTTGCCTGCGGCTCCTCCCGCGTGGATGTGCGTTAACGGCTATCCTATGTCCATTTGTGGGATTTTAACTTGACTGCCTCTGTGGCGCGGTGGGATTATATTCGACTGCTACGCACGAGGTCGTGGGTTCGATCCCCACCCAGGATACAACTTTGCGTGATGAGCACAATGGCATATTCTGTGTCTCGATATAATTTATCTATAATATGTATGTATTTAGAAATATATAGTATGTTTATCAGTTGTCTGGTTACCATAGTACAAGCTCTGCTTAGTTTTGGTTCAGATAGCGGTGTGTGAGTTGTCCCAAGAATCTACTTACCAAATTGTCTAAATCAGTTCAGAGTTTTAAGTGTGAAAATGAAACAGACAGAGCTACTACCATATTTATACTATATTTTTAAGAATATTCAGTACATTAACATATTTAAAAATAAACTTAGGATTTTGCTTATGGAAGAATGTTGAATTGAAGATATTTTTAACGACAAAAAGTAATGAATGACATTATATCTCTTTGACTGCCTCTGTGGCGCGGTGGGAGTGTGTCCGACTGCTACGCAAGAGGTCGTGGGTTCGATTCCCACACGGGACACTACTTTGTGTGATCCACAAATTGTTGTTCCGAGTCTGGGTGTATTGTGTCTGTGACTTGTATGTTTGTAAAGTCCCCCGCGACACAGGGCTTGTACCCTGCTGCGGGAGTCGTCTTTAAAAAAAAAAAAAAAAAATATCTTTCTTTTTGACCTTTGAAAATGAGAATTTATTGTATGTGTTTCATGAATCGGGTTAATTTTATTGTAAGCTGAATTTCAATATTTCAACACAAATGTATACGAAATAAATAATAAAAAATAAATAAATTAGTAAAATGGAAAGCTAACTCTGGGGCCATATTTGTAGCCGGCGATTAGTTGGCTAAACTATCCTTTTGTTTTACTTTTATTGATAGATATATCTATTTTTTTAAATCCTAATAAAATGGTACCTAGCCAATAGCATCGGTCTCGCAATCGTGAGGTCGCGGGTTCGAATCCTACCCATTATAGGTACTACCGACGTGAACCCACTCCTAACAAGCCTTTGAGCTTAGCTAGAGGGGTTCCTAGTTATCTTAAAAAAAAAACAAAGGAGATTAAAATATGACCGTAATCTTCATCAATAAGATTTCTAATAACTCTACTTTTGTAAACGTTAAGCAGAGGATTCGACGCTTTGCAGTAAGAATCAAATTTTACAAATATATTGTAATAATGGTGTTTACTTATTACAATGTGATGTAATAGCACATTTTTTTGCATTATTAACAAAATGTCTTCATTTGTAATCATTTGTAATTGTATCTAAATCTAATCAAAATTGCATCATAATTGCCTATTCCAGTATGAGAAGTGTCAATTTCAAATTCATTTTGACACTATTTAGACACGATTCTAATTATACATACTTAATATTATAAATGTAAAAGTGACTCTGTCTGTCTGTTACATTTTCACGCTTAAACAGCTAAACCTTTACTTTACTTAGATTTACATTAAAATTGGTGTGGAGATACTTTGAGTCCCAGGGAAGGACATAGGATAGTTTTTATCGCGATAACCGACAAACACGCGGGCGGAGCCGCGGGCGATAGTTAGTTATTTTTATAATTGAAGTCAAATACAAAATTGACATAGAAATATAGCGGGAAAAGAGCTTAATTATGGTTGAAAAAGGACCCTTTACACTTATTTAAGTAACGCGCGGTATCGGTCTGTGGGAGTGTAATCGGCCCGTATCGGTCAGCCGATCGCGGTTCGATTCCCGTGGGTTGTAATTAGATTGTTAGTCGCATGCGATATTAACGTGTTATGTGGTTCGAAGAAAGTTCTTGATACTTGAAGGGGTGCGAGAATTTGTTTGGTTATTTGATGGATGAATTTGGATGGTCTGTGTCTGAAATGTTTTAAATGTTATTAAAAAACTCCATTAATAATGATTACATTTAAAGGGCTACCTCCGTGGCGCGGTGGGAGTGTATTCAATTGCTGCGCAAGAGGTCGTGGGTTCGATCCCCACCCAGTATAAAACTTTGTGTGATGAGCACGATGGTTTATTTTGTGTCTGGGTGTTATTTATATTTATTTAGAAATATATAGGTATGTTTATCGGTTGTCTGGTTTCCATAGTGTAAGCTCTGCTTAATTAGGGATCAGATAGCGTTGTGTGAGTTTTGCCAAGATATTATATTATGGTTAATTATAGGTGGATTTTCCTGAAATTTGACATGAAGGTGAATTGAAATTTAGGAAAGGCTTTATGTTGTTATCGTCATAACTAACAGTAGCAAAAGAAATAACATTCTCTATCTATTCCTTCCTAATCACTATCAAAATTTTCTACCAAAAGAACGTAATTATTGAAAAACAAATGTTACAAAAATACCATTGTTAGTTATTTTTTGGGAATTAATCTAGGTATATAGGTATCCCAGGATAAACAATTGGATTCTACAACTTTTTTGCCCGCAGAAACCTAGATTGAGTAACACACATTCAAAATTTCATATTTATAATATTAGTAGCATTACAACAAGTATCAAAGTTGTTTCGTCCTCGTAACCGATACATTTTGATGTCGATAAGAAAGTCAGTTGAGAATTTAATATACATAATTTCTTTTAACGTATGTTTACAATTTCTACCAACAGTTGTATGAGTATCGATTCAGACGTTTTTGATATTTTGGTCAGACGATCTCATTAATATTTTAGATAAGTTAGTGTGTAATATTACTAATAGTAAATATTTTTGTTTGGTTATTTATGTTAGTTTAAGCATCGTTGCGAATGTAAAGTTTATAGATGGGTGACCGTCTGTCCGTCGTCTCTTCTCGATAAGCATCGTAAGTAGGTATGTTTTGTCATTTTAATTAATTAATATCTTGGGACAACTCAAACAATGCCATCTGTTCCCTAACTAGGCAGAGCATGTACTATGGTAACCAAACAGCTGATAAATACACTATCTATTTATATTATATTATTTTTCTAAATACATACATTTATTATAGATAACACACCCAGACACAGAATAAACCGTCATGCTCATCACACAAGTTTTATCCTCGGTGGGGATCGAACCCACAACTTGCGGCTTAGCAGTCAGGGTCACCAACCACTAGACCAATGGGTAAGTTGTCAGCTTTAGGCCTGGTCTCTTTACTCTTTAGAATTATCACTTTGTCAAATTGGGAGAGTAATAGAGAGAGGAGTGAGTGTATATCTGTTTGCTTAATATATCCTAAACAGTTGACACAGTGACTGCAATTCGGTAAAAACTAAAAATGATAAAAGAAGAAGAAGAAGAAGATTTACTGTCATTTATTTTAATGTTTGTTAGCTCTTGCCAGTTTATTTCGGCACATGGATCGACGGATAAAAAAGATTAGTTTCCAGGAGGAACTTCACATTACAACTATAAAATATGTTTACGAGAAAATTTAAATACTCGGTGAATATTTCACCCTATTAATGGTCATAAAAAGGTTAAGAACCAGGATGGACAGTAACTTCAGATCTTCCTTAAATATGTTTAAATTAATTTAAAAAAAGTTTAAATTGCATTGTAGGTGGGTAACTCACCCTTAGGGGGTTAGAAGTCAAGGTGGCCATTGGCTGATAGAAGACGAGACATCGGACTGCCACACATGATTCCAAAAAGTTTAATCACTAATCTGCATTGAAGGTGGGTAATTCATCCTATCAATGGTCATGACGAATAAATCCAAGATGGTCAGTAGCTTTACAGCCCAACATTATTTATATATGTAGTAAGTATAAAGAACAAATCTGCGATGAAGGTGGGTAAGTCACCCCCTATCAATGGTCACAAAGGGGTTAGGAGTCAGGGTGGTCGTTGGCTGGTGAGGGGGGGGGGAGACGAGACATCGGGCTGCATCGCACGATTTACAGCCTTTACGCTATTTTCAATTAAAACTCTAATGGCTCATGGGCCACCGATGCGCCGATTGTCTAATTGTGGAGGGCATTGGGTGGGGTGAGTGTGTTTGTTGATGGGTTTGGTGTGACAAGCTGTGGTATGAAATAATTTGTATAGGTTTTTCGTTAAAAACAAATATATCAAAATAAACAACACATTTGTCGCAAGTTACATATTTCTTTACGTCTAACTTCATAATGATATAGCAAAAGTTACCCCCCTTTTTACATAGGTTAAACATCGTAATTTCTCATAAAATACGATTCAGAATTACCACTGCCATGTTTAAGGTGACTGGTGACAATGCTATCGAGAACTGATGTCAAAAAAAAACATATTTAAGACACGTACACGGGGTGCTACATCACCTAGGTGCATGTCAGTCGGCCCGAAAACCGGGGTCTCAAATTCTCCATCGTTTCTGAGCTTAGATGAGGGGTTGCTCCGTCCTATTGACTATTTTGTGAATACTTAATACATCTCTGGCTCGTGTTGCCATACATTTTTTTTTGTTGTCTGTATTTTTTAAGGTCTTATAATTTGGGACGAAACACAACTTCAACAGCGATGTGGGGCGAACTAAAATTTTTTTGGAATGCGGGACAAAACATTATGACGAACAAAGAATAAATCTTAAATAAATTTTCATTGTTTTTAATCCTAATAAAATGGTACCTAGACAATTCAAATCACTATGAATTCAAAGGTAAGTCACTCAATACTTAGTATTAACATCTCTATATTGTTACAGCTGGCTCTCCTCCACACCCTTTAGTAAAAACTTTGCTTTTAATCGTTCCGTTACGATCGCGTAACGCGCCAACTTTGTGCGTACTATTGTACAGACTTGTAGAGTACTACTTGAAGAATATTGCTGATAATTGATATTGGTGTCTCCTGCCCCCCTAGACAAATGGCATAAACGCTAATCGAATAGAATGACAATCGAATAAAATGACATTGTTACTCGAGTAAAACTGAGAATGTGAAAATTTTTACGCGTTTTTTTGCGCGGTATTGCCCGCGCAAGGAATGTTATTCGACATCATTCTATTCGATTGTCTAGGGATTTTTTTTTGTTATTTATTGTTTTAGTTCTGGGGTATAGAACCTCTTTTACCCGTCTACTGCGTCTATGGTATTAAAATAATGTTGGAGTGGTTTCGCAATTGACTTACCTACAGTCTACTCACTTTGTCATGAAAAAATGTGTCTGTTTTCTATTTGTTACTTTCAGTGGCTTGAAGAAACTGGCTTCAAAAAAAGTAATTCACCAGAGAAAGATGACCTCTTTTGGTTTTGATTTGAAGTCGGTATAGTTTTTATAATAGTTATTCAAAAACCGTTTTTAGGGTTTCGCACCCAAAAGGTAAAACAGGACCCTAATACTAAGACTTCGCTGTCCGACCGTCTGTCACCAGGCTGTATCTCATGAACCGTGATATCTGTAACTGTACGGGTAAGTATATCTGTTGCCGCTATAATAGTGGCCCCTTTAAATATTTATTTTATTCTGTTTTTTTTGCGACATACAACTAACATGATTTTTTGCTCGATATAGGCAGTATCTCGTGAACCGTAATAGATAGGCAGTTGAAATGATCAATAATGTAGGTATTTTTGTTGCCGCTATAACAACAAATACTAAAAAACAGAATAAAATAAGTATTTAAGTGAGGCTCCCATACAATAAATGTAATTTTTTTTGACGTTCTTTGCTCGATATTTTCATAGTGTATAATGTTGTATAGATATTGGTACGGAACCCTTCGTGTCCGACTCGCACTGGGCCGGTATTCCATTAATGTTAAACAATTACCTACATAATATGATGTGGCTTGTGATACTTATAATGGTAAACCGACCGTTTCTTGCATAAGACACTGTGAGTTCAGAAGGTAGGTACACTTTATACAGACATGTTCAAGCAACGCATATAGTCTATACTAATATTATAAAGCTGAAGAGTTTGTTTGTTTGAACGCGATAATCTCAGGAACTACTGATCCGAATTAAATTATTTTACTGTTGGATAGCCCATTTATCGAGGAAGGCTATAGGCTATATAACATCGCGCTACGACAAATAGAAGGGGAGCAGCTATGAAAAATGTTGCAAAAACGGGGAAAATGTAGGCTGACGAAGTTGCGGGGTCTGCTCAGCTAGTCTATATATACAGGGTAATTTGTAATATACTAAAAAACTCCCATTCGTTGCTTCTTTACATAACACTAAATAACTTTGTAATATCGGTTTTGGAAAATATAGAGAGCAGAGCTTGTACTATGGCAACCAGACAACTAATATACATACTTATATATTTACAAGTACATACATATTTTAGATAAATTACACCCAGACACAGAATTAACCATAGTGCTCATCACACAAAGTTTTATCCTGAGTGAGGATCGTACCCACGACCTCCAGCTTAGTCAGGGTCACTAACTAAAAAGTCAAAAATACTTTATTTATTTAGGTTACAAATGCAACGCTTATGAACGTCAGACAAAATTTGGAATAGAATGATTCTACATTTAATGCCAAGTTCGCAAGAGTAAAGCCGTGAGAAAACAACTATTAAAATATGGTCACGGGAAGACTCTGTCTGAAGAGTCTTCCCGTGACCACGGCCGTTGCAATACGGTCGAAACGTCGGGTAATAAACAAGGTATTTTACCTTAAATTATTCACGCGATTAAGACCCGTAATATATATATTTTGATAATGTGTGCAAATCGCAAAAAGTTATCAACATTTATAGAAAACAACTACTAGACCCATAGGCCTGTCTATATAAATTTCCGTCCCATCAGACTATGAGAGTGAGAAAATAGAGAGTGCACTTGTGTCTGCGCATACACTTGTGCACTATAATATCTCTTGCGCATTTGGCTTGTTTCTAGTGAGATTGACCGTCGTAACTAACATCGGTTAGGAGACCATTATTATACCGATGGCTCGAATGAAGTTTGTATGAAGCTTGCTTTCTTTATTCTCGGTATTTTGTTTCACAAATTAATGGGTAGTACAAGTTCATATTCAATTACATTTTGTTTGCAGCTATTTCTAATCAATAAACGTTTTTACTTTTTACTTGGAACCGTTTATTAACTTTGTTGTGAGTGCTATTTCATTTATTAAGTACTTACTTTATAAACTACCTATCTTCATATATTCATCTGTACTAATATTATTTATAAAGCTAAAGAGTTTGTTTGTTTGTTTGAACGCGTTCATCTCAGGAATTACTGATCCGAATTGAATACAAATACAAATCATTTATTTGCAAAAAACAAGTATAGAAGAATGTAAAAAAGCGCTGTATTTTGGTCTAGTGGTTAGTGACCCTGACTGCTAAGCCGGAGGTCGTGGGTTCGATCCCCACCCAGGATAAAACCTTGTGTTATGAGCACGATGGTTTATTCTGTGTCTGGGTGTAATTTATCTATAATATGTATGTATTTAGAAACATACATGTTTATCAGTTGTCTGGTTTCCATAGTACAAGCTCTGCTTAGTTTAAGATCAGATAGCGTTGTGTGGGTTGTCCCAAGATATCATTATTAAATGGACGAAGTGTAAACACTCGTTGGCAAAACTCACACCAACCGCTGAACGTAGGCATAGGCATAATTTGGTATTATTTATGAAAAATCGTCATTATGTAGCTCATTTGTCCCAGGTAGTAGATGTTTCTCTACATATTTTTAAGTAGAGTCTGCCGGCAATTAGACAAAGCATTAGTACATATGTAAAGATCGGCAAGACATCGCGTTGCCTACTTACGTTTGACATATTTTAGAGAAATCCAGCGCGCTATAATGAGTGTCATATTCGAAGTAGCGTTGGGAAAAATGTTAATATGAAGGACAATTATTATTATTAAGTTTAAGAAAAATATAATAATTATAACTTATGTTAGGGTAACACTCTATTAGTGATAGGTACTGGCGTAATCTATCGAGAATCCAGGAAAGCTACGTTCAAATGCCGACCTAGATTTAATAGGGTAGATGACTGTCAAGTCAAATTAGTATCTTTTTAAGAAACGTCATAACGATGCGCCCCGTACTAATTTATATGAAATACAAAACAATGACGTCATTCTTTTGTATGGTCAAATCATGTAGTTCAATGTTTGTGTTGATGTTTATAAATTCATGACAACGTAAAGTTGCAGAGAAACATTGTTTATCAGAATATTTTTGCAAATGCTATTTCTTGTATAGTGTAAAATAATTTATTGTTATTGTAGTCATCTACCCAATTGACGTGATAACCTCTTGTAAATCGATGACCGGCTGCACTCACGAAAAAGTGTGACGTTCTATCTGCTGATAGGCTGAAGTATCGAGGCCGTCGGGCAAATGTGCCTCGGTCCACTAAAGCTGTCACATGCATGATTGTTTATTTCAATGTCATCAATGTTTTGGCGATTGCAGCGACACGCGTTACGATTGGATATTAAAAACGGTGTCACAGGCATAGTTGTCAATTTAATGATATTAAAGTTTTCTCATGATGTTATCACGTAAAATTATCGTCCGTAAACCGGCTTTACAGACAACCATTTTTAAGCTATTGCATAGCTTTTATCGCGGGCTTTGAGCGCGGCGACCGAATCAAGAAATTCCGTAACGAAAATAAAACCTAACACCCGCACTCCGCCTACTATGTAGCTCGGCCGAGCGTTCGCTTAACGTATATGGTGCGACTGTAAGAAGCTCGTACGGATCGAGACGAGCTGCTCCGAAATGTAATAAAAAGAAAAAAAATATGTATTTAACTTATGCAATTAAAAAAAAAGATTATTTTTAATTTTTTTAATTATAAAAAAAATGTGTTTTTTTTAGTTGATAAAAAATGCTATGCAATAGCTTTACCGCGGCAGTCCCCAAGTGCCACACATTTTTTATTAGAAAAGGACAGTTCTCGCATTAGGGTACAAGCAATGTGTGGGGAAAACTTCACGCGAATACGGAAGAAAGTTTGTGGCACTGCAACCTTATTCACTTTTACCAATTCTATTGGCACAGGCCAAATTTTTTTACAAGTTTGATTTTTACCCGCGACGGCTACAGAGACTGCCATTCATTGTTCCATCACATGCACAAAAATATTTGAGTTCAATTCGGGGCAGTAAACCCAACGGATTTTCTTCGCTTAAGTACTTGCCTCCTGTTAGTTGGGGAATTTTAATTTTTTATTTAATTATTTTTTAGAGTTCCATACCCAAAGGGTGAAACGGGACCCTATTACTAAGACCTCGCTGCCCGTCTCTCCGTCTATCACCAGGCTATATCTCATGAACCGCGATAGTTAGAAAGTTGTTTTTTTTAAAGAGAATGTATTTCTGTTGCCGCTATAACAACAAATACTAAAAACAGAATAAAATAATATTTATACAGCAAACGTAATTTTTTTGCTCTTTTTTCTCGATATTAATAACGGCAACAGGATATTGAGTTATATTATTCACTTTAAATTAATAAAGTAAAATTAATGTGCCCCCATACCCCACAGACATGATTTTTTTGCCGTTTTTATAGATAATGGTACGGAACCCTTTGTGCGCGAGTCCGATTCGCACGAGTTTATGACCGTCCCGGTAATGCAGTGAGTGTGAGAGGTCGTAAGCTCAGTTTTCACACAGGACAACACTCACCGCTATGTGAGCCATAAGTTGTCCTTTCGAGTCTGGGTGTACTTTGTGACCGTTAATTATATGTTTGTAAAGTCGCCCTCCCCGACATGCTCTCCCTCAACTCCCCGTTATTTAGTTAAGTTAGATATTCTTGTAATTAATTTATCTTAGGAGGGCTTAGAGCTTTCGCAAACACGAAGCATGTTCAACCCACATTTTTAAAATTTAAATAAGATTCTTCAATCACTCTATCTATTTAAAAAAACCGCATCAAAATCCGTTGCGTAGTTTTAAAGTTTTAAGCATACATAGGGATATAGGGACAGAGAAAGCGACTTTATTTTATACTATGTAGTGATGTCGTTAGCGTTGAAACGCGCTTTAAATATAAACCAAATATCATAACACAAATTTTAATACCCACCTGTTTTGCAATCAGTACAAGTCTGCACGATACATCCACCGAAGAGTAGCGACGTGTAAAATCTGCATTTCTTTGAGATGCACTTGTCTCCTCTCCCCCCCTAGACGCCTCTTAGATAAAGAGGGCTCTACTTTCGCACGCTTTGAGCCCCGGTTTTGTTAGGAGACTCTACATCCTACGTAGAGTTAGTTGTTAGATGTACTGTTTTGTTCGCTGTGTGATAGAGCGACTCTCACAGGTTAGGATTCCTATTGTCTAGAATAAAATGTGTATGGATGTGTTTGTTTTGATTTGTATGGGTACAGTTTGGTGTAGGTGCTTTGTGTTATATTATAACACGAAGAACGTAGATGAAGAGGTAATGTTTAAAGTAAAATATATCCGAAACCGTGACTCCGGTTTTGAAAAAAAAATGGTTTGAATGTTAAGGCTAGTTTTGGAGTAAAAATGTTAACTAGTAGATAGTTTTTTATTATCAAAAATAAAAATCTGTGAGCAAGGATTCCTATTCCGTCGTTTTACAAACTACACATAGCTTACTAACTGACCCGCTCAATTTCGTCTACGTTAATTTTTCCCGTTTTTGCAACACGTTTTATTGCTGCTCCGCTCCTATAGGTCGTAGCATGATGTTATATAGCCTATAACCTTCATCGATAAATGGGCTACAGTACAGTAAAATATTTTTTCAATTCGGACTAGTAGTTCCTGAGATTATCGTGTTCAAACAAACCCGTCAGCTTTATAATATTAGTATAGATAAAGAGACGGAATAGGAGTTTCTAAGTTCCATTCGAATTGTATTTTTAGGGTTCCGTAGCCAAAATGGCAAAAACAGAACCCTTATAGTTTTGCCATGTCCGTCTGTCAGTCGGTTCGTCCATAATTATGTCTCAAGCATTTTACTCAAAGTCTATTCAATAAAGTATATCTTGTAGTGGCCGCTACTTAGTTTGATAGCTAAATAATAAAAATAAATATTTTTAGGGGTGTTGGGGGGGGGGGGGGGCGCATGTAACAGAAGCAGAAGAAAATAAGGAGCATACATCAGCGTGTGGCACATTAATAGACAGATCTTTTAAAAACATTTTAAGGTTTCTTTTATATTGTTTTGACTATGTGATTTTTTTGGAAATAATCGCTTTAAAAGTTGCATAAGTAAATTGTGTCCCTTATCCCTTATATTTTGAACTATCGGACCAAAATATATGAAAAAATCAAAAAGGTAGTAGCGCTTAACAGATACTTTAAAATAAAATTGTTTCAAAAATAATCGGATTTACCGTCATTTAGTTGCCGAAAAATTGCGTTTCTCAATAAAAGGGCGTAAGTGCCATGAACATACGCTCTTTTGCTGGTGTATTTATTGAATCGGATTTTGAATGGCTCCAGAACTTTACACAGATCATGATCCGACATGTTATGCACGGTTTTTTAACATACCTATACACGTGGTTGCTTGGCAATAACTGGAGGGTATGTGCTTAGTACCCATTCAGTACTTTTCAAGAAACGAAAGTTAATCATATAATATTAGTATATTGTACTGATAACTATGAAAAAGAAACATATCTACTTATAAATGTTTCTACGCAATTTTGTTTCCAACAATCAGATAAAAACGATTACATTTCGACAGTAACGCTAATGATGGCCATTTTCTTGTTCTATTATTTTATAATACATGTCAAATTTCTCATGTCATACATTCTTGTATTACGCAAATGACATACAAATGTAATGAGGGGACTCATGTGTTGAACAATGGCGACGACGACAATAGAAAAGTATTAATTGTGTAATGTATTATGTAAAAGTATAAACATGATGGTAAGGTTTGGGAAAACTTTCATCTTTTCGTTTTAAATGTAGTATTTTGATATATGATATATCCGTCGCCAGCTATCGACGTCCATAGCCAGATCATAGAATTGATCATTTCATGATGTGGTCAACCATATCATGAAATGGTGGTATGGGCTATGTGAAGCGGAAACTGACGTTTTGTAGGAGACGAAATAGCCTTGATGATTCGTTCCCACATCGCCGCACCGTAGCGAATGCGCTCAGTTTTTGAAATAAAATCTTTATAAAACAAAATTTTGGTCGTTTGAAAAAAAACGTTTCTGGCATAATGTTTTTAATTAAATTGTCTATCCATTAGTGTAAGTAGCTAATCTAATAAAATGGTACTTTACAAGGAGATGTATTTTATCAATAATTATTACTCATTTCTGTGATTTCGTTGTGAGGAGATTAAATAAACATTATAGTCCTTTAACAAAAACAAAATCTACCATTTTGGAGTCAAAATTATGTATACATTTAATGTATTTTTATTAGTTGATATTTCTTTTTGGATAAAGAGCAGATAGCTTCACAAAAGTGGACAAAAACGGCTAGCGCTGGGTTTTGCACGGGGAAGCGCCTTAACGCAATGTTGACAATAAACAAACAAACCTTCTCCGAAACTGACCTCTTACGAATCTGACCTAAAGAAGCTTAATCGATACTTCTGTATCGTAATCGATAGCATGGTAGAACTTCTTAACCGCTGTATATAGGATTTCGCATTGACCTAACCAATTTGGCTGATAACGTTCCACCACGCAGGCCCAGTGCGAACTGACATATATCTTAAAATGTTTGGTTTTATGATGTGTCAGTTTAGCTTGACAGATTTTGAGAAGTGGCAATAAAACAAAGGAAGTAAAGTGTGGGTTTACCTGCTTGGGTTTTGAACCACTGTAGTTTCTTATTCAACTGCATATATCTAAGAAATAGTATCCAAGACCTAGTAGTTATACATATGCACCGGCTTCAGAATATGGAGTACCATAGAGTTCAGGACGTCGTCGGCTACGCGAAGCCACTTCATTCCTACAGCGTACAATCGCATGTTTTTTTCTTACTACAACTTCTTGGGTATTTAACCTGTGGTGTTAAATGATGGGTACTGTGTTAAGGCTATGTGTTTATTAGTATGTGATCTCGCAGGGTTTATTTTTATTTAAAAAAATAGATAAATCGAGGTGATTGAGTCAGTTTATTACATTTCTCTACTAATATTATAAAGCTGAAGATTTTGTTTGTTTGTTTGAACACGGCAATCTCAGGATCTACGAGTCCGACCTGAATAATTATTTTTTTATTGGGTAGCCTATTTATCGAGGAAGGCAATAGGCTATATAACATCACGCTACGACTAATAGGAGTGGAGCACCAATGAAAAATGTTGCAAAAATGGGGAAAATTGACGTATACGAAGTTACGTGGGTCAGCTAGTACCTACTACATATTTGTTTGATTAATTAATCGAGTGATTATTGTTATACCGTTACATTTATTTACTTGTAAGGGTAGTTAAATAGTTCGTTGCCTCCGAGCCAATATGGTTTTACCGTTTGGATTGCTTGAAGTTTCGCCCAGATTATATACCTATCCAGAATCTGACAACTTAAACTAAAAAATTTAGGTATTGTCGTATTGTATAGAAAATATATCTAATGCTTCTCATGATCAGAGCGTTAGTTCTTTCTTTCAGCAAAGCGAATGACAAATTGGTTATGCATCATTTATTTTTTAGGCTCTTTTAATTTGGTATTATTATTTTTAATAAGGTTGCAAATAGTCACTTTTTAAACTAGTGATATAATAATTTATAAGAAGTACCTACACTTTCTTAAAACTAAATTGTTTGACGACACAGACAATCATTACCCGCACACGAAAAGCCTTTCCCTGAGAGAAATCAATAAGATTTTTACAATTTAATAAATGCCAGTCCGCCATTACTATATTTCTGGTATAAATGGGTCGCGGATGCCACCCCTACCTCCCCCAGGGGGGTGTGGGGAGGTCGCATCATACGTCTCGATTCCTAGCAGTTTGTTCTCTACCATGATAATTGAGAAATTCATATGCTCTTTACATTTTAGTTTGAAACTAGTGAAGGATTTGACAAGGTTTCAAAGGCAGAATAGATATTAGTTTTCGTCGTGTGTGAGAGGGTTGAAACAGGACAACATCTAAAGTTCTCGCTAAATTTTATTAAGATCTTTTCATCCGTCGTGACAAATCCCACGCCCACAACCAATAGCCCACGCTTGGGGTAACGTCACTCTTTGATTTTGACGCGCCAAGATGGACTGCATTCAAAAAACATTTTTATGGTTCCGTATCAAAAGGAAAAACGGAGCCCTGACAGGATCACTTTGTTGTCTGTCCGTCTGTCTGTCTGTCAAGACCTTTTGTCTCGGAAAGGCGTAGAGGTATCGAGTTGAAATTAAAACCATATACTCAGGTCTCTAGTCCCTTGAAGCTGTGAAAAAAAACTTGTAAGTTAACTTAAAAAAAGATACGGCCATTTATGCCGCAAAAACGTACATTTCGACACTCTCAAGGAATTAAAAATTTATAGGGTATTTACCGTTGACCGCGTGCAGGTGAGGTTGGCTTGGAGCGAAAGATGGTGATGCGCCCCTTACTGTTCACAAATGCAATGGAGGATATGTTCAAGACGCTGCACTGGAAAGGGCGGGGCATCAACATCAATGGTGAATACATCTCTCACTTGCGATTTGCAGATGACATTGTCATTATGGCGGAAACGCTGCAGGACCTGCAACGGATGCTGAATGACCTGGCTGACTCCTCTGTACGCATCGGCCTACGGATGAACTTGGATAAAACCAAGGTCATGTTCAATGAACATGTACTACCGGAACCGATAGCGGTGCACGGCGCCGTTCTCGAAGTTGTTCAAAAATATGTGTACCTCGGGCAGTCATTGCAGTTAGGTAGAAACAACTTCGAGGACGAGGTGAACAGGAGAATTCGGTTGGGTTGGGCAGCGTTTGGTAAGCTACGTCAAGTCTTCTCATCGTCGATCCCACAATGTCTAAAGACTAAAGTCTTTAATCAGTGCGTCCTACCCGTCAGCTCATTAATATTATTAATATTAATGATCATATAGTACTAATAAAACGCAAATGCATGTTTTTTTATGGACCAATCAATAGCGAATATTCTTTGTGATTGTTTAGGTGACAGGTTAAGCAACATTGCTATGTTACAACATTACTCGATGACCATAGAAGTTATATCATGCCATTTCAAACAAGACTGCTGGCATTAAGACATAACGTTATCGTAATTACTCATCGATTAATACAAATAATCGATTTTTAGTTCATTTAACAAGACGACCACTATTTTATACTAATTAATATCCTTTACATTATGATCTTCAATAAAAAGAATGTCATTTTTTATCCAAGTCTCTCTATAGCCATATTATGCTGTTAACCTTTTACCCTTACAGCTATAATGATAAGGTTTATATTCCTTTGTTTTTCAGTGTAATTTGTATGGTAATGAGTTGTCATTAGTTATAAATACGAGAATGAATATTTTGTCGCCCAATTTTTTTGCTAAACTGAGAGCAAATAGAGTATAGAGTGTTTTGTAGTTGTGACTGAGCAGACAACTGAACAAGTCTGTCTACGTAACAAATAATCTTCTAACCGATTTCAATAGAGACTAGCCAACTGATATTATAGTGCACAAGTGTATGCGCAGACACAAGTGCACTCTCAATTTTATCACTCTCAGAGTATAGGCACGGAATTCGGACACCATCAAAGATAGATTATACTACGGATCGACGGCTAACGTGATCTCCGAGGTCGCTCCGTGCCTCAGAGATCATTGTGGCACTTTTCGAAAACAGTCACCCATCCATAGACCGACAGTGGTGACATTGCTTAACTGCACAGATATCTCAATCTGCTTGGCACTGAATAACGGACCCATCCAGGATCTCTCATCTTATTAAAGACTTGAGGGAGACTGTTTCTAAAACTGTTTTAGGCATTTTTTAAGAAAGCCATAAAGTTTATTTAGTGCATTTCTCTTACAAATAATATACATTCAAATTTCGGTAGCTATATTTCAAATACAGTAATATTTTTGTAAGAAATATGCACTAAATAAATCTCAAATGGATCTCCTAAAAAGTGTCAGAATTCAGTTTCGATGATTTAAACGTCTTCCAGATGGTTGGAAACAAGCGTACAAACCAAGGTGACCTTGCTTGTTTCCAACAGTGTAGACGGCTGTTGCAAACCAAGTACTAAGTAATTTGGTTAACAACAGCCTACACTGTTGGAAACAAGCAAGGTCACCTTGGCGGGAACGCTTGTTTCCAATCATCTGGAAAACGTTTTACGTAGGGGCTGTCGATATAGGTACATATATAACTATTTATTATACGGGAATTAACACGCATTGTTTACCTTAAAATTGCTTGACGTTTCGACCAGGTTGCACCGGCCGTGGTCACAAGCGGACTTAGTACTTAGACTGACAGACAGTAACAATGCGTGTTAATTCCCGTATAATTAATAGTTATAATCATGCAACGCGAAAGTTTAAATGTTAGTATAGGTACATATAGCTAGCAGATGTAACAATTATACTTGTGTGATGTAGGATCGGATCGGATCTATATTTTTTTTGACACCTTGACTCACTTAAGTGCCTACCCTCATACGCACATAACTATGGGGTAATAATTACTCTATTGACTTGTTGATTCCATGCAGATATCGATTGCTAATTAATACATTTTTTATTGAAATGCATAACGAGTTGATTAATGGTTGTATGGTTTCATTAGTTATGACGTGTTTTGTTATGTGTTGTGGAACTGGCAGTGCGTGTAATTTGATTAGACTATTATGAATATTTAAATATTAAAATTAATATCTTTTTGCTATTGAATAGAGACAAATATGCTGCAGAGGTGTATGAATTACTGTCAACATTGGCTGGATAAGGGTTTGGTAAAGCAGAAAAGCGCTGCAGCCTTTCAGAATGTCAAAAGAAATATATTAGATATATTTCGGGACTTCATCGCGTGAATTATTTAAAGGTTTTTACCCGACGTTTCGGTCAAACGGCTAAAAAAACCGTAAAGTTTACAAGTCTGCTATCGCTGAGCTTTTGTTGGAATCAGGTATCACTAAATAGAATTGTATAAACCACAGGTACTTTCCACCGATCGCCACTATTATTCCAGGATAGAGCGCGAGGCGGTTGAGATCAAAAAGTATGAGAATTTTAACCGATAAGATGGATACCGGCTCTCACCATCTTGAAACCCTGTTATCAGCAAATGCAATCGTAGCCGTAACGACACCGCGCCTCAGTTCAGACGTTGTAAGTGTAGTGTGTAGAAGTAGGTACTAACAGTACAAATTATCAAGACCAGGCGAGGGTAGTTAAAAAACCACGCGCCTCACGGAGACATCGCTAAGCTGCCATCAGTCGACCTGTGACCATGATCGGTGCAATTTGATCGAAATATCGGGTAAATAAAAGGTGTCAAATAAAAGGCTACTATTTCGGGACTTAATCGCGTGAATTACTTAAAGGTATTAAGTAATGGGGATTGTTCATATTTTTTAAAAAGTTGTGATTTAAAAACCATTTGGAGGAATAGCCTTATTGATCACTACATATGACTTAAAAATGGAAAATAATCATAAATCATTGATATTTTAGATAAAATATGAATGACCTTCATTTAACCTTTACATGACGTCATCATTGGCAGTATATTAGTGATACCTTGGCCTAACAGAAACTAAAAAAAAAAAACAGTTGTCAAATTTTGTCATTTGCAATAGGGATGCCATTCTTTCCGAACAACCATTGTTTTTAAATCGATTCAAATCGAAATCTGAAAAATGTATGTCTTATCCAGTTATTGTGTAAATGATTTAATGGTTCATTAGATTATTATAGATACAGAAAAAACGATATTCAATTTACTATGGTAAAACATTGATTCGCAGGATTTATATAATACTAAATGACGATGTAAAATCGATTTTATTTACTCGGAAATCAATTCTTTGATTTATCGATCTGAGATCCGCATCCCTAATTTTTGTAAACAATAACATTAAACATAACCTCAAGCTTCAACAGACATTTGATTTGTATTTGTTCTTTAACTTTTTAAAACATTACATACATATCATGGAATATAGAAATTGCTTTGTAAGAACCTAAACCTAACTGTAAGAAAGAACGATACTAAAAATGCCCCAAACGAACTTTTTGTTCGTACTCGAGAAGATTTGCGAGAAAAGTGGTGTCGTGAAGTAAACACGGAGTATTGCAATGTATACACAATATATTGTTGCGAAGACCATTTGAAGGTAATATTCTTTCATTATTGTTACGTTCACTTTTCGAATAGTTCATCATATATTTTTTTGGTTAAGATCTAATTTACTAACACTTGATACTTATTGTATTATATTACAGCCTAGAGAGGATTTGACGAACTACTACCAGTGCAAGTTAATGAATCAGAAACCCAAACTGAAACGTTCAGCATTACTTCGCAATATTGCTGAAGAAATAACTGAAGATTTATCAGAATTAAACAAATTGCTATTACAACCAGCAAGTCTTTAAAAAGAAAATAATTATGATTTTTAGGAAGTGTAAAATTCTTCCTAAAAAGGTATATCTCTATAAGTTTAATTTCTCTTTCAACTTAAATTTACATTATATCTAAAACTAAGTAACCTCATCTTATCGACAATAATACTGTAATGAAGACCGGGAGAGGTATTTTAGAGAAGGATAATTTATTGTCACTAAATAACTAAACCTATTGATTACTTTTCAGATGAATGTTGCAACTCAGAGCAAAATTAAGATGGTAGATAAGCGCACATACTTAAAATTAGGAAACCTCCTACAAGTGTCCCTACCGTTAAGATACTATCCTCTCAACTCTCAAGATACATCTTGAGTAGCTACATTTGGTTGTACCTCAGAAATGAGGAATCTACAGTGAGCAATACAAGTAAAACTAGAAACTTTGTTAGATATGGTGCTAAACAAATACAAGAAGTATTTGGGATTACCCAAACAATATTTATGGCTATGGTTGTAGTCCAAAAATTGTAATGCTGTGAAGTAATTAATAGGTTGCACTGATTTTGTAAGGTTTATTTCAATAGGCTATGAAGGAAAAATTTCCGATAAAGTCATTGTTCAAAAAAGTTATTTAATAAGTGTTTTAAATAAATACTGTTAGTTTAGCTGACAGAGGGTTCAAAGAAATATAATCTTTGTTAAGTTCACACAGTATTTTATATTTGAGACCACCAAGTGTATATACAGGCACAAAGCCAACTACTTCTAAAGTATTTCAGACTAAAGTAATAGCAAGCTTAGAGTCCATGTTGAAAGAGTAATCAAACATGTAAGAGAGTATGTACCCTACTTGGATTAAATTGTTATGATAGTTTGTGAGCTGATAAATTAACAATGGGAAATAATAAAAAGTTCTTTAAATATCAATGTATTTTATTACTTTTTAGCACTAGTAATTTTATTTGTGTATTGGATATTTGGAGTATATAATTTTAATGAAGACCTCATTAAAGTCCATCAAAATAACATGAATGTTCGTTGTTTCAAATGAAGGATCTGCCACATAGAACAATTCTTTATTTTTCTTGCAAGCCATCATTTGACACATAATTTGGGTTTTAAATTTTTAATTTATTGCATTATTTTATAATATGATGGGATGGCTTCTTCTGTTGCTGGGCACTTCACCTCTACCACAAAATCCTCACCAACTCCATCAGGTGATGCTCCCAAAATACCATTTATAAGTACCTATAAATCTGGATTTTTCTATTTTGATATTTAATTTATCTTGGATTGCTTGGAGAACTTTGCTTTCTAATCTCTTTCCACATTTGATGGCACTGGTTTCAGGCACTTTGTATCCTCCTAAAATTTGTTATACTAACACTCCATCTGTGCTGCCTCTTCAATGAATACATATCTGTATGTTTTTATTATGATATAAATAACATTTCTTTGTTCTTAAACATAACTGCAGAAGCTGCACAGTCTTTAAGGTTGTATTAATTATGTTATCATTTTGTTACTACAACAACTTACATCAGCATCTATTTGCTTCCACTTGGCTGGCTACTTAGAGCCACCTATTCAATTCGGAAGATTTCGTGAGTCAGCTTTGACAAAAGTATCACTCATAGCGATTCGTAAGTTTTCAAATACTATGATAGCGTGCGCGTCACTTTGGCGGCGTTGTTTGTATTGGTAAATAATACAAAAAGAGTTAACAGACATACGATCGAACTTGCGCTAGCGCTGGTAACTTTTTTATATCAATGGTAAGTGGTAATGTGGTGTTTATTTTGTTTGTTTGCCTGAGGTATCGAACTGTCGTGATTGATTGACGTCAAATTGACACTGATGACAGACATTGAATTTGACAGTGTTTTATGTTTTTCGATTGTCATTTGAGGCAAAGGTCTACAGTTTGTATGCCAGTGATGACGTCATCGCAAGTAAAAACAATCAAAACTTTAAAAATTAATAAAAACATAACCACAGTGAAAATAACAAAATCCTTCAAATTAGTTTCTTATATTGGTCTATATTTTCAAAATATAAAATAAAACAAAGAGGTCAATAATTTTGGTCAATCCCCATTCACGCTATTAAGTCCCGAAATAGTTGCTTTCTGTACGGTACACCGCAAGTTATATTGCGCTATTATCAAAATTGCCAAATTAATTTACAACTATTTTATTGTAAATCAGTGCACATTCTTTAATTGTGCCGCGTACGTGTCATTCATCTAAGTTAGTTGCATATCAATAAATCTGTGAAAATCATTCTCAAAGTTGTGCGTTTAACAGACCGTACACTTTCATGGTGTTAATGTTCTGTGGTGTCGGCGAAGACGTTCGCGCCAGCAACCATGTTTAGAGCTATGTTGAGAAAATATACTCATATTCATATTCATTTAGTGGTTAAGGATTCTTACTATAATTTATACTAAACTAGCTGACCCGCGCAACTTTGTATGCGTCAATTTTCCCCGTTTTTGCAACATTTTTCATTGCTCCTCCGCTCCTATTGATTGTAGCATGATGTTATATAGCTTATAGCCTTCCTCGATAAATAAGCCACCCAACAAAAAAGGAATATTTAGGTCGGACTCGTAGTTCCTGAGATTGCCGCGTTCAAACAAACAAACAAACTCTTCAGCTTTATAATATTAGTATAGATTAGACTCTGTGTGTGCGTACATGCATGCTTGTTTGCTCATCAATGTCGGTCACATTGGTCTATCTCAACTATGAAGAAAATATTACGTCACAATATGATTCGGCATAAGTTCGATAGAAACAAATATCGAAAAGTAGACGTAAAAATAAGCAATTCGATTACGATTGGATACTTCAAAATAACAGAAGAAGCTGCAGGCAAAAGCAAGCATCAACTAAAGATAGTTAACCATCTTTTTCTCAAGAATATTCACGATACACCCCCGCTATTTCAAACTCAAGCAACCGATTAACACAGCGACATATGGCACCCCCTCCCCCCAAAGTAGGTCACCGAGACGCAGTAGGATATCGCGTAATTTTCATACTTTGAAGCAAGGTCCAGGATGGTACACTCTGAGGTGGAAACTACAGAGAAATAAAAATAAGACGTAGACTAGATCCCTTAGAGAATACGTCGTGTGTTGTGTAGACGGGGTACGGTTAGCAACGTAAGCTGTCTGACTAACTTATATTTTGAAACGACAACCTCAAAATTAACAAAGAAATCTATTTAAATATTTTTCTTTCGTTTTGGTAGTTGTCACTATGCAAAATATAATAATGACGTAGTCAGAGTTGCCATGATTCTACATTTTCATGTCAAAAGTCCTTCAGTGTTTCATACCACGGTGTGAATAGCCGAGTTATAAAAAAGTGATTCGCCGATTCATACCATGGTTCAATAAAAAGAGTCGTAAAATTAAAATACCCAATTTGATTTGAGTTCTATAATCCATACTAATATTATAAATGTGAAAGTAACTCTGTCTGTCTGTCTGTCTGTCTGTCTGTCTGTTACGCTTTCACGCTCAAACAGCTTAACCGATTTAGACGAAATTTTGTATGGAGATAGTTTGAGTCCCGAGGAAGGACATAGGATAGTTTTTATCGCGATAACCGACATCCACGCGGGCGGAGCCGACAGCTAGTGTACAAATAAGTCCATAGCAAGCCATTGTATCAAAAAAATTATATTCATTTTCCATATTGACTGCCTCTGTGGCGCGGTGGGAGTGTATCTGACTGCTACCAAGAGGCCGGTTTGTATCCCACACGGGACACCACTTTGTGTGATCCACAAATTGTTGTTCCGTGTCTGGGTGTACTTTGTGTCCGTAACTTGTCTGTTTGTAAAGTCTCCCGCGAATTAGGGCTTGTACCCTAATGCGGGAGTCGTCTTTGAAGAAAATCAATTATACAATCATATTTTAGGTAACTTTCATCCATTTGGCGACTTATTTCGCTGACTGTACTTGCCGTTGTCATGTACCAATGTGATCTATGTTCTAGAAAGATCTTGACTTTTACAGATTTAGATGGAGCTAGACATTTCAATTCATAAAAAATCAATAACTCTGTATTTACATGAAGAAATACAAGTTAGTCTTGTATTGACAGCACTTCAAATCATGTCATCTACATTCACGACGATTCAGCGGCTGATCTCCCTGAGATAATCTCCTAGGTTACGGCGCCCAATCACATCAGAGGCTAGCTAACTACGCAGGAGATATTATATTGCACAAGTGTATGCGCAAACACAAGTGCACTCTCATAGTCCGATGGACGGAAATCCGACACGATTGGAGAGAGATTGGATGTAGGACCGACGGCTAAACTTACTCTTTGAAGCAAGGACATATTTCGAACACTCATCCATCTTTGGACTGGCAGTGGTTATGTAACCTCGCTGATATTTTTATCGGCTCGTTTATCACTGAGCCAGGGTAAACCTCAGAAAAAATATAAGACCAAAAGATAAGAATTGACTATTTGCAGAAGCAGGGTAAAATGGAATACCCATTCTACCTCAAAAACGGATGAAACATTAAAAATATTCTTTGTTGAATGTAACTTTTAAGAGCAATGTTCAATCTTGCATGTGAGGGTGCGCAGTTACATGGTCGGGTAAATTAAAGAGGAGTATGTGTGCCGATTCCTATTAGCTATGCAAATGTTGCTCGGGAAACCACTGGCGTGCTTTTTCGTTCACCTTCGTTTTTTAGAGGATAATGGGGTATATTTATATAGCGTATTTAGAGGGGCTCTATGTAAGAATTAGTAGTTAAGGTGCGAAATCCACGAATAAACGACCGTTGTACCTACTCATAGTTCTTATGACTTTACGAATATACAAATTGTGATATTTTAACATACACTTTTGCTTTGTGATTTCAAAGTCCAACCCGTTACCAGGAGAAGCACGAATAAGGAACGAAAATCCAAATAAACATTAAATTATAATATTACAAGCATATTTATACGACACCACAACGCAAAACAAATCGCAACAATCGTAAAATCTCAACTTTTACTGCACCAAATACAATATCAACTTGCAACAAAGAAAGACGCAATCCGAGTAATGAAACGTAGCAAATCTCCTGAACCATAACAACGAATCGAATTCATTCATCCAATTTACCAATAACAATATAACATTTATTGTTTTTAAACTTTCAAATTTTTGTACATATTACATATATTTCGGGACTTAATAGCGTCAATTATTTAAACGTACGTACCTTTTATTACCCGACCTTAAAATAATTCACGTGATTAAGTCCCGAAATATATCTAATATAACATAACCAAATACAGTCTGAAGCTCTAAAGAACAAAATATCTAACTGTGCACCCTGGAAAACGAACAGTTTCATCTGAAACGAATTAATTACACCCATTCAGTATTCTACGAACATCGAATACGACCGCAAATAATTCACCCACATTCAAACCTTCACACATAGACAACTTATATACAAAAACATCTAAATCGCGCACATAAAATTTCATGTATAAAAATGTCAATAAAATACTCACACTAACAACGAGTAATACGAAACACCGTTGACACACACAGACTCACACAGACATAGAACCTTTCGCTTCAGGAAAATGTATTGCCACTACATAGGAGTAATCTTTCATTGACGCACACAGAGATGCGACTATTTTCTGTTAGTACACTTGTGAGGTTTTTTCTCGTTCGTTGTGTGTGTTTTTGCTTAAACGCGACTGTGTGGGGTCGTCGGAGGCGAGGTGGGAGGGGTAGCATACATTTTCAGGAAGGCTACAGCGTCACAGGGCGTCTTTCAGCGTTTCGAAGCCGCACACATCGCAGGCTATCGGCGAGACGAAGAAGCAAAGAGTGGCTGCAGGTTAGTTTGTAATACAGAGGCTGGGTTTCAGTTACAAGGTTTATTTGTTAGTATGATCTGACGTAAGTGTGGTTCTTGGAGTAATAATAAGGGTTATTTGTAATGGAATCATAATTGAGATAGTCATGTATGATATGAAATTTGCATAATGAAGAATTCAAAATAAAAAAAACTATAACTTTTAAACTTACGCGTTGTATTATAAATACAATTTGACACGGGAATAAACGCGTTTAACCTAGGTAAAGTCAAATACTTTAGAAGTAATTACTAAATACATATAGTACCTAAATACTTTTAAGTAGTTTAAAAGTTATAACTAAAACTAATTACCTTATGCTTGAAGTTTCGACCGGGTTACACCGACTGTGGTCACCAGCTGACTTAGTCAGTCAGTGACCACGGTCGGTGTTGTCATTTCAAACAAATAAACTTCTTAAAGGCAGTGTGGTACCGGCTTAAGAATAGTACCACCCCATCTCTTCTCGTGGGTGTCATGAAAGCGACTAAGGGATTTCCCACCGGAGCCTTACTGATCGATGAATTGCCTTGATCGCCAACCCGCTCGCCAAGCGTGGCGATTATAACAATTGCTGACCATAATAGGTGGGTTCTACTGCGGAGATTCGTGCTCAGCAGTGGGACATCATATAAATATGTGAAAACTGCGGTCAAATTGCGTGTCAAGCTGCCAAATCCATTGTGTCAATACCACAATGGTTTTGGTAGCTTTCAGAAACCAAGCGTAATAAAAACAAAAATGCATATTTTTATTTGACTGCCTCTGTGGCGCGGTGGGAGTGTATCCGACTGCTACGCAAGAGGTCGTGGGTTCGATCCCCACCCAGGATAAAACTTTGTGTGATAAGCGCGATGGTTTATTCTGTGTCTGGGTGTTATTTATCTATAATATGTATGTATTTAGAAATATATAAGTATGTCTATCAGTTGTCTGGTTTCCATAGTACAAGCTCTGCTTAGTTTGGGATCAGATAGCGTTGTGTGAGTTGTCCCAACAACATATTATATTATTATTATTATTATTATATTATTATTTACATTTCAGAACTAATATTTTCTTAATAGACAATAAAATCGTGACAAATAGATTCCTTTTTTCAAAGAGATTAAATTGAACAATCAATATATTACATTCAAATATTTTACATACTTTTCTGCTACAAATAATCAAAACAAACACCTAAATATTTCTTAACAAGTACTACAACATTTTTTGCAGCCTCTACACAAAAAATTCAGACGTTACTCTACGCAATCGGGCGGCCAGATCACCGGGATGGGAGGGGGTGGGGGGTAGCATTCGTGTGTGTTCGGAAAAATGCCTTATGATCCCCGCCCCGATGTAAGGCTTTAAGTTTTTTATCCTGCTACTATGTCGGTCGCTAGGGACAGATAGATTATTATATGTATTGTTATTTCGGTGTATTGGACGCGCAAGTCTTTTGGATAACGAATTAGTTTACATGGTATATGAAATACAAAAGATTCGAAATTCAAATTCTTTGAGAAGTCATACGACGATCGTTTTGTCGTAACGATCGTCGTATGACTTCTCAAAGAATTTGAATTTCACGGTTGTCAAAATGTAATGATTGTTACAAGTTTTTGTAAATGTTGTTATCAGTTGTCCAATTGACCGATCTTCGCCTAGTAATGGTAATTTTATTGATACTATTTTTTTGTTAAATGATTAGTAGAGACTATTAGATATAGACTCTTGGTCAGAGTCGACCCGTGTCCACGATCGGTGCAATTCGATCGAAACGTCGGGTAAATAAAAGGTTCGTCGGGTAAATAAATTAAGTCTCGAAATATATCTAATATGTATAAAAATCGCGAAAGTTTAAAAACAATAGTAGAGACTAAACAAGGGTAATTAATACTTAGATATAATATGTGTGTGGTTCATGTAAATAAATTCCAGAAGTCTTTGGCTTTTATATTATTACTTTGTTCCAATAAGACATATATCAATAAAAGTGTCATTATAACTTAAGAGAATTCTAGATTCAAGCTTAAGAAGTTTTGTGGTCTTGATTATAAATATATTACTGGGGTTTACGTTTAACGGTTTTGCTTTAGCAGTTGTTCGATAAAAAATATTTTTTTGAAGCTGTAATAACGTTTCTTTTTTTAAATATGACTTCAAAATAATGAAAAAGAAAGTTATTAAATAAGTAAAATAAAACTCAAAATACACACATCGAAAGAACGTTTCTATGCGAAGCCAAAGTACGCTTCAAAGAGAAGTTGGTAGCGAATTTCCAATATTGTAATGCAGAATTTCCAACAAAGATTTTACTTGGCTGTGCATGCTCGACTCATGTGCAATAATATCCTTAGTTGGCATTATACTAGTGAGGAATACTCATTCTCCAATATTAGTATCTACAATTGGAGAATTAAGTTTTTAGTCGTCATAGAATAATATGGCAGTTTTAGTCAGTATTTAATGCCAAGAACATCATCATTTGGCTATGGCATACTTTTTACATTTGTGCCAATGCTATCACGTTAAATATCTGTGGAGTTTCGAATCATTATTTAAAAAATACAATATTTTTCTAAATGTTATCAAAAGGTCTAACTTACTATGTCTGCTTGAACTCAATCCGTCGTTCAACCTGTTAGTGTATAGGGCAGGGCTAGGAAATGACATGAACAATACGCGAACGCCATGGGTCATCGTAGAAGCACTAAAAACTCTATGATATGTCTATGCCATGGGTAGAAGAGACCTTTGGAGCTATGACGACATTGCCCATTGCACATTTAAGAAAAAATAAAAACTATTTTTGGCACCGGCCATTGTTTTGTTTTATAGCTGACGAGGAACATCAATTTATTAAATACTAGCTGTGCCCTGCGGTGTTACCCGCGGTTTATTAGCCTATGTGTTAATCCAGGATGTCAGCTAACTCCTTACCAAATTTTATTAAAATCGCACCAGCCGTTTAGACGTGAAGAAGTAACAAACATACACACTCACATACTCACAAACTTTCGCCTTTATAATATTAGTGTGATCAGCTAGGTGCATTGAAAGTAAACTGATCGTAGCTCGTATGGGTTACCTTACAGTCTTAGATACCCTATTTGCTTTTTATAAATCCCTTCTTAGCTGCCATCTTCCATCTATAAACCACCTGCTTCAAATGCTTTGTAAAATTCTATCTTCTTAGATGAAGTAGTTTTTATGATATAATAAGTAAGTACCTACTTAAATGATCTTAGTTTTTATAAAGCGTTATTTATTTGACAATTACCCCCAGGATCTGTAATACATAGGTTCCACAGAGGACACCCGTGCCCAGCAGCGGGATATCATATGGGTTGAAAATGAATAAATTAAAATAGCCTAAAAAAAATGGCCTATTTTGACCTTGTTTAGATTACATAACATTTACCTAAACAGGAAGACATTTATTGTTTTTAAACTTTTGCGATTTTTATACCAAAATATATCTTTCAAAGTCTTTAAATATAATTACAACCAAAATTTCAAAGACATTTCCTCCACACAAACTACGAGTATTTTACGAAACACTCTTCCAATTCTTATCTACCTCCGACGCTAGAGCCAGCGTTTCAGTTCAATATAATATAATACATATAAAAAAATCGCTTCACACGTACTACGGAACAGTCTCCCATCCCCACCCTCCCCAGTGGGGTTTGGGAGGGGAGGTAGGGGTGACAAGAGCCCAGCCGGGCAGGTGCAATGTATCGGTGCAATCTGGACCGTTGTTGCATTATTAGTTTTAGCGTTTCTACTAGGTTAGTTATTAATTTTTGGTCTAAGTATTAAGTTTAGAATATAAAGGAGGGAATTTTAATTAAATAGATTTCGACGGGAGTTTTTTAATGGAAATTTTGATTTTTTTCTTTAAGTACGATTTTTCTCCTAGGGTCCTTTACAAACTACAATTAATCAACAAATACCCAGTCATAAATATTTATGGCTAGGTAAATATTGGTTCTGACGATCAAATCAATTTTCCGTCCCATCGGACTATGGGAGTGAGAAAACAGAGAGTGCACTTATGTTTGCGCACACACTTGTGCACTATTACAGTACCGATTGTTAAAAACAAAACGGGTGATTTGTCCGATAAAAATAATTATAGGCCGATATCCTTAGCTACGGTGGTGGCGAAGGTGTTGGACAGTGTGCTTGACACGGAGCTGGATAAGCATCTTAATATACATGATGCGCAGTTTGGCTTCCGAGCTGGACTCTCGACTGAAAGCGCTATTTTGAGTGTAAAGCACACTGTACGATACTACACGAAGAGAAGTACACCTGTCTACGCCTGCTTCCTCGACCTCTCCAAAGCATTTGATCTAGTATCATATGATGTCTTATGGAATAAACTGGCGAAGACAGGGGTGCATACACAGGTGCAAAACCTGTTTCAGTACTGGTACCGTAACCAGAAAAATTGTGTTAGATGGGCGGACAGTTGTTCCGACTCATACGAGCTGGAGTGCGGGGTAAGGCAAGGTGGGCTGACCTCTCCAAAGCTCTTCAACCTGTATGTCAATGCGCTGATAGTTGGGCTCAGCAGTACTAGTGTTGGATGCAGAATTGATGACATTTGCATGAACAATTTTAGTTACGCTGACGACATGGTACTGCTGACCCCATCTGTTAGCGCAATGAGACAACTGCTTACTATATGTGAAACATATAGTCACAATCATGGACTGCTGTATAATTGTATGAAAAGTGAATACTTGGTTTTCGGGGCCGCGGGTAAATATCCGGCAATAGTGCCCGCCATAAAGCTAAATGGTATTGAACTGAACGGGTAAAACAGTTTAAATACTTAGGTCACTATGTTACCGAGGGACTCGATGACCAAGTAGACATAGAGAGGGAACGCAGGGCGTTGGCGATCAAGAGTAATATGTTGACCCGCAGGTTTGCACGTTGTAGCTCTAAAGTCAAAATCACTTTATTTAAAGCTTATTGCCAGACATTCTACACGTGCAGCCTGTGGTTCAATTATACTCAAAGATCGTTTAATGCTCTGCGTGTCCAATACAATAATGGCTTCAGGATGTTGTTGGGGCTGCCTCGGTTCTGTAGTGCCTCGGGTATGTTTACCAAAGAAAGAACAGATGGATTTCATGCTATTATACGCAAGAGGCTAACATCATCTATAAGCAGATTACGGGGCAGCTCTAATAGCATCCTGCAGATCATTGCCGACAGGTACGACTCAGATATACTGAAGACCTACCTGCGTGCCCACGTGCGATGATGCTGCTATTTAATTTTGTTTTTTTATTTACCTTTTTTGTCTCTTTTATTTTTTGTACGCTATGGACTGTTTGTTCGAAATAAAGATATATTATTATTATTATTATTATTACTATGCGTCGAATATCTCCTGATTTTTTGGATAGTCACTGATGATGCTGGCCACCCTAAACGAAATCGATTAGGAAAATCGTGGAGATTTCCGCCTAACCTGAGTTGATGAAATGAGGACCCGTCTTTAAACCTGATAGACATAACGTTGCCTTGACCTTATTCTTCAGAGTCACAGACCTGACTGATCATTTGTATGAGTATGCTCGCCTTAAAATAAATGGGTTTGTTAAGATTTTTTTACTATGTTAATTGCTTGTTATATATATCTAGGTAGTTTTAAAATAAAGTTATTTTAGAACAAAATTAAAATGCAACTCCCCACAAAGCTCGACGTAACTTATTCAAAAAAGGGAAAACGAAAAGGAAAACCTAATAGAATTATTAACTATCACAAACTTGTAAGGAACATTTATCTTGAATTTGGTTCGTTGGATGCGAACTACAGATGTTATTTTTAGATCTCGTATGGGAAGGAATATTGTTCGTAAAAATTCGAACGAAACTGTGGCCTTATTGTCTAAAGTTGCAACTGGTTGCGCTCTTAGGAATAGTTATATTTTGTTATGAAAGTATTTATTAAAATAAACAAGTTGATTAATACGTTTTTCTAGAATGACTGTATCATTTAACTATGACTACGACGAAGTTCTTACTTATCGTTATCGTGATGAATAACTATAAAAGGTGCGGACTCATATAGCAATAAAGGTGAATGGCATAGATATCCGACAGTGCTAACATTCTTAATGTTACCACTGTCAAGTTCATAGATAGTTTTGTAAACCGTTATTTAAAAAGCCCGACTCTTACCAATAAAACTCTTACCCATGAAAGCCAATAACAATCAATTTGTCCTTTCAGTCACGACAGTTCGAATTTCCACACAGCATTACTAACATGATAGTAAACGCTTCTAGGAACCACTAATTTTCAAGAAAATCTGGTTATGCCAAACCAACGAAGTTGAAACTAAAAAGTAGTAGAAACATTTTCAAAAATCTACCAATTTTTACTACACCGATCAGTTGCAAAACTAGTTGCAATTTACACAATAGTACCACTGAACATTTAAGTTTCGTGTGTCCGTTATAAATTCCGAGCGGGCGTTCTATATTCAAATTGGCCACTGCTATTGGCTGCCGCTGGGTGGTATTTTACATCCTCGAAATGATGAAATGTTGGATATGGGTTTATTTCAATGGACCTGGATTTTTGTGAATAACTATAACTTCTAGATTATATCATGTGTAGCATAAAATACCGCTTTTGTTTGCTTGGATTGTTTGGCAACTAGTTGCTATAGTCTTATGCAACCGGTTGTCAATAAGGAATAGTGTTTTCGTTATCGCATACGATTCGAGAAATACCGCATACTTATTGAAAAAATAAAACACAAAATTTTTACACATCTAGTTACAATTTTGAAGAAAACTGAATTTAATTTCTACAAACGTGTACTTCTCTAGATATACAGACACGTACAGTATATAGATATATTACTCTTAGTTAGAAACAAATAACAAATAAGCTAAATAACCTGCACATTAACAAACTTACTCTCGCTTCCACAGGTTTTCATTAAGCACAGCTAAGTAGCATCCCAATTAAACCACCTTCCTAAAAGAAAAAACCCCATTCAAATCCGTTTATGCGTTTAAGCGCTACAACACCACCGACAGACAAAGATACACAACAAACTTAAAACTCTATTGCGTCGTGAGTAGGGGTAAAATTCATCCAATTTTTCATTTCCTATCCAACTTTAAATGTTCCCTACCAACATCGGATGAAATTTCCTCGGAACAGAAAGCTTCTCGTAATGTCTATGCATAAAGTATTTTAAACTGGTTAAAATGCAACGTATTCCGAACTCGCACAGACCTATCAAAAGGGTGTTACTTAGTTACCTTTAACTTCTAAGTTTGAGGCGTTTGCTCTTTCAAAAATATGGAAATTCTTTGTAAGTTTGGTGGACAAAAAAATAGGGTAAAAGTGATTACATATAAGCATGCGTCCAGGTTCAACCAGTCGATGTAAGGAGACGTAAACATACTCTTGTCCTGGCGTATATGACTTCTAACAACGCCATAAGTTAATAAGAGTTATGTCGAAATAAAAACGGAGCTATGGTATGCTGGTGTTCCAGTGGTTAGCGCTTAACTCCGGGCAAATGCGTATTCTGTGCGTTTCGTTTTTATCGCTACGCTGGTCAAAATCGAAGAAGGATGACATGGTGAAGAGTAAAAAAATCGAAGATGGTGGGATGGCGCGGTAAGTACGTACACTTTCAGAGAGGCATCTTTGTCTCCGAAGTAGCTACGTTATGAATGTGACTCTCAGTTTAGGAATTTGTTAATAGTAAATTGAATCCATTAGATGAGAGGTCGATAGTATAGAGAACTGGGGGCTTAGACAAGGTACATTGGTTCCGTGGCGAATTCGATAACGCCGTACAAATCGTTCGCAAAAATATAAAAAAATGTCTATGGTCTCCACCGCAAACGTCAAATTCTTTATAATCATTATTTTCCATTAACGACATCACTATTCAAATTTGACTTTGTCTAGGCCCCCTAATCTTACATGAAATTGAGTTGAGTTGACCAATTCTCGAAGGATTAAATCGAGCCGGATCAGTTGCTGAAGACCCGTATAGACTAAGTTTAAATTGAGCAGGTAATTTAGTTATTTAAGTATACCAAATATTTGTAGTTAAAGATTCTGTTATTATCACAAGTCTTCGTTAAACATTAATAATGAAAGGGTTCTACTAACAAAGAGAGACATTCCACTTAGTATTTTATACTTTATTAAACATTATTTATATTTACTTGAAAGAACTCTTAGATTTTTAAACTGTGAAATTACTATAATTTCGCTTTTCTAGAATACCTAGAACACACAAAAAATAGACCGTAGCTAACGTAGTTGTGAATTAAAATTAACGTTTGTGACAATTATTTTTTCATAATATTTTCGGCATGTGTTGATATAATGTCTGGCCTGTTGATCTAGTGGTTAGTGGCTCTGACTACTAAGCCAAAGGTCATGGGGTCGATTCCCCCAAGGAGGTGTTCCAACTTTGTGTGATCCACAAATTGTTGTTCCGAGTCTGGCTGTGCTTTATGTTCGTGACTTGTATGTTTGTAAAGTTCCTCGCGACACAGGGCTTGTACCATAAATGCGGGTGTTGTCTTTAAAAAAATGTGATCATCATCATCATCAGCCTATCGCAGTCCACTGCTGGACATAGGCCTCTCCAATTGCACGCCACTTTGTTTTATCTTACTCAGCATTACCCCAAATGCACGAAGCACAAAAAATGTAATAATAATAATAAATTGTCTCAGACTTATCGTAACATAACCCTTTGTTTTCTCTCTGCGGAGAGAAAGAAGAATGGATAATAAAAATGTCCTAAACTAAAAAAGACTGTATAAGTGTAAGATGTCAATATAATTACTAATGGGTTTAGGTACCACTTGTACCTTTTTGCAATTTCGGGAGGTTCAACCTCAAATTCCCCCCAACACCAATTGGGGGTTGAACCTTCCTGAAATTGCGAAAAGGTACATAGTATTAATTTGGCCGGTCAATTGTACCATCCAACCCCCCTTCGAAATTACGAAAACCCTCCACGAAAATGAACCTAATACGTCAACATGGTCATAATGACATACCTAGTTATTTTTAATCAAAAAGGCGAAACTTAATTCTTTGTTTTAAACGAGTTTTTAACTACGAAACCCTAAAAGTGAGAAGTAGAAGATGATGATCACGCATATCTGAAATAAATGCGAAAAAGTCTTAACTTTTGATAGCTTGCAGCCAATCATAGGGGTCACCCCACTGACGATGCATCCATCAATCCAAATGGTGTGGACATCTGTCAAAAACTTAGCATGAATGTCAATAACGTTATCCATTTGAATCGACGTCGTTCGGTGTTGGAATTCCAAACTGATGTTCGTCCAATCCAAATGGACATATATCACGCCACGCCATTTGGAAAGCATCTGTATTATCAGTGAGTGGACAATTCAAAAAGCCTATAGTAATTGTGTCTATAATTTATCCTTTCTCGCTTAGAAAGACACCCACCTTCTCTTTCCAAGCATCAAACCATGGTTTTAGTCACGAAAGAGAAAGACGTTTTTACAGAATTCTGTACTTCTTCTTAAACAAATTTACAGTGTTGACAGTGTTGTGTTTGCAGTCTTTAGTATAATCATCTTGCTTTCGTCCAAATGGAAGACGTACGTCGAAATGGAAGACGTCCAAGTGGAAGTATAGTCATAATTTTGCGTACATCGATTTGATGAAGGCTTCCAAATGGACGTTGCATCAGTGGCCACTTATAAGACCACGGTTGGTGCTACCAGGTCGAAACGTCGAGCAATTCATAAATAAATGATTACGTAGCATAATCGCATTTATTGCTGTATCGGATTATATATAACAAGTTGTTTTATTTACAGATAATACTTAGGTATCTTGAGTCGATCTCTCTCGACTCTTATCGATGGCGATGGCAGTTAGAGTGCGTACGATTGTTGTACAAGAGATCGTGGGTGCTCTAAAAATTGTTGTTCGAGACAAATCACGGACTCAAAGCAGACCCAGATGAGTTACTTTAAGTCCATGTTGTATAGATGTTTATAAAGTCCTCCACGACACAGGGTTTGTATCCTTCTAAGAAACTGGTCTTTAAAAATATATAATTAATTGCGAGTAGAAAATTAAAATTTGAAACTATAGAGTTTCGTTAGTAGGGGCTGTTTCCAGTAAATACGACCATTTTTATGAAGTTCATAAAGAACCAGCTCGGAAACTTGCCGCTACACTTTGATTTTATTTAAAAACAAGGCGAAAATAACTTGCATTTGCCTTCCACCTTCTGGGAATATTGAAAATATTTCAGAAAGCGTTGCACAAATTTTATACTTTGAGTATAATTTTGTTGAGTTATAGTTTAGTGGGGGCGTGTTTCTTAGTTACAGTGTTAACTTAGGTACACATACATAGTTTTTCTTATAATATAACACCGAAAGAGAGAGAGAGAGAGAGAGAGAGAGAGAGAGAGAGAGAGAGACTACACAAGAAAAGCTTAATATACTACCGACGTGAACCCACTCCAAACACAAGACATAGAGCTTAGCTGGAGGGATTAACAAGATTGCTAGTAATGTGGTACCACAATCCCACATTGCTAGTTATATTTAAAAAAAAAAGCTTAAGCAACGCATTCACAGACATCGTTCATGGACTCGAAATTTTCGAACCATTTTGTTTCAAAGGTTTTCCGAAATTTCGTGTCCGCGAGCAATATCTATGTGTTATTCAAACGCGTTTGTAGGGAACTTTTTGTATTCTTAGTGTTTTGTGGGATGAATTAGAGGAAGACCCAAAGTAAGATGGGTGAATGATGACATGGCAATAAAGGGAGTGAGTACAGAGATGGCAAATAACATATTACGCCGACCATTTGAACCTATGGCTATGGCCGGCCGAAAATATGCAGGAAAAAGTATTGATGAGAATTAGCCTTATAGCGTTTTCATTGTTCTGACATAGTTTTCCTCTTTGAGAGAAGATGCGAGCTGTACCTAATCCACTAGACGAGACCAGTGCGGATTGACAATTTATCGTTTTTTTATGACTTTAGGTAACTGATTGAATCGGGCGTGACATGGCGGAAATTCATAGTAAATTGACTACCTATTAATTTAGGAGGGATTAATAATTACGCAGGTAATTTACCTGTCAACCTTGATACGATTTGTGAATCAACGATTAAAGTAGCTGATTACGTACTCTACAGCACATTTAATCAGTTAATCTATAACTCTCCCTTTTAGCTTTCGCAGTCAAGTAGAAAGTAGGGTACTAACATAAAACTCGTGCGAATTCAATATGTGCGCAATAACATCGAATTTATGTAAAATATAAACTGAGAGTCATCTGCGGAGGATTTTTCGTGGTGCATCACTATTAAATATGAAATATTATATCGGAAGTGCTGCTAGTGATGCGCGGAATATAACCTCATATCGATATTTTACTCTTAAAACAAACAACTCTTAAACTAGAAGGAATGATTTGGTATCGCGGGAAAACGTTTAAAAATATACAATTAATGGAGAGATTAATTTCTCATCAATTAGCGTTTTAGTACCGGCTGTTCTGGAACCGAACGGCCTAGTACGGAACGATGGCAAGAGGCCTGACGGTAAGACTCTGGTGCCGTGGAATATGGGACGGCCCCTGGTCTGGGACGCTACCTGTGTTGACACCCTGGCCCTGTCTCATCTTCCACAAACCTCTTTAGAGGCCGGAGCTGCTGCGTCAACGGCAGAGTCCAACAAACGGCGCAAATATGCAGGGCCCAGTAAGTAACACTTGCATATTTGAGCCGTTTGGGGTCGAGACCCTGGGACCGTGGAGACCAGGCGCGCACCGCTTATACCAGGAGCTGGCCAAGCGGTTAAGAGATAGCTCTGGTGACCAATCATGTTCCTCGGCCAGCGAATAAGCCTGGCCATACAAAGAGGAAATGCGGCCAGTCTTCAGGGCACAATGCCCATGGGCACCGATTTGAAACAAGTTTATTATTTGTAGTCCTATACTGATTGTTTTTTATTAAGCTCTTCATATTTTTTGTAATAAGTCCTGTCTCAGTACCTAAATAAACAATAACAAATTATTAATGGAGAAGAAACTCGTACCTAATAATTATGGATCTATACCTAATAAAACCACAGCAGTCGTAGGAACTCCTTCTGCAACAGTAAGTTATTTAAAGTTCAAAAGTCAACGATACTCGTGATGATAAGTAGATGGCCTTTGAGATGGACTGGCCCGTTGGTCTAGTAGTTAATGACCCTAACTGGTAAGCCGGAGGTCGTGGGTTGGATCCCTATATCCAGGATTAAACTTTGTGTGATGAGCATGATGGTTTATTCTGTGTCTGGGTGTTATTTATCTATAATATGTATGTATTTTAAAATATTTAAGTATATTTATCAGTTGTCTAGTTTCTATAGTACAAGCTCTGCTTAGTTTGGGATCAGATAGCGTTGTGTGAGTTGTCCCAAGATATTATTATTATTATTATATAGATAATTACGTGCTTAATCTCTTCCTGTCGTTTCGTTTATTTGGTCGCTATGACTGAAATACAGTTGGTACTTCGGGGACCAGAGTATTTCACGGAGAAGGGTTATGTGTTTGACGCGTATGTATGTATGTTTGTTTGTATCCTTCTAATGTTCCTATGTCCGCTTATAACTCTTCAACGGCTCAACCGATTTTAATAAATGATACGTCATTAGATCTCGATAACGCGAGTGTCAGTGGGTACATGCAATTCTTTAAAAAAACAAAATTGCGCATTTTATGCAAAAAAAAGTAGGGTATTTTATAAAAAGACAGAATTTTTGAAGGTTTTTAGTTTTTTTCTGTAATGTTATATGTCAATAAATTATTATTAATAGCCTTGTGAAATTTTGCTATACAGTGACTGTTTCCTAACGCGGGTTAGGAAAGTAGAAAAAATTCTATAAAATACAAATAAAAAAGACAAACATTCGTAATATCGATAACTAGTATACATGACTAGTGGTGGCAATGTTTCACCGGGATCGAGTGGAGCCGACGTGCTCTATATCGAGCATATTCCAGAACAACCTACGAGTATGTACGCCACATGTGGCCAGAGATACACCGGGGACATAGCCTTTTACGAAATAAGTACTATTTGATTATTGGCCTTTGACCTTACCTACAGGTTAAAAATACATTATAGACTAGAGATTTGATTTCAAAGTTTTTTTTTTTTTAAAAATAACTAGCAATGTGGGATTGAGTCCCACATTACTAGCAATTTTGTTAGCACCTTCAGCTAAGCTCAAAGGCTCGTGTTAGGAGTGGGTTCACTTCGGTAGTATAATGGGTAGGATTCGAACCCGCGACCTCACGATTGCGAGACCGATGTCTTAACCATTAGGTATTGTAGAGGTTTGGGTATTTCAGCTCAGTTCCTGGATGCTTTATAAGAATAAACCTATTAAGGGATGATTTTGTTACAGAATAAATGCCTCTACCTTTGTCAGGCCGCGAACTAAGATCACGGCAGCTACTCACGTCGAGACTAGTTAGTTATACAAGGCATATTATGGTGTACAAAATTGGCCCCACTCATTCATATAAAAGGGCTCTTTCTATTCTCTTATTCTCATAGTCTACTGGGACAGAAATCAAACACGATGGAAGAGAGATTAAAAACAAAATTAACAGCCTAGAGTGCTTTTTCGAAGCATTAAACTATGTCATAATTTTGACTGCCTCTGTGGCGCGGTGGGAGTGTGTCCGACTGCTACGCAAGAGGTCGTGGGTTCGATTCCCACATGGGACACCACTTTGTGTGATCCACAAATTGTTGTTCCGAGTCTGGGTGTACTTTGTGTCGGTGACTTGTATGTTTGTAAAGTCCCCCGTGACACAGGGTTTGTACCCTAGTGCGGGAGTCGTTTTTACACCTATTTATGGACACTATGGACAGTAGAAACTGGTATTTTTGATTGCCACTGAGTTAAGAACCGGTCTAGGCACAATTTACAATAGTTTTTATGGCAATAGTTCCTCCCGGTGTGTCTCTTTAACTACGTGCGACGCCTTCGTCCGAATGGCGAATATCTGCGGCGATACTCGATTTCATAACGACGGTAGTGCACTCGCTCGACTTATATCTGCACTGTTATGCTATGTACTTATATATGTATATATCTACTGTGTATGGGTGTAGTCTTTTGCATTGTATTGAAGTGTTTAGGAAGGAATTATTTTATTGTTTACTAGCTGGCCCGCGCAATTTCATCTCCGTAAATTTTCCCCGTTTTTGCAACTTTTGTTATTGCTGTTCCGCTCCTAGTGGTCGTAGCGTGATGTTATATAGCCTATAGCATTCCTGGATAAATGGGCGATCCAACAGTGAGAGAATTATTCAATTCGGATCAGTAGTTCCTGAGATTACCGCGTTCAAACAAACAAACTCTTCAGCTTTATAATATTAGTATAGATTTGAAATTTGAAGTTGTAGCATCGTTATTAAGGCTTGGACCACAGATTATACTCTCCTTATTTTGTTTTGGACGCATTCTTAATGCAAAATTGACAAAAAGGAAGTCTGCTATACAAAGGGGTTAGTTAGGTGCGGTGGGAGTGTGTCCGACTGCTACGCAAAAAGTCATGGGTTCGATTTCCACAGGGGACACCACTTTGTGTGATCCACAAATTTCCGAGTTGTTCCGAGTCTGGGTGTACTTTGTGTCCGTGAATTGTATGTACGTTTGTAAAGTGGGGGACTTTACAAACTTACATATCGACACAGGGGGATTATACTCTACTGCGGGAGTCGTCTTATTTAACAAAAATTAAAACTATGATGCAAAAATAACTCGGCTCATCTTATTTGTACATATTTAAAAAAAAACAATTCCTACGTTAGGGTAACATCCCTATATCGCGATACCACAGAAATTACACCAAAAACAAAGATCAATCAAAGTGGAGTCCTATGAGGGAATCGAACCCGCTGTAAAATCACAGCAGTCGTTTACACACCCACTATGCTACCGTAGCAGTCAGTCTGTATAGCATTCATAGCGAAAACCATCAACTTGATGCAATTAGGTAAAGACCGCTTATAGCTACGAGCATAACAAAAGAAACTGCGAATACCGACATTCACGCAGGAAAAGCATAGTCAAAAGCGGTTTTTTATACAAATAGAAACTCTGCTGTCAAGGTTGTACACAACTGCACCATTCCTTATCACTACTATCACCATATAGTATGAAATAGAAGCCATCTATCTTTAGTTAGCTGCATTATAAAAAAGAAAAACATCAAACATAATGCAGTTACGGCTATCTGCTCCGGAAGCGCGGACGGCTTGTAGGAAAAATATTTTTCCATTTTAAATAAGCACGGAAAAGCGTATATATTTGCTTTATCTAGAGTTCGTTAAATATTAGTAGGTATAGTGGACCGGATTGCGCACTTTTCCCCTATTAATAGACCCGTGATGAGTACTTTTTTTTATCCGCAACCTTTTTTATCTGTGAAAAACTTTTTTTGTATCCAGATGGAGTGGAACGCGGTTTTTAATTTGTCGAAACGAGGTTTTATGTCCCAGATTGGTTATGGCTAAATTATGGGACGCGTTTGTTGGATTTTTAATTAATGCAGATGTTTTTTTAGTATACAGTTTTGCCAACTACTTAATGCGAAGTAACATAATATGTTAGCTTTTCATGCTTCAATCTCTAGACTGATTTAGATAAAAAATATGTAGCAAGTAGGTACATATAGACAGTTGTAAATACAGGCAAGCCATTTCTCTATTAACTCACTGACAGCTTAATGTACTCTCAAATGCTAGGAAAGATTATTTTTTAAAGCAGTCACCCATCTTTAAAAGAGACAGTGTCAATATTGCTTAATCCTGCTGCATTATAATTATTACGAACATCATTCTGCTCAATGATGAACTGAAACAGTGTAACTACCAAATAAAATAGTGAATCATTAAACTATAAATGTTTCTAAACGGATGCACAGAACACAGCCAATCAGATAACGTTACGTCAGAGCCAACGGTCAATGAATGCATTCCAAATTCAAATATCACGTTCCAAATTTAAATCGACACGCAGCGATTGACCGATCGCCGCGGCAGGCGTCACAAATCAAATCGATACCTAAACTAACACTTCGACGAGTTACCTATAGAAGGCGGTTTCATGCACGCACACATGCACAAAAACGTCGAACGCAGTAAATACGAGATATCGGTTCGAGTGTGCGCCGTTGTACCCAATCGCGCAGAACCGATCAACCAATCAGAAACCTCCATGCGTTCTCGATACTTACCGGCTATTTTTGCTTGAGCTTCGATTTTGTTCTACCGTCGCGTCTTTACCTTAGTTTGTGAAGTGAGAGAAGGGCGCGGGAGGTCTGGGTTTATTGGTTGTAAATATTGGAAGGTTCGATACGCCATTGGCTATAAGCGACGTGATACGTCACGTAGATTTTCCGAGGTTTTTTCTCTTGTAAATGGGAGTGCACGTTTCATTTACGGACGTAACTGAAACGCCTGATTGATAATGCTTTGAAAGTATTATATGACCTCTTTTGAAAGACTTTTTATGTTACGAATAATCTTTTCGTCTAAAGTTTTGGAATTATTTTTTCGTTGATGTTGAAATTTGTTACGGTTTTTCTTATGATAGCGAAAATATACAAGTGTTTAGAGTTGCCGAGAATACGTTTTAATTTTTTTTTAATGAAAAGATTTTGACTGATTTTTATAGGGTTTCTTGTGTGATGTTGGCACATAGAAGATGAGTATTTTGGAGTAAGAATAATCATATGACAATTGAGATTTACGCTATCAGAAGAGTACATATATACATTTAAGGACATACTATCGTATTTCAACATAGAATAAACAACGATCCTAATAATACTCGTAAAGTATCACTGAGTATTTCAAAATTACCCCTCTTAAAGAAATTTCACGACCTTCGGAATCCAACAAATACTTGTGTAAACATACAAACAGACAATCTAAACACTTACATTATAGTATATAATAGTTGGCATCTTGACGCCACCTTCCAACGATATTGCACCCACTAGGATTTTTAGTTAAGTTTCTTGGGAAAATTGAAATTCCATTAAGGAGATTGCTTTTTAAACCAGACGGGGGCGACACCGCGGGTGTATACTAGCATATAGCTTAGTGGGGGAAGATTCACTAAGTACTTAGATCACAGAAGGTGTCCTTCAAACAGTGTTGCCAGATCAACTGATTTAGCAGGAGATCAACCTGATTTTTGAAAATTCTACTTATAAAAAAAAAGGAACAACTTTTATTTCAGTCGGGGGCAACAAAGCAACAACATTTGTACAGACAGTAATAATAATAATAATAAAAAAAAAACAATAATAACAAGTAGGCACAGTATGCTGCTCCCCAAGCCTAACCGAAAACATAAGCGCTGAATTTTAGTTAGCAACCTTGGCTGGGTGACGCATGTCCACAGTCACGTCACTCAGCTAAGATGGGTACTAAAAATCAGATGCATAGATATAGCTAAAATAGATAAATAAACAATAGAAAATATCTACTGATTTTATTGGCATGGGAAAATCTTACAAAACATTTTTTGTGCTTTGTTTTTCTTGTGTTCATGCTTACTACTTACACAGCTGTATGAAGCCTCTCCAGCCTTTATCTCTATGAAGGCCGAAGGGTTGTGACATTTTTATTTGTGGACCAATAATTGCAACATTGTGATTTTACTAATTTCCTCTTTTTGGTAAGCATCGTTACTTTTATGTGAAATTAAAACCTACCTCCTTTTTTCTTAATCTGCTGCTAAATATTAAAATTTACTACTTATTTGTTAAAAATCCTTCATGTAACAACTAAAGTTATCGACATAGCTCGCCGGTTAAGCACCATAAAGTGGTAATGGTTGACCATAGAATCTCTACTCGAGAACTCATTTATCGTCGAGAATCGGTCCTTCGACAGATGTCGAAAGACCGATTCTCGACGATAAATGAGTTCTCGAGTGGAGATTGCGACTCGGTAAACGTAAAAGTAGATCGATGAGATGGAATTAGGTATATGCGGATGGCGGAAGGCACAGGACGGGGTGTTGTGGTATACATTAGGAAAGGTTATATCCAGCAGTGGACTGATACGGGCTGATGATGATTATAATGACAAATAGACATCGCTCTCGTACACAGAATGTCGGAACGCTTTCTGAATTGAGCGCCAAAATAATATGACGTTGTTGCGCGTTCGAAACCTCAAAAAAAAAAAAAATAATATAAGATTTACAGTTTTGCACGGGCAACTACGTCATTCCGAGGACATTGATTGCCTACTATATACCCTGTGGCGCGGTGGGATTGTGTCCAACTGTTACGCAAGAGGTCGTGGGTTCGATTCTTATACGGGACACCACTTTGTGTGTTCCACAAAGAGGTGTTGTTCCACAATGTTGTTTCGAGTCTGGGTGTACTTTGTGTCCGTGACTTTATGTCTGTAAAGTCCCCCGCGATACGGGGCTTGTACCATACTGTGGGAGTCGTCTTAAAAAAAACTTGCAAGGGCGGTCGTATTTAGGTAGGTACCATTAACTTAAAAATGTATTATTCTATTCGATTGTCATTTTATTCGATTGTCATTCTAATCGATTGTCATTCTATTCACTTAACATTCATGCCAATTGTCTTGGGGGGGCGGTCTGAACTGGTTTGTTATTCCGTGTCCATGAACGATGTCAATATGTGCGTTGTTCGAGTGAGGTTCGTATGAAGCTTACCATCTGAACTCTCGGTATTTTGTAGAAGATATCTTCAAGGTGTTTATGTATAGAGAAATGGGGTGGCAGGTAAATAAGTGACACTATGTTTTTTTTTGTTTCATGGTGCTGTAGAGATTCTGGTAAGTGATTTGAGTTTCTAACTGTTGAGTGTTAAGTTTCGGATTCGGTTCTTGTGCCAAGTAAGATCTTTATGTTTTATTAGGATGAAAATATTTTTAAACCGGCTTTAAAATCTGGTTCTCTGTTTGAACGTGTAGATCAAACCCCATTTTATCCGACTGTGCAAGAATTCGGGTTGTGTTTCTCCAGTGTATGTTTGTATGTATATTTCTTTGGCACACCCTAGAGATGGCTCAGTGGAATTTACCTGGTGGAGGTACCTTTTTTTTTAAGGTAACTAGTAATGTGGGATTTTGGTCCCACATTACTAGCAATCCTGTTATCCCCTCCAGCTAAGCGCAATGGCTCGGGTTGGGAGTGCGCTCACGTCGGTAGTATAATAGGTAGGTTTCGAACCCGCGACCTCACGATTGCGAGACCGATGCCTTAGCCATAAGGCTACCGCCGCTTTTATTAGTATATACATTTTATTAGTATATCGTTAGATTGGTCTCAGTTGCAGAGCGACACTGGATACATCAAAATTAGGAAAAAAAAATGCGAATTTTTGGCGCCAAATATTTCAGTTATTAATTTTAAGTCGGGTTTTTGTTTTGTAATAATTTGGCTTGTTTAAGCTAGTGTGTATGATTAAGATTTTCTCAAAAACTACAAACCCGATTTGCGCGGGATTTATGCAAAACAACACTTGTGATACGTCGGGATTCTACATGGACATGTTCGCAAACAATAGGTAAAGCCAGAGAAAAGAACCAGGCAATAAAAACTCGCGAAATGTTTGAATGTTTATAAACTCAATAAGAGGGTAAGATGCTGCTACTAGTATACTATACACCATGTTAAAGGACTGATGCAAATAATATTATCAAAAAGTTAAAACATGAGATAAACTAAAATCAGTCTTAGTAGGTACTTACAACAAGGGTAAAAACTATATGTGCTTAAATATTCGCCAAAGTACTGGTAACGAATTATTAAATATACTATATTAATTCTTATATCAAAAAAAAGAAAAGAATGTCCAATGCCTGAACAAATAAGCTACCGCCCTTTTATTCTTTTTTATTATATTTTCAAGCTTAAAAAACCATAGTACTAAACACTACTCATAACTGACAATAAATAAACTAAAATACTAGCATCAACAAAGTAACGACTGCGTCGCACTTGCGATTAATTTGTCTTACATTGATGCGTCGGTCGCAGTTATATTTAGCATGTGCACTTCGATCTTAGCAGTCGTTCGGGTTAGTTATGAATGTGGGGACAGATTTGGGAACGAGGAATTTAATTTTAATTATATTATCTATTTTAATTCATGACTTAACTATTTTTAATCACGTTATACCTATCTATATTATAGGTATGCTGCTCACAATACAATTGGCAACAAGAACATAATTAGATAATTGTTTAAGAAAAATGAACTGACTTTAAATTAATACATCTGAGACACTTCTATGGCATCTGTCCTGTAACATGGTGATATCAAGTTCATAAACATTCAAAAATTGTAAAATTGGCAATTTGAAAAGAGTGGCCGCGAGTTTTTATTGCCAGGTTCTTTTCTCCGGCTTTACCTATTGTTTGCGAACTTGGAATTACATGTACATGTAGAATCGCGACGTTACAAAAGTGTTGTTTTGTAAATGAATAAAAAAAATGTATTTTGATTTACTCTAAAGCTCTGGTGTCTTTATAGGCCAAAGTTTTAATCGTATCTAACGAAGTCTTACTAATGGTAAACGAAGAGTTAACGTTTCTAAAAATACGATAACTTTTTAAAAAAGGGGTCCTTATGCATGAACTGACAAAATCTTGTCTTAATGGTAAATAGAGAGCTGCGCTTCAAAATGCGCATACGCATGAGCGGCGCACGGAGAACGAAATAAGGACTCAGTACTTGAAGTAGAGAAATAGAAGACGAGGGAGACATAAAGCAGCTTTATATCTACAACAAAAGGAGAAAATAGGAATCGAGACAGCAGAAGATGGAAAGAAGCAGAGACTGCTCCATTTATAAGAACCTAGCTCTTAAATTAAATAAATGTATAAGTCGCTTTCATTAAATAAATTAGCAACGGTTACAAATCCGTGCCTGGTTTGGTCAGATCATGAAAGCATTCCTGTGACATTAGGAGCACGTACATTTTCATAGATTTATCGACGGACGCAACTTATTGCGCTGCGGTGCTCAAACTTTATTATATATACTTACCTTATTTTTAGATTGCTTTTAGTACACTGGTGAAATTAATCACTACTAGCTGCCTGTCTCATCTTGTTCGTGTTTACTAATGACGAAAATTAGATCAAATCTTCCCTTTGAAGTACAACTATGTATAATTATGTACCTTTATACTACCGACGTGAACCCACTCCTAACACAAGCCATTGAGTTTAGCTGAAGGGGTTACCAGGATTGCTAGTAATATGGGACCAAACAATCCTATATTGCTAGTTATCTTTTTAATAAAAAAAAAGGAAAAAACTAAAACAAAAAACGACTACTACTAATACGCTTGTACCAAAAATTCCAATTTCTAACACTAAACAAGCACAAGTTTGGTCAAAACATATACCTATCTACCTATTTCGTATTGTAGTAGAATATCGTAAATACAAACATTAATACCGTCGTAGACTGATAAGTAAGTAAGTAAGTAGTAAGAATAAAATCCAACCTCTTTGGTTTCGCTGTAGTCGAGTAATTAACCAACTTAATAAACCGGGCAAGAGCATGTTGGACTATGCTCAGTATAGGGTTCCACAGGTGTTTCTACAAAGAAATGCACTATTATGAAAAAAATTGATCTGAAAAAGTGCAATAGCAAAAGAGCGTATCTTCATGGCACTTATATCCTTTTGTTGGGAGGCGCAGTTTTTCGCCAATAACTCAAAGACCGTATATCCGATCACGTTGAAAATAATTTTAGTTGTAAGCATTTATGAAGCGTTACCTTTGATTTTTTAATGTTTTTTTCCATGCGGTTTAAAAGATAATGGGACACACACAATTTTTGTATCTTTCGGAGCGATTATTTCAGAAAATATCAAAAACATTTCTTAAAAACCTTAAAATGTTTTCAAAATACCTGTCGAATGATGTACGGATGAGACGTGAATGTGACGGACATGAAACTATAAACGTTCCGTTTTGCCATTTTGGCGTTCCGTAACGCCTAAAAAGCTTACTAGCATGAAGGTTTTCATTACTAGCAGTCTAGTAAACCTCCCCAGCTACGCCGAATTGTTTTTGTTCGGAGCGGGGTGCTGTTTGGGAATGGCTCTACAAGCGAATCCGTTGCCTTTACTACCAATTTACCACCGCTTCTAAATACTAAAATAAATCCCGCTCGATTGCAATTAATAAAGTTTGAGCATCCTATCAAAATGCCAATTGAGATGGCGAAACCGTTCACGTTATTTGCGTACTAGGTACACCTGCCCTCGCACAAATCATACAGACTGGCGACGATGCATCATCGATCTAACATACCATTTTTAACGGTCTATCTATAATGTCATTACTAATGTATTATTGCTAGCTTATACCTGCGTCTTCGTTTGGATTCATTTTGTTTACTTTGAGCTAGAGTTTTCTGAAACCTTTTGTTATCTTTGCTCTTGTGGTTAATGACCCTAACTGCTTAGCCGAGGTCGTCGGCTCGATCCCCGCCCAGGGTAAAATTTTCTGTGATAAACATGATGGTTTATTCTGTATCTGGGTGTAATTTATCTATAATATGTATGTATTATAATATATAAATATGTTTATCAGTTGTCTGGTTGCTATAGTCCGGGTGCTGCTTGTTTTTAGGATCAGATAGCGTAGTGTAAATTGTCCTAAGATATTCTTTGCAAAACTTCAGCTCTGTTCTCTCTACAGCAGATTTAAGGCTGGGCGTGAGTGAATGAATGAGTCAACTTTACTAATATTACAAAACAGTACAGTATCTCCAAAACTTTCATATTTTATGTTTTAATTATTATAATTATTGATTAAAATTGTAAAAAAAAACAATCAATGAAAATAATGATTTCTTTTTGAAACTGAAACTGTTGTATTTTATTCTAAGTTAAATAAAAGATACATTTTACGAATAAGCCATTACGAACATATATTATATATGTTCGTAAACTTTCGCAATTTGTACATATTCTAGAATTTTATAAGCGTAATAAGCGTCTTAATTGCGTAAATATTTTATTTGAATTATTTTTTGCTTTAAAATGAAATATTTATGCAATTAAGACCCGTAGCTTATAAAATCCTATAAAGCCCTTCTATACTTTCAATTTACAGACTGACATTCAAACTGAAAAATTATTAATTCCGCAAAACTAAAAATGATCGTTTGAAAACATCCATTTTGTAAAAAAAGGGAATTTAGTGGCAGTTGCAAACATTACACAGATAAAATGAATATGATGTAAGCAGATTAGAGAACAGATGTAAGTCAAGGAAAATCTCTATATCAAAACTCGAAAAAACGATAACACTACAAACATACTTACATTGTAAGCCTCATTAATTTCAAAACTAAACCAAGCGATTAAAGATGAAGTCAAAAACGTATAACAAAACAAATTGAAATAGATAAATATGGCACTAGATTTAGATCCGTCAAGCTCATATGATGACAAAACATCGAAGCAAAAACAATAATGAAAATAAATAGACCACCTTTAGAATTTCCTTTTGAACCATATACATATCAACCCATATGATGGCCCACTGCTGGGCACGGGTCTCCCCAGTAGAACCTACTGGTATGTAGATCCTGGGGGTAATTGCCATAATCGCCACGCTTGGCGAGCGGGTTGGCGATCGCAGTAAGGCTTTAAGTACGCAGAGGACGCTGCTGCCCGTCCTCCGGAGTGAAATCCCTTAGTCGAACCATATACCTGGCGCAATCATCAGCACAGTAATGTCAATTCAGTTGATATTAGGCAACAGAGCATACACTAAGGAGACTGGCGGTAAAACAGCGATGGTGAAAAGCAACGTGACTGAACATTTAGCCTCAACCCTTACACGACAAAAATTGACGAACGAGACAGTTACCATTCTATATGATTCTTAATGGTCGTCTATTTTTGTAAAGTCTTTGATATAACATAATAAACATAAACAGGTAGATATAACACCAGAGTTAGATCCGTCAGACTCACATGATAGCCAAACATCGAAACATAATATTGTACCTGAATTTATAGCACACATATGACAGACAGATATTGATGTCCATGTGACTCTTGGCACAGTCAATTTATCGCGAACTCAATTTTGCATTACATAGTTTTCGCGTCATTGATCGTCTTTATTTATAGTATTATGAGTTTCGACGGCTTGTATTAAAATATTTATGTATATATGTAGGCGTATAAAAGATTTTGTGCCAATAAAATGTGTAGATGGATATAAAGTAGTTGATTGAAGAGAAATTTAACTTCAAAAGGTGATAGTAAAATTGAAATTATTTGTGGCAGTTGTTAATGAGTTTGATATTAGTCCTAACTTATTGATGTCGTTGTTGAAATTTATGATTTTAAAATTGCACATGTAAAGTCGATTTATGTACCAAAATAAATTAGTGTAGCTATAACAACTGGTTTTATTTTGTAAAGTAATTCCCATAATTACAATTAAGTGACTTTTTAAACTGAAAATTTATTAAGTACGTATTAATCATCAAACTATGGGTCAAATTTGTTATGAGGAAGCTAGAAGGTTAGGAAAAGATGTAGGGAAGATCGGTTAGTAATTTATAACACATTATCTTCGTAGTGCTTCGTCCTCATCGACACACAAATCAAAATAAATCTGAATATCCGAAGGCGTGAATTATTATAACTGTTCCATACATCCAGTAATGTCATTTTAATATGACAAAAGGTTAGTAACCGTGACGTCATTATCACCAACCACTATACCATCAAGTTAATCTACACCTGCAAGAAACTTCTTTGTTCCTTAAAGCCCATGACTTAAAGTTCTAACTTGAATGCTTTTGAGTTTCAGAGTAGTGTTTGCACATTGTTTGCTCTAAGGAATCTCTGAGTTATTCTAGACTAAAATGTTCTTTTTCCATGTCTACATAAAGAATAGATTTGTTTGAAATTTCTTCTAGAATTAACCATTATTTATTTGTCTCTACTGCTACATATATTATTCCCTAATCCAAAGAGCATATGGTCCAAGTTTGAGTAACAGTGCATTTGTTCGGTGGTATAGATAAATTGGTGATCACAGAAATCGCTCGATTGTTCCTGAATAGGTGACAATAAGTTTTTTGTTTTTATATCTAAACGATGTCGTTCATTTCGGGTAGCTTATGGTGAAACTGGGGTTTTAATGTTTTTTTAAACGATCAGCGATTTCCCTTGTGATGTTGCATTCATTTTTATATTAGCACGTGGTATAACGTATTTTGGTTATGATCAGTAAAAGTGAAAATTTTAAGAAAATTTTAAAGTTTTAACTGGCGCTTCGATCCTTATGAATTGAGTTAGATAGTTCTTGATATACGCAAGATGATCTGTAACTTAGTGTTTTAGCCGATCAGCAGATCAACATGGTTTAGCAATGTTACCCAGTGCTAACGGTATCTATGGTTTTGCCAGTGCTAATCCATAGATACCTATGTATGGACCGATATTTCTAAAAAATTGTAATTTATTTAAAAATTTATCCTTAAATATAATCTCTCGCTAGTTGGGTTGTACTTCTGTTATATAAGACTATGAGAATGAGAGACTATGGAGAGAGAAGAAGATTTTTTAAATAATAATTCGTGTTAGTTCAGCATACCAAGTCTCTCAACAAATATTATTAGTGCATATAACTACCTCATTTTTATTTATAATTTCATTATAATTGCATAAGATAAATTTGTGTCTTAGTTTATAAATATATTTGTCTTCTATTTTTATTTTTTGATTATTTGATTACGTTGTTGTTGTGTATTACTTTATATTTTATTTTCTTAAAAAAAAATGTTTATTGTTTAAAAGTGAAAACTACTAGCATATACTTAAGTAAATTTTTGCATGCCTTATTGTACAATGTATTGGGACTAATTTGTGTTAAGACCTTATTTTGTACACCTATATTGTTAGCAAATAAATGATTTGATTTAATTTGAAGAATAAAAGCCTTTATATATACGAACACACCTCCGTACAGATCAGGACCTGTTATGTGAATCCTATTGAGAAACATCAATGAATTTAGTCTAAATATAAATATTGTAATATTTGTCCATCGCAAAACAATAAGAAATATCATGATCTTGTTCATGCATATTTTAAAGTAATTTTAATTTTCTAGCAGATGGTAGTGTGTAGTTAAATGGTAACGCAATGAAAATCTATTTCAAAACCAGATTCGCTTCTATATTGTTAGGAGCAGTTTGAAACAGCATATCCTGTAATGAATAACATCCTGAGATCTTAACAACATCATCATCATTATTCCACTTGCCACCAGACCCTCATTTACTCCATACTTCAATTGTTCAGCGATCGTTCCCAGCCGAAGATCAAAGCGTATCTCTTGTACGCATAAATACAACGTAGCTAGCAAACCTGCGCGTGCTCATGTATCAGAACAATGCGCGGAAACTCACGCGCCGGTGCGCATGTGACTATCGCTATTGGCGATTCACAAAGTACGTTTTGATGATCTTTTATGTTTGGATGATTCTCTACGGAAAGTTTTCTTTAGGAAAATTGATTGTTTGCATATGTCGTGGCGTTGATAGAAGAGCCGTAGAACAAGGGTTCAAAACCATATGAGACGTTCTTTGAGATTTGTTTCATCGTCACTGTTGCATAAATAATGAAAGAGAACAAAGGAAGAAACGGCATATCAAACATGCAGAAGTTTTTCTAAAAACTCATACTCAAATACAAACTCATTAGGCCGCGATTTGGAATAGACAAATTTTAAATATAATTATTTTTTTAAAAGCACCATTTTGTTATACCTACATTTCACGTATAGCCTAAACTAGTGCTTACTGCCTAGTGATTTTAAGTATGTACCTACCGTTTGATTGATTTAATCAACCAAACAAAGGAAAAGGCCTTATGTAACACTGAGTGGACAGGAATCAAAACCCAACACTTCAGATGTAGTGTTGTTGACCGCTGCACCGTTCTTGGTGTGTTACATAGTTGCGTATCTTCCACGAATTTCAATCCCGAGTATATTTTTCCAACACAAATCATAAAGGTATTCAAACCCAAGTCAAAAATGTGTCCAAACGTCTAATATATCTTCTAGATACTAAACATTCACTACCGGCATGCTGGATTTATATCTAGATCTGTTATTTTAACTGGACATATGTACTGAAGATTGAAATGTATTAAGGGTTCAGTAGTGTTTGTTTTGGATCTGATTCGAGTCATACAAACATTATAAGCACCGTGAACTGACGATATTTATTTACTCTTATTTATTCAAATCTAACGCAAAAACACTTGATAGTAGTTTAAGCGTGACTTGTAATTCGTGTGTCCATTTAAAAGCATAATACCTACGACACCAATGTACAGGTTTGTTTATTTAAGTTCCTATAGCTGTGTTTGGTGAAAATCTATTCATCCATCTAGACAATAGACAATTATTTGTCTATCGGACGTCTTTAATCTAATATGTTCAAATTGCTTGGTGTAACAAGTAATTAGGTAGATAAAAGGCTAAAAGTTTTTTACTTCCGGTAATTTTATTGATTTTTTTATAATTAGGCTCTAAAGGTTGTCGTTTGACTTGTTAACTTGTCAACAAAGTCGAGGTGTGTCTACTAGCACTACCCTTTTTCAATACACTCATAGTCAAAAATGAGACTACGGATGAAGCAACATTAAAATCATTAGAAGATTTTCTTGCTCGACTGTGGACGTAAGTAATGATGTACATATTGAAACTATGAATCTAACTATATTCCCATTCAAAGTACGAGCATGAACTAAATCGTCTTCTAAAAGTGTTCTTGAAGCAATTTATTATTGAGACCATTTATTATTAATAATATATTCTTATAGGTGTACGTCGATGAATCTGGCTTGATCCCAAACGCTGAGTGTCGTGTCGGATGATCGATAGCTGTTGCTCTGAACGACATGTGTACCGTTGTACGTCAATTATACGCAGTTACTGATTCCGTATTAGTATCTAGATATGTATCTTGTGATGCAATGGCTTTGTATTCTTGTTTCACATTTTATGAACTTTTGAAGACCACATTACTTGTTTGTTATAAAGTTTGCTGGTTGGCTTTGTGTTTTATTGTACTGTTCTGCTGGTTGATTTTTGAGAACCTATATTTTGGCACTATTTGGGTAAGAGATATAATCTCGATAGTTACAGTCTGACTCAAATTTAATTTTACAAATAATTGTAGAAACAATTACTATAAGTAGTCAAAGTCACATTATTGGCTCCATCTTAAAACGAGGTTTGGTAAGAATCGATCTTCATAGTGTTATCACCACATTTTTTCTCAGATATCTATTCCAGGCTTCTCATTCATCCTGTACTCGGCAACGATCTAAATCACGATGTCATTCAGACATTATTCTTCATACATTCATATATATTCACGATACCGGGAAACTGACTATAATTCCATAAGTTTTTGCACTAAGTAAATCACTCGGCGCTATGCGTGGCCAAGATACGTTCATCCGCATATAATTAGGATACCTTCATAGGAAAACTGCATACGATACGTAAATACTAACACTTACTTCTACGAAATTTGTCTAAGTATTTTCGTAAATATTTCCACTACTAAGACACATCCTATGCCATCTTTCCTAAAGAAGATAATCGGACACTGCGTTATAGAAAATATTTTTAAAATGTGATCAAATTATTATAATACCGTATCAAATGCTGTAGTCGAATCATTGACTGCCAAATAGCTGTGGATTCGATTTCTACATGACAACCATTCATTCTATGTTCTAGGTAATTTATATTCATGATTTTTTATGCTTGTGACTAATGACAAAGGTATTTATTCTCTAGGGCGCTGAGAGCCCTTTAAAAATGCTTGGCAAAATGTTTAAACTCCTATAAGAGTATCTTTTTCCGTCTGGTACGGAGCCCTTAAAACAAAATCCCTAATGAGATTTTGAGAGACATATAATAATTATAATCATCCAAAAACAAGAAACTTCGACAACAGTCAAAACTGCGTATATTAGTCGAGAGTTTGCAGACAGCCAATTCACAGATCACTCTGTCGTATCACGATTAACATGTCCTGAAACTTGGCAAACATAACTGCAAGTTAACTAACTCTAATTGCTTTGTTATAAAGGTGAGTTTCCTTTGCGAAATTAGTTTTAAGTTTGGTACCTATTGTGTGTTTATTAATTCCGTTTGTATCGGTAGTTTGTGATGATTTCAATCGGATATATATTCACTAATCTCAGTGGAGAAATTTCTGGAATTTGTTAGTTCAGTTAGTGATCGAAATCTATTGAAATTAGATACTATACATATAACCACATCAAATGTAATGTTCATACTTTATAAACCTGTTATAGTTACCTTCAGCAGCTTTTATTTTGTTTTTGATATGATTCTAGGTCTTATTCTAGGTCTCACACACACGCGCGCAGTATACGCAAAACCATAGAGTAGTTGTTGACACATTGAAAGCATCTTTTACGTAAATCTCTTGATTGGACTTTGCATATGTTTACTCTAGATTTGATTTATTTAATTTTAATGTGTTCTTCGTAATTGGCGTATTGTTCAATCTACATTGTAAACAATAAAATTATTGTCAGCTGTGAAGAACCTTTGATGAGATAAAATAAAAAAAATGATTTAATGTTTATGTCTAAGAGTTATTAAACTTATAAAACACCACTACCACCAATTTTTAACTGGTGGTCCCAACAATTTTGTCCCCTATTAAGTAACCATACTTGTACTAACAGTGGAACTAGAAACTAAGTATAGGATTACAATATTAGTTGGACCACTAATTAAACACTGTACTGAGATTTTGGTTCCATTGTTACAAAGCGGCCGTAATGATGCCAGAAGCGTATAAAGCAACAAATTATGGCATGGATTACACCATGAGGATTCGATATTAACAGCTCCTCCCTGATGAAGTGATGACCTACTACCTCACTAACAGATAAGTACACGTACATAACATCAAATTATTACAGTCAAGATTAAAGAAAAGCAAACGTCCAGCAAAAGCAGCTGCAATAAATAGCGTCTACAAAATCACTGAACCAATTTCGATAAGCCAACATTGTTTTAATTACTTTACAACTCGTGTGAAGAGTAAAGATATTCGTCGAGATATCACACGATGTGCGTGAGAGTGCGTGTGCGCTTTCTACACCTATTATGTTGCTCTAGCCTTCTTAATCATAGTTATTTGTTGGTGAAAATATTTAGATTCATGTTCGTTGTTTTCTAATGATTTTTTTGGCAATTGAGTACACTAAATTTCACATTAAGTGTGTTCTTTGTTTGTGACGAAAGTCAAGATAAGAGAATGCTGTTTGTGAGACAATAAACTTTGTAAAGCGACCCTTTTTTATCCGATTCCCTAACGCACACATAAACCAGTCATGAAAGACCAAGAACGAAATATTTGTAGTTCATAGTAATAAGAAATAAAATCTAGATCGATACATTTATATGAATTTCAGTACATCTAAAGCCGATCAGTGTTCGGAAATTTTGCAAGCGGTATCGCAAGCCAGATAGGAGATAATCTTGTCACTTAGAGACTGAAAAAAGAAAATATACTTAGTCTGGAAATAAATAAGGCAGTGATAGAAGTAACAGTAATGTGACGATTTCAAATATAATGAGTTTAATATTGCAGGATCCACCAAAATCTTAGTCTCTTGTAAGAAACTGGGTATAACAATTTTTAAACCATTTATAGTGGTTTTGCTTTATACAAGTAATTGAATCGTCGGTGCAGCCTCAGTGATAGTACACTGTAGCGGAATACGTCATGGAATAGATTTCCACATTGTCTGGTCTGGAGTATGAACGAAATAAAACCAAATACTAAATTTATTGGTTTATTTTTAAACAACCGCTGCTTTCTTCCTTATTTGTAAGTTCTCAATTCTGATCAAACACACTACAGTTTGCACCAGTGCGAACAATCAGACACCTTAGACTGGCTGATAGTATCGCTTCCTGATTAGACACTACGTACCATTGTTGTACGTGCCCACTGCGTAACACCTACTAATCGTTCTTGCTAGGAAGTACATTATATGTACTGCCTTAATTACGAATATAATTGTAAATAAAGAAATTGGAATTGTTGTACTTAACAGAGTATGTACACCTTATTGCAAGTTTGAAAGTGATAATAGCTCGACTGAGAAGTGTTTTAAATGATTATGATCAAAGTCATTCACATCTTCAACAATCAAATCTTCAAATATTTACTCTATCTTAAGATGTCTCTGTAATTTGGTTATCTAAATGATAATTTGAAATACCTATGTCAATGTATGACCATAGTGGTCCAAACTTAGTTCAATTTGTACTAAGAGGTGATGCCTACAGCTAAAATAGAAAGGTATTGTCGGCTATTTAAGAAATTAATTTAAAAAAACATTTTACAGTTTTAATTATCTACAATAAACCTTTTTTCAGATAAAAACTCATTCAAAAGTGCATCACAACTTTTTTGAAATCGTCAAACTAAAATTGTAATCTCCAAAACCATTTCAACCATAAAAACACTAGTACCTATACTAAGAAGCACAATGACACAAATTCAGAATCATTATTACCCATACTTAATAACTTTAATGACATAACGACATCCTCATTCGTGCGTACCATCTTTATCAATCCATCTGTCTTTTCAATGATTTATCTAATAACATATCGTGTTGCTACTTTATCAAGAACTCTAGTATCATCGTTGTCTCTTTCTATTATTTCAATTTTAATTGGATCTCTCGCTTCAGCATCTTCAGCTTTACTTGGATTCTTGTGTCTTTCTATGTTGTCGTGGTTTCTTGTTCATGTGTAATTTGTTTGTGCTTCTGTTTGTCATGTACCGTGCGTTTAATTGTGTTTGATTGTTATGACTCGGTGAATTTTATAATATGTTTTGTGTCAAGGTATATTGACAGCAAATAATAGGTTACGCCTGCAATATATTTTTCAGTAATTAGAGTCTTATGTATGACTCATGTATAATATTTGAAATCTGTTACAGAAACTTATATTTATAAATAATTAGGTCCTAGCAATGTTTATGATTGTGATTTTATACAATCAGCAGCAAATCTTTACTTATCTTCACACAAAAGGTTTTTTGCAGTGTCGTCTGACGTTTCTACTACCAAAAGCTCCATAGATAATTAGAATCAAAAGACTATTGAGTCTATTGATTGTTACAAGGAACTTGATTGAATGGCATCCAAAACAAAATTGATAGTTGTCTGTCTTGTTTCTAAAATCTTATCTAATTCTATATTACTTCTTAGATAATAATGTGTTATCAAAATCAGTTTAACCACTTTGAAAATAATCAACTTTTGTTTCAAATGTTTAGGGCTTTTAATGTATACATTTTACATAAATGTTGATAAACTTTCGCGATTAGTACACATTATAAAATTATATATACTACAGGGCTTAGTCGCTTGAATAATTTAAGGTACAATATCTTGTTTATTGCCCGACGTTTTCACCGAACTGCAACGGCCGTGGTGCATTTTCCATAGCTATGACGACTAATATACCCGCATTAACTGCTCCGTTAAAAAAAACACCAAAATAAGTACTGTTAGATAGTCACAATAACTATCATTGTCTTTTTTTTATTGTACAACTTTGTAGTATAAAGTAAGTAATAAAGTATAAACTTGGTTCTGCTTCTTTAAACAAAAATCTAACAATCATGACACGAAAGTCTCAATTAAATATGTTTTTCGTTCCCGTCCATTTAACCCGTCACCTTTGGTGGAAACAATGATGTTAAATTAGGCAAAACCAGCTATGGGTCATTAGTTCCCAACGACTACCAGGTGGGGGTCTGATTGATTCAGCGCTGCTCAACCAACCAAGTGATTGACGTGTTAGTGACAAGTGAGTGGGAGTTTGGGTGAGAAACATGGAGATAATATGGTAACAGCATGGTAGCTTATGGAGGGAATTTTAATTCACCTTTTTTTGAGGTTTCGAGAGCGTACTAGTGCAATGATGTAATACAATACGGATGTTGACTGCCAAGTCAAATCAGTCTCTTTTTATGAAATGTTAAAACGACAAGCTCTATAGAAATGTGTATAGAATAAAAATCTATGACGTCATAAGTTCCTTTCGTCAAATCATTACTTTTGATATTCGTTTTCATATCTTTAAATTCAAATATATGTTAAACTGTGGAAAAATACTTATTTTCAAAGCGTTTTAAGACCTACTATTGTCTAATTTGTATAAAATAATATTTTTTTCTTGTAGTCAACTACCCAATTGTACAGCCTATAAATAGTTTTAAGTATGCAATTTCCAAATTTGTTTATTCTCTTTTAGATGAAAGAGTAATAGGCATGTACTTTTGTGGGTAAGATTAATCTTTAAATATATTTAACAGCGCAGAGAAATGATTTGGATGAGAAAATAAATCCTAGATATATTTATATACTACAACTATACTATCTACTATCCTAGATATATTTATATAATATAACTATTTTTATTTACCTACAAAACTAGACACACGTAACATTTTTACACAAAATAAAAAAAATAAAAAATTAATCCCAAAATAGTAGTTATTTATACTTGTACAATTTAGGTTGCTGACCATTAAACTACGTGCAATAAATTTCACACCATTTTGCTGAATTAGATTTTTTTTAAATTAAATGTCTGAAAATTATGTAAATCTTTACTAATAATATTATTAAATACGCAAGTTTGAATGTATGTATGGACGTTTGTTATTCAATTACACCACAACGGGTAATCAGATTGGGATGAAATTTGCTACAGACATAGATTGTAGTCTGGAATAGCAAATAGGCTAGATTTTTTTAAAGTTCCTGTGTAACAGATAAGCTTTTTCAAAAATCCATGAGAAAGTAGTCGCAGGCAACAGCTAGTAGAATATAAAACCGTTTTAGGATACAATAATAATAAAAATATTTATTTTCATATTTTATAATAGCAAAGGGAAACAGACAACATCAATTACCAATACTCAAAACTTAAGTGTGAACACATAAATATTGGAACCATAACGACTTAAAATCCAAAGGCCATTAAGTATAAGTGGGTTCAAAACACGGCTACATATTTCCGAGATTGCATCGCACAAAGGAATAGACAGGAAGGAAGAGGAACATTTCATCGGCGGCGCGACAATCGTTGTTATAGGAGTCACAAAATAACGAGAGAACAGAAAGAAACCTTCACACGTACCTGCATTGACCTCTATAGTACTAGTACATACCCTGAACTGGCTATCCCGTATAAAGTGACAGCAATTTCAAATGTCGAATCGAATGACCGTCCTGTCAACTTTTTTGACAGTTATGACAAATGGCCGTTGTTATTATCTTTGTTACACAAGTATAGATACTCCAAATGTCAAAATTTGTTGGAAGCCTTGTTGTGGCTTGTCCAGCGCACTAGTAGTTACTATAGAGGTCCGTATCGCTAAAGCCACGCACGTACAGCCATTGTTATCGAACAGGGAATAACAGGAGGTCCACTCTTATTCAATGAAAACGAAGCTTTGATAAAGAATGAGGCGGTAATAAACAGAGCCACATCAATTCAATAGATTCGTTCACGAAAATTTTCTATGTGTTCGGACATTTTGTCCTTATGCCAAAATTATTTAAAATAGTCATCGAATTACGTTTAGAAGAGTGGACCTACAGCAGAGCAGTTTATAAGTATTAAATGTATGGAGGAAAAATACGTCTTAGGCGGGACATGAACCCGTGACCTTACCTATCAACTCCATCGCCGAGACATATCCACCAAAGCCGAATTTATCCTACATCTGATAAGATGTTACGGCAATCGTCGTGGCATCTACTGTGCCCCCGAGGACCTCGTATGGCTCTATAAGATTCGTTGCAGAAACCATTTCAACACAGGTTTTTGATGACAGTTGGGGCCTGAAGATTTACGACTTTGTAATTTATAAAGCCTTTTTATGCATCTACAGAAAATTGGCATAACAACATTTAAAATTAAGACCAGTTTGTTCGATGTCTATGTGCGTTATTTAAGTGTTGTTGTATGATGGTTACCTTCTGTACTCTCGGTAGTTTGTTTATGAGTGGTGCCAAAGAGGCCAGGGACCGTGACGCCCCCTGCTAGCTCCCGTATCGAATTGTTGCTTTTAGAAGAATAATTGAAAGTTGTGTCTAGTATACCTCTTGTGTTGTTATGACAGCCTGGTACCTAGAATTTGTATATACTGCCAAATTTCTATTAATGTTATAAATTGTTTATATATCGATGGGTATTATCGTTATCTCGAAAACTGGTCACGAAATCAATAGGGCTCAAATGCGATTGAACTATCGATATATTTGAGTACTATGAATAAAGAGTAATGTTTATTACCCTTCACGTTAACTAACAATAATAGTGTTGAGCAATACTATCCACGATATCTGCAGTACATGTTGCAACAATGTATTAGTATCGATAACTTTGTCAAAAGTGTCACTAGTTTTAGATGTCAGTTAAGAATACATCAATTATCGATAATTATAAGAATAAAACCATAGAAATTATGACGTCATAAGTTTGAATTTTATACAAATTTGTACGGATCGTCTCATTTTTGATGTTTCTTAAAAAATGGATTGCAGAATAGTTTAATGGGGATTTTGAAATTGGGTCCCTCTGAGCAATCCAAAAATTGTGGGAAAATTTCAGGAGAGGGAAGTGCTTGACCTAAGCTCCCTCTGGTTTTGCCATTGACTCCACTTGTTATTTATGAACCAGATTCTCTTCCACTACCCGAAAACCTTGAACCTAAGTCCGGTTGATCAGCGCGGGCGCTGGTCGTCCGGCGCCTCGTTAACGAACTCAACCGACTAGAACCACTCACATATTTACTGAGGGAAACCGTGATTGGATCAAATTGGTGAAGCGTGGTGCGTGAGCCTCCAACTCACGGTTCAGTGGGTTCGGAACAAGGTGCCTATATTTTATACACTTGCATATAACAAATGAGGTTGGTGACTTTGCGGTTCGTTTTTGAACAAGTTTTAGTTGTAAAAAATGGGGGGTAAAATTTCAATCGAATTTAAACTTTAGGTGTGCAAAGTTTAAGGTAAAAGGTCGAGACCTGGGACCGTGGGGACCAGGCACGCACCGCTTATACCAGGAGCTGGCCAAGCGGCTAAGAGATAGCTCTGGCGACCAGAGGGCCGGCATGTTCCTCGGCCAGCGAATAAACCTGGCCATACAAAGAGGAAATGCGGCCAGCCTTCTGGGCCGATTTGGAACAAGTTTATTATTTGTAGTTCTTTACTTGTGATTGTTATTTATTAAATTGATGTAACAAAATATTTATAAAGGTAAAAGGTAGTATTCCAGGACTAATCAGACATGGCCATCTGATTGGATTTCCACATTGGCCTGTTTTATCTCAGGGTTATCCTACTCCTCAATCCTACTAGACAATTAATACGGGAGATATTATAGTGTATAATTGCGCGCAAGTCAACTGTGCCCTCACTACTTCCATAACCCTATACTTTCATTAAAAAAAATATGACATGACTGAAGAGAAGTTTGCGGGAACAACGAAAACAGAGAAATTTGATATTTTAAATTATCTGTGGCAAGTCTAAGTATATGGTATAAGGCCGTGTGGTACCGGCTTAACAATAGTACCACCCCATCACTTCCCGTGGGTGTCGTCAAGGCGACTAAGGGATTTACCACCGGAGGGCGGGCAGCAGCGTCCTCTGTGTATTTTAAAGCCTTACTGCGATCGCCAACCCGCTCGCTAAGCGTGGCGATTATGGCAATTACCCCCAGGGCACTGGGGAGACCCGTGCCCAGCAGTGGGACATCATATGGGTTGATATGTATGTAGTCTAAGCAATTGGCCGTTTTGGTTAGCACAACAGTGTCAGTTATTTTGTCGTGAAATAGTGATTATTAGTGTTATCGGCATCACTGTGTTTCGGTTGAAGGGCACTGTAGCAATTGTAATTACTGGGCAAATAAGACTTATGAAGTAATGTCTCAAATGAGTAGCGCGGTGACATTCAGATTTTTGCCAAACAAGGATTTGGGTGGCACTGATACTGTTTTGGGTTAGCATTACACTTACCATTAGGCGCATGAACTGCTCGCCTTATCACTTCCTAGTATAAAAAAGTCGCCATCTATTTTGGTCTGTAGTCTAATAAGAATATAAAAGCTTGTTATTAGGGTTCCGTAGTAGACAAGAAATCCTTATATTTTCACCATGTCCGTCCGTAGGTTATTTATGTTTATTAATAGAATCTTGTTTTAAATAAAAATGGGTGACATATTATCAATATTCTGAATGAATACACAGGAAATTCAAGAAAAATGTGGACAAAGAACGACTACAGTAGGATCAACGTAACTTGACCGGATTGATGTTGGCGAAAAGTGGTTGCGCAGATGCATTTTTTAGTAGTTAATAGTGACAGGAAGCGGGGGGCGGAGGCAGTAACTAAACCAAGAGAATTAGAGATGCGATCACGCATTACTTTGTCATAATTAGTATTACTAACTCATGTTTTTTTGTGATTTTTTTCGTAAAGAAATTGTTTTTCAAACTTTCTTTAGTATTTACTGTAACTGTTCTATATTTAAACTTTTTTGAACGCATTTAAATTGTATTTTTATATAGTTAAATTAAAATTTTGTTAGTTTTTTTAATCGATTAAACATTATTAATCGTTATCGTAAGTAATGTTAGGGTCGCATCTCTATGACTTCCAACATTAGGTTGTCGTCATTTGTTTAAACATTTCTAACAGAATCTCATAATTCTTACTTTTTTCACTGAATTCCTACAATTACTTTAAGCCTAAATAGGTACGTTACTACTTTTCTATCCACTTCCTATACACGCATAAACACATTAGATTACCATCAACCACTAAATATGTCCATTGTGACAAAATTGTGCAACACTCCATTTATCGACATTCATTCACACTGCGGAACAATCGACTTGTGACCATGCGAACTTCCCGCCACTATTTGCATATTGCTTTGTACCGATCACACAAAACAATAACTACCTTTATTTACACATGTGCCTGTTAAACAACAACCTTATTGCTAGCTCCCAGAGCTTCTTTTTCAACGACATCTGTTTTAGTAAATGCAGAAACACCTTTGGATTTTTTTCTTTCTACAATTTTATTTATCGTATCACTGAAAATGAAATGAATCAGATTGAAACTTATCCCATTGATTTAACGTTTTGTTTCCTCTAATCCTTGCTTTTTGATAGCGAAGATAAGTTTGTTAGTGACAAAATGAGGCTTCGCCATTAGATCGGCATTTAAGTTATTTTGATTATTTTTATTAGCATGTCAGCAGTTCTATTGAGTGTGAAAAATAATTGTTTCATTGGAATTGTCTATCTTATCGACAATACTATCAACCTTACACATGACCGATGTTTTTGATAGTAATCCTCCATTTTTAGTATCCAAGTTTCCTGATGAACTGTTGTCTATATTTGGTAGTACCGTCGTCGTTTTGGGCTTCATTGCACCAATGACATCAATTCTGGTTCCCTTCCATAACGATATAGCTCATTTAAAATCCTTTTGATCTTACAAATCTTCGAGATTTATGGAGAGCTTATTAAGATGTATCAATACGGAACTGCAGTTATTTTTATATCTTTTAGACTTTATAATTCGACTGCCTCTGTAGCTTGGTGGGAGTGTATCCGACTGCTACACAAGAAGTCGAGGGATCGATACTCACACGGGACACCACTTTATGTGATCCACAAATTGTTGTTCCGAGTCTGGGTGTACTTTGTGTCTGTGCCTTGTATTTTTGTAAAGTCCCTCGCGACATATCCCTATGTCGCGAGGGACTTTACAAAAATACACACATTACAACCTATTGCGGGATCATCTAAAAAAAAAAATATTCCGCTGGTAAAGCATTATACCTAAGGTAGTGATGATGAGGTAAATAATAAATACTGGAACATAAGGACGCTAGAAAAACCATAGGTAGATATTTGCACTTTACTACAAGTAATACGGGTAACTGATGTCTTTCTGATTTTCCAAATACGGTTTTGGAAAATCAGAAAGACTTCAATTATCTTGTTTACGGCAATCAAAAGTCCTTATGGAAGTAATGGGAGTGAACATCCACATCTGTCAGGGAGCTTAATGGTACCGTATTTGTTTTAATTAATATTTGTCTTTCCACTGCTATTGCCAGTTTTTTTTATATATTGTCAAGAATGTTTTTTTTCAATTTATTTCGAGCCTAGTATCTCTTCTCCTATAAGAAGAAAACATCATCGGCCAATGCATCTGAATGTCCTTGCAAACTTGATATAGTTTTATATTTATATTGAACCCATACCTTACCGCAATAAGTATCAGTTACAATTGCAACCTTTTTGCCTAGGTGTGATAAAATAAATCTAAGTTTACAATCTTAACAACCTGTAAGAGTAACCGAATCCAAACATAGTCAGGTCTTCAAACGTCGCAGCCATATAGTCTGGCCATCATACCCAATAATATTTTACATTCTGACTCACCAGAATAATTTATCGATAACATCTAGTAATTCCCTTGAACTTCACTATCTTTGTTTTAAAATCTCATGTTCTTAAAAAATAACTTGCAGTGTCCAATCAGGATTTGCTGATGATATAAATTCTGCTTTTGAAAATACGTCTTTGGCCTCTATATTTTAAAGCTCATGTTTAAATTTGGATATTCTTTTGGATTGTACTAGTGTTGTGTTTTGAATATCTGTGTTATATTAAGTGTCAACATTTAGCACCTCTTTTGAACTCGTTAAAATTCATATTCGAGCGGATTTTTTATTTCTCACGGTCAATGTGTTTTTTCCAAGTATTTGATGTGTGACATCTGGTCAAGTTGGGGCTGTCGATCAAGTTATTTTTACAACAGGTTAGTTGTAAAGGATTAGTGTAGTTTTCATTTTTATTGCTACCTGTTTTAGAGAACGCCAATTTATGAGATTTCTTTTACGTAAGTAATTGTTTTTAACCTTTCGCGATTTTTATTCTCGTATATATTACAATATTATTGGGACATAATCGTGTGAAATATTTAAAGGTACGAAACTTTTATTTTTTGATAAAAGTTTCGATTGAAAATAAAAGGTTCGTACTCACGCGATCAAGTCCTGATAATATTCTTTTACGTTCTATATTACAATTTATAAACACATTTTCTTTTACCTAACAGCTATTTCAAGTGTATTTATGCAATTTGAACTAAAACTTAAGCTTTTAAAACCTTTTCTAAAGTAATGTAAAATTAGGCGGCTTTGTGATAAAAAGTATATCCAACCGTCCTTAAAATATAAGCTACCACCACAATAAATTACATAAAAATTCTCTCATTAGTTTCCAAGATCACCGCCCACACAAAAACTAAGAGTAGATTTAAGTTTTTTTTTTCTCAGGATTGAAAGGATGAGAGCAGTTGAATGTTGACAGGAGAATATTTCTTTATTATCAAATGTAGCGTTTACTCATAGCATTAAGTAAGGCAATACACGCGCAAATTGCGCTAATTCACTCATAGTTGCAGCTCAATTTGGACGTATCACCTTTTAAATCAAGTTGGACACGGATCAGATGTTACACTGTAAATTATGAATATACTTTACTAGCGGTCAGCACAGACTTCGCACTTACTAATACTTTTTTGATTATCTATCAAATGATGTTAGCAAATGTATTTTTTCATTAACTATATTCTTAAAGAATTTTCTAAATTATAGTGATACTATTTTACCAAAACCTCTGATCAAACGTTTTGTTCAATGAACTAAGCTCACAAATAATAGGATGTTTAAGACAATTTCATTTTAAAATATTCACTTCTTTATTAGACTGGGGTGGTAAACAGCTATAACTACTTATATTGTCACAGCTTAGATACGTTCCATAGACATATCATAATAGAGCTTAATAATACTTACAAGTAATGTCACTTATTACTGGCAGGACTTTTTACTAAAGATAACTTTTTTGACTTTGACAATACAAGGATCATGCAAAATGGTGTCCTTTGCCATCAAAATCGTAAAACTTAAGCTCGCAGTTCTTGCTCCGCTGTACCATTCGTTTAGTGGCTAACATCAATTTTCGTGCAACTTCTAGCTTGTGTCTTCATGTCTCCGTCTCAGAATCTTCTTAAGAGTTGTGGTCACAGATGATCCGTGGGAACAGCGGCTGTGGATACGAATCTTAGATTAAAATTGGCGTTTAGCATTCATTAGTATGCAGCTTCAGTCGGGATAAATGTCTAGGTACTGGCGAAATCAGGCTAGCGCGGTTGACTTCGACATGTGTGAAGAAATAATGATGAAAATATGGTATAATTTTCTAAACAATAATTTTATATTCAAATTAGTAAGATCATGGTACCTAGCTATAGTAGAGTATATTTTTGTTGATCGAGGAATGAGGTCGATAATAAAATAATAATATTTTGAGACAATTCACACAATACCATCTGATTCCAAACTGGGCAGAGCCTGAACTATGGCAATCAGACAACTTGTAAAAACGGGAAAAATTGACGCAGAAAAAGCTTCGAGGGTATGTTTATCATACCCTCGAAGCTTTTTCTGCGTCAAGTTTTCCCGTTTTTACAAATCATACAAAAATATTACAATCGTCATTAAAACAACTTTACGGCCTATTGTCACACCTATATAATATACAAAAAAAAACATTGAAATCGGTGATGCCGTTTCGGAGGAGTTCGACCACAAATACGAGATTTTTATAAATCTATACTAATAATAAAAAAAGAACAGTTTGTTTGTTTGTTTGTTTAAACGCCGTAATCTCAGGAACTACTGATCCGTATTGAAAAATTATTTCACTGTTGGATAGCCCATTTATCGAGGAAGGCTAGGCTTATTTTGTTTTGTTCGGCTCCATTCAGGAGAGGTTTTAAGAAAAAAATATTAGAAAGACCCAAGAAAATTCCTAAAAAAATAGAATTCGTCGACATTGGGAATTCTGAGCATCAGTATCTTCATTTCGCTGGTATACTTATCTACGATATACTTATGATAGTGAAACTTCACACGTTACAATTCTTCTAATGCGATGACTAAGAGTCACTATATCAAAATCTTAATGTAAATTGGACTCATTTTAAAAGGAACTGACAACTTTAAACTGTTTCGTCTAGGACTATATGAGTCATATTCTAACAAAATTATCGCTGGATCAACCATTAGCCATTATTTTGAAAGAGATAAGGTTGAAAATCCTTTTACGCTTAATTATGAAGATGTAAAAGTAAAATTGTGGAGTAAAGTTGAAGAGTTCCTTGATAAAAAATTGTTGTTGAGTCAGTTTGTCTGGCAGGTCAATCAAGGACAAGGACGTGTACCATTAGTGAGATTATTATATTTGACACCAGCCTTCATAAGCTGTGACCAGGAGCCAAGTTACAAAACGGATGGAACTACTTACGAGTCTGTAAGTGAAAAAGTAACAGCTTTTCTGTATGGCAACATCAAGCTACAAATTTTGATTTAAACTTTCGCGTTGCATGATTATAACTATTTATTATACGGGAATTAACGCGCATAGTTTACCTTAAAATTGCTTGACGTTTCGACCAGGTTGCACCGGCCGTGGTCACCAGCGGACTGTCGCAGCGATGTTAAGACTCCGTCAGGACGATAAGTCTTCATCTACCCTCACCTTCTTGTTTCTCGAAAAGTTAGGGTCACTGCACACTACACTGATTGTGTCCATGTTAACCGACTACGAACTAATACGAGGTTGTGTTTTACGAATCACTGGATTCCACGTCACGGATAGTTTGAAGCCCTCTTCCCGATTGCCGGGCAACCTGGTCGAAACGTCAAGCAATTTTAAGGTAAACAATGCGCGTTAATTCCCGTATAATAAATAGTTACAAATTCTGACTTTAGAATATTCTAAAATTTTATAAGCTACGGGTCTTAATCGCGTAAATATTTTATTTTAAGGCTAAATAACGGCCGCGCTCACGGGTACATTTATAATAATTATAAATGAACAACTTATAATCAACAAGAAAAACATTATTATTAAAATGTGGATGACAGTATACTGTACTGAGTTCCGTTTTAAGCAGTAACCAGAATAGAGTCAACTTTAAAGGAACGGCTTTGCAATATACTGAATTGACGTCACATCTAATAGTGCTCCAGTGCATATCGGAACATGCCCAAGAGAAAACCTTTGAAAGTAATTCCAAAAATCACTATTTCTAATTTTCAATAGATGACATGTGAACACAGCTGTTGGTACTAAATGTCAAGCAATTTAGAACTCTATAATTTAAGGAATAAGAAAGAAGCATAATTAATGGTATGTCAAACAATATCTTTGTCAAAATATAATGGGTGGTGGAATTATGTCAAACGTCAAATTAGATGTCTGCCTTCCTGTCGGTCGCGTTTTGTGTTACAATAGAAACGCTATTAAATGGTAACGGGGGACTATCACACCGTAGTGCAATTCGGACGTAAAAAGGTGAACAGATAAACAATTGAATCTCACACATACATTTTAGTGATTGAGGAAAAGATAGACTGTAATATGTGCCATGCTGGCCTGCGATATCACATGGTCAAACAGTGTGATGTAACGAATTGAATATTCAAATGTTTCGGTTCTTTTGTCGGTTAGTCACTTACATTAACACGCAGTTGCAGTCTCAGTTTATTGACTTTATAAAGGTTTAATACGGTGCTGAGAAAATTCGGTATTAATAGAATTAATGTTGGGATCATAAAAAGTGCTTTAAGCCAACCTGCCTCAGAAATGACAGAAGCATTCTGCCGTGTATTAATATAAGCTCAGCATCGAATCGACTCGACACTGAGGATTTAGAATTAGTACATGTACAATGGGTTTGATATGTTTTCTATAAAATACAAAACCCTGAAAAAACAATAAATTAAAAATATATATATATATCAATTTATTTAGAAAAAAAATTAAACATCTATTGTATTTAAATTGTTATTATAGTGTTAATATTTTTTTTAATGATTAGCAGTCAATATATACTTTTAATTGAAAGGAATGGCATGGTCTATACGTCAATGGGCCATACAGTTGCGTAGTCTCTTTCTAGATAGTGGTTAATTTTGCAAGGTCATGCCGTAGTCCAGTCTCAATGTCTATGGTTAAAACTAACTGACCATTGCGTGCAAAATACGTAAATTGTAGATACTTCACTAGTAGTTACATTAGCATTCAGAATAAGAAAATATGCGTCATTGATTAGATTTTTCATCACTTCTTTTACAGGTAATCCCTCCCCTTTGCAACCATTTTCTTGATTAAGTATATGGAAGATTATCGGTTCCTTGAGAGACTTACATGGGGATACAGCTCAACTTGCAAAGATCCTGAGATGCCTTACATCTAAAATGAAAAAGGACTGTACTAACATTATAGTAGTAGTACAATCGACCCCACCGATACTCGATACTCTTCCGTTACATGCAAATTAAATCAATAAGTATCAAAAATTGTATACCGTGCCAATATTGATACGATAATAGGCGCAATTAACCATAAAAGTCTTAAAATCATCAAAGGGCACCAATTAATCTTTTATTATGCTGTAAAATGACTGTGTGACTACCTCTGTGGCGCGGTGGGAGTGTATCCGACTGCTACGCAAGAGGTCGTGGATTCGATCCCCACCCAGGATAAAACTTTGTGTGATGAGCACGATGGTTTATTCTGTGTCTGGGTGTCATTTATCTATAATATGTATGTATTTAGAAATATATAAGTATATTTATCAGTTGTCTGGTTTCCATAGTACAAGCTCTGCTTAATTTGGGACAAGATAGCGTTGTGTGAGTTGTCCCCAGATTACATAAAACATTTTTTTTTATGATTGTATGTAATTTTTTTTTTTGCTTGTAATTACTCTCCTGTGTAACACTCATCCATTTTTCCTGGAAGGTTTTTCTACAACAAAGGCGCGTTATTGAATTCTATTGAGAAAAAAACACGACACTGAAATGATTAAAGCACACGTCAGTGGCCACGTTATTGTTGTCAACCCTTATATCAATGTGATAGGTTGATGATATGAGTGGCTGAGGTCAGGCTTAAGTTAGGGAAAGTGGTCAGTTTTGATATAGATGAAAATGTTTAAGTTTTGTTCTGTGCAGGACTGAACACTAAAGGAAAAAGGTGGAGTATTAAGTTTGTTGCAATAATTAGAAAGAAAGAAAGAAAGAAGATACATATATTTATACAGTATATATATTTAATCCCTGTCCGACCCGTTAATGTGTTGTAAGGTATCATGTTCCTGTTCGATTTATGTATTTTTTATAAATGTAGTGGCGAAAATTTAAACTTTTTTTGCTTGATAGATGTCAAAAGGAAAAACTTGTGTAGGCGGAAAATATTGTTTTAATTGTAAAGAGGCTTTACGCAAACAATGTTGATAAAAAATCTTGAAAAATTACACATTTCGACGGAATTGGGTAGGTACTTAAATCGTGAATATTAAGTATAAAAAAAAATCATTTTGACGGATATAGTTATTTTTTTTATTTTTTTTAGCATTTTTAACAGAGGGTAACTAAAATTGTGAATTTTAATATTCAATACGAAATCATTTGCCGGATATTTTTTTTTCTTTTTTTTAGCATTTTTAACAGAATACCTAGGCACCTCTTTCGGTTCGGACAGGGATTAATTTACACCTTATAAGTCACAGATTATTGTACATAGATAGATTGAAAATTAATACTACAGATAGATACACACTCAGCGTATTGCTACGTGAAGAAGGAATAATATAAAGCGCTGACTTTCGGTGTGAATCTTGGAGGGTCGCACGAACATGCTAAACCCATAGATAATTAAAATAGGGAACTAAATCAGCTAACGAATCAATAACTGCATACTAAAAGTCTTTAAAGAATGTCTTGGCAAAACTGCCAAGACATTCTTAAATTAGTTAGCAGTTCTGAAATTAAGCTCATGTGTAGGTTTCTACACATGAGCTTAATTTCAGAACTGCTAACTAAATTGACATTTCCAAACAATCAAATTTGATTTGTTAATTTGGTGTTATGAAATAAAAATATTAGGTACTATGTATGTTCCAAGAATTCTTGAAATCATCTAATTTTTATGGTTGTCAATATTGTTGTGATCTCGAAAACTATTAATATGTTATTAATAGACTATTTAGTAATTAAAATATATCTAAGCAATTTTATTAACGACTAGCTGTCCAACGCAACTTCGTTTGCGTAAATTAAATTTTCCCCGTTTTTGCAACATTTCTCATTGCTGCTCCGCTCCTATTTGTCGTAGCGAGATGTTATATAGCCTATAGCCTTTCTCGATAAATGGGCTATCCAACAGTAACAACATAACAGTGATTTTCAATTCGGAATAGTAGTTCCTGAGATTGCCGCGTTCAAACAAACAAACTCTTCAGCTTTATGATATTAGTATTGATAGATAACCTACATCTTTAAATTTTTTTTTTCAATTTTCAATGGTTCGCAATATTGCTTTTATAGAACTGGAATTTGTGAGGATATTTACGAGAGCAAACAAAAACATAAGTTTTTAGTTAAAGGGGTCTCAATATAATTATATCCATAAAATATACACATAACAAGTAGTTACACATTCTAAGGTCACATACTAAAGTAATGTTGACCACACATTCCCATATAAATCACTCAAAACACAGTTTTTATTAAAAATTCTACGATTGCCCCCACGACCTCGACCAACAGTAAATCTAATGTAAGGTGTACATATAAGTGGTGTTCGAGTCGCGTATGAACAAGTATTGAATTGTATTGTATTGTAATATGAATACAAATTATGTGTTTGATAGAATTTAAACAATACGTGGATTCGGTCGAGTGAGTAAGCGGTTTTGGGGTATACAGTTCGTTCTTAGAGCCAACTTGTTCGAAACAATATTCAATGATTTCGTCTTTAAGCCAATGCATGCAAACACAATCCTTTTTACCTCTTCTCTCTCAATTCTTACTGAAAAGCATAAGGGATTGGGGAGTTGCTGTTCCTTTTGGGGCTTCTAAACGGGCCATGTTTTACAGCAATTTGTGGAACTATTGGCAAATCATTGTTCGGCCATCACAAAAATACGCAACTGATGGCAGCAATGAGTTGGCTGTAATGAGTATGTATATATGTCTGCAATAGTATGGCGCATGATGCAGACTCTAAACGGCAACAATGGCTAACGAAATCACGCTTGTCGCGGCTACTGTTAGAATAAATATTTTTTTACAAAAAAATAAATAAACAGACTTCAATACTCTACAATAATATAGGTACTAAAACAATTCTTGTAAAAACGTTTTGAATTCTAACTTTTTAGTGTGTTGGTTTGTAATTGATCTAAGTTACAAGAGCATACAAACTACTCATTTCCTTTTTTCAAAATATTGCTTTTCTCGATGCAGGGCCGTTCATTTTTGAGGAGTTTACCTGATAATTAACTATCAGCTAAATTACAAGACGTGATAGAGACAAAGTATCAGGTACATGTCAATATGACAAAACATAATAAAGTAATCGAATCATATATACCCAAACTACTATAGGTTTACTTTTAATATTTTAAGACTTCCATGATTTGATTTCTCAAGATCCCATCATCTGATCCTAACTTTGATGACAATGAAACCAATGTAGGACTATACCCGTCTTCGAGTAATTGAGTAACACACACTTAAAACACACACACAGTCGCATAGAGAACCTCCTGCTTTACAAGTCTGTTGAAAAATAAAAAAGAGCCTTCTTGATATAACCTCTCAACAACATGACACCTGACAACATACAAATATAGAAATAAACCTCGACATAATTTCTTGGAGACTACACGTTGTGTAGAAAAGAATTCACTGTGCCATAACAATAAAGAGGGACTGAATCAACACTAAAACTAGGCGGGCAATATTACTATAAAAACGATCGTTCAACAATCGACCGACAACCTTTCATAACAAAGTTGGCGCGCAATACGCGTTCATACCAAATAGTTTAGCTATATGGACGGGACATTACTGCAATGTTGCTTAGTCTGGCTGGTATAGCTTGCTTGGACAATTTGGCGAGCCACTGTATTGCAGAAAAATATTGCTTGTTTAGAAGCCTCGATAAAATAATGAGGCAATGCTTATAGTACCTAGCTTTTTAGTGCATGATGGTACGAATTATGCAGCAAGCAACCAATCATCTAACTGACTGCAAACCAAAGTGAAGTGAAGAACATGACACGACTTTTGTTAACGAAATTGCTGAATTACTTGCTTTTAATTGCCATTTTAGCGAAAAAAACTTAACTGGTAGCAGAATATGGTGTAATGTGTATATTACATCATTCAACCAGCTCACTAACATTTCAAACCGTATGTAACCATTGAAGCTGTCAATCAGTCTGACAATTATTGGCCACCAGCGGACCGTGGCTAACCACCTCCTCACATTTAATACCACCACTAACCACTAAGAATAATATTAATTGAGACAATTCGTCTGAATAGCATTGGATATTCGAGGTTCTGGTTTTGGTTCCGGAAGACTGGATTTGATACAGGAAGAGAAAGTTATGGGTCTAGTTGGTACAGTGTGAATGGGAAGTAGGAAGGGACACTGGGACTCTTTTTAGGGTTCCGTAGCTAAAATGGCAAAAACAGAACTTTAAGGGTTCCGTTTCGTCATATCCGTCCGACTGTCTGACTGTCCTTATGTCACAGGCATTTGACTCAAAAACTACACAGTGTATATGGTTGAAATTTGGAGTATAGGTGTCTTGTAAAAGCTGCTATTTAGTTCGAGAGTTAAATAACATTAATACATATTTCCTAGGGGGGGGGGGGGGGAGGGGGGTCACTCCATATATGTATCAGGAAGTGTCTACGTCTAGTCTACACCATTGGACAGGATCACTGAAATCCAAATGACTTTACTCAATATAGTTAGGACTTACTCCAGATACAACCTAGAATCCCCGCAATCCGTGCCATCTACTCCGAGCTCGCACTACCTATTGTCGTAGTCCTATTTCAAGGATTTTTTTTAGCATTTACGTGATATTATTGTATAGGTGTTGAAATAATCTTTCAGACCACATATAAAAAAGGAGTTTACTTTTACATTTAAGAATATATGAATGTGTTTACATGTGTGATTTCATTGCACTGGAGTATACGTTCGTATTTTATTTTCGTGGTTTAGAAAGGGTGAAGTTTTGGTGGCTGACATAAGGTCTTCCTAGGATACTAGTGATGTGGCAGGTGCCTATGGGCTGCTAGGATCGGAGTGGCAATTCGCGAGACGGATTACAATGACAGTCAGACTATGAGCCATGAGATACCGCAAAAAAGATTGAAGCTCAAGACTGACTTATTCTTCTAAACTGACAGCATAAACCACATCCGATGTTATAGAAAATGATGACTTCGTCAATCTTTCGGTACTGGATACCAGTAAATCACTAAATGGTCATGATTATTGACTCTCCACATAAACATAACAACGCGGGTCTTAGGTAGTCAGGGACGCAGAATGAGCTGAGTTTTTTATTAAATAACTAGCTATGCCCCGCGGTGTTACCCGCGGTTTATTAGCTTATGTGTTAATCCAGGGTGTCAGCTAACTCCATACCAAATGTTATTAAAATCGCTCCAGCCGTTTAGACGTGAAGAAGTAACAAACATACACACTCACATACTCACAAACTTTCACCTTTATAATATTAGTGTGATGTGATAATAATCTTTGGCTAACTCACACAACGTTATCTGCTTCTAAACTAGGCAGAACCTATACTATGGCAACCAGATAATTGATAAACATATTTATATTTCTAAACAGACACAGAATAAACCCTAAATACCCTGGATCGAATCCATGACCTCTGGCTTAGCAGTCAGGGTCACACTGGACTATTAACCAGTGGTAAATAGTCACCCATTTTAGATCATTAAAATATATATGATATTTAGCAGAGGTTTGTATGAGTCAATTGACTCATCTTCCCAATTTACCAATTCTAAGATCAAGAGGAAGTAGTGCTGATTTTTGTAAAATGGGTTCAATACCTGGAAGATTCTGCAAAGGTGTTGCTAAACCTGGACAATCTTACTATATTGCAAATCAAAAGTTTGGATACCTAAATGGATATATATTTGCGTCTTACTATTCTGAATATACCTAATGAGTGAAATTTGCCACAGTTATAGACTGTAGTCTGGAATAGTCCACAGACTTTTTATCCCAGGTAATTATAGGTACGGTTTCTGTTAGAAAGATTCACAAAATGTTTCAAAAATACCTTCATTCACCATTGTCTCATCTACATACACTACTCTTAGGTCGCGTGTCCACGGTTCACAGAGCACCATTCATGTGCTGATGACGGGTAGTGACAAATTGATAGATGCGAACGAGTTTATTGAAATGTGTCGAGCCCTCTGTCAGCCAGCCATTGTGTTGTGTATGGGAATTTGATTTTGTAATACGGTGTAGTTGTGGTGGAGTATGTCGTGTTGTACTTTTATTTGCTAGCTGTAATTCTCTATCTCGATTTCTTCTGCGTTGGATTTAGCAAAGAGGATTTTTTTGGACGCTATCCTACGTATTTGGGATGCCGAGTAAATCAGAAACTAAACTGGCGAGAGAAAGTTCTGGGTAATTTAGAAAATCTTCGATTACTCCTAAAAATATGCAATATAGATTCAAAATCAGGCGAGGGTAGTTAAAACCCCGCGCATCGTGGAGACATCGATAAGCTGTCATCAGTCGTCCTGTGACCACGACCGGTACATATCGATCGAAACGTCGGGTAAATAAAAGGTACCTTTAAATACTTCACGCGATTAAGTCCCGATAATATTCTAATATGTGTACCTAAATATCGCAAAAGTATAGAAACAAGATTTGAACTATAAAGTATGCTGTAAGAATATCACGCATAAAATAAAATCTAATTAATATATTAAGAAACAGGCCTAGTTAGATAACTACTTATGTAATTATATGTTTATATGATTTGATTGGAGTCCCACGTGGATTGCGGTATCCTATAGTAGCCTCTAATACTGCTACAAGTACTTTGCATAATATTATGATTCGTGAATAATTCAAAATATTTATCCTATTTTATTGTTCCACATATTCAGTCCAATATATAATATCAATCTTGACAATATCCTCATTAAAATAATCTCAAAATTAAATCTTGATACACCAATCAAATTATCAAAAATTTCGCAAGTATTATAATGCATAACAATAAAAAAATCAGTAGTTTATGTATGAGCTGCGACAGTGCAATCTATTGTCAAAGTCTACAATAAAATTGAACCAGTTGCATCATGCTCGACACGTCACGAAGGCTCTATTGTTGGTCTTGCGTCATGTAATTTGATTTGGGCAATAGTTAATGGTCTCGGTGAGGTCGATAGGAGACCTTACAGATACATAGATAAAGCAATCTTTGCTATATAATTTTATGTTGAACTGTCATATGTGTTCATGGGCCTTTACAAAAAAACCCAACAAAAAAATTGCATCTTTTAGAGTGTGTCGCCGATGAAATGGAAGAATAAAAATCAGAGGAACCATGTACTGTTTTCCAATTATTGTTGTAACCCTTGACTTAAGATATGCTGATGGTATTAATTCCAAAATAATTGTAATAAATAAAATATCGTCAACTTAAAGATTTGTCGTTGGACACGCATCAATCGTCAGCAAGAAATAAGCAATACCTTTCGATATTTATGTTAATTTTGAATATTAGTACAAATCATTAATAGCCTTAGATATAACATTACTTGTTTCAGATTCAGATCAAATCAACGTAACCTAAGCTTATGACGCAGATAATTAAACTTTTAAAAACGTAAATGTTATAAATGTATTCAAAAGAATCGTCTATAGCCAGTAAGATGGCCCTGATGTACGTCGATACGCAGTAGTTAAGATCTGTATCTACCCCCAGTATAAATTTAGACGTGGTACGCGTTACTAGCGGTGCGTGAACTGTAATTGCTATCGTTTTGGTTTTAGAGAAGGTAGTGGCGCCATCTCTTGGTAGAGCATTGAAACACGATTCTATTTTATCAATATTAGGGCTTTTAGCCAGTGTTTTAGAGTTATCACTCTTGTGAAACATTTGGCTTAGGATTCGAGCGATTTTTTTGACTTTATCTGACTAATAAGTATCAAGCAAATCGTCAATACGATTAATATACCTAATATCAATTAAGGTCTTCGATTAGATTTTATATTTATTACGGTAAATGAAGCAGCTTCAGTGGCGTATTATGATAATAAAGAAATTGATTACAATAATTTGTTTTGCTGAATAGCATTGGCAATTATGAGTAATAGGCTAATATCATAATATGTACCTAGGTTTACTCTGTGATAATTACCTACTTACCTACCATCGAGACAAGTATCTGCTTGTATGTCAACTTAGCAGCAAAAAACCTCATGAGTTCAGTAAAGCTGAACAATTATTAAGGAAAACAAGAACATGATTGAACGATTATAAATAAAATATATGTAACCCATAACAATGAATTAAGTATAATATTAACTATAAACATAAAATAACGTGGGAAACCATTAGATCATACCATTTATAATTATGGTTATTTCGCACTGTCCGAGGTTACTAACTGATCAGCAGTTATATTAATAAATTTTCTAGTTGACAACAAATCCAATACTAGCAATATCACCCATTTACGAGTTATTACAACAGATAACACAAGTTGTTGGTCAAATACTAATATTTGACCAATAACTATCTTTATTACTTAAATTCTCAATCTTACTCAAAAAGTCTTTGAGTAAAATTGACAGACAGTTATTTTAACAATTCAATTACAAATTTGTTCTGAGTACGAAGAAATCATTGAAAGGGTTTTTAAACTAGAATTTTAATTAAGCATAATAATAATCTATATCTATACTAATCTATGCTTCTATACTAATAATATTAAAAAGAGGAAAGATTTGATTGTTTGTTTGTATTGAATAGGCTCCGAAACTACTGGACGGATTTGAAAAATTCTTTCAGCTTTGTGAAGCTACACTAACCCCGGGTGACATAGGCTATTTTTTTATGCATGTATTCCCACGGGAACGGGAACTACGCGGGTGAAACCGCTAAGCGTCCGCTAGTTAAGAATATTTTGGGTCAAAAGTTAAATTCGCTTCCTGGTCATATTGATTTAGGTAGCATTTTCAAAATTAAATGTTAATCAACAATAAACTCCTTTTGTATTTCTGTCAAATTATCTATAAATCCTTTCTATTAAGAAACCATTTCAAAATCTAAAACATAATCAATCTAAAACTAAACATTAAAAGAACCACAACATTCTAGATGATCGTTTCAAAGTTGTTTCGTCAAGTCGGTTGCACAGACGCAATGTTTAATATAATTTTTATTAAAGTATGTGTTCAGAGGAGCGCAGCTATCTTAGAACTAATCGTCGCCTGTAGTGATTACTTCGACGTAATTATTTTAAGCGGCTTGCAGTCGTTGTGTAGAGGTATACTTGCTGGATGTGATACGGAAGTGGACTCTTTGTAATGTGATGAGCGTAGTTTAGAAATGCCTTAATGAAAAATCATATTTTAGAGCGAATACACTGTCACGGATTTAAATTCGTAATAAAACTTGCATTAACGTTGATTAACTTTCGCAATTTGTACACATTATGAAAATATATATATTACGGGTCTTAAAACGGCCGTAGGCACTGGTAGACGAATACCCGTGACCACGGTCGATGCAATACGGTCGAAACGTCGGACAATAAACAAGGTTTTTTACCTTTAATTATTCACGCGATTAAGACCCGTAATATATATTTTCATTAAACTTGCATTATAAAAAAGATAGTAAACGATTTAAAAGTTTTTAGTGTTTATAGGTCAAATTCTTGTAATCGTAAACAGACGTTGTTTTGATCGGGGTCAACTAAAGACAGGACTTTAATTGGTTAGGTATTTAATAGTTTTATTTAAGTTCTGTTCTTGCTTTAAGTAAATTCTGGTGGCGGGGAAATTTCATAAAACTTCAAATCGCTGACGCAAAATATATTCAAACTGGTAACAGACATTAGCTCATAAAAATTATTGTACTACACGAAGATGAAAGCCGTTGGCGAAGGCAGAAACTTTCCTATCTCTAGTCCAAGGTTTGAACCAAATATTATTATACTCTTTTCCTGAAATGCCCAGTCACATCCAGCACGGAATCACAGCGCCACTATTTCATTACGGTAATCGTAATTTTTACGTAATGGGACCCGCCATGAGCCATGATAGTATCACGATGATTGCCAACTGTCGGTTGATTACTAAACGTTGCGGCTTGCCTTACCCACGCTCTGAAACAACTACTGATGCTTCAAATGTGATCGTGTTTCTCAACGGATAAATTGTAGAATCTTTCTTTTCTTAGTAACCAGTATACATTGTCTGCGGTCCTGACTCTTGTTTCTACTCTTTTCTCCCTTGCTCTACAAATTCAAATGGTGTTTTTCAACGTGTATAATGAGAAGGTATTATTTGGCATTTAGTGGCCTGTTTCAGCTGGAGTTAAGATGTCCTGAGTTCGATTCTCTCGCTTGTGTTATCAGAGTCAAGTTATTTTTTCCAAGATTAGTGGGTATAGGTTTCTTTATGAGCGAATCATCTTTTGCTAACTATTTTTTGTTCAATCCTTAATATCCCAACCAACTTAAACACCAGCTTTTCGTGATTCACGTACGTATTTTAGGTAAATTCTGTGACCAAAAAAAATACTGACTCCATTCTTGACAGTTAGTAATTTATTCGATAGAATGAACATAAAATCTATATGGATAACTTTTGAATGATTAGATATGAATAGGAAATCATAACTGTACATATTCAATCAATCATGGTACAATTAAAAACGCCGTAAGATTATAATTATCGTCTATAGATTTTGAACGAAAATCAATCTTAGCTCGTCGCAATAGATCTATCAAATCCAGATCTTTAACAAAAGTTATCTCCTTTAGACATCGAAAACCAAAAAAGAAAAACAAAGTTTAAAACAAACCTCAATTTATAAGAACTTCACGCCACCAACAATTACTTCTAAATCCAGATTTCTTCGTAGTACGTAATAGTAACAGTCAGTGGCACTATGAAACAGTTGTATAACCTTATAACAGCTATTAATAGACCAATTACCTACACGTTAGATTGTGATCTCTCTGAGACAGTAATTAAAGTGTCGTTGTTGTACACACCTCTGTGATCCTCAGTTGACTCTGTCTTTGCTTTGATAGGCGGTTTATTATTAACTGTATTATACTTTTTCACTACTTACAAAAAATCTTTCTTTTCTCCAATGATATCTTTACCAATTTCAATCGTGCTGGCTATTATCACCAACTTAATTAAAACATTTTATTAGTTTGTCTCAACCTTAAATTAATCATTAGTCTTTTATAGACTAGATAGTAATTTCAATTGTAATCTTATTAGTGTATCAAAACACAAAAAATACATTACTTGCGCTGTTACCGTAAATGACCATGAGGCAGATTTAATACATTAAATCAATTCCTGTAATTTTTTATATGCTGTGTGAATCTTTTTATAAATGTTTGTTTTTGGTAAACCCTTTGTAGACTGCAAGGCGACGTGATGCGAGGACTCATTGGGTAAACCTGTTCAGAATAATTTGTGACAATTTATGTTCAAGGTCCCATCTGCTACAAATCTGCGATCAACAAGATGCAGTTTATTTGCAAAATAATAGTAGTATGTCCATCTTATATGAAAATTAAAACATATTTATAGTATTCTCTCCTTAAATAAGTTTTATTTTTAGCTGCAATGCTGCAAGTAGTGAAGTTGTCGTATGGAATTGTTTTTAAAACTTACAATTATTTTATGTGAATCTAAATATTTGGAAAATTATGATAAGGTTACCTATCACAACCTCATTTTTACAAGACCTTTTAAAACCAGTCAATACCCCATCAACGTCCGTGCTTCTGGCTGAGATTGATAAGGTACAAACAAGTTTGCAGTTCAGTTCAGTTGATAAAAGGTTCTATAAAAAAACAGTTCATTCCTTAATACCTAGTTACTTTTAGGATATCAAGTTATCTACCACACTATTACATGAGGTATCTCTTATATACTGCCAATATGACAGGTTCAACACCAATTCAACCAATAATAAAAAGTCCTAAATTGATCTGCCAAAATTTACTATAGTAAAGAAAAATACTACTATAGTATTTCCCACTTTACTTTTCTTACTTTCCCTAGTCTAAATGAAATCAATACTGAACAAAACTCTAACAGTAGCAACCAAAGTTACTTTATCTACATACAGGTGTCTCCTAGAAAAACCGTCGAAAATAAAAAGAAATACTCCATTAAGAGAGCTACTAGTGACTTTATACAGAGTTACAGTAACCGTAAAGGCAATATTACATGCGTATCGTACGGTCGTTGTCTATCTGGTTTCGGCATCTTAAAAGTACTGCACGCGCGGACGTGTTGAGCTGGTGAACAGGTGTCGAGAAAAGTGTTGCGAGTTTGGGTGAAAATAAACATAAATTTATTTAAGGGTTGTTGTTAATTTTTGGGCTGTTTAAAAGAAGGTACAACATAACTGGATAATTTTGTGATCATGTAATAGTTGTTAATTTTGGGAATCATATTTTTGCTTAAAAGAAAACTAGCTAATGTGGGATTGTGAGCTACATTACTAGAAATCCTGTTAAGCTGTCCAGCTTAGCTCAATGGTTTGTGTTAGAAGTGGGTTCACATCGGTAGCTAGTGTGATGAGTCGGATTTGAACCCGCAACCTAACAATTGAGGTAGATGCCTTAGCCATTAGACTAAGGCGTGGAACTCCCAATTGAATCGTTCGCTTTAAGTTTGATCTGTCCAACTATCGTAAATAGAAAGACATTGATTTATCGATTTGACAAATTAGTTCGATGGTAATGTTGAGCCCCTGAATAAAAAAACCAAAACGCGTTTACAAGAGGAAGCGGTTATTTACTGAGTTGTTCATAATACTATGGATCGTAACAAAATTTAAAATGTTATGATTAAAATTAAAGTTTGCAAAGCGACATGTAAAATTGAAGCACAAGTAATAATAATATTTAAAAGTTAATCAAAACTAACGGTATCAGTAAATATAATGTTATCTACAGATACTTAAAGATCATAGTAACTTTCATTATGAAGCACGAGCTGTCCCGCGCAACTTCATCTGCGTAAACTTTTCCGTTTGCAACATTTTTTATTGCTGCTCCGCTGCTATTGGTCGTAGCGTCACGTTATATAGTCTATAGCCTTCTAGGATAAATGGGCTATCCAACAGAAAAATATTTTTTTAATTCGGAACTGTAGGTAGTTATTTAGATTATCGCGTTCAAACAAACAAACTCTTTAGCTTTATAACTATAACTAGGTTTCGCCCGCGGCTCCGCCCGCGTTGATGTCAGTTATCGCAATAAAAACTATCCTATGTCCCTCCTCGAGACTCAAACTATCTCCATAATTTTTCCATCTAAATTGGTTTAGCTATTTGAGCGTCAAAGCGTAACAGACAGAAAGACATACACACATTTATAATATTAGTATGGATAATAAATAATATCAAGTAAAAATCACTATGTTACTTTATAACGCTTGTGCAACCACTAGTACCGACCAGGTCGTCACATCACAACTCAGGTATTCCAAGAAACGGCAATAATTCTGTATAAATTCCTCCACTCTTATATTAAATATGAATATCATACTGATTTATGTTTTATGTCGGTACACTTTAAAGTCGCACTGACATTTGACATCGAGCTCGTTATATTGATCGTTAAATTTAATCGTCACTATCACGACTATCATGATTGTCAGAATCGACACCTCTTATAGTAGTGACAAGTGTAAAATTGCAAAATTCTTTAAATTTAAAGGTTGAGTTATCAATAAACGAACTGTTTGCCGCGATAACTGTACTGTGACAACTGCGTGAACGCACTTTGAGTGATTTATTTCACTTCTCAAAATAATAATTGATGAAGAAATATCACCTATCTTGAGGAAATAGGTATTGTTTTAGAATAATAGATGCTCCTACTATATTGTACCCACTAAGGCTGATTTTAGTTTATCTCGTATGTTTCAACTTTTTGATATTACAATTATCGTCAGTCCTTTAACATGGTGTATAGTACCTATATTAGTCGCAGCACCTTACCCCCATATCAAGTTTATAAATTTTCAAACATTGTAAATTTGGCAATTTAATTGTAAATTTTTATTGCCAGGTTCTTATAGCCGGCTTTACCTATTGTTTGCGAACTTGGCATTACATGTACATGTAGAATCCCGACGTATCACAAAAGTTGTTTTGCAACCTAAGTGAATGAAGAACTTCGTATTTTTTTAAATCTAAAATTTTAATTTTAGATTTTCACATCCATGATGACACAAACTGAACCTGTGTTGTAGAACAGGTACAGCCCATTACGAACCCATTCTCAGATCGAGGAAAGGACCTGGATTGCTTGCTGTAGATTTCTTGCAGGGGGCAATATAAACATGACTAAGATAAATGTCCAAGCTATTCGGACAATATTTAATGCCTGAGTTTCACATGCGAAGAACTAAAATATATACTTTCAGTTCTTTGCTAGTGAAACTCTAGACAATAGTCATTGAAAGTCTTCCAGCAAAATATCTGCTACAAACAATCCACAAAGTCCATTAAAAACCAATTTTATTTCTAAGATATTCAGCATTATTGTTTTACTATGTTTTAATTAGCTAATTAATTTTAAATTATATGCTATATTATGTATGCGCTGTTGAGCGTTTCTCTGGTAGCCTTGGAATGTGATAAACTGTTGCGAATAAATTGTATAACTTAAGGATGTTTTATGATTTTTTGTATAATTAAATTAATTTTAACAAAAATGTTACTTTTTTTTACAATATATTGGTAAATGCCAGGGTAGGTTAGGTTAGGTTAGGTTAGTTCTGATAACTTGAAATCTATGTAACTTTTAGTTAATTTTTGAGTTTATTTGTAATTTTTACTATTAGAAAACGATATTGAATGTATAAGATTTTTTCTTCCATGCCTCTGTTTTAATGTAGTTAGGAATATTAGGCTATTTTTCTGCTTTGACAGTTTTAAATAAACTAAAAAAAAAAACAAACATAACGCAAGTGAAGTTACGAGGAAAAACTTATAGTGACATAAAAACATCAGTAAAGCAACATACAGGGTAATCGTGAATGATGACTAATTTCTCATGGTTCATGCGTGTTGGGTTTTTGCCCAGTGAATGAACCTTGTCTCCGGGTACCACTGTTATGAAAACTGCAACGAGAATTGGCAATATCTTGGCTATTTAACATAAACGATACACATCCAAGAGATCTCTGACTTTTGCCATGTAAATTGCAAACATTATTAGATAGTAAATTTCATGTAAAACTACAATGACAATGAGACAATAAAAATATAATACACGAACTAAAACACATTATAAAAGCAGTAACCTATTCCCTATTCTTTAAAAAAAACGACCCGACCGATCAGACATCAAATACAGACATAAAATTTTATTACCACACGAAAAAAAAAGTAAAAAAAAGTTACCAGTTTCGATAAAATTCGATAAAAATCGGTAAAGAAACGATGCACGTACAGCCGGCCAGTGTTTCTGGGAAGTAATGGGTATCTTGGAGTATAGAATATAAACACACATTAAAATGAGGTGTTAGGACCAGTAATTGATTTGAAAGTTGGACGTGAGGGACATACCGGAGGCAGACGATCGAAGATTATTAATAAGCAGCGTATTGGATGACTGATTCTGTGGTTTGAGTTTTTAGCTATATCCTGTTCACGTGAAATAGACGCGGAATGATATCCAGTATTAGATCGTCGTGAAATTAATTCGTTCAATACTAAGATCAATTGCAGTAAAACTAACCAATTATGAAGAAAAAGAAATCCAAACACAGGTGCATTCTTTACCACTGACTTCAATAATGGGCGAGAGAAAAGACTTGAACGTATTCTCCGATTTTGACTTATTGCAAAAACGGTAATGTTACTACCAGTGGCACACAACATCGCTTAATTTTGTATACTTCTCGATATGCTTGTTCTCAAAACCTATACCTAGTCATAACAGAATAAAGGACCCTTGTATCTTTTCCACAAATGTTCATATTGTCATGATGTAACCGTCCAGGGCATAGAAAGAATCAGTTTTTGAAAATTTTCGTGTGACTATTACCATTTGTGTAATGGCAATCGTTGCATACGACACAGAATACTCGATCATTGATATTTTAAGCAGTACTGTATTCAAGTTCACAGGTAGGTACACTTCGCTAACATAGTACCTTTTACTCTTCAAACAAAGTACATTAACGACAGCAACAGAACAAAATCACCAACATTTATAAACAAAAACATAAGTATACCCATTACGAACAAGTATTAACATAAGGTCTTTGCGGCGAAACTTGGAAGCTCGCTACACAATAATTTACAATTCCTTGACTGTTAATAGCCAATAGGATTTTCTGTCCCCGGGCACAGAATTCGAGAACTCATTAGGGGTATAATTTTCGCAGCTATAAACACCCCGCGATAAATATCAACCCCCTAAAGGGTTGGATTTTTGAAGATAGATGTGAAAAGTTTTGAACGAGACAACTGTTAAATAATGTGTGATAAAATATGCTCTGTCTTTGGAAGGTTGATGTATTGTTCAAGCTGGTTTTAATTTCGGCTACAATATTAATATTAAAAAAAAAACTGATCATCAATGTGAAAGTAATGCCTTTATTTTCAGACGCTGATTAATCCATAGAACAAAGATCTAAATTCTAAATAATACTTTAGGAAGTAGGGTTTCTATGACGACAAATATTTAACGACAGAAGTCAAATATTTTGGAGAATAATAATATGAAAGATTGCATATTGCATTGATTGGATTTTGTACCCACATACCCCATAGGTTTTGAGAACAAGCATATCGAGAAGTATACAAAATTAAGCGATGTTGCGTGCCACTGTTAGTAAGATTACCGTTTTTTGCAATGAGTCAAAATCGGAGAATACGTTCAAGTCTTTTCTCTTCCCCATTATTGAAGTCAGTGGTAAAGAATGCACCTGTGTTTGGATTTTTTTTTCTTCATAATTGGTTAGTTTTACTGCAATTGATCTTAGTATTGAACAAATTGTTTCCACGACTATTCAATACTGGATATCATTCTGCGTCTATTTCACGTGAACAGGATATAGCTAAAAACTCAAACCACAGAATCAGTCATCCAATACGCTTGTACATATTTTAAAATTCCAGGATGATTTTAATTTCCTTGTCACTACAATTCAGTTTACCATGATTTGAGGATGTTACTAATCGTGAGTCAGTCATATCAATCAATTGATGAGTCAATTCAATTCAAATTGACTCATCATTTGAGATCATCATTATCATCGTCTTTGGACTATATGGCATCACATCAGAAAGATCGCTTAAATAAAGCAAAGTACACGCGGCGTCTATCCAAATATTACAGAAGCAACAACTGCCCATAATCAAATTTAATTAAAATGGACTCATCATTTGATATCATCATTAACATCATCTCTGGAGTATATGGCATCACATCAGGAAGATCGCTATCGCAACACAAAGTACAGGCGGCATCTATCCAAATATTACAGAAGCAACTACTGCCCATGATCAAAGCAATGACACACTACTAGAAACATTCAACACGACCAGTCTACAGAAAATAATCGTTCCAAGAACAGTCCACAAATGACCCAATCCAAGATCGACAGGCAACCAACAGTAGCCATATCTAGTAAACAATAAACATTGCTTATAACTACATCACAAGTTGATATGTATCTGTAGGCATTGAGAGAATCAGTTCGGTTTCCGAGTACATCGCGATAATATCGACAAACATCATGTAGTTCGGGACCACTAATTAGAGAGATCGTGATTAAAAAATAATGGTATCGTAATCAATGTTGAAGTTTATGTTCCGATATAGATCCTTCTGGAAATGTAGTTGTTAGAATTTGAATCTTTTACTTCGAACTATGTAATGATGGGTAGTATTCATTTTTGACATTGAAGCAAGATTGTCAACAATTCTACAGTTATTTGCCTCGGTGGGAATGCGTATGGCTATTGGGCAGGATGTAGTAAGTTCGATACCTATACGGTGAATAAGTTTTAGGTAGTTTGCTTTGAGTTGCGTTTGGATGTCTTGATATCTGGTATCTGTGTCGGTAGATAGTAAGATTACATGTTTTATACATCATTGTTACAGTAATGTACAAAATAGTATGAACTTAGAAAGAAATTACATCTATTAGGATGTCAGTTTAATTGAAGAGCAAAGAGCTTCGGTTGCAACTAATAACTGTAATAATAATTATCTAATAAAAAACGATCAAATATCATAGGACAAAAACGCTATCTGATCCCAAATTAAGCAGAGCTTATTATACTATGGAAACTAGACAATTGTTAAACATACTTATATATTTGACTGCCTCTGTGGCGCGGTGGGAGTGTATCCGACTGCTACGCAAGAGGTCGTGGGTTCGATCCCCACCCAGGATAAAACTTTGTGTGATGAGCACGATGCTTTATTCTGTGTCTGGGTGTTATTTATCTATAATATGTATGTATTTAGAAATTTATAAGTATGTTTACGGTTGTCTGGTTTCCATAGTACAAGCTCTGCTTAGTTTGGGATCAGATAGCTTTGTGTGAGTTGTCCCAAGATATTATTATTATAAAATATTGTATTGCATCCACAGAATTAACCATGATGCTCATCACACAAAGTTTTATCCTGGGTGGGGATCGAACCAACGACCTCTGGCTTAGCAGTCAGGGTCACTTATCACTAGACCAACAGGCTAACAAATTATACGAAAGGCTAATAACGATCGAAATTAAAGGTTTTTGGGTTAGAATACTCCATTTTTATTCTGAGCTAATTTAAATCAGTTCTAGACTAATTAAAACAATTCATACATACTTTTGAAAACGTTCGTAGTAAGGATGTTACGGAGGTGGTTTTATCGGAACCGAAGTCGGAGTCGGAGTTTTTAAATTTTGTTTGTCGAAGTCGGAATCGGAGTCGGATGTGGTGGGCGAAGATAAATATGTTGACAATAACATAAAAGAAGAAACATTATTCAATTATTCATATAAAATGTGTGAAGGAAAAAATTTGCTCGGGCACAACTCGAACCCGCGATTTTTGCCTTTAAAGGTATATAAATTTAAAGCCTTAAAGGAGCGGCACCTGCGATTAAAACGTCCGATTTAAAAGTATCGGAGCCGAAGTCGAAATCGAAGGTGTAAAATCAATCGGAAGGTTCGACCTTTCGGAATCTGAGCTCCGTAGAATCAAATACAAGTACAAATTCATTTATTCACAAGAAATGTGGTTATATATAGGTGGTAATAGTAATAAATTTGTTCTTTCACATTCTACCATAACAATAAATGTTGATAAGCATTCGCGATTTTTACACATTAGATATAAAAATATAAATATTACGGGTCTTAATCACGTGAAAATTTAAGGTAAAATGCCTTGTATATTGCCCGACGTTTCTACCGTATTGCAACAGCCGTGATCACGGGTAGACTATAGTCTAAAAGAAAAATGTTAATACCTACGAATCAGGGATGTTAAAAAAAACAAGTTTTAATTTAATGGGTAACAATTTTCTAAACAATTATTATAATCATTGACATTGCTTATTTGACATCATACATATATATATATTTTTTGACAGTAATTAACATAAAATTTTGATGTAATATTAAAAAGTGCTCATAAAATAAAAAATAAAAAAATATATCAGTTATATGACATATTCACGCACCATTGTTATGGTATTATAAAAATATATATTTTCTTAATTAAAGATGAAAGATAATAAATTCCTCTATCCTCTCTTCGCAGCATCCTCATTCTGGCACAACCCTACACATACAGTAGCACATCCATTATTATCATTATAATTATACCGTACCCTTCACCATTTCTCGATATTTAGCCCATAAGTCAGGGTTCCCTTTATAGTGTACTCATTTTAATTCCGTTGTTTCTGATCGGCCCCGGAATGTTGCGGCGTAATTATATGAACCCTTTCGGCACTAAATTTGTACCGTGTCGCAATTTAACTCAATGTTTGAATATGTCCCATTTTATGGTCCCCAACAAATTGATGGCTCTAAGGTCAATTATTAAAATAATTAAGGGATTTTTGGAATTTCTCTCCTTCTTGGTTAATTATGGGGAAGATGTTAATGTTTTAAATAAAATAATATTGCTGGTTTTGTATTATCGAAAGTGATGTCTCTGGGGTCTAATTACTGCAGAGAGTCAGTGGAACATGTCCTAGAAAGAATTATCAACATTATTATATTCACTTACGGCAAATGTGTAATTTTGGTATCATCAAAATATGAGCAGGCTCTGCTATTTTGTCTTTAAACATTTTAAAAACTACGTCGATCATAAAGAAATGTCACATAAATCCTCTCCCAAGTTTTAGATTACTTTAATTACAAATTTTATCAAAATCAACTTATTTGTTTCGGAGATTACTTCCTACATCTAAACTTACAAATAAAACTCTATAGTGTATATACGAGTAAGTCTAGATTACGATCTTCTGCGTTATTGTTTATTCCTCTTTCAGATAGTCTTACCGGAAATCATTTCTCAAGATATTATTCCCTCACCAAGAATATTAAAACCATAATGTTACATCCTTGCGCCTGCGCAGCTAAACGTATCCACCCAATAACATTATGTCATGTATTAAATACCATAAATACGTTTGTCATATTAAAAACTTTATTGGCTATTACTTTATTATTAATTTGTATCTGGCATCCAATGCACAAAATACAGACAGTCCAAAAGGTAGTCTTCACACAACGCGCTTTTGAGCAACGCTTATACAGGGTGTAACAGAAAGGTGTGGTCATATTTAAGGGTCGTCACATACACATGATAAATACCCTGTGTACCTAATCTTATTAAAATATAAGAACCTTAAAATTTTACGTCATTTTTAATCAGTCGATAAATTATTATGCAAAATATCGACACGAATAATGCTACATCGTTAACCAATCATTCAAGATTTTCATCGTAGTATAGTAGTAGTAGAGAGTTCAATTATGTTGGATGACCCTGCACAATGATCTCTTAAGTATCACTGCGCGCCTGGTACCCGTCACGCGTCGAACATACGGACGTCGGCGCATCCGTAAACCAAAGAAACACAGGCAAACAAATTAATACCAACTAATGCGCTTATTACACTACACTTAATCAGGGACCCTAAATCCTTAAAAAGAGAGGTGTAATAAGAGTTAGGGCCCTAATTCTCTAACAAATTTTCAAGGCCATCTCGATTTAGTGCCCTGATTCAGGGTAGTGTAATAGCCGTTTAACTACTAACCTCTGAGCGCTTTCCGTCGCCACCGGCTTTCACAACGACCACATCGAACGGACAAATGTTAATCACCATCTCACTGTTGTTGGTACCTACTTTGTTATCACATCTCGTGGACGATCATTTAAATACACTTCACAGTCCAAAATAACGTACTGCCTACGTTCAGCTTTTACATCCCTACATTTTTAATATTAATGTTTTTACGGTTCGGGGAAGTACCTACCTACCGTTTTTGAAACTTCAATAAGAATGAGATTTAGGTATTTACATACTCAAGTTACGAATACACAGTATCACAAATCACAACACATCAATTTAGCACTAACTTCAACGCGCACTTGTTTGTTCGAATTGATAATACCTACATCATGAAAATAGGCGCGAAACTCGGTGACGCTTCCCCGCATTCCTGATACCACTACATAACTAAATCGGTACCTACATATCGGTCAACAATAAATAATTGTTGCGTTCGCCGAAAGTGGTAAGTACCTACGGGCTACGGGTCACGCATTACGCGCCACCGTTGGATCCCTTTAGGTACGTTTGTCCAGGACCGAGCAGACTGTCTCTATCAACTTACTTGATACCTAACCTACATCGCGTAGATTACCATCGCGTCATACGCAATTGATACACAATTTCGTAATTATTCACTGTTACTAACTTAAAACAAAATTTCTTTATCAATTTCACATCACTTCCACAAAGAAAGACAAACAAAAACCAAAGAACGAAATAGATCGAACCGCTTTGGGCTCCGCGTCGAAAGCACTGACGGACAGTGACGGAATAAATAAGCAACACCGTGAATGAAGCAAAGAAATAAAAGTGCCTAAAAACTTAAAACTTCTAAAATTACAAGAAAATGTTTGTAAATTATCTTAGGAAAGTTTTAATTTAATTTAAGGCAATATCAAATTATTTTATGAATCATAATAACAACAAAAGAGTATTAAAAACTCGTTTTGAAATTACAATGACTTCCGAATATTTCTGCCGAGCTTCCGGTCAAATACCGAATTATTTATTGCACACCACGAGGAGACGTTTAAGACGCCACGGCTTGAAATGTTGGTGTCTCTGTCTAACTAGGTAATAAAACCAATAATCGGTCATTGAGGCACTGTTATTTGTTTTGAATAATTATTTTGTTTGGAATGCTAATTTCCATGCATTTGAAGTTTTTGAAAAAATCTTTACGTGTTTAATGCAATAAGTTGTAAACCGTTACATGGCGTGGGACAAATAACGCGGGACTTCGCCATGAGTGTTCGAAGTTGAGCCGTGAGTTTACGACTTATTATGTGTTACAAATCAACTGTTCACCTGAATGTCTGTGTGTTTGTTGATTACTTTTCAACACAAAATAATGAATATCGATGTAGATTGTTTTATTGTTTGTGGTATTATTTAAAGTATTAAAAAACTACATTATTACCTCAATGATTTTAATCCTACAATTAAATAAATTGTTGGATTTTGTGAAATTATGTAATTCTTTTAACGATTTCATGTAAATAGATTTAAAAAATGTTCTCTGACAATAAAAAAAGACCAAAACGATGATTCATGTGAGTATAAAATTTTAGAAATCGGTCACCCATCTATGCACCAACTGTGGTAATGTTGCTTAACTTACGCAAACATTATATCTTAATAGAAGTAGGTTCAACTTTGAGGTACATCGACAAGTTACTATAAGAATAACAAATTCGTGTATAATGTAAACAGTGTGTCGCCGCCGACTAGGGTCAGTAGGTACCTTCGTTCATTTGTAATGTAATACCTACCTACCATACCCTGGAAGACGGGGAATTTGGGAAGAAAGTTCGAAATTATGGTGTGAGCGGTGATGTTCAAGTTACAAATAATGTACGTTTTAATGCTGCCTGAATTCGTTACCTTGTCAACAAAATCAATGAAAATATTTAAATGACATAGTTATCATATTTTATTACGTAGGTAATTTAAAGTACCCTATTTAAAGCAAGAGATGGGCGTCAGGCGTCATACCTGTTGTTCCCAAGTACTCCTCACAATGTCTGTTACCTTGGTACTCCGAACATTGGTTTTCGGGTTACCTACGTATAGTGTTTCTTAGTGTGTGTCTACATTTGTGTGAGTGTGTAGGTATACACACACTCACACAAATGTAGTCGACCAGATAGATTATTGTGTGACAGAGATGAATGATTTTTATTAATGAAAACTGCATTTATTTTCCTCTTCGTCCATAAACAATGATAAAGAACGAGAGGCAAGCTACGGAAGAGTGAAACAAGATACCAAAGGACGAATGAGAGTTAAAATGATAGAACGAGACTAGCTTGTCTCACTCACACATCATCACTTGTTTCATCTTTGCAGGAACAAAAGAGTGAAACAAAATGAAAGTGGGTGGTGATTTAAGGTCAAACCTGAAGTTCATTGCAGTTCATTGGAAACAGCTGATTATCTGTTAGTGTTGAGTACCTATCGGTAAAGTCGTATTTTCAGTATGTCGATGTTACGCACTCGATATGAAAGAAAATTCTTTATCTCAGTCATACTAATAAAATCGGAATTGGTACCCCCGCAGATGTTATACTTATACCTAACACTTTTCATTGCTGAAATATGACCACACCTTTCTGTTACACCCTGTATAGACATAGTTCACGGACATGAAATCTTGTGACACCTTGCGATCAAAGTGGTCTGAAGTGATTATTGTTCTAAACTTTTGCGTTTTTATTCATTTATACTAATATTATAAAGCTGAAGAGTTTGTTTGTTTGTTTGGAAGCGATAATCTCAGAAACTAATTTTTCGATTTGAAAATGTATATTAGTATTGGATAGCCTATTTATCGAGTAAGGCTATAGGCTATATAACATCACGCTATGACCAATAGGAGCAAGCAGCAATGAAAAATGTTGCCAAACGGGGAAAATTGACGCAAACGAAGTTGAGCGGGACAGCTAGTGTTACATTTATATCGGGACTTATTCACGTGAACTCTTTACAGGTACGAACCTGTTGTTTACCCTATATTTTTATCGAATTGCACCGCTCGTGGTCACGAGACGACTTATGATAGCTTAGCGATGTCTTAGTGAGGCGTGGGGTTTTTCAACTACCCTCGCCTGGTCTAGATAGCCAGGTAGGCAAATAGCTGAAGTTCCGATATATGTATATCTAATAAGCTGACCCGCGCAACTTCGTCTGCGTATATATTACCCGTTTTTGCAACATTTTTCATTGCTGATGTTATATAGCCTATAGCCTTCGTCAATAAATGGGCTATCTAACAGTAAAGAATAAAATAAGAATTTTTCGTTTTGGACCAGTAGTTCCTGAGATTATCGCGTTCAAATAAACAAACAAACTCTTCAGCTTTATAATATTCGTATAGATGGTCTTAAGAGTTCTGTAATTCCGTATCCTTAAACGATGTCTAAGTCCGCTCCGGCAAGGTACAAAAGGATATTGCCTTCTGTACTCCTGGTATTTTGTACCCAATACGTGTGAATTATCGATTGAATTATATTAAATTTCGAATATCGAACGTCAGAATGTCCTGCGCATGAGTTTATGTTTTGCAGTTAATCGTTTATTGTTTTATTTCCGTTGGTTATAATTTAATATCGAATGATGTTTTTTTTGGGTGGTGGACATTTTAAGTTATTTTATTAAATGTTCGCAATGTCGTTTTAGTTTTAAATGAGTAAAAAATGGTTATCTTGAAGTATAATTGTTTTTGTTTATTGTTTTTTGCGCGAGCTAAAGCTTTACGTCATAGTTTTCGCCTGCGGCTCTGTTCACGTAGGTATAAGACCTGTATGTTGGTAGTAGTATTCTACTATGGAGAACTTATGGAGCATTAATTATGTGGTGTGTATGTAACGCAACAAATAAACGTTTCTTTACCGTTCGTCTTTTTATCTTTTAATATATTGCATTGACTATACGATTACTATACGAAAGTACTATTAGATTGGTATTAGAGCAACGCACACAGTATAAGCTATATTACTTTAAAGTTGCATCAAAATTCGATCAGTGCCTACTTTTTTCATGAAATATTACCACAAACCCAAACATTAATTCCTTCATTTCATCATTGAATATTCTTGATTTTTGTATTAAAGTCAAATCTACTTTATTCACTTTCCTTACAAACTTACCTACTTAAAAAAGAAACAAAAAAGTGAGGGTAGATGAAGATTCATCGGCCTGACGGAGTCTTAACATCACTGCGACAGTCCGCTTGTGACCACGGCCGGTGCAACCTGGTCGAAACGTCAAGCAATTTTAAGGTAAACAATGCGCGTTAATTCCCGTATAATAAATAGTTATGAGTCTACTTATAATCCTAAGTTCGCAAAAGGTGAAACCAGTGGAAAAAGAACTTGGCAATAAAAACTCAAGTAACTTGATACTTGTCTATGACGGAATCGAATCCTCAATACATACTTCGATTTCGATTAACTTAACCGTTGCTATATATAGTCCCGTTTATTCCCACCAGCCATCAACAAAACAATTACCACCAAAAGTTCCATCAACACTTTTAACCCTAAAATCTTCGGTGTCTGAAGCTGCACATAAATCGAAGACGGGGTGGTTTCGACCCCTGTACATAAATCTAGCGTCTGAACCACCCTTAATGGCGTCTTTGTATCCTAGATGAGGGGGTGATCGAGATGCAAATGTACTGTTGTTACAAAACGAGCAAGATTAGATATTGGATTAGTACTTGGTACTTTACGATTGGATATTGGGACTAAGATAATAATAATAATATCTTGGGACAACTCACACAAAACTATCTGATCCCAAACTAAGCCAAACTTGTACTATGGAAACCAGATAACTGATAATAGATGACATAGGTACTTATTATAGATACTATATATTTCTAAATCAGCCACCGTGCTCATCACACAAAGTTTTATCCTGGGGATCGAACCCACGATCGACCTCTTGCGTAGCAGTCGGATACACTCCTACCGCGCCATAGAGGCAGTCACCTATCTTTTGTTTCAATGTACCTATTTTTTTTAAATCTTGTGTGATTATACTTGAAGACAATAACTTTACCTACATAAGCCATTGCTGTTTGGGGATTTTCAACTATTTACAGTAGTGGCGATGAAACAATGACTGCCTCTGTGGCGCGGTGGGAGTGTGTCCGACTGCTACGCAAGAAGTCGTGGGCTCGATTCCCACACGGTACACCACTTTGTGTGATCCACAAATTGTTGTTCCGGGTCTGGGTGTAATTTGTGTCCGTGGCTTGTTTTTTGTAAAGTCCCCCGCGAGACAGGGCGTGTACCCTACCGGGTGTCATCTTTTAAAAAAAAACAATTCCTACCGAAGCGGCTGAGAGTAGTCATGGCTTCGAATCCCACAGATAATATTACCGACGTGAACCCACTTCTAACGAGTTAATAAGATTATTAGTAACGTGCAATTTATTATTGCCAGTAATCTTTAAACAAAACATACACACACATACACACACTTTGCGCTCTCGAATTAAACCCGAGATGCAACTGTGGGGCACACCGAGTCCCACTGCTCTTAACAAGTGTTAAGAGCCCCAACCAACAAAAAAAAACAATTCTGGACTTCACAATCAACTAATTCATACATCAATATCTTTCAGATATATCCCTACTAATATATAAATAACAAAATGTAAGTTTGTTTGTTACGCTTTCACGCGAAAACTACTCAACCGATCATCGTGAAACTTTGTACACATATTCTTGGAGGTATTACAAGTAACATAGGATTATAAAAAAAAGGAAAAATTTACGCAGACGAAGTTGCGCGGGACCGCTAGTACTTATTATTGTTTTGATGGAAACCGCTCAGTTAACCACTGAAGCTATTGGCAACCGAAAATTACACCAGATCTGGTGTAACTTTTGGCAGGTGGCTTCAATCTAAAATGACTAGTAATATACATAATCAAAGCATCTTTTTACCATAAACAATTCAACTTCAAACATCTTCAACAAAAAAAACACTTTAACAGAAACAATCTACCCATCGCTACCTACTTTAATATCAAACTCGATCACACCTAAGATAAGCTCTATAACTACTCAATATTATTAAGCAATAAATATTTACAAAACATACAAGAATGCTGTCCCCGTTTCTAACAGACTCGTCGTTAGGAACCACTCAAAAACTCCAAACACATTATAGCCTATAAACACTTGTATAAATTACGTTTTACGATTCTCGGGCCCGAAAAACGATTTTTTTATCGGTAAATATCGATATTCGGTTCGGAAATGTGAATGTTTCGGATTAAGATATTGTTTTGTAGTATTGGTTTAGTTTACGATTATTGGTCGGGTTAGGGACGCTTGTTTTGTGCTGCGGTGTTGCCCGCTTTAATTTCTTTGTGCCTTTTGTGTTTTTTTAAGTTTCTTTTTGGATTTGGCTACTGTTTATGGACTTTTTGTGTACTTTCTGTTATATGTAATTTTCGTCAATCGTTTTATTTTGTTATTTTGTCTGTTTAAATAGCATCTGTGGCGCAATGCGATTCCGTTTTTTTCCTTTTCAAGTTGTAGTGAATTCGATTTCCACGAGGCACAGAGCTTATGTGATCTATGAAAGCTTAATAAGCTGTCAAAAATCGCCTAGACTTGGTGCTGAGAGCATATCTGTCAGCACCAAGTCTAGGCGATTTATATAAATAAATAATTATGTATTATTATTTATTATTAATCTTAGTTCTGAGTATGCATGTGCTTTGTGTCTGTTATTTGTTGTTTATAATCTGCGAGGACTTAAACAGGGGAGTATTTTTTTTTAAATGGAATTTTGTATTTATACTTGGATGTATGTTTGTTTTTATTCAATCATGCAAGCCAGCCAAGTTTCATCCAGATTTGTTCAGCCATTCGGCTCTACAAATCTGTATAAAATTTGACTAAATTTGACAGATCTGAACTGCTCATAGCCTTATTGTAAGCTGTGGTAGGCTTGTTATTTTGAAAAAAATTAACAATACTCGTAAAACCATTCGAACGAAATCCCATACAACGGTTAATATAGAACAAAATCTATTTCACACAAACACACACACACAAATTTAATCCCCAATATAAAAATACACACAACATCAACGACACCACATCGTTATATTTATCGTTATCGTTATTATCGGTCGTTATATCGTTATTAACGATCGAAAGAACAGAAATATAATCATTAATCGTGTTTATCGTTACCTGAGTTTAAATAAATTAGATTTTATGTTGATATATAGGTGATCGTATGTCTAATAATAATATTGTAGTGAAAGTTGTATGTTTGTCACGAGTTTTATATGTATTATGATTATTTGATTCCCTGATTTGTGATTGGTATTACGATGTATAAACTAGTGGCAGATTTATTTAATTGTTGTTGCAGACGTTGTTATTATCGTTTATACGTTATATTATTAAATATTTTTTGACTGGGCTGTTGGTCTAGTGGTTCGTAAGCCCGACTGCGGAGCCGGAGGTCGTGGGTTCGATCACCACTCAGGATAAAACTTTGTGTGATGAGCACGATGGTTTATTCTGTGTCTGGGTGTTATTTCTATAATATGTATGTATTTAAAAATATATAAGTATGTTTATCAGTTAATAAAGTCAAAATATTAAGATTATTAACATTTTTGCTCATAATAATAACATTAATAACAGGTCCGGTACACCTTAAGTTATAAGCATTTAGAACTTGTAACTTGTGACTAATCTTAAGACTAATTGATTCAAGAAGTTTTGAACTAATTAAAAAGTAAACAAAATGATTTTCCCCGTCATATAATCGCAATCGTGAGGTCGCGGGTTCGAATCCTACCCATTATACTACCGACGTGAACCCACTCCTAACACAAGCCTTTGAGCTTAGCTGGAGGGGTTAACAAGATTGCTAGTAATGTGGGACTCAATCTCACATTGCTAGTTATTATATTTAAAAAAAAAAGACAGCGTTGTGTGAGTGGTCCCAAGATATGATTATTATATTATCACTAGCTGACCCGCGCAACTTCGTCTGCGTAAATTTTCCCCATTTTTGCAAACATTTTTACTTGCTGCTCCGCTCCCATTAGTTGTAGCGCGATGTTTTATAGCCTATAGCATTCCTCGATAAATGGGCTATCTAAAAGTAAAATATTTTTTTAATACCCGTAGTTTCTGAGATTATCGCGTTCAAACAAACAAACAAACTCTTCTCTCTCTTCTATATTATAGTATAGTTATAAATGTTAGGGGTGGATAACCCTTATCACTTAGGGGCATGAATAATAGATTGTAATTTTCCCTTTTTTCTTCCTTTTTTTTATAACATTTTTCATTGCTGCTCCGCTCCTATTGGTCGTAGCGTGATGTTATAACCTATAGCCTTCCTCGATAAATGGGCTATCCAACAATAAAATATTTTTTTCAGTGCAGCCCAGTAGTTCCTGAGATTATCGCATTCAAACAAACAAACAAACTCTTAGGGGTATGAAAAATAGATTTTGGCCGATTCTCATAGATACCGGATAAGCACAAAAAATTTCATCAAAATCGGTCAAGCCGTTTCGGAGGAGTATGGCAACGAAAACTGTGACATGAGAATTTTATATATTAGATTATTATATTATTATTTTAAATGCGGATGTTTCGACCAGGTTGAACCGGCCGTGGTCACAAGCGGACTGTCTCTGCGATGTTAAAACTCCGTAGGACCGATAATCTGAATCTTCATCCACCCCACTTTTTTGTTGCTCGTAATGTTAGGGTTACTGCACACTACGTTGATTCTGTCCATGTTAACCAACTGCGAACTAATGAGAGGTTGTGTTTTACGAATCACTGGATTCCACGTCACTGATAGTTTGACAACATTACAAGGAACGAAAGAGTGACGGCAGTTAAAGATTCATCGGCCTTACGGAGTCTTAACATCGCTGCGACAGTCCACTTGTGACCACGGAAGGTGAAACCTGGTCGCAACATCAAGGAATTTTAAGGTATATAACGTTCATTATTTCACGCTTATAAAATATTTATATTCATACAACGCGAAATTTTAAATGTTAGTATTATAATAATTGCAATAGGGTCGAAACGTCGGGCAATAAACAAAGGTATTTAGCCTCAAAATAAAATATTTACGCGATTAAGACCTGTAGCTTATAAAATTCTATAATGTGTACAAATCGCGAAAGTTTACGAATATATAGTTAGTATTTAGTTTTAGTTTAGTCACAGAATACCTACCGAGAGTAGGTACAGAAGACAACTCTCATACGAGCTTCTCTCGAGCGCACATAGAGCGGGATAGCGTTTTATAAGCTCGTTCTTGAAAGCACATACAGTCGCGTATACTGGTGCTTTTGCCACACGAAAACCTGTATGGGCGATGACGGGCTAACAAGCTTGTTAAGCGTGTTGATACTAACTCACCACTACCGGTTCAAGCGAACACGAAGGAAAATGCCCGTGAACGTGAGTCCGGTTTTTTAAAGCGCGACATGTACCGCGTATACTGAAATTACGCGCAGAAAAAAATACTAGTCTGAAACCGTATAAACGACGTGAATTGAAGATTAAGACATCGTACACGGATGCGGAATCGAAGCATGTCTTCCGAATAAAGTACAGAGTCCTTATTTACTATATGTTTTTTTTTCGTTATCGCTGCAAGCCCGCGCGAACCGCATACGCGATGCATTTCTAAGCGCAGCTCTCTATATACCTTCATACCATTATGACAAGATTTTGACAGTTAGAAGCGCGGGCTTAACGCGTAAACGAAAAAAAAGATAGTGAATGGACCCTGCAATAAATCGGAGCACTTTGTTCAACGCAAGAGCGTTTTATATTCTGTTTTCTTTACTCTCGGTATTCTGTTGTGTAGTGTAGTATAAACTGACTTTTATAGTACGTCGTACGCTGAACTGGCAACCCCGTACAAAGTGATAGTAATTTCAAATAAATAATAATAATAATAAATAAATATCTTAGGGACAACTCACACAACGTCATCTGATCTCAAACTAAGCAGAGCTTGTACTATGATAACCGATGAACTTGATACGTACCTATTTATATATTTTTAATTACATACATATTAAAGATAAATTACACTCAGACACATAATAAACCATCGAGTTCATAACACAAATTTTTTTCCTGTGTGGGGATCGAACCCACGACCTTCGGCTTAGCAGTCACCAACCACTAGACCAACAGGCCAGTCAATAACCGTGTTGTGAACATTTGTGACACTTATAACAAATGGCTGCTGTTGTTATCCTTGTTACACAAGAATATACTTTATAGAATTTTATTAGCTACGGGTCTTAATCGGGTAAATATTTTATTTTAGGGCTAAATACCTTTGTTTATTGCCTGACGTTTCGACCGTATTGCGACGGCTGTGGTCACGGGTAGACAGTCAGTCAGTCTACCCGTGACCACGGCCGTTGCAATACCGTACCTACAGTAGGGTGGAGCGATAAAAACTTTAAAAAAAATTATGTTCCTTTAATGTCAATCGATATTCCATATGTTTAGATACATTTGTGCAGAATTTCCTTTCTAAGTCCATATCTTGAGGAGATGGATGAGAGTTCAATTTTGAAAAAAAAAAAACATGAAAATTGGTTTCATACAAAGAGGTTTAGTTAAAGCATAATTACTCGTACTATATAGTGTTTACTATAGTAGTATCTATTATAGTAATATTTATTACTGTAATGGATTTTTATACGCCTTAGCTGACTTTTGTGCAATAGTTAAAATTAAATTACAAATATTACAATAATTATTTTGTTTGTTTTCATCAATACTATTGAACAGACAAACTCACTCATCAACTCACAATTAAACATCAAACAAAGCATCAATGAACCAAATGGCTACGAACAAAAGGACATCGACACGATACTACATCCTTATTACGTGCACCGTTCTAAGCGTGTTGATTATTAATTAAAAATAATTATGATTACGACCATATTCAATGACTCTGGTGTTACAGCTATTAACACTATAGTGAGGGGATATGTCACGCGGACGATATATCGATAGTATTATTTTTTTAAGGGGTCAGTGACTCAATGGTCAACAGGCAAATTGAGAGATAAAAGTGAGTTAAAACAATGTTACCCTTGTTGGTCTATAGATAGGTGACCCCCCGTGCCTCGAAGAACAAGTGAAGACAATCAGTCTTGCGCCTAATCTATACTAATATTATAAAGCTGAAGAGTTTGTTTGAACGCGGTAAACTCAGGAACTACTGGTGCGAATTTTTTTTTCACTGTTGGATAGCCCATTTATCGAGGAAGGCTATAGGCTATATAACATCACGCTACAACCAATAGGAGCAGAGCAGCAATGAGAAATGTGGCAAAAACGGGGAAAATTTACGCAGACGAAGTTGCGCGGGACAGCTAGTTTATTATAATAATAATCATATCAGACTATGAAAGTGAGGGTATAGAGAATGCACTGGGCACAATAATATCACTTACGCAGTTGCCTAATCTCTGATGAGATAGGCCACTGTAACCGAAATGGGTAAAAAGGCATGCGAAAAAGTAACCTTATACAATGATGCGTACTAAATATAAGAAACTATTAATTTCTGAGCGTTCTCTTAGTAACAAAATGTAAAAGAAACATTTCATTATGACATGACTAGGTTAAATACTTTCAGTAACTGCCAAGATTTTGTCGTATTGTGCAGAATGTGCAGCTGTCGTATTTTTAAACAGTTGTCAAATATAATAAGAGTAATGACGTCTGCCAAATTTAAAATGGCCAGCAGGACTTAACGGTAACAAGTTCCAATAAAAATAGCACACAACAAATACTGTATCGACATCATAATTGTATAAGTAAATCCGTTTAGCAGTTTAAAAGATATGAGGTAATTAAGAATATTACATACTTACATGCATACATTCAAGATACGCGTAAAAAATATGACCCTTCCTTGTAGCTGGGTAAAAATATGTATTTCATTTAGGGTATTATAGGTAAAGTTTATTCAAGTACCAACAGCATTAACGACTAATATAAGTTAACTTAAGTCTTAACTTAACTTAACTTACAAGATGTTATGTACTACAAATCCAATTATCGGTCTTCATTACTATACTACAACAATTGCCTTTTCAATATTTTAATTAGTCTCATGTCACAATAATACGAAAGAATAACTATCGATAGTTTGATCGATAAGTGTTCCCAAAATGAAGGCTATCGATACAACCCCGAGCCTTTGTCCAGTTGTAATTAAAGCATCGTTCCTGCACCAAATGTGTGTTTAATCAAGCATGTTGCCGCTACTCTTGTTTGTTCTGCAGTTGCGCGTGCGCACCTACTACTTGCTTATACTGTGGGCTTCCGTGTGTAAGTTTAAAGTTAAATATAGATTACTGTACGACAGCTGATCTACTGCGTAAAAAAAAAATGTATTTTGTTTTTAGTTGGTTAAAGATCAGCTACGTTGAAAAAACCGACTGCTATTATACACTAGCTGACACGCGCAACTTCGTCTGCGTAATTTTTTCCCGGTTTTGCAACATTTTTCATTGCTGCTCCGCTCCTATTGGTCGTAGCGTGATGTTATATAGCCTATAGCCTTCCTTGATAAATGGGCTACCCAATTTTTCCATTCAGACCAGTAGTTCCTGGGATTACTGCGTTCAAACAAACAAACAAACAAGCTCTTCAACTTTATAATATGATATACGAAAGCTGGGCGACACTTGACTCTTACAAAATTTTGCACATTAAAGCTTATTATTTCAAAAACGGATCCCTAAATCTAAATATGATCTTTATAACTCCCAAACGCTTTTTAAAGACCTATCTAATGACTTTTTTTCTAACTTACCTCACACGATGAGGTAAGTTAGAAAAAAAACACATCCCCACTTTACATATTGGGGAGGTACCCTCAAAAAAATATGTTTTTCAAGATTTTATTGTTTAACTTTGTCGGCGTAAGTAATATGTGTATCCAAAATTACAGCCTACTAGCACTAACAGTCTTTGAGCTAAGCTGCGGACGGACGGACATGACGAAACTATAAGGTTTTTGCCATTTTGGGTACGGAACCCTAAAAATTGATAATAAAATTTAAAATTATCCTGTTGGAATACTTGTTGGAATAATTTGGCTTATCTGTGTCGAAGTGGTGTTCAAGTAGATGGATAGGTTAGCTAGATTAAGGACATTTTTGGCTCTCTAAACATTTTTGTATATGTACATCTATTTGTACTCAAGTTTTTTGGTAAATGACGTAGTCTACTTAACGAGGTTCCAGGCATACAAACAGTTACAACTTAAAATTTTAACTAACTTTCTTTATAAAAAAAAATCTATTCTATTTTATTTCTATAAAAATATGCATGCAAGACAACATCGATTTAGTTTCATCTTTTCATCAAAAATGGACTAAAAAACAAAATTTTAATTACAAAAACCTGCGTCAAAACGTCTGTCACTTTACAATAAAGGCCAAAAAAAGTAAACCACTATTTGGAAAAAAATCTTACAAATAGAGGAAGCAACAAAACATTAAGCTATAAATCTTAATAGTATCGGACATAATTTAATCGGAACCTCTCGATTTTGGTATAATAAATAACAGATTTTTACATTTTATAAAAACGAAAACAAAACATTTAATACGCCGTATCGGGTATAAATCACTTGAAAGTGGCGTATTCGTCTTAGGTGGCATGCCATCTTATTTTATAACAACCAAAAACCAACTCAAACGTCCAAAGACATAAAGTCCATTTTCCAAAAATCTCTGCCGATATAAAATCTTTGTCACTTGCTAAATAAATTTTAACTTTAATCTGCAGTTTTAAGGTTGAAGTTTCATTGATAGTAATGTATGATTTCTCATATAAATCAATGAGTTTCGGTGTCTCCCTGATCCCTGATAACCGAGTATTGATACGGGGATGGAGGTGTTTTGAGATCTCGTTCGTCACGCCGAATTATAAAATTAGTGGTATGCACAGAATTTAAGATAGAAGAGGTAAGAAGCGGAATGTAGGAACAAAAGCAGGTGAAGTACAGGATCTTCTCGAGGAGATAGAGCTACGTTATCCAAAAATATAGGCAACTCAGAAATACACAACAATTATTTATCTCATTCTACTGTAATATTATAGAATTGAACTAGAAATAAGAGATGTGGATAAATTAAATAAAAATACACATGTAGAAGATAACCAGAAACTTATACTTCAAATGATTTACTAAAATTATCTATTTAAAAGTAAATCGATTTTATTGGTTGGGGTCTACTAACAATAATTGGGCTCTGCAATAAATTAAGATAATTTGAGAAACATAAGAATAGATTTTATCGGTAAGTCTTATATGAAAGAATTGCTCATAAGTTTACCAATTTGCAACAACTTCAATATTTTTACGAAATTCATCAGGATGTTGCCAAAAGTTAAATAATGTTAACGCCTGATGTCAATTGCTGCGATTTATTTTCTTGCTGACTTCCTTATGAAGTGTAGTCATCAATTATTGTCTTGTAATACATGGGGCAGTGCACACTCTTAAATTATTTACGTAGGAAGGAATTATTCAATAAAACAACAACACTTTGATAAGAACCAAAAGGCCGATGACAGATTGATTGATTATTTATAGAGTTAAATGCATGTTTCAGTGGTTAAATTTAACTATAGTGGGCAGGGTTTTTTTCAAAAGAATAATGGCACATTCTTGATTACCATGGAGTGTATAGGTTACTCCGCAAACTCCGCAATGGATGAGAAATGTTTACTCTAACAAAGTTGCTTAGCAACTATTCAATTTTTAATACTTTTGTCAAGCAACGTTTTTATTAAACATTTCATATTCATTTCGGATTTAGTACCTATAGTGAAGCCCCAAAAATATACAATGTACGGAAAATTACGCAGATTCTAATGAATCTGCGTAATTTTGAGGTCTAGATCATTTTCTTTGTATTATACGGACACACAATCACCCCTTTCTTAACCAGGTAGGTATTATTTAATCCTACACCTACTACTAACGCTAAATTAATAACCCCAGCTTTTTAGGGTTTCGTAGCCAAAAAGGCAAAAACGGAACCCTTATAGTTTCATCATGTCCGTCTGTCTGTCTGTCCGTCCGTATGTCACAGGCATTTTACTCAAAGACTACTCAATGAATATTGATCAAATTTGATTCATTAGAATCTGCGTAATTTTGAGGCCGTAAATTGTATATTTTTGAGGCTTCACTATAGGTACTAAATCCGAAATGGATATAAAATGTTTAATAAAAAGTTGCATAAAAAAGTGTTAAAAAATGAATAATTGCTAAGTAATCAATAGTAATTTGCAGATCAAACAAATTGAGATCGAAATTTAAAAAATATATCCTCTACACAAGTATTTATAGAAGTAATATCTATCTAGAAAGAGTCCAATAACATAATAATACAAATAAATTCATTGAATCGACAGTACGGTCGGCGCGGGCGCAGCGTAGGCGCTCGCAGGATGTCCAGTTAGTTCGCAATCAATTTTATTGCCTGGTATTTGCTGCTTATCTTTACACTGGAGGTAAAGCTTCGATGTACTAAATTAATATTATTGTCAGTTTAAGTGTTTGCTTTTGGTTTTAATGTGTTTTAAGAGGCGAACTTCGAGCGTCTTTCTGTAGAAAGAGGATCTTGAATAAAATGTATGCTTTCTTGAGTTTTACAAAAATAGACTTTAAAATACGGCATTTGTGATCTTTTGAGTGTTTCGTTGTTTAGCGCTAGGGATACGGTACTTTAACACGAAATACCAGGAGTAGGTACTACTTTTGGCTTACTCGTTTAGAATCTTTATAACTTAAGCTCGATACAATTAAAAATGAAACAGCAAAAAAATTGGAATAGTTCAATGTCGGACATAGTTTTATTTGAGCAAAGAATGTACTTCTATTCAGTTTTTAAAATTGGTTTAAATCCGTTCTCGATTGTGATACAAAATGACTGCTTTCTATGTTTAAATCATGTACTTTTTATTATATGGACACACAATCACCCCTTTCTTAACCAGGTAGGTATTATTTAATCTTATACCTACTACTAACACTAAGTTAATAACCTAATAATTTTTAGGATTCCGTAGCCAAAATAGCAAAAATGGAACACTTATATTTACGTCATGTCTGTCTGTCTGTCTGTCCGTCCGTATGTCACAGGCGTTTTACTCAAAGACTAATCAATTAATATTGATCGAATTTGGTGGAAAGGTGTCTTGTAGCAACAGCTATTTAGTTTGATAGCTAAATTATAAAAATAAATATTTTTGGGGGACACTCGGATATGATCGGATACTGTCTGACGTGACTATACTGTCATTGCACTATTGCCGAAAAACAGCATTTCACAACAAAAGGGCGTAAGTGCAATTATGCAAGGCTGCAGAACCCTACACTAAACATAGTTCGAAACGCTCTTACCCGGTTTTTTAACCCTAGAATTTAAAATCTTTTTAAGCTGTGCCATTTTTTTGGCCAACATTACAACTCACTAGGTAACCTCCAAAATTAAGCGTAAACAAGTGATGATGTGGATTGATAGAGGAAACCCGTCTGATGTCAAATTGTTATATGACACCGTCTGGACTAATAGATGACTAACCCACGACTCATCTATGTGCTCGAGATTAGTCCGCCATGTGACTATTTATGAGTAAAGCATGTCGTTTGTCTATATTAGTATTCATATTTTCATGTTTATTATATGACTATTTCTTGAGCTAGAGATTTGAATTGGTAAGTGGGTAATTTAACCCTTGAATGTTGAAGAAAATAAACCAAGTATTTAAGTAGAATAAAAAAATCTAGCTTTATCTATCACTGATAAACAATTAAGTACGTTACTTAATTGTAGTTTATTAATGACGTTACTATCATTATTAGCCCATGTCATATATCGGTCCACTGCTGGACTTAGGCCTCTCCTATCCGGTCATTTGCCTTTCGCATCCAGTCGATCCCAACGATCTTCTCTAGGTCGTCGGTCCATCTGGCTGGGGGCCGTTCTAGCTTTCGTTTACCAAGACGCGCTCTCAACGTTTCTATATACATATAAACATATTTTTTTTAATCTTGTCTTCTGTAAGGTGAAAGCACTGTTAGATATCAGCCAGCCAGATTCGAATATACCATCGTGAGAGCCCAGCACGCTCTCGTATATTCGAATTCGATTCACCAGTGCAAAAAATCATCTTTCAACGATCTAATCTCGATCACAGTTGCTATCAAAAAACACATACCCCAACGCACTAAATAAACACATAAACATCGAACTCAAAACACTCAAAACATCAAAACCACCTCAGAAAATTTCGCTCCCATAACTCACGTTTCCCGACTGCTAATTTATCAGTACTGCATAAATTTATGCGCGAGAGTTCTCGCCTTGCAATCGCTAACATTTAGCTTTTTATCGACTGTTTGATTTAAGGTCTGCGGGCAAGCCAATCCCTCAAGTCGATATGTAGCCGACGTGATCGGGCAGGACTATTCTGATGTTACTTTGCTAATAAAATTTCGAATATAATTTTCGTAATTTTATACTTTTGCGTTAATTTAGGTAGGTACTAGATCCTTCTCCTCGCGTCGTTTATCCTCAATGCTGAGGGTCGTAGCCTCTGCGAACAACCATCTACTTGACCATTTCTCGCTAGCCCACCCTGTTCTCGTCAGTGCGGATGGCATCGCAGACCAAGGTGTTTAGAACAGAGGGTTATCTGGTCTGACCAGCGCACTGAGATCCTGCCTCAAGGCCTCTTTCCACTCATTTTGCCAAATAACATTTGCTTCTAAACTACCACCGCTCTTTCTGGCAATACGGCCCAATAAACTCGAAAGTTTTTCATAAGTCCGCTCATAACTCCTTAAGGGCTCAACCGACTTTCATAAATGATACGTCATTAGATTCATCTTGATGACTTTAGTCGCACTGGGTACATAAAGTTGAAAAAAATCCAAATGGTGGATTTTATGGGCTTTAGTATGAAAATATATATAAACTATATGTTTAAAAAATGTTTGTGGTGGGAAATCATAGAAAAAGTAACGTTCATTGTAAAACAAATAGTTCTAATCTTAATAAATCACCTTGTAAGTACAAGGTGATTTATTAAGATTAGAACAATAACAACGACTAAAAATATATAAAAAAAAATAATAAAAACAAAAAAAATCGCCGTCATATTGACAGAAACAAGATACGATATTATTTAGTCGGAGGCATTAGTGAAAGCTGTTGAACTCAATATCATGCCTTCGACTGCATGGTAGTCTTTTTGCAGGCGGATTTTTTTAGTTTTTAAATTTATTTCTTGAAAAAATGTTTTCACACCAATGATACAAAGCAAAAACGCGTTGCATGTTGAACCTAATTCTGCGTATCTGTTCTTACATGATTTATTGTATGTCAGTGCTTGAAGAGTGTTCTTATTTTTAGGGTTCCGTACTTCAAAAGGATAAAACTGTCCGTCCGTCTCTGTGTCAAGACCCTTTATCTCGGGAACGCATGGAGGTATTGAGTTAAAATTAAAACAACATATCTACTCAGGTAAAACAATCAAACGTAAAAAAAGATACAGTGTACATTTTTTGCGGCATAAACGGCCGTTTATGCCGCAAAATATGTACACTTCGAACCTCTCTAGGAAATTCAAATTTATAAGGCATTTTTCGCTGACTTATTAAGAACTATGAAATTAGGCAATAATATCGTCATACAACTACAAGACAAGTATAGAGAAAAGTCTAAAAACGATACATTCCTGAAGTTTTTTTTTTTTAATAAAGATAACTAGCAATGTGTAATTGAGTTCCACATTACTAGCAATCTTGTTAACCCCTCCAGCTGAGCTCAAAGGCTTGTGTTAGGAGTGGGTTCACGTCGGTAGTATAATGGGTAGGATTCGAACCCTCCCAGATTTGTACGGAACCCTGACTCGCACTTGCCCGGTCTTTTTATAAACGAGATCGCTTAGGGACTCCAGAATAGGCCGCCATGTGTCGTATGAACGTAGGAGTGCAGCAAAACTTAAAATTATTGCTCGCATATTGGGGCTCGTGTCGTGCAGTCTGTTCGTTTGTTTGTTTGTCGTGTTTCTCGCTGTATTGGCAATTAATCTTGTGCTATGGTTCTATGGAAAGGTTTTTTTGCTTTAAGAACAGTTGTACACAGCATTGTGATAGAAGAATCGTTCGCTTTAGCGCGTTGATACAGCTTTTGTTTCGGTTAAAATTTCGTTGTTAGGTTTGTTAGTATTTATGTTTTTAGGGTATATTAGTTTCGTGTTAGACTCAATAGCAATTACAAAAAATGTAGATTTATTTTTATACTTGAACTTTTTTATGGATATTGGAAGCAAATGCAACACTTGTAATAAGTTGTTGGCAATTGACATGTGTCTAAAATGTTTATAAAAATAGCGAGTCGGAGAAAAATTAACAAAGCTGTAACTTTTTCAGATTCTGGAAAAAATTAAATAAACAGCTCATGGTAGCGGTTCTTTACGATCTATGACTCGTGGCTATGCAGCAGTCATACCTCGCCGAATAATCTTATAATTATAATAATTAATGGTCGCCCAGTGGTTTAAATTCGATCATAATTATAATAGTAATAATTTCTTGGGAGAACTCACACAACGCTATCTAATCCCAAACTAAGCAGAGCTTGTACTATGGAAACCAGACAACTGATAAACATACTTATATATTTCTAAATACATATATATTATAGATGAATAACACCCAGACACAGAATAAACCATCGTGCTTATCACACAAAGTTTTATCCTGAGTGGGGATCGAACCCACGACCTCTTGCGTAGCAGTCGGATACACTCCTACCGCGCCACAGAGGCATATAATATATATATTAATACTAGCTTTCCGCACTCCTTATATATAAACTAAAAGTGTACAAAATTTCATACTCCTCCGTCCGCGCAATTCTCGTTAAAGGTGATCTTTACAATGTTGCTTCACGTGTTAATATATAGATTTTAGAGGCATTTCTTGCTAATTACTTTATGGAATAGGTACAATATAAATAAAATTACTTAAACAACTACAAAAAAATAAACTTCGACCCAGGAATCGAACCATGATTTACCGATTGCCATTACGAGGCGCGAATTTTTTGTATAATTTTTTAAAAGTCATTCTTAATAACGGCCGGCCGCATTAATCTATCTATCAATGGATTTGGCTAGGTACTAGAGCTATTTATTGACATAAGTGCCATACAAAATTGTCAACATTATACCTCTACTAGCCAAATCCACCGATAGTTATAGGTATTATTGAGACCGGTCGTAAATCATTAATTAATAAAGATTTAATATGAAGAATTAATTAAAAAAAGGTTGGTAGCAATGTTAAAGTACGTGTAGGTATTGGCTCTACCTTAATCGCCAGTATTAATCCAATAAAATCCACTTGCAACAGTTTTAACGGTAAATGACCAACTACATGAAACAAATGACTTCGGAAAGCAAATAAAAATGCCATCCATTGCCCGTTTCACGGTAACAAACATAAGTAATAATGCCAACACTTAAAGACTCGTTATCTGATAGATATTCTTGAAATGATACCTGTTACGAATTACTTGAATTTTAGTGTGAAAGTAACTGATTGAAATTAAACTGTAGACTTGTTAAGACTCGTTCATAATCCATACTAATATTAATAAATGTGAAAGTACGTAATACGTACAATAATTGCATTTTTGAAATATAGAAAAATTTGAGTCCAGACCCAGGAATCGAACCCGAGACTTCCGTATGCCAAACCGGGGCCGGAATCGAACCACCTATCTATTCATATCTTTATTTATAAAATAATTAATAAGAAATGCTTATAAACATTACGTTTAGTAGATTCATATTTGGTATGATGATATAGGTATTAGTAACGCATCGGATTCGTTCGCAATCGTGAGGTCGCGGGTTCAAATCCTACCTATTATACCGACGTGAACACATTTTTTTTTTAAAAGTCGACTCCCGCTGTATTGTACAAGCCCTGTGTCGCGGGGGACTTTACAAACATACAAGTCACGGACACAAAGTACACCCAGACTCGGAACAACTATTTGTGGTTCACACAAAGTGGTGTTCCGTGTGGGAATCGAACCGACCTCTTGCGTAGCAGGCGAACACATTCCCACTGCGCGACCGAGGCAGGGGTTAGCAGGATTGCTAGTAACGTGGGACCCATAGTTCTACATTACTAGTTATTTAAAACAAAAAAGAGTTTAAATCCAGGGTAAGGACATAGGATGGTTTTTATGGCGATAACCGACATAGACAACACAACGGACCGAGAGCAAAGAATACTAACTCTTCCGAGAGCGAGACATGAGAAGTAGTCACTCTCAGACGTAACAATAATAATAATAAGTAGTGTATTTAGCTTCCTAAGTGACAATGAAAGTGTGCCACTATTTACAATGTTTCTTTGTTTATAAACTGTTTATGTAGTTACCTGCTGCCACCATTTTATTATACACCTTAAAGAGGACTGATGCAAAAACAAGAGGTCAATAATAATAAAAATATTATATAAATTATTTAACAATATATTATAAATTATATTAATGAAATTTAATAATAATATGAAATATTAAATGATATACTATAGAATCTCAGACCACTTTGTTCTAAAAGTGTTCCGAGAGACTGTCTTCGACCGCGCCGAACGAAGTATGTATGAATGAGGTTTCCTAAGTATACATGAATTAAAATTAGAATTTATAAATAATACTTCGAATAGGGAAATGTTTTGTGCTTATAACATTCCCATAGCAGGGTGACACGACTCTACTATCTGTTGCTACACAGATAGGTATTATCTATGACTACTGTTTATAATATAAGATGTTTTTTTCAGTTTCAGAAATAGTATGAAACTAAGCTAAGCTGTCAGCACTGTAAACTCTAAAGTTGAAGGGCACGACATTAGACCAGGCGACGGTAAGTCCTCTGCACCAGGGCGCATAGTCGACTTCATGGTCAGACCAAACGTTGTGGACATCCTTAAAATTAAGAAAGAGGTGTCGTAATAGAGCTATTATCTTTTATTCTCTATCCAGATACAATATAATGGAAAATGTCCGTGTAATAATAAAACAAGTCGCAAGTGCATTAAGACCACAGCCTAACAAACGCAATCAGATGCAAAAGCCTAAAATACCGATCCAACCGTATTTCGGAGCAAATAATACGGTTTTAATAAAATACTTTGAAACAGTAGCAGGACCTACCGTTCATATGGGTGCGAGAGATTTGAACGATATGTTGTAATATCGCCAAGCTATCTTATTTTCTGGCAGGATAGATTTTTTTAATGATTGTAATGTTAATAAAATAATAAAAATCCTTTATTCACTTAGGAAGCAAAATACTACACTTCAACTAATAGAAATCACAAACACTGTCATTCGAGATTTTTCTAGTAGGTATTACAAAATTGTTTCATATTTTGATACCTATATGAGAACTGGTCGTAAAGTTTTTTTTTAGTTGCAAATATGGGGAAATCTGACGCAAATGAAGTTGCGAGGGTCAGTTAGTTATTAACCGACTTCAAAAAGGAGGAGGTCCTCAATTGGAATAATAATAATAATAAACACTTTATTGACATAAAAAGACAAGTACAAAAATATATGATAACCCTGTCTCCTGTGCTAGTATACACTGTATTACAGGACACAGGAAATGACAGGGAATGTTTTATTTTAATGTATGTTTCGGAATAACTCCGTCATATTTAGACAGTTTTTCAATTCTTTTTTGTACGAAATTGATTTATTCCGAAATGGTCATATATCAATTTCGTAAAGAGCTGATGTTAAGTTTTAGAGTCAGAAACCGAAACTCCTTAATAAGTGCCAACAAATCAACCGTGATTGAAGTTGGTTAGATGTTTTTTTAGTAAAAATAGTTTTATTTATAACTGCAGCTGACCCGCGCAACTTCGTCTGCGTATTTTTGCTACATTTTTCAACAAGCGGGCACACTGCAAGAAATAAATTGTTTATTTTCTACTAATAACGCAAACAGCTGATTAGAAAATGTCATAGATGTCCTCAAAGAATGTTGGTTCTAGGTAATGGCGATTTCCTCACACAACGTTTCTTTCACCAATTTTAGGCAGATGCAGTTTCTTACAACTTATTTTAATAAGCAAAGTAGCTAGTAAACAAGGCATCAGGAAGTCGTGATTAAAGAACATAAGAGAGTTGACTGGAATTTCTTTCCGACTCAGTAGGGAATGGAAAAGTGTGCAGAGTTGACATCCAACAAAGAAGAAATTTTTTGAAGTAGTGTGGTAAACAAATCAGATCCCTAAATATTGACACCAAATTACAGTATACGTACTTCCGTCGTGAGCATGTTTCTAATACACAAGATTATTTCATATTGCGATAGTTAGGTATATAAAAAAAAACCTTAAGAATGGAACTCGCAACCTTTCAACATTAAGGCCGATGACTTAACCTTTACTTTACTTGCAACCGATCACTCCAAATTATCCGAACATGTATCACAATCATGGTCACTCCAAGTTTCAATGTTCGTTCCTTTTAGGGAATAAATGAATGCGCGGAGTTGATACAAGTCTCGTAAGTGCACCGCTGTGACATTTTAGTGCACTCCTGCGCATCGACATGCAGTTAATTTGTAAAGTTAGAGGAGACGAAAATATTGATACTTGGTGGTGAAGCTATATATAATAATAATAATAAACTTTTATTTCAGACTATGCATTTAATCCATACTTGTGTTAGTTACAATTACTTACAACGCTATGTTAGTATTATCAATTATTTACATATTATTGACATTATAATTCAAAATTTACATCAAAAAATAAAAAAATAATAAAAAATCAACATTAAAATTAAATAAAAATTAAAACTAAATTAAAATCAAAATAAAATCAAAATTGAAATCAAAAATTAAAATCAAAATTAAAAGTAAATGAAAATCAAAATTAAAATCAATAATTAAAATTAAAAATCACAATAAAATCAAAATCAAAATAAAAAATAATTACTAGTTAATAAGTTCATGTTTCGTCCTGCTGCACTGTCCTCGCCGCTATGCATGCGGATCCAGTGCACCAGGAAGGGACAGCCAGGTCTATCTCTAATCACCTTTAGGATGCCTTTAGCTTCAAAGCTGTCTGTGTTCGCCTCCGCGAACATGCCCAATATAAGTAGTTTAATATTTGCAATTATTGAAACTGACATGGCATAAATATATCCTGAATATTATATTCAAGTTGGAACAAAATAGATATCGAAAGTTATAAAAAAAATAGACACCACCTTATCTATTAAAAAAAAAAGATAATAATGTGGGATTTTGGTCCCATATTACTAGCAATCCTATTAACCTTGGCTTGTTTTAGGAGTGGGTTCACGTCTGTAGTATAATGGGTAGGATTCCGCGACCTAACGATTGCGAGACCGATGCCTTAGCCATTAGGCCACCTTCGCTTTATAACATACAAGAAGCGACATGTAGCTGTCTGTACGTTTGCATGGGGCCTTTATGAGGGCATTTTCTTAAGTCAAACCTCGCAAACCATTTTTTAAACTAATTAAAGTTGAATTTATTTGAACGTGCTAGACCTATTTTGATGTAACTTGTACCTACTTGAATTTCAAGGTAGGCTTGTAGAACAAGATTTTTTATTACGACACGCGGGCTGCACCACAGAGAACAACGACCTAGTATCATAAATTTCCACAAACACGAACAAATACGGTGATCTATCTTCTACAAAATCAATATATAAACCAAAACTTGTAGCCATAAATCGGTCTTCGAACTAAATATACTTAAATTAATTAATGATATAATCGGATAAACCAACCATTATGGGGTAACAACACCGGCTTGTCATTTACAAAAGATGTATCGATTCTTGTAATCGATTGGTAATTGAATTAACATAATCGCACAACACTAGAGACACCTGCCGCTAATATATTTTATAAGTATAGATTATGTACACAATAGATGAATTGTGATGGAGTATTCTGCCTACATTGTGAAAAAGTAGGAGTACCGAGTATCTAGATGATTGGATTTTTTACCCGACTGCGCAAGAAGGAAGGTTATGTTTTTTGAGTGTAAGTATGTATATTTCTTTGGCACGCCCTAGAGTCTTAACGGCCAATTTTAGCTTGAGTGGAGTCGTTAGATTTGTCTTAATTATGAGAGTGTAACAAAAAAAAAACTCATATAATTATGTTTAAAAAAAACCTCAAAACCTATCGAGTGGGGTATCAAATTAAAGGATTTTGAAAGCTGATAATGATGAATTCCTGTTGAACTTAAAAATTGAAATGTGAATTTTATCGTGTTTCCGTCAGACGGGTTTTATGATATACTCGTATATTTTTTCATCTATGCAAACTTAAAATGAAAGTATTTGTATTTTGTTAGGTTAGTCAGTTTAATTTAATCTAATCGATTAGCGTCTCATTCTTACATTATTATTTACGATTTTAAAAATAATAAATCCTATTATTTTTTGAAACAACACAACATGACTCCGCGTTAACATTTGCCCCCAGAACAGAAACAATGAATAGGTAGATATAGTCGATGTAGCTAAGATTTTTATTATTAAAATCCAAAACAAAACAATAAATAAATCATTTTTTTTTTCATACAGAAAAAAGGCACATTTATCGTTATCACACAACACTACGTGCAGATTACGGGCGATTAACGCGTGGTTTAAAATTTCATTCTTATGAAGCGTTTTCCATGCATAACTCCTAGAACAATATGGAAGAAGTGATCGCTTGCTAACGAACGTTAAACGGTCATCTTCCGAATGAAAACCAGACGTGTGCCACGTCTACATAACCCATCGATTCTACCCCTTTCAACCTGTTATCAGCGATCGCCCGGTCGTTTAGACCAGTCGTACAATAAATCTTTATACCTCTCCAATCGGTCACATTGACATACCAACACTAATATCTATTTATTATTAGTCTAATTAAAATTCTAGTATAATTGCTCAGGAAGTATCGAATTTCTGATTTACGTCTTATGCTTATAGATCATAGGGTTGAAAGTGGCGTGAATTCAGGGAATTTAATACTTGAGACTTTATTGGAACTGATTACAAAACTGATTTGTTAAAAAATAACAACTTCCGTAGTATCTTAAAAATAGATGAAGTAATTTTTATAGGCATTTCTTGTCAATTACTTTATAAATATGTACAATAATTGCATTTTTGAAAGATAGAAAATTTTGAAGTCCAGACCCAGGAATCGAACCCGAGACTTCCGTAGCCAAACAGGGGTCAGAAGCAAACCACCTATCTGGACTATGTTACTAGACCTCAATTTTTTCTACCCCTTGATGCTCGCGAGTTGGGCCCTCGCATGCGCCATCTAGTCGGTAGTTAAAGAACTATCACGGCTTTTGTTATTGTTTCGTTACAGAGAGCATTTTACAAAAATATGAGTTCAAAAATGCAATTATTGTATCTTAAAAATAGTTGTACATAGGTACAAATCTGCAGTATCTACCTAGGAACTGCCTTTGTGGCGCGGCTGTTGTGTGTTGGACTGCTGCGCAAGAGTTTGGGTTCGATTCCCACATGGAACACCACTTTGTATGATTCAAATTGTTGTTTAAGCCCACGCGGGAGATGTCTTTAAAAACACAGTGACACGAACTGCACTCTCGCGGTGTAACGTTCGAGAATAGAACCTGCAAATATTTAGTTCGCAATCGTTAATATTGTACTATTAGTTCGACTGGTGTTTAGTGACCCTGTTTGCCAAGCCAGAGGTCGTAGGTTCGACTCTCATACCTACAAGATAAATCTTTGTATGATGAGCACGATTGTTTAGTTTTGTATGGCTGTATTTTGTCTCAACAACACTCAAAGAACTCCAATATTACAATTCCTTGGACACAGCACTACGGGACAACAACATAGAGCGCCTTGTCGTACAAGGGAAGGTTGAAGGTACGAGGACACGCGGGAAGGCGCCTATGCGATGGACTGACCAGGGGCCGTACCATGAACTCTTATAGCCGGGCAGTTGTGATTGCGTACCATAATCCTGCTAAAAAGCAGACGATTTAGTGATGTCGGCACCAAACCGGCGAACGACCTATTATTCATAATCATTGTCATATTTATTTGTTATCACAGGTAGTACAATAAAGTTGTTGCAAATAGTAAAGTACCTATCACTATGTTTCATCTTACAGGTATACAAAATTTTTAATTATTACAGCGTGCTTCATAAAACATAATTGATCAGACGTTGATAAGCAAAATAATAATTTAAATCATATAATAATAATAATAATACCATATGCAAAGGCAGTAATACTCGACACGGCACGCATCATGAGGAGGTTCCTCTCCCTGGAGCCGTAACCACCGGTAGCTTGGTCCCTGTACCCGATGCCGGTGGGACACAATTTTTTATATTTTAAAATTTATATGTTAATTATTGTTATGTGCTTAAAAATGTAAAAAATAAATAATGGGAATTATAATACCAAATTTATTAAAAATATTGAATAAATAGCTATAATCATTGCCATAAATTGGTAAAAAATAAGAATATATATATGTATATATATAATATTGTCTATTTGCCAATTCTTTGCGATTGACAACAGTTCAGACTGACATGCGTCAGGTTCAAACAAGAAGTTGAGCTGCCTTGCACTTGACAAATAATTTAGATGTTCATGGTACGGTCCCAGGTTAAATCTGCAGTGGGCGGCTCCAAGCATATGTGCATGCGCATCGCAGCCGACAGGGAAGGATAGCGTCGCATCCATTTTTTTTTTAATGGCCGTAAAAAATGCCTTACGCACACCTCCAGCACCCGGGGCAGACGCTGGAGGTAGTGTGGTACCTGCCCCCACTAAAAAATCGGCCGTGTACCTACTCGCCGCCATCACGGATAGGCCTCCAGGACTTGTTATATCTTCGGCGACCCACCCAGCGGCATCGCCCCATCGGGCATTCCTGCTCCTGCGGCGTCCTGGGTACACACAGAAATCCGCCATCGCGAAAGGCCGCGAGCGTGGGAAACTTCCCCGTCCATCACGCTCACAGCCCCACCAAGCGACGTCACGCGCGACTGCGCCTCGACGTCGCTCGGTTCGCCGGCGCGGCGACGGAGTAGACTAGCCGCGCCGCCACCCCCCACGAGATGAATTTCCCGCAGGAGGGTACGACCGCGTCCTGGACCCCCTACCGCGCAACGCATCCGGTACCCCTATCACTGACGACAGGGGCGAGGAAAAACACAGTGACACGAACTGCACTCTCGCGGTGTAACGTTCGAGAATAGAACCTGCAAATATTTAGTTCGCAATCGTTAATATTGTACTATTAGTTCGACTGGTGTTTAGTGACCCTGTTTGCCAAGCCAGAGGTCGTAGGTTCGACTCTCATACCTACAAGATAAATCTTTGTATGATGAGCACGATTGTTTAGTTTTGTATGGCTGTATTTTGTCTCAACAACACTCAAAGAACTCCAATATTACAATTCCTTGGACACAGCACTACGGGACAACAACATAGAGCGCCTTGTCGTACAAGGGAAGGTTGAAGGTACGAGGACACGCGGGAAGGCGCCTATGCGATGGACTGACCAGGGGCCGTACCATGAACTCTTATAGCCGGGCAGTTGTGATTGCGTACCATAATCCTGCTAAAAAGCAGACGATTTAGTGATGTCGGCACCAAACCGGCGAACGACCTATTATTCATAATCATTGTCATATTTATTTGTTATCACAGGTAGTACAATAAAGTTGTTGCAAATAGTAAAGTACCTATCACTATGTTTCATCTTACAGGTATACAAAATTTTTAATTATTACAGCGTGCTTCATAAAACATAATTGATCAGACGTTGATAAGCAAAATAATAATTTAAATCATATAATAATAATAATAATACCATATGCAAAGGCAGTAATACTCGACACGGCACGCATCATGAGGAGGTTCCTCTCCCTGGAGCCGTAACCACCGGTAGCTTGGTCCCTGTACCCGATGCCGGTGGGACACAATTTTTTATATTTTAAAATTTATATGTTAATTATTGTTATGTGCTTAAAAATGTAAAAAATAAATAATGGGAATTATAATACCAAATTTATTAAAAATATTGAATAAATAGCTATAATCATTGCCATAAATTGGTAAAAAATAAGAATATATATATGTATATATATAATATTGTCTATTTGCCAATTCTTTGCGATTGACAACAGTTCAGACTGACATGCGTCAGGTTCAAACAAGAAGTTGAGCTGCCTTGCACTTGACAAATAATTTAGATGTTCATGGTACGGTCCCAGGTTAAATCTGCAGTGGGCGGCTCCAAGCATATGTGCATGCGCATCGCAGCCGACAGGGAAGGATAGCGTCGCATCCATTTTTTTTTTAATGGCCGTAAAAAATGCCTTACGCACACCTCCAGCACCCGGGGCAGACGCTGGAGGTAGTGTGGTACCTGCCCCCACTAAAAAATCGGCCGTGTACCTACTCGCCGCCATCACGGATAGGCCTCCAGGACTTGTTATATCTTCGGCGACCCACCCAGCGGCATCGCCCCATCGGGCATTCCTGCTCCTGCGGCGTCCTGGGTACACACAGAAATCCGCCATCGCGAAAGGCCGCGAGCGTGGGAAACTTCCCCGTCCATCACGCTCACAGCCCCACCAAGCGACGTCACGCGCGACTGCGCCTCGACGTCGCTCGGTTCGCCGGCGCGGCGACGGAGTAGACTAGCCGCGCCGCCACCCCCCACGAGATGAATTTCCCGCAGGAGGGTACGACCGCGTCCTGGACCCCCTACCGCGCAACGCATCCGGTACCCCTATCACTGACGACAGGGGCGAGGAGCGAGCATGGCTAAGGAGTCCGTTAGGTGGAGGGTGTAGAGGCATGGGAAGGCGCCTCGTCCCCTCCCTCCTCCATCCGCACCGGAGCCTGGGTGCGAGGAGCTCGGCCAGTCCCCGCAGGCGGCCTTGCGGCCTTGGGAGGCTTACAACCTGCCCTCCCCATCATGTGGTTGGCGGGCAGTTTGCCCGCCGCACACACGAGGCAGTGGGGAGCGGCAGAACACGCCGCTGCCGCATGCCCCGGTTGACCGCAACGGAAACAAAGTCCGCTGCAGTCAAAACTACTGGTGCATTGATGGCGTTGCATCCTGAAGCAAGGATAAAAGTTGCCCGAAATCTGAGCACGGCCACTCTGCCAAGAGTGAATCGCCGAAGTATAATATATTAAATGAAAAGGTGTCTTGTAGTAGCCGCTACTTAGTTTGTAAATGTTTATTCATATGTTGATCAGTTGTCTAGTTGCCATAGTACAGGATCTGATTAGTCTGGGATCAGATAGCGTTGTGTGGATTGTCCCAAGATATTTATTAGTTAGTATGTTTATGCAACATTTGACAGAGGAGGACAGTGGCATATCAATAGAGGCTAATGATGATGGTCAATCAATAACTGTGTTTAGGTTGAAAGGCACTGTAGCAAGTGTTTTACTGGGCAAATGAGACTAAAGAACTAATGTCTTATGAGGAGCGCGAGTGCAGTGTAGTGTCATTCAGATCTTTGCCAAACAAGAATTTGGGTGGCACTGATACTGTTATGAGCTAGCGTGACGCTTACCATCAGGCGCATGACTTGCTCGTCTCTTTATTTCGTTAAGGCAACGAAAAGTAGCCAATGACCAATGACCTTCCTCCAGTTTCAAGCTCATTGTCACTCATCTATAGATCAGACAGTACCAGCGTTGCCTGAGTCATAGTTGTCATAGTCCGCTCTCAATTCTTATCTTCAGTAGAGTATAAACACAGAACATCGAGGATACAGAAAGTAAGCTTCGTACGTACCTCGATCGAGCAGCGCACTCATTACTGATCTCTATAGTACGTTGTTAGATGGACTGGCTACCCCGTATAAAGTGACAGCAATTTCAAATATCGAATCGAATGTCCACCTACCGTCTATCAAACCGTCCTGTGAACAATTTTGACAAATATGATAAATGGCCGTTGTAGTTATCCTTTTTACACAAGAGTAGAATACCATTCGATTTTGTCAAATTACCCGCAAATGTCAAAAGCAAATAGATGATGATATGAAATATGAAGATGTCTTGTTGTTGTCCAGCGTAGGTACTAGTACTATAGAACTCATTAATAATAATATCTTGGGACAACTCACACAACGTCATCTGATTCCAAACTAAGCAGAGCATGTACTATGGTAACAAGACAACTGATAAATATACTTATATATTTCTAAATACATGTATATTAAAGATAAATTATACCCAGACACAGAATAAACCATAGCACACATATATATATCGTTTCCTGACACGGAATTTCGAAACACCTTCGGTATAGAATGTTCCGAGATTCCATCTCCACCAACTCCCCGTGTCCCCATGGCATGCCCAAGGGTGTTCTAAAGGGGTACCATAGGTCCAGAATGATTTGAGCCTTGATAAGCTTTTTTTTAAAGAACACCTGCAAAATCCCCGTACCCGTAAATGAGGGTGAGTTACAAACATAACACAAACACACAAATAAAGTACCCAGACTTGGAACAAGCTGTGGATCACACAAAGTGGTGTCGAAAATCGAACCCACGATCTCTTACGCAACAGCCTGTACACACTGTCACTGCGCTACTGAGGCTGTCGAGACTTACCTTCTGTACTCTCATTGTTTTGTAGTTTAAACTAAAAAACAAACATTTATCGACTAAGTACAAAACATAAAGGTACACCCACTTAATTCAACATAAAAAACCCGATATAAAGGATCGGCCATAAGTTATTGAATATATTTTTTACGCATATTAATCAATGGCCGATAGTCCGTACAATTGATTCAATTATTATTTAAAATGTTCTGTACAATAAGTGAATGGATGTTACCTTATTTGTTACTTGCCTTTTAGTTATTCTATGTTAATGTTGTGGGGGAATAGTATGGAGAAGGACTTTATTTTATTAAATACTCTTCCAGTTTCGCGTGGACTTTTGTCCATTATAATCTATGGGTACTGTGTTTTTTGTTAAATTGACTGCGTTGATGGTACATGGCCACAGGATATCACTGTTCGTGATCCACAAATTGTTTTTCTAAGTCTGGGTGTACTTTGTATGTTTGTAGTCCTCAGCGTCACTGCGCCTTATACCTTAGTTCAGGAGTTGTCTTTAAAAAAAGTTTAGAATTTCGGAATTGAGACAGATTTGATTTGGGAAGAGGACTTAGGAATATGTCTATTTTTATCTAGGAGAATGTGTGTTATAGCAGCAATTTATTCCTTACTAGCTTTCCGCCGCGGCTCCGCCCGCGTGGATGTCGATTATCGTGATAAAAACTATCCTATGTCCTTCCCCGGGACTCAAACTATCTCCATACCAAATTTCATCCAAATCGGTGTATAGATGTATAGATGTTTGAGTGTGAAAGCTGAAATGCAGTGCAAGCAAAGATGAAATTTTGTATGGAGATAGTTTGAGTCCCGAGGAAGGACATAGGATAGTTTTTATCGCGATAACCGACATCCATGCGGGCGGAGCCGCGGGCAAAAGCTAGTATATTATAAATATGAAAGTAACTCTGTCTGTCTTTCTGTTACGCTTTCACACTCAAACAGAGAGATTGTTTGAGTCCCTGGGAACGACATAGGATAAATTTTTATCGCGATAACCGACTTCCACGCGGGCGGAGCCGCTGGCGAAAACTAGTTTTATATAAATTAGAAAAAATACGAGTGTCATGCATGAATTTTATTTGTATAATTACTCTAATTGATGTACAAGCCCTGTGTCGTGGGGACTTTACAAACATACAAGTCACGGACACAAAGTACACCCGGACTCGGAACAACAATTAGTGGATCACACAAAGTGGTGTCCTGTGTGGGAATATAACCCACTACCTCTTGCGTAGCAATCGGACACACTCCCACCGAGCCACGGAGCAGTCTAAGTTATATATAAGTTATGTATGTCATTATACCGTTGGTGTGCTAAATAAATAAATACGTAGGTATGTCTTTGTACATTGCGAGAATGTTGGCATATATTGGACATGCCAATTTCCTCACATTTTTTTTTTATAATCGATTTCAATTTGTACTTAATGATGATTTCTTATGGGGTTTTACAATATATTAATTTTCTCATGTTTGTTCCCAATCATTTTAAAAAGCGGCAAATAAAAACAATCACTGTATAATCCATATAATCCCTCGCAATCGGTCTCCAGCGCGGGCGGGCCGATCTAGCCGATCGCTCGCCGTGGGTCGCTACTGTGGGCGTCCACCCTTACAATGCACAGTGTGCAAGCACCTTAAATCATCCTGTACCACTCTTATGAATGTAAACTCGTGGAAGATTTTGTTTCTATTAATTTTTGTAGTGTTTATGTTGAACGTGCCACATTTGTTGTTATAAACTACGATTTCGTTGAAAGAATGGAAATTGTAAAAGAGACAAAATTAAATAAAAACTGAATTTCAGAAAAACCACTAGAATGTTGAAAAACCGTATGATTTAGAGATTAGTACAAGTAGGCACTTTAAAATTGATTCATTACGCTCTAGAGATCCATCTCGACTTCTTACTGTTTTTTTTTTTGAAGTAAAGACGACTCCCTCAGTAGGGTTGCTGGTACAATATCGGTAAGTATATGTTTTCATTATGATTTTCACTTAGAAAACAAGCTTATACGTTATTTCTCTTTTGATTTTGGAAACTGCTCAAATGTTTTTGACCTAATTTCAGACCAGATTTTTGCCGTCTTAGTTGGCAATTGACACGACCAAGGCAAATGAGACCTATGAACTAATGTCTCAACTGGGTCCTTAATCGCATGCGCGGTCTGTCGCATGCGCGGTGCGCTCAAAGAAGTCCACCGCTCATGCTTGTTGATGCATTTCTAAGCGCATCCCTCTATTTACCATTACGACAAGATTTAGACAGTTCGCGCGGGCTTGCCACGAAAACGAAAAAAAAAATAGTAAATAAGGACACAGAAGTGCGCATAGCGGTGACATTCAGATCTTTATTAAAATATATATATTACGGGTCTTAATCGCGTGAATAATTTAAGGTAAAATACCTTGTTTATTGCCCGACGTTTCGACCGTATTGTACGGCCGTTGCAATACGGTCGAAACGTCGGGCAATAAACAAGGTATTTTACCTTAAATTATTCACGCGATTAAGACCCGTAATATATATATTTTAATAATGTGTACAAATCGCGAAAGTTTATCAACATTTATTCAGATCTTTGTCAAACAAGGATTTGGGTGGCACTGACACTGTTATGGGCTAGCTTGACGTGCGACCATCAGGTGAATGACTTGCTCGTCTCTTTATTTCGTAGTATAAAAACACTTTCTATTCTGAAACCTTGTTGAATTACCTATATAAACTATGCAAGTACCTGAAAAATTTGCGTATTGTGAATCCTGTTAGCATATTTGCTTATGTTATCCATACTAATATTATAAATGTGAAAGTAACTCTGTCTGTCTGTCTGTCTGTCTGTCTGTCTGTTACGCTTTCACGCTCAAACCGCTGAACCGATTTAGATGAAATTTGGTATGGAGATAGTTTGAGTCCCGGGGAAGGACATAGGATAGTTTTTATCGCGATAACCGACTACCACGCGGGCGGAGCTGCGGGCGAAAGCTAGTATTATTATACATTCTAAACCTTATTCAGTTAATATCAATAAACAACCATACACCGATAAACTATCCATAGACAAGCAACCATGTTCAAACAAGTTCAAAATACCAGTTTAATATTAATGCGCGGACGCAGGTTGACTAATAACCACGTCACATATAATTAACAATGGTGATTATAAAACATTTATATGTGGTGATAGCTTTGATTTAGAAGATTGTATGAACGCTTAATGATTTACTAAATAGTTAGGTTATAAGTTAGAATAGTATTAGTAATTTTAGTTATTGTAATAGATATTTATTGCCTATTATTTTATTTATAGAAGTATGTAGATGTCGATCGGAAGTCTCAAACTCGATTCCTGGTTCGAAACTGGTGCATTTCTTGCGTTTGTAATATAATAATAATATCTTGGGACAACTCACACAAGACTATCTGATTCCAAACTAAGCAGAGCTTGTACTATGGAAACCAGACAACTGATAAACATACTTATATATTTCTAAATACATACTTATTATAGATAAATAACAGACACAGAATAAACCTTCGTGCTCATTACATTAAGTTTCACAGAGGCAGTCATGTCTTAGTGGCGCAGTGAGATCGCGTGCGACTGCTATGCAAGAGGTTGTGGGTTCGATTCCCACACGAAATATCACTTTAAGTCATTGTATGATTGACGAACACTTTAATGGAGCACTATTTTGTGTAAAATTAAACAGATAACTTTAGCTGTAAAAATATGACTGTTTAGCTGTATATTTGTCTGCACCATCGTAGCGCCCAAACGGATGGATAGATTTCGATGTAATTCTTTTATTACGAAACTAGTTTCATCAAGATGTCTCTGTGGCGCCGTGGGGGTGTATCCGATTGCTACGCAAGAGGTCGTGGGTTCGATCCCTACCCAGGATAAAACTTTGTGTGATGAGCACGATAGTTTATTCTGTGTCTGGGTTTTATTTATCTATAATATGTATGTATTTAGAAATATATAAGTATGTTTATCACTTGTCTGGTTTCCATAGTACAAGCACTGATTAGACTGTGAGTTGCCTCGAGATATTTTAGTAGCTTTGTTTGATGAAAATCCATTCGGTTGTTTTGAATATAATCAAGTTTATGTCTCATGTATCGAGGGTTTTTTTTAATTATTTAACAAATCTATTTTTCACATAATTTCTCATGCATTCGTACATACAATTTACAACTCTATGTGAATTGGTTACGCGTGGTATTCACTTATCATCAGCAAAATGCACAAGCAATTCGTTTAGTCCGCGCTGTCCCTCAGACATTTTAGTTTTATTGGAGGGAACCGAACCCGTACTCAGTAATTGATTGTTTTTAATGTCATATTTTATAGGTCAAACAGCTCAACGTAATTATTGTAAGTACCTAGTTAAAGGTTGTACCATATTACAGGCGTATCCGGGAAGCGAGACATTGGCAATACTTTTATATATTTTTTGTGTCCTGTGACTAATTAAAGGTTTAATTACAATTAGCGAACTGCTGCTCAATGTCGAACCAGTGACTGATTTAAATAGGCTTGTGAAATTTTAGACAGGACTGAAAATATTGCGTAAAAAGTTTACAAAATTAAAGTAAAAAACCCTCAAAAATGGTTGTCTGTAAAGTCGGTTTACGGACAATAATTTAACGCATATAAAAAGAATAGAAGATAATAAAAACGTCATAAGAAAACATTGATGACATTGCAATAAACAACTGTGCCTGTGACAGCTTTAGTTCCAATTGTATCGCATGTCGCTGCAATCACCTTTCGCTGATATCAGCAGGCGGAACGTGAGTGGAACGTGACACTTTTTCTGGAGTGCAACCGATCATCGATTCATAACACGTTATTACGTCAAAAATACAGGACATAATTAGTAGATAATTTTTTTTTAAACATCTGCGATTAGTCGATAGACTATAATCAGATTTTTTCAGTGTCATCTGACTGAGATACAACACCTGATTAAAAATTTAAACTTGTTGAGATTATCTAGATTATCTTGCAAGATTTTTTTAAAACATAACTCCCACACTATGGGATAAACCTCGTGTCACAGGGGACTATCCAAATATATAGTTAACGGACACATAGTAGGTACACCCAGACTTGGAAAAATGGGGTATAGTCAAGATATAAACAAATTAAAAATAGAAGGGTATGTATTAAATGAAGGGTATGAAATAAATATGATTGAAAGAATTTTTATCCTGTTGTTATACGACGTAGGCAACAACAGGCAACAGATTTTACTCCATATACCTTTACTCTACTTTAGTAATGTAGGACTTAAACCCACATTGCTAGTTATCTTTAAAAAAAATACCACAAGGATTAAAAATGATGAATGGCTTTAAGGTATTTGCTAATATATTGTCAGAGATACTACCATATCATCAGTCACATCTATCTATTACAAGAGTGATACAAGCAAAACAATTAGCGATTGAATGATAGATATTACAAGTCGCGTGCTTGGCCGGATTAATTAAATGGCGGGTAATGTTAAACATGCGCGTGCGATCACCTGCTCGATGCGCTTGCGACACTAAACCGGACGATAGAAGTAATGTAGATGCGCCTTTAATTGATTGAATTCATTTTTTAATACAAAAAAAATCGTATTGTAATTTTGTCCAGAAAGTCTATTAAATTTTAATTCAATCTCTTTTACCACTTGGTCTTGACAGAAGGTGGCCACTGACGACACGTCCATTTGGAAGTCTTCCGAATGGATGCATTCCGAATACATATACGCAAAATTATGGCACCATTGTCTGTACTTCCATTTGAACATCTTCCATTTGAACGTCTTACATTTGGACGTCTTCCATTTGGACATACACAAAAAGATTATACAAAAGACTGCTGTCAACACTATAAATTTGTTTCAAAAGTTAGTAGTAAGTACTAGTAGAAAGTATTTTGCGAGACCGTCTTTCTCTTTCGTCTTATCTTACTAAAAAACCATAGACGCAATTACTATAAGCTTTTTGATTTGCCCACACAAACAAGTTTGGAATTTCAAAACCGAACGACGTCCATTCAAATGAACCGTTTAGATGATCGTGATGGTCCGTTTTTGACATTCACGATAAGTTTTTGACAAACGTCCACACTATTTGCATTGATAGATGCATTGTTAGAAGGGCACTTTAGACTTAAGGTAAAGTATCCTTATTTAAATGCATTTTCGTTTATAACCAAATAATTATTATCGATGCTTCCTAAATAGAGCTAAGGAGCCCTCCACTCCACACAAATGCTCCTGAAATTCTACTTCATATCAATATTACATAACAATCTATAATACTCTGAGGATAATATAATTATGATTGTGATGGTGGTGCGTAAATACGTATAAGTAAGTAGGTACCTTAAATTATATAAATACCTTTATTGTTCATTAGTTAAGTATATGAGCTGATCGCCGTTTTATAGTAAACCAAATAAAATAAAATTTATTGTGATTTTGTAATCATATCTACAAGTTTCTCAACATTTAATAAACGTAATATCCCAATAGGATATGGTTAAATGGAATCAAAATCTGCTATAGTCAACGCTATGGCGGCGTAATTACATCCTTTGATTTTAATTACGGTTTTATTTATAACGAATTATTATATTTATTATTATTTTTAAATTATCGTGCTACTTATCACGGTAATTAATCTAGGGTTCAGTTTTACTACTGTTATAAAAAGGATCGTTAGACAGTCACACACGCAACACATACACACACGTATTTTGAAACTGTATATATATTGGCTATCTATTGGCTATTTATTGGCTATTTATTTGTGCCAATCATTTAATAATGACGGTATTTACTGAAGCAAACAGGTCTCCAAACACAAGCACTCTGTAGCTTAAATGGAAGTTCCTGTAGAAACCTAGGTACATGTTAAAATTTGTTGATGAAATAAACATTTTTATTTAATTTTTTTTACTTAAATTCAACTAGAACAAGTACAAGGATAGCCTGTTGATCCACCACCGATATAGTGCTTAGTCTTAGGCAAAAAAATACACATATAAGAAAAATTAAAAGACGCAGTACCTACACTATCACTCAGAACATACACAATTTGAAACGGGAGTAATCGCGTTATTCCCGTGTTTATTTCGTTATTCTTCTTTCTTCTTCTTTCTTTCTTCTTTCTTTCTTTCTTTCTTTCTTTCTTCTTTTCTTTCTTCTTTCTTTATTCCCGTGTCGAATTATTTATTTAAGTATTTACCGTAAGCTTGATCTTCCTTATTCATTACAATTTTTTGGCGGCAAGCCTGCGCGATTTGGCGCATGCGCGGTGCGCTCAAAGATGTCCGCGCGCATGCGCAATGCATTTCTAAGCGCAGCTTTCTCTATACGAATATGTCAAGATTTTGACAATTAAAAGCGCGGGCTTGACACGAAAACGAAATAAAAGATAGTAAATAAGGACCCTGATCGAAATCTATCTAGGTATAACCCGATCGAAGTCTATGACAATGTATAGCTTGTGGCCAAGGTCGATGTAATCCGGTAACGCGTAAATTTCAAAGTTATACTCACACAGAACACATGACTGGCCTGTTGGTCTAGTGGTTAGTGCCTCTGACTGCTAAGCCGCAGGTCGTGGGTGCGATCCCCACCCTGGATAAAACTTTGTCTGATAAGCACGATGATTTAGTCTGTATCTGGGTGTTATTTATTTATAATTTGTATGTATTTAGAAATTTAAAAGTATGTTTATCTGTTGTCTGGTTTCGATTGTACAAAGTTAGTTTGGGATCAGATAGCGTTGTTTAAATTGTAGAAAATAGTTCAAGTCAGTGGTAAGACATTTGATCAAAACCCAGATGATTAGCTCTTCCTTTCCTTCACTCTCATTAAATGATGATTAAGTATCTCTCAGCAGCGATGAATCTTTTTCCTCATAAAACAAGAACCACAAGCAAATATCAAACTTTTCCAATCCAACCGTATCTATAAGTTATAAAGATGTTTCAAACAAAAACAAATTAAACTATTCCTTAAGTGTTGTAAATTCTGGCTGTACTAAAGTGGAGAGCATCAATGATAAAGTAAAGCGAATTCTTTCACGACTTATCCCTTTGAATATAAAAAGGTTTTACAGGGAAACTTTTAATCAGGCACATCTGGAGTACTATTTGTTCACGAATTCGATGGAAATTTGCTACGATCGCTACAGCTTTCGACTTAAGACCATCAGATTTTCTTACGTTTTTCTTTAAAAACAATAAAAAAATTATAGAAAAAAATAGAATCTAGGAAATTTTACAAAATTCAGCATCTGTTTTTAACAATCTATAATCTATAGGTACTAAATATTATAAAAAGGAAAGATTTGTATTTTTGTATGTATCGAATAAACTTAAAAAGGACTTAAACGATTTCAAAAATTCTTTCACCATTAGAAAGCTAGAATAACTAGTTTTTTTTTTCTTTTTAAAGGACGACTACCGCAGTAGGGTACATGTGTCGCGGGGGACTTTACAAACATACAAGTCACGGACACAAAGTACATCCAGACTCAGAACAACAATTTGTGAATCACACAAAGTGGTCTTCCGTGTGGGAATTCAACCCACGACCTCTTGCGCAGCAGTCGGACACACTCCCACCGCGCCACAGAGGCAGTCAGTCAATAACGGCGAATAACTATATTTTATTGTCAAAAAAATTATAGATCCCTACGAAAATTACAATAATCTAACTCAAGGTATAAAAACTACGATATGGCACCCGTGCGAAGTTGGGGCAGGGAGCTAGTTTTCTATAAAAGACTTCTGTAAGTGATAGAAAAAAACAAAACTATTCAAAGTTCTAATAGAAAAATAATCATTTAAGTACATAGGTAGATGTACTTTCAATTTTTAACCCCACCTTACATGAGCATATTTTAAGTTAAACGGGAATAACAAAATATTGGTGTCATTTACGTAGAATATGTACCAGAGTAAAAAATTGGTCAAAATTTGCCAGAAATCGAAGTTGAAGCATCAGTACGACACTTGACTTTTTCCAAAATTTGTAATGGTCAAATTCACAAAGTGATAACATTTCGAGATATTAAGGTCCGTGGTTGAGGCACGGGGACATTGGGCTTAAAAATGAAAGCATAAATCACGATCTTTGGCCCTAATTAATTCCTCGAGGCTTCGTTAGGGGAGTGTGCTATGGGGTTGAATTATTTGAAAAAGTTTCACCTCTTTGTACTCTTTCATTATCTTTTGGTAGTCACCTGCGTTCAAGCTTTATGGCTTGAGTTATTAGTGTATTTGTTGTTTTTGTTAAAATGTATTGTTTTCCTGGTTTGATTTTTTAGAGTTATGTCACAAAATTTCAAAAGTACAGAATGCGCACCCCCGCGTTTACAATTGCACAAACAGGCATTGCTCACGGATACAGAATCTTGGAACGCCTTCTGAGCAAAGTGGTCCGTAATTCCTGAATTATGTGTCTGGCACTGACCTCTATAGTACTAGCACGCTAGACAGAAAACAAGACTTCAATTTGACATTTGGAGACGGTAATTTGACAAAATGAAATAGAAATCTAAAACGGCCTTTTGTCGTATGTGCCAAAAAGTTCTCAGGATGGTCATTCGATTCGAAATTTGAAATTATTGTCACTTTTTACGAGATAGCCAGCAGAGGCGAAGGGTTAGAATTAATTTCCTCGAGGTAGGTAACTCGGTACAAGAGTATATCAGTTTTTAGCATCTGTATCATTAAGTAATGACAATTTAAAGCGAAACCGAAAAGAGCGGTGTTCTAAGGGCTCTTCGCCACTGGTAGCCAGTCCAGTGAAATACGTAGGTACTATAGAGGACTGTGTTATGGGTACGTTACTCGAGCGGTTACATACTGTACCTACTCCTGGTATTTTGTGGTTACACTGTTTTTAAATCACACACATTTTCCGATGTGGAAAATATATGTTTATCTTATTTAAGCTGAAGTGTCTAGCCAGAAAGATTGCTAGATTTTCTCTCTAGACACAAACTATGATAAATTAATTACTCACCTCATCTAAGTATATGTCTGATGAAATACAGTTATTGCCTGTCATAATGATGTCATTAAGCTTTTTGGCAAAATGGAGATCAAGTCAACGACTATATCACCAGTTCCACCACACGTTGGCTCCAACATCGGTCACAACGCCACTCGTCCAACTTGTGGATCTAAAATAACGCTCGTTCCAACGTTAGTGAATATGCTAACTTCTAGATCCATACGTTGGATGAGTGGCGTTGGGTCCGACGTTGGGGTCAACATGTGGAGCTGGCGTTACAGTCGATGACTGGGACAGCCCAAAGTGCATAGTTTGATTCGCAAGGGTGTGATGTACAAGTGACTGTTGTGGGTCTGGGTAAATTAGGTAGGTACTTACCCTAGGGATATCCAAATGGGAGTCGTAGTCATTCGTTGTTGTCGATCCCTGTACTTCATGAGATTTCTCGTGGCGAAGTTGCATCAATGCATGGCAACAGTCAGATGAGATGCAAAGGAAATTTGGACACAAATCATGGTGAAATCATAGTTCATGACGTTTTTGTTTGAGAAAGTCGCTATAATTCTATGATAATTATAAACATGGCAAAATGAGTCTTGGTTAATCTTATGACCGATTCCCACACCACTAAACTTAATAAACATAATTTAGACAAAATTATCATGAAATATAATATATGCGACATTTTTTACGGCCATTACAACCAATTTAGATATGATCTAAGGATAACATTACTAATATTATACTCAAACAGTTAAGAATATATAAAAATTCTCACCAACCAACACTTTTTCTCTTTGATCAATGGCGCCAGTGTAGGCTTTTTATAAGGTCATTTTACCATCAATACAAATGGCTACACTTATTTAATTTCTATCAATCGAATCAGATCATCGCACTCTATAAAAACCTAATCCAAATCTTCGACGAACGATATTATTTGACGACTATGGGAACTCTTGAAATCACGAATCATCCTACTTTTTGTGGCCAAACTTTTAATAGAATCCAACTCTGGATTAACAAAGTTATTTTCGTCATATAAATTTATTTTGTCAATTTAAATTCAACCTTAAACACAGTACCATAAAACCAGTCTCTATTAAAATCAGAATTCTCAACTGCAGATTTAAAATTGTGAAATCACTGTTCTGTACTTGCATCGACATAACTTTAGTGTTCCAAAATCGACTTTATCTTTCTTGAAATTAAGGTTTCTTTTTCTTTCATCTAATGGTGGATGGAGAGAAGTGATAGTGGACAATAGATAAAGAATCGATGATCACAGCTTCGGAATTGATTTCAATCAAGCGGACAGTAGGTGGCAACTGTATTACGGTGACCATTGATGTGAGGGATATCGTTGGTTAAGTTGCTCTACTTGGTCGGTAGAAGTACAACGGTAAGAAATCTATCATCATCATCATCATCATCAGCCTATCGCAGTCCACTGCTGGACATAGGCCTCTCCAATTGCACGCCACTTTGTTCTAGCCGAAGATAGAACAAAGAAATCTATATCTATACTAATATTATAAAGAGAAAAGATTTGATTGTTTGTTTGTATTGAATAGGCTCCGAAACTACTGGACGGATTTCAAAAATTCTTTCATCGTTGTGAAGCTACACTAACCCCGGGTGACATAGGCTACGAGGTAACTACGAGGGTAAAACTGTGAGGCGTCCGCTAGTATGAAATAAATATATGGATGGAATATATGGAAACGTCGGGCAATAAACAAGGTATTTTACCTTATATTATTCACGCGATTAAGACCCATAGTATATATAATTTTATAATATATGGATCTCTATCTTAATCGTGAAGTTAAGTCAGAGGCATGGATTAAAAAACCATTGTAAAATAAGACAATTTAACTGAAATACTAGGACCTTACTTATAAAGCACTTGAAGCATAATGTATATCATAAAAGTGTGTGTTTTATTAATTAAGAATTTTAAATGGTTATTTTTGAAGTATATCTCTACATAAATACCACTTTAAAATTTTAAGATAATTTTCCAATTGCAAACGTCAGACACTTTAGTCTGAAATAAAGTCGTTTGTAGAGCAACGTACCTTTCATTAGCAGTCACTGACAGTCAATCAATAGTCCAATTTAATTAAGAATGGATTTATTTTTTATTGATGATGTTTTACAATAGTTGAAGTTCAATCCCCTTGAACAATGACCAAAAATCAGTTATTTTGGTAGAACCTACATGTTTACTTTCGAAGTAGTCTCGCTCAAGAAAAGTAGATCTATTTAGCTTTTCTAAATCGTCATTGAAGACACTAATTGTCACAAATATTAGGAACGTGGAAAAATTACTCTGCTCATCACCTCATCTTTTTTCAACCGACTTCAAAAAGGAGGAGGTTTTCAATTCGACTGTATTTTTTTTTGTATGTTTGTTCACCAATTACGCAAAGACGGCTGGACCGATTTGAAAAATTCTTTTTGTGTTTGAAAGGGTAGTTGGAAGATAGAAAATACGATTCGATTCGCACTAGACACCACTTTGTGTGATCCACAAATTTTTGTTCCAAATAAGTTTTTAAAGATTTTAACTGCTTTAAAAAAAGGCGGTTCATTTTTATTAATAACAAAAGAATAAGATTTAAAAAAAACTCGCTTTCACAAAAAAGATGGTAACAAGATCCCCTACATAATTATATAATCCCCTACATAATCATGCAGTCGGAGGCATTAATGAATCTCGGTGAACTTAGTAAAGTGCCCAAACTGCTGACCGATGTAACAACTAACTTTTATCACAGCTATTGTCAAGTATTGAAGATTGAAAAAAGAATGGTTGCTAACTAACTTTTTTAGTATTACCGTCATAATCATATTATACTTTTTTGAAATGCTTAAGATGAGCCCTTTAGTTCGATATCCATATTGCAGTATTCAAAAAAATTTTTTTTCACACCTCTTTATTTTGACATTTTACAGCCGCCATGTTTGGTTTTTTTAAACATCTCCTATCTAAGAACACTTGGGCGGTCAAGACAATCTAACGACGTTTTAATTGTATAAATCTGTTCAGTGGTTTGTGAGATATGAGGTAGTAAAGAATATTACATACATACATACATACAAGATATGCGCGAAAAACATAACCCTTCATAACAGTCGGGTAAACGGTTATTAGATACAGGCATTATTCCGACTGCTGACTTTTGTTTTTGACCATAACTGAGACTAGGTAATTATAATTAGCGATCTACGTTTTGTGTATGTACTTATTATGTTTGTATCAGTCCCCCCAGAAAGAAACGCAAAATTTGTCTGCAAGAAGATTACTTAGAGATATTCCTGTTGATAAAACAGTATCGATGTTCCATTGACCTTATTCAAATCCATTGTTTACCGACGATTCTCAACCAGCCCCAAACTTGGCAATCTTGACACGTAACCAGACATCAGCATTGCCATAACTCCATCATTTAAAACTTACGCAAACAACTACATTTGCAATTTTGCACGCGCATCGAGCCCTGACACTTTCCTTCATTTGACACTACAAAATGTACTTACAAATGCGTCGGCATCGCTCCATGCCGACTTAAAGGGCATTTTTTATCTTCAACATCATCTATCCATCCTTCTTTAGTATCATAATCTGTTCGTGTTAGACAGAGATACCGCATCTCGCCAGTAACCCCTTTGATGTCGCCGCCTGCGGTCATTGCATCGGATAAGTTATTTGCTTGCTTCTTTTTTCGTATCGAAAACTAAGAAAAAAAGTCGTAATGATTGTATGTTGGTATTTTCGTTTGGTAGCAATTTTTGGTAATCCAAGATGTCGGTTGGTACATCCTACGATTATATTCTGCAAAGATCTGTCCAGTAACTCCGTCAGCTATTTTACACTTTATTTTTAAACGTGTAAGGTTGGTTTTGGTCCAGCAGCATGGTTAAAATATCTTTGTATTTAAGATTATAAGAGGCTAATTGATTTCGGCAGCAGATCGACTGACTCCAAAATTGGTCGATTCGCGTTTGTTTGTTTGTTTGTTGGTTCCGTTGTTTAATGGATACAAATGATTGAAATTACAAATGCCGTTTTCCAATTATCGGCTTCCGAATAAAAGTTGTTGAAATGTAATTGAGTTGTAATTTTGAAATGAGATTTTGAATGGACGGTGTTTATAAATATTGATTTGAACGTCTTGCTTTTGTGACGAGTTCTGTTTACTTTTGAGGTCATCTAATAGCCCAAGAGGGGAACACCAAAAATGTAAGCACTTTATAAAGGCTGATTTTTTGATGTTACGTCACATTGCTGGATATAGAAATACCCTTTCACCAGTCAGCTGGATTTCTCAGCGTTTAGCGCAGAGGCAGTTATCTAAATATATCGTGAAACTGCTTAAAAAATAGTTTTCTAGCACTGCTTAAAAATTAGGTAGTATATATTAATTCAAAATTAGTTTAAGGTTTCTCAGTCATGCAAAATTTTGTTATCAGTCGCGTCAGACATGCGTTTAAGTTGTATTCATTAATAGTGCTCGATCTGTTATCGAATGCGTGATCAGAAATTTAGTATGAAGCGGTAAAGAATATTATCAGAATCACAAAACATTAGCCAGGCCCGTACGCCTAACCCTAAAGAATCCAGCTGAGTGACATCACATTAGCGGAGTAAAGAAATTGTTTTTATTTACTCCGCCTTTCTTTACTCCGCTAATGTGATGTACTGTCAAATAATCAGCCTTTATAAAATGCTTGTACTTTTTGGCGCTCTCTTCCCGGTCTATAACCTGTTGTAATATTATGAAGAGGAGGGTGGGTATTTTTATAAGTAATAAGTAGGAAATATCACAGATACAAAATTCAAATACTTTCTCCAGTCGCAATCAAACTCACAATATGTTCGTATTTGGCCATTTTCCAAATTCTCACCACTTTATGTAGTTAATTTGTAATTCCACCAAAAGCATACAAACAATACAAAACCGTTAACCTTCTAAAAGTCAAGGTGAAGAAATGAACCACAATATAAAACAAAGGCTCAATACAATCAATCCAAACAAATCTTTGAGACGTCCCCTTGTTGTGATCGAGTCGATGCTGCGAGCTTCGAGGGTCGAGAGTACGGCTGTAGTGTCCTCAGAACAATCTGTCGGAAAATGATGAGAGAAAAACAAACCTTTGTCACAATTCATCGAATTGTTTGTTACATGTCACTTCAACAATACGAATTGCTATTGAAATAATAGAAATGTCCAAAGAAAATATAAAATGAGACGAGTGAGAGTGGCTTTACATTGGAAAACAAAAAGGAGAAAGGTTTTAGTGATGTAGTTTATGGTGCATATGTCACAGGTTTGATTCCTATTATAAATTAATTATATGAAATCTGATAATTTTCATATCAAAGGATGAATGATAAAATAATGGAAGTTAGAAATTTGATCGATTATGAAATAATTAATTGAATGTTTGCTTACATAATGTCTGATTTCATATACAGGATGATTTGCAATATACTAATAACCTCCCGCTTGTGACTTCTTTACAATACCAAATAACATTGTTTTATTAATTTAAAAAACAATAAAATAAAAATATCAGTTTAAATATTTTTCAAAACTGATATTACAAAGTTATTTGGTAAAGAAGCCACGAGCGGGAGATTATTGGTACCTATATATATAAAAATAATGTGTGGCACCCGGGGACTGCCGCGGTAAAGCTATTGCATAGATTTTATTTTCAACTTACTAAATAAAAAAAATAAAGGTTTTTTTTTTTAATTTATATTTTTTAATTTTCATTACACTTCGGAGCGGCTCGTCTCAATCCGTGTGAGCTTTGTACAGTCGTATCATATACGTTAAGCGAACGCTCGGTCGAGCTACATGGTAGGCGGAGTGGGGGGTGTTAGGTTTTATTTTCGTTACGGAATTTCTTGATTCGGTCGCCGCGCTCAAAGCCCGAGCCCGCGATAAAAGCTATGCAATAGCTTAAAAACCTATTCAGCCATTTTGAAGATCATCAGCTCAGAAACTGAATAAAATTTTACATATTAAAAGCATTTTTTAACTACTTAATATCTAATAGTAATACTATTCCTATCAAGATACGTAATATAATTGAGTGCCAATCGGAAAATTCTACAAATCAACTGTTTGAAAATTTTCGAGATCAACAGCAGACTGTAACAACCCTTTCTGGAGGTCTCGAGAGCCCTACAGAACCCTACTGGGTCCTCCGGGTCCTACAGACGTTGTCCTCAGTTCGAGTACTTAGATTGTTTTGTTTCCCCTCACTATCGCCTTCATATTTTGTCCTTTTTAATTAATTATAGTGCAGATTTGAGTTAACGTTTTATAAATTTGAAGTTGCGATTAAAAGGCTTCATGTTAATTGTGTATTGGTTGCAGAATGATAATAGATACAAATATATTCATTATAGCTGACCCACGCTCCTTCGTCTGTATAAATTTTCCCCGTTTTTGCAACATTTTTCATTGATGCTCAGCTCTTATTAGTCGTAGCGTGATGTTTATTAGCCTTTAACCTTCCTCGATAAATGGACTACCCAACACTTTTTTTTTCATTCGGACCAGTAGTTCCTGAGATTATCGCATTTAAACAATCAAACAAACAAACTTCAGCTTTAATATTTTATTATCTTTAATATTTTGGGACAACTGACACAAAGCTATCTGATCCCAAACTAAGCAGAGCTTTTACTATTAAAACCAGACAACCGATAAACATACTTATATATTTCTAAATACAAACATATTTTAGATAAATAACACCCAGACACAGAATAAACCATTGTGCTCATCACACAAAGTTTTATCCTGGGTGGGATTCGAAATTCGGATTGAGCAAGAGGTGGTGGGCCACCTCTTGCTCAGTCGGATACACTCCCACCGCGCCACAGAGGCTTTATAATATTAGTATAGATAATGGTCTCCTAACCGATTTTTAGTTACGGCAGCCATTCTCATTAGAGACTAACCAATTACGTATACAGACATAAGTGCACTCTATTCCCTCACTCACATAGCCCGGTGGGAATCTGACACGAACGTAGGGAGATCAGGCTCAGGACTGAATCAATCGGCTTAACGTGGTCTCCGAGGCATGGAGGGGTGAGACACTTCTTGAAAACGGTCACCCATCTATGAGCCGACAGTGCTAACGTTGTTTAACCTCGTAGATATCTCAATCTGCGTGATTTACGACACTGAGTTTACGTACCCTTTGACATATCACACTAATATTAAAAAAGCGAAAGTTTGTGAGTTTGTGAGTGTGTATGTTTGTTACTTCTTCACGTCTAAATGGCTGGAGCGATTTTAATAAAATTTGTTATGGAGTTAGCTGACATTCTGGATTAACACATTGGCTAATAGACCGCGGGTAACACCGCAGGGCACAGCTAGTTGGTTATAATGTAAATAACACTGCCTCTGTAATAACACTGACTGCTTTGGTGGCGCGGTGGGAGTATTTCCGACTGGTATACAAGAGGTCGTGGGTTCGATTCCCACACGGGACACCACTTTGTGTGATCCACAAATTGTTGTTTCGAGTCTGGGTTTACTTTGTGTCCGTGATTTGTATGATCCACTGAGATACAGCGCTTGTGCCTTACTGCGAGTGTCGTCTTTAAAAAAAAAGGAAGAAAGAACACTCTTCCTAGATATTTTTTTAAATCTATTTTAATCCATTATCAGACTCCTGTTATCGAATGTAATGTCCACTATTCACCTGGCTCCATAATGAAATTCACGGTATATAAATCAATACTAATATTACAAAGAGGAAAGATTTGATTGTTTGTTTGATAGTTTGTTTGTATCGAATAGGCTCCGAAACTACTGGACGGATTTGAAAAAATCTTTTATCGTTGTGAAGCTACATTTTTTATCCCTGTATTCCTATGGGAACGGGAACTACGCGGGTGAAACGGCGAGGCGTCTGCTAGTACCTAATATATTAATCTACTAATGATTTCTTACCTTGTTTGTTTATATAAGCCAAACAAATATTGTAAACATTAGCAACTTGAAAAGTGTGGTCGCGAGTTTTTATGGCCTTGTTCTTTTTTCTGGCTTTACTATTCTTTACGAACAAAACAGGTATAAAGTTTTGCTTCCTAAGTTAATAAAACATTTGAAATTTGATTACCTCAAGTTAATTATTAACGGCATTTAATGAAATCTGGATTTGAATAAGCTAAAGTAGGGCAAAATCAATTGCCATGGAAAAAAAAAACAAATTCATAAAACTTCAGATCTTAATTGTTAATTCTATTAAGGTTATACCTGATAGCTAGGTAGTTATTATATACTGACAATTACCAATACATAGGTATATACCTTAACGCTATTTTGGTAACGAAATCTTTGTCAAAACTGATAGGCCACTTTCTTGATCGACCGTACCTACCTATACTACGGACGTGAACCCATTCCTAACAGAAGCCATAGAGCTTAGCTGGAGGGGTTAACAGGATTGCTAGTATTGTTATCTATTTAAAGAAAAAAATAGAAAAAAAAATCATTCATTCAACAGTTAGTCTGAACTGCTTAGTACAATTATATTGTTTGTGTTCCTTTTTAAATTATAAAAAAAGAAGTAGAAGCAAGAAATCGTTATTTTTTTTAAAAGAAACGATAATCTGGATTCATAAACAGCTTTTTCTCGCCCAATCTTTGTAAAACAGGCGTTAAAATTTTGTTTTTTTTTTAAATCAATCAGCAAACCGAGAAAACGTTGATTTTAAGTCATCTCTAGGTAGAGACGTAGAGGCTTTGCTTCATTCTGCAAGGATTTTAAGGTACCCTCGAATTAAAAAAAAATATAATCTTAATGGACTGCCTCTGCTAATACTAATTACGAAATAAAAAATTACAACATCTTCGTATTGGTTCCGATTTGTGTACCGCTAGCAAAACAATTATAGCATTTTTTAAATCACGGAGTGGTAACTCTTATAGGTTCAACAACCAAGTTAATATTGTAGAACCCAAAGATCTACTGCAAAAGCTCTTTTTAGTTGATACTATAATTTACTAAGTAATCTTTAGGACCTTTTCACACGTTCCTGTTTCAATCCGGCGCAGGCTAGCCGATGACCGTGTACCCGGAGCGAAGTGTATGGCGATGTACGGTAGCTTTCACACGTTCTGGAGTCCGCCCGTTCCGGTCGCTATACACTCGCCGCCGTGGGTAGCCGCTAACAGGGTATCCGGCGCCGGATTAATATCGGCACGTCTGAAAAGGACCTTACTTTCATTGTTTTATTCTAGGGTTAAAATCTAGTATGCTACCAAAAACCACTACTTATATAATTATTCTGCATTTTTGTTAATGAATAATTATTCTGCTGTTTTGTAAATGAAGTAATAAAATCCTTCTCCCTAAAATTGATTGAGACAACATTTTTTTTTAAAGGTTTGTAAGATGTAATAGCAAGCTATTAAATTATAGAAATAAGCAATTTTTTTTTTCATAAACACAAAAGATTGAATTTAATTATGCTTCCAAATCAAAACTTTTTGCGATTCTAAACGATTCAAAATAATTTATCTGCTTTATTCTGCATACCGTACTAATTTAGATTAGCACTCGCCATTTTGTTTTTTCGCATTTTTTTTTCAAATGCCAAACGCTGGTCTCCTGAGAGGTACTTAACGTGCCCTGCCCCAAACGGTACTTAATACCATGAAATGGTTGCTTTCCAATCAGTTTTATTTTCTACTGTTTGTTTTAATGTTAATATTGCTACTGTTATTGTTTTGAGAAGGATCATTATGTTGATCGTTTTTAAAATTTCAAGTTTTGAATTTCAGTTTCCATCAGACGTTTTTAAATGAACAAACCTAAATCAAAGACTAGCTATTTACATATTATTATAGATGTGACATTTAAAAAATATAGCCAAATGTGGTTTTCGTAGAATCGAATGTAATGGCAATTACAGAAGTCATTAAAATGTGTCTGAGTGAATAGTGTAGGGATTCAAATCCGCGATCCAATCCAAACGATTATTTTCTTCATACATTATAAGATTGTCTTACTTACTTTGAATGTTCAAACATTCTTTATGTATTAGCAAATGAATTACTAAAGAAATATAGGTCAAGTTAAATAAGACACAGACAATTCCCAGAAGAAATAAACAAAAGAACTCTTCAATCGAAATACTTAACGACATTTGACACTTCAATTTTAATTACTGATGATATCAAATAACAAAAGATAAATTTAAAAAAGGAACACTCGAGCCACCGCGTCCGAATTTCCACATCGACTACCAAAAGAAAGAGTGGGAGAACAGTAAAAAAAAAACAGTTTTTCAGCAAGTTAATGATGACGCAGGAAAACAATTCGGTTCGCCACTGAAAAGACTGAAAAATGAACGGAATCGTTTACTGGAAGAAAACCTTCGGAATAATGCGGAATGGTGAAAAGAATGGCACACAGACAAAAGGGCAATTGAAGTCGAAAATAATGAAGAACAAACAATTAACACACAACGTTCCCGCGGCACTAGTCAGGGACGTATTTAGGGAACAAAAACCTATCTTTATACGACTTTTTTGAAGTAACAAACTGTCTGATCTACCAACTAGAGAAACTACGTGGTAAGCAATTAGTTACTAATAAGTCTAGCGTATGGAAGCTCGTGACATCAGAACTAGATTGGTTATTTCTTATTTTAATAGGAAGATTAGGCACTAGTTCTAGCAAAAATGCATCGCTTATTACTATTAAAGTACTTCATAAGTAATTTCAGGAAGCTGTCTGAGTTGTAAATTAGTTTTAAATCTAACTCTAATCTAACTCTAATCTATTAGTTTCAAATTATTGGAAAACTGATTGGAAAATTGACTGATTTATTTTAGGGCTATCTAACAGTTAATCATAAACTTGTACATACACCCTTTTCACTCTTATCACTAAGTGCCATTAGTATTAAAGCGTTTTTCTCGCCCAAATCCGGCCCTAAATTATGAGTCTTCGAGAAAAAAGCTCATGTATTGTTTTGGCTTTACTTTTCCCTTTATACTGAAAGGGTTGTGAAATCCACCCTAAGAAAAAATTCAACTGGAATGAAAGAAGAATGCGAGCATTTTTTTTGTTTCGTCCATTATATATTTTTTATTTGTTTGTTTTTAAAATGTTTCATAATTGTTTGCCTTTGATCGGGATGGACGGGTCTGGAAGGTTAGTCATTCTTTGTTTTATTAAACTTTAATCAAATAATAAAAACCTTTTTTGATCAAATGTTTTTTACAGTTGTACAAAGGTTGAAATTGTTAAAGACAAACTTTGTATTCAAGCCTAAGAATTAAAAAGAATCATTATTTGTAATTTGTATAGTACTCAACAGTTGAATTTGATTGATATAAAGTACTTCAGTATAAAAGTTGTGTAATATAAACAAAATCAAACACATTTCGTCACAGCATTAAAAAAAACTATCGAAACAAAATGGCGTGTCAACTTTTAATATCACCTTGTAAACAGTAAAAGACACTGGCCATCGCATTCGTGACTAACAATTTTAGTAAAAACCAGGGTATCATTTTCATTTTTTGATGAAACCTAGATCACAATTTTAAACCTTATTACAAAGTGCATAACGAAGATGTAATTGATCTTTTCAAAGATAGGGGTCCAAAAATAAGTTTGTAAATTAAAGAGATAGGATCTACCACGTAAGTATATTGTCTGATGGAAGATAAAAACTGTATATAGGGGATTTTTGGAAACGCCGCTCCCGTCCCATAATTGGCCTAAAAAGTTTATCTTTTCAAAGAAGTTATGGTCATTTATGGTTGAATATCGTCTCAGAAGCCTCGTAAGGTACTTTTTTGGGTAGTTTCCATTAAATTATGGGTTCGTGACATTCAAAATAACTTATTTGTGTTTATATTACCATGAGAATGTTGTAATTAGTGAGTCATGTTCAATTTGTTGAGTTGCGTCAGTTGGATATGATGAATGTGGTACATGTTAGATAAATTATAGTCAACGCAGGACTATTGTAGTAATTTAAAGAACGTTTTCTGAAAAATAATGGACTAAGACAAGTCAAAAACTTAGTAGCAAGAGTTTTAAATTTAGTTATAGTGAACTAAATAAATGAAATCGAATTATTATCTAACACATGACTGAATAGGGCACCAAGTAAGTTGTAAGGAATTAAACGTCACTATCACTGAAATACTAAAAATATAACATATTACTTGCAATAATTCCAAGGCCGAATTAAAACGACCACAAAAGCTTAACAATGCGGGGAGAATTTTATTTTATTATTTTTGAAGTGTTTTTTCAACTTTTGACAGCAAATAGCTGGCAGTACTGAGATAGCCATTCGAACGATTACGTCCAATTTAAGGTCAATTTTATTACAAAGTTCCTTTGGTCACAAAGCCAAAAGTACCACCAAGGATCCCAAAAACAAAATTAAATTATAAATCTTGAGTCAAAACCTTTTCTTTTTCGTGGGCCTCTAAATCCTTTGAAATCGATACATCAGCTGCGATCGAAGACGGTGCATAAACAATGAGTTTATGTAACATAATCCGATTCGGGAGCTTCGTAAAGTAAGACATAAATAAACGAGTTATGACTCGAGATATGAGAAGCTCTGTTCACACAACGTAAGTGTGATTGCCGTGCTTTATTTTTTTTTCATTTCGTTTTGAAAGTAACTTATAACTTCTTTCTGAGTAGGTGTCACTGCGATGTTTTCAATGTCTTGGAGTAGTTTTTGTATTCGTAGGCTAGAAGATTGAATAGATTAAACTAGAAGCAGAGTAAACTCTAATCATTTTGTAAATATATATATTACGGGTCTTAATCGCGTGAATAATTTAAGGTAAAATACCTTGTTTATTGCCCGACGTTTCGACCGTATTGACCAGTCTACCCGTGACCACGGCTGTTGCAATACGGTCGAAACGTCGGGCAATAAACAAGGTATTTTACATTAAATTATTCACGCGATTAAGACCCGTAATATATATATTTTCATAATGTAAACTCTAATCTGTCCCGAAACTGTGTTTCGCCAAGTAAAGTAATATTATATTTTATATAGACAGCTTTCACAACGTAATCCATCTTTTGTATTTAATAATAATATTATCATACTCTATTTATATCAATATTTGATAGTTGTAAGTAAAATGTTCTTTATTAAGCACTAGATGAATTCCATACAATTATTTGTTTTATCTCAGTAATAACAAGTCAAAGGTTTTTAATGTAGATTTACAGTGGCATATCTCTGTATTATCACATTTGAGGTAAAAATATTAACAACATCTTTATTTACTAATAAATAAAACATGTCTGACATAAACAAAACAAATCCCTCTACTTTCTTGAGGCTAATCCACAATTTCCCATTATCTAGCCATTTCTTATGCGCACGCGCATACGATGTCTATCAGTAAGATGAAAGGTGACCGAGCAGCAATACTCTTTGAATATTAAACACAGCACTTGTTTTCTCTATTAATATTAACCAACTGTTACAGTGACCATATAAAGTTTGGATGTTGCAATTTAGATTTAAACATTTCGGTTAGATTTGTTATTCTAGTCACTGTATGAGAAGCAGCATCCATTGTCATTTGAGATGGTTCTGTACTGCAAGGGGTAATCACCCCACAAAAACCTCATCATCATTGTTAATATTTAATGTACACAATCGTGTACATTAAATATTAACAATGATGATGAGGTTTTTGTTATTTCTGAAGGTACTGCCACTTTAAGTAAATAGAACGTGATTAAATTGAGTCCCTTGACTCAATTAAAGATTTCAGATTAGCATCACCACGCGTTCCTTCGAAAAAACAAAACTAAACTGATAGACAGAAAAGTAGAGAAGCCGATGAGCAACGAAGTGCTACAATAAGCTTATTTAGGTACGCATCCGGAGTGGAAGTAAAATTGTTCAGATTTAAAAGTTTAAAATTTTGTTATACAAAGATGAACAAATTATAATATTGTAAAGCTTTAATTTTTGTCAATTGATAGATTTCAAATTAGCATCACCCACCACACGTTCCTTCGAAAAAACAAAACTAAACTTATAGACAGAAAAGTAGAGAGGCCGATGAGCAACGAAGTGCTACAATAAGCTTCTTTAGGTACAGATCCGAAATGGAAGTAAAAAAGATCAATCAGTTGACAAAAATAAACTTTTACAATACAACAATTTGTTCATCTTTGTATAACAGAGTTATAAACTTTTGAATTTGAACAATAACTAGTTTCATCTCACAAATCCGTCGTGTTATCTCGCGGCATCTTCTCATATAGCGAAATATTAAATGTCTGCGAGTATACACTTTATTGGTATTCCTTACAGGCCACAAACAAAATGACACAGCATGAAATATTAATTCTGTACCGATTGGGACAAGGTATCGGAATGTTTGTCCTTGTTTTGCGTATTGAGTTTGCCAATTCGATTTATTGAGTGTTTGGTTTGTAAAAGAAAAAAGTGTTTATAAATTGGAATTGGTTCCGTCACTTGTAAGGAAGAACATTAATTTTGATCATTATCAGATTTGACAGAAAATTATTTCTGTCAAGTTCGGACAAAAATAATTTTATACCTGCTCTGTAAATGTGATAAGAATTAAAAATACAATCATGTTACAAGATTAAAAAAATATTTTAGGACTTAATATTTAGTAAATGATGAATTTATCAACTAACCAACCCATACAACTCATCACTATTAAGAAAAATCAAAGAAGCCTTGATGAAAATTTAATAAGGTACCAACTGAAGAAACACTAGACCTCCGATTACAATTATAGTATTTAATACTTAGCATTAAGCATGTATTTATAGATAATATAGAAAATAACATCACATTCAATAGAAGCAAACCAATCCCTTGCAATAAGGTCGATATCTCGAACAGGTGACCAATGAAAAGAAAATAGAACAACTTCTTCAACGTCTTTCGTTAAATTGCAAACCAATATAGCTACTTTTACTTGTTGTTTCTTTAACGATAGGGTTGATTTTCGCTTGTCGATTGATGGTGGGGACATTAGCATGCAGGCAGCAATCGCAACCCGATATGACACGGCTTCGTGTTAGTGCTTTATGATTTTAGATTTTTCTGTTAAACGTCAAACTCGCCGCTGCGTGCTCTTGCGCAGATTTAAAAGAGATTAGATATGACTAAAAGTAAATTGTGTGAAGAGTAAAATGAGGATTTGATTTAGGAACTCTTCGCCTTACTTCTTAAAAATCCAACTCAAAAAGTCTGAGTTGGTGATGCAATAAGAATAAGTTTGATGGACCTTACAAAAGATAGAGAAAAATATTACAAAAGTAAAAAAAATAATTGGTGACGTCAACTTTCAAATATAGTTTGAATGGATATTACACACATTTACCTAACCCTTATTATTCGATCCTTCGAAAATTCCTTTAGGGATAGATTTTTAAAACATTCTTTAATATCATTTATATACACACAAGTAACTCTTACTCACTAGCTTCCGTAGCCAGCACTTTTGTTACTTTGATTATCTTACTCGTTCAGTAAGATTTTTGACATTTTCTTCTTTGCCCTGTCTCATTCATACTAAGGTCTACAGACGCACGATCCCACAATATCGTTGTCAGTGTCTGTATGTATTCATTGTTTCTATATTATTTATACTTAAGCTCCAAGTACAAATTAAGACACAAGAGATAGGCAGAGTGCGTGCTGTGATGTGCTTTATGGTGGTCGAGCAAACAACTTTATTGCATTTGCACTCCTGAGACCATATTATGAGTATATTTTTAATCGGTGTGTTGTTTGTGTAAGTTGGTTATCTATAATTGGTATGTAAATGATTTCCTTTATGTTAATGCATAGGATATTGCCATGAAGTTACAAGTAATAAGGAGTTGCAGATCACGGGTTCTAACTTAGGTGCGACAATGACGATGATGATGTAACAAATGCGTTATAGAATAATTCCCATCATGCAAGGTGTAAAATATATTCAGAGTCAAAACCACCCTTTAGATAAACTTGGATTATACAATTTAAAGAATATATAGGTACCAGATGCTTTAATATCGACCTTATTATTACCAGACGTTAGTACTGTAGTCAAGAGTAGATTGTCTATCAGCAAATGTAATTTAGAAATAATTTGAGATTATAATTATGGTCATCATCACTGAACCATCATTAGTTTAGCTCATTGTAGTTAACTTGATCATATCCTTACCCATTTTATTTATGCATTTCCCTCTAATCTAGTATTCTGCAGCACTTGAATCGCAAAAAGACCACATTCTTAACTAAGAAACGTTTTCCTAGTAAGCAAACTATCTAAGTACCCACAAATACATCACCCTAAACTTATTTCGGTAAATTTATTCACCTAATTCCCGGTACTTTAGACTAATTATTTCATTCACAAATTACGACAGTGGGCGTTTGAATTATAAATATGGTGGATATCATTGCCAGTTAATTGGATGTACTGAACACAATTCAGATGGTTATAATTAGAGTTCTCTTTAAGCTTGGCCTTTTTGGAGTATGTCCAGGATGCTACTATGATTTCTGCAATTATTTGATTGTATTGTGTATAGTATTGTTGTTTGTAGTATTAATTAAAAATATACTTTTCTTGAGGTTGGTTTCTTGATACATGTTTATAATATTAATACTAGATTTGAGCCGTTGGGGTCAAAACGCTGTGTCCAAGTGCGCGACTTCTTTTTAAGGATATTTCTAATAGGCTTATGAGTTCGTCCCGTGATCAGAGGGTTGGTTTTTTCATTGCACAAAGAACAATCATTGCTAACCAACGTGGCAATGCTGTCAGCCTTCAGGGTACATTACCAGTCGACATCGATGGGGGGAAATATTTCGACACGTAAACGAGTCTAAATAGGTTGTTAGTTTGTGTATATTTTGTAAATAATGTAATTTTGATTGTATATATGGGTGATAAGAAAAATAAAATAATAAATCGTTAATACCAAATATATACTGAAAAATTTTAAAACATTAAATCGATTTAAAACTTACTCAAAGTAATAAAATAATAGGTACTCATGAGTGACTTATGAAGGCATTACTATTAAAAAGTATAGTTAGATTTGCTACCGAAACTGTAGCTACTTAAATTAGTGTAGATTATATTAGCAAATTTGTGACGATAGTTTTTATTGCCTTGTTCTTGTCTACGGCTTTACCTATTCCTTTGCGAACTTAGTATTACATATACATGTCGAATCATGTGTTTTGCTTTAACTTCCTAAAATAATAAATATTTTTTATTATTGAATAGAGATAGAGGAATATTTTCGCAAACTCATGGTAGTCACAACGTTCTCAAATTGACAATTAACAGTGATAGGGACTAAAATCTGGATTTTGAACTCGTATTTTGCGTGTAATGCACCGCTTTGATCTGCGTACCACCCAAGTTACAATATTTATATTTGTTTTGTCTTCTTTTTCTTTAACGGTTTAATTGGATAAGTTTAATTTTAAATGTCAACGGTACAATAAGGCTTTCTCAGGCGCAGTGTTGATGTGTTCAACTGCTGCTCAAGACGTCTTGGGTTTGATACCTTCAGGGAATACAACTTTGTGTAAACCATAAACAACTGTTGCAAGTCTCGGTGGACTTTGGTACTTCTGTCGTTTTGGAAGTCCTATAAGACACAAGGTTTGGAAGGCCATTAATATTAGCTTTTTTTAGTTTGAAGTACTCTCTTACATTGATTTATTCTTTTTTCAAAAACTTTGTGTCAAATTTTAAGCTCTAGTGATTCAGAAAGCTGCATAATGGTGAGTGTATGTGTGTGCGCAACTATTTCCAAGGATCACATTACAATAATATAGGATAATGTGTAGCAACTACACTGTGACTCATAACAAAATGACAAGATTATTGGATCACTTCCAACTTAATAAATTGGTTTTGATGCACACTGCACTGGCGTGAATTTAATAATATTTTTATACCTTCTTATTTATTTAATTAATGTCAATATTGATAATTTACATGTTTATAGCATGAAATATTGGAGTACTTAAACACTTGCGTGAGATGTCGTTATTTCTTTAGTTCTTTTAAATCTTTTTATTCTTCCACAGGCTTCATCCTACTTCCCTACAAAAAAATATTAAGACATTGTAGTAATTAAAACCTCTATCTGCCCTATTCAACCTATCGTGCAGCAGTCGTACACACTACGACAATGTCTTCTAGGTAGAAATACAAAACTATACGACATTTTAAATACATGCGATAAAAAGTTGCAAATCCACACAATACCTTAAGCAAATTAAACGCTGGGTGACCTATAATGAGATGAAACTATTTATTCGCAATGTAATAATAAAACAGCCAGGGCATTTCTTTACTAACTTTGAATGTTGACATATCCTAGGCATTTTTTTTGTGTTTAGTTAGCTGCAATCCGCAAATTTATCTACGTAGGTTCTGTAGTAAAAAATCCGCTTGAGCGATACGAGTTTCTATCTTATGTAATGCGTTAGCTTAAGTCACACTTTCACAAACCAAATAGATTTTATGACTGTGTTGTTACTGCTTGCTTTGCCAAATCTGTACATACTTACAGTTATTGCTCTGTCTTTCCAAGCTGTCTATCTTAGATGCTGGCCACGATGCCACTTCACAAATTATAGCTTCGACAAGCAGTCTCCTTTAACCCTTCTGAACATGTTTCCCTGGTTCAGGAACCTACTTACAACCCAATTAATATTAAAAATCTGAATTCAAATCCAAAAACGGTAAAAGCAATTACAATTTACCAATGATATTGATGTTGAAAATTTCACGTAGGTACTTGCATAAGTCATTACGAATGTAGTCTAGCCTGAAAAATGTTTGGTGAATATTTTTAATGATGGGTGAGATAATCACTATATTTTAGAAATCAAAATATTTTAATGTGATATCTACAGTAGCGCAAAATGGTTGTTTGGTATTACGTGTTGAATATGGTATTTTTGTCCATTTGTAATCTTCAATATATGGCCGCTGAAATGGTAAGACAATTTATTTAATACTCACAAATATATATGACAAAAACATCACGAAGAATCCGGAATATCCCAGAAGAATAAAAATTAGAGACATGTGACATCCACCTATCCACAGTAATCCATCTGGGTGGACTATGGCGTTACTCTCTTTTAGAAGGCCTGTGAGTATCCTCCATATAAGTCTGTTTAACTTAGCAAGCGATAAATTAAAAATAACTTTATAATCGACTAAGGCACCATACTAATAACCCACCTGATGGTTAATAGTACTAGAAGTATCACTCGAGGTTTACCTTGTTATGAACGACAAGTTACTCAAAGGAAGACGCAAGATGGAATTGACAATATCCATTACCTCTACTGTCCATATATTTACTCCAAAATTGTACGGACCCGTGCCGGCTTAAGAATAGTACCACCCCATCTCTTCCCGTGGGTGTCGTCAAGGCGACTAAGGGATTTCACTCCGGAGGACGGGCAGCAGCGTCCTCTGCGTACTTAAAGCCTTACTGCGATCGCCAACCCGCTCGCCAAGCGTGGCGATTATGGCAATTACCCCCAGGATCTACGAACCAGTAGGTTCTACTGGGGAGACCCGTGCCCAGCAGTGGGCCATCATATGGGTTGATATGATGTACGGACCCTCTAGGGTCTACTGCCCAGGCTTACCTTGACATCGTACGCCACTCCTTCTACATGCCTTGTCTCCGACAAATTCTGGACTGAGAATCTGAAAATCATCTCGACTTCTTAGCGAATGATAGAGTTCAAAAACTAACGAAGATGTCTAAGTTTTAGCTCTCTTGTCTCCTCGGGAAAGTAGTCTATGCCAAACGACCTGTAGATATATTAATTCATTCTAGAAGGTACAACTTCATCAGTCAAGCTGCTCAACAGTAATGATTTCTCGGTATGTGTTTGTCGCATAAGTTTTAAAATTAATTATTTTCTAGGGTCCCTTTAAATCTAGCGTCCTTGAGATATCACCATGCGAGAGCCCCTCTCGCCCATATGTGAAAAATTCTACTGTACTCGTCTCACTGAAGATTTACAATACTTCCAATAATATTCAGTTAGTGGGAGGAAATATTACTATATTGAAAGATATCAAGAATCTGAAGGTATTTTGCATCAGTGCATATTTCTTATCCTTATATCGTATCATGTTAGTTATAGAACCATAGAAATAAACTGGGTCTAAGTCACTCCCCTGGGGTATCTAGTAACCTAAATGATCGTAAATGGACTCAGTGCCTTCGAACGCCTACACTAGATTAAAAAACGCAGGTATATTTAGAAATGACTTTCGTTAAAAAATGTAACCAGCTTGTTAAGCTTTTTTCACGATAAATAAATTACAACATAAAGATTATTCTTCCAGAATAAGGTGAAAGGATTCATCTGGGAAAATAATAAGTGGAAATCATTCTTTATGGTGCATGAAGTTGACTGTCATAGCATGCTACTGCACTTTTTGAATATGGCTCTAAAAGTTAAGTATGACAGAAAGACGTGTACTTACGCCAAGGTAAGACAGAAATGATTTCAAGACGTTGAAAGTCACAGTCATAATAACAACAATTAATCACAAACAACAACAACATTATCTATAAGTACCTGAATTTCAAACTCGTTTACCTAAAAAATAATTGTTAGAAACAACAGATCTCAATGGTGTATTTTCTAATGTTTAAACTATAACGCTGAGTTTATGAGCTGATGCCTCCTTCGTAAGGGTTTTCAAAAGAGATGAATAATATAATTGTGTTTTCAGGGTCAGTATTCATTCAAAAACTTTGATGTGAATGCCATGCAGCACCTTTGGTCATCAACCTTGGAGTATGGGAAAATGAAGTGGCGATACGAGGTCCTTAATCCACAGCTGGGAACTTTCATCTGCAATAACATCTACACGCTGACTGAACCAGACAATGAGAATTCATAATATTTAAAGAAAGATAAATTTCAATTTATTTCATGACCTTTTTCTCATCGGTCCCATACCAGCCCCTATTAAATTCTTAGCGCAAATAGCGATTGTTAGTGCCCTGTATGGGGTCGAAGGTGTGGGTGTGCGAAGCCAATGCATATCCGTAAAATAATTATATCTATACTAATATTATAAAGCTGAAGAGTTTGTTTGTTTATTTGAATCTCAGGAACTAGTGGTCCGAATTGTAAAATTATTTTTATGTTGGGTAGCCCATTTATTGAGGAAGGCTATAGGCTATATAACATCATGCTACGACCAGCAATAAAAACTCAGCACTTTTAGACACAACAACACACATGAGTGTTGTTGTGTCTAAAAGTGCTGAATAAATAATTTTACTACTATTAATAAGCGCCGTGGTAAAAAAATATTATAGCACTGTTATGACTATTATAGAAAAAAACGTATACACAGAAAACATTTGACCGATGTCACTCAAATCCCCAAAAATTTAATCAATTATCGATTGCACCCTCCCCGACTATACCATAATATACTAGTGATAGACTATATAATAGTTTTACCAATGTAAAATTATCAAATTACTGTAGACTATTCTAAACTGTCAAACACCAGTCAACGAGCTTGGGTAAGTGGTTTTGACCGTAGTTTAGTTTAGTCTTTAAGTATATAATGATAGCTTTGAAACGAAGCTTAGTAATGCTACCCATTGGTATTTACTCTGGTGAGATGAACTCTGCCTTTATTCCCTATCAGGGTTAATCCGTAGCTTACAACATTTATTTACTCTAAACTTATTGTATTCAAATATTTAAATTTCTTTTGCATATTGCAACGGCTGACCACGGCCGTTGCAATATGGTCGAAACGTCTAATAAACAAGGTAAAATACCTTGTTTATTGTCCGACGTTTCGACCTTAAATTATTCACGCGATTAAGACCCGTAGTATATATAATTTTATAATGTGTACAATTCGCGAAAGTTTATCAACATTAATACGTGAATAAAGCCCACCAAAATATTTAAAAAAGTCGAATTTGATCACCTGGGTGATTATAGTACACAGGTGAACGAAGGACGCCACTTATGTCCACTCAATTCACCTAGGTGATATCACCTGGATGCAATGATTCCAAGGTGATATGAGGACACTAGTTATGTCCACTTTGTTCACCCAGGTGATATCACGTTGGTAAACAAGGTGTAATAAACCGTTAACTTAAACCCACCTACTAAGCTAAATTGCTTATGATAGGAGTGGGTTCATGTCGGTAGTATAATGGGTAGGATTCGAACCGACGACCTGACGACTGCGAGTCCGATGCCTTAGCAATTAGGCTACCGCCTCTTATAATCGTGGACAAAACAAACTCCACCGGGGCAGCCGAGTTACCAAAGGACATAACTGCTTTACGTTTTCAATTTCAAAATAAACTTAACTGCAAAAGTTGCAAATAACCGGTGCATTATCCTGCGTAAATTTCACAATTGATCAAAATCTGTAATATATAATGTAAGTACCTACTACCAGTATAATTTCAAAGCGCGTAAATGGTTCATTTGTCACAGTCTAGTGAACAATAATCATCCTCCATTAAAAATATTTACAAGATAATTTCAATGTTATGTTAACACTAATGGAAAATGGTTGTTTTTTGCGTTTTGTGGACAAATATCATACTCATTTTATTAAACAATCCATCGTCTTTCGCTGATACTAAGAAATCGGTGAGAGCTTAAATTATTTATCTTTGAGGCCCTTTCGCCAACCAATCGTAGAGAGCTTTAACAAACATGCAATTACTTCTTAACCACCGTGTTTAAACTAGATTTTAATAAAAAAGCTGTTTTCTAATCCGTTCGACGACTTTCGTACAGACAGACATAAAGCGAGGCACACATAGACATTAATCTTGTAACAAATAACAAAAAACCAACGACAAAAAACGTACTTTTAATCGACTTCAAAAAAGAAGGTGTTCTCAATTTGGATGTTTATATATTTTTGTATGTATGTTCGGGCATAACTTCGTCATATAAGGACGGATTTGTTAAATTCTTTTTTGTTTCAAAGAGGTTTATTCCGGAATGGTCCCATATTAAAGATCAGGTGATATTTTTTGAAGACAGACAATGGAACTCCTCAATAAATACCAGGAAATTAACCGTTATTGAAGTCGGTTAAATTTTTTGCTTGTAATTAATGTTTCTCGTAGACAGTTATTAAGGCTTATTTGCAGATATACCTTTTTCTTATTTTTTATTTCAGGGACCATACAAATCAACGTTGGAAAAAGTAAAACCGTGTGATAATCCATTTCGCCCATACATCAAGAATTCTCCCATGACTTTTGACGCGAAATTCTATAACATATCCAACAATGTTGTATTTGATGCTGACTTAATTGTTTATAAAAACACAAAGAATGTAAAGGTATTGTCACAATTTCTACAAGAAAAGTAACATAATTATTTACAAAAACCAGAAACTAACAGAATTAAGAAACGTTTGAGAAATTTGCAATGTGGAATGGTACCACATTCAAGTCAATGAATAAGTGTCAATATCTAAAAATGTGTATTGTGACATTCCCTTCCGTACACCGGAGAGCAGGACAAGATGTTGGTTAGATATGCTCTTCTCCTCACTCTTTGATTGATCCATCTGATTTTTTTCTCGTCGTACTATGTGCACAAGTAAATAGACACACTTATTTACTAATACTCTGTCTCAGTTTGCTAGTCTTAGTTCGATCTTAGGAACAGAAATCGGTCAAGACGTCTATACTAATATTATTAAGCTGAAGAGTTTCTTTGAATGCGATAATCTCAGAAACTACGGGTCCGAATTGAAAATTTATTTTACTGTTGGATAGCCCATTTATCGAGGAAGACTATATATAATATCATACTACGACCAATATGAGCGGAACAGCAATGAAAAATGTTGCAAAAACGGGGAAAATTAACGCATACGAAGTTGCGCGGGTCAGCTACTTTTTAATAATATTACAATTTCTTCAAAAATACCTCAAAGAGACACAAGGAATACAGCTTTGTTTTGACATTAGTGTAGCTCAAAATGGTTAAGATATTCTTGACCTGACCAAATACATTTTCTATAAGTATTTATTTTCACAGACTAGAGTGACTTGCTTTGGCTGGGAGAAAGGCAAATGGATACCAAACTACTTAATCAGTGATATGGGGTGTCATGGCACGCTACTACACCTTATCCATAAATCTATGGGCGTATTGTATGACAGAGTAAATTGCTCGTATATTAAGGTAAATAATGTAATAGTTTTATCTTCTTCGATTTTATTTCAAAAGAATTAATATTTACTAAAACTTTATTCACAGGAATGTACAGAGGCGGACTTAATGCTAAAAGAATTCTCTGCCAGTTTACTTTAGGGCGATGTAGAAATGAAGTGTGCAGGTGTAGTAAACTTGTTGACATTACATCAACAAACAACTAAAACTAAAATCAGAATAGTATAACAAATCCTGATTAAACACGCTTTGAACGAGCACAAGCGTGTGAATGTACTGTTCTTGATTGGACCCGGCGCTCCAATCAAGCAGTTACCCGTGCCGGGTAGTTTGGCGAACTACTATCTGGACTGATTCCTGGGCTACGTGCCGCGCGTGTGCAAGCACTATAAAAATTCTTAAGTCCTGTTAAATGATTATGCCTGATTCAGACGCGCAGCACGCAGCTCAGGAAACATTTCGGCAAGCAGCGCGGCAAATAGACTGACACGGGCTGGCGCGGTCCAAACAGCCAAGCAGCACATTCATACGCTCGCACTCGTGTTCGTGCCCGTTGAATGTCGCTTTTAAAGCGAGCGTGTTAACCCACCATTCAGTGAAACAAGAATTGAGACAGTGATATTAGGAATATCATGCCTATAGTTCTATTACTTCAACGACGCTGTTGGCTCACGACCAACAAATGGGAATAGGTAAAAAAAACAAAATTTATGTTTCAGGGTCAATATCACATAAAGAATTTTGATCAGAATGTCATGCAACATATATTGTTATCCAAATCAGAGTACGGGAGGAAAATGTGGAAGGCCGAAGTTTACAATGCACAGCTTGGAATGTTTTTCTGCATAGAATTCTATTTGCTGATGGAACCTATTTAGAGACAATGTATAATAGAAAATAATAACACTCTACATCAAAATAAAATTCTTTATTTTACGTTTATAAAAATATTTTTTATCTGTTCATCACTTTACGATACCTATGAGGTCGGGGCAAAAGTATTTTTGTATTTTTAATACAAAGAAAAAAAAATAGGTATGATTTTTCATTCACATTCATTTATAATTATGTATGTGCCGTTTTGATCGATAACTTTTTGCCATCTTGTCGGTAGTGCCATGATCCCATAGCTGAAAAAAAATGAGATTTTTAATCAAAAAAATCTGACAGGTAGTTTTCACAGTGTTCTTTTAAGAGTTCTGAAGTGACCGAAACAGATGAAAATCTGATGGAGCAAGATCAGGGCTATACGGAGGATGCATTAACACCTCCCAGGCAATCTCTCTCAATTTTTTCTGAGTGGCTACAGATGAGTGCGGTCTAGTGTTGTCATGATGGAACATCATGCCCTTTCTGTTCACCAGCTCCGGCCGGTTATTCTCAACAGCTTCTTTAAACCTCGTCAGTTGCTGACAGAAGAGGTCAGAATCGATAGTTTTACCCGGCGGTAAAAGCTCATAGTAGACGATTACTTTCCAATCCCACCATACACACATAGTTCCGCATCACTTAGTTCCGAGTCAGGCCGGGCGTTGACATGGTCTGTGGGGCTTGTCCATACTTCGACCACTACCTTTATCGGACATTCTTAGCGTAAGTGACCCAACTTTCATCACCCGTAATCAACCGTTTAAAGAAATGGGTCGGAATTGTTAGGTTTCAACAAAGAATCGCAAAAGTTGCATTAAGTTTCTCTCAGTGAGATCATGTGGTACCCAAATATCAAGTTTTCTTGTACCCAGACTTTTGTAAATGACGTAAAACTGTTTTGTGATCAACATCCAGTTCTTCGACAATATCATAACTACTAATATGTCGATCTTGCTCCACTTTTTCAAAGATGGCACTGATTTTATCCAGAGCGAGCCTCATCCTTCACACTAAAATTTCTAGACTTGAAACGCTTGAATCACATTTGTGCTACTCGTATTGATACCGCATTATGTCCTTAAACCGCACAAATTTTATTCGCGGCGTTCGTCAAATTTTCACCTTTTTAGGGTTCCGTAGTCAAAATGGCAAAACGGAACCCTTATAGTTTCGCCATGTCCGTCCGTCCGTCCGTCCGTCTACCCCATCGTGTGGGGTATAATTAGATAGATCTTTTAAAAACGTTTAGGGGTAAGAAAGACAATTTTTAGTTTTAGGGATCCGTTTGTAAAATATTAAGCCTTAAAGTGACATTTTTTGTTAGAGTCAAGTGTCCACCTGCCAGCTAAATGGTTGATGTTGGTATGTGAAAAAAATCACGGTAGTAGTATATATAGTGAAATTGGGTAGATGACTACAATAACAATAAATTACTTTACACTATACAGGAAATAGCATTTACGAAAATATTCTGGAAAACAATCTTTCTTTACAATTTTACGTTATCATGAATTTTTAAACATCAAAACAAACTTTGAAACTACGTGATTTGACTATACAAAAGAATGACGTCATTGTTTTGTATTTCATATAAATTAGTTGGAGGCGCATCGTTTTGACGTTTCTTAAAAAGATACTGATTCGACTAGACAGTCATCTACCCTATTAAAAGGAAAACTATCACAGCTAAGTAGGCTTCACAAGTTTACTAGTAACAGCTGATCAAATGAGAAGTAACAAAATTTATATTTTTGGAAGTAATCGCTCCGAAAGTTGCATAATTTGTGTCCCCCCCCCTTAACTTTTGAACCGTGTGACCAAAAAAATGAAAAAATCACAGAGATAGCGCTTAACAAATACTTTAAACTAAAATTATTTCAGACATGATCGGATATACCGCCAATGAGTATAGCCGAAAAACTGCTTTTCTCAACAAAAGGGCGGAAGTGCCATTAACATACGCTCTTTTGCGATGCAATAGAGCATAGGCTGCGGAACCCTACACTGAGCATGGACCGCCATGTTCTTGCCCGCTTTTTATTTATTTATTGCATCTTCAGAATGTCAACATTTAATGGTATTAAAACCAGGCAGTTACATTCAGTACAACCAAAGAGGTTTGATTACTAACAATACATTCAAAATACGGAAATACTTTTGCTCCTACCTATTATTTCTAAAGCTTAGATTCTTGTCCAGAAATTTTCATTGAGCCTTTCATATTAGACTTGTGAACTGTCGAAAAACTTATATCTTGCCTTCGAGAGATATCAGGGTTTTTCTATGACATCTCCCAGAGAAGAGATATTAGGAGACATACAATTAGATAGAGAGATTAGAACTGCCTCTGTGGCACGGTGGGAGTGAGTCCGACTGCTACGCAAGAGGTCGTGGGTTAGATTCCCACACGGGATACCATTTTATGTAAACTACAAATTGTTGTTCCGAGTCTGGGTGTACTTGGTGTCCGTGACTTGTATGTTTGTAAAGTCTCACACAGGATTGTAAACTACTGCGGGAGTCGTCTTTAAAAATAAAAGTTATTGTTTTTTCTCGAATAAATTGAATATAGACTAGACCTAGGCCTAGTCTAATCGTCGCTAGTCCAATGTCAATCACATAGTTTTAAATCTCGTAATGGTTTTACTAATGATCATTGATCACACACTATTGTGAATTTTCAGTTTTTTTTTCTATTATTATGTTATTGACAAGACACAATGATGGTTTCGCATTTTGAGCTGAATATTATATTTGTTTTACTTTATAATGCATGGTTCTTTGACAATACAGTGGCATCAAAATCTTCGGTAAGCTCTTTTTTTATTATATTTAACATGGTTTTAATTCTACATTATTTATTTTCTTATTTACTATTGTTTTTATCCAAAATAGAAGTTCAAATAGTACCTATATGTAACTATTTCAGTAACAGTTGCCCCAAAATACAAACGTGTTTATTACGAGTTTGAAAGATGAAAATAACTTATTTGTACTAATATTTTAGGGGCAATATAAAGCTAGTATTGTAAATGTAACGACATGCGACAATCCATCCCATGCATACATGAAGAATTCACCCATACTTGCGACTGCGCAGCTTTATAATAATAATGATAACAAGACGTTACTGAACAGTAACGTTACTATACTGAGAAATACTACAGATGTAAAGGTAGGTGTTTTTGGTGTTCAGTTTGGGGCTCAGGGGAGGAGCTAACACAACTGACAGCACATTCCCTCCAGAAGTATCTGCCGAGTCTTCCCGTATATGACTTCTTTTTATGATATTGAGTCCACCAATACCAATGTCATGGGATTCTTAATGGAATCAAATGTCCCCTGCCCCCTCCTCAACAAAATAAATTCCTGGATAATATCTCATGCTGCAAAAGGAATGGTGACAACTTGTTAAACGTAGCAGCAATCCTGACAAGACGACCACGACCACTCTGCCAAGAGTGTAGCGACCTATCTCGGCCTACCTAAGTTGACATTTGGAAAAATCTTGTATATTTTTATTGTATTTTTAAAATATGAAATTCTTTTCATCAGTATAAAGTGAAAGGCATGGTTTGGGCAAACGACAAGTGGAAAACGATCAGTCTGAGGAGCCAATTGTACGAGTGTCACGGCTTGCCACTCCACTTCGTACATCAGGCCTTTAACGTCAAGTATGATAGAAAGAACTGCATATATTTAAAAGTAAGGAAATCTAGTCAAATCAATATATCTTATTGAACAAATTAATTTCTTTTCAAAATCCCCCATTTTTATTATTGATTTCATTTTTAAAATATAACTAGCAATGTAGCATTACTGGTCCCACATTACCAACAATCCTGATAACCTTTCCAGCTAAGCTAAATTTCTTGTGTTAGGAGTGGGTTCATGTTCCAGCTTGGAAGGGACAACGTCGAGTTATCACCGCAGTGGTCGGAAGTGACCTCTCGTTGCCGACCGTCTATGGTCCGGTGCGAGGGGTTGTGGAATGCGGTCGCATCCTTCTGCGAGGTGACGTCCTCGCAGAAGGATGCGACCGCATTCCACCCATTCCATTCCGCATTCCATCATGAGGCGACGGAGCGAGTTAGGGAAGGGAGCTCCCTGGCGTATCCGTTTCGTCGCCGGTGAACTGGGCGGCGTCGAGTCGGTAGTGCAATGCGTAGGATATGAACCTGCGACCTCCCGATTGCGAGTCCGATGACTTAACCATAAGGCTCTTTGAACTTACTACTTCAATCGTTAGGATTTTGTCACTACTATTCAGGGAGGGGACCCACTACTGACTCTCAATCTATGTTGAGAGTTAGTCATGGGTACTCTAGATAGTAGCGACAAAACATTCATAAGTTTGAATATTCTGTGGTTTATATTTTCCAGGGTCACTATATCGTTAAAGATTTAGACATGAATTCTATACTTCACATTCTCATGTTTAATTTGGAGTATGGTGTGATGCAGTGGAGATTTGAGGTGCTTAAGGTGGAAACGATGGTCTGTTTTAATACTTTCATAGTAATAGAATCTGCTTAAATTGGTAGAAATACATTTTTTCTTTGTTATATGAATGTTTATAACATAAAAAAAACCATTGTTGTGTCTGAATCTACCTAAGTTGTAACAAAAAATAAAGTTGTCGGAATTATGAGATTTTTTTATTTATTTCGAATGTGATCCATTCAAACCATAAACTAGACTAGATAATTCATTATAGTTCTTCTTACTTATTACCGAATTGAGACATACATAAATATATAGTAACATTGCTTTATTCTTGAGATTCATTTCAACGTTATAATGAAATCATTTGTTCTGCTGTCTTTCTAAAATTATGCAGATGACGGGTATCCAAGGTGGAGTATGGGAAATTGTATTGGAAGACAGAATCATTCTACTTGCATTATGAACGTTTTCCTGTACTCAATACTCAATTGTGTACCTACTTGCTTTCCACATTGTTTAATTAAGTGGTAAAAAATATAAATTAAAGAACGATTGTGGACCCTGTCGGGTACTGCAAAATATTAACTTGTCATTTTTAAAATATATTATGTTTCAATCAAATAAATGGTAGGACACTTAGGTTTACCACTTTTTTAATATTAAAAATCATTTATCTATAGTGTAAAGTCTATTTTTATATTACCTTGTAAATTTTAAGTAATAGTATAGTAGCTTTTGTTTTGTAGAATTGATTTGAATTAGTTGGAAAATGGTTTTATTCTATTTTTATTTCTTATATGTTTCGGTAGTTTAATAAAGATCTTAATGAGTATTGTGTATAGAGTGGTTAAGTGTTTATTCAGGTTAGAGGATGGAAATCCTGCAATGAGTATTTCAAGGAAATTTTATTTTTAACTGCTATTTAGAACAATATTATAATTGATATTGTATCTTTTGGTACAAATCCATTTTTTCTTAACATTATTAGTTTTACGTAACATTTCGAAATCCAGGGCCAGTCAATAAATTTTTATAAAAACTTTGAAATGTGTTTTTGACATTTAGGTACTATTAGTACCTAAATGTTAACAAAAAATGTGCGATTTTAATTTTTTAAATGTTATCCTATTTATATACTCATGTATGTAAAATCCTTTGTCCTGACTGCCTGACTAATGGATCAAGACACAGCCTAAACCGCTGGTCGAAGAGATATGAAATTTTCAGGACTTATTCCTTGTATAATGTAGGCATCCGAAAAGAAGAGATTCTTGAAAACTCATTTTCTAAGGGGGTTCTTCTATTCACTGTTAAAACACATTTCAAAAGTTTTTATACAAATTCATTGTAGGCCCGGGTTTCCGAGCAGAACAGAACAGAACGTAGAGCATGCGCTGTTGTTAAATTTATTCAAACCACACTTCGAACATGTCACTCGATGTTTTGTTACACTATAATATCTCCTGCGTAGTCGACTAGTTATTGATGAGATTGGCTGCCGTAACTAGCATTGGTTCATCATCATCATCATCATCAGCCTATCGCAGTCCACTGCTGGACATAGGCCTCTCCAATTGCACGCCACTTTGTTCTATCTTCGGCTTCTTGCATCCAGCTCCTGCCAGCCGTTTTGCGTAAATCATCACTCCACCTAGCATTGGTTAATAGACCATAATACATAGTATATTTGGCTTTCTAAACAATCATCAGGTCAGCTCAAGTCTCATTTCGACGGCTGCTCACGCTCCTAATTATAATGTCCTGATAACAATATACCCATGTAACCATGTAATAATTGACCTTAATTATTATCAGAATGACATATCTGTCATAATGACTATAATGACTCATTAGTAATTATTCTTGTAATGGGATTTTAAACTATAGATGTTATTGCTTTCTACGTGGAGGTAATAAAAAAAATATAGGTTTTCTCAGCTTTTGATACAACAATTATTGGTATTATTCTTGAGCTGCCAACTTAGTATTGAAACATTTTGATTTCATTTTTTTAAACTATTTAGTTTCTCCAAAAATCTCAGACCACGAAAATCAAACCATGCAACGTCAAAAAACATAAAGATTGTAAAAGTTTAAGAACATTCAAAACCATTTAAAAGCTAAGACGGTCGTGATGCCATGTTCAGATTTATAAACATTAAGTTATAAGATAAAGAGAAACTTCAAAATCTCAAAAATATTATGTATTCGTAGGTTCCATCACTAGGTAAAACAATTCGCAATAGTATGTCCCTATTTTGGGATCGAGCATCTCATATCTGTATTTCACCCTTCCGTACTGCAATTTGAATGCATAGAGGTGCTGTATTGAATTGATATCAACATCCTGGTAGGAATAAGCACCCTGGAAACAGAACGTATTATTAATTACTTTCAATTGCCTTAGAACAAGTCACAACAGTCCTTGGAGCAGAAACATCTCACGATCTTTTAAGCCATATACACAATATTGCCGACAAAGAACTCAAGTTACCGCCATAGCTCGCAGGTTAAGGATTAAGTGGAAATGGGCTGGCCATATCTGCCATAAGACCGATGGCCACTGAAGCAAACGAGTTAGAGTGGAGACCGCAATACCGTGACACGCGGTAAACGTAAAGTAGGACGACCCCTAGCCAGATCGACCGACGACCTAAAAGAAGTCTATGGGATGAACTGAATACGGAAGGCAGAGGACCGGATGTCGTGGCGAAAATTAGGAGAGGTCTATGTCCAGCAGTGGATCGATACAGGCTACAGCTGATGATGATGAACATAACACTTGAACCGCATAATTAATTTTATTGCTTATGTAGGGCGAAATCCACAATATTAATAACTACAGACCTATCAATGATGACGACTGATGTCGAATGTGTACAAGGTGTTCGCGAAAACCCAGCTCAAAAAACTAATACTACGCTGGACGAACAACAACCTATTGAACAAGTTTTTTTTTTAAAGACGTCTCCCGCAGTAGGGTACAAGCCCTGTGTCGCAGGAAACCTTACAAACATACAAGTCACGGACACAAAGTACACCTAGACTCGGAACAACAATTTGTGGATCACACAAAGTGGTGTCCCGAGCGGGAATCGAACCCACGACCTCTCGCGTAGCAGTCGGACACACTCCCACCGCGCCACATAAGTTGGATTTAGATGTGATGTTTTGGTATTGGACCACATACAGGTAGTTAATCAGTCAAGTATTCCAAAAATATACAGAATACCAGGTACCAATCTGTTGATGCTTCGCAGATTATAACAAAGCTTTCAACTCCATAGAACATGGAGCAATGTGGTCAACACTTCAAAAAGAGGCGGTTCAAAACAAACACACAAGACTGTTAAGGAGTGTTTATACGAGCAGCAAAGCAAGAATGAGTCTAGAGCACAAAAGTGAAGTCATCAACATCCGCAGAGGAGTTCGCCAAGGAGATACTCTATCACCCAAACTTTTCTCTGCAGTGTTAGAACAAATCTTCAGAGAATTTAACTGGGAACAGTATGGAGTCGTTATAGATGGCACAACACTGTCTCATCTTAGATGTGCTGACGACATTGTCTTGTTTGCAGATTCTGCTTCTAATCTAAGTTATCTGGTGGCCATAGTACAAGTTATGCTTAGTTTGGGATCAGATGACGTTGTGTGGGCTGTTGAATCGAATTAGAAAGACAGATATCAGAGAAAAAACTAGACTAGAAAACATTACTGTAAAAGCTATAAAGCTGAAATGGAAGTGGACGGGCCTCATGCCCCCTTAAGTGAAAGAACAGTGAAGCAAAATTATTACCAATGGTACCTATGAAGTTATAAACGCAAGCAAGGTCGCCCTCACAAAAGATGGCAGGACGACTTCACAAAAATCTTTGGGAGCACCTGGACCAGACTAGCATGGGACGGGCTACAATGGAAGGAAATGGAAGAGGCCTTTGTCAAAAGACAAACAGACAATGCTAAATAGTACCTACATCAATTTTAAAACAAATGTAGCCAACAAACTGTCTGAAATAAAGGCTTTTATTGTTTTTATGTATGTTGTTTCCATATTACGGGACTAAGGAGTCCCGGTCATTCGGAAGGTGTGCGTGGGGCCGAAGCCAATACGTAGAGGCCCGTTAGACACTTTAACCTAAAGGCCATGTAACACCAACTGGCGATTATCCCTGTATACACTATAGAAATGTACCCAACGACAATCCCCGGTTAGTGTAAAAACTATATTTATTAAAGTCAGGTTACGGATGATAATTTTCGCCTTTCTTGCCGCATGCAAGCCAAACAGGCAACAGGGTGCAGCTTGGGGTGTATAGCGGTGCGGTGCCGGTTTCACCATCACGAAGAAAGCCCGTAAGCATATTTCCCCATAATTATGCTCTTGAAAATGACACTTCCACCACCAAGCATACAAGCTTTGGCGACCTCCCTCTGGCCGGCTGGTTAAGGCAAGACAGTTGAGAGTCTTGCGGGCGCTCTTAGTGTAACATTATTATTATTATTGACAAATAAGACCAAGATCAAGATAGATCAGGAGATGATGGAGACTTGGTAACTTATATTATAAGAGATAATTATAGAAATTTTACCACTCTCTAAGTATAGATGATTGAAAAAAGCAACATGATTGCCCGTAACCCATCTTCAAAGCCATAGAAGGGGACTTTTAAAACCTTACCTTCAAAAACATGCAGTTCTTTCTATCATACTTTACGCTGAATCCAGCATACATGAAGTAAATGAACATACTATGGCAATCAAAGTCATTCATTAAAAAGTTCGATTTCCACTGATTGTCTTTCCAGATGTAACCTTTTGTTTTGTGCTGGGAAAATAAAATTGTGTAAGACGACTGTTGTGACAGAGGTTAAGTTAGTGGTTCAATTCTCATACATACGGACATTTGTGAGATGTCAGATGTACTTCATTTTTATTCGTTAATTATGTTTGTAAATTCCCCTGTGACGCTGTATACTCTACTGCGAAAACTGTTTTTCGTATTGTTTAAATTTCTCTTGACGTATCAACTTTTGTTCCAATAAAACATTCGTCTGCTTTATCTTTTTCAACATGCAAAAGTTTTAAACTAGATCCATGGGACACTATGATTAACAAATTGTTCATTAAGACTAACTAAATTCTTATAGACCGAGAGGAGAGCGGCAAAAAGTGTAAGCATTTTAATTTTTAATACCTTTTCACATTAATGGCGTAAAGAAATACACTTGCATCTGTAAGCTGAATTCCTTAGCGTTTGGCGTACAGAACTTTAATCGTCTACTGAAAACTGTTATGTGAAGAGTTGCACTGACTAACTAATGTTATGTGATTCTAATAATATTCTTCACTCACTCTAAAATTTAGTACTTAGTACTGCTAGAAAACTATTTTTTAAGTTTTAGAAAGCAGTTATACGATATACTTAGTTCATTAAAAAAGCTAAAAAATTCAGCTGACAGACGGAAGGGTATTTCTAAACTCCACTAATGTGACGTAATATAAAAAAAATCTGACTTTATAAAGTGCTTCCACATTTTGGCGCTCCCTTTTTCTAGATTTCTTACCTTCACATTTCTAACATCTTTCTTTACTGTAAAGTTACCTCTCAGCAACGTATTGTTAGAAGAATTATTAGTATATATCTGCACTTGGATGATTATTGGAGAATCTTTCACGAATGGACGACTCGGTTTATCGCACGCAGTTATTTTTTCCATTCTGGATGTAAAGGGACCCTGAAAAGGTAAAGTTATTCTTAATTGGCGTTGTGTCAGTGTTTTCAACATATTATTATTTTTATTTAATTACTGTTACTTATTTCAAATACTATTAACTAAACAATCAAAAAAATAATAAGGACTATTGTAGTGATGAATATAATTCTAAATCAGAATAGAATAGGGTTTTCAGACTCAGTAGGATTAGGATGACTTTTTTCAGTGTAACTTAAAAAACCGTAAGCTATAATATAACGCTTAGATGCAATGTAATTTCAGTATGGTACAGGTCCCAGCATATGTAATATACAATAAAATCTATTGAATTAAGCTAAAAGGCTTTTTTTTTGCTGTCAATGATGTCTAGTATATATTTATTACTTATAATCCAGTACTCATACTGTGTTTTAATTATGTAAAGCCTTGAATATTACTACATTTTTCTGTTAAAAACTTTAGGGTAGCTTACCGAAGGAGATTGTTCATCAGCGAAACATGGTAAAAAGTAAAATAAAATAAGTACAATATTTAAACCAATACACTTGGAAACCATTTTGTAGGTACTATCGTTAACTATGCGCTAGAAATAGTTTAGTAAAACATTATACTCGTAATATACTGTGATTGTAGGGTTATGGCCAATGAGCCATCCATAATGAGGCATATCCTTACATCATGGTCATCATCATATCATGTTTAATTTTTTTCTAAAAAGATCCTATTATAATCTGAAAATTGACCATTGAGCCATTCATATGAGTTGAGTACTCATATAAATGGCTCCTAGAGGCCTTTATGGAAAATAATAAAGAAGTCTCTTTTTGATTAGGTGCATCCGTCTTTCTTGTTTAAGCTTGACCAATTTGTTTCATTTTTAGAGTCTTACCCTAATTATGAGATACAGTGCCGGAACTAGAGTGGTGCCACCAGTGCCTAAGCACAGGGCGCAGTTCCTGGGGGGGCAGACCCTGGGGGGGGGGGGCAAATATGACCAGACTGGGACCACAAACAGTACATACTTACCTATTATTATTTTACAATATTTGTGAGACTGGGCATAATGTTTTCGAAAAGGCAAAAAAAGTTTGTGAAGGATGTGATATTAAAGACAATTTTCCAGGCAAGCGTAAAAAGCTAGTAAAAACATAACAACTTGCAGTCGGGTAAAAAGACATGAATTAAGAAAAAGTTAGTTTGTCGGTTACGATATTACAACACAACAAAGCTTTAAGATGAATGAAGCAATTGATAAAAGAATTTCTGAATTCACTTGGCGATTCGAAAAATTACACAACATTCACCACTAGTATATATGGCACTTAAACAAAAACACAATTATAAATTTTTTGGCTGTCTGTCGGTCGGTTTGTTCCGGCTAATCTCCAAAAGACTTGGACGGATTTTGACGGGACTTTCACTGTCAAACAGCTGAGGATGTAAGAACTAACACGCTAACGCCTATAGGGAGAGAGCAGCACAGCAACTTCACGCGGACGAAGTCTAGGGCACAGCTGCTATGACAACAAGTTTAAAATGGTTTCTGTAACGAAGTAATAACAAAAGCCCTGATAGTTCTGGCAATCAGCGGATAGATGTCGCAAGCAAGGGCCTAACTCGCGTGCACTAAGCATTGAAGAATGTAAGGTTTAGCGACATAGTTCCGTTCCAGCACCAGCATGACGTACGGAATTCTCTGGTTCGAGTACTGGGTCTTCTTATAATTTACTAGGTACTTATAATTTTTCTGTTTACTATTTATATACTATTTTTGTAATTTTCTTTAGCCACCATTGTGCAAGAGTCTAAAAACCCATTCGACTCTTATCTGGGTCCTTATATACAAGGTTATTTTTGGTATAGTGCAAAGCTCAGACGCCCTAACAAGATTTTTACTTCTGGAAATCGTGTAAAAAAAGAAAATGAAAATATTGAAAACTTGCAGAGTTATAAGCCATTCAAGTTGTCTTGTGTTCTTCGCGCTATAAAAAAATAAGTGATGATTACATTTTACATCACATTTTGAGGAATTGGACTGTTAAAATGATTAATGAATTAATTAATGATTGATTAATTGATTAATTAAAAAATATAAAATGGTATGAAAACTGCCCATTGGATCGTGTCACTGATTCCGAGCAAACTACTTTCAGGTTTGCACTAAACTGAGAATAACGTTGTGAATTATTAAAATGTTGTCATAATGTTAAATAGAGAGCTGCGCTTAGAAATGCATCAACGCGCATGCGCGGCGAACCTTTAAGCGCACTGCGTATTCGCCAGGCGTGAATAAGGATCCAGATTTGATTGATTCGCCTCTTGGTCTCTTTTCAGCTTACTGCCGAAAAACGATAATGCCGGATAATGATTTTTCAAGTGTATGTATGTCTATCTTTTTGGCATGCTCTGTAGGTTAAATGGCTTGACACATTTAAAGTATTAGGTGTTATTATATTTCTTGCACTTGTGGGTACATTAGTAAAAATACAGTTGCATTTTTGAAGTTTTTAATCATTTTTTATTGTCTGTTTAAAAACCTAGATAACATGGTATATTAAAGGTTTCTGAACGTTGTGAAATAACAACAATCCTTTAAAACTCAAAAATATTATTTAGCAGGTTCAGTGACCATGTAAAAATAATTGCAAAAGTATGTGCCTAACTGGAAATCCAGCATCTCAAATCTATATTTCACCTTCCCGTATTCTTGATTTGATGCCCAAAGGTGTTCTATTGTATTTACATCCACATCCTTGAAGGAATATTGACCCTGGAAGAAGTAAATGTTATTGTTATGGTCAAACATGTCATGTGGAATGAAAGTGATCGTATTTGAAAGGGTTGAAGGTTCACACAAGCTGGTCGAATAAAACAAGAGGATCATTCTTCTTATTAAAAGCTTCTGATTAGAGGCTTGGTGACTTATAAGTAACTAGCTGCCTGCCTCGGTTTCATGCGGGCGGTTGGCTCATCGTAGTTTTTTATACCTTGAGTTATTACATTATTGCAATTTTCATAGAGAACTCTATTCTTTTGACAATAAAATGTAGCCTATGTTACTTCTCGATAATGTAGCTTTCCAATAGTGAAAGATTTTTTTAAATCGGTCCAGTAGTTTTTAAGTTTATTCGATACACCAACTCTTAATGGCAAGGGGCTGGCCATATTTGTCGCCTAAAGAAAGTCGCTGGGATGAATTGAATGCTGAAGGCGAAGGATCGGGTGTTGCCACGAAAATTAGTGGATCAATACAGAAGTATAAATGATCGAAAAAAGCAACATGATGGCCAGTATATCCCCTTACGGCCAAGCAATAAATCGAAGAAGACGTTTAAAACCTTACCTTCAAAAACATGCAGTTCTTTCTATCATACTTTACGCTGAACCCAACATACATGAAGTAAATAACGATGCTGTGGCAATCAAAGTCATTCATTAAAAAGTTAGATTTCCACTGATTGTCTTTCCAGATGTAACCTTTTGTCTTGTGCTGGGAAAATTAAAAAGTGTTTATGGTTTAGAATTATTCAAAGAGTAGACGTAAAATAGTCATGCTGCCGCGGTTTCAATTTCTACACAGAGCAGAGTTTTGTGAGATGTCACTTGTAATTTTTGTCTGTTTGTTGCATTGTTTCGTAAAGTCCTTCGCGACATAATGTTTCAACTCTAAAGCAGAAGTGGTCTTATATTTGTTATTAGCTACCCGCGCAACTTCATCTGCGTAATTTTTCCCCGTTTTTGCAACATTTTTCATTGATGCTCAGCCTTTTGATTGTAGCGTGATGTTATTTAGCCTTCCTCGATGAATGGGCTATCCAACACTAAAAGATTTTTTTAATTCGAACTTGTAGTTTCTGAGATTATTACGTTCAAAGACACAAACAAACTCATAAACTTTATAATAATAGTATAGATTTATGACAACTTTCGGTCTAGAGTATACACAACATTAAATTTGCAAAAGTTTAAAACCAGGTCCTATGGTCCTCTATTATTATAATGAACAAATTCTCGATTATTGCTGTAACAAGATTCTTCTAATAGTCGTACCTTCACATTTTTGATATTTTTCTTTACGGTGAAGTTACCTCTCAGCAAAGTATTGTTAGAAGTATTATTCGTATATATCTCCACTTGGATGACTAATGGAGAATCTTTAACGTATGCACGAGTCGGTCTTTCGCACAGTGTAATTTTTTCCATTCTGGATGCAAAAGAACCCTAAAACAGTAAAGTTAGTCTTATTTAATCACTGTTACTTAATACTATTAATACTTATTACTTACTTAACAATAAAAAAATAAGAAGTAGGTACTTTTATGTTGTAAAATATAATAAAGAATCTTAGACTTAGACACATTGGATTTTCAGAACTAATACTCCAATAAAATTAAGATTTTTTCCAGTGTATCTAAAGAATAGGTATAACACGCTAAATATAAAATGTTATGTAATTTTAGCTCGGTCCAGGTTTTAGCATAAGTAAAATACAATAAACTCTATTGAATTAGCCCTATAAAGGATTTTCTTTGCTGTATTTTCTAAGTAGGTACATATTAGACAAGTAAAAGTGGGTAAATATGTTTTGTTTATAATCCGACACTCATTATAATGTATTTATACTATGTATAGCCTTGAATACTACCTCATTAATCTGTTATTTCAAACCACTTTTAACTACTACTACTTTTTAAATTGTTACTTTATACACAGGATACTGTGGATTCCATGTCATTGAAGCCTTTTCCAGTAGTAGTTTTACCAATTTTATATAAAAGACCTAATATTGATGAGTTCTTAAGTTCCTTGCAAACTATAAGTACAAAACCCAACATTCGAGAATTTTGCTGGTTATTTTTGAAATCTAAATATCAAAAATAAGTTTCCTATCCAGCTGTTACCCCAGATCTCGAATCTAGGACACTGTTTATAATTTTATTGATTCATAACCTAAAAGTATAACAATAATGTCTGTAATACAAAAAAAAAATAGTTAGCAACCATTTTTTTTTTCAATTTTCAATCCTTGACAACCTATGATAAAAGTAAAATTGAGCACTAAAATGATTGAAACAAGAGCCCCTACCTATATAATTTCATGCAGTCGGAAGCATTAATGAATCTTGATGAACGTAGTAAAGTGCATGAAACGACATGTATGTATGAAATTATATATGTTGGGGATTTATGGAAAATAGGAAAGGATTGTATGGGAAATTTTATCAAAAGCTTTGAGTAATCGGTACACACCACATTCACCTGGTGACCGCTATCGAAAGCCCTTATAACAAGATCTAGGAATTGACAAAGATTGTTTTCTGTTGACTCTTTACTCATAAATCCGTGTAGCTCAGTTATTATGACGGGTTTTATTAATGGTGTTATTGTATCACAGACAATATGTTCAAAAAGTTTAGGTATAACGCTTAACTTGGAAATTGGACGGTAGTTTTTAATGTCATGCTTGTCACCGTTCTTGAAAATAGGTACTATACTACTACAACGTTTCCATCCTGTCGGTATTACATGACGACGCATGTATAGTGAAACGGTTTTTTTTTTGTGCCATCTTTTTAAGAACAGTGGCGGTATCCCATCTGGACCACGGCCCTTATTGACACTAATAATAATAATATATTTTAGAATGGTGTTAAATGGAATGTGTTCTGAATCAATATTTCAAGTATTTTGACAGTCATTATAACAAGGACTGGTTGCCAACATGGACTGACTGTGCCTATCAAGATAAATAGTTTATAAAATAGCTTACCGAAAGAAGTTGTCCATCAGTTAAGCATGGTGAAATATAAAATAAAATAAGTACAATATTAAGCCCTATAAAATTGACAACCATATTGTACTATTGTTAACTAGGTACTAGAAATAGTTTAGTGAAACATTATAATGATAGACTGTGCTTGTAAGGCTATGGCCAATGAGCCATCCATAATGAGACACATCCTTACATCATAATTTTCATTTTTTTTGATATAGCATCTATCTTTATCGTGATCATCATTTGAGTGTTTGAAAATTGGTATTGAGTCTTCCATAATGGGGACTCGATCGAGAATGGTGTCTCACTGATGGGCACGGCCCCAGTAGAACCTACTTATTATAGATCCTGAGGGTAATAGCCACCGGGTTAGCGATCGCAGTAAGGTAAAGTACCTGCAGAGGACGCTGCTGCCCGTTCTTCGGTGTGAAATCCCATAATCGGAAAGAAATGGCCCTCGATTTCTTTCCGTGGGTAGTATTCTTAAGCCGTACTGCACACGGCATCCACATTTCATACGTCACTTAATTAATTTTCATAATGACTAGGTAGACTACTGTGCATAATCTCGAATTAATCAAATTTACTGTAGGTACTTACACATATGCACTAACAGCACTAAAAACATCACTTAAACTCATGCAACTTTACTCTTTTTAGCTGACTGCCGAAGTCTGGGCGTTATGGTTTTTTGAGTGTTTGTTTATCAATATTTTTGGCATGTAGTTTAGCCTAAACGGATTGCGGCATTTTAGTCTAGTCTAGTCTAGTCTATAGACTAATAAGTAAATTTGTTGTAACTTAAACTGCAATAATATAATAAAGAATATTTTATAATATTAAGAATGTGTCCATTGTCACTTTTTTTATTGTCTCTAGTGAAGGTAAGACACTTTCTTCTTGTGTTCTTTACGAGCAGCACTCACTATTCCACTTAAGACTAACTTAACTAAGTTAATTCAAAAGGTTTAGTCCTACTAAGCCTTCGCACTATGTCTGTGGTGTCGAGAAGGTTAGGTGGAGGTGATTTTAATATTTCTTTTGTTTAATTGTGGGAGTTCATAAGTAAACACCAGTTGCATTTTTTTATTTTTTTTATTAAATATTTTATATCATCGGCTTACAATAATAAAGGTTTTTGACAAACTTTTAAAACTCAAAAATATTATTTAGCAGGTTCAGTGACCATGTAAAAGTAATTGCAAAAGTACGTGCCCAACTGCAGATCTAGGATCTCATATCTATATTTCACCTTCCCGTAGTCCAGATTTGATGACCAAAGGTGTTCTATTGTATTTACGTCAACATCCTTGAAGAAATACTGGCCCTGGAAGGAGAAAATGTGTTATAGTTTGACCTTTGACTGTTTTAATAAGCACTCATAAGACCTGTACTGAACCAGTGGTAACAACCCCAACTTTACAAACCGGTCATGGGTTGACAACCCAAGGATTTCCTCCATCGCATTCGCAAATGCTTAAAATCACTGGAGAAAACATTGTAAGCACTGGTCTCAACAGTAAGAATGTTATGGATTGTTTATGCAATAATAGGCACATGGTAACTAAAATTCACGAGAAACAGTCACCAGCCACCACATATCTATGGACCTGATAGTGGTTCGTTCGTTCATTCGTTTTAACCGAAGGCCTGTCCCAAAGATCTCCACAACGACCAGTCCTGCGCCACCCACATTCTATGGATTCCCGAGACGCGCTGCGTCTTCCGGTTCATTGTACCCCATGGGAGAGCTCTCACCCCTGTCACAGTGATAAAGTTGCCTAATCCTGCGAACCTCTGAAGCAGCTCGGTAACCTCTGAGTCTCGTACTTAAACAATAGTATTACTATAATACTACTGTTACTATGAAACAGGACCCTTACCTTAATATACATGCAGTTCTTTCTATCGTACTTAACGTTGAAGGTAACATACATGAAGTAAAGGAACATGCTATGACATTCGAATTCGTTCATTAAAAAGTTCGACTTCCATTGGTTGTTTTTCCAGATATAACCTTTCGCCTTGTGCTGGGATAAAATATTTGTGAGGATTAGACGGTACTTTTAGTGTTATTTATATAATTAACTGGCTGTATGTATTAGGAAGGCTTCCTAGATAAATGGGCTATCCAACAGGGAAATAATTTTTCAATTCGGACCAGTAGTTCCTTAGATTACCACGTTTAAACAAACAGACAAACAAACTTCAGCGTTATAATATTAGTATAGATAAAGTAAAAATGTATATCATGTCATTTTTTAGTGTCCGAAGCCAAAATTGAAAACGGAATTATAGTTTCGCCATGTCCGTCTGACTGTCTTTCCGTTCGAAGGTTAGCTCAGGACCCTTAGTATATACATAATTATAGTAGACAAAGCGGTATAATAAAACAAAGAACGGGTACTTCCCCTACAGCTAAAATGAAAGTGTGGGCTAAAATATCATTTTTCGACTTAAGGATTCATTTGTAAAATATTCAGCCTTAAAATGAAAAAAATATTAGCCACCTGCCAGTTAAATGGTTGCTTTGAAAAAATCACTGCCGTAGTATATATAATGAAATTAAACTAACACAGCTAAGTAAGCTTTACAAGTTTTCGAGTAACAGCCAAGTGAAAAGTAACAAAATTTTCGTACAAATTCCATTGAAAATTACATTAATTTTTTGTCAGTCGTAAGTACGAAATAAAAACAACAGAAAATCTACTTTCTATACCACATTTTTGGACAGATTTCTAGTATATTAATCAAAAAGAGTATTATGAATTGTTTTTGAAGTCAAAAACTTCTTTAGCGGCGTTGTGCACTTTTTTGGTATGGGTAAAAAATGTTAAACTCGCGTCAGGATCACGTGACCCTGATCAAAAATTTGTAAGACGGAGGGAGAGCAATGAAAAACTGCTACAATATCATTAGAATACGAAGGTAAATTTCGCTACCATCTACAATGTTATTATAGCTCAGGTGGTAAATCGGGCGCTCCAGAAACCAGAAAAACCAAGAAGAATATTGAGTCCGAGTAACGATTATTTTTTTCCCTTTTTTATTTAAATTTTTTGATTTGTGATTTATTATTTAATATTTTTTTATGATTATGTCAGTTAGATCGGAGAAATATTCAAATTTCATCAGTATGTAATTTTTTCTAAGATAAACTTTTTATTACACCATATAAATAAAACTGATAAATAAAAATATATTCCCAAAAAAAATGCACAACGTTAGTGTTCAAGTTTTCACTTCTGCCGGCACTCCCGGAGTGCAACCCGACAATATGGTTTACAAGTTTTTGATTAGGAATCTGAAAAGATTCTTCTGTGTTTCTTACCTTCACATTTTTTACATTTTTCGTTACAGTAAAGTTACCCTTCAGAAACATGCTGTCAGAAGTATTGTAAGTCTCCACTTTGATAATTAACGGAGTATCCTTGACATATGGACGCGATGGACTCTCGCATCTAGTTACATTTACGATTCTGGATACAAAAGGACCCTAAAACAGCAGTATTATTAGGCTTACTTCGCAGGACACAATATTCCTACAAATGACAAAAATAATTTAGAATTTTATAAATTTCTTATGTAGATCTTGACCAACGTTTTTATATAATTATTACTAAATGGAATAAAGAAACTTCCAAGTATAGGCACTTAAAGAAAATATTAACAACAATATGCAATCGCTTACCGAAGTAGGTTGTTCATTGCCAAAACATGGTGTATTGTAAAGTAAAATAAGTACTATATGTAACGCAATAAAGCTGACAACCATTTTGTACTATCGTTATTTGTATACTAAAAATAGTTTACTAAAACATTATAATGATGTACCTTTAATAATTATAAAGTTGTGGTCAATGATTCATCCATAATGAGACACATCATAAAATAATCATTTTCAAAGTCTAAAATCGTATCAAACCCATTATCATCGTTTATGAGAATGTGAAAATTGCCAATGAGTACATCCTTAATGAGGATATGATGAGAGTTTATGATGATCCCTTCAGGGTCAAAAGTTATAGAATTCCTTTTGGATTAGGGAACCTTCTCATCATCTTGGACTCAGTTCGATTTAGTTAACAATCACAATTTTCGTTGCCTTTATTTTTTTTTTTCTCGGGCCTAATTCTGCTTAGTCTGAGAGAAGAATACTATTTAAGACTGCACGGACTTTGCAGCTATGGAACTATTGGTAAACTACCAAGGTTTTGCAGGTTCAAATCAGGCATTGGACATTACTTTGCGAGGCATTACTTTGGGTCACTATTTTGTATGCCAAGCATTAGATTAAGTGTATAACGTTTAAAATAAAATGACAGTTTAAGTATAAAACAATTAATTTGGAAAAAAATATATAAGAAAATATTTATTAAAATCAATAAAAAGATAAAAAATACTTCCATTTAGGAAAATTATAATCAAATATACTGGTATAACTACTAGACTGGTTCAGTCTTAATATTTATACCCGTAAAGCAGTAAAGAGTTCCAGGCTCCGGAATAAAAGTTTCACATTTGTACTTTTCCTTCGCATACTCCATTTTGGTTACCAGAAATGCTGCATGTAATTTACTTCTAAGCAGTATTGGCTCTAGAAGAAAGAACATAAATGTTAGATTTTATCACAAAGGCTAAACTGTTATGAAGTGCAAGGGTTTTAAGCTCTATCTCGTTTTTGGTAAAAACTTGATGAGAAACTATGGTAAAATTTAAGAAAATATTATTGTTAGGTAAGGGACAGTACAGGGAACAAACTGATTTGCTTTTAAACAATGCAATTGTTAATATTTAGCAACACACTATTAAGCTTTGGCGATATTAAAGTAAGTAAGACATAGGTAATCGGAGCAATAATACAAGAAAAAAACGTTCATGGGCTTTGATGATGCTGTCTCAACTTGGTAGAATGGCAGTTGATGTTGATGTCGATAAGTTAGTACTTAAGAGAAAAATTGTAATTCATCATGGTTAGGTATAGACTTTTCCAATGTACATCGTTGTGCGACAGGTTAAAGTAATAAGTAACATAGTAGGTACTATAAACATAGTACTAAACTTTAAATAAGTTTAGTACCGATATATGTACATCTATAATGCACCTATGTGCCAAAATAGTAACGTTTTGAAAGCAATTATTATTGGTTCATTAGCCGTGTTTACTAGTTACCTACTAGTTTCAATGTACTGTATGCATTTTTAGTGCGATTATAATAGCCGTACAAAATGGCTGCCTGCTATTTCTTTTTAAATATCAAATTTGTTTTACTTCTTACTTTAATTAAATGTTTTGGTGTTGCCACAAAAGGAACTGCATCAGTAAGTTTTTTTAAACATAAAAAACATTAAAAAAATTAAGAAAATACCAAACTATATTAAAATATATAATTCTGTTGCATTTTTACTGTTTCCCTACAAGATAGAATGGTGATTCTGTTCAACTAGGCTTATCATTAAGTAATTCAGAAGTAACTGCCCAAGTAATAGATCATCAAACCATACCCGAAGTCATTGAATTTATAAACTTTTGGAACGCTTGCACAAGTGCAAAAGTTATTTTTACATTTGAGAAAATCACTGTATCCTTTTAAAATTCCAGGGACCTTACAAAGCTAGCGTAGTAGATGTGAGGGTTTGTGAGAAACCAATTCGTCCATACATACCCGATCCTCCTATATCAGTGAAATTGAAGGTGACAAATACTACCAACAAAGTTTTGGTAGGAGGCAACGTTACCATATCGGCTGATATCCCAAATGTTAAAGTATGTACTTAATTTTAATATTTAGCAGAATCCACCTGAAATATTAGAATCTGCCTACTGGAAAGACAAGAAACGGTAATAATACGTACAAGGTAATCTTCCGTGAAATACTTTTGATTAAAGGGCATTGTAGCAAGTGTGGGAAAGGATTGAATTTGATACTGGGGATGATATGAGCTGGTGCTTGGTGATGGTTCAGTGATATAGAAGAAAAGAAGAGAAAACGAAAAGCCCACTTCTGCAGAATTCAACTAATAATCTATATTATTCTTTCCAGTACAGAATAAAAAGCTTTATCTGGGAAAACGGCAAATGGGCTCCAAATTTCATTTTGAATGATTTTGGTTGCCATGGTATGTTGCTGCATGTCATATGTGCAGCTGTCGGCTTGAAGTATGATAGGAAAAAGTGCATGTTTATGAAGGTAAGGTTCTCGCTAAGATTTTTATGTGATTATTCTCTAGGGAAATATAATAATTCCAATAGTGTTGTCAATGTCATAATGGACCTAATTTCCATGAGGTCAGATTTCTTTCTCTTTCTACCAAACTGACTCTTATATTTCTATTATTCTCCATTTCCGAGACACATTTTCAGAAATAGTTTCGAGGCATATACTCTTATTTAATGATAATACCTTTACGGTACGTAGTGTGGACGTATTTCAACATATACATTTATACAGTAAAGTCCAGATTTGTCATCGTTTTAAGGTTAAAAATGGTATAAGTGATGATCTTGTCGATCGTTTATTTGATAACAATCTCTACAGTTCTACAAATTTATCTACTTACTACCCTCTTTTTTCAGGGTCAATACTATTTTAAAGAATTTGACGTGAACGGCTTACAACACATCTGGGCATCCAAAATGGAGTATGGCAGGATGATGTGGAGGACCGAAATGTTCATTTCTTCAGGGTCATTTTACTGCTTTGAGTGTTTTACGATAACTGAGCCTGCTTAGTTCTTAGCTTAGTACTTCTTAATATTAATAAAGCTGTTTTTGTGTAATAAATGATTCTTACAAGCTTTTATTTAACTTGTCCTGTGTGTATGGTACTCGTAGTTAGTTTGTGTGGGTCAAATCTCAGAAGCTAAATTAATACCAGCGTTGGACGCTGAATTGGGCAAAAATTTGGTACACTGGTCTATCTTTGATGACAATGCAATATAATAATAATAATAATATCTTGGGACAACTCACACAACGCTATCTGATCACAAACTAATATTATGGTACCATGGATTGATCTGATGATGGAGTCGGTAGGTGGCCATAAGAACTCCTAAACTAAAAAGAGGAACCTAGCAAGATTGGGCTCATTTGATTTGTCTTCACAAGTACTCCGATCCAAGATGATTTCCGGGGTCTGAGGATATTGCGAATGATATAGCTATGAAGGTAGTTCGTACTGCGTGAACCGACAGTCAGTCATGTAATGTACCTGCGACCCCCCCCCCTTTCCGCATATTCTTGCACTTGTACAGTGTTCAGGGTCTGATGATAGGGTCGGAAGGGGGTCATTGGTACTCAGCCGTCATGTAATGTACCTACTTGCGAACCTTCCCCGTGTAAGTTTCTTAGATTGGTATAAATGGTATAATGTAAGAAATTCATGGCTTTGTTTTAATTTAAAAAATATTTTCTTCCTTTTATAGCATCGAATTATGAGGTTGTTATTAATTCAATTATTAAACTGGGTATCTTTAAATACCACGGATGACAAGGTGTTGTTAAGGACGTCTAAATGTATCGTTTTAGAATACAGGATTATTTTCTGAACCCATTCCTAACACAAGCAATATAGCTAACAGGATTGCTTGTAATGTGGAACCCATAATCCTACATTGCTAGTTCTCTTTAAAAAAATTTTTTTTTTTCTTTCATTCATTTCACAACCCATAATAACACAAACACCAAAAATCTAAGGCATGTGACATGATATGTAATGTATTAAAGAAATAGTTTAGTGAAATATTATAATAAAGACTGTGCTTGTAGGGCTATGGCCAATGAGCCATCCATAATGACTGCCTCTGTGGCGCGGTGGGAGTGTGTCCGACTGCTACGCAAGAGGTCGTGGGTTCGATTCCCACACAGGACACCGCTTTGTGTGATCCACAAATAGTTGTTGCGAGTCTGGGTGCACTTTGTGTCCGTGACGTGTATGTTTGTAAAGTCCCCTGTGATACTGGGCTTGTAACATAATGCGGGAGTCGTCTTTTAAAAAAAATGAGACATCCTTATATAATTTTTTTTTCACATAGCATCTATCATATCATCATTTGAGTGTATGAAAATTGTTATTGAGTCTTTCTTAATGGGGATTCGATCGAAGGGAACTTATGAGTAGTAGTTAAATTTTCTTGCTTGATATTGGATGGTGCAACTTTGGAACAAATGGCATGGAACTAGAGTAATGCAAGTTTGGTCCTGGTATACGATACCACTTTTGTGGCATAAGTTGGGTGGGATATAGTTTTTTGTGTGTGGCACAGGCATATTTCGCTGGTAAAAATACAATTTTTAATGTATAAGTGTACTAACAAACAAAAGTGTATTTATGAAATTCGTTAGACCGACGAGATATTAGGTGTGTAATATTTTTTAAATATGTCACATTTCAGTAGAATTGATAATGGCGATGATTTTACTTACTTTTCTAATTAATAACTATTTCTCGTTAGACTGTTAGACATCATTGAGCGAGGAACGCTCCTTACATATATGTGTCACTGTCAGAGTGATTAATTTGGTTATTATATATACTCACTAGGCCTTATGCATATTAAGGACCTACCCATTTTAGGCAAAGTGATTTTAATGTATAAATTAATCATATTATCTACTGATTATTTATAATATCCGGCAAGGATTAAATAAAATGTATATATTTTATTCGAAATGTGTAAGTAAGGATATAAGAAATTGGGTTTATAACTATGACAAAACAGAGTTAGTTCACTCCGACTTAACGTGGTACTTATTTGTACCCGAGGGTGTTTTATAAAACCGAAAGCGCGAAGGAGAGGCAGCCTCCGCCCGCTGTATAGGTGCCAGCGCTTTGTTACATAAGGGCTAAGAGGCTGCTTCCCACAGCATCGGAGAAGATGCGATTCTTAAGATCAGGTCAATAACGTTTGACCCATACAAATGATGATGATCATCGTAAGACTATTAGATATATTTAAAAAAAAACCTTAAAACCAACTAATAGACTGGAAACAAGAAAGTATTTCTTACTTTTCCTAAAATCAACTAAGTACCCAATATGAATAATAGCTAGTTAAAGTGATTAATTTATCGCATTTACTACGTCACTTAATAATTATTCTTAATGACTAATTAATCAAATTTACAGTACACATATGCACAAACAACAAAAATTTCACTCAAACTCATTCAAATTTTGTTGGTTGTGATTGAGTCGCATTTTGCTCTCTTTTTAGCTGACTGCCGAATACTGGGCGTGATGGTTTTTTGAGTGTTTGTATATCTATCTTTTTGGCATGCGGTTTAGCCTAAACGGCTTGACGCATTTTAGGTGGAGGTGTTATTTTTTTTTTTGTTTAATTTTAGTAGTTCATGAGAAAAACATAAGTTGCATTTTTTAAAGTTTTATATCAAATGATTGCAAAGTACGTGCGTAACTAACTAACTAAGACCAGTAATGATCAAGTGGTAACAACCCCAACTTTACAAACCGTAGGTTATAGTTAGACAACTCAAGCAGGTGAACGAGCATTTCGTGTGATTTCTTTGAAAGCACACGTTTGAATGCAAAACTTTCTGTCTCCTAAAGTAAAGCCAATTTTGATGTTTTTTTTTTGGAGACCTCTATTTATCTAGGTAAAATTTAGTGTAGTTGGATGTTTAGATTGAACGAGGGCAATCAATACAATTGCATTAATTGTTTTTAAACTTTCGCGATTTTTATACATATTAGTTATATTTCGGGACTTAATCGCATGAATTATTTAAAGGTACGAACCTTTTATTTACCCGACGTTTCGATCGAATTGCACCGTCGGGTAAATAAAAGGTTCGTACCTTTAAATAATTCACGCGATTAAGTCCCGAAATATAACTAATTGCATTAATTTTGTAAACAAATAAACTTTGATCATCGTGGTCAGATAAAGACTCTGCTGACTAACGTCCGCGTCGTCGTGATTTGTACGACTTGAAGTACTAAGTAATATAGTACTTTATACATAGTACTAAACTTAATAGGCAGGTAGTCCTCGGTTAAGTCCCGATATACATCTATAATAAGCGCCAAAATAGTAACATTTTGAAAGTAATTATTAATGGTTCATTAACTGTGTTCACTAGTTACCTACTAGTTTTGTGCTTTATAGATTTTTAGTGTGATTATAATAGCCGTACAAAATGGCTGCCAGTCATTTCTTTTTAAATATCAAATTTGTTTTACTTCTTGCTTTAATTAAATGTTTTAATGTTGATACAAAAGGGACTGCATCAGTAAGTTTTTTGACATAAATAACATAAACAAATCATAGATACATTCATCAGCTTTGAGTAATACCTAATGATGTCTACTTTTGTTCAAACTTGATTCTAGAATGGTGATTATGTTCAACTAGACTCTTCAATTCAGAATTCACAAAAGAAGAAACTGCCCAAATAATCATTGGGAACAATACCCGAAGTCATTGAATTTATAAGCTTCAAGTTTTATACCAAAAATAATTGCATATCGCTGCATATAACGGGGCATAAAGAATTTTAAAAATAATACTGTTAGTTGTGCAAAAGTTATTTTTCTATAATCATCTATGTCATCATTTCTGTACATTGAAATTAAAATCACATTATCGTCGTATACAACACACATTAGATCAATCCAGCAATCCAACAGTCAGTGCAAGTTGTGTACGAAATTTGGGCTTCAACAATTTTTGGACAAGCATGAAAAAATCTCAGAAAATCTGGCTATTGCCCTCACCTCCTGTGGTAGCAAATTACATAGTTAAAGTACCAGGGGAGATACTTGGAAAGTTACCGACCAGGTATAACGTAGTAATATTCTTTTAAAATTCCAGGGACCTTACAAAGCTAGCGTAGTAGATGTGAGAGATTGTGAGAAACCAATTCATCCATACATACCCGATCCTCCTATATCAGTGAAATTGGAGGTGACAAATACTACTAAAAAAGTTCTTATAGGTGGCAACGTTACCATATCGGCAGATACCCCGAATGTAAAAGTTAGTAGCTAAGTTATTTTATTACCAAGGATTCAGCTGAAACATCAGTGTCTACTTGAAAAGCACGATAATAAGCGGGGATAGCATAATGGCAAAGGCATCGGACTCGTAAGTCGAATCCTACCCATTATACTACCGACGTGAACCCATTCCAAATACAAAGTATTGAGCTTAGTTGGAGAAGTTAACAGGATTGCTAGTAATGTGGGACCTAGAATCCCACTTTGCTAATTATCTTTAAAAAATAATGTTTTCGAATGAAAAGCGCGGTGAAGCGAAGCAAGGATTTGACTGTCACTGGTGTTGAAGTGGGCTTCGCTTGGTGATGGTTGTGGAATTGATATAAGAGGAAAGAAAACGAAACAAAAAGCCTGCTTTTGCAGAATTCGATTTTCATAACTATAATATTATTTCCAGTACAGAATAAAAAGCTTTATCTGGGAAAACGGCAAATGGGCTCCAAATTTCATAATGAATGACATTGGTTGCCGTGGCATGTTGCTGCATGTCATCTGTGCAGCTGTTGGTTTGAAGTATGATAGGAAAAAGTGCATGTTTTTAAAGGTAAGTGTTGTAGATCTAAAGATCCACCCAAAATGACTTTTTATCATCTTGATATTTATTGTTTTCTCTTTCTACCAAATAGATCCATAAAGTCCGATCTGACGACTTTCCGAAATAGTTTCGTAGCATATCTTACTTATTGTTACCTTTAAGGTACATACGTAGTGTGGACGTATTTCAACATAAACCTTTATGCAGTGGAAGTTTTATCCGACCATAGACATAGACTAAGGGGCTGATATTTTGCAGATCGTTTACGACAGCAAAATTTCTAAAGTTCTACAAACTTCTCTATGAACTTCATTCCTTTTTCAGGGTCAATATTTTTTCAAGGAATTTGACGTGAATGGCTTACAACACATCTGGGCATCCAAAATGGAGTACGGCAGAATGATGTGGAGGTCCGAAATGTACACTCCAACGGGGACATATTATTGCATTGAGTGCTTTACGATAACTGAGCCTGCTTAGTTAATAATCTTTTTCTTGACAATGCTTCTTAATATAAATAAATCTGTTTTTGTCTAATAAATTAATTTTACAAGCTTTTATAATTAGAACTAGCTGTCCCGCTCAACTTCGTATGCGTCAATTTTCCTCGTTTTTGCAACATTTTTCATTGCTGCCCCGCTCCTATTGGTCATAGCGCGATGTTATATAGCCCATAGCCTTCCTCGATAAATGGGCTACCCACAGTGAAAAAAAAACAAAAACCCATTCGGATCAGTACTTCCTGAGATTCTCGCGTTCGAACAAACAAACTAACTCTTCAGCTTTATAATATTAGTATAGATTAACGATTAATTTACAACAGCCAAACAATGCAGATTTTTTTACGTCATAACAAAATCAAAGTGAACACCTACAGTAACAGTTAATCACATTAACACACGACATTTGGCATCACCGCAAAGATATGCGACCAACGTACGAGCATCTGTTCCGTTGATCAGCTCTTCAATGGGTGTACATCGCACCATCGACGCCCGCCTACGCCTTGGCAAACAATACCTTGTACTGGTCTCTACAAAAGTGTTACTTTGAAATAAATTTTTTATTAAGTATAAACAAACTAATTGTCTCGTTAATAATCAATCGAAATTATTATCCAAAAACCGGACAAGTGCATGTTGGGCTACGCGCAATGTAGGGTTCCGTAGTACCCCATCCTCACATCCAAATAGAGCGGCTTAAGAAGTGGGTTTTCTGTAGTTTTTGTTTCATACTTACAACGTTATACCTATTTAATAATAATAATAATAATAATAATAATAATAATAATAATAATAATAATAATAATAATAATAATAATAATAATTTATTCATGAAAGTAAAGGTACAATAAACTTATATAAAGGTATAATAACAAATAGCACAGTTAAGTATTTGCCTGAACTAGGTTGAAACCTGTGTTTCAGGCTAGAAAGTAAAAAGTATTTTAATAAATACTTTCCGAAACTATAACTATACTTAATAACTAAAAACAAGAACTGTTAAACTAGAAAACATAGATTAATAAATTAACATTTACAAAAAATAGGTAATTATAAGAGATGTTGCAACAATTGGTCTTATTTATTTTAGTACAAGTAATAAGTCCTCCGTCTGTTCGTATGACATATCTTGTAATTGGGTACTTACAGCTTTTTTACAATTAAAATAATTTAGGTGGTATATATTTACAATTCGATTTAATCTATTATACAAAAAAGGGCCTATGAAATTAAAAAATCGGTTTGAGAACATATATCTTGAGGTGGAATCAGATGTGCAGACTATATCTTTTCGTCTCTTATTAGTTAAGTCAGTATTAAAAGTAAGTAGCTCGTGTTGTTTTAAAATTATATTTACTATAAAAAGCTGACGGACAGTCAATACCTTACAGCATTTATACAGGAGGAAGGTGGGAAAAAGCAAATGTCGAAAAGTAGCTACTTTTAGAACGGCTCTCTGTGCTCTTTCAAGTGGCAACATAACAGTTTTTAGTGCTCCTCCCCATGAAGTGATGCAATACTGAATGATGGACTGACACAGGGCCTTATATACTTGTATAATTAATTTCGAATCGGCAATAGAACGCAGTTTTTTAAAGACATATATTAGTTTTCGCACTCTAGTCACTAAAATTTCTATGTGTTTCTTGAATGACAGTGTGTTATCTATATATAGCCGAGATATTTTATGTTGCTAGTGCTAAGTATAATAGGACAGTTACACGTATTTTCTAATGTGTTATTACAATAGTGTGCAAATAAATGTGGGTCATCGTCGCTGTGGTATGACTGTCGCATAGAAAAGCGGATATATTTTGTCTTATCAGCGTTTAATGTTAGCAAATTATGACTAAGCCAATTATTTATGAAATTAAAACCTTGCTGAGCGTTTTCAAATAGGTCGTTCTTGGTTTTGGCCGTAAATATAATAGCTGTGTCATCAGCATAGGATATTATCTTACCATGTTCGATATTCATATTGCAAAGGTCATTTATGTAAATAAGGAATAAAGTAGGGCCTAAAATACTGCCCTGAGGAATACCAAAACCGGAACATTTTTGATCTTCACTAGTAATGTTATCTATTTTGATACATTGGTATCTTTCATTTAAATAGTCTGCCAAAAGTTTTAGTTGTTTCCCTCTTATGCCCAGAGACTCCAACTTGTTTAGCAGAATGGGAACAGATATTGTGTCAAAAGCTTTAGCAAGGTCAAGGAAGATGCCCAGGACTTGGTTCCCTTTGCTGAGCTCTTGTGAAATATAATCAGTCAAAGTGTGAGTCGCGTCGGCTGTAGACAATTTAGCTCTAAAACCATATTGTGTAGGGGATAGAAACTGGTTGTTTTCTAGGTAATTAATTAATCTAATATTTATAATTTTTTCGAGTATTTTCGATATTGAGGGAAGTAGGGAGATCGGTCGGTAATTGGATACAAGTTCTTTATTTCCGGATTTATAGATAGGAATTACCACTGCCTTTTTTAAGCATTGAGGAAAAATCCCTCCAGAAAGGCAAAGTCGAAAAATATATGTTAGAGGAGGTACTAAAATATGTTTAAAAAGTTTAAGGATTTTATTGCTTATATTGTCCGAGCCAGTGGCGCAGCTATCCTTCAGGTCAGAAATAATTCGAGCTACCTCGTGTTCGTCAGTGTCTAGCATAACGAAAGATTTGAGACTCAATAATAATTTTCATTAGAATTTAAACGGAAATGTTGTTACTTCTCATTTGATCAGCTGTTACTCGTAAACTTGTAAAGACTACTTAGCTGTGATAGTTTGCCTTTTAATTTCACTATACGTGATACCCCACATCAACCATTTAACTGGCATGGGGGAGGGGAGGGGAAAGTTGACTCTAACAAAAAAAAAACTTCAAAGCATAATATTTCACAAATGGATCCCAAAATCTAAAAATGGTCTTTGCAACCCCTAAACGTTTTTAAAAGACCTATGTAATGATATCCCACACGATGGGGTAGGTGGCAAAATAATTTATATTCTAAAATAACATATTAAAGTCCTGACTTATTCACCTAACAACGACAAGCCCATACTTAGGGAAGTGACATTTTTATTAGTAGTATTAGTAATTTATGAAATGTCATCCATGTTTGCAGCTAATAGTGGCTCTGTTGTTTAACCTGACTGATTTTTCTAAGATGGAGGAAAAGGCATGAAAATAACTAAAACCTTATTAGATATATTTCGGGACTTAATCGCGTGAATTATTTAAAGGTACGAACCTTCGACATACCATATAGTCGACACGGGTCGACTCGTGACCACGATCGGTGCAATTCGATCGAAACGTCGGGTAAATAAAACCTTTAAATAATTCATGCGATTAAGTTCCGAAATATCTCTAATATGTAAAAAAATCGCGAAAGTTTAAAAACTATAACGTTGTTTTAAATTGCCAACTGTATTGATAGCTAAGGAGCTCTAACATAAATATTTAGAGTCTAATCATAACATTACCCAACAACATTATCGGAAAGGAGATTACTTAACCTCGCGGCAATCCTATTTATAATAAATATTTGTATAAACAGTAAAAAAACCTCCCCTTATTACCTGACAAAGCATTCTTACAGCTTACTTATACAAAATCTTTTTAAACTGTCAATATAATAAAAAGATTCAAAATCCGAACGGTTCAGGCCTCAATGTTACCAACACAATAAATCATAATTAAGGGCGATCTAACTTTTCAACGGGTGCCGATAGCCGACGTAATCCTCGAGGTACCAACCTTACGGCCTTTGACTCGAACGCCATATTTTATCGATACTGACAATAAGGGGATAAAATGCTGCTTTAATTATAATAAAACATTTTCAATTTTAAAATATTTCCTATACAGTTTAACTAAATGAAAATTATTTGTTGAACAAAACTTGTTTGTGAAAGGAATATGTAAATATTAAATTTCTTTTTCTTGTTTTATGTATGTGAATACAAATATACGAGTATATATTTTTGGTGTATCTAAGGTTTATAAAAATATTTATTTATGTATGATTCTAATAATGACAGATAACGTTTAGATTGGCCGTGATTTGTTGGCCCTCCTTATATATTTTATGTACGTTTTATATGTTGGCCAATTCTATCTTTTGGAGAATAATAAGTTATTAAAAAAAAACGACTTTTCATGAGGGCTTTGAAACGGTTTACTTCTAAAGTAACATGCTCTTTTATCTTCTCAATATTGCATATATTTAAATAACAATGGTATTGAATTAACCATGCGATTCAAGGACATTTATTATATCATTTTAATAATTTCACCGGCTCTAAAAATACGCAATATTTTATGCAGCATTTTAGGTACCTTAGAAAAGGTACGTTTTTGTATTGGTAATGTAGTTTCGCGCGACAGTACGTGGGTGGGAAAGGCAACAAATGATAAGTATTCTTTTGAAAGCGAAAATAACTGAATTTGATTTAAATAGTTATGCGATAAGTATGTCGGTATTTCACCTCGGTACTATTTGCGTAGTGGTGACTCTATTACACATTATTTAACTCATAAATCAATTAACACATTAAAACTGTAACTGTAAAATTACTAAAAACTTTTGAACTGTTTGGCATTTTTAATAGTGTCGCGCTGTTTAACACTGAGATTACAAAAAGTCCTAATTAGGACGAATTCCAATGTGCATAAGATTTTTTTACTGTCTGTAATAAGCGTTTGTTATATATACTAATATTATAAAGCTAAAGAGTTCGTTTGTTTTAACGCAGTAATCTCAGGAACTACTTATCCGAATTGAAAAATTCTTTTTTGATCTAATTGAGTAAAAATTGAGAAAAGATTAAACCAGATTCATAAGTAATACGGGACATCAATATTTTCAATATCTAAGCAAATCATCATCAGCCTATCGCAGTCCACTGTTGGACATAGGCCACACCAATTGCACGCCACTTTGTTCTATCTTCGGCTTCTCGCATCAAGCTCCTGCCAGCCGTTTTGCGTAAATCATCACTCCACCTGGCCTGAGGGCTAATAAATAAACTAAGCAAATAATGTACTTTATAATAAAATCGATAAAGTTCGCCATGAAATCGACTCATCAGTAGTCGATAGCCGAGCCGATATTGTCCGATTATTTTAAGCCGTTTACATTATTTTGACAGGAGTGACAAATTGAATGCCTCCCTGGCGGATGTCGGAGATTCATGGGGCGACGCAACAGGCCCGGATTCCGGATTTGAATTAATAATATTATTTTCAATCGATCGAGAAGAAACGTGCATAAGTTAAGATTTAACATTTTATGAGATTAAGAGAAGCTGATACTAAACCAAATATATACAGAGAAGGCAACGATTATTAGGAATATGTTAAAACAGATGTACCTAAATAAATAATCTGATTCCAAACTCGGCAGAGCCTGTACTATGGCAAGCAAATAGACAACAAATATCGATAATTTTATCAATACGTAAACAATAAAACAAGAAATAACCTGAGTGTTCCTACATTCGAACCTATGACCTTTGGCTTTGCAGACAGTGTCACTAAACACTAGACTACCAGGCCAGTCAAATCAAAGAATAGCTAAGAATCTCCTTTCTGGTCGTGGCGGCCAAACTTACTAAATATTAGCCGCAAGTACCAATGCACTTCCTATTCCCTCACTCTCATAGCCTGATAGAATGAAAATCCGACACTTCCGGAGAGAGATTACACGCAGGACCGATGGCTTAAACATACACTCTGAAGTGTGGATAGGTGTGGCATTTTTCTTATAGGTACGGTCATCCATCTATGAACCAAGAGTGGTAACGCTGCATAACCTCACTTACCTGCCGATTTTACTCCACTGTTACTGACTAACTGACCACGATAAAAGATCAAAATATCATTCACTTGTTTTAAACATTCATTCATTTAAATTCATTTAAATCTAATTCATTCATTTCTATAAATTTCTAACTTACTCGGTTTTCCCGTCGTCTATAAATAATATTTCCCTCCAATAAATAATTGGAGGAACACTAAATCAATTGATGGACGGCATGTCGGTATAATTGCTGCTTAGCACCCGCGCGTATAAGGGGTTATGTTGTTCTTATACGGACATAAATCGAAGAATATTGACTTAGTGTTATTAAGGCGCCTTTTATAACAATATGTTTGCGTAGTTGCATTTTAGAGGCCCTAATACCTAATTTAGCTTAAACTTTCTACTTCATATAAGTTGTTACAAATGTGGGGTCAAAAGTAACTGGTTTGCATGACATTTTTTTTGGCTATAAGTACCTACATCGTTTAAAAAAAGAATAAATGAGTATTTTGTTCTCAACTACAAAATTCAGTAGTCAAAGCAAAAAATATAATCATTTTAACGTAAATTATATTGAAAGTAAAAAGAACGCAAACGACGAAATTATATCATACAAAAGTCGACTTTATCGATATAGCCATATAGTTCATATGATGTTGCATATAAAATTGTGGATTCTAAAACAATTTGATTAATAGTAGAAGCGGACAGTAGCAGTGATTTTTTTATTTTCAAAATTCGAACGTCCGGTGACTGGCCACCTTTGTATTCGATTCATTTATCAAATGAACCAAAGGTTCAATCGATTCGAAATTTTAATATCGATATTATTGTTCGATTCCATTCGAATCGTTTTATTTTGTGAATGAATGGTATTAGTAAGGGCATAGGAATGTTTGAATGGACGATGCCCTTCATGGGTCTCGTATTTAGTAGGAGGCAGAGTTAGGTGCGTCATAAAAAAAAAATGTGTGGCACTCGGGGCTGCCGCGGTAAAGCTATTGCATAGCATTTTTAACAATTTAAGCAATTAAAAAAAAAAAAATTTTCATTTTAAAAAACAATGTTTTTAATTTTTTTTTTCTTTAATTTTATTTTTAAATTACAAAAAAGGAATTAAAAAAAAAAAAAAAATTTTTTATTATAACAAAACAATGTTTTTAATTTTTTTTTCTTTAAATATTTTTTTTAGTTTAAAAAAAAGTCATTAAAAGTTCTGCTATTCATCGATAGATGGCAAAACTAAAAAGTATCACCGCTGTGCCCGTCGGAGTGGGGAGCGTAAGGTATTTTCGTTACGGAATTTCTTGATTCGGTCCCCGCGCTCAAGGCCCGCGATAGAAGCTATGCAATAGCTTAAATAAAAATGACAAAAATATGATATGGTATCCATTAGTCTGCGAGAGGTGATTTTTAAATTAAATTCAGTATGTTACAGTACAATATCTTTGTGCTGTATCTACAATCTACATCACAATCTTATGTTCCTTATCGCACGTTCAGTATCTATTAAATGTTTCCACTATCTGTTATCAACACGAAGTCGTTAGTATATAAGATGCACCTTTAGATAATTATAACCAGACTATACTACATCTTTTGTCTCATTTATACCTAATCATATATTGCCAAGTAGTTTGGCAAATTGGTGACCCCGACGAACGAATACGCAGCAAGAAACATGGCACAATCACCGTGCAAGGCGAACATAAATCAGCAAGGAACACTTGAAGTAGCTGCTGGCACCTCGGTTTTATCCCGCATTCCGGAATTTTGGAAAGACCAACCAAGATTATGGTTCACGCAACTAGAAGCCATATTAGCACCACAGAAGCAAGGAGACGAATACAAATACTGTACAGTAATAGCAAAGTTATCCAAGGAAGAAATACTACAGGTTAGTGACCTAATCACTTCACCACCGACTACAGATAAATACAAAAACATCAAGGAACGTTTAATTGATTGTTACGAAGAAACAGAACAGCGACAGTTTCAAAAATTAATATCAGAGACAGAACTCGGTGATCAAAAACCTTCGCAGTTATTACGTCAAATGCGAGTCCTCGGGAGAGGAAAAATCAGTGACGAAACAATTAAACTACTATGGTTCAGGCTTTTACCAACATCAGTTACTACGGTTCTAGCAGTTACGGAAGACATGGAAATTGACAAACTGAGCCAAATTGCAGACAAAATAATAATGAATTCAAAAGTAACCGAAATATCAGCTGTTAGCAACGACACTTCAAACGACAACAATACAGCATGCATTTTAGCCCAGCTAGCAAAATTACAGATAGATATTGACGCAATTCAGCAAGGTCAATATGGCTATCGACCCAACACGCACAATCATTTCAAGAAACGTCAACAATTCCCGATTATGAGGCCGAGAACAAACTATAGAGGAGCAAATCGATTTTGTTACTACCACGAAAGATTCGGAAAATATGCAAAGAACTGCATTAAACCATGCAGTTGGAAACCAATGACTTACGTACGGAACCAGGGAAACGAATAAGAGCACAGACAACGGCGAAACTCTGTGCAATCCACCCATCCAATCGCCTCACCATTACCGACCGAAAAAGTGGTATGAAGTTTTTGATTGACACGGGCGCAAATATTTCAGTCATTAGCAAGCAACAGAGACATTCAGTTTTACAAAATGAACAATACACACTATACGCTGCAAATGGGACTAAAATTAGGACTTACGGCGAGAAGACGCTTACCTTGAATTTAGGACTACAACGATGTTATAAATGGAATTTTGTAATCGCCGATGTTACACAACCAATAATTGGAGCAGATTTTCTAGAGCACTATAAACTACTAGTCGACATAGCAGGTCGCAAACTGTTACATATGTGTATATAGGTATATTGCACTCAACAGAGTCTAGCGGGCTGCGCCCCGCCCACATATCCTTTTCTCTGTCATTAAAGAAACCAGTGTCAAGCGAACCGTTGTTTCACTCACCCGCACCTATACAACAGTGGCGACGAGGATTCTAGAAAACACGAACAAACATGGCGGCTACGTACTTCGGGATTTTGAATGCATTTGATCATGAATCGCAAGATTGGGATTCCTTCAAGAACCGCCTCAAGCAGTGGTACATCGCTAACGACCTAACGGGCGCAGAAACAGACAAGGCGGGTGTGAAACGCAGGGCGATTTTGCTTACGGCACTCAGCGACTCGACATACAAGCTTGCCAGCGACCTCGTGCTTCCAAAAAAATTAGAGGAAGAGGAGTTTGAAAGTATCCTTGATGCGTTGGACAAGCATTTTACGCCGAAGCGTCATGGTTTTGCCGAGCGTTCAACATTTTACGCGGCGACGCAGAGGTCAAATGAAAGTCACACGCAATGGGCGGTCCGGCTGCGTGGGTTAGCGGCTCACTGTGGATTTGCGAATTTGGAGGAGTCGTTGCTGGATCGTTTTGTCATGGGAATGACGAAAGGACCCGAGCGCGACAAACTTTTCACAAAAGACGTCAAGGAGCTAACGTTGGCGAAGGCAGTGGATTTAGCGGAAAGCGTGCGCTGTGCGCGTGCGGCCGCAGCGGGCGGTCCTACAGCGGTGGCGGCGTCCGACAGCGCAGTCTTCAAAATTGCCGACAAGCAGACGGACAGAGAATCCAGATGTGCGGTGTGCGGGTTTAAAAACCATAAAACGGTCGAGTGTCGTTTTAAGGACTTTAGTTGTCGCAAGTGCGGTCGTAAAGGTCATATAAGGCGTATGTGTTCTAATAAGGCATCGCGAACGGTGAAATACGTCGGGGCGAGTTCCGAGGAGGAAGGCGACGAAAGAGGTAAAGTCATTAATCATATTAGGTGTGAGTCAGATACGAAGCCAATGTCCGAGCGTATTCAAATTAACGGGTTGAATTTGCTTTTTGAAGTTGACAGTGGGGCGGCCGTTACTGCTATATCGGACAAGACGTATTACGATCATTTTCCGAATGTTCCCTTACTCCGTGCTACAAAAACTTTAAAAAGTTATGCTGGCGGTAAAATTATAACATTAGGCGTCATTCGAGTACCGGTGACCTACGTAGGTCACACACACACACTCAATGTTTACGTTGTGCGTAATGGCGGGCCCTCGTTATTGGGCAGAGATTTTTTCAGATTATTCAAATTACAAATATCCCCGATTAAATATTGTACTATCGCAAACGACAACATTTTAGACAATCTGGCTGAGGAATTCCCTTCTGTGTTTTCTGAGAAAATTGGGCGGTTCTCAAAATATAAGATTAGGTTGTCGCTAAGACCCGACGCCAAACCAATTTTTCGTAAAGCGCGGCCGGTAGCATTTGCACTACGAAACAAAATTGATAATGAGTTAGATCGCTTATTGTCGTTAGGCATAATAACACCCGTTCAGTATTCCGATTACGCTTCTCCTATAGTCCCAGTTCTGAAAAAGAATGGAGAAATCAGAATCTGCGCGGATTACTCAGCGACTATCAACAAACAACTCGTTATTGAAAAATATCCATTGCCGACTGTAGATGATTTATTTACAAAATTGCATGGCGGGCAACAATTCACAAAGTTGGATTTGTCGAGTGCTTATAACCAATTTGTACTTACTGAAGATGATGAAACACAAATGTTTACTTGTATAAATACGCATAGAGGTCTTTTTAAGTATACACGTTTAGTATTCGGGTTATCTAGTGCTCCCGCCATTTTCCAAAAGGCGATGCAAGGAATAGTATCGGGTTTGGATGGTGTACTTTGTCTGATGGACGATTTATTGATTACTGGTAATAATAGCACGGAACACTTAGTTAGATTAAAAGCAGTATTAAAAAGGTTAGATGATGCTGGCTTAACTTTGAGAAAAGATAAATGCGTATTTTTTCAAAATGAAGTTAACTATTTAGGTCACACAATTGACAAGAATGGTGTCCGGAAATCTCCCGATAAAATTAGGGCAATTCGTGACGCTCCTATGCCAACAAACATAAACCAATTACAGTCTTTTTTAGGATTGGTTAATTATTATAGGAATTTCGTGCCTCGAGCCTCGTCAATCCTCAATCCATTGTATCAATTATTGAATAAAAATACTAAATGGTTTTGGACGGATGCTCAACAACATGCATTTAATGAGATTAAACGTCACCTGACGTCAGACAATGTTTTAGCTCATTATAATCAGCACGCAACCGTTATATTGACGGTCGATGCGTCACCTTATGGTCTCGGCGCGGTGTTATCGCAAATAGACAGGGACGGACTCGAGAGACCTGTGTCGTTCGCGTCGCGATCGTTAGTATCGGCTGAGAAACGGTATTCTCAAATCCAAAAAGAAGCGACCGCTATAATATTTGGAGTTAAACGTTATCACCAATATTTGTATGGTAGGGAGGATCCGTTTATATTAAGAACTGACCACAAGCCCCTATTATCTATATTTGGGTCACATAAGGGAATTCCGGAAGTGACAGCGAATAGATTACAGCGATATGCAATATTTTTAGCAGCATATAATTACAAAATTACGTATGTAAAAAGCGCTGATAACGTCGCAGACTTTCTGTCTCGATCTATCGCAAACCCGGACAGTTCGAGTACGGGCCTGCAAGATGACGATCACATCAGCGAAGACCGCGCAGCGTACGTTAATTTTATTATAGATGGCGATCTACCTGTCACGCTGGCCCAACTACGCGAAGCCACTGACCGCGACGTAACTTTACAAAAAGTCGTGAAATATGTACAATTTGGCTGGCCGCGTAAAGTTAACGATTTAGACCTGAAACCGTATTATCAATGTAAAACACAGTTGTCTCTGGAGGACGGATGCCTCATGCGGGGTCACAAAATTGTAATCCCGAAAGAATTACGCCGAAAAATAGTTACCGAATTACATAGTTCGCACTTCGGTATAGTGAAAATGAAGTCTGAGGCGCGGGCGAGATTGTGGTTCCCGGGAATCGACGCGGCGCTCGAGAGCGAGGCACGCGCCTGTGGCGTGTGCGCACAGCTGCGCCCCGCGCCGCCGCGCGCCCCGCTCGCGCCCTGGCCTTATCCGCCGCATGCATTCTATAGAATACACATCGATTTCTTAGGACCTTTGTATGATCGCATGTACCTTATAGTCGTCGATGCTTTTTCTAAATGGGTAGAATGCTTCTCGATGAGGTCCACCATTTCGTCCGATGCAGTAATAGAGCGATTGTATGACCTAATGTCTCGAATGGGCGTACCGGCGATCATCGTTAGTGATAATGGAACATCTTTTACCTCCCATAGATTCGAGGAGTTTTGTAAAACTAACGGCATACGCCATATTTTTTCTCCCGTATATCACCCTAGCAGTAACGGTCAGGTTGAAAGCTCCGTAAAGATAGTCAAAAAAGGGATCAAAAGTATAATATTATCTTGCCCCGATCGGAAAAATTTAGATGTAAGAATAAACAAGTTTTTATTCGATTATCGTAACTCGACTCACAGTACAACCGAACGATCACCGGCTCAACTGCTGTATGGCCGGCAGCTTAGATGTAGGCTAGATCTCTTGAAACCGACTCCATCGCCTTCCTCATCGGACATTCGTACCACGGTAGTAAATAAACAATTGTTACAGCGTAAACATTATGGTGGAAAAAATCAAAAAGACTTTAACATAAACGAAGAAGTGCTGATTAAAAAATATTTAAATAAAAAACACTATTGTTGGGTTAAGGGAACTATAACCGGCAGAGAAGGCAAGGTAGTATACAAAGTTTACGTTCCGGAACTGGGAGCCTATGTGATGCGCCACAAAAATCAGATGAAAACATATTATCTGAATGAGACCCCTCTGTCGGACATAGACGAAGACGACATAGAGGTGGCTGCTACACCTGCACAGCAAACGTGCACAGACAACCCGTCAACGCGGGTAGTGTCTAACGCGGAGGAGGAGGAGCAGACGGCGAGCAGCGGCACAACCCCGTCCCCTGCTCCGGCCCTATCCGGATCTCCTGCCGCGGGAGCTGGGACCGAGTATGCGGTTGCTGCAGACGAGTCCGTGTCAGCTGCAGAGGAGTCAGCTGTTGCCGCGAACGAGTCGTCAGATGCCAAGGAATGTGAATCACAAAGTGTTGCCACTGCCTTAGAAAACTTGCCTTTCCCAACGCGATCAGTGTTAAATAGACGCAACCGTCCTCGCGTTAATTATAAACAGTTTTTTTAGATTGTAAGTGTTATATAAAGAGGGAGGGATGTTACATATGTGTATATAGGTATATTGCACTCAACAGAGTCTAGCGGGCTGCGCCCCGCCCACATATCCTTTTCTCTGTCATTAAAGAAACCAGTGTCAAGCGAACCGTTGTTTCACTCACCCGCACCTATACAACACAAACTTATCGACAAAGTTACAGAGCTGACAACGCATGTAACTTCGGAAAAAGCGACACAACAAACAATTCGTAATATCGCAGTGGGAACGAATCCACGTATTACGCAACTTTTAAACAAATACGAAGACATCACGAAAGGGTCCTCTTTCCGCAATGCGCCCAAACATAAGATTGAACATCACATTATCACTACAGGACCACCCGTCGCAGCTCGGGCAAGACCATTACCTCCAGAAAAATACGACATAGCCAAAAAGGAATTTCAAAATATGATAGAACTCGGAATTTGCCGACCGTCAGATAGCCCATGGGCAAGCCCATTACATATGGTAAAAAAGAAAAATGGCGAATGGAGACCATGCGGAGACTATCGAATGCTCAATAGCACGACAGTACCGGACAAATACCCACTACCAAGATTAACTGACTTTACATACATATTAGAAAATAAGAAGATACTAAGCAAGATAGATATACGTAAAGCATACCATTGTATTCCTGTTAAAGATATAGAAAAAACAGCCATCATCACACCTTTTGGACTTTTTGAGTACTTAAGAATGCCTTTCGGATTACGCAATGCGGCACAAACATTTCAACGATTCATGGATTCCTTATTTAGAGATTTAAACTACGTATTTATATTTGTAGACGACTGTCTCATTGCATCGGACAACGAAGATTTGCATTATCAGCATTTAGAAACGGTTTTCAAACGTTTACACGAGAATGGAATAACCATTAATCTCGAAAAATGCGAATTTCTCAGAAGGGAAATAGATTTCTTAGGTTATCATATAACGAGCCAAGGAATACTCCCTACCGAAGAAAATTACAAAGCAATCATGGAATTTCCCAAACCGAAAACAATTCAAGAATTAAGAAGATTTTTGGGCATGGTCAATTTCTACAGAAGTAATATTCCATGCGCAGCGGAAAATCAAAGAATTTTAAACGAATATCTACATGGTTCAAAAAAGAACGATAATTCACCTGTTCCTTGGACAACGGAAGCAGACAAAGCTTACGAAAAATGCAAGGAAAGCATGAAAAACGCAGTGTTAACAGCGCATCCTTCCCGCAACGCATCACTAGCGCTCATGACCGACGCTAGTGCTACTTGCGTTGGTGGAGTTTTACAACAAAAATCCGGACGCAATTGGGAACCATTAGGATTTTTTTCACAAAAATTGAGCGAAACTCAACAAAAATATTCTACGTTTGACAGAGAGCTGTTAGGAATATACATGGCCGTCAAACATTTTCACAGATTAATCGAGGGAAGAGAATTTACAATATTTACGGATCACCGACCTTTGACATACGCATTCTCCCAAAAACCATCATCAAACGATACACCGCGACGGGTCCGGCAGTTAGATTTCATTTCACAATACAGTACCAACATTCAACACATAAGCGGACGTGACAATATTACCGCCGATGCCTTATCTCGAATAGAGGAAATATACGTGCCATCACCTATCGATTACGCTGAATTGGAAAAATGTCAATCAACAGATAATGAACTAAGTAAATTACATGACAATAAAAGATTAAAATTCAAAAACATTACGCTTCCGGGTTCCACAATAAACATCACCTGCGACACCTCTACTGGAAAAAGCCGCCCCTACTTACCAAAGCATTTTCGCAAACAAATTTTCGATACCATTCATGGTATGAGCCATCCAGGAAAAAGAACTACGAGAAAAATGATAACCCAAAGGTATTTATGGCCGTATATGAACAAAGATATCAATAACTGGTGTAGATCATGTATAGCCTGCCAAAAATCAAAAATACAACGACATACGATATCACCTCCTGGTACATTTATGACAGCGCAACGTTTTGAACATTTACATATTGACATCGTCGGACCACTTCCGATTTCACAAGGGAAGAGATATTTAATCACAATCATAGATCGTTGTACGTCATGGCCCGAAATATTTCCGGTAGAAGATATAACTGCAGAAACAGTAGCCAAGACACTTTTCGAGGGATGGATTACTCGTTTTGGATGTCCATTGCGCATTACTACGGATCAAGGCCGACAGTTTGAATCAAGAATATTTGAGTCACTCTCACAATTTTTGGGAATACATAAAATTAGGACAACACCTTATCATCCACAATCCAATGGAATGATAGAGAGATTTCATAGAACTTTAAAGGCGGCGTTAATGACAAGAGAATCCAACGAAAATTGGTTAAAAGAAATTCCAACAGTTTTACTCGGGTTGCGGAGTAGCTTGCGAGAAGACACAGGTTATAGTTCAGCAGAGATGACATATGGAACGCCAATACGACTCCCTGGAGGATTTTTTGAGTCATCAGCAGCACAGTTATCAACGTACGAAGAGTTTGTAAAACAAATTCAAAAGGACATCACACAAATGACATCAATTCCGAAAAGAAAAAAACACAATCAAGCTATATTTGTGCATCCCGAACTCAAAGAATGCTCACACGTATTTGTTCGGTGTGATAGAATTAAGAAAGCCCTGACACCGCCGTATGAAGGACCCTACCCAGTAATTAGTAAAACAGATAAAACATTTTGCATTAGAATTAGGGATAAAGAGACAGTGATATCAATTGATAGATTGAAACCAGCTTTCATGATCAATGACGAATCAAACTACGTGCCAGATTCAAAGGATTGCGACAGGCATTCACACACGTACACTACACGATCGGGACGTAAAGTAAAGCCAGTAGTACGTCTATAAAAAATCGCTGATATAAGCAAGCTATTCGTATATATATTAACATAGATCTTAACATATACCATTAATTCACAACTACTCGTAACAACAAGACATCTAAAATGGGAAATCAAAGTTCTAAGGACCAGATAACATACAATACGGACAATTGCCTCAATCAAAACGAAGCGGACCAACTCCGTAACCTGATCCAGGAGGACTTACGGTGGACAAGAAATGTTGCAATGGGACAGATTATTTTAACAATCGGCGTGATCCTAATTTACGGCATAATGAAAACACTGGACAGAAGAATGAAGAGTTTAACGGAAAAAAATAATAAACACTCGTGCAACAGCTAAGTCAAAATTACAGACGTCAGCAAATCACACCACAACAGGCGTCATCAAATTCCACCGCGTACAATAGCATTATTATTTATATACATCAGCAAATAACTAGTAAGGTCTAGGTCAAATTTATATTGTAAACACTATTACCATATTTTTTTTTTTAAAGGGGGGTGTACTGTTACAGTACAATATCTTTGTGCTGTATCTACAATCTACATCACAATCTTATGTTCCTTATCGCACGTTCAGTATCTATTAAATGTTTCCACTATCTGTTATCAACACGAAGTCGTTAGTATATAAGATGCACCTTTAGATAATTATAACCAGACTATACTACATCTTTTGTCTCATTTATACCTAATCATATATTGCCAAGTAGTTTGGCAAACAGTACATAGATACAAGCAAGCACTGCTTGCAAGGCTGCCCTCACGCAACAGTGTGACGTCACCGCTCCCGTTCCGGTGACGTCAAAAAGTATGACGTTATCGCTTACATTACGCCTGGTGATAGGCTGAAGTATTGTAGCCGTCGGGCGCATACGGCCGGGTCCACTATAGCTGTTTCAGGCATAGTTGTTTATTACAATGTCATCAATGTTTTCTTATGACGTTATCATGTAAAATTATCGTTCGTAAACTGACTTTACAGACAACAATCATTTTCTCCTTAACTATTTCCATACGAAAAAAAACAAGAGTTTGTTTGTTTGTTTATACGCTACAATCTGTTGTTTTGTGTTGGATGGTATAGGCTATATAACATCACGCAACGACCAATGACAACAAGAGCAGCAATAAATAATGTTGGAACAACGAAAAATTGACGCATACCAAGTTGCGCGGGTCAGCTAGTATAATATAAATCGATATATCGGTTTAATCATCGAATTGTTGCTCAGTCTCGGTAAAAGGCATAGTTTTTATCACGATAACTGACATCAACGCGGGCGGAGCCGAACGAGCTAATCTATACATTCATGTAAATTAAAAACTTCCAGGATATGGATACTGTTTCCAAGATTGAACTTTTATAGCTTCGGCCGTCATCACAGACGATTGCATACAATATTGATTTTAAGTCCACAATGAAATGACTCTGATAATGACGGATATATTTACAAGATGACTTTGAATTGAATTGTATGAAAGTTGATTGAAGTATTTATTTAGGTTTCTACGTTTTCTGCTGCTGGATATCATCTACTGCTTTAGAAGTTACGTATTTGATTCCAAAATTTTCTCTTTTAGTTGAATTTATTTTAGTTGAGAGTTTAGGGTGTAGAGAGAGTTAGTTTGGGGTGAACTATATTGCTAAATTATTTCTTCATTTTCTTGAGTAAAGAGGCAGAAAAAGAACATAACACGAAGGACTCCAAAATGATTAGGAAAAGGGCAATAAGATCTTAATGACACAAAATACATGATTGTAATAGCTCACGTTGAACTAAATAACTAACATTTTTTCCTAAAGAATCTGTATTAAAAAGTTTCAAATAACTTAGTAAACGGTAAACGGCATCCGGTCACTCTTACGCAGCTAAACTTACAAGCAGTATTGGTCACCAATAGCTATCGATCAATGTTGTACTTCCTTGAGATAAAAATGATTAGTCTCGCCTACAGATCGAGATAATCATTATTCGAGTGATAGACGCGATCGGTGGAAGCCGATCGGGTTGTTGCCACTGCGCACATGACTACTCGTACAGGGTGTTGTTATGCGACATCGAGAGTGAATGACTGACTGAGTGTTAAAGAATGGGTTTTTTAAGATTTTTTTAACAGAATGATAACGATGAGCTTCTAAAATTAATTGAAATGTTTAAGATACATTACGATATTAAATAATAGATAGGTACTTGACATACTTAAAAGCAATTGAAATGGTTCTATCATTTGGAAGCTAAGATCCAGACTCATCATAGGTACGTTTTAATCGACTGATTACAATCCCAAATGATTTTAAACGAGAAACACAGTTGGGCTGCTAAATCCTACTAATATTATAAGAGTGAAAGTTTGTGAGGTTACATGTCTAAATATATGGATTGATTTATAAACTTTTCAAGCTAAGACAATTTTAATGAGGATTTCATTTATAAAGCTGAAGAGTTTTTTTGTTTGAACAATTTGAACGTTTGATTTTAATTTTAATAAAAAAAGTTTGAAAAAACTACTGTTGGATAGCCCATTTATCGAGGATCTATCCGGCTATAGACTATAGAACATCACGCTCCCACCAATAGGAGCGGAGCAGCAATGAAAAATGTTGCAAAAAATTAGCAGACGAAGTTGCGCGGGTCAGTATTTGATATAGCTGACCCGCGCAACTTCATTTGTGTTATTTTTCCCTGTTTTTGCAAAATTTTTATTGATGCTTCGCTCCGGTCGTAGTTACATAGCATTATGACACTTACAAATAACGTGACTTTCTATTAGTAAAAAAAATTTTAAAGTCACAAACTCACAAACTTTACCTCTTTATAATATTAGTATAGATTGATTCCTCATTGAGCAACGATTCATATTTTAAACCCTTTTATTTCAAACACGCTTCGTCCACACCCTGTATAAGCCCACCGCCTGACTCAGAAGATCCCACTGTCGCGATACTGTCCCAGTGATAGATAATCTTTGAAATCGAACAACGTTCGACGGCTACACAACACTTAATACCACATTAATTTATTGAGGCTTAACTCTGTATAGATTTTATACTTTTTAAGTAGATGGGGGGTTAAAGTACTTTGTTTTAACGGTCAACTGTTGCTTTTGACCCCAATTGCAAAAAATGAGGGTTAATTTTAATGCGGCCTGTTTATTACATGGATTTGAAATATCAGCTCCTTTTTTTGTAAGAGAGTTTAAATATAGTGCCCATAGCGCAAAGCTTAGACCCAACAAAATTTTACTCAAAAATGCTTAAAAAAGGAATGAAATTATAGAATCCTTACATAGTTGACTGCCTTTGTGGTACGGTGGGAGTGTATCCGACTGCTATGCAAGAGGTCGTGGGTTCGATCCCCACCCAAGATAAAACTTTGTGTGATGAGTACGATGGTTTATTCTGTGTCTGGGTGTTGTTTATCTATAAGATATATGTATTTAGAAATATATAAGTATGTTTATCAGTTGTCTGGTTTCCATAGTATAAGCTTTGCTTAGTTTTGGGATCAGATAGCGTTGTGTAAGTTGTCCCAAGATATTATTATTATAGTCATAAGCAATCAGAGTCTATGCAGTATCGTGCATCTCATGGTCCCGTAGCATGCAATCTGTGGTTATTGTTGAAACTACGTGATAAATACATTTCCATGTACTATTAGAATCATTGATATTATCAATTCATTAATTATAAAATATAACATAATCTATAAACTACCCCCATTGGAATGTTCTACTGATTCTGAGCCAAGTTAGTCCTATGCGAATACCGTTGTATAAGTACAATATATTTAAAAAAAAACGCCGATACGTGGGACACTATGTTAATTATCTTCATAACGGTTAAACTTTTGTAGTTGTTTAACATTGACTGCTAAGCTAGAGGTCGTGGGTTCATCCCCCAGAATCCCCTCCAAATAAAAATTTGTAAGAAATTAGTTTAATTTTATTCCGAATTTGTTTTGCGCGCCACATGGTGTGGAATGTGGTGTACTTCAAAAGAACCATAGCACCATATATCCCACCATATTGAAGCAAATCAAGGTTTTATTATAATTGTTTAATTGTTATAATATTTACATAGTACAAAATAAAGTCGCTCCCGCTGTCTGTGCGCTTAGATCTTCTAAACTACGGAACGGATTTTAATGCAGTTTTCAGCAATAGATAGAGTGATTCAAGAGGAAGGTTTATATGCATAATACATCATCCCGCGGGAACGGGATCCACGCGTCCGGTAGTTTATCTATAATATTATATTTAGAATATTATATTTATCTGGTTGCCATAATATGGGCTTTGTCTAATTTGGGATCAGGTGGCGTTGTATAAGTTGTCCCAAGATATTACTATTTATCAATTCGATCCAATCGTTTTTTAACTACTATGCCACAGACAAAACCACAGATACACAAACACACTGATAAACACGATAAACTTATAACACCTCTCTTTTTCATAGAGAGTTAAGTTTAAAATCTGCATCTACGAGTATCTTGCACACGGGTGGTCTAATACAATAGCTAATTGTATACTAAATCCTGAATGCAGTTTCCAATCAAAACGCTTTAGCCAAAGGTACTAAAAATCCATCGGTAGATGAAACAAGCAAAAGTACTAATACACCGCATCCAAATTAGGATGTTTTTGTAAAGAAGTCTCATGAGGCAAAAACAACTCAATCAGAAACCGCGAACCAATTTCAACACCACATCATCAATATTAATGATGCGACATTTGTTTACGTCAAGTGTTCAATACAACCAAAATATTACAAAATGTAGTTCACCAAATAGTTATGCGATTTCTACGGTTATTTTTCTGTATTAAATCTTTAAGAAAAGCTTTTAAACAAACTTAGAAACATCATCTATGAACCGAAAACATATGCAAAAGTAAACTCTATGAACATACATATAAGAGCGAGATGATTTTTAAGAAAGTGTACGTAGATGACGTTATTATCTCTATAAGGTGTGTCGTCCATCACAATCGATTTGTCCCGAAGCTAGCCGAAGCGACAAAAAATATAAGATAGGCACCGTTCAATCAATATAATGACTTTATTTAACATTGACAATAAAATATCGCGGTTCTATTGTATGCTGAGTGGATGAGGGTGGATGACACTGTTGTCGGCCGTCTGTATTAAATAATAAGATTTGAGAATGAGTACTAACGCTGGGATACTTTAAGAAGATTATGTTATTGCATACCCTATCCTAGATTCTAAAGTCTCGTGTGTAGAGCGTGTCTCAGAAGGTCAGGCATATAAAGAACATGGCAGCGAATTGAGCGAGAGTTAATAACAGCAGTAGGTACCGTTAGCTAGTTACTAAACCAACTGGCATATTGGTAAACCACTTCACTGTTATGCCAGAGGTTGTAGGTTCATTTCCCAGGATAAATATTTCTGTGATGAGCACGATAATTTATTCTGTGAGAGGGTGTAATTTATCTCAGTATTATATATATTTAGAAATATATAGTTAAGAATATTTATCAGTAACTTAGTTGTCATATGTTATTTCGTATTAGGAAAAATAAATTAAGAATTGTCCCAAGACATTTATGCCTTGATTAGTATTTGTAAAGTAAAAGTAAACGGCGCGACGACGTTTAGATTACTGTGGTATTTAGGCGCTGGGTTCCATCCAGAAATAAAATAAACCTAAACTCTTCAGACAAATTTCGTGACGGACGCCAACTGGGACACTCACCCTGTTTAAATTTCATTCAAAGCCCAATCCAGATGGACTAACATAAGCCGACAATACTGATCGACTCCCATAAAACATCGTATTGAGATATCCGTCACTCGCGAGACAATAGATTCGATTCCCGGTTGATGCCCGACAGATGACGCGATTACTTCGTGATGTATCCATAATTTGATTTATTTGGTTCTACTTAAAAGTGGAAAGGAACGTTTATAGACGGTTATAGTTTGATTACATGAGTGGCTTGTTGGTTAAAACAGCTACTGAACCCTCGACACTGACGTCTAGGGTTTAGTCATCGAACAAATCAAAGAAATATGGTTTTGAGTCTTAATAATAAATGTTATAGAATTTTATGAGCTACGGGTCTTAATCGCGTAAATATATTATTTTAAGGCTAAATACCTTTGTTTATTGCCCGCGTTTCGACCATATAGCAATTGCCGTTGCATTTAGCCTTAAAATAACATATTCCTGCGATTAAGACCCGAAGCTTATAAATTTTTTTAATGTGTACAAATCGCGAAAGTTTACGAATATATAATAATAATAATATAATAATATCTTGGGTCAACTAACACAATGCCATCTGATCCCAAACTTGGCAACCCTATATTATGTCAACCAAACAACTGATACACACACTTACATATTCCTAATTAATATTATAGATAAATTTCACCCAGGCACAAAATAAACCATCATGCTCAACACACAAAATTTTATCTTGGGTGGGAATCGAAGCCACGACTTCTGGCTTAGCAATCAAGGTCTCTAACTACTAGATCAACAGGCCAGTCGAATAAAGATATACTTATAAGAACTAGCGGCCGGCTCAGGCTTTGCACGGACTTTTCTGTATTATGTAAACATATTACATGTATGTATTATACATATAAACCATTTGTAAGAAATTATATATATATAACTCACACAACGATATCTGATCCCAAACTAAGCAGAGCTCGTACTATGGCAACCAGACAACTGATAAACATACTTATATGTTTCTACATACATACATATTATAGATAAATAACACCCAGACAGAATAAACTATCGTGCTCATCACACAAAGTTTTATCCTGGGTGGTGATCAAACCCACGACCTCTTGCGTAGCAGTCGGGTACACTACCACCGCGCCACAGATATATGATAGTGAAAACCGTATAATCAAAATCGAAGCGACTTTGTTTTATACAGTAGTAAAGACGCGGTGCTGACTGGCCTGTTGGTCTAGTGGTTAGTGACCCTGACTGCTAAACCGGAGGTCGTGGGTTCGATGTGTTTTAATAAAGAGAATAATAATAATAATATCTTGGGACAATTCACACATGGTTTATTCTGTGTCTGGGTGTAATATAACTATAATATGTATGTATTTAGAAACAGATAAGTATTTTTATCAGTTGTCTGCTTGCCATAGTACAAGTTTTGATTAGTTTGGGATCAGATGACGTTGTGTGAGTTGTCCCAAGAAATTAAATTATTTTATAACAATGAAATATAATAATAAACCAAATAACGTTACAAAATATTAAAAACGCCTGACATGTGAAATAAAAACTATTATTTTCCAAACGTCTCAACATATTTTCATAAAAAACAAACTAAAAACTATTCCGAATAAATTAGTTTTTAACCGACTTTAAAAGTAAGATGTTGTATGTTCGGGCATAACTCCGTCATAAATAAGATGATTTTATTAAGATATTGTTAATATATTAATAACCTCCCGCTTTTGGCTTCTTTACATTACACCAAATAACTTCGTAATAAAAGTTAAAATAGTTCGTAATAGTTGTTAAGTCTGTAGGTTGGTTATGATTATAACTCCAAAAACAAGTAAAAAGTAATTAAGATGTTTATTTTAAAATGCTCCCATTTAAATTTCATAAAGATTTGATAATGAGTTTCGGAGACAGTTAACGAACCTCATTCTTTTAGGTGCACACAGACAGACAGACAGTTTCGCAGACGCAACCTTTTAGTATCATATATATATATCCTTACTATCCATACTTCCATACTTAATATTATAAATGTGAAAGTAACTCTGTCTGTCTGTCTGTTACGCTTTCACGCTCAAACAGCTAAACCGATTTAGATAAAATTTTGTATGGAGATAGTTTGAGTCTCGGGGAAGGACATAGGATAGTTTTTATCGCGATAACCGACATCCACGCGGGCGGAGCCGCGGGCCAAAGCTAGTATATACATAACGCCAAGTGCCTTATTGAACACACCTTTCTATTAGCATAGAATGGAAAAAGTCAAATCAACCTGAGCAGGTCACCACTCACTGGTCAAATATAATTAATTCCCATAAACTTCGCAGAGCTTTAAATAGAGAGAAGCGACGCTTCTAGCGTTTTAGTCTTTGCCAATCAGTATTGCAAGTCGAGAGCTGCCGAGCTGCGTCCATTAACGTAAGTGACTCTCAGTTCGATGTGCAGACGTTTTTGTCTGTCTACATGATTGATAAAGAAATGCTAGGGATACGACACTTTTACTAACAAACCTACAAATTATGAAGTACAAACGATTATGAACTTTATGCACCAGACTTAAAGTACATCTCAATATCAGGTTTTGATACCAAAGTTTGCTAAAAACCAATCCACCCTTACCATTTTTTGAATACATTTTTAGAACGATGCCTAATTAGTAGTATTTAATGGATTTTGAACTTTATCCAGTCGTAATAAGGTTCTAATGTATTTATAAGGCGAGTAAAATATAAATTGGTGGATGAACAATCATCCAATGGGCTTGTGAGGAAATTATTTGTTAGTGTTTTGTTTTAATTAGGAAAAAAAAACGATTTGTAGTTTTATCAGACACTGTATTTGTTGTTTATTAATCCGGCTTTCTATTACGAACATTTAATTAAAGCTATATAAACTGGAATAGCACAATGCAAACGAATATTCCTTTGGTAACATAACAAATTTGAAGTCTCTTTAAAAATATAACGTTCACTACACGCAAGTATCTTATAAGATTAATTTAAAGCGCTTATTACACAACACTGAATCAGTCTAACTATTAGTCAGAAAGACAGTCTAACTTTTAAAAAGACAGGTGTAATAAGAGATAGTGAGTAACGGTCCCAATTTAGAGCGACAGATTGGACCCGGTCCGTAGTACGCTTGCTACCGTGCAGTGTAATAAGACTTAGGGCAGTTAGGGCACTTATTAGTGATGAGGCGTACTTGCTTAAAACACGTACTGAGTCCTACTAGTACGATTATTTAATAGAAATCTGTTGCAAAAACAGATCCCACAAGTATTTTTGAAGTATTCGTTTGTGTCTGTCGAGTCAAATGTTCACATACATGATTTTTTTTGTTTTATTCGGTAAGAGAGTTTTTATTTATTAAATAAGTTTTAAGATTCGAGTTATGACCCCGTGACCACATAGAATTGATAGCAAGAGTTTAGAACAAATAAGTTAGGTTTGCGCCCCACAGCATGGCATAGATATATGCGCTAATCAACCACGTGATCATATAAAAATAATAACAGCAATAAATAAAATGAAATATCTTTCTTACTATGCGGCGCAGATTCACTTTTGTACTCAAACTTCTTATTATTACTAATTCGCTGTGGCGTTTAGCATGCGATAATAAACGGGGTGTAATAGCAAGCTTGTCTATTTAGACGTTTTTATCTTAGTAAGACTGTCTTAATTCAGTGTGGTGTAATAAGCGCTTAAGCTCTCTGGATACCGAATTTCAATCAAAAATTACCCAAAGGTTAAACCAGAAGAATAAAGCCGACAAACAGAGTTACCTACTCTACTTTGTAGTTAATATGTATACATATCACAGTCATAGATAAATCACCCAAACATGCGCGCGATGCAACACAAACGAAAAGCCTTTCCATAATATTCCACCAATTAAAACAGCGTAAAGATAACCACAGATAACGCAAAAGTTCCAGTACTTTAAACAAGATTTCTTTCTATCAACGAACAGAACAGCCGAAATTTATTCTCGAATAAACTCCAATAAGTCTGATACCTATTATAATCCTCTTTAGAACCAAACAAAAGAAACAACAACAATAGGTTTTGTCAACTGCCATTGATACCAAAAAAATAGGTAAAAAACTCGTGGGAGTCGTAAACAGGTATCGGTAGTGACTTTGTCGGTTCTTGTGAATAATATCGATTCTTTGACTGTTTTTTATTTGATATTTTGTTCGAATCGAGTCATATGTGAAATTGTTCGTGATTTTATTCGATTGGAAAGATTAAGTGTTGTTTTTTTTAAATGTCGTTGCTTTGGGCGTTTTAACTATTTTAAAGAGTTGAATTTAGGGGCTGCACATGAACAAAGAGTAGTACTCATGCAAGAAATTGTTGCTAACGATATGAAAAGATGAACTGTCTAAAGTACCGTAAAGTGGTAGCCTAATGGTTAAGGCCGATGCCTGATTTGCAATCGTGAGGTTGCGGGTTCGAATCCTGCCCATTATACTGCCCACCGTGACGTGAACCCACTCCTAACACTAGCAACTTAGCTTAGCTGGAGAGGTTAACAAGATTGCTAGTAATGTGGGACCCAATTCCGCATTGCAAGCTTAAAACTTATTGATAGTTATTCTAATACTATAAATCCGAAAGTTTGTGAGAATCGATGGATGGATTTACGTTTGTTGCTCTTTGGCGCAAAAACGACTAAACGGTTTGATAAAACTTTACAGTGGGTATTGTGATATATATGCCGAGGTCATAAGCAAGTACATCATGAACTTGTTGTGCCTGTAGACTATTTAGTTGTAAGACCTTTGTGGTTGGGGCAAGCCATTCCAGCGTGGGATAGCCGACCAAATTGGTCGTAATTAATAGTTGATTATATAATAATTAATAGTAGTTATCTTGTGCTGTGCTGTGTTTGTGTAATTCATATTACAAAGCGGAGCGAGGGTGGCCATGTGAGACATTTGCGGCACAGTATTCGAACTAATATGTAACAACACTCTCACTATAATAACGCTAACATCTTGTACATACGATTATAAATAGCGACAAGTCAACCGGAGACGTGCTTTCGCTTCGAACATTCGATTCAGACTGACTGCCCCACTCTCGGCATATCAAAACTTAAACGTCAAACAAAAGTCATGCCATTTTCTGGTGGGCATGGCCAAATGAGTCAATACACTTGCTATTTAATCGAAACAGGAGTTACGTCAACGGAAATCAAGTAGCGATCTCTCTTTCTCCGACATATATTACAAAAATAAAAGTTGAACAAAACATTAAACATTAAAATTAAGTTATAGAATTCGGATGGATAAAATAAAAATAAATATTTTGGTTGCAAATGTGAGTTTTATTCATATACAAAGATCCCAATACCTGAATACTGGAGCCCAGAACGTGACTTGTAGCTTATAAATCCGAGTATCACTATAAGCTATAAAAATTAAACGTAATGCATGCATGCATAGGTGACTTTGTGGCAAAACTCTATAAAGAATATACATAGACACATAGATCTTGATGGCAAACATGAAATTTATGGTTCTCTAAATGTAATTGAAGATCAAATGCGTATTTCAGGACAACCAGAACCAATTCGCAAGCTTAGTGATTTTTTATGTTCATTACAAATGACTAAGTGACAAGGTTATGATAATATTAAATTTAGGTTTAAATGAAATAATTTTTATGGCATTTGTAAAAATATATGATGGTTTTAATAAGCTCTTTAAATTTAATTTAAAGATTAATGACATTGCGTACCGATTCCGAGTAGCACGTCAAATTGTAATAATTTATGACTCTTGCGCATATTACATAAATCTCGTATGTCAATGTTGTAAATCATTTGTAAAGTTAATGACGTCATATTTACGTCAAACTGACATTTTTCTTCTTGCTTTTTTGGCGGGTTAAATTCGCACATTTATGAAGGTGTTTCCACGTTGTATTTGTAAGTAATTACATTTATTTATTAAAAGAAAACTTACAATAAGTTACATCTTAGCACTTTGAAAGTACCTATTAGATTTAGTTTAATTCCAATTAAATAAAAAATAATAAAAGCACTTACAAATAACATTAAGTAATTAGATTTTTTTAAATTTACATCTAAGAAGTTAAAAATAAACTTTTATATATGTAGTTAAACTGTAAATACTAACACTGAACACAATTTTAACTTTGGTCTAAATTAGATGCAAATTCGACTAGATTTTTAAAACTTAAAAAGAAGATGAAGAAATAATTTACTTACAGTCTACACCCCAAACTCTCAACTAAAACAAATTAAACTAAAAAAGAAAATTGTGGAATCAAATACGTAACTTCTAAAGCAGTAGATAATATCCAGCAGCAGAAAACGGACAAACCCAAATAAATACTTCAATCAACTTTCATACAATTCAATTCAAAGTCATCTTGTAAATATATCCGTCATTATCAGAGTCATTTCATTGTGGACTTAAAATCAATATTGTATGCAATCGTCTGTGATGACGGCCAAAGCTATAAAAGTTCAATCTTGGAAACAGTGTCCGTATTCTGGAAGTTTTTAATTTACATGAATTTCTATTTTCGATGAAGAAATTTAGATTAGATTTATTTTTTTACTTGGTGTTGTTAGTCTTAGTTTTTTCTTCGTCTTCATTAGCATTGACTGCCTTGGTGGCGCGGTGGGAATGTATCCGACTGCTACGCAAGAGGTCGTGGGTTCGATCCCCACCCAGGATTAAACTTTGTATGATGAGCATGATGGTTTATTCTGTGTCTGGGTGTTATTTATTTATCTATAATAAGTATGTATTTAGAAATATAAAAGTATGTTTATCAGTTGTCTGGTTTCCATAGTACAAGCCCGGCTTAGTTTGGGATCAGATAGCGAGTTGTCCCAAGATATTATTATTTTATTATTATCATAATCAGCCCTAATAGGTCCACTGCTGCCAGGCCTCTTTTACTTTACTTCATGACTCGCGGTCTTCCACCTTCCGTATCCAGTCGATATATTTAGCGTCTATCTGGCTGGGGGTTGCCCTACCATCTGCTTACCTAGTTGTGGTCTCGACCCTAGGACGCGTTCGTTCCAGCGGTCATCTTTCTTCTGCCGAAATGGCCAGCTCATTTCTCTTGGGTTGGTGGTGTTCTGTCTGTTCTACTCTTCTAAGTAGAATACATTGGTAAACAAATTATGCACTTAGTTAAAATTGTTGTATCAAAAATGGTGTTTGAACCATTTCATGAACTTTTACGGATGATATTGTAGCGTCACTTTTAAATTATGAACTGTAAGTATACCTGTTATTGTGAACAAAATACAAAGTCATGTTATTGATTGGTATTTACGCTTTTTAGCAAACAGGTTGAGTATGTGGTTTGAATTTCTGTTTCTCACCCTAGGATATTCTAAAATTTTAATAGATATCCAAAAATCAGAATAGGTAAGTTACTGACCTTTTTCGTACCTTTACTTAAATATCTTTACTAGAAATCCGTATATGTATATCTTATTTATTTATTTTTTTTACATCACAGAATAAGGCAACCGCGCCGCAGCGGCGGCAGTACGGCGGCGCAGGCGCATCGGTGCGCGCACGCCGCTCTTTAATTTGTAAATTGAGCCGACAGTAGCGCCATCTATTAGTGCCATTGACCACTGTGCTACTGGGCACTGCCACCTTTGTGTAATTATGTTTTGTTTTATTATTTCTGTTGTTTTATGGTCTATGTTTGTCTTATTTAATCAACTGGGTGTTTACATACATATAAAAAGGGACTAACATTTTTCTCCGTTTATTCATATCTCATCATTTTGGCAATTTTTATTAAAATTAGGTACAATTTATCTAATTATCTAGTTTCAAGTAAACTTGAATATGAGTCGAAAATGCATTGAAATTGAAATTTAAATGAATGAGAAATTAAGGCATCTTAGGCAAAACAGAGTTAAGATAAATAATATAACATAAGAATAGATAAATGTCAAATATATCAATACTTCACTTTAATTGAAATCTAAAATATTCAAGAATCAACCCGCAGAGGCAGTCAAAAAGAGGCTTTGAAAAAGCCTCTTTTTGACTGCCTCTGTGGCGCGGTGGGAGTGTGTCCAACTGCTACGCAAGAGTTCGTGGGTTCGATTCCCACACGAGACACCACTTTGTGTGATCCACAAATTGTTGTTCCTGGTCTGGGTGTACTTTGTGTCCGTGACTTGTATGTTAGTAAAGTTCCCCGCAACACAGGGCTTGCACCCTAATGCAGGAGACGTCTTTTGTACAAAAAAAAAGACACACAATCATTATTAAAAAAATACTTATCGTAATCGTGCAGTTTTAATAAACTGCAGTCTACTTCATCCATTCGGAAACAACAAAACGATATACCGATTATAATTCGATTTATAAAGCGTAATTACGATTTCGAAAAGAATCGATGCGGCGCCTTTGACGAATACCAATGAATCGATTTATGTTATTTAAAGGCGATTACTCACTGAAGTGTAATTGATGGAATCGAGTTTGTTTTTGTTTGTTATTACTGATGCTCGATTGAAGTTTATTTATATATAACGTTTATAAGGATGGTAAATATCAAGGGTCATCTTTGTTTGGCTAGCTTATAGCTATTATACAACTAGACTTATAAATATGTTAATAAGATACCAATAATAAGCTTCCACATATTGACATTACATACACATGATACTAAGTGCTTGTACCCAATTTTATCAACATCTAAACACCTAATATCTGTATATATATTAGTTAAAAAATATCCAACTAAAATATGTATTATCAATTATGAACATCTTTTTCATATTAATACAATCAAATCTGCATCAAGGGATGTGTAATGATCTAATACATGAGTATTATATATATATAAAGAAAACAAAAATATGCCATAATTTTGCAACGAGATATGGCATCCAGGCAGGTGTAATACTTATGCCATAGATCCTGGGTTACTCCCACGTGATTAGAACCCCCTCTCTCCATCATGCGATGTATGTGCATGTAACCAATGTTAAATTTCATTGCCCCCCCCCCCCTTAATCGTGCGAAAATCCGTGGTTTATTTACACACATACAAAGTTGTAATATATATATTAGTAGAATCACTATGAACGATTAAAGGAAAAAAAATATTTGTTTAGTAAATTTTCTTTATACAGCTAATCTAAGACCGAATCACAACAAACATCGAATCGAATATTCTTACTGCATATCATTACATACAAATCAGTCAAATCAGTGTGTTATTACCTCAACAATCAACATGCAACCAAATAGAAAATCCGATCCAATACAATAAAACAACAAACAAATTTCAACTCAATTACACTTCAATAAAATCGAATTTCAATCAACATTGAGAGAAAATAAAAAAAATTATAAATCTAAAAGAAAGAAAGGGATGTGGATACGGTTGGTAGTGAGAGTAAAAGTGAGAAAAGATGTTCGTAAGACCGGTAGCCTGAACGCGTTGCAATTATAGTGATCACCGTCTCAGGGCAATTTCCTCGCGTTTCTATCGTGGTCCTAATTAGGTAGTTTTAGTAATCGAATCTTATGCGGTGGTCTCAGTCATTATTTTGATTATTCCACAGTGCGATGCAATCCGCTAATAGAGAATGAAATTGTGAGATCTTCTGTGCTTTTTATTTTGTGCAGATAATGTTAAGTTTTATGATTATTGTATTTTTATGAATTGAAGTGCCCATGCTATGACTCAGTAGCGACTGAACAACGTTACCACTGTGGATCCATGGATTGGAAAACCTTTTCTGACGTCTCTGTGGCGCGGTGGGAGTGTATCCGACTGCTACGCCGCAAGAGGTCGTGGGTTCGATCCCCCCCAGGATAATACTTTGTGTGATGAGCGCGATTTATTCAGTGTCTGGGTGTTATTTAACTATAATATGAATGTATATATTTAGAAATATACAAGTATGTTTATCAGGTGACTGGTTGCCTTAGTACAAGCTCTGCTCAGTTTGGGATCAGATAGCGTTGTGCGAGTTGTCCCAAGACATTATTATTATTATTATTATTTTGGTAAAATGTTGTGGTTCTCCGTAGTTCAGAAAGCAAGTAGGTAAGGAGTCGGTCTTGTGTCAAATGACTCTCCGGTCGAATCATATTTCCATCCCATACGACTATGACAGTGATGGAATAAAGACTGCATTTGTTTCTGCGCATACTCTTGTGCACTACCATATCTTTTGCGTAGCCTCAGTCCTGGTTGTATATTGTCTAATGCATTTTCACAGCTTTACTGTTAACGTGTATGACACATGACACTAGCAGAAATTAGATGCAAGCTTTAAAAAAAGGTAGAACACTTTTGACAGACTTTACATATCAACCCATATGATGTCCCACTGCTGGGCACGGGTCTCCCCAGTAGAACTTACTAGTGTGTAGATCCTGGGGGTAATTGCCATAATCGCCACGCTTGGCGAGCGGGTTGGCGATCGAAGTAAGGTTTTAAGTACGCAGAGGACGCTGCTGCCCGTCCTCCAGTGTGACATCCCTTAGTCGCCTTGACGACACCCACGGGAAGAGATGGGGTGGTACTATTCTTAAGCCGGTACCACACACACTTTTGACAGACTTTAATAACTTTGAATAATTTTCTAACCTAACTAGAACCAATGATGTTTTAAGTAAAATGGTGTAAATAGGTTATGTAAACAACATTCGATATTTAAAAAAGGTAAATGAATCATTGACGTACAGACCAGGGGGTTAGATAAGGTATATTCGTTCCGTGGCGAATTCGATATTGACGTACTTCGGTTCGTAAAAAAATAAAAAAATGTCTATGGTCTCCACCGCAACCGTCAAATTCTATATATATATATTCTATATTCTTTGTTTCTTTTCCATTAACGACATCGCTTTTCGAATGTGACTTTGTCTAGACCCCCAGGACTACGTTATAACCTTACAAAATTGACCACTCTCTAGATAGAGACAACGCTACTTTGTGGACAATACCTGTCAAAGGCCGCACGAGTTTTTTCTCTCTTCCACGCTCTGCAATCAATATTTACTTTTTAATTGAAAGGACTAATGTAGTCCTGGTCTATACGTCAATGAAACGATGCACACATAGATAACCTATGTCTTGCAATGTCACACAATTATAAAACGTTGTAAAAGTAAGAAAGAATGATTTTCCTCTGCTTTCATCTGCTGACGCCGGCGATGTGATACTGACATATAAAAAGTTGGACAATTGTCTCAATTTTAAGGTACTGCTTGCTGAGTACTTGTACCTTATCTACACCTTTTTACCTAAATCATAATTGACTAGAACAAGTTAAATGTACAATCTGATGTGAAAGTCAGATTAACCTCATGCCAGTTCATTCTTAAAATCCACGATGTCAATTTCCAGCCAGTGTCATTGTCCTAATGTTCTGACGTTTAACCCTCTACACACCACGTCTCAAAAAAACAATATTCAAACATTTACGGGCCATCCGACATCACGCAAACTCGAATCTTTTTCATCTAAAACAATGGTAAACACGACCGAATACACTTTAGATCAAAACGACCGATATGGTGTATTTTATTTAAATTTATGTCTTATTTCAAACTTCTGAGAATTTATTAATCGGCTAATATGAATTCCGTGTGTGTTTTACAACGTGGATAAAGGAATCTGATATATTTTTGTTTGTTTGTTGTTTGTATTGATTTCTGATGAATTGGTGAGTTTTATTGGCGTTACGAAAGTTTCAAATCTAATTTTAAACTTTATAAATGTCAAATGATGTAAAGTTTTAGATCTAATCGCAATTCCTTTTTGAATTTTTTTAATTTATCGTTAGTTTTGAGAATATTAGCATATAACGTTAGGAATGTTTGATGTTACGTTGATTGGACAAAATAATGTACCACGCCTATTAAATCCATTCATATTTATTTTGTGTCAGTTAATTCACTTTTTTGTACTTTTACTTGGAAACTACTATTTGATTTTCTTCAAGCAATAATTAGGTATAGGTACTTAATAAATGTACTATATGTGAAAACCTCCGTCATTTAATAAAAAAAAACTCATGACAAAGACACAAATTGCTTAAAAGATTTTTTCTAATTATTTAACTTTAAAAAATATTTAAAACGAGCTGCGTGAACATTTAATGCTCAGTTTCTCAGACGGACCGCCACCATAAAGACAGTGTTCACTCATTTGTCAAACTGTGTGGATATTTATTTATCACAGACCCTCCACAAGTAAGAAATACCTGACTATAAAACATACCACATTCAACTCTACAACTATATCAATAGCCTTATCTACCTTGACTTAAGTACCAAAATTGAACGAAAATAAATTACACAAACGTAAAAAGAAATAAATAATTTGGTAACTTACTCTTTTGACCACCTTAACATTACTATTTCAAAAATAAAACCTCATCTCTGTGCTCATAAATATAAGTGCTAAAATAGAATGAGGTGGTGTATTTATAATTTCAATTTTAAATTGTTTTTTTAAATGTTAATAAATTTAAAATCTATACTTGGGTCGTTGAGACCGGGCCACTGTTTTCGAGTGTTAATAGATTACAACCTTTATTTTTTTAATATTTATGACTTCATTCTTTATGGGTCATTAGCCGTTTTAAATATTTTTTAATCTGTTTACTAATTTGTAACTTATTTTTATAGATAAATCGACTAGAGATTAAAATGTGGTTTAATGTGATAATTTTGCGAACCTTGAGATCATAAAATCAGAATAGATGGCGAATCAAAATAATAGTTACAAAAAAAACCCCGATAATATATAAACTTGATTTTCTTTTAAATTCCGATTAAACTAAATAGTTCCTAATAAAAATAAGCATCCAAATTTGTCCATCCATTTGAGCGCTACAATGTCACAGACCACTGACCTCTATAGCAGTATATTCGGGAAAGTGACAGCAATTTCAAATGCCAAATCGAATGACCATCTGACATTTTTGACACTGATGACAAATGGCCGTTGTTCTTCTTCTTCTTCTTTTGGCAATGTAGCCAATGTGTTGGCTAATTCTGCCAATGTCAAGTGTCAGCTGTTTTGTCACATGCTCTTTGGTTTTCTTCAGAATCTTCAGATTCGTGTGTTGTATTTCCCAATTCGGCTTTGGTCAGTATGGCCGTTGTTGTTATCCTCGTGACACGTGTATAGACCTCCATTTGATTTTGTCAAATAATCATCCTAATGTCAAAATCCTCTGCCAAAATCTGTCCAGAGTAATAATATTAAAGACGTGTATGGCACAGACAGACACCCAAATACACATGTAAAACTTTTGGCACCCTCCTTTGCGTTTAGGGTTAAAAAACAGTAGGTTTTTCGTGTTATATATTACCTACATAAGTAGATACCTAACACGAACGACCAAACTTTATAAATATAATTATGTTTTTTTAAACGATTTCCGGTTATAACAGCAAATCTCACCAGATATCATATCAACCCATATGATGTCCGACTGCTGGGCAAGGGTCTCGCCAGTAGAACCTACTTATTAGATCCTGGAGCAATTGAAATTATCGCCACGCTTAGCGAGCGTGTTGGCGATCGCAGTAAGTCTTTAAAGTACGCAGAGGACGCTGCTGCTCGTCCTCCGGTCCGTCCGGTCACCCACGAGAAGAGATGGGGTGGTATTACTCTTAAGCTGGTACCAGATATAGTGCACTCTTTTACCTCGCTCGTAGACCGATGGCACGAAAATCCAATAGTACCGGAGAAAAATTAGGCGAAGTGTTGTGGCCGTCCGGGTCTACAGAATTGTTGTTTATTACAATGTCATCAATGTTTTGGCGATTGCAGCGACATGCGATACAATTAAAAAAATAAAAAGAAGGTGTCATGGTTGTTTAGTCAATGTCATCAATGTTTTCTTATGACGTTATCTCATAAAATTATCGTCCGTATACCGACTATACAGTCAACCAATTTTTTATTTGTTTATCACAAGTGCCTTGGATAGGTAGCAAGCAGCTACAGTCCTGCGCCTTGTCTCATATCGGATTTCTGTCCTATTAAACTATACGAGCGCAGGACTCAAGACTGCAGTTATATCTTTACACATACTGGTGTATTGTAATATCTCCTGTGTAACTGGCTCACATCTTAAAAGATTAGCCGCAGTCACCGAACGGTTATCCATAAGGACCGAGCCCTTTAATACCTACTCCAGTTTAAACCTAAGTATTAGACTACTACGTATATGATATTCTTTATGCAATAATGTGTTTTAATCAATTGTGTACACAATAGTTGTTCAACTAATAGCCGACATAAACCATAGACAAAGGATAAAGGGTGAGCAGTTTGACCACACGAATAGCGACCACAGACTAGGACGCGTTGGCATAGAGAATACTGGAAGAGACGCTTTACGATTGAAAATAACGCTAACGTTGAGAGTTCTATGATTGAAAAAATGCTACTGGAGTTTTGAAAATTGAAAATAGAGCATACTCTGCATTTAACGTAGACGAATAAATATAGTTAAAATACCGTCTAAAATTGATCTAAACTGATACATTTTAGACGGCATGTTAACTTTAAAGTCAAAATTTGACACTTTCTGAATTAACCGAAAAACTGACTTACCATTCACTTACCAATAAGAATAATGGTGAGAAAAAATGGTTCTGTCAGTGATTCGACTGCTTTGATAGCATAACGATAGTAGTCTGACTCTGCAAGGGGTTACCAATAGCTTTGTGAGACCCATGTTGAACCAGGTCTGGGTGTACATTTTGACAGTAATTGTATTTTTGTCTTCCGTGACACACGGTTTGTACGAGTACTCTTCCTTTTTAAAAGCACCGTCATCAGTATTCTTAAAATCTAAATTATATTTTTAGCGTTAATGTATAATCACTGTACTCTAATTGTAATAGCTACATGGAAACGCTGCGGATTGTACATAGATTTAGTTTGTAAGATAAAATTAGGATTAAGGCTAAATGTACGATTATTTGTTTCCCCAAATTAAAAAAAAAAATATATGTGGGAGTATTGTTCATTTAAAAAAACGTTAGTGTCTGTAATGTCGGTTTCCGGACGATAATTTAACGTGATAACGTCATTTGAAAACATTAATTAAATATCGTCGTTCGCGTTCCATAGCAAGCAGTCAATAACGTGACACTTTTTCATTAGTGCAACCGGTCATTGATTTATAAGACGTTATCACGTCAAAAATTGAATTCATTTTTGGTTGTATTGTCCTTTTGACTTGCTTTGTTCATCTACCTATTGCCTCGTGACTACATACAAAAAAAAATCTAGGTAAATAACCAGGACGAGCGAAGCGAGCCCTAACACTATCTCACAACGTAGGTGCATGCACTTTTGTGGTACCATTTACTGAGAAACTATCACACTTTCCGGTTTGGGCTTTGATATAGTCATTTAAGTTTATGTCTAGATGTGTTATCTATTAAAATAAATATTATTTTATACACATTTTTACAAAAAATGCTGTAAATAGCTAATTCCCTTTAAACAGCTGTCTTAAAAAATATTATTTGGCAGAAAACTTCGCGAGCCCTCCTAAAGCACCGCTTTTTGCTAGTGTGTAAGTAGGGATGACTGTCAAGTCAAATCAGTCTCTTTTTACGAAATGTCAAAACAACAAGCTCTAAAGGAATGTGTATGGAATAGCAACCTGTGACGTCATATGTTCTTATCGTCAAATCATTACTTTTAGTATTCGTTTTCATGCTTTTAAATGGTAAAAAAACCCTTATTTTTGAGCATTTTAAGTTATATTATTATCTGATTTGTATAAAATAATTTACTTTTATACTGTAGTGAACTACCCAATTATAATACTATACGCTAAATGATCCCTTCAGGTGATTTAAAACAACCCTTTTTAACTGGACTTTTAGTTTTTAGTTTGTCAAGTGTCACATCCAGTAAGACTTTATTGTCTATGGTACTAATATGTCACTTCTCTATCATCCCAGCGTGGGTGTTTCATAGAAATCGCGAGCGAACTCGGGTCGTAATTAATAACTTGTCGCGAATAACATACGTCATAATCTCCATGATGATATACTTATATTCTGCGAACAAGAACAGAAGCATTTAATTATGTTTTTTGTCATTTTCTATAAAGAAATGTCTTCTTCCGCGTTTGTTTCTGTATGAGCGTATTATGTATAAAAGAAACCTTTCATCCTGACTACAAATTTTCTGTTAAACGTTGAGATTAAAACATTGCCAAGCTAAAACATTATTTTCTTTACTTTCGGTTTTTATTTTTAGTTTTTTATAGATAACTAGCAATGTGGGATTGTGGTCCCACATTACTAGCAATCCTGTTAATCCCTCCAGCTAAACTTAAAGGCTGTTGTTAGGAGTGGGTTCACGTCGGTAGTATAATGGGTAGGATTCGAACCCGCGACCTCACGATAGCGAGACTGATGCCGTAGCAATTAGGCTACCGCTGCTTATCATACATCATTAAACCTTCGGAAATTTTCTAAATTGCAATGAAAGTACCATTGAAATATGTTGACTGCCTCCGTGGCGCGGTAGGAGTGTGTCTGACTGCTACGCAAGAGGTCATGGGTTTGATTCCCACACTTTTTGTGATCCACAAATTGTTGTATGTCTGTAAAGTCCCCTGCGACACAGGGCTTGTAAACTGTAACACCTAAGTAGGTAGGCAGGTATATAATTTTATCCTAGTCTGAATACTTTAAAATTGCTGCTCACTGTACTATGGCAACCATAGAATTCATAAACATTCAAATAATTTTAAATTCTCAACAATCATGCTCCTCATGAAACAAAAATCCTGAGTGAAATTCGAACCCACGACCTCTGGCTTAGCAGTCCGGGTCACGAATCACTAAACCAACAAGTCACAATAATACAAAATATATAATATACTCGTAAATATGATATTTCTCGAGTACCTACGTGACAAAGACAACGTATTATCTCGAGAGGCATCGAGAGCCGAGTTCATTCACTTCTCGGAAGCCTGACCTCCGAGAAAAGGATTGAAAATGGAGGAGTGCCTACGTTATAGTACGTGATTTTGTTCTATACTGATTAGACTTTATGGTGGTAATGATGGATAGATGTTTTGGTGGATTCGGGGAAGGGAGGTTTCTGGGTATGGGTTGGTCAGGTTTTCATGTGAAACCCTTTGGTGTATAACTATTTATTATACGGGAATTAACGCGCATTGTTTACTTTAAAATTGCTTGACGTTTCGACCAGATTGCACCGGCCAGGTTGTCAGTCCGCTTGTGACCACGGCCGGTGCAACCTGGTCGAAACGTCAAGCAATTTTAAAGTAAACAATGCGCGTTAATTATAGTTATAATCATGCAACGCGAAAGTTTAAACCTTTGGTGTCTCTAGTTGATTTACTGTCTTGTTTAAAGAATAAGAAAATGACTGCACATTTTAACAAGGAATTTGATTGAGCTGACTTATATCTCTCTACTGGTTGGGGAGCCCAAGCAGCTATCTAGGATTTATCTATCTTAGGGTATGATGGAACTGGCATACCCAAAAAATCTTGGATTTACTCATTGACGTAGAGTACAGGACTGTGCCATAAGCTCACAAGATTGACCACCTCTAGAAAGAGACAACGCTACTTTGTGGACAATACCTGTCAAAGGCCGCTTGAGTTTTTTCTCCCTTTCACGCTTTGCAGTCAATATTTACATTTTAATTGAAAGAGATGGCGCAGTCCTGGTCTACGTTAATGGATTTACTCGAGCATCGTGGCACCTATTTGATTTTGAAGATTATTATGATGCGAGAAACATGTTTAGAAAGTATGTCCTTTCAATGATGGGGAAAGGAGTTCGCAGCTCCTAGTCTTAAAAAAACTCTTTCGCATAAAAATATAAATTATATCTTTTTTTACTAAATATTTTAATCGGCTTCCAAAGACGCGCGTCATTATTTAAAGAGCTAATATTTAGTAGGTGTACTCAACAGGGTACGAGGTATCCCCCCTATGTTAATCTGCCGCCCTCGAGTAAATCCAAATTAGCTGCTTGGGCTCTCCATCTATATTTTTTGTAGTACAAAGTGCCGGCCAATGGATTTCCGAAGAAGGAAAACAACGAGTTACTAATACTGCTGTATGTTAAGAAGATAGCGCCTCTACCAATCTAACAATCTGTCCTATTTTATAATTAGATTTATTTACTAATTGCAGTTTTTTTTTTATTTTTTTTATTTACTTCGTCCAGAAACATTAAGAACCGCGTTGTTTCATTGGAATGTGTTTATAAGATTCGATCTTTTCGATTGGTTGAACTTTGCTACCGAACGTCGAACCAACAACCTTAAAAAATAGTTACAAAACAAATATTTATACAAATTTAAGCTTTATTGCTATGAAATAAGGATTTCGGTTTATGATAGGAGTTCTAATAATAAGATTGCTAATAAATATTTTTAATAAATTTTCTGGATGAACGCGCGTTGCTTGTTCGGCCATGATTGGAACGCGTCAATCGAATTCGAATTTCAAATTCGAATATGTCAATTTAGAACGCTTTTCGATATTAAAATCAGATTGGAGGTTTAATATTGACTAATTTGAAATAGGATTTATTTGTTTTTAATACCTAGGACAAGCTATTTTATAATTCGAATGCAATTTGACAATGCAAAATAGCAAAGCACTTTTTAGGGTTCCGCAGCCAAAATTTAAACCCTTAAAGCTTTATTATGTCCGTCCGTCTGTCTGTCCCCAGGTTAGCTCAAAGACCCTTAGAACTAAAAAATGGTAGTTTGGTATGGATATACTTATTACTAAGGACGATGGTAAAAACAAAACTTTAAAAAAGTTAGTTACTTCCTCTACATCTAAAGTGAGAATGTATTTTTTTTTCTCACTTACCTCTTCGTGTAGGATATCATTAGAGGTATTTTAAAAATATTAAGGAGTTGTTAATCTCATTTTTCGATTTAGGGAACCGATTGTGAAATATTAAGCCTTAAAGTGTTTTTTTTTGTCAGAGTCAAGTGTCCCCCCTCCCTGTCTGATAAATTGTTGTTTTGGTTAGTAGTATATCTAATGAAATTAAAAGATAAACTATCACAGCAAGTAGGCATTACAAGTTTACGAGTAACAGCAGAACAAATGAGAAGCAACAAACAAAATGTTCGTACAATTCCATTTAAAATTACTTCTTTAACGTTGTTAGTAGTATGAGACAAAAACAACAAAAAATCCACATCTCATAGGTCCGTATATTGTGCTGGGTAGCTACGGAACCCTAAATTGTGCGTGGCCCGACATGCACTGGCCCTGTTTATTCAATTACAAGTTTTTAGTTACCAGTCTAATAATATACTGATATGTTCGACTGGCCTGTTGGTCTAGTGGTTAGTGACCCTGACTGCTAAGCCAGACGTCGTGGGTTCGATGTCCACCCAGGATAACAAAAATTGTGTTGAGCACGATGGTTTATTCTGTGTCTGGGTGTTATTTATCTATAATATTAATGTATTTAAAAATATATAAGTGAATATATAAGATGTTTATCAGTTATCTGGTTTCCATAGTACAAGCTCTGCTTCGCTTGGGATCAGATAGCGTTGTGCGAGTTGTCCCAAGATATTATTATTATACTAAAACGAAATCATAACTTGCCGAGATAAAAACACAGAGTTATGAAGACCAGACATTATACAAATTACATACAAAACTATTACAAACAAAATAATTACCCAGCCATTTATCAACAACGCAATACACATAAAAACCGACCAAAATCGGAAATACATCGGCGACATTGGGACATTGGTTCAAAAGGTAGATAAGTTAAAAAAATATATTTTTCCAATATCGTCGCAGCGGGTCGGCCATTCGTATTTTGAGTTGACAACAAAAAATAGGGACACCCAATGCTTTAACTGAAGAAGACATACATTAACTGGGCAATAATTATAATTCAAAGTGGACATTACTGTTTTTGGTTGGTGCAAGTGTTGAGTGAAAGCGGTTTCGTGTCGAAAAATATATCGATAATATTTTTTTATTGAGGAATTTTTCGTCAAGAAGAAACAAGTACAAATAGATTCTCAATAAACAATATTATACATGTATTGGCTGATCGGGAGGACTTCTAATTTGTCAATACCTAACAAACTATTAGTATATAAACAAGCCCTTATACCCATATGGACTGATGGAGTGCAGTTTTGGGGCTGCACCAAACAAAGCAACAGAAATATTATTCAACGCCTTCAAAACAAATTGCTAACAGACATTGTAAGTGCACCTTGGTATGTACGCAATAACGATCTTCACCAAAACCTACAAATGGAATTTGTAGAACAAGTGATTCGAAAACTCGCAGAAGCTCACGATAAAATACTTCTTTACCATGTAAATCTTGAGGCTAACTCGGATCCGACTTAGTTTTCCAGCTTAGCTCTCTTGACTACTAAGACTCAAGAGAACGAAGCCGTTTGTGTTATGTAAGAAAAAATTGACAGTGACATTGCTTTACATTTAAAATACAACAACAAAGTGTTATGAATTTAACGGACACTAAGAAAAATCAATGGATAATTTCTTAAATTTTATTTGGTTTACGGGAACTTAAAATTACATATTAGCTTTAATGTTAGATTGTAATATTCTAAAGAGTAAATCATTTACTTTAAAAAAAAAGGAAGCTGGAATTACTACAATTCCAGCTCCATGATAGGTTACAGGAACAACATTCTTGATAGTAACGACCAAGTCATGGTAATAAATATTCTAGCATCAGGCAGATGGAGAGTACAGTGTGTCTTAAAACCACTATTTTACTTGTAATTTTCACATAAGGAACTGCCCTTAAGTGTAAAACACCATTCAATCCGCCCTCTCTTATCACTTATACCACATACCGAAGGTCATTTAGGCAACAAACTGACGATTATTGCCTGAATGCGATATTGATGTTGTATCCGGTAATTTGTATTTTGCAATTTATTTTTAAAAGTTCTTTAAACGTAAAGTTATGTTCAGATATAAGTTTAAGTTGGATCGCGACAATACTTTTATGGGATTTTTGAGATAATCAGTAGGAATCGTGTAGCGTTCATGTTTTGTTACTTTAATTGTATTTATTGTTTTATTTGTTTGTTGGTTTTAATTGTTATTGTTTTGTAAGGTTTATGAATATTGGACTTATAATTGAGAGATTCAATGTAATGGTCGACAAGGTAAAGCAATGTTGCTTTATTCTGGATGAGTAAATTGTTTTTTTAATACGCTTTAGTTATTTCACTATGAATGTAGGTAATGGAGTTTTGAAGTTCAATTTGTTTTCCTAACTATGCCATTTTTTATTGTTTGGTTATTGCCGCGTCTTCACTCGCAGTAAATTTAAACGCGTTTATTCCCGTGTAAAATTGTGTATATAATCTATCTATTGACTAGTGAAGATTGCTCGCTGGATGTCAGCTTATTTTTTAAACAGCTGGTTTTTTTTTTTATTAGGTATTATAATTATTCGTCACCTAAAAAACGTGTGACAGATTGTTATGTTGTGAAAAATTATACCAACCATTAACCATTCTATGACAAACAATAATAATTACACTTTTGATTGAACCACGATATACGTTATAAAACTTTTTAACAATATCACGTAAAATAAAAATAAGTACTTATATCACGAAATAAAAAGGCGATAATCCGAAATGAAATTATTGCGAGGGACTTGACGTAAGGGGTGGCCATTTAAAAAAGTTTGATTGAGCCGAGACAAACTTTTGATTGTATCCCGAAGATTCGGAATAAAAACAAGATATAAATAATGTTGAGGAAAACAAGGAAATAATTTGTGTTTTGATAGAATCAGAGGAATGTTTGTCTGTTCGTATCAATATCTAAAGACGAATGCAGACTAAAAAGTTATGCAAGTTCAGCCAAGCTGGCATAGCTAAGGTTATTATTCTGGATGCTGATTTACGGCCGGTCTTAATATCTAACTATCGCTAGATTTGGCTGCTAGAGGCAGAATTTTGACATATTTTGTATGTAGCTTATGTCAAATATATAGATCTAGTAACCAAATTGTCAGTACATTTGATTCCGACAGTTGTTTTCCGATTCGAATTATAATTTTAACAATGTAATGAAAAAAGGTATTATTTTTAACCGACTGCAAGGAAGGCGCCGCGTAGAAGCGGCGATAGCCTAATGACTAAGGTATCGGTCTCGCAATCGTGACGTCGCGAGTTCAAATCCTACTCATTAAACTATTGACGTGAACCCACTCCTAACATAAGTCTTAGAGCTTAGTTGGGAGGGTTAACAAGATCGCGAGTAACGTGAGACCTAAACCTACATTGCTAGTTATATTTTCTTTAAAAAATGGGTTAGATATATTTTTCGCGCGTATGTATGTACGTATGTAGCTAATATTCTTAATTACCTCATATCTTTCAAACTACAAGACAGATTTGAAACAACTAAGGCGTTGTTAGATTTATCTTGACCGCTCAAGTGGTCTTAGATAAGACTTATAAAAAAAAACATGGCGGCTATGAGATGTGAAGAAAGAACAAGAAGAGAGAAGAAGAAACAAGTGTGAAAAAAAAAGATTTTTTGAATACGTTTGGTACCAATTTAAAGCCCTCATCATATGCATTTTAAAAAGGTATAATTTGATTATGACTGTAATAAAAAAAAAACAATTAGTAACCATGTTCAATATTTGGCAATAAATGGTATGGCAATAAAAACTTTGATAAAAGTTAGTTACATCGCGTCGGTTACGTCCCAAAACCAAAAAAAAAAAATTAAAAAGTATTAAATTAAAAAATATATAAAAAATCCGCCTGCGCTGTGTTTATAACATGCTGTCGGAGGAGGGTTTTTTATTTTTATAATTTATTTATTATTTAGTTCTGTAGAGTACCTTACATAGCATCCAGTATTGATATTCCAATTTCTATAAGACACTAACGGAAGTAGAGACATCTGACTTGGAACAACAATTTGAAATGTAGAATGCACCTTATAATAAAGCTAAACAATCACAACCAAACCCTGACTAAGTCGTATCGCTGAAAAGAACAAAATGGTAAATCTTCTCTCTCTTATCTGAATGTTGACGAAAAATTCAATTTCGTTTATAGCCAATATTTTGATGCCATCTCCCTGCCTATGCCGCTTTCTGTTTATTGCTTCTTGCCAAATAAATATATTGGGAGATATGAAAATGGAGGATACATCAAATTGTTTGTTGTAAGATTAGTTGTTTGATTGTAACTTTTTTTTTCTGTAAGTACCTACTGTTTGTTTTTATGAAAATTCCGCTATTCTAAGTATCCATGCTGACTGACATAATACAATAGGGTATTTGACTAAAGTCAAATCAGCCTCTTTTTAAGAAACGTCAAAAACGAGCCGCTCTGTACAAATTTGTATGGAATGCTAGCATAATTATAACGTCACGTTTTCTATGGTCAAATTATTTACCTGAAAGTAAATAGTTTGACCATAGAAAACGCTTGTTTCTCTTTATGATTATAAAATAAGTAACACATTCAATTAATAAATAAAAAAAAAATTTGAACACTTTATGACATATTTTTACCTGGTTATTTTAAAATATTTTATTTTGATAGTAGTCAAATACCCAATTGGCAAGAATAGTTAAATGTATTCAAAATTGCAAATTATATGGATAATATTATTATGTATATGGTTTATTACATTAGGTTAAAGATTCGCAGATTTTCTGGTTTTGCATACTTATAAAAAAATAATATCAATGCTAAAAAATGAATTAGAAATGTTTGACATAATAATAAGTGCCAATGGTAAGAGTTAGTAATATATGTCTGAATACGACATCTTCAAAGGACAGTCAAAGAATTTAGTGAAATAATTTAAAAAATACATATTATATAATTATAATATTAAAGACGTAACTTGCAAAGCACTGCTATTAAGAACTGACAAATAAATCACCCTATGCAAATAATATAAAATATTTACTAAAAATTCAACCAATTTTAATTATAATAAACAGTTTTCCCTCAAAACAATTGAGGTATAAAAATAAAAAGTTTGATTAAATAAACCCGTTGCGACAAATCGCCAGTCGCAACGATTAGTCGTAGCGTTTTTACGACATATCTGTCAGAGTTCGTTCGATGCCAATCTAACTTTGTCGAGACGTACCAACACGTTTATAGCATTTACATGCGTTGCCGTAAAAGTTTGAATTAAGACATTTTGTAAAACAACCTTCGTCCTAACAGAAAAACATAGGAAATCAATTTCTTTGAAAAAAATTGTCACGTGATACCGATGCTAACCTGAGCTATATTAATAGACAAATAAGTAGTTTACTTTTACTGTTATTCTTCAATTGCTTACAACATTATTATTTTTAAATAAGATTACAATTGACTATCATATTAACATAGGTTACGCCTATAATTTGCTAGTCAAAAAAATACCCTAAAGCGCTTGCCAAAACTTTCCAATCCACCACTCATCAACGCCACAGAACAAGTCCTTGGACCTTTACACCTGGATATTTTGCAAAGAGCTTCTTTTGTGATAAAAAAACACTTTTTTAGGATACTCAATTTCCAACGAGATTAGATAGACTGAGCCCGGGGCTAAAGCAGTGTGAAATAAGGAATTATACACATAATTATACATTGGCACGTTTGCTAAAATACCCTATACTGAACTTTCACCGCCACACAGTACAGATACAACTTATTTTAAGTTTTTAATGAAATATCCTTTGGCGGAGTTGATCCGAAGCAAAGAATAATTTAGTGAGTTGTGCAAATTCTCCCAGTGTGCCGCACTTGCTTCAATAGACAAGAATTTACCGTTCTATGAAGGGTAGACGGTTAGACAATCTACTTAATAATAAGTAGTTTGTGCTAGGGACTTCCCCTGAGTGAAATTTGATTTCAAACATAAATAGTTCTAATTTTAAAACTATTATTTTTCTTTCTTTCTTTAAAATGATTTTGTTTATCAGAAATATGATTATCCTATTCTCCGAAATGGCTCGACAGATTTTTTTTTTGTATATTTGTCAGGCGAAGTAGCGAGGGTCAGCTAGTATGTTTATAATATTAAGACAATTACACTGAAAAAGCTTTAGCTCCCGGGACCAGCCGTGCGACCTCATTACAGCTCTACTTTTATGAAATAATTTCATAATATCCTTTATCTGCAAGATATCCGTTTTTTATCTCTAGAATATGGCTGGGTATTAATATATCTATGTACTCTCCTACATCCAAACCTTTGGTTACCACAGCCATAATCATGTATGAAAAAAAAACACGCAATTAAAAAAAAACCGTCTTTTAATAAATCATTTTACCTACTGTTTAAATTATAGAGGCTCCACTTTCAGCCCCGCAGAGTTCCGCTCCTTCCCGTAAACATCACAGTCTATATAATAATTAAATCAACAAATAACCGATCAGGGATGAAGCAAAATTAATTGACCGTTTAACGATTCCCCTAAATATCAAGTTTGTCGTCAAATTTCTTAGCTTCCGAATTAATTACTGACTCAATTTTTCGATCAGATGATGTATAGATTAAAAATTACAGATGCGACAACAAGCTACGATTTTAAAACGAGAGATACATACCTACCTTGTTTGCTATTTTATACTTCTACATTTTGTTTTAACAGAAAGTTGTGGTCTAATTTGAGCATCGAATAGTAGGTATATAGCATAAGTAATGTACCTACCTCTCTTGGTGCTTTAATATCTACCGGCATTTTGTAGGATATATATTTAAATCGATTTCTTTATAACAAATTTCACTTTGTATGCATAATTATTGCTTTGCTACTGGTGAATTGCATGTGCAAAAAAATACTTAAAATTGATAAATACAGCAGTGAAAATAATTAAATACCTAATTTTAGAAGGAGTTAAGAGAGATAATTTCATAAAAGAGAGGATAATTTGATTTGATATTGATATTTAGGATGATGATATGAGGATATTTTCATTTGATATTGATTAATACTTTAGTTCTTCCATTTTGATAAAATTGAATTAACAAAATTAAGTACAATCACTCAGTATCATCTACATAAATAACGATCTTTAAATTTGACCACACCTTTCATTTGGAATGTTCACTACTAAAAGAACTAGTGTGATATAAAACTCTATTTCAAAGAAATTCAAAGCAAAAGGTTGAAACAACATTAAAAGTGTTATGAAATTATAGAAAAGATCTTCTGTCCTCTGTATAGTCTTTGACTGCCTTAGCTTAATTTTATTTGACGTTTTGACAGCTCCGCTCACCCGGCAAACAAGGACAGATATATTGATAAATATTTTGGAAAGAGAAGGACAACACAACCTTCGATTGGGATTAAGTTATCAGCGGGTATGCCAAGGTATTTATGGAATAATATCTGTCAAAGGGAAATACTATATCGGTGACTATAAGGACATTTTTATTCTAGACTTACAGTAGGTAGCCAACGCATGGAACTTTTATCAGAAGGAATTCAATAAAAAGTAAACAAAATATGAAGGTTTTTTTTTCCTGAATCAGTGAAAATTATATCAAAATTCGTTCAACAACAAACAGAGAAGAAAAAGAAGAGAGAAATGAGAAATCGTTCAATTTGACCAGTCTTTTAGATATCTAAGTCAGAAACTTGCCAACACAAGTGCATTCTCTATTCCCACACTTTCAAAGTTCGATATGTCGGAATGCTGTCACAACCGTAGATACTTTAGGCGCAGCTCCTAGGCACGGAAGGGTGTAATATTTTTAGTAAACGGTCATCCATCTTTAAACCGATATTCGTAACATTGCTTAGCTTTGCTGATCTCTCAATCTGCTCTGTCACCACTGAGTCACGAACGCATCAACCAGATATTACACTCTAGTAAGTTCAAGGTACACCTATGAACCTCACAGTGCCATCCCTATAAAATCTAACACCAAATTAGTCAAAACTAAACTTAAATAAACAGACCACACAGTGTCAATTACGCCATATCCTTATCAAAATGGTGATTATTTGAACAACAACGGCCGAACTGAAAAAACAGAGGCAATTAGTATTAATACTATCCGTGCGATGATCGCCGCGGTCATAATTGACTACATGATCCTATATTCATACCAATGACTTTGGTCATCAATATCCTTACCGTGGAATAACGACACAACTCGAAAACTACAATCAAAGAAATTTGAACGTTGGCTTAAAGTGATAAAGTTCAAAATCAATTGATAGATGGATATAAGTTAGGGTTGATACTTCCAGTAGTTGTAAAGTCTTAATTATTAAATATCTACGTTTGACATCCGTTCACGCAACACCGTGTCAATGACATTAGTGTAACGATACCCTTATGAGTTCGTTTTGATGCTGCGCTTGTTTTTGTTTGAAATCTGTCTTTTTTGCATTGAGATTAAAAACTGCAAGTCGATCACTTTTCATTGCATAGATGATATCGATCATATCATCTATGCAAACTATTGATATGTTTTGCTTAAGCGGTGCCCTGTGGCTTTTCCATGGAAATAGTTAATTAGTCTAATTTACCAAACACACTACTTAGTTGATGTCAACTACCTAAATCATTATTAAAAAATAAGAGTGGCACTAGTTTCCTGAAGCCTTTCTCATTAGCTTTACACTTGGAACTGCTAACCTACTTTTTAAGCTGACTTTATGAAGTAAGTGAGTTTAAAGTTTGGGGATGGATTTAAGAGTTTTCGTTCTTCAAATTTTAAACTACCTTCATACAAAAAATCATCCAAATCGATCCAGAGAAGAGATTCAGAAATTATCTTCCACGTGCAAATTTAGGTAAGGAATCAACAGCTATATTTAAAGAAAACAAGAACAATGAAGGTACGTCATGCGGGCAGTGCTTCTTTGTTACCTTAGCATTATTAAAAAAAAGTGACATTCGTTTTTTTAATAGTGACGTGACAACACAAGCAAATAAAAAGATTACTATTAATCTATGGTATCCCTTCGAAACCGACCTCAAAACCGCCATTGATATCATAAATTGTGGCAGACAGACGTACTGAAGACATCACCATTCAGTATTCTAATTAATAGTTGATATAAATATGTATAATAAATCAAAAGTTAAGACGTATGTACAATGCGAGAGATGTGTTGTGGGCAAACAAAAACTACATTCAATACGGAGTAGGCGTGTGTTTTTTGATACTAATGTTTCTCGAAAGAATGGAGGGATATCTGTTCGAGATGACTTTAAAAAAAAGTTTGAAATTGGCACTTTATTTTTCACTATTCTCTCAATTTTGCACTGATGCATTGAGATCAGTGTAGTAATTTCAATAATAATATCTTGAGATAACTTACACAACGCTATCTGATCCCAAACTAAGCAGAGCTTGTACTATGGAAACCAGACAACCGATAAACATACTAATATATTTCTAAATACTTACATGTATATTATAGATGTATAATAGCCAGACACAGAATAAACCGTCGTGCTCATCACAAATAGTTATTTCCTAGAGATCGAATCCACAACCTTCGGCTTAGCAGTCACGGTCACTAACCACTAGACCAACAGGCCAGTCAATGAATATCTTCTACACTTAGGTACAAAGAATTTTGTTGTCTCTATAATTTGTCTTTGTCCTTGTCTTGCCCTCCAGGATGGAATGGCAATAAAAGCCTATACAGTTGGATCAACGTAGCTAGGCCGGACTGAAGTAGGCGACAAGTGGTGGCGCAGATGCATTTTTTGGAAGTAAATGGTGACAGGAAGCGGAGGGCGGGGATGGTAACTAAACCAAGAGAATTAGAGATGCGATTACGCATTACATTGTTTTTTTGTGAGAAAAGTTAAGAAATTGTTTTTCAAAGTTTCTTTAGTATTTACTGTAACTGTTCTAATTTTAAACTTTTATGAACTCATTTAAATAGTGTTTTTATATTGTTGAATTAAAATGTTGTTAGTATTTTTAATCGATTAAACATAATTAATCGTTTTCGTTAGTAATTTTAGGGTCGCATCTCTATGACATGCGCGAAAGTTATAAAAACCTAACTTCAATCCGGTCAAGTTACTTTGATCGTACTGTACCTATTTTTCATACTTTGAGTTACCCTCCAAATAAAATTTCATCTAAATTAACCTTATTGTATTCGGAGATTAACGCATTGAAGTTAACGCTTCAGCTTTATACTATTTGTATATATTAATGTAGATTTTTTTTTAAATAAGTATCCTTCTATTTTTGGTAGCGTCTTATCATGAAGCGTTTCACCTAATAACTGATGCCTAATATTGTTAAAATTGTAAACGTTTTAAGTTGAGGTAATCTATACTATTTTTGTAAAGCTGAAGAGTTTGTTGGTTTATTTGTTTGTTTGAATACGACAATCCCAGGAACTACTAGTTCGAATTGAAAAAATATTTTTGTGTTGGATAGCTCATTTATCGAGGAAGGCTATAGGTACATAACATCACCCTATGTCATAGGATATGTATACACTACCAATAAAAAATGTTGAGGAAACGGGGAAAATTTACGCAGACGAAGTTGCGCAGGTCAACTAGTAAGTTATATTTTTCATCAAACGGATAAAATAATTGGCTTTTTTGAAATCAATCATCATTTAATCTAAGGTATTGTTTTATTTTTGCAACCAATATTAGGTATCATGTCGTTAAACCATGTTAATCCTATATGCGACTAATAAATAAATAGTTTTATTAAATTGAATTTGGCATGCAGTTATGTAAACTGCCGACATGTTTAGTGAAACATACATAATAGTTATTAAGATCACTTCCAAGTGTGATGATCACCCTATTTGTTGTGGGACAGTTGATTGCAATTGACTGTTAATTAGTCGAAGCGCCTTGCTAATTAATTTTAAATTACAATGGAATGTATCTGTTATTTCTATCTCAATAATTCTTGTCAATTGACATGGAATTGTGTGAATTAGAATCTAAGTTATGCCTGCGATTTCGTTTTATTATAAAATAATAATAATATCTTGGGACAACTCACACTTAGCAGAGTTTGTACTCGTACTATGGAAACCAGACAACTGATTAACATACTTATATATTTTGAAATACATATATTTTATAGATAAATAACACCCTGACACAGAATAAACCATCGTGCTCATTACACAAAGTTTTATCCTGGATGGGGATCGAACCCCTGGCTTAGCAGTCAGGGTCACTAACCACTAGACCAACAGGTCAATAGTTTTTTTTACGCGCAGGTGTCCTCGCTTTGATTAAATTTGCAAAAACGGAATGTCCTACCTGTTTATGATTTCACATTAAAACGCGTTTTTTATATATTATATCATAAATTATATAAAAGTAGCCCATGTGAATAAAATCTATTGCTAATTTTCAATTAAATATTTACGATTCATTAAAATAATTATGTATTTATATTAAATATAAATTTTGAATTCCGTCTTGCAGTCCTTTTTATTATAATTTAATTTATTCTTCCAAAAAAACTTCAAAATGTTAATTACAGACGTAAACCATTATAAGTAAAGACGCTATCTAGTGACAGTCACTTTCACTATTACTTGTCATATTTTTTTCGATCGAAGACCAAGAGTAACTAGGTCTACTCAAAAAGCTATTATTTTCATGGTACCAAACAATACAGTGTGTCTGGCTCGACTTTTAATTCATATAAAATTGAATCCCACACCATTGAAATTAGTGGATATCGTGGCTTTGTATTGTAATGTAATTTATGATTTCTTTATGAGTTCCATGTGTAAAGAAAGGGGTTCAAAACATTTGGTTACGACTTCAAATAAAATCAATTTACATATTATAAAATTAATTTATATATACTCAATACTAACGCTGTCTAAATGCTCTAATCTCAGAATCTACTAGACCAATTTAGACAAAATTGTGTATTTAGGTTATATTCGGTGCAAAACTATGGACAAAAATATAAATTAAAACCTCGATTATAATTATTACAAGAAAATAAACAAGAAACTAGATATATAAACAATTATACTTCAATTTTCTAAACTAGAATAGAATTATCTGTAATTATAAAAATGCCTATTATTTATTACGTATAAAATGAGATGAAAAAGATCATTATATTTCATTTTCTTTTTATGCTGTTATTTTGCACGCAAGTTCTTACTTGTTGAATAATTTAAACACAAACATTTTTAATACGTTAATAATAGCATTTTAACTAGCAAATATATTTTTAATTATTTGTTATATTTTCAAAATAGAATATAAGAAGAAAAAAACATTTGTTTCAACAAACAAAACAAAAACGACAATACTGTTACGTTAACCTATTCAGAATAAGGATTTTTTATACTCTTTTACATTTATATTAATTGCTTACAATAAGGTTAGCCATTCGCGACTTCAACAGTCACATAAATGACATAATAAGTGTGGTCTGTAATAATGTAAATATAATATCACTTAGATATTTTATATAAAGTTTCATAATGACTTAATTTTCAATGTTGACAACCCATGCTTCGATGCGCGAGTACCTACTTATAGTCAAGCATTCACAGCTGCGGTACCTGCGCCTACGCAATGTACAGGATTGTCACCAATGCCATTGTAATATTGTTTATTTTATTAAAAAATATATTTTAGTTATAAGTTTTATGTTTTTATGCTAAATTGAAATTATATAGATATTTTAAAATATGAAAAAATCGAATTGTCATCGAATCGGTAACTCAAATCTACGATTATGGGTCATGTCCTTCTGTCGTTATTTTTTTCTTTATTTTAATATTTATCAATATTAAATTAAGGCAATTATTAATTATGTTATAATTATATGCATATTTTGTTTACTTGCATGCTATTTATGCTCAGTATTATATTTTTAAGTGAATCTTATGAATACGATAGTGACTCGGTTTAATTTTATACATCACAATAAATTAATAAATAAAAGAAAGCAATGGTAATTTAAAAAGTTAAAGGTTAAAATAATATATAAATAACACACGCATACAAAATCTATACAAATAATATAAAACTGAAGAGTTACTTTGTTTGATCGTGATAATCTCATTAAGCTACGACCAATAGGAGCGGAGCAGCAATGAAAAAATGTTGCAAAAACTTGACGCAGACGAAGTAAAAGTAACATCAAAGTTGTTAGTTATCGTTTACGCAAATAACAACTTTTATGTTACATAATAACATAATATTTTCAATTTCGACGTGAACCCACTTTTATCTTAGGAGCTGGAGGGGTTAACAAGATTGCTAGTAGTGTGGGACTCAATCCCACATTGCTAGTTGTATTTTTGAAAAAATGGGATTTAAACCAACTGCAACTGTCCTAAAAAGTGAAATCCTTATCTTGATCATCATTACACAGTAAGTAAGCCTGCCTGTAAAGTATAGATCTGAAGTTTGAACACTAAGTTTATCTAACTTACAATTATCACTTTGATATGGTGTTATTTATTATTTAACATGTTTTTTTCAACAGCTTTACTGTTCTAACTTTCTAAATATCCGTGCAGATAATTATTAAGCCATTATTTATACACAATATTGAGAAAGGTCCGTTGCAGGGCACTAGTAAATGTTATATGGCTATTGCGATTTTTTTAAAGACAAGACGCACTTGAGTACAAGCTCTGTGTCGCATATGACTTTACAAACATACAAATCACAGATACAAAGTACACCCAGGCTCGGAACAACAATTTGTGGATCACATTAGTGGAGACCTGGAGGGTTAGACAAGGTATATTCGTTCCGTGTCGAATTCAATACCGTATTAATAGTTCGAAAAAAAATAAAAAAATGTCTATGGTCTCCACCGTAAACGTCAAATTCTTTAATAAAATTCTTTTCCATTAACGAGATCGGTTTTCAAATGTGACTTTGTCTAGACCCCCTGTATGGAAATTGAACCTCTGGCTTAGCCGTCAGGGTGACTAACCACTAAATCAGGAGACAATGTTGAGAAAAATCCGTGGCAGCTCGCTAGTAACATAACAAAGTCGTATATATATATCTTCAAATATAAAAAAAAAAACTTATAACGGTGTTTATGGCTGTTTATGGCTAACTCTTCCAAAACGGCTTGATTAATTTAAATGTTTTTTTTGTATATTTGGTAGCTGTAAGAACAGCAAGTAAAATATATTTTTTAATGGCAATTTTTTGTACTTTTATATGAATTGCAAAAACGAGGAAAATTTGCGCTTCGTCTGCGCAAATTTTCCCCGTTTTTGCAATTCATAGTTCCGAGGTTCAGCTAAATAACAATGTCTTCTGTATAAAATAATATATTTAATCCCTTCCCACAGCCCTGAGTCAGATACGATCCTATACATCAAGAAGACTGTGTGCGATATATTTGCTCTCAACTATACGCTTTGATTCAGACCCTATTGTGAACGAGTTAACAATATGCGTCCAGTAACAACCACTGAACTGTTTATTTGTTAAAGGTTTTTTTGTTTAATGTATTAGAAATATTGTTTTTGTATTTGATGATATAAATGTAAAGAATCTTGAGTCATTCATTTACTAGTCAACATTCTCAAAGCAGAAATTTAGAGAAAGGTATCCGTTGTGACAATGGAACAGAACACAAATGTAATAAATTCTTATGTCTCATGCTGTTATTGTTACTTTAAGGTGTTTAATACTTATAGAAAGGCCATAAACATACAAGTCACGGACATGCGACATAAACATAAAAGCGGCGGTAGCCTAATGGCTAAGGCTTCGGTCTCGTAATCGTGAGGTCGCGGGTTCGAATCCTACCCATTACACTACCGACGTGAACCCAGTCCTAACACAAGCCATTGAGCTTAGCTGGAGGGGTTAATAGGATTGCTAGAAATGTGAGATCAAAGATCAGATTCGAAACAACAATTTGTGGATCACACAAAGTGGTGTCCCATATGGAAATCGAACCAATTAGACCTAACATCTAACCTTTAAAAAATGTTCCTCGTTACTGACAAAAAACTAGTACCTAATGTTGGTAAAAAGTAACATTAAATTTCAATCACAACCCAACGATGCTATTAACTTTAGATGGCATAGTCTTCAATTTTGGTAAACTTTGCACTTCAAATGTGAAGACTGCTATCTACAGTCTTACTTAGTAGGTATTTATAAGACCATTTAAATGCGATTCCTCTGACATCCTCTTAAAGAACATTGGTAACATAAAATAGATTAAAGTCCCATCGGTTTGAATATAGACGTATATCCATGGCAATGACTCTCCGCTCCATTCATACGTTTGTGCCCAAATAAACCATTGTAACATCAAGCTCGCACAGGAGGCTTTATTCGCTGGAAGTCATAAATCAATTGTGGAACAGCCTTTATTGTGGAAACGGATCTGTCACCGCCTCTAATCCTTTAAGAGTTTTCATATCATTCTCTTTTCGATAGTATATTTAAGGTTTGTAGATGATTTGAAGTTACGGCTGATTAATCAAAGCTACTCAATGTTAAGACTTCTTGAAGTCTAATTTTTAGTATTCCGTATTTGACTTTTTATTTAGTGTGAATTGTATTTATAGAAATGCGTTTGAGAACTTCTCTAAGTACTGTTATGTAAATTTGAGAATTCGAGGTTAAATTATTTAATTTAAAACTTATCAAATATTTTGATTAGAAGTGTGGAGAATTAGTGAACTTTTACTTTATTTTTTGCTTTCTTATCTCTCACAAAAATATCAATGTCACAGTAGGTATGTATATTTATTTGTATGTATGTGTTCTTATATACTTAAATTACTACTACTTCGTTTTCACGTATTGTTTATTATTATGTAGTTTAGCTGCCAATAAATTTACTGTGCCCACTTCTATTTTTATCTCTGCATCACCTAAGGTAGATAATGCTTTTAGCATTAAGCCCGCCGTTGTACAGTAAGTATGCATAAAGTTTTTAAATACATATAAATAAGTAATTTGTAAAAACCTTGGAGTTAATTGGAGATCAGATAACTTAAAAAAAAAATCCGCACAAGTGCGTGTCGGACTTGCCCACCGTGGGTCTCGTACAAATTTGTAGATACTTATTATAAATAGTTCAGAAATCGAGTCTCGTAATTTATAATGGTACTAGCTAACCCACACTAGTTTGTATGCGTCAATTTTCCCCGTTTTTTAACATTTTTCATGATTGCTCCGCTCCTATTGATCGTAGCGTGATGTTATATAGCCTAGCCTTCCTTTATAAATGGGCTACCCAACAGAAAAAAATTCGGACGTGGTAGTTCCTGAGATTTCCGCGTTCAAACAAACAAAAAAAAAACTTTTCAGCTTTTCAATATTATTAGTATAGATTACTTGTTAAATTTCATAGTTTTAGATCAACAGAAAATGCTTTATAAATGTTGATTCCCTCGAGAGTGTCGAAATATATATTTTTGCTGCATAAACGACCGTATATTTTTTTAACGTTGCCTTATAAGTTTCATTCAATTTCACAGCTTCAAGAGACTGTAGACTTGAGTATATGGTTTTAATTTCAACTCGATAGCTCCACGCGTTCCCGAGATAAAGGGTCTTGCCAGATAGACATACGGATGGACAATAAGGTGATCCTATATATGGGTACAATTTTTTCCGTTTGAGGCAAGTAACCCTAAAAAATATAGTTCCTTTTTGATTTGCATTCTACGCTATTTTTATCTTGTTTAGTAGGCAAATACGTTTATACTCTACGTTTATTTATATTCTTCAATCACTATCTCTGTTAGTCTGTTAATTTGACATATACTACATATCAAACACTACAACCGTTCACTATAAACACTACAGAGCCACAATTTGTCTTTACTGAATGTCAATCCTTTGTATCTTTTTATGATTTTATTAATTCAATCCATCACCCATACATTTTGTATGAATATACGATGACATATCATTTCATCTATTATTATTTGTTGATTAAGATATTTATTATTTATAGTATAATTAATTGTGAGTATGAATTTGAATAAGCTTTTGTTGAGTGAGAATGTCACCTTCTTTAGATTAAATGATTTAAATGAATTAATCGTTTGTCTTATGTGTGCGCTTGACATATACTATATTTGTTCACATTCTAATATTTTAACATGAGTTATAGTATAATACTAAGAAGTACACGTGTTCGAGATTGCAACACACACTCTTTATTTTGATCCTCAGAATAATTACTAATGCCAATCTATTTGGTATTTTGCAGAGTCACCAAGAAACGATAATGAACACTGCTAAACGTTTTCTTGTAATATCACAACACTAATTGCATTAGGTACTATCTATGTAAAAAACTGCGGATAAATATGCCCTAATAAATATCGAATTATAGATACATTTAATATTTTATTCTAAATGTATTCATGTATAAAATTGAAAGTCATCGGTCTCGCAATTGTGAGGCCGCATGTTCGAATCCTACCCATTATACTACTGACGTGAACCTACTCCTAACACAAGCCATTGAGCTTAGCTGGAGGGGTTAACAGGATTGCTAGTAATGTCACATTGTTAGTTATCTATAATTAGCTGTCCCGCGCAACTTCGTCACTAACGTAAATTTTCCCCATTTTTGCAACATTTCTCATTGCTGCTCCGCTCCTATTGGTCGTAGCGTGATGTTATATAACCTATAGCCTTCTTCGATAAATGGGACAGCCTATTTATCGAGGAGCCCACCAACAGTGAAATAATTTTTCAATTCGGATCAGTAGTTTCTGAGATTACCGCGTTCAAACAAACAAACTCTTCAGCTTTATAATATTAGTAGGTATAGATTGAAAAAAAAGCCCAAACCTAGAAACCTGATATTTTGTAGAGAGGTTTCATTTGTTAGGGATAGGATTATAAGTAACTTGGAGTCAATAATGCTACAATTCCAGCATTTTTTCTGTAAATTTGATTTGGTCTGCATTTAATTTGGAAAAATATTTTTCAAATTAAATGCAGACATCTCATTTTCAGCTACCAGTCACAAGTTCGAATCCAAATCGTTACAATCAGTTAACCTGCCAACCACTAATAAAACGAGACATTGAAATGCCAATGAAATTAAAATAATTACCTAGAATAAATAAGGGCACGGAATGAGCAGATGGATGCAATTAAATGGAAGACCTTGCCGAACTATTTGATGTATTTACTAGACGTATTTAATTTATATTTTGGTATTATCATGATGAGTTGGTATAAAAACGTTTAGGTGTGAATTGATTGTAGTTCTGGTTATTGTTGAGGTAGGAGTATTCTGGAAAAATATTCTCATCTTTTACCCTCTCAACTTCATACCACCTAAAATTTCTTTTTTTTTAAGACGACTTCCGCAGTAGCGTGCAAGCCCTGTGTCGCGGGGGACTTTACAAACATACAAGTCACAGATACAAAGCACACCCAGACTCGGAACAACAATTTGTGGATCACACAAAGTATGTCCCGTGTCAGAATCGAACCCACGACTTCTTGCTTAGTAGTCGGATCACTCCTACAGCACCACAGAGGCAGTTGCATGTAGGTAATTCGAAATTTCATAATGACCTATTTAGATTTTTCGGTTATTTGTTTGGGCCTTTTTATATTTTTTCTTTAATCAACGTAAGCCATAAATGTTTCATATGCTTTTGATTTTTACAGCGATTTTTCTGAGTAAGCAGTAAGCACTTACAGTTAGTTGTAGTTGTTGACATCCATAAATGTCAACAATACAGACATTTAGTAATATATTTAACTCCTCAATAAATTCTGTTGACTTGTCTAGTAATCTTATCTATCTATTTTATTAATACCTTTAAATAAGCAATTCTAGTTTAAATGTAAATATATGATAATAAATGTATGTAGTAAGGTAGTAATCTAAATGTCAGCAACGACTCCAACGTTTTTCATGAAATTTGGTATGTAGGGGGTTTCGGGGGCGATAAATCGATCTAGCTAAGTTTCATTATTAGAAAATGTTGTTTAAAAAAAATATAGATCAAAGCTCGGTCATTCAGGTACTATTTTAATAATATGAAAATAAGTGACTGCCTCTCTGGCGCGGTGGGAGTGTATCCGACTGCTACGCAAGAGGTCGTGGGTTCGATCCCCACTCAGGATAAAACTTGGTGTGACGAGCACGATGGTTTATTCTGTGTCTGGGTGTTATTTATCTATAATATGTATGTATTTAGAAATATATAAGTATGTTTATCAGTTGTCTGGTTTCCATAATATAATAATAATTAAAATATTTTTAGGCAACTCACACAACGTCCTCTGATTCCAAACTAAGCAGTGCTTGTATTATGGCATAGTACAAGCACTGCAACATTTCCATAGTACAAGCTCTGCTTAGCTTGGGATCAGATAGCATTGTGTGAGTTGTCCCAAGATATTATTATTAGTCATCAAGCTCATAAAATGTAAGATACTTTTCCAGTCGGATTGTCCAATTAGATTGGTTCCTCTTCTACCTTTCTTCAGCAGGATACTTTGTCAAGAGTCCCAACTATTTCGCTCTCGATACCCAACCGATTAGTCCCAAGTAGACAAAGAACATGAATACACATGACCTGATAAGACCATGACTCATTAATTATAACAATCGACGCCTGTACTGTCTCGCGGCCATTAAGAACAATCTAATCTTGTTAGTATAATCCGATGCCGTATGCCCACGCTCAGGAAGTCAATCATCAACACCACGTTCGTTTGTTCAGCTTCAAATTATGTGACTGTTAATTTTCATGTCATTCCGTATAATTTTATGACGGTTTCGCTCAATTGTGGAATTAAAGGCTTGGTATGACATTTTACTATGAGAGCCTATAAGGTCCATCTAACAATTCGTGTCATGGCTGCTCTATGAACATTGCCAGAGTTTCAAAAGAGTTTTAAGTATAATGAGCTATTTATGCCTCTTGTACTCTTCCTTAACATTTAAAACTACTTTACAGCCTTACTACCTTTACCATTCGATATTAGTACTCAATCGATATTGGACGAAGTGTGAATGTTGCTTTTGGGGGTTCTTTCAAAATCACCATCATCTATTTAAACTTCATTTGTACTAATTTCTAATTAAGGTAATCATTGACTGAAACAATCAATGCATCGATATAGAACGAGGTATTGACAGTTACTTTAATTTGATTCTGAAAATGGTATCAAACCTTTACTTCTTAAAACTTCATGTCTGACTTTTTACTTCACTTGTTTATAAAGCTTATTTTTGCTGATTTCATTATCCCCATTTATCCCTTATTTTGACCTTCTGAAATGTTCTAAAAGATATTGCCATGTAATATCAAGTAAACAATCACTTTCCCCTTATAATGTTGATGACACATCGTTATAATTGTTTCTCCAACTCGATAAAGTAATTTTATTGATTCAACCCTAGATACCAATTTTAAATTTTATGACCATCAGGTTGACGTTACATTTACGGCTTCCAATTACTCCTTATGTCTATTCAACTTCCTTCTAACGTATTAACTGAACAATTAAATTATGACCCTACAATGACACTATCTTACAATACCCCATTAAATAAAAAAAAAACAACAATTAACAGTGTCAACGGAAGCGGTCTTATAGACCAATTTCCTTTCCTTGAGGCCTTTTGTACACAAATGTGTCGTTACCATACAATAGTTGTCCAAATTGGGCTGTGGCGGGTTGATCTTTATAATGTATCGAAAATTTGAATGTTGACGGTTGATATTTTGTTGAAGAATAGAAGATAAATGATCTGTAGTATGACAAGTTCAACATTGAAATTTTACTAAACTTGAACGGTTTTTTTTAAAGTCACTAAATGTTTTCTGATTATGTTGTAGTTCTTCCACTTACAGAAAAAAATAATTGTGTGTCGAATAGTATTACACTCACACTTACATACGTAGTTGTACCTACTTGACCCCAGGAAGAGCACTTTTAAAATAAATACGTGTTTTAAAGGTTCGTCCCTATCAAAAATGGACAGTAAATTTGGTATTATTTGAGTCCAGGTCAAAATGCTAATTAACAATGTTTTGCAATACTCGTAATTGGAGAGGCTTATGGCCAGCAGTGGACTGCGATAGGCTGATGATACTTGTAATTGGACATTTTGTAAACTGAATTTAGGTTATACTAATAAACAGGACCTACATTTTCAAAATCAGATACCTATAAATGTTAATAAACTTTCGCGATTTGTACACATTATGAAAATATATATATGTATATATTTCGGGTGGTCACGGCCAGTTTACCCGTGACCACAACCAGTCTACCCGTAAACACGCCCGTTGCAATACGGTCGAAACGTCGGGCAATAAACAAGGTACCTAGGTTTACCTTAAATTATTCACGCGATTAAGACCCGTAATTATATATTTTCATAGTAAACTAATAATGATATGATAAAATCACAGCCAAATAACTTTCTCACATATTCATGGATGATATAATTATACTAACCAGGAAGATACATCTACATTTAGCCCACGATTCCAATGCTTACATCCTTAAATCAAACTCAGAGCAATCCATAACTTTGATACGCCAATAATTCACTTTGCAAACCATATTAACTTGATATGGCTGCATCACGCTCTTAAACTATTATAATCGTATTTCCTTTAGAACATGTTTCATGGCAGTTGACCTAATCAAAAGAGGTTTAATGCTATGGGAAGATGCTATACGAGGAAAGCTGGTGGAATTTGTTCAATTAGAATTATTTATATTTGCAAAAAATTGTGTTGCAACAATTTTGGCAAGTCTTTCGTTTAGCCTCTATTTTTGTAAAAATTGGCATGATATTAAAAGTGGCAGTGCATCTTTATTTAGATGCTTTATTTCTTACAGACTCTTTCTATTGCTTCATGGACTTGGCATGTTATTCTAGTATGTTCACTGGTGATAACTGGGTTACCATAGGTGACACGTCAGTGTGCTTTGATCATCCGCGCATGTTGGTCATGTCCGTTCAAGTTTATATTTCAATACCTTTTAGTTACCTTTAATGCCTCTCTTTGAAATTTTAGCTTTGGAGCTTCAAGCTTTAGACTGAGCACTGATGAGTGAATGAGAAAATGTGCCGTCAGATGTATTTGCCGTCGTAATGGTTTAAGCAACGTTACCACTATCGGTCCAAAGATGAGTGACCGTTTTCAAACATTGTCTCACCCTTTCATGCACCCACACACACACACATTTGACAGTTATAGTATAACAGTGCTGTGTAACTAAAGGAAACAAGAACATAGTGCCTTTATTTAATGGACACGCACTTAGCTTAGTATATTAAGAGTCTAAGTGAACTTTAAAAAAAATGTCGCAATCGCAGTAAAAGCAACACTTTCAGTTCAATAACCCTATCTGTTTTACGAGACAAAATACATCATCTGAGACGGAGATGTATCTTAAACTCATAAATACTTATTTCTAGACGGTCATCAATAAGATGTGTTATAAGAAATATCGCAATCAACTCAACCGTTCTCCATACGAATTATCAGACATCATTCAGGCAATCTTTCGTTGTAAAAGTAATTGTATACGTCGTACAAATGTATCAAATGTCTTCAGCTGCTATTAAAATCGAATTATTGATAGCCAACTTAATAAAAGCTCTGTTTTAACGTGCAGAAGCACAGATCTGGTTAAATATTGGAGTTCCAATCAAAATGGTTTTTAAAGTTTCGTAATTTTGTCAAAAGATGGAGTTAGTGAGCTATGCGCAAGAGTTGATGTTCGATTTTTAAGGTATGTAGCGACATCTATCGTACAATAGCAGAAATTAAGCAAATGTTTAGTGCATTTATTATATGAAACATGTTGAATTTTGTACTTTATCATCGACAAAATATTTAATGATTAAAGTTTTTTAGGTTTTCTTGCCAAAATGACAAAATCCCTTATAGTTTTGTCCTGTCCGTCCGTCTGTCTGTCCCTCTGTCCCAGGCATTTTACTCAAAAACTACACGTTGTATATGGATGAAATTTAGAGTATACGTGGCTTGAATAAGCCGCTATTTAATTTGATAGTTAAATAACTAAAATAAATATTTTAAGGGTAGGGGGGGGGGGGGGGCACTACATACATGTAGGTAATAGAAGTTGAAAATTTTTTTTTAGTATCATCATTCGACTAGGTCTTTTAAAAACATTAAAGTTTCTAAAAAACTTTTTTGATTGACTTTTTTTGTAAATAATCACTCCGATATTTTCCTTTTTTTTCCTTCAACCCTCTTTAACTTTTAAACCGTTTGACCAAAACATATGACAAATACTACAAAGATACCGTTTAATAAATATTTTAAATTAAAATTATTTTCAACATGATCGGATATATGTACCAACCGTCTTTGAGTTATTGCAGAAAACTGCGCTTCTCAGCAAAAGGACACTTTTTCAGATCGCATTTTTTCATATGTTTCTGATCTTGTCGGTTTTTTTTTTATATTATGTTGTATGTACAACCTACCAACTTAGCAAGTTGTAAACGAGACTACGAGACTATGGAAAACTTGGAAATTTACAGTTTGATAGTGCATTATTGTTTTGTTAGAATAACGGCTTGTCAGATTGACTCTTTATGGGTAGTGATTTACCGTTCAGACTTGGACCGAGCTATCCCTTTCAATAAAAAAAAGTAAATATTATCTGCAGAGAGTAAAAGAGAGAAAAAACTCGTGCGGCCCTGTTTCTTTGACAGATTTGTATTGTATACAATGTAGCGTTGTCTCTTTCTAGAGAGTGGTCAATTTTGTGAGGTTAGGGCATAGTCCAGGGTCTATACATCAATAGATTTACCTTGTACCTAGGTACTCATGATTTAAATCAACAGGTATTATTCCCTGCAACCGATGGATTAAGTAGGTAAATACCTACTAACTTTTATTATTTTCTTTTAGATAATATAAATGAGATATTTAAACGTTTGGGTTTAAAGATGTTTAGGTGTTCTCAAAAAACAAGTATATTAAATGAGAACATAGTTTACCAAGTAAATTAGAAATTAAGTAACTAATTTCTTTTATAAAATAGTTTGTAGGTACGTGACGTGACGCTGAATCAAACAATGAATTCAAATCTATTTGAACGCGGTGATCTCAGGAACTACTGATCCGAATTGAAAAATTGTTTCACTGTTGGATAGCCCATTATCGAGGAAGGCTATAGGCTATATAACATTACGCTACGATCAATAGGAGCGGAGCAGCAATGAGAAATGTTGCAAAACCGAGGAAAATTTACGCAGACGAAGTTGCGCGAGACAGCTAGTCGTTTATAAATCTATACTTACTAATATAATATAAAGACGTAAAGTTTGTGAGTTTCTAAGGTTGTAGGGGTTTATCTCTGGATCTAGAGAACCGATTTTGAAAATTCTTTTCTCAATATAAAACCACGTTTTTGTGAGTGTCATAGGCTATATAACATTACGCTACGACCAATAGGAGTGGAGCATCTATGAAAAATGTTACAAAAACGGTGAAATATGACGCAAAACAAGTTGCACCGGTCAGGTAGGTAGTTGTTTATAAACAAATCAATTGAGTAGAGTATCGTAGGTAGGTATCTACTACAAAGTAATTCTAAAATTTTTGATGTAAGAACATTAAATGACCTACATTTTTTATACTAGATAGTACCTATTAGTGGTTTAAGTATTTTTATACCTATACCGAGCTGCGACTACAAAAGCTATTACAAGAATTTCTTTATATGATTCACTTATTATAACTACTATAAACCTTTGGCATGAAATTCTATAAATAAAAGGGAAAATCGTATCTAAATCTGACGTAGAGTTTAGAAAAACTAAGTGCATAATCATATGTCTCAGAATTTTGTGGAAGATTGGGAAGTACTTAGATTATGTATCTACATCAATAAGCTATTGTTATCAGATAATCTTATAATCTTTAAGATATTAATTAAAACTACTTTTAGTAGTTTGACTGATTCTTAAACCAAACATCGTGCTAACGATTAGATACCTACTTATATTTGACTGCCTCTGTGGCGCGGTGGGAGTGTATCCGACTGCTACGCAAGAGGTCGTGGGTTCAATCCTCGCCCAGGATAAAACTTTGTGTGATGAGCACGATGGTTTATTCTGTGTCTGGGTGTTATTTATCTATAATATGTATGTATTTAGAAATATATAAGTATGTTTATCAGTTGTCTGGTTTCCATAGTACAAGCTCTGCTTAGTTTGGGATCAGATAGCTTTGTGTGAGCTGTATCTATATCTTGTATAGATATATTACTTAACGAAACGAAACATGAACTTATGAAAGCGATAATGCGAGTAATTCTTAAAATATTGCAAATATTGCAATAAGTATTTAAATAAATTTAAAGAAAATTATACCACCTAGGTACCTACCTACCTACACGGAAATTTCAGAAAAGGGTGTTAACAATCTTTGGTCGTTTCTACACAACATCAAATTTAATTAACCGATATCAATACTTAACAGGAAGTGTACTTACAAGTAAAAATACTTCAATCATCATGTCAATGACCGTCGCATTTGACCCTGTCTAAAAAGATTCACGATTGAACATTTAAACGTACATAATTATGAGTCATGCTGTCATAAACCTTTAAATGTGAGATTTAAGACTCCCACGGATGCGGTAATAAAGATAATTTTAAATACAAAGCAGAGAGTAATCGCGAAACGAACATCAACTCATGACGAGATCAAAATCGGCTGCGCCTGCGCACCAAACTGGTTTTTCATTTATCAGATCGATTGTGGAGGCGTGGCTTATAGATCGGTGGGATTTATACCTGTTACACTCGCACTCGTTCGTCGGACATTGCGTTGTAAGTGTGAGAAAAGGATAGAAGATGTTACGCCCGATCGATTCCAATGAGTCCCGAGCGACTATGTATTTTCTCAGAACAGTAGACAGTGTCTCGTTTTAGAATACTATGTATGTAACAAGCCCAGCACAAGACAATTATTGCATGATCCAAGCTTGTATGGGAAAGTTTTGATTTTTTTAAAGATTTATGTAAAGAATAATGTTTTATAAGACCTGTTTGTGGCTACTGGTTTTTGCACATGTAGAAATTTTATGTTAAAGTTGTTATATAAATTGATCGAAATATTTGATAAAGTTTATACTTAGAAGAATGCAGTGAGGAAATTTTGAATATATCTTGTTTGATGTGTAATGTATCTTGAGGAGATGGTTGACTGATGTAAGTCTGGGTTTTGCGTTAAATGAAACCAGTCATCCTTCGTTATAAGTGTTATGGGCTTGACAAGTTGCTTTTGGAATAACTATCTTGATAACAAAAATATATAAAAAGGCATACTACACAGTTAATGAATATATTTTGGACAATCCGTAGGAGCTTGAATATTTATAACATGTATGATAGTTATAGGATTTAAATGTATTTATATAAATTTTATGATATTATGAATATATATATATATTACGGGTCTTAATCGCGTGAATAATTTGCAACGGCCGTTGCAATACGGTCGAAACGTCGGGCAATAAACAAGGTATTTTGCCTTAAATTATTCACGCGATTAAGACTCGTAATATATATATTCATAATGTGTACAAATCGCGAAAGTTTATCAACATTAATTTTATGATAGATTTAAATTTAATTTGACATAATTTAAAATATTTTTATTACTTGTTGGCTAAGTTTTCTGTAAGTTTTATGGTATTTATTATATATATTAGCAATTATAAAATAATATTAATTCAATTATGATTTTTTATTTGAGTATAAAAAATATATTTTATACATAAGGTTATTTGCATGCTGTAAAGCTAAATATAGCGTTCTAATGTACTTATATGTAACATTCTATGTACCTACCTATATTTATGCAAATAAATAAATATGAATAAGTATATTTTTGGATGGATTCAACGTAAGGATGCTTAAGCTTGTTTGCTTGCTTCTTCTTCTTTATCGTTTCCTCATTGCTGAGGGTCGTGTCCATCCTGAAACGCTTTAACGGCGTCATAGATAAGCTACTACCATGCCACTCATTAGTTTTATGCAAGCGGCGAAGTCCTAAGCTGTTATCTAAAGTTAAATTTGTTAGGACCAGCAGCAATGGACTGGCCATATTAACCGAAGGACCAATGGTCGATGGAGTTTACGAGTGCTAGAGTGGAGACGAGGACCTAAAGAAGGTTGCTGGAATGAATTGAAGGTAGAGGACCGGGTGTTATGGCGTCAATTAGGAGAGTCAGACGGTCTAGCAGAGGACCGATAGGTACAGGTTGATTGATTGGACCAGTAGTTAAACATAACCTTTTTCATATTAAAACAAATTGTTCTCTGTAAAGTCGGTTTACGGACGATAATTTTACGTGATAATATAAGTAAACATTGATGGCATTGTAACTAATAACCATGCATGTGCAGCTTTAGTTCCAATTGTATTGCATGTCGCTGTAATCGCCATTCGCTGATAGGCTGATAGCTTTAGTTTACTAACTACTAGAGGACAGTAAGTATTCAAATAGGATACTTACCGTCCACTATTAGTTAATAAATAGGTATCTCAGCAATATATTTTTTGTAAACCTACCTACATTTTTATATTTTGTACCCCAACGATCTGTCTAACATACTACTGATAAACTCACGATAGTTTGTGTGGTATGTTTATCAACTTCTTTGTTTGTGAAATAATTTGAGAAAATAAAACAAATAAAGTTCCAATTGTATCGTATGTCGCTGCAATCGCCATTCGCTGATGTGCGTGCACCAGATCATCGATTTATAAGACGTTATCATGTCAAAATTTTTGAATCAGCAGTCGCCAAATGCACTATCGAATCTTAAGATCTCGAAAGTAATACCTAGGTATAAAAATGTGCTTATTTTGCTCCCAGCCAAGATAAAGTATCTACTGTCTATTACGACAAGCATTCTCATAATTTATTCCATGAAACATCTGTATCCAGGTCTACTCTATTCCTTCCCGAAGACCTTTCAATCATTATCCGTTAACGCCATATAATTATTTAGATATGCGCACGCGGCGATCCTGTGTTAGCTTCAGGCGTCACGATCATTTTTTGTCCCTTTTGCACACAAAAAACCAACCATGTTTTAATTGCTCCAAATATTTTTGGTTTGATGTTAATGTGCACGTCAAATTGGTTCATTAATCTTAAATATTTCAAATTTTATACTAATTATTGTTGGGATATACTAAGACGTAGCGATTATCGCAAAACTGGCACTAATTGTAAAAAAAGTCTTATTTTTTTTTTATCACATTTTTCTCATCTGACTTCTATTCCCTATTATAGCCGCATATCTTTATTTAAATTGCAGATTTTTATACAATAGTTTCATACTTCGTTAGTACTATTATTTTAAACCTTTTCAGGCAACGAGTAATTCTTTTGTACTATAATAGACTGCCTCAGTGGCACGGTGGGAGTATGTCCGACTGCTACGCAAGAGGTCCTGGGTTCGATTCTCACACGGGATACCACTTTGTGTGATCCACAAATTGTTGTTTTGAGTCTTGGTGTACTTTGTGTTCGTGGCTTGTATGTTTGTAAAGTCCCCCGCGACACAGGACTTGTACCGGCAGTCGTCTTTTTTAAACAAACAAAATAACTGATACAACTCTTAACGGGATCACACACGACAAACCTACACATCTGCGTTTTGCTTACAAACAAGCATTCAATAATTAGTACTTATTTGCACAATGCTTATTAACTATTTGTGAATAATGATAGGTACGCCTTTTTTACATCAGGTGCACTGCACAATGCTTGAAGAAGACCTATATTTAAAAAAAGAATGCGTCCGAATAATAGCTCAAATAGATAGCCAAGATAGCTGCAGACCTTTCTTTATTAAATACAACCTATTAACACTCCCATCCATTTATATACATGATGTCAGTTTATTTTAAAAAATAAAGATTATTTTACGACAGTAAAAGACACACACAATATCTACCACCAACCAGAAGGGGAATTAACATGCTCAATGAGTATCCTTACCACATGGCAGTATATTTTTTTAATAAATTACCCATAAAAGGACTCCTCACTACATTAATAAAAGGAAACTAAATAAGTACAATTTAATAAGAACATTTATTAAACAAAAATGTTTTTATTCATTTGAAGAATATTTTGAAAGTGCAAAAGCAAAAAGATCATTATTTAATTTGTACAATATTATTTAAATACTGTTAGATTATGAAACATGATACCTATTATGATAATGTACCAACTCTCCTAATTCGTATAAATTATGTTTAAATTTTTAGTCTAATATATTTAAAGTTAAAAATAACTACTTATTAACTATTAAAAACTATATTTAAACTAGAAACTAAGACTAAATAAAACTAAAATATATCCAAAAAATTGGGACCCCTGGGCATGGTTCCACAAATACTGACAACATTTCCTCGCTGTATAGCAATGCTGATGCGTTGTGCGAGGAAGCTGCCAGCTTTACGGTCACCAATGGAGTCGACCAATTTTTTGGAAAGTTCTTTAAATAAATTGCAAAAATATAAATATGTAAGTTAAGTAGATACCTAATAACTATATTTATACGAGTTAAGTTACAATGTATTTTAAAAACACATTATAAATTTATACATAAAAAATAAGATGTTATATAAAACTAATAAGATTAGCCGCCGTTACCGACATTGTTTAGACTAATTTAATAACCTATAAACTTGTACAATTTTGTCATGATAGAACATCTGGAGGTGATGATGATAAATAAAAGATCAATGCGAGTGTCAGATGAAAGGTCTAATACGTCATTTTCAGGTACATAATTGTAAAGACGTGTCTATCGACCTTACTACGTGTTTATTTTATGGGATTGGGTCTCATATTACTAGTAATCTTTTTAACTCCTCCAGCTAAGCTCAAAGGATTGTGTTAGGAGTGGGTTCACGTCGGTAGTGTAATGGATAGGTTTTCTCCCTGTACCTAACTTAAAATCTCAGACATAGTTAGCGGCATTAAATGGTTTGATAAATAAACAAATCTTTTTGGAAAAAGGTAGGTAACACACTAACAATTATCCACTCAAACTCAAAATAAAATTTATGCATCGTCTAAAATATTGTCCTGGAATTAAACCAACCTATTGCACTACAATAGTAAACAGTTACTACACCACCAAGGCCTGTCTTTTTGCTATGTCGTTTAAAATCACCGAAAGTAATACGCCAATTTTAGAAATAGAACGCTAAGTAATCCGGAACTATCAGTAAAAGCCCACATGTATACGTATTCAGTTCAAAAATACATTATCTAAAATCTTTCGGCTCATGTCTTCCATCATCTCTCTTCGGTCGGGTGACGCCGTGTGTAATTTTTATCGTTGTGCCACATCCACATCTGAAACTTCGGATTAATGATCCGCCGCGTCTAGTCATACGGTTCCGCCGAATGCTGTAAAAACGCTATGCGCAATTCAGTTTCGGTATCGATCTAAGAAAATTTGGATGTCGTATTTTTGGGAACAGTTTCGTTCGTAGTTGGCTCAAAATTGGTTATTTTAATGTCAAGGCAAAGGGTATGTTTTATGAAATATATATCAAAACGATTCACTCTGTAGAGATTTGAATGCAATTTAACATTACGACGTCATTATGTTCTGATGTCAAATCATTTACTTTTAGTATTTATTTTGAGGATTTTAAATACTAAAAGATGTTGAAATATAAACAAACATATTTTTTTCAGATCGCTTATAGGCATATTCTTACCTGGATAATGTATTTTTTGTTATTGATTGATTTGACATTCCAATACCCAATTGGGTTTGTGGTCGTTGTATTTGAATATGTGGTCAAAGGTAGTTCTAAAACGTACGTAAGAACCCTGCTGCCAGTGGTCGAAACGTTGGGAAATCCAACTATCATTTAAATTTGAATAGTCAAAGTCAAAATACTATATTCATTTATATTACAAATGCAACGCTTATGATCGTCAGACAAAATTTGGAATAGAATGATTCTACATTTAATGCCAAGTTCGCAAGAGTAAAGCCGTGAGAAAAGAACTTGGCAATAAAAACTCATGGCCACTTTTGATCAGACCAACAGCAATTGTTTGGGCATATTTTCCAAAGGACTGATGGCTGATGGAGCAAACGAATTCTAGAGTGGTGACCGCGACTCGGTAAAATGTAAGGTAGGACGACCCCCAGACAGATAGACCCACGACCTAAAAAAGGTCACTGGGATGAACTGAAGGCGTAAATTAGGAGAGGCCTATGTCCAGCAGTAGACCGATACAAGCTGATTGGTTGATTTAAATCGAATGTGACTTTAATCACGTCTAACCGCAGACACATGTATACTTGACTCAGCCTATGATACCTACTACGATAATAAATCCGTTCAGGAAAATACGGGGAAATAAAGAAACTCACAGACATGCATTCATACATAAGCCCTAAAACAAATACACTCTTTTTAAGACAGTCTTGTACAAACACAAACCTTTAAAGGCTTCATACACAATAATGTTACGGATTATAGATTTTTTTAAGCTACGGGTCTTAATCGCGTAAATATTTTGTTTAAGGCTTTGTTTATTGCCCGACGTTTCGACCGTATTGCAACGGCTGTAGTCACAGACTTCGAGGTCAGTCTACCCGTGACCACGGCCGTTGAAATACGGTCGAAACGTCGGGCAATAAACAAAAGCATTTAGCCTTAAAATAAAATATTTCCGCGATTAGAGCCCGTAGCTTACGCGAAAGTTTACGAACATATAATGTTACAGATTTCCTCGAAATTTTTCATTAAAAAACAAAACTCGCCTTTTCCCTCAAATGCCACATCCAAAATAACCAATCTCGTGGTATTCCGACCTTTAATTGCTCTCATCTTGATACGGCTGGTATATCGAGCGGGAAAATGGGTTTTTCGCTGTGGTAAATGCTAGCAACTTTGTACTCGGCATTATCGGATTTGTACCAGTGTAACTGTACTTGTACCAACGTTGTGATCACACTGTTACTGTGACATAGTTGCTTGATATGATTTGGTTTATGTATTTACTCGTATCTGTTGTAATAAAAAATGAGAGATGTTTTAGTGATCAAAACATCAATAAAATTAATCTAATCTGTGTTATGCAACGTTGCCACTATTTTTTAATAAACCACTCAAAAGCTTCTGTGGCTCAGCGAGGATTTACTTCCCATAAGACTATGTGAATGAAGGAATAGATCACAGAGGAGTTTAGTTAAATTAACTATTCCGTGGAAGAGCTAGTGCACGTATGATTACGTCAGCAGTAAATATCATTACCTAAATAGTGATGTAGTTATTTGCGAAAACCTATTGGTTGAAGCATTGGATTCGCAACCGTGAGGACCGACGTTAACCCACTCCTAACACAATCCATTGAGCTTAGCTGGAGGGGTTAACATGATTGTTAGTAATGTGGGACCCAAAATACCACATTGATAGTTATCTCTAAAAAAAATCCTTTTTCTCTTGATTCTAGTTCATAGATATTTTTTCTCTAAAAATCCTTGCCCCTTAGTCTACAGTAATTTGCTTACTTCGGAGGGCACAAAGGCTGTCTATCCTAATCTTGATCTGATCCTCTCAGTTTTTCCCAAAATACTATGAGGGGATCCAGAGTGTACTTGATATAGTATTCCTTGCATAATTGCATCATCACTATCAAAATTGGATGCCGTTACAAGTAGAGGCTAAGAGAAAATAGTATTGGCTGGTTTAAAGTTTAGTTGAAATTACTGAAGGTTTAAAAATATTCTCTGTTATAAGCCTCTACTCTATGTCAAATATAAAAAAACCCGGCCTGCAGCGACCCATCCAAACTGTATAGACGAGCGTATCGAACTGAACCTTAAAAAACTCTGTTATTAAATGTTCATTAAGCCGACAAGCCAAACTTTCCAACATACTTTTCACAAACAAAAATCACCTTTGTTTTTAGAGGATCAAAGTTCACTTTGAACGCAAATCAAAGTTTGTCACTTACTTTACGTTGTGACGTTATATACCATCATGTTAAAGGAATTAGAATCTTATACCAAGATAATAAAGGTTTATCTGATAGTATTTAAAGTGGTAAACTAAAAGTCGCAATTGACGATAGGTACACATACACCAGTGATTTTCAGTTCAACCGATTAGAATTAATGAATTAAATACGCGTATTTATTACTGTAAACTTATACGAATATAGTGTATAATTCATTGTTAATTGTTTGTAACTGCTACAAAAATATTTCAAATTGACATTCGAAATTCTACATTGATTAGTAGGTACAGCCATTTAGTAGCATTGCAAACCTGTCTTGCGCATTCGAATTTGATTTTTGTTTTGCGATCCTTTAGCTTTTAGCTCAAGTTTCCTTTAATAAAAAAAAAAAATGTTGCACTTCGGGAGTGCCGGTAGAAGTGAAAACTTGTACATTAACGTATTTTTGAATATTTTAAGTTAGGGAATATATATTTTAAATTACATACTGATGAAATTTGAATAATATTTTTCGATCTTACTGACATAATAATAAAAAATATGCAATAATAAAAAACAAAACACAAAACCAAATTAAAAATTTAATCGTTACTCGGACTCGAACTTGGGTCTTCTGGTTTCGAAGGTAGGTAGGTAGAATTTGGCGAAATTTACCTTCGTATTCTAATGATATTGTATCAGTTTTTCATTACTCTCTCTCCGGCTTACGAATTTTCGAACAGGGTCACGTGATCCTGATGCGAGTTTAACATTTTTTACCCATATCAAAATAAGTGCACAAGGCCGCTAAATAAATTTTCACATAAAAAAATCGAGACATACATAATATATACATAAATAAATATACATAAATAAACATAAGAGACTCGACGGAATATTAAGAGTCGTGAGTTCATAACTGTATCAGTGCCACCCAAATCTTTGCCAAAGATCCGATTCTCACCGCACTAAGCTCCTTATTTGAGACACAACTAATGTCTCATAATAGCCCAATAATTTTACTTGATGTAGTACCAGTGCCAATACAGTGATTTGTTAAATCACTACTTCACGGAAGAATAACTGACACTGTGGTCTTACCGCCCAAGACGGCCTATGGCTTAGACCAACCAACTTAAAACCATCTTAAAAAAATCTTATCCCTTGTCTGTCGAACTCCGCGGGTTTGGACTAGAAATTGAAGTGGATGAAATAACCATCACTTATGACTTTTAAACTTACACGTTGCATTATAAGCATAAGCTTAAGGTAAATACATTACCTAGATTAAACGCGTTTATTCCCGTGTCAAATTGTATTTAGAATCATAACTTTAACTGATTGCCTATGTAAATCCCTGAGTTCTAGTACATTTTTTCCTCTCATCCCAGTCATCAAATAAATCTTAGAGGTTATAAAGGAAACAGATAGTTAATTCCTTCATAATGTCATCCTTTGCCATACATTCAAGTTCTTAAAACAAATACTATAAAATTCATTCTGCTAATCAGCTATTTCTCTTGAAGTACCTTCTCATCAAATCTCCAAGTTCAATTCTAGTGTTAGCCTGTTTAAATATGAGTAAGTGGTACCAAATCAGACTCGGTTCAACTAAGTTGTAACGTTATGTCCTTGCTAGCGTTCCTCGGAGAATTAGATGGTAATATGCTGCGTTTAGATTGAGCTAGTCACTTTACTTGCACGTGATTAGAATTTGAATCGCTTATAGTTAAGGGAATGGGACCTAACTGTTAGTATTACATTTAAATAGGCAAATTTTAGTAGATAAAGTTTGAAACTAGTAGACTATAAATATTTGTAAAAATTTTAACAAAGAAGATTAATAAAACATGTAGTATATTATTAATAACCGAGATTGAGAAAGGTAATTGATATTTTTATTTTATTTTAATAACAAATATGCACTAGAGCAGTGTGTACTATGGATAACAACAAGTATTAAATTAAGTTTTAAAACATTCTCTTTATATATGTTAATCGTTGTCAGTTGTCTTACAATGCAATGTATGTCAAAATAGTAGAGTTGTATGTAACTACATAGCGTCCTTGTAGACGGATTCATAAAATTTAAGGTTTTAGTTTCTCAGTTTCGGCAATATTTATAATTATGACTTATTTTATCAATCTTATACACCAAATATTATATTAATCTCTTCACAGACCAACTATTCCAACTACTTGCTACTGAACTTCGGCATTCAAACGCAGCACCTATCGAATTCTCACCACCTGTTGTACAAGGTGCAATTGTCATCGCACTGCATGACACTGCGCGTGCACGAACACACCCTGGGGGCACGGTGTTGATATAGCTCATTGAATTTCGAACATTTGGGGAGCAGTTCCATTTTCAAATGCTCCTGTTTGAAAACGTAATTGGCAAATTTGTTATTCATTTTATGTTCTATATTTCAAATTTGTGTTTAGGTGCTTTTGATAAAAAACTTTTTGGTGAAAATCTGGGCCTAAAATAGTCCGAATTTTTCGTTCGAAACCTCAAAAATAGTCTCGAGAAAAATGTTGAACAGAGAAATTCTGTTGTCGATTCACATCAAAGACTGAAACCATCACTTTTTACGTTGAAAAAAAAAATGTAACAAACAGAACACACAGTAGACAACCTTTTCTTACCGCAAAAAAGTTTTCCGTGGGCCAAGCGGGCATTTTTCCCGCGTACAAACGGACCGCAACGTTTAAAATACAGAAAAAAAAGTTGCCACCACTCGCAGCGACCGACAAAAGAGGATTTTTTATTTTATATTCCAAATATTAAAGGACATCGTTAGCGGTTACCATTTGTTAAATATCTGAAATATTTTCGTGAACATTTAGGGCCGGATTGTTTTTTTTTTCCAGCGGCACGCGAGCGAGTTGTCTTGTTTAAGTAGGGTGTTTAAAAAATAAAGTTTTTTTTCGCTCAGTTATTGTTTTGTGAGTTGGCAACCTTTCGCCGCAAAGGGTGTTATAAGTTCTTGAGAGGAAAGTTTTAATATTTTTTGCAGACTGCTTTGTTGTACAGTTGAAAATTACTTACTTCGTTTTTTATCGTATTTTGATGATGTACCTATAAATGTTGATAAACTTTCACGATTTGTACACATTATTAAATTATATACACTACGGGTCATAACGCGTGAATAATTTAAGGTAAAATACATTGTTTATTGCCCGACGTTTCGATCGTATTGCAACGGCCCTATCTACCCGTGGCCACTGAGTGGCCGCGATTAAGACCCGTAGTATATATAATTTTATAAGATGTACCTATACATAAACTCCACTCAACTCACTTTAGATCAAAAAGCGTTAGAGACTAAATTAAAGATAAAACTTGTCCCATAAATTATAACAAATTCTAATGCTAACAGAACAAAATTTCAAAATTCTTAATACTTTTTTCACTTAGGATGCAAAACAACACTTGTGATACGTCGGGATTCTACATGTAAATGTAATGCCAAGTTCACAAACAATAGGTAATGCCGGAGAAAAGAACCTGGCAATAAAAACTCGCGGCCACTCTTTTCAAATTGCCAATTTTAAAATGTTTAAATGTTTATAAACTTGATATGAAGGTAAGGTGCTGCCACTAATATACTATACAAAATCTTAAAGAACTGGTGCAAATTATATTATCAAAAAGTTGTAATATATCAGATAAACTAAAATCTGACTTAGTGGGTACAATATAGAAGGAGCATCTACTTACAACAAAAGTAAAACCATATGTGCTTAAATTTTGGTCAAAGTACTGGTAACGAATGATTAAATATTATATCAAAAGGAAGAAAAGCACAGAACAACAAAATAAACGTATCATGTTTTTGACAATGACAATAATAGTCTCCAAACCGATTTCGGTCAAGGCGGCCATTATAATAAGAGACTAGCCAACTGCGCAAGAGATATTATAGTGCACGAGCGGACGCGCAGACACAAGTGCAATTGCTTCACAATCATTGTCCGATGGGCAGGAAATCCGATACGACCAAAGAGAGATTAGGCGCAGGACCGATGGCTTTACGTGCACTCTGTGGTACGGAAAGATGTGACAATGTTCGAATACGATCATCGATCTATCACCAACGTTATAGGTTTAATAGTAACGTTTCTTAACCTCGCACCGACTCAAAACCTTGTGCTAGTAATAATTATGATTACTTACCTTTCTTTTTCGAATCTGTATATTTTGGGTCACAATATAAACATTTTAACAAAAAATGTGATGCAAAACCCCTACTGATAAACCCTTAGGGACTGACGTTGCACCCATCAATCCAAATGGCGTGGACATCTGTCAATAACTAATCGTGAATATCGAAAACGTAATCCATTTGAATGGACGTCGTTCGGTTTTGGAATTCCAAACTGACGTTCGTCCAGTCCAAATGGAAGTATATTGGGCAAATCAAGAAGCTTACAGTAATTGTGTCTATGGTTTTTCCTTTCATCTCGCTTAGAAAGAGACCCATTTTCTCTTTCTGAACATAGTGTCAAATCATGGTTACCATAGTCATGAAAGAGAAAGACGGTCTCGAAAAATTACAAATTTGTTCTCTTTACTTCTTCTGACACAAATGTATAGTGTTGACAGCAGTCTTTAGTATAACCTTCTAGTGTACGTCCAAATGGAAGTCGTCCTAATAAAAGTACAGTCAATGGTGCCATAATTTTGTGTACATACATTCGGAAAGCTTCTAAATGGATGTAGGTATATTGTGACCACCTTACCTTACTTCAAAACATTTTTTTGACATAATAACATCAAATAAAGCGATGAAGGGTGCACGCACGAAAAAGTGTCACGGGCCTTAACATTTCGCCTGCTGATAGGCTTAGTGTCACGCTCTGTCACGTTCCACCTGCTGATAGGCTGAAGTATTGTGGCCATCTGGCGCAAGCGCCTGGATCCACTAAAACTGTCATAGGCATGGTTGTTTATATACAAGTTAATGGCGATTGCAGCGACATGCGATACAATTAGAAATAAAAACTCGAAAAAAAATATTAAAAAAAAATCACAGGCACGGTTGTTAATTACAATGTCATCAATGTTTTGTTATGACGTTATCACGTAGATTTATAGTCCGTAAACCGACTCAACAGAAATCATTTTTTAAAATTTAACGTTATCGCTAAAGCCTATATATTATTATATAATAATTTTTTTGCGTGATCCGTAAATGAAAGACCACAATTTTAGACTAGAATGTCTAGTAACTATAACGTTTGATGATAATAATCATTTTACATTAAAAAAGTAATAATAGACTAAACAATATCAAATAAGACAATACTCTGCAAAGCCAAATAAATGTACAAGCCGAAATATTCTTTACTGAAATATTTCCACAACCTGCTAAGGTGCTAACTAACTCCCAAATGGCTGACCTCATAGCCGTCTGTTAGTAATTCAAGGAAAATTATTATCTCTGAGAAAAACAAAGATGTACCTTCACAAATAGAGCTATCTGCTTAGGACGCGATACATAATAGGATAATTATTCAACATGCTAAGGCTGGTGCACATTGAGGTATATCATTTGAAGCTTTTCGGCGCCTGTATAGGAAGTTACATAAGTTAATTAGCATTTACAAATGTCCAAAATAACTCAACACAAATATTACAATTGATGCAAATCATTAAATTTGTTCGAGAGTAAATTATAATTTACTTTATAATAATTAGTAATATACAGAGTGGCTTCTTTACATAACACTTAATAACTTTGTAATATCAGTTTTGGAAAATGTTTAATATATTAACCCTTAATCATCTACCATTTATTTTTGGAGTTGTAACATTAACCACCTACAGACTATTTTATTTGCCTAAACCTGTTAAATAAACATCGGAGTAAAAGACTCCGGGGTTTCTCAGATGTAGGGTAAATGGTTGTGTGACAAAAGTAGGTTATTGTTTTTAAACTTTCGCGATTTTTATACATATTAGATATATTTCGGGACTTAATCGCGTAAATTTCGATCGAATTGACCATGATCGGTGCAATTCGATTGAAACGTCGGGTAAATAAAAGGTTCGTTCCTTTAAATAATTCACGCTATTAAGTCCCGAAATATATGTAATAGGTGGTAGGTGGTGAAGGGTTAATAAGTATTTGTTTTTTTTTATATTATAAAGTTATTCAGAGTAACGTAAAGACACCACGAGCGGGAGGTTATTAGTATATTTCAAATCTATATATTTAGTCGCTCAAATTTAATAATCCTATTAATACTTAGCTTTGAGTCGTGGCCAAAAATATTTCTGTCGATACTACTTATGGGCGATTTGGGGTTGTCGCCCCCCCCCCCCCAAAGGTAACCGTTTTGGCCCCCGCAATCCCCGTTTTGACTAGAGATCGTGCTTAAGAAATAGACACATAATATACGCTGGAAATTTCTACTCCCGTTGTTCAGTTGTCTAGTAAAAGCTTCTAACACAAGAATACTTCAATGTATGCCCACCCTAACAGAACACAGAATCGCCGATGTATTTCCATGGGCACAATGCTGCACCTAATTTGAATACCATGCTTATGGGACAATCGGCAGACTAAAAAATATGAACAATAAGTATGCTCATGTCAACCAACTCGCTAAGGTTGTCACGACCTTGTTTAGGTTATCTTAATGGTTTATCTTTTGTTTTACTAAATTGTATTACTTTTGTCAATTTTGGAAAATTACAAACTAATGTTTTGTTGTTGCCAGTTATGTTGATTTTCCTAGGTTATTAAATTTAATGAGTAATATTATATTTTTATGTAGCTTAGAAAGATTGATGTAGCAATAGGCACAGAAGTTGTTTTGCATAATGACTAGACTTTTGAATAGTTGAAATATATGTAGATAGACACATTGACACACTTGCAAAATGCATACGTAGTGCTAGTTCTATGTGATTTCGCGTTAACTTTTATTTCGTTAACTATTTAATAGTATAGGTAATTAGGTGTGCGTCCGTTCGTCTGTCAATACTCTATTACCAGGGAACGCATAACGCAAGGGGGTATCGAGTTGAAATTAAAACCATATACTCAGGTCTACAGTATGTTGAAGCTGTGAAAAAAATCAAACTTCTAAGTTAACGTAGAAAAACCGGTATATTTATTTGTAATTATAATATTTATTTGTAATAACGCTCTCACTCTCTTGCCCTGTTTTTTAAATTGTCTTGACAAAAAAAAAATACGTTGTATTATATATGGGCAACTATAGTGCACATATAAAAAACGCGACGTAATTTTTTTCTTTCTTTTAATTGCACCATCAGTGCGTTTATTCATGGCACTTACGCCCTTTTGTTGAAAAGCGTAAGTTTTTTGGCAATAACTCACAGGGAGATAGATCCAATCATGTCGAAAATAATTTTAGTTGAAAGTATTTATTATGTGTTACCTTTGTGATTTTTGCCATATTGTTTGGTGACGCAATTTAAAAATAAATTTGCACATAAATTTGTAGGAAACCCTCGATGAAAGAGTCCAACTCGCACTTGTTCGGTATTTTTTAAATTATTTATCCTAGTGGCTTGCAGGGTTAGCAATGCAAATTAATATCTCTAGAATCTCACTACTTTGTAGTGATAAAACAATTACCATTTATTTCTAGGTTTTCAATATAGGAAATTGCTAGCACAGTGGCAGCCCTGAAGCAAATGTAATAAATAATGTAGAGGGACAAATATGAAAATAAGTTCTCTACCGCACAGGTATCGGCATTCGCACAACTCATTTGCCTACCGTTTGTAGCACGGTCAGCAAAACCATTCACCGAAACGAATATTTAATGGAAATATGAATTTTATTTCGAACTAGCTGTTAGGACTGCCATGGCTCGAGTAGATGTCGGATATTGCAATATGAAGTTGCATTTGCTTTCTTTATAAGTTGTCTATCTTGACAGGATCGTCTGAAGAAGCAAATCCAGTCAGTCCATCTAGTGGGAGGTTGGCCCACACTGCGTCTGCCGAGTCGTGGTCTTATAATTATTTTTCCCCATCGGTTATAGGTTCTTCGAGCGATGTGACTTGCCTTATTGCTACTTCGGCTAGCTAATTCTTAGCGCTACATCGGTTACTTGTGTTTGTGTGGGAATTTATTCGTTCCGAATCCTATATCGTAAAAAGACACCTAGTATAGCTCTGTGTTACCTTGAGCTTGTTTTCGAGACCTACAGATTTAAGGACCAAGTCCTGGATTCATACAAGATCACTGACATCACGCATTGATTGTAGACATTTGTCTTTAAGTGTTGAGGGATCTTAGGCGAGAAGATGCTACTCAGTTTTCCGAACACTGCTCATCCTATTTAGATTATTCGGTTTACCTCTCTCTCAAAGTTGGATCTACCTAACTGGACCGCTTGCCGTAAAAGAAGTTATGTGTTCACCATTGATATTATTGCCCTATCCTTCCTATTCCAGTAGCTTCTAGACGTCCACGAATGCGGCAGTAAACATTTGTGGGGAAATAACATCCCCCTGTCTTACCCTGCTTTGTAGTCGAATGAACTTAAAACTCTGGTCATGACAGACATGATAGCTTTGTTGTGCAAACATTTCAACACTTCGATGTACCGACACTCGATACGACATCGCTAAACACTGACCAGTCTGGATTAAATCGAAGGATCTCTCATAGTCTCCGTACCCCGTACCCAGCTTGTTCAGAAGGCTGGAAGTCGTCAAAACTGCGTGCGAGACTATTTGTGATGACTCTTGTACAACAGTTTGTAAACATAGCTCAGAAGCGAGATGGACCTGTAATTCTTCAGCAGGGTTTTATCACCTTTTCTAAGAAAAGTACCATCACGCTTCAGACGTAGTAGTAGTATTTATTGTGCTGACATCAAAATAAGTTGGGATGAGGACAGGAGGAAGATGATGATGATGATGCCTTTCCTCAAGGTTCAAGCTAACATCAAAACTGGTCTAGTACATTGAATACTGCTAACTTCCAACATTTAAACTTGAAGTACGAGTATTGTGGAGATCATTTCTGTATATTTCTATTTAAAATGTTTAACCAGTTTTTGTGTAACCTAATTAAAATGGTTTTGCGTACCAACCGTACATAAACGATTCATTCAATACAATAAACAATCACGGATTATCTTTTTTCTCTTAACCATATTTACAAGAGCTATCGGGCCGTAAGTAGCTGACCAATTCTGTTTATAATCCCGACGTGGGTCTGCCAACCTACTTGCGGACATATTGGGCCCGTATTGATTTTTATTGGCCTGATCTTTTATGGTAACGAGAATATTGTCATTTGGAAAATAAATGAGAAGTAATGGTTCACTTTTATGCTTTTTATTTGAATTGGCTTTGAATTGAATAATTTGATTGAGGATTCCAGATTGTATTGTTTTTGGGTTTTATCTTTCTGATTTTTAATCTCATGTGTTGTATGATTACATCTATTTCCGATTTAACGCAATGCCTTTAAGCGCAGGCCACACCGCCAGCCGACGAGCTAGCGAGCGAGCGAGCCGGTAAAGCAGCGTTTAGCAGCTAATTGTTGACCTCGTTAGAGTAGCTTAGCTCTGTACTTCGCGGTGTGAACCAATGATGAAAAGAGGTGAAACGATGCTCGCATGGCTCGTCCACCCGCTCCGATCTGTCACTAGCCTTCCAGCTCGCTCGCTCGCTCGCCAGCTGGTGGCGTGGACTGCGCATAAAACTGCTTTAATTTCAACAACATTATTTTTGTATATCGCCACTTATTCTTTTTCACCTAATAAAAGCCACTGTATTACCAAAGCTACTGACGTTCATAAGCGTTGCATTTGTAACCTTAATGAATAAAATATTTTGACTTTGCTAAACACTATCTTTTCTCAACAATATCTCTTGTCGACCCAATTTTAGTTATCATTCTTACAAATAATGGTCTTAATATTTGCATGCATTTTTTTTTGCTCTTTCGGTTCAGCACCTCCTTGATAACACAACCAGAAAAACGAAATTACTGTCATGTTTGCTTAGATACTTTTCCAATCATATTTATACGTGATTATTTATTGGGAGCTCAGGTCGATATATTATGTGCATAAATGAGTAAGTTTTACAACTTGATCATTTAATCTACATCTGCTTTCTCCTTTGCATTCTAAGCCAGACTTATTCCAGGGCTCACCTGGCTATTACAGCTATCACTCAACTATAAGAATAATCCCATTCCCAACATAATTTACAATAAATTGAATACTAAATAAGCATATTTAATCCTTTTGATCGACACAAAATTAAAAATCGCATCACACCGTGGATCAGAAATCGCCATTTTAATTATAAATAACCACTTCGCTCGTCAAACCGATACAAAAAGAATCGAACGAAATCAAAATGGTAAAGAGTAATATCAAACTTAACTTATAATTGGTTGTTCATCTTGACAAACTGTAAGATACAGTAGATCTTAAAGACAACACATTCTCAGAGAATAATTAATTCAATGATACAACGCATAAAGTTGAAATTTCAGATTAGGATGAACAGCTATAAGGATGAAAGCACATGGATATAATATTTATAAGACATGGCTGTATCAGAACCGAAGAGCCGTCTTCCAGACCGATGACGTTTGACGTATATTCTGACATCCCCTTTACGATGTGGTACAAAGGAAAACCGCTGACGGATTTATAGATATTTTATTGAGTATATATTAATAGATTACGAAAACATTCTTAGTTTAGTTACATGATATTGTTACACAGTTACGAATAAATCAACATTTTCAAGGTTATTTTTACAAAATTATGTCAACGTATTAATAAACAGCTCACTACTGATATAGCGGCAAAAATTGACTATAGCTACGAAAATATACTTTGTATTTTGTGTGTACATGTACTTTTACCAACATAATTTATTTTTTAGTAAGTAATTTATTATTACGGCAATCCATTAAATGGCAGTTTCAAAATAATTATCTAGAAATATATTATAAAATTTAAGTTAAAGATGACCCGTTGCCTTTCATTCAATAAATGGTAGATTAATTTTAAACTTTAAGTAAATGCCTAAGAAAATTTGTAGAAATAATAATCTTATGACTCGCACCAAAAATAAAGAGTATCGCAACTCGATGAGCAAATAAAACACAGGAAAGATCCAACTCGTACAGCTTTGAATAACTTAGAGCCAATATGGAAGATTATTTTACATACATCAAATAATATTTTCAATCTATGTTATTATTGAATACGTTAAACCTAGAATTAACATTTAGTACTTTATATAAATTTCTGTTACACGATTGTTGAGTTGGGAGTTCACAAAGGCATCAATGTTGGTCTCATACTTTTCTTTTCTTTAATCATTTTCAATTTCAACTAGGCGATAGTAATAATTGGTGGATATAGTGCAGCTTTATCAGTAGTACCTGGATGACCGAGCTTTGCACGGTATTTTTTTAAACGACTTTTCTAATAATGAAACCTAGCTAGATTTATTTATCGCCCCCGAAACCACCTGCATACTAAATTTCTTAAAAATCACTGGTGCCGTTACGAAGTTTCAGATTATATATATAGGTATATACCCATACATTTACAAGTAATTGCTCGTTTAAAGGTATAAGATTCTGAAAATATATATTTTTTTCATATAAACTAGCAACAAACCTTTCAACTTTCTAAACTCATATTTTTTCGCATAACACGTAGTTATCAAAATTTGTTGCATGGTTTAACGAGCTTGACGCCTTAACAAGCAGACCCAAAATAAATATAGTAAGTATCTGTAAATCCAAATGCCGAAAATAATACCCACTTCATTAGATTTAGGCAAAAATTTTGGAAAAGTAATCCAATACAAATACACAGGTTGGACCAACCAATACCCCTAGAGTGAAAGTACCTTAAATATTTAAGTGTGTTCCTTACCACATGTAATGCCTATTCGCAAACAATGGGTAAACCCAGAGAAAAGAACAGGCAATAAAACAGGCATCTTCATTTAGTAGGTTCGATTCCAGGGTCTGCCAAGTGACTTTTAGAAAATCTTTGAATTTTTCCTTTAAGTAGAATTTCCTGACACAAATATTTAGGATACTTTCCCTCCAGGGGGCATTGGTTTGATCTACCCTGTATGTCATTATTAACGAAATTAACACTGTATACTTTCAGATTGTTTGACGTTTCAACCAAGTTGGACCAGCCGTGGTCACGACTCTCGAAGTGATATCACAACTCCAAATAATCTAACAGTTACTAATTCAATAAATACACTCTCTTTTCAGACTTTAAGAGTCCAATCAAGCCTATGAAAATCGAACTCACGGTCTCACAGTAGGCGGCCGATATACTTGCACCATTTCACTCATCGCACTAATATTTACACTTCGTCGCATTTGATACTGTTAACAAATCTGATCGTTGGTTGAAGTCAGGTCCAGTCAATCCAAGACATCAGTCAATCATTCAATGAACCTTAGAGGTTAGTTGAAGAAATGTGGACTGGATTTGACAACCATAAGTTCATCTGTAGCCATGATGAAAGATAGATCACATGTATAGATAATAAATTTAGTCTTTAAACTTAGGTGCTTTGTAGTTAGTAGCTACTGTAGAGAACACTGATCTGTATTTCACTTTTATGAAACAGATGAAATTAAATTAAATTTTTATCTATCTATTAAAAAAATATTTAATACCAAAAATAAATTATGGATTTATCTTTAATAGCCTAAATCTCAAGCAATTGAAAGCTAGGGCCGATGTATCCACCACCGAGATAGTCCTGTTATGGTCAAAAACAATTCGACGTTGTTTCCAATCCTGAGACAAGTATCAGTTATGTACTACTATCCTGAACTAGAGAATGTCAAACTTATCGCCAGAAAAGAATTGACAATACCGCGATCCCAAACAGTTTTTTGCAAATTGTCAATCAGATGTTCACACAACAAAAACAGGCAAAAAAGTGTTGAAATAAAAAAAAAGATGTTGCGGTATGTCTGACGGTGATCGTTGCATACCTGTGCTGATCCGATTATTTTGGTCCGTGTTTACGGTACAACGGGTATTTGGGTGCTATTGTCACTGGCACTCATATCAATGTGAGCTCTTTACTTTTTTGTGGTACCTGAAGTATCAATTGAAGAAATCGACCTCTTTGATACTATTGATATGTTTTTATTGACTAGTTGCATGTGCAATCCACCTCGGATTGAATGGAAATACTTGTCGATTCTTTAGGTCTTTTTGCGTTTAAAGTTAAAATATTGGAAGTTATGAGTATGTTTGTTAGACTCATTATTGTCACTTACCTTTCTATTCCCTTGGTAAAATTAATCCAGCCGCTGCGTAATTAGACAAACAACTATTATTTAGAAATTAAAATTTGACTACGACGGTTATTAGGTACCACGACAAGTTAAAATGAAAAATGTAATTCATACGTTATTTACAATTCCTCTATTCATTTTTATTTTATATGTGTTTATTATGATTGGAAAAAATAACTTTCAAAAACTCTTAACTTTTGCCTATTAATTACTTCTACATTTCAGTCACTGTTTCTTCGGTTACTTTTTTTATTGCCTCGAACTCTATCAGTTCCCTGCTGACATAGGCCTCTCCCAATTTGCGTCAAAACCTTCTTCAGGTCATAATTCCTTCTGGCTGGGAATCTACTGCCTTAAGTTTACCAATAATCCCGATATCCAATGAAAGACTCACTAATATTTTTACCTATTTACCAGTTCATCATTCTATTTATATTATTTCTTAGACATTTGCTTCAAAATTAACGGAATGTAACCAAAGATATATGGCATAAATTAATCAATAACTCGAAACTAGCAATTAAGCAAGGTTTCTGAGCTCAGGTTAATTTAGATTGATGATTTAATAATAAGAGATGCAACGTATATAAATAACTGTTCGTATGCCCGTCACTCATACGTCTAGAGCGTGTCAATGCAGTCGAAATTGTTCAGCTTTTTTATCTGTCGATGTCTTTTCGTTGTCTGTAATTAAATTTAGATTAGAGATCGTTGTGTTTCAAATAAAACTATTAATAGTTTTTATAATATCGTTGGATTATAATTAAATCAGTTTAGTGTGGAAGATCATTTCGATAATATTGTTTGAATATTGCAATTTACGGCTGGCAGGAGCTGGATGCGAGAAGCCGAAGATAGAACAAAGTGGCGTGCAATTGGAGAGGCCTATGTCCAGCAGTGGACTGCGATAGGCTGATGATATATATATATATATATATATATGATATATTGCAATTTCATTTTGTGATTGATTTTCGTGCACATAAATTCTGAAAAAAGTGGTAATATTATATTCAAGTCGTGTGGTACCGGCTTAAGAATAGTACCACACCATCCCATTGGGGGTCATCAAGGCGACTAAGGGATTTCCCACCGGAGGACGGGCAGCAGCATCCTCTGCGTGTTTCAAAGCCTTACCGTGACCGCCAACCCGCTCGCCAAGTGTTGCAATTATGGCAATTACCCCCAGGATCTATGTGCCCAGTATTGGGACATGATATGGGTTGATATGTGATATTATTTTTCCTCAAAATATTTTTTGTTTAATAGAGTTTGTTTCTACAAATATAAATTACAACATACTATTCTGACCGGGTAGATTTTGCAGTACATATGCATAACTAATTTTATCCATAACTATTTAGTAGGTATACATATTTTACTATGTGGGTTCAATTCTACACTAATTAATTATCACGTACGTGCCATAATATTCTTTTGAATAAAAAATACATAATTAATAAGAAACAATAACATCTAACATGCAAACAAAATCAAAAACGAGAGAAATAATATAAGGGCAGGGCTGTCAAACGCGCGCACCGGGCGGGGCAAACAGTGTGATTGACAACCCTTGACAGCGGTTAAACACAGGTCGAATCGCGAAAGCTCTTTTTATTCTCTTTTTTTGAAATGTATCAGGGATGTGCTTTGGCATTTATGTTGTGTGTTCCGTAGGTTATTTCATTGATTTACCATCTGTGTACCACCTAAAATTGAAAGTAGATAATTTATTCGAATCAGTGCAGCCATTTTCTAGTTTCAGCGAGACTAACAAATAGCAATTGATTTATTTATATATATAACGGCCCAATTAAAGTGTTAGGAGTTGTTTAATAAATAATAAAAAAAAATCATACATTCATAAATGCTGTTTGACTTAACAGCAAAATAATGTGTTGCCCGATTTGACGGTACCGGGCTTTTTCTGCAAAGTTTTCTTGAAGTTCAAAGTCTACGTCAACAAACCACAGACTATGGAATCAATCAGGCCAATATTCGACGAAAATTTCCGCTATAGAGACCGCAACACTTCGTAAAGTGGTGGAAAATACTGAAAAAACGAGCTCATTGCACCATCCGCTGTGCCTTACAGCGGATATATCATTTACGCTATTTCATCTTCAAAAAGTGATAAACTAATTGGCAAGGTCCAAAATAAACGACTAATCACATAACAGCAAATAAATGTGTGTTTCTTTTCTATTATTTGTTAACCAGTTTGACCGCCACGTCAATAACGAAAATTTGTGTTCCCCACGCCACATTACGTCAAAATTTAGTATTTTTGACGAGTCATACCATCAGTGGCGTCGTCAGCACGTTTTCACTTGACGTCCATACACGTTTCTGGCGTTCAAAAAGTTAAACAAAAGCTAACACTTTAATTGGGTCACCCTGTGTATAAAATATATCATGTACCACTGTACTTTTTACACTCACATATTTTATTCCGTTTTTTCCCTAATCCTAAAGAACCCTAAATATTCGTTTCACATAGCTCACATCACTTCGACACGACTATACCACTCACACAGCTGGATACGATACGGTTTATAATTTTATAACAAAATCCAACGACTTTTTTCCAATCTTTGATGACTATGGATTAAGATTAGTGGTGAAAAAATGTCTGACAGATGTTTGTATGAAATTTCTTGAGAACCGAATGATAGTTTGAGAGTTTTTAAGGTTAGTTTCGGTTGTCAATGAATGAAATTTTGAAGTGAGTGTGAAATATCTGACGTGAGCCACCGTCATTATACCTATTGAGTTCGTTTATTGATCAAAATAATATTTTTGAGATTAAGTAATTATGTACTTATAGTAATTTGGTTAAATATGGTTTTGAATATCCTACTAATATTACAAAAGTAGGGTTTTGGGCGGATTTAGTATAAACCAAGAAGGTTATTTCTTACTGAAGACTGGAGATTTGAATTGATTGTCATTTTTCGCGAGACCGTCTTTCTTTTCGTGACTATGGTAACCATTATCTGACACTAGGCTTGATGTGGTGAGTCTCTTTCTAAGCGAGACATTGAAAAAGGCGACTCCCGCATTAGGGTACAAGCCCTGTGTTGCGGGGGACTTTACAAACATAGAAGTCACGGACACAAAGTACACCCAGACTCGGGACAACAATTTGTGGATCACACAAAGTGGTGTCCCTTGTGGGAATCGAAACCACGACCTCTTGCGTGGCAGTCGGACACAGTCCTACCGCGCCACAGAGGCAGTCAAATAAATGTATATTTCTACTAAAGTTTTTTTTTATTGAAAAGTCATTTTCAATAAAAAAAAAATAAACCCTAGTCTGTACCCCAGTAAAATCATACATTAAAAACACAAAACGTGATGTAAAGCTGCATGATGATGTTATTTGGATCCCTTAGGGGAGTGTGGAACTGCATTTTGCAAGCAGAAAAAAAGTTGTACTACCTGTGTAATCCGCGATAAACTAACCAACCGGAACTGGAACAGTAAACAGCAAAAACTGCTATAGGCCGACCGCTTAACTCGTATATCGCCTGCGCGGTGGAGACAGAGAACTCACGTTCTCTGTCCCGCGCACCCCGCTCACCCACCCGTTAACATCACCCCGCGCTCCCTTCTCACCGCGCAGGCGATATACGAGTTAAGCGGTCGGCCTATACCCGGGACTTCAGCAAATGGTCTAGCTCCTCAAACTTTTCTTAAATTCATTATTAAGATAAGATAAGATAAAACATAAGATAAGCAATACTCCAAATTTCAAAATATTTCAAAACATAATCATTATTTTTTAGGGTCATATTTCAAAATATATAAGATTATATTGTCTCAAATTAAATCTCATGATATTTAATTTGTCTATATTAAATTGTCTCAAGTTTAATATTATTTCAAAATGAAGAACACACTTAATATCAAAAAGCCATTGTTTTGAATTTGAACTGCAAAAACTGAAAACGTACAAAAATTTGATTTTTTTACGTATTACGCAGTTAGCAAAACATTTTTTTGCTAGTTCCTTAATATACATATGTTTATATTATCTAAAAAAGAAGTTGTACTAAGGGGTCCAAAAAACATGCCTAAAAACCCAGCTTTACATCACGTTTTGCGCTTTTAGTCTATTTGTAAAATATGACTGTGCTCTAAGCAGATTTACGTATTTTGAGTTCAGTCTCCAGTCTTCACTGTAAGGAAGACTTGGAATAAACTAAACTATAAAAATGATTGTCTACAAAAATCAGTACCTAGCTAAAAAAAAAAAATGTTTCTAAAAAATTCTTGCTTCAAAACTAATGGCAGTTTTGCAACCGACTGTTTAATTTAAAATGACAAACTACATAATATCTGGGTAGGTAGGGGTTAGTTAGGTACTTCTAATTAGTTGAGATTTTATGGGTTTGATATAATACATAACGGTAAGCATATATTTCTTTCAAAGAGCTACATCGTATAGTATATCTATCCCATTATCACAATCACAAAACGTTCCACAAAACATTCAGAGTAATATCGATCTAAACAAAGAGCAGCTACATTGAGATCACCGCAGGACAATAAAACAAAACTGGCTCACTCGCGATATGAAATGATATTCCTTGAAACATTTCCGATTCTATTTACTACTCACGACTAATCGTGTTAATGTCGTACTATACAGTTATAATAGTAGTTTTAAATTGGGTGTATTTTATCGGGCGTTTTAAGGTAGGACATTATGAGGTGTTCAAAAAACGTCCGTATGAAACATTTGAAGTTCAAACGCCATGTCTTCAAATCTGTATCTGCATTTGATTAATGTGCTATTTCGGGAAAAAAGTAATGCAGTGAGTTGGCCTTTCATTGATTTTTTATTATTTAAAAGATAACTAGCAATGTAGGTCGCACATTACTAGCAAACTTGTTGACATCTCCTGCTAAGCTAAATTGCTTGTTTTAGAAATAATAATAATAATATCTTGGGACAACTTACACAACGCTATCTGATCCCAAACTAAGCAGAGCTTGTAAACCAGACAACTGATAATCATACTTAAATATTTCTAAATACATACATATTATAGATAAATAACACCCAGACTCTGATTAAACCATCGTGCCCGTCACACAAAGTTTTATCCTGGGTGGGGATCGAACCCACGACCTCTTGCGCAGCAGTCGGATACACTCCCACCGCGCCACAGAGGCAGTCAATGGATTTACGTTGGTAGTTTAATGGGTAGGATTCGAACCCGCCACTTCTCAATTGCGTGCCCGATGCCTTAAGTGTACCGCCGCTTCTAATGATGATAATGATTTTAATTCCATTACCATAACCTCTTCACTTGAACTACTATGAAATTGAAATAAAACGGGGGTCGTATCGTCGAATGAGAGTAAGCCTCCGCAATTTTTGATATTAAAATTTTCAATAATACCTAATGGATGTCTTGGTGAGATCGAGTCGAAAGCTCTCCATATTGAATGCGCCCCCGTTTTTATAATGCAGCCCTTTGTATTCAATGCTTTTGTCTTATTATTGGAGTGTTTGATGTCGCCCCATTCTCCTCAGTGTCATAATTATGTCATAATATCTACCTATTGGTACTTCGATCCATATTACTTTGGGTATGATTAGTTTTTGAGGACTTGGCGTTTGAGGGTTGAGTTGGTAGGTATTAATATTTGGCTATTTCGGTATTCATTTTCTTTAATATTTAAATATTTGAACTTCGTATACTAATGGTAATAATTATATTTTTGCCGACTACACTTTAACTACAGTCTTGAGCCAGTACCCTGAGGCTTAGGCATAACACGTGACTAAATTAGTCAAATTAATTTATGTTATAAAATACAAGAGTTTTGAGTAAATGTTCGATTTCTCAGTGCGTTTAAAATTATAACGGCTTTCACTACAAAATATATTAATATCTTGGGACCTCTCACACAACGTCATCTGATTCCAAACTAAGCAGAGCTTGATCTATGGCTACCAAACAACTGATAAACATATTTATATATTTCTAAATATATATATATAAACCATAGTGCTCATCACACAAAGTTTTATCCTGGGTGAGGATCAAACCTCCGGCTTAGCAGTCAGAGTCACTAACCACTGGACCAACAGGCCAATATATAACCCATAAGGATCTAACTTGGCAATAAAATACATCACTCTTTCAATTGGTAGCATAATTCAAATATTTATTGTACGAGTATGTAATAACAACAATAGAGATACTAGTAAATATTAAAATATACCTATAGATATTCTAATAAGTCCTTATTTAATGCATTCATAGAACCACAATATCTAGACAACTAATCGCGCATAGCTCAATAAAGGAAAAATAAAATAAAAACGGAATAAAAAGAACAAACACATCCAAATAAAACCTTTTTATTTCCACTAAAATACAAATAAACGCGATATGAGCCCCGTTATTAAAAACCCTAAAAATAAAATAGACTTAAAGATAGACTGAGAAACCAATATGTGTGCTATAAACAAATTACGGTACAAGCTAACCCTCGAACGCCCATAAAAATACATACTCGGGTCAAAAAGACCCACCGCAATAAAGAAACGCGATAAACTGTGCAAAAAATTGCGGGACATGAATTCATTGGTATGACATTCGGGCTCACCGAATGGTCACGGTTATAGCTTAGGAAATATCCTCTAGACATATTTTCTTCTTATAGTTTTTATGAGATCGGCCCCCTATCTTTTATTGGTCGTCGGGAATCTTGTCAATCCTATTAAGTTGGTCGTTTTTACTCGCGAGCTTTTTAGGGTTATGACGTATATTGAAAGTTGGAATTGTTAATTTGTGACGTTTGATGACATCGGGGAGTTTGATTAAAAATTCTTTGTGAGAAATTTGTGTGGAAAATGTGGAAATATATTGATTCTGTTGTTGGCATATTATGTGATGGACAGATTGCGTCATTTGCGGGTTATATTGGGCAATAATATTAATGTAATGAAAAAATTGTATTGTTATTGACCAAGAATATATACAGAGCAGCGCAATTTAGTGACTGATAAGGATTGTTTGAGTTGCTGTTATGGACTAGCGTGGCGCGAAACCATCATGCTCATGACCTCTTCATTTAGTCGAAAAAAAAAGATATAAAATAGGTATATATATCGTACTATTTAGTTCAACAAATTTATTCTAGGGTTTATAGAATTTTATAAGCTACGGGTCTTAATCGCGTAAATATTTTATTTTAAGGCTAAATACTTTTGTTTATTGCCCGACGTTTCGACCATATTGCAACGGCCGTGGTCACGGGTAGCTTTTACGAACATATATTTTATTCCACGGGTTTTTTTTGGGATAAATGTAGCCATGTGCTATTCCAGACTATAATCTTTGTTTGTACCACATTTTTTCATAATCGATTATTTAGAAGATATTGTTGCGTGATGAGATAACACATATTTCTCTACCCATCAAAACTTTCTCATCTTTAATATTAGTATAAACTATATGGCAAGCGTAAAATAATTAGTTAATTATATCTTGGGACAACTCACACAACGCTATCTGATCCCAAACTAAGCAGATCTTGTACTATGGAAACCAGACAACCGATAAATATACTTATATATTTCTAAATACATACTTATTATAGATAAATAACACCCAGACACAGAATAAACCACCGTGCTCATCACACAAAGTTTTATCCTGGGTGGGGATCGAACCCATTTGGCCGCATTTGGCGAGATGAGTTAGACTCCTTCGAAAAATATTGGCCTCATACGGCAACTGACAGAGAGAGGTGGAGAGAGAGTAGGGATACCTTGCCCAGTAGTGGGACAATACAGGCAATGAAAAATAATAATAATATAGACTATATAGCATAGTTTTTGTTTATCATTCTTACTATATTATCATATTTTATTACTACAGTGGTAAAGACTTAGCAGAAAAGATGATTTGATAATGAAGTAGGTTTTCCCGTGGTTTCGCCCGTTTCACTGGTATACGGATTGCACTTTCAAAAATCCGTTCTTAGCAGATGCCTACGTCTTATAAATAGGTACTGTACGCAAAACAATGGGGTTTGAGCTTTTACTCGTAAACTTGTAAAGCCTACTTAGCTGTGATAGTTTTCCTTTTAATTTCACTATACATTTCTACTCTATTTTTTTCACATACCCAACATCAACCATTTAGCTGGAAGAGGGGACGGGACACTTGACGCACACAAAAATATGCATTTTAAAACTAAATATTTCACGAACGGATCCCTAAGTCTAAAAATAGTATTCACAACCCCTAAACGTTTTGAAAATACATATCTAATGATACCTCACACGATAGGGTAGGTTAGTAAAAAAAAATCACATCCCTACTTTACATATAGGGGAACTACCTTAAAAAAAAAGTTTTTCATGATTTTATTCACTTTGTCGGTGTAAGTAATAATAATTTAAGTATCCATGCAAAATTACACTCTATTAGCAATAACAGCCTCTGAGCTAAGCTGCTTACGAACAGACGGACGGATATGGCGAAACTATAAGGGTTCCGATTTGCTATTTTGGCTACGGAACCCTAAAAAGTGATCATGGGGTCATCATCATCAACTCGAAAACATACTCTATCACAGACACAAAGTACACCCAGATGCAGTCCCATATGGGAATCAATCCCACTACTCTCACTGTGCCACCAAGGCAGTCTTCCAAGACAGTTGTAGGTTTATACACAATAGCAATATCCTAGTCATTAAATCTAAATCATTGCCCTCCAACCCCCGGTCTGTGCCTGCCCCCTAGTTGTAGTACTGTCGTGAAAATGTACACAAAATGATCACGGCGCGTAGTTATCTGCGACGAGCGACCAACACCGATATGTTTTGTTGCCTCGCACACTGAGGCCACGGCTCTTGGACGCGTTGCTGACCACCTACCAAGTGTTTAGACCTGGCATAGAGTAATATATTTTGTCTAGTCATAAAAAAGTAAATAAACAAACCCGCCGGCACAAAAAATATGGAAACAAGATCACCTACATAATTTCATGCAGTCGGAGGCATTAACGAATCTCGGTGAACTTAGTAAAGTGCCTTCGACTTCATGACATTAAATAATTATGTAGGGGATCTTGTTTCCATCTTTTTTGTATAGGCGGGTTTTTTATTTATTTTTTTATATTATATAGAAAAATAAATAAAAAACCCGCCTGTACAAAAAACTTTTTAGTGGTTGTTAGATGCAATGTAACAACTAACTTTTATCACGGCTATTGTCAAGTATTGACGATTGAAAAAAGAATGGTTGCTAACTAACGTTTTTTAGTGTTACAGTCAAAATCATGTTATACCTTTTTGAAATGCTTAAGATGATCCGTTTAATTTGATACCCATATTGCAGTATTTGAAGCAACTTTTTTTCACACCTCTTTATTTTGACATCTCACAGCCCTCCTATCTGTTTTTTTCAAAAGTCACCTATCTAAGAACACTTGGGCGGTCAAGACGAATCTAACGACGTCTTAATTGTATAAATCCAGTTCAGTAGTTTATGAGATATAAGGTAATAAAGAATATTACGTACATGTATGTATGTATGTAATATTCTTTATTACTCAAGATACGCGCGAAAAACATAACCCTTCCTCACAGTTGGGTAAAAATAGCCTGTAAAGTCAATATTCATCTTAGTAGCGAAGGCTTAAAAAAATTCTAAGGTACCCCTCATCAGCCTATCGTAGTCCACTGCTGGCGGAGGCCTCTCCAATTGCATGCCACTTTGTTCTATCCTCGGCTTCTCGCATCCAGCGCCTGCCAGCCGTTTTGCGTAGATCATTACTCCACCTGGCCTGAGGGCGTCCTACACAACGTTTGCCGAGCCGCAGTCTCCACTTAAGAACTCGTTTACCCCAACGGTTGTCGGTTCTTCGGCTAATATGACCAGCCCACTGCCACTTCAGCTTGCTAATCCTGTAGGCTATGTCGATAACTTTGGTTCTCTGCCGAATCACCTCATTTCTGATTTTATCCCTAAAGGTTCATTTCCGTGCATCGCGACCGATCGCGAGCCGCTCGCGGCTTACGACAAGCGGCTGAGGTAAGTGACAGACGCGCGCGGCCGACGACTGTCGTAGGCTGCGCGCGCACTGTGAATATTGTCGCATCGGCCGCGAGCGTCAGCCGCTTGTCGTGAGCCGCGAGCGGCTCGCGATCGGCCGCGATGCTCGGAAATGAACCTTAAGAGAAACCCGACACCATATATCTATCTTGGTGGACACGGTTCTTGGTACCTAAAATATTATGTAACTACAATTCAAAGGAAATGGTGTTCTACGGACCCTGATTCATACAATAGTGTAAATGACTGTCAATGTTAATTTCTTTTGGTACGTCATTTAAATGGCAATAAAAAAACTTTTCTTCTTCTTCTTCTTTTATTTAAACAGCCAAATCTAAATAACGCCTCCTCTAACCATTCTCACACCTACAATCCCACCATACCATGTGGCTAGCCGAAATTTAGATGTCACAAGTAGCTTTCTAGCTAATGTCCGAGGCTAGTTGTTTGTTACTGCCGGACTGCGGTGCGGGCAAGATTGAAGATAGCAGCAAATTATACGCCATGTACGGTGCAAGCCTAATGGTTCCACTACTTTGTTAACCGTATTTGCATCTCTGTATGGAATTTTGATTGATGGCTCAGATGAGAGAGAGAGATATAGAGTAGGATATGTTGTTGGAGAGAGACAAAAATTGTGTCTTGGTTATTGTCTACTCTTCCAATTAGAACGGTTGTAATTTTCTTACTAATTGATAATTTGAAAACTTTTTTTATTTCTGTATATCTAAGTTATTAGTAATTTAAAGGTTTGTTATGTATATATGGTATAAATATTGCAGCTCATATGGTTGACATTTCGTTAATTCGCTTCATCATTTCATTTCACTATAGTAAAGATATATTATTCAATAATTTTCTATATAAATAAATAAATAAATGAGATAATTTTCTCAGATATATTTTTTTTTTAAAAAGACGACTCCCGAATTAGAGTACAAGCCCTGTGTCGCGGGGGACTTTACAAATATTCAATTCACGGACACAAAGTACACCCAGACGCGAAACAACAATTTGTGGATCACACAAAGTGGTGCCCCGTGTGGAAATCGAACCCACGACCTCTTGCGTAGCAGTCGGACACACTCCCTCCGCGCCACAGAGGCCGCAGTGATAAATGATGTATGTACAGCAGTTGTTACAATGAGTTTGTTTCAAATATTTAGTAATAGGCATGCATATTTAGGAACTTAAATTAATATTATAAATTAAAATTATGAAACAATTTAGAATTCAAATATACAATATTAATACATTAGTTACTTTTATTCTCTATAAATTCTTTTGCGCTATAGAAGCATTTTTTATACAGCCCCTTATGTAGTTGGCGTTTGAAGTTATACAGTCCGGTAGCTTGATATAAATTCTTACAGCCAATATCGATCAAACAGTCAGTTTCGATCGAATTGCACCGATCGTGGTCACGGGTCGACCCGTGACCACGATCGGTGCGGTCGGGTGGTCGGGTAAATAAAAGTTTCGTACCTTTAAATAATTCACGTGATTAAGCCCCGAAATATATTTAATATGACTTTATAATTTTATAAGCTACGGGTCTTGATCGCGTAAATATTTTATGTTAAGGCTAAATACCTTTGTTTATTGCCCGAGGTTTCGACCGTATTGCAACGGCCGTGGTCACGGGTAGACTGATTCAGCTCAGCTCAAGACCCGTAGCTTATAAAATTCTATAATGTGTACAAATCGCGAAAGTTTAAAAACAATAATCACAGCTTTGACTGTTTAGAGCGGTTTTGGAACGGGGCATACATAGCCTAGTCGGATATCGAGTTTTTTTGAAACCGTTTACTATTACATAACCATTAATAACTACCTTCTAACAGAGTGCTAAAGACTCTAGTCTATACACCACTAGCAAACCGACCAAATTCCACACCCATTGAATATTCATAGTACTCATATACACAAAACAATAATGATACCGATTCACAAAACACCTAGCATAACCAGCTCAATCGAAGGCCTCGTCCAGACAGACAGACAAATGGAATTGTCGCAGTACGCACCACCAACGGCAATTAGTAGCATGCTCACTAGTTCCGATATGAAATACAGCCGCTCGATTCAGCTAAGACATATAGATTAGGTCTGATACACACGAACGATTAGTCGGTGCACATATGTTGAGTGAAATTATTAGAATTCTGTTTAAATAAAAGGAATTAAAGTCGTAGTCTAATACAAAACAGATGGTTAAGAAATTTCTAAAGGTGATATTTAATTTATGTTTATTTTTAACTCAATAATATGTGGTATGCACATTTTTAACGATAACTCTATAACTTATCATGATTAAAGATTTCATAATGTAGCTAATACATGATGAAAACATAGAAAAAATATAATGTTTGATACTTAGAATATTAGAGAAACCTACATTACTGACGTAATAAAATATAAGTGAAATTACAGACCAATACAAATAAATGATGCAGTAATGATTGCCTGTGTGGCGTGGTGGGTGTGTGTTCAAATTGCCAATTTTACAATGTTTGAATGTTTATAAACTTGATATGAGGGTAAGGTGCTGCGACTATACACTATACACTTTGTTAATGTATTATCAAAAAGTTGATACATGAGATAAAGCAAAATCAGCATTAGTGGATACAATATAGTAGGAGCATCTACTTATGACTTACGACAAAGGTAAAAACTATATAATATGCTTAAATATTGGCCAAAGTACTTGTAACGAATGAAATTGTTGTTCCAAGCCTGGGTGTTCTTTGTGTCCGTGACTTGTATGTTTATGAAGCCCCCCGCGACACAGGGCTTGTGCCCTACTGCGGGAAAAGTTTAAAAAAAAAATCAAAATTAGTGGGTTCTACACACAACTTATAACAAGGTACTCGATAAAACAGCCTCTAAATCGTGCAATCTAATTTTTAAACAACGTAGTTTAAATTATTTTTAAACTAATTTCATGCCCAATTTAGTAAAACTAATCTAACCGTGTGTCAGACAATAGTTACCACCCTATAACATATGCCAAATCCATGGTTCAACCGTTTTGCATTCGACTGCCTACTCCGTTTTGGATGACGTCAATATGCAACATCTACTTTCACAACCAAAGGAAACATCTCCACAATAACGCTACTTGTAATATAGACTTTATCATTTTAGGGTTAAAGTTTAAAATTGATTGTAAGGGTGAACTTTATAATCTATTCAAAGATATGATCAGAGATTCAATGTCAGGCTGTATTCCAATGAAATATAGTTTCGCCTTCATTGAACCCATGATAAATTGATATCGCTGGGGACGGTTATTGAATAACAAGTGCGGCTTGTTGATCGCTAGCGTCATTTGTGAAGGTTTGTCGCGGGTGTGTAGAGAGCCTTGTTACATATATATGTTTAAATTTGTTTATTAGTTATGGGTTAAGTTTTTTATATTTTATAAAAAAAAAAAACTATTTGACGATTTAGTCAGCAAAACTATGACAATAATATCTTCTTTATAAAGTTGTGTTCCACTTTGAATTGACACCAAATATTTTACATACGTATTTAAATTATTATATAACTTATAATATATAAAGAACATATTTCAGATCCACATTTCTCTAGCATATTCCACATTGAATTGGTAACAATACCTTTTCAAAAGTACGATGAAGAATACTTACAAGTTTAAGTTTACTTTCCAAATAAAATAAAGGAACGCTGTTTGAATTGGTTTCCAGGCAAGTGTTCCAGTTTCAATTAATAACAATTATTTTTGTCATGTACTACCTAAATATATTATAATAACAAAAAAAACAGTTTTATTTTGCAGAAAAGTGTTCCATTTTGAATTGTTATGGAAATATACTCTTTAGTACTATTACTATTAAAATGGGTACCTGACTTAGTCTCAAACACATACCTCCTTGCCTCTGAGATCCTTCGGTTCTCCTGTCAATTCTAATATTCTTCCCATGGGATTATGAGAGTGGAGAAATAGAGAGTGCGCTCGTATCTGCACATGTGCCAAAATCTTCTGCGTAGTTGGCTAGTTTCTGCCGAATTTGGCCGCTGTAACTATTATTAATAATTATAATTAACAAAGTAAATCATAATCAAGACAAAGAATACATAGGTAGATGTCCATGTTCCTGAGTGATGTTCCATTCAAGCACTTGATTGATTTACGTTGTCCCTGTCCACGAACGTCCGCTGCATTGTACCGACACGCGGCCATTTCCCTCGACCTGTCGCCTCTAATTGCGACAATAATTCATGTCTAATAATAATCTTGTGTTATTATCGGATTGTGCAGGTGGACGCATTGTTTCCGAGTTTTGTGTTTAGGTACGTAGGTTGGGTTAGGCCTAATATCTACCTAAACGATGGGAATGTTTGAGAATTCTATTGCATGTACAGAGATGGGTAGTATCCATTTTGCAGTATACTATCCATCCTAAGAGGATATGCTTAAATGCGATTGATATTCGCAAATACTTTTGTTTTTATAAAAAAAAATGACGTCAATGTATCATTATGTGTAACAAAAGTATAAATAGATTATTTTTGAGTTTGTTTTTAGGTGATAGTGCGTGATTTTTATTATTAGTTAAGTTGATGAATGGTCTTTTAGCAACGAGCCTTGCAGTAGTCGTGTCGCAGTATATTTTGGAAAGAGATTAGGTGCAGCACCGATGACTTAACGTGCTCTCCGAGGCATGTAGAGGGACTAAGTCAGGGACCTCTCTTAATAATAATAATATTAAATTCAATTCAACTGGAAACTTCACTAAACTTCTTTTGTAATTTAAAAATTTCAAACTTAACTTAGTAAAAAAATCACATGTTAGTATATTCGTACATTTACTTAGATATACAATACCCTAAACAGTGATGTTTTTCAAATTGCCCTTAATGGTCCTTGTTTTTAAATCATTTTTTTAGAACTTTCTCAAAACTACTTCAGTCGCTCCTATTCCAATTAGTTTAATTTAAATTTTCAAATGATAATTTCAACAACACTTTGCAAAATCATCTCGCCAATTCTCCATTGCTGCAAACCATGTGTTTAACCATCAAGTAATCAAAACCTAACTAAATGATCTTCCTCACAGTTCGCATTGACTGCTTGCAGTACATAGTGCTAATGTTCAATTACCTAAGCATAAGACAATAGTCGATGTTGATGCCTTATTGATAATGTTCAGAGTGATTAATTACTTGCTATGGAACCTGCATATCGCGTAGTTTGTGTTCTGCTAAGTGATATTTAGTTATGTTCTATGTATTGTGTTGTTTTTGGTTTATGTTTATTATCAAGCTTAGATATATCTCACAATTCCTTAAATTAATCCTCCATTTTTGAATTATGTCAATTTATCTTAAATCAGCTATTATTTAATTCGTGTATCATGTAGGTATACGATTATAGAATTTTATAAGCTACGGGTCTTAATCGCGTAAATATTTTATTTTAAGGCTAAATACCTTTGTTTATTGTCCAACGGACGGGTAGACCACGGCCGTTGCAATACGGTCACTTGGAATGCAAAACAACACTTGTAATACGTCGGGATTCTACATGTACATCTAATGCCAAGTTCGCAAACAATAGGCAAAGCCAGAGAAAAGAACCTGACAATAAAAACTCGCGGCCACTCTTTTCCAATTGCCAATTTTACTATGTTTGAATGTTTATAAACTTGATATGGGGGTAAGGTGCTCCCACTAGTATACTATACACCATGTTAAAGGACTGATGCAAATTATATTAATAAAAAGTTGAAACATGAGATAAAATAAAATCAGCCTTAGTGGGTACAAGTAGATCCGTAGTCCCCCATCCGAATAATGCGGCTTAAGATAGAGTAGATTTTCTGTTGTTTTTGTTTCATAATATTAAAAACGTTTTAAAAGTATTTTTCAATGGAATTGTACGAAAATTTTGTTACTTCGCACTTGGTCTGTTATTAGGTACTCGTTAAGTTGTGCCTCCTTAGCTGTGATAGTTTTCATTTTAATTTCACTATATAAGTGTATACGGTAATAGTATTATTATCGTGATTTTTTTCACATACCCAACATTAACCATTTAACTGGCAGGACACTTGACTCTAAGAAAAATGTGCACTATAAAGCTTTTTATATCACAAACGGAGTCCTAAATCAAAAATGATCTTTGCAATTTTTAAATGTTTCAAAGACCTAATTAATGATACCCCACACGATGGGGTAGGTGAAAAAAACATCACATCCCTACTTTACATATAAGGGAGGGGAGATAACCTAAAAAAAAATCAAAATTATTTATTTACAACTCAGTTGCCAGTTGCAGTTGTAAGTATATGTATATGTGTATCCATGTAAAATTATAGACTTCAAGCACCAACAATCTCTGAGCTGAGCTGTGGCCGGACATACGAACATGGCGAAAGGGTTCCGTTTTGACATTTTGACTACGGAACCCTAACAACTGTCGCAAAACCTTATTAGGTACTACCTTACCCCCATATCGAGTTTATTAAATTATCGTATTTAATGTGAAAGGTTTACATAAAACATCATCTAAATCCGTTTATGTGTTTAGAAGAAATGATGGAATAAAAAATCCTATAGACCTACATACGAGTACATACATGAACACTGAAAACACTCATTTTTCAAGCAGTCGTGTTAAAAACAAAGTTAAATCAATTCAAAACATCTACAACTAATAACGATCAGAAAATTCACCCTCCAATGTACCGTAAAGGTACGATTGCACATTCAGACATAACGCAAATCCGTCATGCGATTATCCGACGTTTGTAAGCCGGACAAGTGGACACGAAACAGATTTATAGTAGTCGTAAATCACCATTTCAATATTAGAGACGGACGACACGATTGTCGCGGCGGTCTTATTAGTCGCGGACGTGTAATCGCCCTTAATGTGTACTGGACGTGTTAGATAATTGGTAATTATGGTTTTGGTTTAATTAGCTAAAATTGTTATTAATTTTGATGAAGATTGGTATGGTTTATTAGAACTGATATGGGCTTACTATATTCGTTTATCTAAAATATATTTTCACGAAAATCTTTCCTTGTAATTTGACCACTGTTACCTCTGTATTTTAAAAGTTAGGATTAGAAACGGAAATATTAATTTTCAAACAAGAACTTAACAATTTTTCCAATCGTAATTTAATTGATTTTAGACCCTATAGTCTTACCTTGATTGATGTTCCACTGTAAGACCCTATAGGCTATCTTACAGTGGAACATCAATCATGATTTGCTTGCTCTTGTGGAAAATAGACCGACAGAACTAGACATAAAACTTTAAAGCCGTTTCTTTTGTTAATTGATTTATACTCCATTAACTCACCAACCAGTTAGCAGCAGAAATCAGTTTTTTTTATTAATCTTAAATTAGTTTTCAATATCCTCATCAAATAACTAAACAGCGTCCATCAAGTATCGAGCATTTACGCTATCAATACTTGTATCTTTTATGCAGTTGTATAATTCCCTGTACTACACTTTATAACTTAAAACCTTTACATCAGCGATAACACAATCAATATCAGTGTCTATTGTAACATCTATGGTATTAGATACATGTAGACTATGGGCTATGGTTAACATAAGTCGAGAGACATGATCTCGTTCCGTCGCCGTGAAACCTCCTGCATATTTTACACGAGAATCAAGTTGTGTGGAGCAGGACTCTTGTTCCGTTATAACATAGACAGACTATCGTACATCTATAGTTATTGTTTTAAATGAGAAAGTAGATCTGTTTATCTGTTGGTTTAGTGTTACTAAGCTGCTGGATTTAAGGAAGCTTTAAGTTTAGAGAGAAGTTTAATGTTACACCAGATGTGGATACAAATTGGTGCAAAAGCACTTCACTGGCCTGTTGGTATAGTACTAAGCCGTAGGTCGTAGGTTCGATCCCCACCCAGGATAAAATTTTGTATGTATTTTTTATTCTGCGTCTGGGCGTAATTTATCTGTAATATGTATGCCATGAGTTTTTATTGCCAAGATTTTTTCTCACGGCTTTACTCTTCCGAACTTGGCATTAAATGTAGAATCATTCTATTCCAAATTTTGTTTGACGTTCATAAGCGTTGCATACAAATGCGAAAATACTTTATTCACTTAGATTAAAAGTCTTAAAAGTCAAAATACTTTATTCACTTAGATTACAAAGTCTAAGTGAATAAAGTATTTTGACTTTTAATGTATTTCGAAATATATAAGTATATTTATCAGTTGTCTGGTTACCATAGTACAGGTTCTGCCTAGTTTGGGATCAGATAGCGTTGTGTTATCACAAGATTTTATTACTTCTGTAAATTCAGTGTACTTTTGGTTACTGGCTTTTATACAGCTAAAGTACAAAATTAGTAAGAAGTTATAGTGCCTATCGATATTTTAAAAACTCCAAAGTCAAAAAATAACAGAAAAAGGTAAGTTGGGTAAAATGTCTCGCATTTTGATGTCTCAAATACCAATCTCCCTTCATATCCCCAACGTTTCCATATAGAAATTTCCCCAATTAATCAATCCCATATTCCATATTAGCCTAACAGTTAGCGCAAACCGCACTATTTATATCGCAGCCACGCGCGCCCTGACCAATCACCGGGCTACGATAGGCGCCCGTTTGAATTTCGAATTGCTACAAACGCTTACTTAACTTTACTGTTACGAAAGCCGATGTTTTAAATATCAAGGACTTTATTACATTGGAATATAGTTCAGTTTCGTTTGGTTTTTAAGTTGGATGTTTACAGTGTTAGTTGGGAAGTGAGTATTGCCTTTGATTTATGCATTTGTTCGATGAATTATTCTCGACTGTATGTCGTCGGTTCACACTCCACGATAACTTAGTTTAAGTCGATGTTTGAACGTTGTTGTGTATGTGTGTCATGTTTATATTTGTATTTACTAGATATTGGACAACATAAATGAAAATTGAGTGGTATTTCAGTTTCCCACATTATAAAAGTAGATATTTTCCGACTTAATATAGTGCTAAATGTATTTAAAAGTTCAAACGTTACTTGACTATATCTATCTCATTTCATCGATCAATTAGACTAGTCAATAAACAGAGAGATGAAGTAATTTCTGCAATGAAAACGTAAATGGGCCAACCAAAGCAGGATGCAAGTATTAGTCTTCTAAATAAATAAGGCCTCACCGATTCTGTCATTTTGCGCAAAATTTATGTGTTGATTATTTTAGAAAATGAACATATCTCTGTCATACGTCCGATGTGAGTTTCCAAGATAGCAGCTGACAGATGGAGTAATGCTCTCGTGTATTCGAAATCTTGGTTTTCTAAGGATTTATGAGGTACCTACCTATATTGTGGTTATTACATGAACTTGATTTAAGGAAATAATTTATTGTAATGTTTTTGTCTGTGTTTAGGATAGACTTAATGGATGCTCTGAAAGGTAACTTTAGTATTTACTTTGTGGTGGACAGCAGCAACCACCAATGTATGAATTATTAATGTCTTTCTATTTGGTGACGGGTGAACAATCACATCGACTACGGAATCTAACCAAGTATGAAGGAAAAAATCTTCAAAATTCACACATTACACCATCGCACATCTGACATTGGCAGAATTGTCGACAACGGAATTGTAGTCATTATAAAAAAAAAGTATGCAGGAATGACCACTATGAAGCACAAATGTGGGTGTAAAAATAAATGCGCTCTCGATTATCATGGATTATGCTTTTTAGATTGCGATTTTATTATGGAAATCTTCTCTCAAACAAATTAGAAAAAAAAAACATTATTAATAGAGTACAATTCTAATCTAACCTCAAACAGATTCAATAGAAACCGCAAACACGATGCAATTCTCAACATCTTACAGATATTTCAAAATCACTCAGCTCCGCCAAACTTTATATTAGTTTTACTCCACATTTGGGGGGTGTTAAAAGTAGTTAGTGATATGATGAGCTAACACAAGTAATGGTTAAGTATGCCTTGTCAAAGTCAAACGCTTTATATAAGTACTTAGTGAAAAGTGGTAGCAATCTACACGGATTGGTTGTACGACAACGTATGGTGCGACTTGTAATTACGTCTTGGTATTACGGTGTTCCATTGTATTATTATTTAAAATATTATAGTAATTTTATCTACCAATTCTGTTTTCATTAGAGTTTTTATAATGGAAGATTAATCACAATTACAAAATTATAAGAAGAGTCCTACATTGCTGCCCTGTTATACCTTAAATTAAATCCTGTATTTGTTGTTGATTAACAGATTATGTTTACATATTTTTTTGTAATTTGGTGTTGTCTTGCAACTTAGCTACTAAAACAATCAAAAACAAAACTTCTTCTGCTAAATTTTTAGCAATGGTTCATCAGTCTTATAGGCAACATCCAGTCAAATGCTTCACAATAATTCGTCGTACACATATTATCATACGAAAGCCGATACGGCACATCTAAGCGGGGGTAGACACCCCGAAACTACCCTTATCGCGGCAGCCACTTACACTAGTTTTAATTAGTCTCGCATTTTGTGCCAGTCGAAAATTAATCAAATTATGTATGTTTCAGGCGAGGAATTTGGATGGTGTGATGTGTGATGAATACAGCCCCAAAGAGGCATAAGTCCTAACACAAATACATACTACTAAATGTAGTAGGTATCTACGAAAAACCTGATAATATTCTTACAACGTTGCGGTTGTTCGCAAGGTTCATTCTAGATTGTGAACGATGGCCAATCGTTTGTCCCATTTTTCACCAATGTGTATTTTGATTTGCAAGAAAAGATATTGTATTTTGCAGTGGCTTTGTTTATGATGCTATAACAGAATAACGCTGAGGGATTACCAAATGAAAGGAATACCTGGATAGATACAATAAAATAGTGGATACCTAGTACCGTCATAGAAAAATCTGTGTAATACAGATTTATTTATATGTTGGGAAACAAACAGCTTTTACATTTACTCTTAGGCAAAATTACAGTATTTAAAACATAAGCCTCTTAAAGTTTCCACTTATATATACAACTAGCGGACGCCTCGCGGTTTCACCCGCGTAGTTTCCGTTCCCGTGGGAATACAGGGATAAAAAATATAGCCTATGTCACCCGGGGTTGTATAGCTTCACAACGATGAAAGAATTTTTCAAATCCGTCCAGTAGTTTCGGAGCCTATTGAATACAAACAAACAATCAAATCTTTCCTCTTTATAATATTAGTATAGATATAGATAAGTACTTAGTTGTAGGCATACAACAAAGTAACATAAGAATAATGCATAACATTTAAACTTTTTACTTTAACATTAAAACAATAATAAAAATAGATTAAACAATAGGTTAAAAATATTAATTAGAAACTAATTGACATCACGAGCTGAAAAAACCATTCACAACAAAATTTCTTAACTTAACTTCGAAATTTTGTTGTGAATGGTTACAGGTCCAGTTGGTTGCTTCTTGCGAATTCATTTGCTTTTGTAATAACGTATATATTTTTCTCACATAATTAAGTATTTTCTTCTCTGGGCACAATTTTGCTATTAATATGAAATCTTGCGAGTGAGTGACCTAGAAATATTTGTGCTGGGATTTGGCAAACAAGTATAAAACGCTGATTGTACATTCTTCTTTTTCTATGCGGTAGCTACCATAGTTAAAAACAGTTTATTGACTGTCTAATTCAACATAATATCAACCATTCACAAGGTGTCTAAACGCGTTCGCAGTATCGAAGGGGGGGAGGGGGGAAGTGACAACATAATGCCACCACATGTCAAATTGTTCTAGTTTACTTCTCATAGCTTTTATATATGATGTACATGTGCAAATGCCGAGTGACGGAGGCTTTCATTATTTTCAGGATGTGTTCCATATTGTGTTTGTAGTTTGGAGCCGTGGCAATTGGGAGATAGGTGGAACTCTCTTTGGTTATTAATGTTGAGTAAATGCAGATGTTAATATGTGATAATGGTATTAATATTTTGTTAATACAATTTTGGATTCTAGTTATCAATTATAGACCTTACTTTTAGTGATAAAGAATTAATGCAATCTTATCACAAAAAAATGAACTTGTAAGTTTATCAAAAACTAACTGTCGCCCACGTAGTTGATTTTACCACCTGAAGGGTTAATTTATCGCAGTCATTCAAAACGTTGAAACACGTGTTTTCTTATTTACAGCCACTTAACTAAATATAAAATTCCACAGATCTAACCTGAAAACTGACGGAGTTCTATAGAAATTTGCAACCCCTATTGCAGTCCATTATGATTATGATTGATTTTTTAAAAACGCTGAAACACGTGTTTCTTTCTTTTTATTTAAAAAGCCAAATACGAAAATAAAATAAAATATCTAACTTAAAACTGACGGAGTTTCATACAAACTTGCAATCCCCTATTACCCCATTAGGGGCGAGTTCAATTCAGGACAACACTGTGTGATCTATAAATATCTATACGGAGTCTAGGTGTTATTTGTGTCAAAAAAAAAATACTTTGACTGTGGCCTGTAGACGTGGGTATAGGCAGAGTCTCAGGTCTCAAAATGAGAGAAAAGAGATTGAAGAAAAGCTACTGTACTGACAGTCGAGGACATAAAAAGATTTGTTGATCAGCAGAAATTCCTTTTGAAATTTAAATAAATTCTACATATCTTATTTATTTTCAGGAATAACATCATTTCTGTATATGAGCAATAGCATAGTAATAATTTATTCTCTCGGCTTGTAACTTTTACTCCTAACCTTTCTGTCGTTCAATTTTCCAAAACTTCTCATAGATGTTACATCAATTAATTTATCACATCGTGAAAACAACTTATTTTCCCAAAAAGCCTTCAAAAAACCACCCCATGGACTATAACTGAAACTACAAACCTATAGGTCTTCAAGTGCAGTTAATAACGACTTAGCACCCCCACTACCCGCCTCCCTCCCCGTCGTCTGTCAAACATATGACAAGCGCAGATTTCGCTTTGTACTTGTCAAAAATATCGCAAACAAAAGATACGGGTATGAGTAAATGAAGTGAGCTGATATATCTCGTAGGGATGTGGAATGTCGATGGATTTAGTTTCAGATAGGGATTAGTATTGATAAGTTTGGTGATTAGAAAACAAACTATAAATTTTATAACTTTAAAGTACCTCGTAAAGAATCTAATTTTACAAGTAGACAGCCTCGTAGTTTACCAGACAAGCTACCCCAATATGGTGTCACTGGTAAAATTCGATACTTTGGGAGGTTGAAAAACAAGAGGCGGTAGCTTTATAGTCAAGGCATTTGACTCGCAATTGAGAGGTCGCAGGTTCGAAGCTTATCCATTATACTACCGATATGAACCCACTACTGACATAAGCCATTTACCTTAGCATTGTAGTAAATAAATATATATAAGAGCCCAACGGGCATTACTTAAAAGAGCCTATATGCGGCCATACAGGTATCCTACTGACCAACTATTTCAGGAGACTCAAGTTCTTACAGTCCGTCAACTGTACATAGTTGCTACAGCAGTACGTTTCCATAGGAATAGCTTAGACAACATAGCTATGTCATACTCCCAACGTCTTAAAAAATGGAATAGAACAAATTGTCGCAAATCAATAGGAAGAAAGTCCTTTCTCTTCATGGGTCCATATATTTATGAGAAACTAAATAAAATCCTTGATATTTACTTGCTACCCACCAAAGCCTGCAAAAATATGATACAAAGATGGATACAAGACTTAAATTACTTACAGACTGAAGACTTAATTAAAATAAAAGAATAAGGAATATAATAAAAATACAACAGACAGGCTTCTGTCTAATACTTAATCTGTTTAATTTGGCAATTATACTGCGAGCATACATACATAGTGTACACAACACTCACTTACTCACGCAAGCACGTGCGCGCACACACACGCACACACACACACACACACGCATACGCACACACACACACAAAACACACACACACACACACACACACACACACACACACACACACACACACACATACACACATACACACACACACACACACGCGTGTTACGCGTCGGTGTTATAGACGGACCGTCGACACCATTTATCTACGCTTTGGTGTAAGAGGCGGACCGTTGACACCATTTATCGAAGCAGTGCAGTTGCGGACCGGCACGAGGCGTCGAGTCAGCGCTACGTGATTTCCACATCTCGCCACTTCGATTTCGCAACCGTCTTTCCATAGTTGTAGTTTTAGATTTTAATAAAGAACGATTCATTCTTGGTACATACATCGACCATTTATCACTAGTTTTAGATTTTAGTTTAATGTAATTTATAATTAAATTTATTTAAGATGTATAGACTTTCTCTGCAACCTCCGGCTCCAGTTAACGTAATTGGCGCAGTCGGTAGGATATTCGCGGGCCGGTTCGCGATAATTAGGAATATCTCAAATCGATATCCGCGTTCGCGAGTCACCCGGGTGGTTTCCAAGCACCTTCAACGAATATCCGGATCTTCGGAAGCTGAAGCCAGAGGCGTATCCAGACATCGATACTGCAGAGGGGCCAACTATACACTTATTGAACCCAGACGGAACATCCGACCAGAAGAAGTAAGATGAACACCAGTGGTCTGGCAGCAATATTTGCCACTCCGCTTGACAAATAGTTGCTGTTCTTCGGGGGGAGGTGTTACGCGTCGGTGTTATAGACGGACCGTCGACACCATTTATCTACGCTTTGGTGTAAGAGGCGGACCGTTGACACCATTTATCGAAGCAGTGCAGTTGCGGACCGGCACGAGGCGTCGAGTCAGCGCTACGTGATTTCCACATCTCGCCACTTCGATTTCGCAACCGTCTTTCCATAGTTGTAGTTTTAGATTTTAATAAAGAACGATTCATTCTTGGTACATACATCGACCATTTATCACTAGTTTTAGATTTTAGTTTAATGTAATTTATAATTAAATTTATTTAAGATGTATAGACTTTCTCTGCAACCTCCGGCTCCAGTTAACGTAATTCGCGCGCGCCTGCGCGCGCACACACACACACACACACACACACACACACACACACACATATGCATTTATTCTTAGATGTTACCCCTTTAAACCCTTAAGTTAGAAATACATTAATATTTATGTTACTAAAATTAAAACATTACATACAATATTGTAACAATATACTAGGTATGAAAGAGACTGGATCTCACGACACAGGGAATCCTAGTGTGAGATCCAGGGCTTTATTACTATCTATTTGTAACTTTTTGAACAATAAATCATTTTTATTTTATTTATTTTATTATATATAAATATCGTGTGTACCACGGCTCGACAAACACAGTGTGGTTTGATCTCCCACCAGATGGACTGACAATCTATTCAAGGCAGTCAGTACCATGTGGATGATTGTGTCCCAAGATTGTACGAAGTGGAAATGGTTGCTGGAGACCTTTGCGTCAACAATAGGCGGCTATATCATCTGTTATGAAGTTAACATTCGTACGAGACTTGCTGGTCTAGTCGAGTCTGGTAAATACCTATTAGACTTAATATTAAAATGAAATATTATGTAAAAAGGTTCATATTCTTATAGACTATAGGCAATAAGTAATGTATAATAATATATATAATAATAATAATATATATTTATTTAAAGTCCCATTTACATAACAAGTCATACCTTTGATAACATGTTTGTAAACATGATAGCCTGTGTCGAGGCTATCATGTTTACAATCAGTTAAGCTTAGGACTATTTTTCTTTAACATTAAATTAATTATTATATAATTATTATTTACTAATACTCCAAAATGTTGAATTATATAAATATAAATTCTTCCACATTTTCATCGATGTTAGCCCATCACTAGCAACGCAATATGTAGGCACACAATATAATATAAGTGACGTATCGCGCACCAACACCCGTGCGGGAAGTATGCAAAGAAGTTCTCTCTATGACGTCCCACCAGTCTTGATCCTTGACGCAACGCCTCCAGGCATACAACTTTTGACAGCTCATTCTGAGCCAAGATATTTTAGATTCTGCGTGTTTTGATTTTTGTCATGTGTGTGATTAAATGTGTGTAATGTTGAGGGTTGGTAATTTGATTTGTCAAAAGTTTACTTTATCCGGTTGGAATACTGTGTGTAAATAATTATCTTATTGTCTATGTTTGTGCAAGATTATCCGAAAAGTTATGCTTGTGACCTAAATGCTTAAATAGTTATACCATTTAATAAACCTTACCTAAAATTACTAATATAGATCTAATTGACCAAATTAACTTGTAAATATTACTTTTAGTTACTTAACGTCCTGATTATAGACAATTTGTATTCAGTATTTCTTCTTCTCCAATAGTTCAGGTTCTTAATCTGTCATCATTTGAGCTCATCGAAGATAATGAATTTGTGTTCAGTTAGTATGTCTTCTTCTTTCAATAGCTCCCGTATTTCTATAATATTTATATCAACTTTTAAAAGCATCGCCAACTCAAACAAAAACCAGAACAAACTCTCTACAAAATAATCAACGCCTTGAACGATCAAAACCGTTTCCACTACCCACATATCGACAGTAGCTCCAACAATAATAGTTCCGTATCCCATTTGAATATTAGAACATCCATCTACTGAAGATTTCGCTGCCTCCCTTACCCCCCTACTCACACATGCATGTAGACTCATAGAAAGAACTGTGTATGTGTGCACATGTACGGTTTAATAGATTTTTCTGTCGTAGACTTGGATTGTTTGTGGGAATTAATGAGTGAATGTTAGTTTTAAATTACTTGGTAGGTAGGAATTATTATGTTTAGAATAAAATTCCAAAATGTGAAGAGTATTGATGGCTGTAGCATGGGTGAGCTGTTAAAGAATTGGTTATTGCAGTAGACGAGTCTTTGTCAGATTCAGAAAAGGTTTTTAGCGGCGGTAGCCTAATGGCTAAGGCATAGGACTCACATTCGTAAGGTCACGGGTTCAAATCCTACCCATTATACTACCGACGTGAACCCACTCCTAACACACACAGGTTTGCTAGTAACGTGGGACTCACGATTCCTAATAGCTAGTTACCTTTTTATTATTAAAAACACTGCTGAAAAGTTTTCAGGACATCATTATGTATGTTACAAGATGGTATGACTGTTATTATAGTATTTAAACTATACACTTTATAAGACGTAGGCAATCGTTATCGAGTATGTTGCCTTCAGCTTGATACGGTCAGAGTTCTTGTTTTTGTGTGCTGATTATTATGTTTATGCCATAAGTATAATATTCCAAAATGGATTGTTATAAGTATATTGTATACTTCAAACCTCTATCGGCATATTGGCTTGAATTATATAATTTGTTCGGATTTTGCGTCTAAACCATTGAATCAGATTTGAGTGTGATTTTTATCTATGTAACTTATGTCCACATGGGTGGGGAACTACAGGCATGAGCGAATTTTAGGCCTACAATTTAGCACAATATTCGTATCCCTTACAGTCTTATAAATGCTGCCTGCAGTTTTTTTTGTACCAAAACGAAAACTCCAGATCTATACGAACATCTTGTGAACAATGAACAACAAAACATTTCACCCCTTCGTTCATCCCCTAAGTGGTTGTATATCTTTGCCGTTATTGTAAACATATTTCAGCCGATTCTGCCATATCGCCATATTTGAAGGCATTTATATTCATTCCCCATAACTTAGCGGATAAGTCGTGGGATTTTCGATTTTTATGCTCTGTACTGTTTAAGGGTTTTTGTTTTGAAATGTTTTTGAAAGTTTTGGTACTTTCGTCGTTGCTGGTTGCCTTTGTTGATGAGGAATCGATTTTGCATCTACGTTTGCTACGTTGATCTTGGACAGGTCTTTTGTCTCGTGACAGTGATTTTTAGCAATACTGGGGGCTTAGACAAATGACACACGCTTCTCTTTCCACACACGCTAACGCGAAAAAATGTATGCATTTTTTTTTTTTTTTTTTTTGACTTAAGACTATTTGACTTAAGGTTGACAAAACGTCATACGACTGTAGCTGAATTTGTAAACAAAAACCAACAGTAGCGTGTGCGGAAAAAGAAGTATGTGGCATTTGTCTAAGCCCCCTGACCAGAATACAAGAAATGTTACTTATTCAGCATTAGATACTTTTCAAGATGAAGGCTACATGACAATTTATGCATCCTATTCACCTACCAAAACATAACTAAGTGTATTAAGTTTACATTTTATATTTAGTGTATTGCTTTATGTTCCTATCAGTTATAGTAGTTCCTATATAGTATCATGTTAATAGTGACGGAGTGTTTTCCTCATTTGTTAAGTTTTGCCTAGGTAATTAATACTAAATAATTGGTATTTAAAATGCTTACATAAGTCCATTTATTTTATAATGTGGGTCCCTGCTAAGATCAACACATTGTTTTCTTTTTCTACACGCATTTCGTGTATTTTGATGTACCATAATCATAACTTTCTTAATAATATGCTAATGTTTATAAAGGTGTTCAAACCTCTTATACATCTTACAATATTTTTATTTACATCCAGACTAAGATCGTTTGTTGAAAAATCAATTAATTCTAAGAAACTTTGTTTAGTTGCCTTAGTAAGCTAATCACAAAATCTACTATTAGATAGAAGGCTTTAAGGAGTAAGGCTTTATTTTGAGAAAAAAAAATCTAGATTCCTAGTCCGGCGACTAGAAATTTAGATTTTTTTTTAGATATCAATGTGAGATCGTTTTGATATCAATGTGGGTCCCATAGTACTAGCCATCCTGTTAACCCTTCCAGCTAAGCTAAATAGCTTGTGTTAGGGGTAGGTTCACATTAGTAGTATAATAGGTAGAATTTGAACCAGCAATCTCACGATTGCGAGTCTCAGATGCCTTAACCATTAGGCTACATCGCATAATGTCATATTATTAAACTATGATTCAAACCTTTAAATATCATCATTGACAATATTCCAGATGCTTTCTATTTTCTATTTCTGCTTCGCAAAATTAAATGTTAACCGATTATATATCGGTTAAAATTTAATTTTAGAGTGAATTTCAAAAGACTTGAATTCCAAATTCAAACACAAATCATTCAAAAGACGTTCTTAATTTAAACAAAAAGAAAAACAATCAATGCAGTCAGAGACAACATAGATATTTTGTTCTATAGTTTTGACGCCACGCATGCAAAGCCTCGGACTGCAATCCTTCACACTTCTTTGTGAGGTGCTCTTTGTGCCATCTTTGTCGTATCAAACGGGCAGCGTGACAAATGGAACGACAGAGACATCGGCCCCGCTGCAATATCCGTTTCCGTACGCTCTGGAAAGTATTCCAGCCGTAAGAATGGAATAGAGACGGATGTCTAAGAAAATTTGCATAAAAATGAATACAGATAAATTAAAAATATCTTAGGCAACATTTTGGTTATTAAATATAAAAAAAATATGCATCTTAAAAACCTTAGTAAATAAAATGAAAAAAAGCAACACAATAATTTGGGAAGCAATTGTAAATTTAAATTTCATATTTGTAGATTCAGTAAATAATAACAGTAATAACTTTTAATTTTGAATCTATATCCAAATTATGACAATGAGCAGCATATAACCAATAGTATTGGATCCTCCCACTATCTTCATATTGGATCCTACAAAACTGGAATTAGTCTTTGTGTAGTTGAAATGGAAATTGCATCAATCCTATAATGGATAAATCGATTAGATCGCTATCAACTCTAAAATAAAAAGAATAAACTGCATTTTAAATTCAAACAACCAATTTTACCATAGTACGAAAATTGTACCCACCATCAACTCCACCGATATTTAAAACATTCTGCCATTCTCAAGGCGGCGGAAACATTACAACACGGCGGGGCAACTTTGCATTGAAAAATATATTTTATATCGTACTTTATATCGACAACGCGTTGCAGACTTTATGAATACCGTTTATTGCTTTATATGGCGTTCATCATTTTACTTGGAGGGTAGAATTTAAATTCGTCGATTTATATTATAATCGATGGTGTAAGGGATTATGGGAGTTGAAATGGATGGGAATGTTTTTAAATGGCTTTTTGTGAATATGGTTTTGGTGATCAGGATATTATGCTAACTCATATTGAACTTTAATATCTTTATTTTATAAAATTAAATCCATTTTTGTTTATAAATGTCAAGATATTTTTTAATATTCCTTCTAAATCTTTAGGTTTTCTTACAATGATTTTACTGATCGTAGTATTATGATTGCCTCTGTGGCACGGTGAGAGTGTATTCGACGGCTACGCAAGAGGTCGTGGGTTCGATTCCCACACGGGACACCATTTTGTGTGATCCACAAACTATTGTTCCGAGTCTGGGTGTACTTTGTGTCCGTAAATTGTATGTGTGTAAAGTCTCCCGCGACACAGGGCTTGTAAACTACTGCGAGAGCCGTCTTAAAAAAAAAAATAGATGATCCAAGTTTTTTTTTTATAAAAAAAAGATTACTAGCAAGTTTTAGATCATTAGCGTAGTTATGTGTATAGGTCAGACAATAATAAGCAAAATTTGATATTACACAACACTACAGTAGTCATACATAGATACAGTAGAACATAGAGATATAACAAAAAATACATAAAACGAAATATTCTTAGATATAACTATTACGTGTAACAATAAAATTGACAATAACCATATTAAAGCCATCAAACGTGGACTGGACAATATAACAGATCAAGATTATAAACTAAAAAGAGAACGAGTAATTGCTGTTTGTTTCAATGATTCATTTAAGTTAGAACATGGTTTTGTAGTAAGGGTTCTGTATTCGATTTTCGTTGATACAAAAAGTATTAATTTTTACATGGAGATGGTTTATAATTACCTTAAGGTAATTATAAACCATCTCCATGTAAAAATTAATACTTTTTGTGAAATCAAATGAAAATCCAATAATTTCTCATTAATGAGAAATTATTGGATTTTCATCGAAACCTATACGACATTAGATTTTCTGTAAAGACCATGAGAACAAAGTATTTAATGAAAACTAATTCGAACTCAAACTTAATTAACCTAAGTTTCAAACAGAAGATACATAAATTGGCCTCTTCTTGTGATGATGTACCTATTATAAGTTAGTTTAAATAGTCTTAATTTTTTGTACTATTTTCATAACTTTGTCTGATGTTAGTAGTTTTAGCAAATGCTATGTACACCATAAGTGTCATGCATATCAGAATTCTCTCTTATAATAATTGTTTCCTCAAATGTTTAATGTGTATGATGTGGTTGTACTTATAAATAAATAAAAAAATAAAATTAGCTAAGTGCATAGAACACATGAACACTCTATTCTCTAACTCTTTATTCTTTAATGTATCGAAGAGAATTAAACGCGAGTATGATTTTTTTTTACGAGGCTTTACTTTGCAATCCTCTCGATCCTAAACCGACTATTCTGAAAAAGTCTTAAATTTTTCAGAAAAAGTCCAAACATTCTCTAGTCAAATGATCAGGATGTCTAATACGAGAAAATTTTAGGATAATGAAGACTCATCTGATAGTGCCAAAGCTGCTGAAATTCACTATCACTTACTTATTAGACATGTTTGTGTAGGGAAATACTGTTTTTTTAGACCCAAAACGGAAAGTATAACACCACTCTTTTTAGTCTAGGTTAAACACGGTTCGAAAATGTAACGAATTGAACTCTAAATGAGTGCCGTTACTCATACCAGTTTCGTCACTCATCGTTCAGGATATGATAACGTTTATACCATATTTTATAGAAGCGGCCATTTTGTCGTATTATTGTCTGATTGTAGATAACATAGACCCGGTTTAGGTAGTCCCACTCAGTAATGTCATTTGTCTACAGTTAAATGTTCTTATTATTTGAGTTTTGGATTGCTTTAAAATATTTTTTTTGGAGATTTATAATAATGGTTATGCTTAATTAATATGATGTGTGGTTATGTTAAATATTGTTGAAATCAGTTATCAACATTTTTTCAAAGGAACCTCACTATGGTTTGGTACAAAGTTCTCTCCTATTCTGCACTGGGTTTCGCAAGGAAATTTCCAATTTTAAAAAAAATGCCTATACATATTCTATGAAATTGAGATACTTCCATATTTCTTACACATGGACGACTGAAAGACTTCAAAATTATTTTTTCACGCTAAAAGATAGATAATAACGGTAGGCACACTGGAATTATACTTTTTGATCAAAATCGTGACCAAAGGCTACTTTACATGATGAATAAATCATTTAGCAACAAAAATTACTCCTAGATATATTTCGGGACTTAATCGCGTGAATTATTTAAAGGTACGAACCTTTTATTTACCCGACGTTTCTATCGAATTGCACCGATCATGGTCACGGGTCGACTCTCGACCCACGCCCAACAATTCACGCGATTAAGTCCCGAAATATATCTAATATGTATAAAAATCGCGAAAGTTTAAAAACAAAAATTACTCTTACAATTTCTGCCCAAAAACAAACCAACACCCTACTTTTCCATCGAATCTTCCTGCTCAAAACTCAATATAAATATTCACAAACTAACAAAAACTACCTAAACAAGTCTAAAGGGTTGACAACAAGCGCATAACGGCGTATTAGTCCCTCTCGAAGCCACTTCCATAGATCAAAGAATCGTATCGGGTTCACAATGCATGCATGCATGCATATGCATCGCATGGAAATGTATGAGACAGACGCAGGTTGGACGAGGCTCCGTGAAAAAACAAATCGGGGTTTTTCTAGTGCCGTGTTGCGAGATGGGATTGTGAATTTAGTGGGATTTCAGTTTTGTTGATTTCTGCGTTATGCCATTTGTCTATGAAGAGAGTTTTTTAACCATCGATTGTGAAAAAGGGGTGTTAGTTTAACGAATATAATTTAAGTTGATCTCTGTACAAACTCCTGAAAAGCCAGCGAAAACAGCCTATAAAGGACCACTGCTGGAGGTAGACCTCTTCCAATATAGATATCCCATTAGCTATATTAATTTAAGTACCTCGAAACCAGTTATGAGTGTTGTGCTTTTTAAAAGGAGAAATGGTTTCTAATTTTGTTTTATTAAAATTCAATCAGCCATTTCTATTATACCTACTCAGTTTTTATTTCAAAATCGTTGATCCTATTTCAGTGTAACTCATGCCCGTGATTTGATGTGAATGATTGTATGTTTTCCAATGACATAGTCATAATGAATTTATTATTTAGCCGAAATGAGAAAACTTTTTAAGCAATCTATAGAGTATGATTTATTCAAAAATACCTGCCATCTATCATAATGTTATCTCTACAAACTACAGTAGGTAATTGCTTTACCATCACACTGGTCAAAATTTAATATCCACCAAAAAAAAAACAAAATCAACATCATCCCGTACCTACCCACCCCTAGGTATGACAATACTCGTAATTGTCACAATCCCTTTGATCTCTGATTACTAATGATGATCAGAGCCACGTATTCAATCACTCCAGCATATTCATGAGTGAATGATGAATGAATGAGCGGTGAATGAGATGACTTATGAATTTGTAATTGTCATTCACGTAGGGGCGATCTGAGTGTTTGTTTTTAATTCAGATTTCAATCATTTCACTTATAATGGATGGAATAATTTGTAAGTCTACTTGTAATTAGTGTAGTGGCACTTTTGGTTGAATAGTGTCATTTCTTCAGTTTTCTTGGTTTATTTATAATTTAAGTTATAAAAAAGTGTTAGAGCGTTCAATAAATGTACCTACTTTCCTTGAGATGTCTTGACTGCAATGATAGATTTTTAGCAGTTAAAAACATATTGTGTCTTAAATTGCTGGGTATTACTTCTATACATACCTTTAGATAATGTACAATTTCTTGAAAAAAATATGGTGTAAACATAAAGAAGGTCCACTAAAATATTTGACTGCCTCTGTGGCGCTGTGGGAGTGTATCCGACTGCTACGCAAGAGTACGTAGGTTCTGGGGTTTCTGTGTCTGGGTGTTATTTATTTTTAATATGTATGTATTTAGAAATATATAAGTATGTTTATCGGATGTCTGGTTTCCATAGTACAAGCTCTGCATAGTTTTGTGTGAATGGTCCCAGGATATTATATTACTAGCTGTGTCCCGCGGTGTTATCCGCGGTTTAATAGTCTATGTGTTAATTCAGGGTGTCAGCTAACTTCATACCAAATTTCATTAAAATCGCTTCAGCCGTTTAGACGTGAAGAAGTAACAAACATACACACTCACATACTCACAAACTTTCGCCTTTATAATATTAGTGTGATATTTCACTGTTAGATTTTAACAATGACTGCATTCATATGTTGTAAGGAAGCCAGGTTGCGATCTATAGTTAACAATTTACTTTATATAAATTTTATTAGATCGAAAAATAAATACTATGTTGACCGCATAGTTTTAGTGTCAGACTATCAACTAAAACTGTATTTTTTCCCAAATATGTTGTCATTTTGATAAGAGTTAAGAGTATGATGCAATTAAAACATTCATATTTTAAGTCATTTGTAGCTACCTGACTATACACAAAAGAAAAGTTTCAAATGTTTCACTTCGAGATTTTCCTTCGCCTGATCAGCCAATTAATTTAACATTTGATTGCAATTTGTACAATATTTAAATTACAACCATTAATATTTTAGGTGGCCGAAATTAAATAAAATTCTCTTTGCCGAACAAAGCCGATATTTGTTACGGCGATTTTAATTTAAAAAACTTTGTTAATCTAAGTATAAAGAGTAGAACCACAAAGAGTGGATCAAAACGATGAAAAATTATTGAAAGGGGGTAGCGGTTGAAGGATAGGGGGTAGGGGGGAATCGACTGTTTGAAAAATACATCGATAAATTTACCGTTCGTCTAGAGAAAAACACCCTTAAACTTCAGTAATAAGGTTGAAAATCGTAAGATTTTTTGATTTTTATATGTAAAGGTTGAGTTAAAAATTCCACGATGGGGTGGTCGTGTAATAATCGTGATTTTTTAATCAAATTTCATCTGTACAAGGGAAGTGGGAGCTATATTTTTTCATTATTTAATTTTCGGTCGGTCGCGGGTTTTTTTATAAACGCTTCTTGAAGCGACAGCGATGTTTGAACCGCGGTTTCTAACGATAGGCCTCTGTTACACCGTTTCGAACACAATATGCATATCAGTCACTTTTCAACAGAAAAAAATCTTAACACCACGAATGATGTTGAAGTTTTGTTAACCCCTCCAGCTACGCTCTATGACATATGTTAGGAATGGGTTCACGTCGGTAGTATAATGGCCAGGCTTCGAACCCACGACCTCACGATTGCGAGACCTATGCCTTAGCCATTACCGCCGCTTAACTCGGCAGAGGTTAGTAAACTACAAGAGTAATTGTACTGCATGAATACACGCTCACGCACTCTAGCTTTCCACTTTAATAGTCAGTTGGAAATTCATGAAGACTGAAGAGGAACTTTTCCCGTGACGTCTCTACTGGTTCTTAGAGGAAAGGAGGATTGGACATTTTAATACCGTTTAATTAACCTACCCTAGTGGCCATTCCTCTATTTAAAATTCAAAAATAAATGGAATCCATAACATGTCGGTGTGATAGACATCCGGTAATATTTTACCGTTGATCGCACAGATCGTTTTACATTAATATCGAATGATTACGGGCACGGGATATACTGAAATTAATTGTACATCAATATTGAATTTCACGGTACTTGACTATTTATTTAATGGACTTTGATTTTACAGGGTAATTACGTAAAATACCGAGGGAATAGAAATGCACACATAGACACGCTCACGGACAAGAAATCTCGGAACGCCTTGCAAACAAAAGGATCTAACATGGTCTGAAATTCTTGCCCGAAGACGATTTGTAAGTTCATTTTACGAAGTACATGTGAAAGTTACATTCTGTACTACTTTTATTGTTATGTTTGTGATTTTAAGCAATTCATACTATTTTTTTTCACACAATTAGCTTTGTGGGATTGTGGTCCCACATTACAAATAGTAAGCATCCTGTTAACCCTTCCAGTGAAGCTATCTCTGTTAGGAGTGGGTTCACGTCAGTAGTATAATGGGTACCGCCGCTTTAATACATATAATAATTTAAACATAATATCATTATATGTATAAAGGTAAATGGTTTCTGTTCTGTAGTGGATAAGATCGCGCTCGAGCCAATTTTTGCTTCATACATTTATTACTTTTTTTTTTAAAAACTTTCTGTACTTTTAGTATGTTGTGTATCAACACAACATACTAAAAGTACAGAAAGTTTTAAAAAAAAAACAGTTTTTATTTTGTCATTCAGTTGATTGTAATATATACCTAATTAATCATAATTAGGTATATATTACAATCAACTGAATGACAAAATAAAAACTGTGCGATTAAATACTATTGTTAATATCACGGATTGAAAAGGGGCCTTTTACCTTAAATTATTCAAGCGATTAAGACCCGTAGTATATATAGATTTATAATGTGTACAAAATTGCGTAAAACCGTATTTTGATATTCCGCTTTTTAAAACGGCTTTATTAATATTTATATCGTGCGATCGCGGGTTCGAATCCTACACTCTATCCTCACTCCGATAGGAACAAGTCATTGAGCTTAGCTTGAGGGGTTAACAGGATTGCTAGTAATGCGGGACTACAATCCCACACTGCTAAACTCTTAAAAAAAAGTTTGAGTTGATAGTTAAAGGTCAAAAAATACTAGTTTGTGCTAACGTAATAAAATTATACGTAACTTTTGATCTGTAATTTATACAAGAATTAACCAATTTCTCCCGAGTAAAGTGAAGCAAGACCACAACCTACTAGGTATACTAACATTTAAACTTTCGCGTTGCATGATTATTTCACTACTACCTATTAATATTATATGGGAATTAACGCGCATTATGTGACCACTTCTAACCACGGCTGGTGCAATCTGGTCGAAACGTCAAGCAATTTAAGGTAAATAATGCGTATAATAAATAGCTAGTAAGTAAAAACAGTGCCGTAACTAGCGTTTTATGCGCTCGGTACAAACTTTTATGCGCCCGGTGTGAGCTTAGATAACTGCGCCCTTAGTATTGGTCCCGATGGTCATTTCTGCGCCCCCCGAGGTATACGCCCTGTGCCTGGGCACCGTTGGCATCGCCTTAGTTACGGCACTGAGTATAAACTACAAGATACCTTTAAAACTTATCTTTAGTAAATAAAAATAAAATCTATATCGGACATAATAAGCTTTCTTTGACTCAGTGACCAGTTTCAAAGAAATAAGAAACAAAATGAATTATCCCCAGTAATGGACATCTGGATGTTTTCCAAAGACGTTATTGTTCCAACGCCTATCGGACATCGCCATAATTCTTTGTTATTACGTTTATTTATTCTATTTATTATAGACTTGCTTTTGGCCGCGGTTCTGCTCGTGTAAAAAGTGTTTTATTTTCTGATGTTGAACTATATTACTTACTGTGAAGTTTTATCATAATCCTATTAATATACCTAAGGTTTCCACTAACAACAGACAAAATTCTTTCCTTGTGCGAGCAAGTCGTAATTTCAATAAAATTTGTAAAACAAGCGACTTGGACCCGTTTGTTACAAGCGTTGCAGCAGCGAGGCGGAGTCTAAGCCTTGATTTTTTTGATTAAAATATGTGAACAGTATGTACTAAATAAGATTTTCTTTTTTTTAACGTATGTATTGTTGAGCCAGTTTCAATCAGGCTTCAGGCCAGGACATAGCACCACCACTGCGCTTCTCAAAGTAACTGGCGACATTAGAACTGGCATGGATGATACCAAAGTTACGGTTTTAGTTTTGGTTGATTTTTCTAATGCTTTCAATTCTGTCAGCCATGATATCTTACTCTCTATCCTATCTCATCTGATGTTCTCGGCAGGTTCTTTAAACTGGTTCTCATCTTATCTTCGGGGACGCCAGCAGTCCGTGCGCGTGGGTGATACTTTATCGAGGTGGCGCGATCTTGACGCTGGTGTTCCTCAAGGCGGTATTCTTTCTCCTCTATTATTTTCTATTTTTATCGATCTCATTACTAATGTCCTTCAGTGTGCGTTCCATCTTTACGCAGATGACTTGCAGTTATATGCCCAGGCCAATGTGAATAACATATCCGAGGCCATCACTAAGCTTAATGGGGACCTTAACGCTATCAAGACCTGGTCAGACAAGTTTGGTTTGACTATAAATCCGTCTAAGTGTCAGGCCATTGTAATAGGGAGTCAACGCCTCTTAACTCGATTAAACACCGACACATTACCACCTGTCATATTTAACGGCTCCATTATCGCGTTACATTCTTCGGTTAAGAATCTCGGGATTTTCCTTGATACCACCCTCAACTGGCATACTCAAATAACAAATGTAAGTCAAAAGGTTACGGGTACTTTGCGGGCTTTATATCGTCTCAAGAACTTTCTTCCTTATAAAACTAAAGTAATGCTCGTCCAAACGCTAATATTCCCCTTGATTGATTATGGTGATGTATGCTATCTTGACCTGAATGCAGAGTTCCTTAATAAACTTGACCGACTTCTAAATAACTGCATTCGATTCATTTTCAATCTTCGTAAGTTTGACCATGTTTCTTCCTACCGTTCCGAACTTAAATGGCTCCCTATTCGCCAGCGACATAGTTTACGCGCTCTCACTACACTCTATTCTATTCTTAATTCTCCTACTGCCCCTTCTTACTTAACTTCCTACTTTCAGTACCTGCACTCAAATCACAGTAGAGATCTTCGATCTTCCGACAATCTACTTCTTTTATGCCCTGCTCATTCTTCTGGATTCGTCGGATGCTCTTTTATAGTTCAATCTGTTTCTCTCTGGAATGCCCTGCCCCCCGAAATTAGGATGGCACCCAATCGCCTTAATTTTAAATGGAAGGTACGCACTTTCCTTGATGGATCAGCTGAATCATCACAACATTAGTAACATAAATATTTGTCTGTATCTATGTATTTATTTATGTATGTATGTATGTATTGTTGTAAGTACGTATACTATTGTATAGTTATGTATGTAGGTATATAATTATGTATGTATTTCTGTAAGTATGTATACTATTGTATAGTTATATTGGATTTTAGTATTTATTTTATATTCTCTATCTAGCTATTTTTATTTGTGTATTATGTAAGAATAATAGGAAGTTTTTATTTTACAATTAGGTTACTGCACCTACACATTCCATTTCTACATCACCCTAAGGTAGACTGGCAGAGAATGCTTTTAGCATTAAGTCCACCTTTGTACAACTTTGTGCATAAAGTTTTAAATAAATAAATAAAATAAAAGTAACGTACACAATCATAGCTTCCTTATACAATTGTTTATAAGTCAAGACCTGTAATTGGGCTTTTTGTTTGTATTCTGTCATTTTCTTCCACAAATGTTGTAGCTGTTGGTTTTCCGAAGTGAAATAAATAAATAATACGTTTAGCAGTTTTTGTGTGAAAAACTTACAAACAACAACGGTAGCTTGATGGTTATGGCATTGGACTCGCAATCGTGAGATCTCGGGTTCGAATCCTACACATTAAACTACCAACATGAACCCACTCCTAACACAAGAGATGTAGCTTAACTAAAGGGGTTAAAAAGATTGCTAGTAATGTGCAACCTGCGTTTCTAGTTATTTTTTTAGGGCTCCGTAGCCAAAATGGCAAAAATTGAACCCTTATTATTTCGTCATGTCTTTCTGTCTGTCCGTATGTCACAGGCATTTTACTTAAAGACTGCACAATTAATATTGTTGAAATTTTAGTAAAAAGGTTTCTTGAAGGTGGCTACTTCAAGAAACCTTACTTATTTTAATAGTTAAATAATAAAAATAAATATTTTACATGTAACATAATTATTTTTTTAGGAAAAGTTTTTATACAGTGTACAGTGCAAACCTGAAAGTAGTTTGCTCAGAATCAGTAACGCTATCAAATGGAAGCATGTTAAATTTTTTCAATTAATTAATTAATATATCATTAATTAATTCATTAATCATGCAAAGACTGCAAATCCTGTTCACAATGTGATATGAAATGTGATCATCACTTATTTTTATATAATAACAATGGGTTATGTACTACGAGACGCAATGAACATGATAGCTCGAAGAACACAAGACAACTTGAATGGCTTATAACTCTGCAAGTTTTTAATATTATCATTTTCTTTTTTTATGTGATTACTTAAAGTAAAAATCTTGTTAGGGTATCTGAGCTTTGCACTATACCAAAAATAACCTTGAATAAGTATGTTTATCAGTTGTCTGGTTGCCATAATACAAGCTCTGCCTAGTTTGGTATCAGATGGCGACAAAGCCATCTAATTTTCATGTCACACAAGTGAGTTGTCCCAAAATATTCATCATCGTCATCAGCCTATCGCAGTCCACTGCTGGACGTAGGCCTCTCCTATTACACGCCACTTTGTTCTATCCTCGGCTTCTAACATATTATTATATGAAATTTCTGCATCACCAAGGACGAGTGCGACTGGTGATTTTCGATCTCCACGGTTAACCACTGAGTCTATATACTCCGTTTAGTATAAATATACTAAACGGAGTATATAGACTCAGTGATACATTTGTACTACGTAATGTAATAAATTTACATTACGTAGTACAAATAGACAAAACCAAAAATAAGGTAAACAAATAAAGCCTCCATTTTGCACTTAAAATGGTACACGTGTTCCATACACTAATCTCTTAAAACCATTACATAAAAGTGTCAGGAAATCACCAAAAAGTACCTGAATTTTCCCCAATATCAATTACGGGAACAGTGAGGCGAATTTAAAATCACTTGTCGATATGCAAATGCGATCCCGGTTCAATGAGGTCCCGGGGTGTCCCGGGACGGGACGCCGACATCGATAGGATTTCTTTTTTTACGGCGCTTTTACGGGATGGTTTTCCGATGTCGAGATGTTGGGTAAGTGGCTCTAGTGATCGAGAACTTTTCTTAAAATTATTGTTTTCTTAAGGTTTAAATTTTATAACTTTGAACGTATATTGTGATAATTGTTAAATTTGAACGGAGTCCTTATTCACTTTCTTTTTTTCCGATTTCGCATGCATGACAAGATTCTGACAGTTCACACGGGCTTGCCGCGAAAATGGAAAAAAGAACATGAATAAGGACCCAGTTTTATTTTTAACTATTAATTACCACGGTGTCAGAAACGCGACATAAGAAATATTTAAAAAAACACAGATCACTATGAAGCCAAATTTCGAACAATCAATTGTGGGTCCTGCAATTTTTTAGTTTGCTTCGTTAGTTCGATCACTGCATCATATTTGACGTCTATAGAGTATAGACAAGACGGTCTCCTCAGCGTTTACTTTAGATGTCAAAAATCGTTTTTAAGTGTTGTTTTATATGTTCTATTGATTGATCGGAGTTTTCGTAAAGTTTATTATCGACTAGATAGTTAATACGAATCAACAGGTAAAATAATTTGATTAAATTAAATAATCATTAAATTAATAATTTGATTATAATTTTGAACATACAGAATCACAGATTATTAGCATAACCATAGGCCCTAAAGCTCTTAATCATTGACTAGTGGAGGCCATACACACTACGGTGCACCGGAGAGGTAAAGTAGCAGAATGTGAGGGCTTTTCCCTCACATTCTGCTACTTTACCTCTCCAGTGCACCGTGCAGTTTTTAGGCCAATACTATACGGTGTAGCTGCCCATTGCGAAAAGAATTGAAGACCGCTCCGGTATACCGGAAGGTCTACTGACGTGTTTAGACAAACCTGCACAGGTAGCATCTCAGGTAGACTGTTAGGTCATATATAGCATATATAAGGTTACAAAATGCAGCTGTTATTAGGTCTAAAGGGGCTTCTAAACGGGCCATTTTTTAGGGCAATATGTGTCGGCAATGCTGTGGTCGTACTCTCCAATATTGATTTGATGATTGCCGGACGATCGCTGAGCGATCTATTTTCAGTCGCCTTCTATTTTATTGTTACCGTTTAGGAGACTGGATCATGCGCCACACAATTGTAGACATATTGCCCTTATTGGCCGAGCAATTAGTCGCTAATAGTGCCGCCACAAATTGCCATAAAAAATGGCCCATTTAGGCGCCTCTTTAAACAATTTTGAATAATTGCCAAGTCCGCTAAAGGAAAAGTGTAAAAGGCCAGTGAGTAAAGAACTTGGAAAAACAGCTTGAGTTCATCCAAATCTGGCCAGTCTAGAAACCGATAAATATTTCCAAGTAGAGCAACATCTCAACCACCTAATCGACACCAAAGTTCGAACATATATTTATAGGTCCGCTGAAACCATCGGAACGTGTGAGCTCAAGTGGGCCCCTCACACTTGTTCGCTGTCTTTCTCACATACTGGTCTGCTCGTATATTGGTGTCCTTATCTAACGGCCCATTGAAGGGTATCGAATGTTCGACGCAACAGGTAGTATCGGCTTCAGGAATAGGGTTGGCAGTTTGATTGGTTTTAATTGATTGCGATTTTTTGCATTTAATTTATATGGAAACTATTTCAATACACTTTTGCGCATTATAACATCTTCTTGTTATTCATTATAACCCTCTGTTAGGCAGCCAAATAATTGTTTACGAACAAGAAAGAAGTAAACAGATGTGTTTGTTTACCATTAATAGTGATTCTATTTGTTGAATTGTTTACATTTAATGTAAACAATTCTACATACTAGGTGTGTCTGATGGTACTTATGATTTCCAAATGATTTTCTATTTATTAACTCAATAATAAATATACTGACCTAGTTGCAAACTCCGGCCCCCCAATATTGAAGTTCTTTTTTTTTTTAAAGACGATTTCCGCAGTAGTGTGCAAGCCTTATGTCAAACAAAACATACAAGTCACACAAACTACACCCAGACTCGTAACAATAATTGTGGTGTCCTGTGTGGGAATCGAACCTACGACCTTTTGCATAGAAGTCGGACACACTCCCACCGCACCACCGAATCAAAGAGTTATTGATATTGTTTATGAGATTCAGACACAGTCAGGATCAGACCAGACAGCTTAAAAACCCATTTTATTCACTTTTTATAAAATTGTATAACTTAAAATAAACATTATGTTAAGAGTCCGAATGTGTACTGAAAGAAATTGTTAAAGTCATCTATTTCTTCCACTTGTAGCTTAGTTTTAATAAGGAAAATAATAATTATCCATTAATACTTTTCCAGAGAGTGGCAGCCCTACATGGACTTATCGTTTTTCAGCAGTGGCGGCCCGTTCGACGTCCCGTTCGGGGAGCTTCGATATTGATAGCTTAACAGGTGTGAACTGTGCACCGGCCTTTTTGTATTACCAGCTTTTATGGGAAAATGTTCTGTGGAGTCGGGATGAGTTGCGGTTTTTAAAACTAGTTGAGATTTTTTAGATTTTTAAAAGTAAAATTTTCTTTGGTAGGAATTTGATGTAGTATGGATGGAACTAGCTTATCTCTCGGGCTTGCCCCGCTTCCTTAAGGTTGGATTTTCCTGAATCTTTTTTTTTTTGTTGCTTGTCTAAATCAAAAAGGGCAATAGGCTGTTTTATGGGAATATGTTCTATGACCTTTAGGATGAGTTTTGATTTTCAGATCTAGCTGACATTTTTTTTATCGTGTGGTTTACTTTAGTAGGTTTTTTTTAGATATCTGTTGTGGTGGAAGTAAGAAGAAGCTTATCATTACTAGCATATCTCTGGCTTTCTCTGCTTTTTACCCGATCTTTACCCGACTGTAAGCAAGGATTATGTTTTTCGCATATGTGTGTATGTAATATTCTTTATTACCTCATATCTCACAAACCACTGCACGGATTTACACAATTAAGACGTTGTTATATTCGTCTTGATCGAAAATCAAATAAAGCGGCTGTGAGGTGTCAAAATAAAGAAGTGAAAAAAAAGATGTGTCCAATACTGCTCATCCTAAGCATTTCAAAAAGGTACAAAATAAACTGTAAATAGGTTCTCTCTAATTTCATGAAGTCAAGAGGCAATAATCTCGATAAACTTAGTAAAGACTCCGAATGCTGGCAGGTTATTTATTTTTTAAACTTATTTTTTTAGAGAAAGGGCAAGGGAAAGGGAAAGGGCTTTTTATAGCATGAGTTACAGTTTTACAGGAAAAAAATAAAATTGTGTTAAGATAACATGAGTTGCGCGGTCTATTACAGGATTTTTTTTACATTTGCGTAACGATAGCATAAGTTGCGGTTTTTACAGGAAAAAATAAAACAAAAGTGTAAAGATTGTATGAGTTATTATTCAAATGTAGATGTTATAGGTACCTGAATAGAGGTTAGTGAAAAAAATATTGCGTACAGCTGAGGCATGTTGCTCATATTAATTTTTTTATTAATAAAATTTAACAACAATATTGACACTACACTTTTTAGGGTTCCGTGGCCAAAATGGCAAACACGGAACCCTTATAGATTCGTCATGTCTGTCTGTCTGTAGGTCACAGACCTTTTACTCTAAAACTACACAATAATTTTGAATAAAATTTGTTGAATGGGTGTCTTGTCCTAGCTGCTACTTATTTTAATAGCTGAATAATAAAATAAATATTGTTAGGGGGCATTCCAGATCTACATGTAACAGAAGCTGATTTTTTTTTTGTTGTAGCAAACATCAATTTGTGGTATATCATTCGACAGGTCTTTTAAAAACATGTTATTGTTTCTATTAAATATTTTTTTATTAAGTGAATATTTTTTGGAAATAATCGCTTCGAAAAATTATATAAGTATATATATTTTTTTCCCGCAGTAGGTTACAAGCCCTGTGTCACGGGGGACTTTACAAACATACAAGTCACGGACACAAAGTTCACCCAGACCCGGAACAACAATTTGTAGATCACACAAAGTGGTGTCCGTGTGGGAATTGAACCCACGACCTCTTGCGTAGCAGTCGGACACACTCCCACCGCGCCATAGAGGCAGTCAATATATAATGTTATTGGTGAACTAATTTACTTACTAACACATTTTTTTTTAATGTGACTAAAAGATTTAACACTTGCTTGCGTTGTTACTTATGTATTCTCCACTACATCAACGTAGGTACCTACCTACTTACTACCTACTAAAATAACTTAAACCCAAATGCCAATAGATGAACAACTAAACCCTTAACCCTCCAATAACCACAAGTGACGAAAACATCCCTAACAGAACCTTTCATACATTAACAATCAACCCTTCACGGCCTCTACCCAATAAATTGAGTCAACACTCAACAAGGAGACCGATCACTCGATACCGACCTTTGACCTTACGTAAATGATGACCTTGACCTCTGTGAACTTGAATGATAAGTGGCCTTCTTGAACTTTGTGAGAATCTGTTGATTGATTATGCGAAACACGTGTTTAGTGAGATTGATTTTGGAATATCTTATAAGTTGGTTAAGTTAGTTTCATAGGCAAATTTAGTTAATGTGGGTATATCGTTATCTGTTTGCAGTTTTATGATTCGTCTGTCTTAATTCGTGTAAGACTTCATCTTTTCTAAAAGATGGCTAAAGCCTTGCGGTGAATTTTGATTACAAATAATACATTTTTTCTTAAAAAAGACAACTCACGCATTTGGATATAACACTGTACTGGGGGCGACTTTACAAACATATAAGTCAGGGACACAAAGTAGCTACACTCTCGACTTGGAACACAGACTCTGCAGTCGCCCACAATCCCATTGCACCACCAAGGCAGTTAATCTGATTGTTTTGAGTCTACTCTGATTTTTTTTTTAATGTTACCAATAATTGAAGGTCACATCGGCCACAGGCCACAGGACATCGTAGGTAAGAATGTTGACCACATTGTAATCAACAGGTTAAATAATTTATTGTATCGCAGAGTAGGTACTTTAGAAAGATGTTCTTTGCCATACGCAAACCCGCCCGAAGCCAACGATTCCTCACGGTAATAACTCCACGATTCACCATCATTACATCAAACTAAATCATTATTTGAATCGTTATTCCACTCGCATGCCACATAACCCTTCACATCATCGATTGGCTATGCAGTATCGATTTTACACTTGTTTCATAAAATTGCCACCTTTTGATTCTCGAATGAATTTGTATGAAATTTATAAGTTGAGCTTTAGAAGGTTTAGCTTAAGGCTGTTTTGAAACTTTGTTTGAAAGATCATGACATGACCCTAACGGTATTAAATGGCGGCATCGGCATGAAACTAACGGCAGTAATAGATGTTCTTGAATCTGTGATCCGAGATATTATCGAGGTTAAGCAACATTAGCACTGTCAATATATTGATCGACAGTGCTAATGATAGGTGACCATTTTTGGAATATCTCACACCTCTATATACCTTTGAGAGTGTATAGCTATTGTCTTGCGCCTTATCTCTCCCAGGGGGTCAATTCACGTATTTAAAGCAGTGCAGTTGCAGTTCAGTTGCAGTTAAGTTTCGATTAAAACGTTTCGATTAAGCCATTTTTGTATTGTTGTAACTTTGGGATCGATCTCAAATACACTTGCGTCAAGTATGCGTCTCGCAATAACGACATACTAGTACGGTGCGCAATCGTTTTTTAAATATTATATATAGTATTTTGTCACCTTGGGCTATGAAAGTGAGGGAATATCTTTGTGTCTGTCGCAGTATGATATCTTCGGCGTACTTGGCTAGACTCTGATGACATATTTTGACAGAGTTATGAGACCATTAGGGGTTTTTTTTCTTTTGTTTTTTATCCGCGATCAGTTTATAACTTTAGGCAGATGTCTTTAGAGCATTTCCATTCGCGTTGCTTAGCTACTTATTAATAACTTTAGTTCCAGTTGTATCACATGTCATGTCACTGCAGTCGCCATTCGCTGTTGCTTAGCAACCAATCAATAACGTGACTTTTTTGTTGACACTTATTCGTATGTGCACCCGGTCATTGATTAATAAGACGTTATCATGTCAAAAAGTTAAATTAAACCTACAGAAGGCACTTGACCCACCGCTCGCGAGTAGCGAGAAACTATCACCTATTTTATCGCTCAAAAAACGTACAATAGATGTATAGGTATGGTATTGTGGAACCCGTCCGTGTAAACAAAAGAGATGCAGTAAGTAAAAAGTGAATACTCGCCGGCAGTGTGAACGGTCAGCGATCAATTATTTATTATGTATATCTTTTGACTAGCTGTCCCGCGCAACTTCGTCTGCATAAATTTTCCCCGTTTTTGCAACATTTCTCATAGCTGCTCCGCTTCTATTCGTCTTAGCGTGATGTTATATAGCCTATAGCCTTCCTCGATGAATGGGCTATTCAATTGTAAATTCTTTAATTCGAATCAGGAGTTCCTGAGATTACCGCGTTCAAACAAACAAACAAACTCTTCAGCTTTATTATTATCTTATCATTATACTTGATCTGCACAATTATGTTTTAAGTAAATAGGTGCAGATATGTTACATAAACAATCTTACATCTTTAAATACGGCAAACTAGTCAATTGTATAGTTTTTTTTTTTAAACTTACAGGAACACTTAAAGTATTTACCTTATGCTTGACCGGTCGAAACGTCAAGCATATGAATACTTTACCTAGATTAAACGCGTTTATTTTCATGTTAAATTGTATTTATAATTGTATAGATTTTAATGTGAGGCTTTCACATCATTGGATTTTATCGCTCAAGAAACGCACATACGAGTAGGTACGTGTGTGCGTTTCTTGAGTAAAATAGTTGATAGGTACCCGCTTTTTCGCTGTTGATCGGACAAGTGCCAAGAAAAGCAGGTACCACTCTTTAAAATCATTAAATTACAGTAATGATTTTATAGATATCAACCAGTCATCATCATATCACTGCTGTACATGGGTCGCCCAGTAGAACCTACTTATTATAGATCCTGGGGGTAATTGCTATAATCGCCACGCTTGGCGAGCAGGCTGACGATCGCAGTAAGTCCTTAAAAATACTCAGAGGACGCTGCTGCCCGTCCTTCAGTGGAAAATCCCTTATTCGCCTCGACGACACCCACGGGAAGAAATAGGGTGATAATGTTCTTAAGCCGCTGTATTTGGTTTATTATAATTTTACAGATAATTATTTAGAAGCAGTCAAGTTTTTTTTCTTTAGTATTTTTTGTTTTATATCGTGTTTATATTAATTATGTAGTCTCCAAGGATGATATTATACGAATAAATCCAACATAACAGTGACCCTTTACTAACGTTAATACACGAACTATCAAGCCCACTCATGTCAAATCAAAATACTTTGATGTTAGTACGTAGCGTGTGGTATTAGTTGTAATAAAGTGGCTATTGTGAAGCTGAGCGGATAGATAACTTTGAGCTTCAGCGATGTGCTGCCACGTATCGCCTTTGAGCAGACCTCTGTGGGAAATATCGCCTCGGGCGTTGAGGTGCAGACTTCAGAATTAGCTAGAACTGTAACTATTTTATTATACGGGAATTAGCGTTATTTACCTTACAATTTGGGACATGCTTTAAAGCAAAAGTGGCAGTGGGCAGGGCACGTCTGCCGATTGAAGGATGAAAGATGGACACTGAAATTGAGACAACATGGAAGGGACCTATCAATAGGGAAAAGACGCGTGGGGCGACCTAAAAGACGCTGAGCGGATGACATACTGACGATAGCGGGAGACAGATGGATGACAGTAGGAGAGGATAGAAAAAGATGGAAAAAATTGGAGGAGGCTTATAAGGGTAAGGGGTTCGATTTAAATCAATAAAAAACATATAGTTATAAGAACACATTTGAAATGTAAAAATAAGTCGGAATAAATAAAGCTTTATTATAATAATTATTATATTATTATTTACCTTACAATTGCATGACCTTTCGATTTGGGTGACAATTCACGTATTTAAAGCAGTGCAGTTGCAGTTCAGTTGCAGTTAAGTTTCTATTCAAACGGCCATTTTTGTATACTTGACGTGAATTGACCTGCAGGTTGCACCAGCCGTGATCACAAGCGGACTGTCGCAGCGATGTTAAGACGTGTGACCACGGCCGGTGCAACCTGGTCGAAACGTCAAGTAAATAAATAAATTGCATTAGGATAAATAATGCAAGTTAATTCCCGTATTATAAATAGTTAGTCGTGCAACGCGAAAGTTTAAATGTTAATATGGGCTAGAATTGCGAAGAAATCCAAACCATCCAAAGCTGAATGAAGTTTTGGTGTTTTTTCTTTTACAAAAAGACGACTCCCGCAGTAGGGTACAAGCCCTGTGTCGCGGGGAACTTTACAAACATACAAGTCACGGACCAAAGTACACCCAGACTAAGAACAACAATTTGTGGATCACACAAAGTGGTGTCCCGTGTGGGAATCAAACCCACGACCTCTTGCGTAGTAGTCAGATATACTTCCACCGCGCCACAGAGGCAGCTAAAGGTGTGTTTCATATGAATGATGGCGCGGTGGGAGTGTATCCGACTGCTACGCAAGAGGCCGTGGATTCGATCCCCACCCAGGATAAAACTTTATGTGATAAGCACGATGGTTTATTCTGTGTCTGGGTATTATTTATCTATAATTTGTACGTATTTAGAAATATGTATGTTTATCAGTTGTCTGGTTTCCATAGTACAAGCTCTGCTTAGTTTGGGATCAGATAGCGTTATGTGAGTAGTTCCAAGATATTATTATTATTATGAAAAATTTATAACCTTCCACTTAAATTTGTCGTAGACGTAAAGTTGGTTGACTCGTCATAACGGTGGTAACCATGTCAATTCCAGCTTGATATTAATCCCTTTCCTTTTTAATTTAGCCAGGTTTAAGAAGTCGCGATACTTAGTTTGAATATTAATACTTTTTTGCGACTTCTAAGCAATAGTTGTGTCTGTGTTCGTTTGATCTCACTATTATGCTAAGTGATGTGTGGCAACTTCTTTGTAAGAGTGTGGAGAGCGCGGACATTGGAGGATAGCTCACATAACTTTGTACTTTACTATGTTAACTACATCGTTGGTTAGGTTAGTCTAACGTAAAATCTAACACTAAAATAATATCAAACCTTTTTGACGTGATAGCGTCTTTTAAATCGATGACTGGGTGTACGCACGAAAATGTGTCATGTGGCAACGGTCATGTTATTGATTGGTTGCTAAGCAGTCACGTTATTGACTGGTTGATAGACAATGCGCGTGGCGATTACACCTGCTGATAGAAGTATTGTGGCCGTCGGATATCGCTGTCACAGACATGGTTTTTTATTACATGTCATCAATGTTTTGTTCTCATTAAATCTCCTTGTATTTATCGTATCGATTAAAAAGTAGGTATTAAATAAAACAAAAAAAAACTTTAAAAAAAACGACCCCAAAAAGTCAGAAACAAGATACCTATTCTTAATATTTAATATCATGCAGTCGGAGGCATTAATGTGTCTGTTAAACTTAATAACGCGCTTCCGCCTGCATGATATTAAATATGAAGGGTATCTTGTTTCTGTCTTTTTTCAGGCGGGCTTTTTTAGTTTTTAATTTTGTTTATTTTTTGGCATATGTTCACAAAAGAATAAGGATTTTAAATGAAAAATATTTCATGGCAAACTGGTTATAAAAATGTTAAACACAATAAACAGCTTATCAGTCAAGTCATTTTCAAGCGAATGATTTCACGATTAATGCACGTAGCAGTATGACGTATCAGTCAGGCATCAAACCCGAACCTTTAACGAAATCCAAGCACAGGCTGTTCATATTAAATACTTCAAAATATTCGGTTCTCCCAGTACCGTCCACAAAGGCTAAAGTTTATATAAGGTAGGTAACTCACACGTTCTATCTGACGTCTTTATTTGATACGTATATTCAATTATGTTTAAAGTAAAAAAGGTGTAGATAGGTTACAAGCGCTCAGAAAGCGGCACCTTAAAATACAATACTAATTTGACTTGTTTTTATATGTGTGTGTAACAGATGAAAGCTGTGAATCACATTTTTCTCTTTTTCGCTCGTGATAATTAAATAATGCTGTCCTACTTTTACAACTTTTTGTAATAGTGTGACATTGCAATATTTAAATTATCTATGTGTGCATTTAAAGATCTAATGTTGTTTAAGTATAAAGTTACTTAAAACATCATTGCCTGTACCTTACATATTTAACAAAGTTCATTTTTAAATTGTAATATGAAGACTTATTGTTTATAGTCAAATTGTTTGGATAGTTTTTATCAAAATCATCCGAGGACTCAACGTTTGACAACATATGATATTAAGGGTTACTTTGATAAAACTTCGATTAAAACCGGGAAAGAGCCCGTTCAAAATCCGATCATGTTGAATATATATTTTGTAATAATTTTCATATTTGGCCAAACGTTTTTAAAGATTAAAGGGGGACAAAAACTTTTGCAGCGAGTATTTCCGAAAATACTCACTTATTCAAAAAAAAATCTTAGGGACCATCAATTTTTTTTTAAAAACCTGGCGAATGATATTACAAAGGTATTTAGTGTTACTTAAAGAAGCCACAAGCTAGGTTATTAGTTTATTAAAATCAACCTGTACATTGTGTAGTCTTTGAGTAAAATGCCTGTTACATACGGTCGGACAGACAGACAGACAGATTGACAAACTATAAAGGTTCCGTTTTTTTCTATTTACTTTGGAGTACGGAACCTATAGTATGGTAGTTCTTGAGATTATTGCGTTCAAACAAACAAACTCTTCAGCTTTATAATATTAGTATAGATTATTCAATAAATTTTTTATTCGATAATAAGAAATTTATTGACCTAAAGATCAATGCGATTTGCAAATTCTTTGTTATACCACCGGTGAAAGCCGTGGCCACACGTCGAATACAATGTACACCTTTGATCACAACTTTTTTTTTAACATTCACGCCGGTCGTATAATAGGTAGGATTCAAACCCACGACCTCATGATTGCGCGGCCGGCTGGTGAAATACGGTCGAAATGAGGACACAAACTCCACAACTCAAATACCTAAGACAATTTATCGATCTAAACCAGAGCCGGAATGAACGCGACAGGGCCGCATTGCAGAGTGTTGTACACGAACAATTAGAGCTCTTTGTCCGATATTCAATAGTGCCGAGTGCTGCCCTGTAATAACGCCTCTGGTGTTTTGAATGTCGCGTTGATATTAACATGGATAAGTGAGAAAGTTATAAAACTAACGTACTGAATATTAATATTATCTTAAAATAAACTTACCACTATGGGGAAAAGATAACTGAATCATCGAGGACTACTTACATTATAATGATAGGAATAGGAAATATTCACAAAGACTCGAAACAACAACTCCTGAAGCTCACAAATAAGTGTGTTGTAAATAAAAATAAAAACGCATACCATCCAATCTCTTGATTCTATCATCAGACCTTTATACCAAATTCTATGGTATTATTTATTAACTACTACTAATAGTGATCCGCAGGGTCCTTCCGTCATTCACGTTCTTTTTTTTCAAGCCCGCACCAACTGTCAAAACCTTGTCATAATGGTAAATATGCGTGGCGGAAACCTTTGAGCGCACTGCGCATGCGTCAATACGCGCGAGTTTTTCGCAAAAACGAAAAAAAGATCGATAATAAGGTCCTCTGACCATTTGTCTCGATTGTCAAATCAACTCGATGATTTCAAATTACTATATTGGCACTCGGACTTCTTTCAAAACGATAAAATAAGTGTAAAATCAACTCCGAAGATTTGTTACTCTATGTAGTCCAATTAATCGACTTCCATCGATTGGTGAGGTCAATCTAATCAAACATTTTTTTTTACAAGTTGTTTAAACTACTACAACTATATTGCCTGATTTTCATAGCCCAAAATCTGACATACTTTAACTGAAAATGTGTCATTTTAAGAAAATGGACACTGATTTATGATTCTACTATGGTAACATCACTTAACCTCATTGATATTTCGACGTGTTTTGTTGCCGCTAAGTTACAAACCTCATAAGAATAAATATTACAAACACATCATTTTACCCCATAGCTCATCCGATATGCGTCAGATTAGTCCAGCCCAGTTCCGTTTCAACCTTGCAGCTACTTGACCAACGTCAGCTATATGTGTTTTGAGCCCTAAGAAAGAGGAGGCTTTTGCCGCAAAATACCAACAGAAACATCATTTACGCACATGAAGAAGTCCTCTGCGGGCAATTTTGTTCGGAACGTGTGGCCCGATTCCGCTACCGTGCGCGATGTCAATGTATGCGTGCGCCGAGCCCGCATTCTTTAAAGTTTGCGTTTTAGCCTGTTGGTCTAGTGGTTATCACTAACTACTAGACAATACGACGAAGAGGTTCCATCCCTACCCAGGATAAAACTTTGTGTGATGAGCACGTTGGTTTATTGTGTCTGAATGTATTATCAATAATATGTACCTTATATTTAGAAATATATGAGTATGTTTATCAGTGGTCTGCTTGTACAATACAGGCTCTGCCTAGTTTAGGATTAGATGGCGTTGTGTGAGTTTGCAATATATGTTCGTAAACTTTCGCGATTTGTACACATTATAGAATTTTATAAGCTACGAGCCTTAATCGCGTAAATATTTTATTTAGACAGAGACTACCCGTGACCACTGCCGTTGCATTATTGTTAAAACATCAGGCAATAAACAAAGGTTTAAAATAAAATATTTACACGATTAAGACCCGTAGCTTATAAAATTCTATTATGTTGTGTGAGTTGTCACTGGATATTATTATTATATTTTTGTCCGATTACCCAGTAGTGGGATAACATGGGATAATAAAAGAAAAAAAATACATGATCATATCCACAGTATTCTTTCCTCCCCCAGATGGACAGTGCCCGCTGGCGAATCTAAGCTCTCGCACAATTTCCTATCGTTGCAGCCGCTGCACCTTTCTACCTTGTCGAATTGCACTTGTACTGCTATGTACCTATCTACTAGTAGTATCTATAGTTATATATTCTGTTCTATGTATTCTAAATACTGCGGTACGTAAGTTTGTAGGTATATATGGTACAGTTACGTGAGTTAAAAATGCTATTTTTGTATTGTTTTCTAGGTGTTTGTAACACATCACTGTGTTTCGGTTGAAGGGCACTGTAGCAAGTGTAATTACTTGGCAAATGAGACTTATGAAGTAATATCTCAAATGAGTAGCGCGGTGATATTCAGATCTTTGCCAAACAAGGATTTGGGTGGCACTGATAGTGTTATGGGCTAGCGTTACGATAACTAATAATAATAATAATATGTTGGGACAACTCACACAACGCTATCTGATCCCAAACTAAGCAGAGCTTGTACTATGGCAACCAGACAACTGATAAACATACTTATATATTTCTAAATACATACATATTATAGATAAATAACACCCAGACACAGAATAAACCATCGTGCTCATCACACAAAGTTTTATCCTGGGTGGGGATCGAACCCACGACCTCTTGCGTAGCAGTCGGATACACTCCCACCGCGCCACAGAGGCAATCAAAAAAACTATCTGGTGCACGACCAGCTCGTCTCTTCGTTTCGTAGTAAAAAAAAATACTACATAATTACGTGAAATTTACAATTTTTGATATTTAATTAGTATATAAGTAAGTACTTAGGTAGACACCTAAAAATAAAATATTCTTTTTAAAAATACATTTCACGTACTTGGGCACAGCCATAGTGTCGCAGGGGAAATTACAAACCAAAAATAATACAAAAAGTATATAAATGTTCAAAACAAACATCGATTTTACAAATGTATGTCCCATGTAGGAATCGAACCTTCAACCGCATGCTTAAGACTTACAGAACGTATTAATCTGCAAATACGGACAAATATTGTAAAAATTGGCAATTTAAATATTGTGCCCGAGAATTTTCATAGCCAGTGCCATATTCCAGCTCATCTATTGCTTTGCAAACTTGACAATATCAATTAATTATGGAATCATGTCAATTCTGTCAAAGATTTATCACAATTTCGAATTTATCATATCATATTTATAAATCACACTAATATAATAAAGGCGAAAGTTTGTGAGTATATGAGTGTGTATGTTTGTTACTTCTGCACGTCTAAACGGCTGGAGCGATTTTAATAAAATTTGGTATGGAGTTAGCTGACACCCTGGATTAATACATAGGCTCCGCGGGTAACACCGCAGGGCACAGCTAGTAAGTTAATAAAACTAAGTAAAACGTATAATGATCTCACAAAAGATGTGATACTCCTCTATTTAAGAAAAAATATAAGAGCTATTTAATTAATTATTATGAATGATGCACTTGAATAAATATCTAAACAATAAATTTTCCTAGCAAAAGATCTCACAAAGACATCAAGTAAAAGGACAATTTATGAGTTTATGACATGTATCTTTTAAAAATAATTTTGAATAAATGGAGTGTAATTCTAGTGTACTTATATTATATAGTTAATCTCCCATTGATTGTAAACAAATTTTGCATGCCATAAGGTAGAAACTCCATTTCACTTTAAACCAATAGCAAAAATAAATTTTGATTAATTGATTGATTGTCGCAGGAGATATTATAGTGTACACTACTCTCTCTTATAACCTGATGGGATGAAAATTCGATACGACCGGAGAGAGATTGGGCGCAGGACCAAAATCTTAACGAGCTTTCCGTGACACGGAGGGGTGTGACATTTTTAAAAAACGGTCACCCATCTACGAACCGATAGTGGTAACCTTGCTTAACCTCGCAAATATCTCGATCTGCCTGGTTGCCATTAACTCAGCTTAGGTTATAATAGTAGATTCGTAATAAAATCCGTGTAATTACAAAAGAAACTTGAATACAAATACTTACCCCTTACTCCGGCTGGCGTTAATAAAACTGATAAAACGTTTCATCTCGACGCAAATCATCTTAAATATGATACTCAAATAAACATACTATATAAAATATGTAGGCGTCGCGTGTGGCCATTAAAACCGCGTATCTGAGGCTCCTGGTGCGACGTAGCGATTTATTTTAACACATTTTGTTTATAAATGATATAATGCGATACCGTGAACGTTACGCCACAGAAAACAGTCTTTGTAACGAGTCGTTCGGTATTTATATAGAGGGGATGGTACCATGATAGGTTTGGGCAAGTTTTGCACTAAACTTATTATTATTATTATGTATGTCGTTTCCATATCACGGGAATATGGAGTCCCGGTCATTTGGGAGGCGTGCGTGGGGCCGAAGCCAACACGTAGAGGCCCGTTAGACACTTTAATCTAAAGGCTATGTGACGCAAACCGGCGAATATCGTTGTATACACTATATAAATGTACCCAACGACATTCCCCGGTTAGTGTAAAAACTATTGTCAAAAAGTGGTAGCTAAGAAACTGGGTTATGGAGGTGATGTGTTAGTGGAATGGTTAGCTGGTACTATTGCAGGACTATGGCACCTGCCCTGCAAACACATGGTAAAAACACACGGACAAATGGGCAGGCGGTGATTCGCCACTCACTAGATGGGCCCCCTTCTGGCCGCCACAGGCATTATTATTATTATAATTATTATTATTATTTATTTTGTTTACCCGACATTTTGATGGAATTGCACCGATCATGGTCACGGGTCGACTCAAATCAAAACAAATAAACATTATAAAACATATATATTACGGGTCTTAATTTATTAAGTCTACCCGTGACCACGGCCGTTGCAATACGGTCGAAACGTCGGGCAATAAACAAGGTATTTTACCTTAAATTATTCACGCGATTAAGACCCGTAATATATATATTTTCATAATTATAAAATAGACAAGCGAAAGCCTTTTTATTTAGGTTCTAAGATCATTAATTATACGCATATCTTTCAATGAACATGGATTTTGCCATGTGGGTTTAAGAATAGTACCACCCCATCATCTCTTCCTGTGGGTGTCGTCAAGGCAACTAAGGAATGTCACACTGGAGGACGAGCAGCAGCGTGCCCTGCGTACTTTAAAGCCTTACGGCGATTGCCAACCCGCTCGCCAAGCGTGGCGATTATGGCAATTGCCCCTAGGATCTATAATAAGTAGGTTCTACTGGGGAGACCTATGCCCAGCAGTGGGACATCATATGGGTTGATATGTATATGAACTGTATGGATTTTAATATCACAATCCACCAGCCCTGTTGCCAGTTTTTATCTGGCACGGTTTCGATGCAATATGCTCTTTTTCATAGTAGTCGTCAAGTAACCTACTCCATTTCATTAAAACTTATTTATATAACAACGTAAAATCTAGAATGAGAGAAAACAGAATGGCAAAAATTTAAATAAATAACATAACCTCTGTTAAAGAAAACAATTTAAAAAAAATCCGTGTGTCCTGAAACCAAAAAATTTAATGCATCTGACATTAACGAATCCGACTGGGTCCGTGTTTGTTAATGGCCCGTATCCTAGCATTTAGAGAGGAGGTCTGCACCTCAAATGTTGAAAAGATATGACTGATATTTTGAAAGCTTCTGTGGCGCAGTGGGAGTTTCTCCGACTGCTACACAAGAGGTCGTGGGCTCGATTCCCACATGGGACACCACTTTGTATGATCCGAGTCTGGACGTACTTTGTGTCCGTGACTTGTATGTTTGTAAAGTCCCCCGCGACACAGGCCTTGTACCCTACTGTGGGATATAAATATGATGACTGATTAAGTTCTGTAATGACTAAAACAAAGCACAACTATTTTGAGAGCCAAAAAATCTTTTTAAAAGTGAACCAGAATAATAATCTTCTTATTATTATATTTTTTAAAAACATGCGATAAAATTCTTGATTTTCACATCAAACAAAATCAACAACACAAATAACCCCACAATTTTTTTTTATTAAACGGCTAAATCGTGCGGTATTAGCAGCTTCATACAAATCCCTACATATGGGGTGCTAAGAACGCTCACGTACATTTTCTAGCACTCCGTTTTATGTAGGGCATTTATTCTTAGAGTACACCCCTGTCCCCCGGGTGGTTCGGTACGATGTTGTGTACCGCGCTTTATCATTGTGTATTGATGTTTTATTTGCATGATTTTTGTTTGTAATTTGACTAGAATGTTTGGAAATGATACTGATGGTAATTGAGGGAGAATTCCGTTGTTAATAAGTGTCTCCTAAGCATTTTCGGTCATGGTGGGCGGCAAGACGGCTCTCGCATTTTCTTACAAGCCCTGTGTCCTTTTATTTATTTTAAATCTAATGTATAAATAGTGTACAAAAGCGGACTTAATGCTAAAAGCATTCTCTACCAGTCTAACTTTGAATGGTGTAGCGGTTTCAATTATTATTTTTTAAGATGACTAGCAATGCTCTATGGCTTGTGTTAGGAGTGGGTTCACGTCGGTAGTAGGTATAATGGGTAGGATTCGAACCTACGACCTCACGGTTGCGAGACCGATGCCTTAGCTATTAGGCTACCGCTGTAAACCAGTAGTGGAAACGTTGCTGAATCTAGCAGATTGTAACTTCTTGGTTGGCACTTACGGCCGGTCTCAATAATCTACCTATCGAGGGATTTGAGAGAGAGAGGTATATATTTGACATAAGCTCCATACAAAATATGTCAAATTTCTACCTGTAGTAGCCAAATCTATCGATAGTTAGATTATTGAGACCGGTCGTTAGTCATGATTCAGTGCTTATTTGTTTAAACTACCAACAGTCTATGTACCTATTGGATGCACTGTGGCAAAAAAAACTGTAATGTCAAGTCAGAATGGGCAACTAACATAAAGTTATGTGTATATTTCAGCTCCATACACTAACTTTAAAGTAGGGAAACTATTTCCCGTAGTGTTTGAATCGATCGAATAAAAGAAGCGACGGGTAAGGCATCGCGGGTTCGAATCCTACTGACGTGAACCCACTACTAACACAAGCCATTGAGCTTAGCAGGAGTGGTTAATAGGATTGCTAGTAATGTGGGACCCAATCCCACATTTCTAGTTACCTTTTTTTTCCTTAAAAATCAGCTTTTGTTAGCATAGCTTTTGAATTTATGGATAGGCATAACAATGACGCCATCAGTATTACTAATCTATATTAATATTATAAAACTGAAGAGTTTGTTTAAACGCGATAATTTCAGGAACTACTGGTTTGAATTGGAAAATTGTTTTACTGTTGGATAGCCCATTTAGCTAGGAAGGCTATAACATCACGCTACGACCAATAGAAGCGGAACAACAAAGAAAAATGTTGCATAAACGGGGAAAAATTACGCAGACGAAGATACGAAAAGAGACGTTAATACGGAAGTCTCGGATTCGACTCCTGGGTCAGGACTTCAAATTTCTATATCTTTCAAAAATCCAATTTTTGTAAAAAAAAACGGAGCAAAATTACGCAGACGAAGTTGCGCTGGTCAGCTAGTAGGTAGCATGAAAAGAGTCTACATTAGCATTAGCATAACCAACAGGACAGCACTACATGCAAATGACACAGAACCTTAAGATTGAGTTACAAAGAAGCTACCTGAATAACCTGCAGTGTGTGTAATGATCGCACACACGCAGAACGTCATCTGATCCCAACTAAGCAGAGCTTGTACTATAGCAACCAGACAACTGATAAACATACATAAATATTTCTAAACAAATAAATATAGTAGATATTACACCTAGAAACAAAATTTTATTTTATTTTTTTTATTTTTTAAAAAATACAACTCCCGCAGTAGGGTTCAAGCCCTGTGTCACGGGGGACTTTACAAACATACAAGTCACGAACACAAATTACACCCAGACCCGGAATAACAATTTGTGGATCACACAAAGTGGTGTCCCGTGTGGGAATCGAACCCACGACCTCTTGCGTAGCAGTCGGACACACTCCCACCGCGCCACAGAGGCAGTCCATCGTGCTCATCACACAAAGTTTTATCCTGGGATATCGAACCCACGGCCTCTTGCGTAGCAGTCGGTTACACTCCCACCACGTCACAAAGGCAGTCATTTAATAATATCACATTGTAGTTAAACGCAATGCAATAAAATACACTGACGGACTCATAAACTGCATCAAAGTTCAGGTTTACTCTAAAAGGATTTTTTATAATAAGTATGCAAACTTTTTAGATTAAATTATATAAATATGGAAAGACTGGCTCTTAATCTTAAAAAAAAATTAAATTTAAAAATAGAACTGCGGTAAAACAAATGAATATAGCCGGGAAAAGAAAATTTACTCGTAGTATCAGATTTGCGTGTTATTTATAGCAAAGTTTTAAATTAATTCTCATTGATTTTTTTTGTTTGGTCAATTGAATTATTGTTACCAGCATAATTGTTGGGTTAGTTTTTTAACACATCGAGAGTTTTTGAACCATAATATGGATACTTCGTCCGAACAAGCGGCACAAATTGTAGCATTGGTGCGGGAGGGCTTGGATCAACGAACGATTGGTAGAAATTTAAATTTAAACCAGTCTACGGTTTGTAGAATATACAGAAGGTTTGTAGAGACAGGTTCTTACAGGAGGAGACGTGGTACAGGCAGAACTCGAGCAACCACAGGTCGTGATGACCGATTTATTGTTACAACTTCCCTGCGAAATCGTTTCCTCACGTCAGTTAACATCAAAACCGAGCTTAATGAAGTGCGTGGAAAAAACGTGTGTGCACGAACAATAAGAAGAAGGTTAAAGGAAGCGGCTATCACCCCTTTTAGACCAGCAAATGGTCCAAAGTTGTCTGCAGCTCACAGACAAGCTCGCTTAAGATTTGCGCGTCATCACCTGAATTGGACAGAAGAGCAGTGGGCCTCTGTATTGTTCACGGACGAGTGTAGGACATGTTTATATGGTGCAGATGGTCGCAGAAGAGTCTATCGTCGACGTGGGGAGCGATATGCTCAAAGTTGCATTGAGGAGCGTGTTCCTTTTGGAGGCGGTTCATGTATGGTCTGGGGTGGCATATCGATGAACGGGCGAACAGAACTTGTGTTCATAGACATGGTCCGTCAAAACGGTAATAGAGGGGGTTTGACAGCACATCGCTACATAACAGAGATATTAGAAGATCACGTGGTGCCTTACATGGGATTCATAGGCGAAAATTTTACTTTAATGCAGGATAATGCCCGGCCGCATGCAGCTGCACAAGTTCAACATTATTGCGAAGAGGTTGGGATACGTACAATGAATTGGCCAGCACGCAGCCCGGATCTTAATCCCATCGAGCATGTTTGGGACAATTTAAAAAGAGCTGTATATGCGAGAAACCCTTCGCCTACGACAGTGGCAGCACTAAGAACAGCACTTTCAGAAGAATGGGACAATATTCCGCAAGATCTTTTAAAAACCCTTATAAAATCTATGCGGAACCGATTAGAATCCGTAATAAGGGCACGTGGGGGTAATACACCTTATTAAAACACAAATAAACCCTTGCATAAAGTTTGTGTCTATTGTTAAAACCAATTTTTTAATTAAACAATTTTTCCTTAAACTTCTGTTTTTTCTTCAAAAAAGGTCTTAAGGTCCTTTCCAGTACATAAACTTAAACTTAAAGATATGATCCTACGCTGTTTTAAAGTTCACGAACCAATCTAGAGGTTTCAATTTAAATCTGTATAGAAAGTTTGCATACTTGGTTAAAATATTTATTTCAAAGTCGTCTATTACTTTGATGCAGTTTATAAGTCCGTCAGTGTAACAGTTTTTCACATATTTCTGAAGATTTTCCAAAGATTTTCGTTTATTCAAACTTTGCCTTGCTAATTAATAAAACATAGGTAAAACAAAAAAGCCAAATCGATCTTTTTTATATTCTGTACTTATATAATAATAATATAATATCTTGGGACAACTCACACAACGCTATCTGATCCCAAACTAAGCAGAGCTTGTACTATGGAAACCAGACAACTGATAACCATACTGTATATTCCTAAATACATATATATTATAGATAAATAACACCCAGACACAGAATAAACCATCGTGCTCATCACACAAAGTTTTATCTTGGGTGGGGATCGAACCCACGACCTCTTGCGTAGCAGTCGGTACACTCCCACTGCACCACAGAGACTTGTATGATGTATCGAGGGAGGTACCTACTACCTTCCTCCCCCCCATTTCATCAACAATTCTCGGAATCACAACTACTTATCAAGACGACGAACTTACGAAACCAATTTCATTCCAAAACACAATCTGTGATATCAACAAGAAACACACAGCACACACTCAATCACATTTGTCTAATACAACAATATATTCCTCCTTTTCTATAGACGGAGCAATTTTAACCCTTACACGGCTGGGGGGTACCCCGTACCCTGAGCGGGTACTTTCGTACCCCACATGAAGGTGGCGATTTATCAAAGTATTTCTCACCTAATAAATAACGCACATATTCGCTTTATATTTGTATGAAACAAGTAATATTTTAACTGGAGGCTTAGGTTTTGATGGTGTTGTGTTTTTGAAATTGAATTTTTAATAGGCTATAAGTTTTACTATTTACCTTATTGTATTAAATATTTATTTCGAGTTTTTAAAAACAAAATAAACATTACGAATAGTTTGCCAGGTCATACGAGAGATACATTTATTATAGTCAGCTTTCACAGGCCATTCAAATATCATCGATTTGTGTGTTTCCAAAAAAAGTACGTATAATTAAGGTTTTTTTTGCACACTCGCTACACTCTACAAAGTAAACAATATTTTAAAATCATATAATTTTATACATTTCCTTAAAATATATCCTATAATATAACATCATGGTGCATATTTTTTTACAGCGTGATATAAAAATGACAAACATTTTATTTCCTTTTCTATTTACCCTTTTTTTTTCAAAAAATCCAATAGCACTCCAGTGTATTAAGTCTATTGAAGATTTATATGAACAAAAACTGCTACCCGCTATTTTAGTATTATCCCGAACAGAGCATATCTTGGCGACATTTTTGCATACCTCGGGGGAGAAAAAAATATTTATCTCAAACCAACCAATATACTTTGACCCACGATCGAGAAAACTTTACTAAAAAATAAAGGTATTTTTAGATTGGTCCTTGTGTTTGGTCGCATGCCATTCGGTATTATGTCGTAAATCATAATATTGGAATATTTTTTGAGGTATGATATGAAGTTGGTACATTGTACCCTTATTGAAAGTTACTGTGACAAATGATGCGGCGTTTTAGGGTTACTGCTTTTTGTTTATTGAATTTTGGGATTGCGTTTGACAATTTAATATTGTAATATATCGACGTTTCTTTGTATATAAAAAATCATCACATCACATCAACCCATATGATGGCCCACTGCTGGGCACGGGTCTCCCCAGTAGATCCTGGGGGTAATTGCCATAATCGCCACGCTTGGCGAGCGGGTTGGCGATCGCAGTAGGGCTTTAAGTACGCAGAGGACGCTGCTGCCCGTCCTTCGGAGTGAAATCCCTTAGTCGCCTTGACGACACCCACGGGAAGAGATGGGGTGGTACTATTCTTAAGCCGGCACCACACGGCTATATATATATATATAAAAAATACTCGTAGATATTATATTAAATTAACTTTTTTTTATAATACCTTGGGAAAACTCACAATACGTCATCTGATTCCAAACTAAGCAGAGCTTGTACTATGTAAACCAGACAACTGATAAACATACTTATATATTTCTAAATACATACATATTATAAATAAACTACACCCAGACACAGAATAAACCATCGTGCTCATCACACAAAGTTTTATCCTGGGTGGGGATCGAACCTACGACCTCCGGCATAGCAGTCAGGGTCACTAACCACTAGACCAACAGACTAGTCATTTTTTTATGTGCACATTTCAAAAGCTTTATTGGCATTATAAGTACTAACATTTTTCAACTAACAGAAAGATAATCGATTGTTGCAACCGGTAGAGTTTAAATAACTTAACACTACTTAATCTCAATCCTTGACTTCCTTCGAAAATTATAATCAAATCAACAATATATACTCGTTACTTAGTTATACTGCATAAGTGTTATTGGACACATTCTTAGATTTAAGTCCTTATAGCAATTTAGGTCATAATTAAATTACTCATTAGTTTTAGGCTAGATTGTAATGTATATAAAGTCTTGTAATAGATACTTTATCATAAAAATATATATACGAGTATATATATATATATATACTGCATGATTAATCACAGAGTCTATCTCTGTTATCTTACCTACCTATTAAAATCACGAGTCACGATTGAATTTGAGCCAATGAAGAGATCGATTATCGATTTGCATTCCTTTACTTCTATCCCCAAAAAAATATAATCGAATCAACAAAATCGATAACAATATAAGCACCCTGACCTCATTAAATGAACACCAAAAACAAGATAAAAAGCTCAGCCCCTTACATCGAAGAACCATTGTTAGGAAAGACAAACGATTGTAAATTCAGTGGAGAGTGTTAAATCAAGCGTATAATTAGCTCAAATATTTGGCCAAGGTTCGTAACAAAGAAAACATTGGTAAGACCTGCGATCGTCGCGGGGAAATCGGAGCCCTAAAATGTTACCCCACATCGTTTTTTTTTTTAAAGATAACTAGCAATGTGGGATTGGGTCCCACATTACTAGCAATCTTGTTTACCTCTCTTACTAAGCTCAAAGACTTGTATTAGGAGTGGGTTCACGTCGGTAGTTAAATGGGTAGGATTCGAACTCGCGACTTCACGATTGCGAGGCCGATGCTTTAGCCATTATGCTACTGCCGCATCAAGCGTCATCAGACTATATAATTTGGTCGCAGTTTATCAAAAAATTGAATAACAATAATTAATGATTCGAGTTTTTAATTAATTTAAGTATATTCGTAAGTTTTCTAATTAATTGACTGTCTAAGCAACGAGCTAATTTGTACTACAGAAATATTCTACAAAAAAATATGAAACATTGTTGTTTGTTCACAAACAAATTATTTGATAAAATTCTTAAACATACTTTGTTATAATTTCAAATAAAATGCAATATATACTAGCGGCAACAATCAAATGGTTAAAACTTGTTAAACATCGGATTTACCATCGAGAGATTATGATGAGAATCCAACCAATTATGAAACCAGTCCTAAAAAGTTTCAGGCTTTATAGCATCATAAATAATATTACAAAAAGAGAAAAAAGCAACTTGCCCTTATTTTGTCTGGCCTTAATAGGTCATTTCATAATTTCAGTAAAAAATGAAGCACTATTACAAAAGCTACATATTACAGGCCCTGAAACAAGAGGGGTAACCGAAGATACCCCATGTTTGTTCGGCTCCCGCCGTTTGATTCCGCCTCCCAGAAACGCCGCAACGTTTGTCTAATCATTTGTGAGTTAATACTACGTGTCTATAAATCTATGAGCCAAAGCTTTTGTTATATTTTAATTGGTAGTACTTAGGAAATTCGGTTTGGGGTAAGATGATACAGGTTTACGGGGTAAACCCGATGATTTTAAGATTTTTACTACTTACCTATAACTTATTTACGAAAAATTAACAGCCTTCAAGAAAAACACCAGTCAAAAATACAAACTAAAACAAGGGAGGTTTAAGTTTGTATCTCTGGTGTTTTATAAGCTAGGACAATGTTTTATATACTAAAACCCTTCGAGAAAAATATGCTATCAAATAGTAAAAACCGCATCAAAATCAGTTCAGTCGTTTCTAAGAAAATCACGAACATACATACGTACATACGGGTCAAATAGAGAACCCCCTTTTTAAAGGCGGTTTAAAAATAGGTAGGACTTATCTACACACATCAAAAGTGTCTAGGGATCAAGCATTTTTATGCGGATTTCTTGAGATTGAGATGTGGCTTTGTAATAAATTTATGATTTTATAAATTTATATGGATCCTTTTTGGTGCATTTCATAATTTGAATCAGGAACTGTGAATCAAATTCGAGTAAAAGATGAAAATCAGCTGTCAATATTTTCCCTATAAAAACATACAACGCATTGAAGACATTATTAGTGCTACTGTTTCCCTACTACTGATTAAAACCAACGTTATTATGGAGCGGCGACGTCATTTAAGCAGGGAAGAAATGCTCAGAGCCGTGGGAATGATAGAAGCTGGTTCCCGGCAACGTACTGTGGCTTTAGCTCTGAATACAAGTCAGAGTGTTATCAGTCGACTTTGGACACGTTACCGAAGCACTGGTACCGTGGCTGAGTGCCATGGAGGACGGTATCGCTGCACCACACGGAGACAAGACCGATACATTCAAATCTTAACTCGAAGAGGTCCAACAATAACCGCCATGATGTTAGCCGTGAGGCTTCATCACTCTTCAGGGAACTTAATTAGCGACCAAACAGTCAGAAACCGCTTGCATGAAGTGAACCTTCATTCCCGAAGACCGCTACGGGTACCACCTATAGCAATGCACAATCGTAGGATTCGATATCAATGGGCTCTTGAACACAGAAATTGGGCAGAAGAACAATGGCGTTTCGTGTGCTTTTCTGATGAGTCTCGTTTTGGTATGAGACCGGATACAAGACGTATACGACACTGGAGAACCCCTGGACGCCAACAGCGATTAAAATCCTGCCAGGAAGTCCATCCTTATAGTGGTGGAACCATCATGGTATGGGCAGGTATTTGGATCGGCGGAAGAACTGAGTTGATTTGGATCAGAGGCAACCTCAACGCTCAAATTTATGCTGAGACGATTGTATCAGACGTCATCGTTCCTCTACAAGTGCAAATCGGTCCCTTATTTCAGTTAATGCATGATAATGCACGACCGCACACCGCAAGAGTTGTAAGACAGACTCTCGCCGCAGCTAACATCAATGTCCTGCCCTGGCCTGCTCAGTCGCCAGACTTGAACCCGATTGAGCATGCATGGGATATGCTACAGAGAAGAGCTCTGCCGAATATGGAGGGTATCCAGTCGCAAGAAGACCTTTTTTTGTTGTTGCAACGAACATGGGCGGCCATTCCACAGCGTGATTTGGATGAACTCATTTTGAGTATGCCAAACCGATGTTCTTGTGTTGTTAGTGTTCGCGGTAGAAACACGGATTATTAATTGTTTAAGTTACCCAATAAAATTTTAAAGAAAACTGTTATTTCAGTCTTTTTTTCGAACTTTAATGTTAGTGGTTCAAATGTCAAAAATCCCTTTATTAGGAAAATGGCAAATTTCTTTATTAATGCAAAGGTGACTTGGTTTATCGTTACTGTGACAAACGAAAACACTTTATTTGATGAATCCTTAAAGAAATAAAAAAAAAAAATCAATCAGGAGAAAAGTTATTGCAAAAATATATGTTGATCCCTAGACACTTTTGATGTGTGTAATTGCGGAAGTATTTTTCTTAAAAAATGTTCTTGATTTTTAAGAGCTTACTGAAAAAGATAATAACATAACATGAAAAAGTAAGCTTCACCACAGCTGTAGTTTCGCAACACTGACAAATCTATTTTCTTTTTATTTAAAAAAAAAAGATTCCCGCAGTAGGTTACAAGCCCTGTGTCGCGGGGGACTTTATAAACATACAAGTCACGGACACAAAGTACACCCAGACGCGGAACAACAATTTGTGGATCACACAAAGTGGTGTCCCGTAGAAATCGAAGCCACGACCTCTTGCGTAGCAGTCGGACACACTACCACCGCGCCACAGAGACAGTCAAATTAAAATCTATGGAGATACAGTGGCACTTATTATACACATCACTTACTTTGTCTAAAAGAACTGTTAGAAAGAGACTATGAGAGAGAAAGAGAGACGCAGGACCGACTGCTATAAGTTATTTCTAAGGGATGTCACTATTTTAGAAAACTCTGGCCGTGACGAAGACTACTGCTCAACTATCTGCGTAGATATCACTCAGTCATGGATACACACTTAGCTTAAATATTATTTACTGGTCTCTATAGCTAACGTGTCATAAACTTATAGACTTCTACTATAGGGCATAGACGTACACCAACCCTATGTATTACATATAGTGATGTTCGTACAAAGCAATCGATAGTTTATGCATAATATATTGTGTAGTTGCTTCGCTGGAGAGCTGAGAGTCCCAGAGTCGCTTCGGGAAAGATTAAACATTTCGCGGGAGTACTATTAATCAGATCGCCGATTGCACTGACTAAACATCAGTTAGTGATGTAGAAACAATAGTATCGATATCGATAAAAATATATCGTGACGTTATTTTTAATGTAAGATTTTTATGATGATCGTTGATAAAAGATGCAATATGGTTATCAGAAATAGTTCTTATCGATAATTAAAATTAAATATGACATAAGTATTCGTTTTTTTGTTTTAAAATATAAGATCTCAAGTAGGTATGAGTAAATTTTGAAACACCGCCTATACTTATTTCACGAAAGTATATTTATCTTTTGTATTATTTTAATAAAATATTGTCATGATACTTTTTTAGTAAGTAAATGCATAGAAAATACCTAAAACTTTCTTCAATATCCTAAGTTGTTTGCTTTTTAAATCTGTACTTATTCTATTTACAAGTTGTTACCAACTTGTAAACAGAACAGACTGATATACCTAATTACCAATGTACAAATATCGTCTAAAATACTATGTCCGACATTAATATAACTCAATCATCGATAAACATCCCATCCTTACCCCAAACCCAAAGGGATCACGGCCGCCGCTCGGTTAGTGTGAACTAAATGAATCATTAATAATGCAAAGTTAACGCTGCGATCCTTACCGCAGACATCGATGTCGATGCGCACACGCCCCTCACTAGCGTTTAGTTCTGTTCATAATTTATAAAGTATAGGCCCTGATTGCAAGTGTTGATGTGTTAACACCTACTGCAGGTACATTTAATGTTTTATTAAGATGGTACTCAGACTAATTAGTGCTGTCGTAGGATGTTGGAAGTCGTAAGTACTACATATGTTGCATTTCAATACAGCACGAATGGTCTTGTGCAACATAAGTACTAAGGACTTAAGAAAATATATATATTACGGGTCCTAATCGCGTTAATAATTTAAGGTAAAATACCTTGTCTATTGCCTGACGTTTCGACCATATTGCAACAACCGTGGTCACGGGTAGACTGGTTCAGCTCAGCGTCGCCGCCGTGAAGCGCGGGTTTCGGAAACTACCCTCGCTTGATTTTTATCACTCACTATTGCGGAAACGTCGGTACTTCGACACACAACACTAAGGACATCTGCACACTGGCGTGTAATGTTTGTTCGGCGGTGTATACACTTGCTGATCACAGGATTCTACGATGTTGACAAACGGTATCCATCTTCTCGGTTGAAATTGACATGTTTTTTTTATTTCAACCGTTTCGTTCGCCATCTTGGAGTAATAGTGACGGTCTGTGGAGAGGACTTGTGTAGTTCAATCTTCAAATCTAAATTATTCACGCGATTAAGACCCGTAATTTATATATTTTCATAATGTGTACTAATCGCAAAAGTATGTAAGTACTTATGACTTACAATAATTTAAATTACTTTGAAACGATTAGATCGAAGTATTTGAGAGTCAAAAATTGTAACATTTTCATTTAACTTAACGTATTTTAACTCAGATACTTTTTTTTTAAATAATACTACGTCATCAGAACACTGATGTAACGGACTTATGTATTTTTTACATAAATGTGCAAAAACAGTATTCGACAAAAGAATTTTAAAGAGTGAAAAATGGTGTATAATCTAAATTAAGTAAGCTTCATTGTGTTAGTCTTCATTTAATAAAAGATGCAGTAAGTTTATTCTTTAATATAGTTACCTAAAAATGTTTAGTACATGGTTAAAAACCCCTGTATCTACAAGTGTTAGAAAACCATTATAACAGTTGCACAAAAAAATGTTAGAAACCGAAGATTCAAAAGTCTTGACAAGCAAACCTTACCGATCAAATCTTCACATACATACTAAGTACAAGAAACACCGCAGTCTCCAACATTACCCCTCACCAAACAGACCGATACACAAACATATCAATAAATAACATAATTTCGTCACAAACAAAGACACAATGCGGTACTGACCGCCACCCTACAGTTGACAGCCGCCATTTTGAAAAGGGCTCGGACATGACATCCCAACAATTCCAGGGCTGCCACAACGACAAATATTTATTGAGGTAAATTCTTCGCTTCTTTTTTTGAAAATAGAAAAGGGGTTCGAATTTCGAATTGGTTTTAATTAAGAAAGGATGGATTTTAACTGGTTTGAGCCGGTTCGATGTGGTTGTGCTAAATGTAGGGTAATTACGTATCGAAATGTTGTGGAATGTGCGGTTGACTGATCGAGTAGGAAGATGTGTGGGTAACCTGGAAATTCCAGAGGTTTGGGTTTGTTTATTTCGATCGCTCTCAACTGAAAGTGATTGATATATTGCATACATACTGTGTTGCATATTTAAGCTAGCTTGTTTGAGCTTTTTATCTTCCGCGTGGTTTTTTATATCTTAATATTAGGATGTAGTTTTACGTAGTAACCAACTTTCAAATGACATTGAAATCGTTTTAAGGTGAAGAATTGGCCGCTAAACGAAACATTGCTTAACCTCGCTGTTTTCTCCGTTTTTGCAAATATTCTCATTGATGCTCCGCTCCTATTGGTCTTAGCGTGATGTTATATAGCCTATAGTATTCCTCGATAAATGGGCTATCTAACAGTGAAAGATTTTTTTTAATTCAGATCAGTAGTTCCTGAGATTACCGCGTTCAAATAAACAAATTCTTCAGCTTTATAATATGATATCTCGATCGGTCGCCGCTGAGTCACAGTCAAATAATTATAATATGAAAATCCTTTCCAATTTCCCGAAGTACCAGCCCTGGCAGTCATCAGCAGATGACAATCGTTCAAAAACCGGACGCCTCGGAGCTGTGTGACGTGACGTTCAATATCCCTACAGCCATTAGTTAAATAGCTGTCTTATCTTGTATCGAAATAGGACATCGAGACGACGTCGTTCAAGCCGGCCAACAGAATGACCACTAACTAACAACAATAGGCAAGAAGAAGCAAGTATGGCGTACGATTTGAATTGATTGTTTGAATTCTTGAAATCAATGTTGCAGAATTCTTAATCGAGTTTTTGAATATACTGTTCTGAATTCTAGAAGTCAGTTTTGAATTATGGATTTTTAACGATATTTATTGTACACGACATCGGACGATGTCGTTCAAGCCAGGTCCACATAATGATCAGTGACGTCTAAAAATAGGCGTCGAAGCAAGTTTGGGCGAGGAAAGCTTTGAATCGATTTTGTGATTTTTTAAAATCGATTTTGTAGGTTTCTTCAGAATTATAAAAAAATGGTTTTTGATTATGATTTTTTTTCAATAATTATTACTTAAAATTCACTGAGACACAGAGAGAAGCTAATCATTACCAAGATCGTCTTTGTAAAGCAGTTCTCTGTGGCGCAGTGGGAGTGTATCCGACTGCTACGCAAGAGGTCGTGGGCTAGATAATATCATTTCATCCGGCCTATGGATAAGCTGAAAATCATGATGAAAATTATTGTCATTTTCATTTAAGGCGCTTATTACACTACACTAAATCAGGGACCCTATACCCTTAAAAAGAGAGATGTAATAAGAGTTAGGGCCCTAATTCTCTTACAAATTTTCAAGGATACCTTGATTTACCTAATGACTGGCCTGGTTGGTCTAGTGGTTAGTGACCCTGACTGCTAAGCCGGAGGTCGTGGGTTTGATCCCCACCCAGGATAAAACTTTGTGTGATGAGCCCGATGGTTTATTCTGTGTCAGGGTGTTATTTATCAATAACATACATGTATTTAGAAATATATAAGTAAGTTTAACAGTTGTCTGGTTTCCATAATACAAGCTCTGCTTTGTTTGGTATCAGATAGCGTTGTGTGAGTTGTCCCAAAATATTTTTATTATTATTAAATTTCCCAAAATATGTAGACGCAATATTAATGAAAATTTCTATCCGAATTGCGGGTTCTGTAAACGTCTCGCATTTTTCCAAATTGACTTCTTTATGATCTAAGACTACAAGCTTAAGACTATACTAGGTAAACACGAACAAACCAATCTACCTAACAGTTATCACAACTAAAAATACTAACAACTATTAATCAAGGAAACCACATATATAATCCTCAACCCTTCCATGGTCGTGTCCATCGCATGTCATTTATAACAGACAAATCCGCGCTTGGGATACATTTCCTTGATATATCTTATTTATTGTCAAAATGCCAGGCGGGATGGAGCGGGAACTATTTGTCATTGACAAAGCTTTTCGGATAGGATAGACCCTTATCGGCGTTGTAGGGTTAAGTGAAGCTGCAGGTGGTTGGGACATGTTGGTGGATTGTACTCCGTTGTGGATTTGCGAGTTTGTGGATGGTTAAGTTTGTTCAAAGTTTTGGTCAAGAGTTGAGTTGGATTGTAAGAGTAACCTTGGAAGAATATTGTGACTGTATGAATAGAATGTATAACAAAAGTACTTTTATTTCTATCATTAATATATAGTAAATGTTGTTAGTGTTGAAATTAGTAACGGCAGATATTTTATAAAATTTTGTTTAATGTCTACCCGTGACTACGGCCGTTGCAATACGGTCGAAACGTTGGGCAATAAACAAAGGTATTTAGCCTTAAAATAAAATATTTACGCGATTAAGACCCGTAGCTTATAAAATTGTACAATTTGTACAATGTGTACAAATCGCGAAAGTTTATGAACATAATACTGTAGTTATTATTACTCTTTAAGATGTTATATATTTCCACACTGTATTTTACCTTTCAAATAATAAAAAAGGGTCAGGAATCTGACTAGGTCTGTTTCAAAGTGCATAATCATTTTCTAATAATGTTAACACCCAGACACAGAATAAACCATAGTGCTCAACACACAAAGTTTTATCCTTGGTGGGGATCGAACCCATGACCTCTTGCGTAGCAGTCGGATACACTCTCACCGCGCCACCGAGTAATATAATGATTCTACATTTAATGCCAAGTTTGCTAGAGTAAAGCCGTGAGAAAAGAACTTGGCAATAAAAACATTAAAATCATATAAAATCTTTCAACTAATAAAGTACAGCATTGTCTTATTCAAACGTTTCAAAATCAAAAATATGCACTTGATAAGCGTAGTTCAAGTAAGCTGTAGCACTGAACCAATATTTAAAAAAAAATTTGAACATCATCTTTTTGAATTCTCTCAATATATAGAATTTTATAAGCTACGGGTTTTAATCGCGTAAATATTTTATTTTAAGGCTAAATACCTTTATTTATTGCCCGACGTTTCGACCGTATTGCAACGGCCGTAATCACGGATCAGCTCATCGTCGTCTCCGCGACGCTCGGGTTTCGGAAACTACCATCGTTAGATTTTTACCACTCACTATTACGGAACCGTCGGTTCTTCGACACACTTCAATAAAATTCCATATTAAGTACAAATCGCGAAAGTTTACGCACATATTCCACAAAAACAACTCCTACAAAACACTATTAACACTTCATTTGCTCACATCTCTCTTCACATGAGATCTCTCAATCCCCATTGAAAATAGAGAAATCCTTCCGTTGTACTCAAAATTTCCTTTCACCATTATTCATATGTGTCCCATTACCATAGGGCGTTAATACTGGCTGACTTATTGGCACGATCGTTCATGGGCTCCCTTCATTTCTGTTAGACTTTAGTGAACTAATGTGTGATTCTGTAGCGTTTTGTATTGGTTTTAAAGGATTGGTCTACAGTTTTGTGTATGGTATTTTAGTGTAATTAGTTGGCAGGTTTTTCATATGGTTTGTGCTGGTGGTTTTTGGTTTAACATGCTTGTGTGTTGTTAGTTAGAAGTTCAGAGGTCTAGAAGTGATTAAATGAAAATCAATGTTATTGTACAGATTGGATAGAAAAAAAAAATCTGGGGACAAATCACACAACGTCATTTAATCCCAAACTAAGCAGCTTTGTACCTCGCCAACTAGACAACTGATAAACATACTTATATATTTCTAAATACATGCATATTATTGATAAATTACTCCTTGACCTAGAATAAACAATCGTGCTCATCAAACAAAGTTTTATCCTGTCCTTATTCACGTTTTTTATTTCGTATTCGCGACAAGCCCGCGCTCAAAACGTCCGCCGCGCATGCGCGTTGATGCATTTCTAAGCGCAGCTCTCTTTGTATATCATTTTAACAAAATTTTGACAGTTCGCGCGGGCTATTCACGAAAACAAAAAAAAGAACGTGAATAAGGATCCTGAGTGGCATCGAATCCCCGACCCCCAGCTTAGCAGTCAAGGTCATTAACCACTAACCACTAGGCCAGTCATAATCGTATTTATTCAATACCGCCGGAAAAATATTTTTCAGATAACAAATTTTTGGATGCGAGAAGCCGAAGATAGAACAAAGTGGTGTGCAATTGGAGAGGCCTATGTCCAGCAGTGGACTGCGATAGGCTGATGATGATGATGATGAACCATTTTTATTAACATACTAATAAATACAAGAGAATCAGGCTCTCTTAGACGAAGCTGCAGAAAATAAAAATTCTCAGTTGGAGGTAATTCAGGGTGTTATAAGCACTAGACTTGTTGCTACAAACTTGTTACTAAGGTTATTTTTTTTCATACAAAATTCGAAGGTACTATCGCTCAAGCCCTGTATTGCTGGGTACTTGAAAAACACGTCCAAATAACGGAATTCAAATACAATTACCACACACCAAATTTGTCTCGGGTGGAAATCGAACACTGCAAACACATGCAGAGCAGTCATATGCACTCCCAAAGCGCCATCGACTCTCCTACCATATTAGCCGATAACTATGACAATTCAACCAATACATTTGACCATTATATCTTAAACGTTTCTCTATTTATTTAACCAATTGCTGTCTCGCGATTGACGTTCATTTTTCTTCGTTCATCCTTGAAGCAAGGGTTGGTAATCGGGGTTGATAAATGAAGGGGCGACAACCGGCGACTTAGGACGGTCAACCTGGTTCAGATAGCGGGATTGATCGTTCTTTTTTAAGCTAACTTTGGTGTAAGTCTACGTATTAAAATTTCAGAATCAAATTTCACCGATCCTAATCGAATTACGAATTAGGCCTGAATCGATGATTGGGTCGCAGCATCATAGAATACTGAGAGTAAGCCACTTCGAGAGAGAGGTAAGCCTGCGTTAGATAAGGATAAACTGATGTGTGTAGACGCGTGGCAAGCAGCTCGGCAAGCAGGCCGACAAACATCCGAGCAGCACATTCACCCCTTTTCATACGCTCGCGCTCGTGTTCGTGTTCGTTGCATGTCGCTTTGAACGCGAGCACCCTAAGGCTACTTATAGGTTTTAAGATTATAATAAGATACACATTATAGAATTTTAATAAATAGAAATAATGACTGCCTCTGCGGCGCGGTGGGAGTGTGTCCGACTGCTACGCAAGAACGACCTCTTGCGTAGCAGTGTTCAATTTCCACACGGGACACCACTCTGTGCGATCCACAAATTAATATTCCGGGTCTGGGTGTCCTTTGTGTCCGTGACTTGTATGTTTGTAAAGTCCCCCGTGACACAGGGCTTGCAACATTCTGCGGGAGTCGTCTTTTAAAAAAAAATGTTATATTTTAAGGTTTTATTTGCCTTTGTTTTATTGCCCGACGTTTCGTTATTAAAATATTTACGCGATTAAGACCCGTAGCTTATAAAAATCTATAAGATAAAACATGGTGATTATAATACCAGTCTCGGAACTTGTATAAGATCATATACTGGTTCATTTGTTTGTCGTTGAAGACCATTTTTTCACTAAAAACCAAAAATAACTAAAAACTAAAAAAAAGATAATATATTAGCCAAACCTCCACCAAAAATGACATGTCAAAACAAATTCCAAATTTAGCAACATCATTAATAACCAACATTGATACAAAGAATACGACACAGTAATTCCATTCCCGATATTTGACGCAAATATATTATAGTTATGACGTCCCCCCGTCACCCCGTCACCCCGTCACCCTACATGCAAATCGAGGGTCACCCTAGATAGATGTCTTCAAAGCGTGTTATTTATGTGAACTTGTGATATTGTCAAAGAGAGAGGATTATTTCCACTGTATTTGAGCATGGTTGACTTTTTTCTGTGGGTTTGTGAAAGTGACGGAATGATTCGCTTGTAGGCACTGCTGTGAAATGTACCTATTGCAAATACATACCTATAAATATTGTAGATACGGGAATTATTAATGCAGTTCAACTTTAATTAATAAATAATTATGCAACGAAATTGCGTGAATAATTTAAGGTAAAATCCATGTTTATTGCCCGACGTTTCGACCGTATTGCAACGGGTAGACTGTAGAGTCTACCCATTACCACAGCCGTTGCATTTAAGATTCGCAATATACCTATATATTTTCATAATGTGTACAAATCGCGAAGGTTATGCAACGAAAGTCTAAATGTTAGTATTGCAAATATTTATTTTCAGATTTTGAGTATTTTAAACTGAAAATTAAGAATAAAATCGATTCGGACGAATATATGACATTGCGATACGATACGATGGTCTTAAATATTGAAATAATAGTGACAACTCGTGGCGTGTCAAGCCTTTGAGACGCCACACTACCAATTTCATCATCATCATCATCATCAGCCTATCGCAGTCCACTGCTGGACATAGGCCTCTCCAATTGCACGCCACTTTGTTCTATCTTCGGTTTCTCAAATCCAGCTCCTGCCAGCCGTTTTTCGTAAATCATTACTCCACCTGGCCTGAGGGCGTCCTATTCTTACTAATTTAGGAAAGTGGTAATATATACGTTATACGCGGCGGACATCTTTGAGCCAATTCGAACGGACTTGTCACGAACACGAAATAAAGATCGTGAATAAAGACCCAGTCCATGGAATACGCAACATTCACCGCCAACACCACATCTCAAATGCATCGATTTTCTTCCTTTCACTGTACTTTATAGTCCCGAATTCCGCTTCATACAAAATTACCAGAACAATCGAGAATATCAGAGTCCGTACCAGCCTAACAGATTATACCTAACTTTAATTCCAGATATCAAGGAACAACTTTAATGCTTTAATAAAAAGTAAATATTGACTGCAAAGCGTGAAAGAGAGAAAAAACTCGTGCGGCTCAAAAACGGGCGGGAAAAAACTCTTTGACAGGTATTGAAAAAAAAAAATCTTTGACAAAGTATCGTTGTCTCTGTCTAGAGGGGTCAATTTTGTGAGGTTATGGCGCAGTCCAGGTTTATACGTCAATGTCTAATACCTACTCGTCTTTTTTTTAATTATAACTAGCAATATGGGATTGTGTGACCCACAATACTAGCAAAAAAAAAAACTCTAGCTAAGCTATGATTAGGAGGGGGTTCACGTCGATAGTATAATAGATAGGATTCGAACCCGTGCATGCATGATTTATGACATAAGTAAGGGGTCCTTGATCAAGACATCGGCGAAGTTAAGGAATGTTACCTCTATCGGTCCATAGATAGGTGACCGTTTTATAAAAATGTCACACTCCGTGCCTCGGAGAGCACGTTGAGACGGCGGTCCAGCGCCTAATCTCTTTCCGGTCGTGTCTGATTTCCGTCCCATTGGCCTGAGAGTGAGGGAATAGAGAGTGCACTTGTGTCTGCGCATACACTTGTGCACTTTGCCAAACTTCTTGGCAGTATATGATTAGGTATAAATGAGACAAAAGATGTAGTGTAGTCTGGTTATAATTATCCAAAGGTGCATCTTATATACTAACGACTTCGTGTTGATAACAGATAGTAGAAACATTTAATAGATACTGAACGTGCGATAAGGAACATAAGATTGTGATGTAGATTGTAGATACAGCACAAAGATATTGTAATGTAACAGTACACCCCCCTTTAAAAAAAAATTATGGTAATAGTGTTTACAATATAAATTTGACCTAGACCTTACTAGTTATTTGCTGATGTATATAAATAATAATGCTATTGTACGCGGTGGAATTTGATGACGCCTGTCATTAGTTATTTGCTGATGTATATAAATAATAATGCTATTGTACGCGGTGGAATTTGATGACGCCTGTTGTGGTGTGATTTGCTGACGTCTGTAATTTTGACTTAGCTGTTGCACGAGTGTTTATTATTTTTTTCCGTTAAACTCTTCATTCTTCTGTCCAGTGTTTTCATTATGCCGTAAATTAGGATCACGCCGATTGTTAAAATAATCTGTCCCATTGCAACATTTCTTGTCCACCGTAAGTCCTCCTGGATCAGGTTACGGAGTTGGTCCGCTTCGTTTTGATTGAGGCAATTGTCCGTATTGTATGTTATCTGGTCCTTAGAACTTTGATTTCCCATTTTAGATGTCTTGTTGTTACGAGTAGTTGTGAATTAATGGTATATGTTAAGATCTATGTTAATATATATACGAATAGCTTGCTTATATCAGCGATTTTTTATAGACGTACTACTGGCTTTACTTTACGTCCCGATCGTGTAGTGTACGTGTGTGAATGCCTGTCGCAATCCTTTGAATCTGGCACGTCATTGATCATGAAAGCTGGTTTCAATCTATCAATTGATATCACTGTCTCTTTATCCCTAATTCTAATGCAAAATGTTTTATCTGTTTTACTAATTACTGGGTAGGGTCCTTCATACGGCGGTGTCAGGGCTTTCTTAATTCTATCACACCGAACAAATACGTGTGAGCATTCTTTGAGTTCGGGATGCACAAATATAGCTTGATTGTGTTTTTTTCTTTTCGGAATTGATGTCATTTGTGTGATGTCCTTTTGAATTTGTTTTACAAACTCTTCGTACGTTGATAACTGTGCTGCTGATGACTCAAAAAATCCTCCAGGGAGTCGTATTGGCGTTCCATATGTCATCTCTGCTGAACTATAACCTGTGTCTTCTCGCAAGCTACTCCGCAACCCGAGTAAAACTGTGGGAATTTCTTTTAACCAATTTTCGTTGGATTCTCTTGTCATTAACGCCGCCTTTAAAGTTCTATGAAATCTCTGTATCATTCCATTGGATTGTGGATGATAAGGTGTTGTCCTAATTTTATGTATTCCCAAAAATTGTGAGAGTGACTCAAATATTCTTGATTCAAACTGTCGGCCTTGATCCGTAGTAATGCGCAATGGACATCCAAAACGAGTAATCCATCCTTCGAAAAGTGTCTTGGCTACTGTTTCTGCAGTTATATCTTCTACCGGAAATATTTCGGGCCATGACGTACAACGATCTATGATTGTGATTAAATATCTCTTCCCTTGTGAAATCGGAAGTGGTCCGACGATGTCAATATGTAAATGTTCAAAACGTTGCGCTGTCATAAATGTACCAGGAGGTGATATCGTATGTCGTTGTATTTTTGATTTTTGGCAGGCTATACATGATCTACACCAATTATTGATATCTTTGTTCATATACGGCCATAAATACCTTTGGGTTATCATTTTTCTCGTAGTTCTTTTTCCTGGATGGCTCATACCATGAATGGTATCGAAAATTTGTTTGCGAAAATGCTTTGGTAAGTAGGGGCGGCTTTTTCAGTAGACGTGTCGCAGGTGATGTTTATTGTGGAACCCGGAAGCGTAATGTTTTTGAATTTTAATCTTTTATTGTCATGTAATTTACTTAGTTCATTATCTTTTGATTGACATTTTTCCAATTCAGCGTAATCGATAGGTGATGGCACGTATATTTCCTCTATTCGAGATAAGGCATCGGCGGTAATATTGTCACGTCCGCTTATGTGTTGAATGTTGGTACTGTATTGTGAAATGAAATCTAACTGCCGGACCCGTCGCGGTGTATCGTTTGATGATGGGTTTTGGGAGAATGCGTATGTCAAAGGTCGGTGATCCGTAAATATTGTAAATTCTCTTCCCTCGATTAATCTGTGAAAATGTTTGACGGCCATGTATATTCCTAACAGCTCTCTGTCAAACGTAGAATATTTTTGTTGAGTTTCGCTCAATTTTTGTGAAAAAAATCCTAATGGTTCCCAATTGCGTCCGGATGTTTGTTGTAAAACTCCACCAACGCAAGTAGCACTAGCGTCGGTCATGAGCGCTAGTGATGCGTTGCGGGAAGGATGCGCTGTTAACACTGCGTTTTTCATGCTTTCCTTGCATTTTTCGTAAGCTTTGTCTGCTTCCGTTGTCCAAGGAACAGGTGAATTATCGTTCTTTTTTGAACCATGTAGATATTCGTTTAAAATTCTTTGATTTTCCGCTGCGCGTGGAATATTACTTCTGTAGAAATTGACCATGCCCAAAAATCTTCTTAATTCTTGAATTGTTTTCGGTTTGGGAAATTCCATGATTGCTTTGTAATTTTCTTCGGTAGGGTGTATTCCTTGGCTCGTTATATGATAACCTAAGAAATCTATTTCCCTTCTGAAAAATTCGCATTTTTCGAGATTAATGGTTATTCCATTCTCGTGTAAACGTTTGAAAACCGTTTCTAAATGCTGATAATGCAAATCTTCGTTGTCCGATGCGATGAGACAGTCGTCTACAAATATAAATACGAAGTTTAAATCTCTAAATAAGGAATCCATGAATCGTTGAAATGTTTGTGCCGCATTGCGTAATCCGAAAGGCATTCTTAAGTACTCAAAAAGTCCAAAAGGTGTGATGATGGCTGTTTTTTCTATATCTTTAACAGGAATACAATGGTATGCTTTACGTATATCTATCTTGCTTAGTATCTTCTTATTTTCTAATATGTATGTAAAGTCAGTTAATCTTGGTAGTGGGTATTTGTCCGGTACTGTCGTGCTATTGAGCATTCGATAGTCTCCGCACGGTCTCCATTCGCCATTTTTCTTTTTTACCATATGTAATGGGCTTGCCCATGGGCTATCTGACGGTCGGCAAATTCCGAGTTCTATCATATTTTGAAATTCCTTTTTGGCTATGTCGTATTTTTCTGGAGGTAATGGTCTTGCCCGAGTTGCGACGGGTGGTCCTGTAGTGATAATGTGATGTTCAATCTTATGTTTGGACGCATTGCGGAGAGAGGACCCTTTCGTGATGTCTTCGTATTTGTTTAAAAGTTGCGTAATACGTGGATTCGTTCCCACTGCGATAGTACGAATTGTTTGTTGTGTCGCTTTTTCCGAAGTTACATGCGTTGTCAGCTCTGTAACTTTGTCGATAAGTTTGCGACCTGCTATGTCGACTAATAGTTTATAGTGCTCTAGAAAATCTGCTCCAATTATTGGTTGTGTAACATCGGCGATTACAAAATTCCATTTATAACATCGTTGTAGTCCTAAATTCAAGGTAAGCGTCTTCTCGCCGTAAGTCCTAATTTTAGTCCCATTTGCAGCGTATAGTGTGTATTGTTCATTTTGTAAAATTGAATGTCTCTGTTGCTTGCTAATGACTGAAATATTTGCGCCCGTGTCAATCAAAAACTTCATACCACTTTTTCGGTCGGTAATGGTGAGGCGATTGGATGGGTGGATTGCACAGAGTTTCGCCGTTGTCTGTGCTCTTATTCGTTTCCCTGGTTCCGTACGTAAGTCATTGGTTTCCAACCGCATGGTTTAATGCAGTTCTTTGCATATTTTCCGAATCTTTCGTGGTAGTAACAAAATCGATTTGCTCCTCTATAGTTTGTTCTCGGCCTCATAATCGGGAATTGTTGACGTTTCTTGAAGTGATTGTGCGTGTTGGGTCGATAGCCATATTGACCTTGCTGAATTGCGTCAATATCTATCTGTAATTTTGCTAGCTGATATTTCGGTTACTTTTGAATTCATTATTATTTTGTCTGCAATTTGGCTCAGTTTGTCAATTTCCATGTCTTCCGTAACTGCTAGAACCGTAGTAACTGATGTTGGTAAAAGCCTGAACCATAGTAGTTTAATTGTTTCGTCACTGATTTTTCCTCTCCCGAGGACTCGCATTTGACGTAATAACTGCGAAGGTTTTTGATCACCGAGTTCTGTCTCTGATATTAATTTTTGAAACTGTCGCTGTTCTGTTTCTTCGTAACAATCAATTAAACGTTCCTTGATGTTTTTGTATTTATCTGTAGTCGGTGGTGAAGTGATTAGGTCACTAACTTGTAGTATTTCTTCCTTGGATAACTTTGCTATTACTGTACAGTATTTGTATTCGTCTCCTTGCTTCTGTGGTGCTAATATGGCTTCTAGTTGCGTAAACCATAATCTTGGTTGGTCTTTCCAAAATTCCGGAATGCGGGATAAAACCGAGGTGCCAGCAGCTACTTCAAGTGTTCCTTGCTGATTTATGTTCGCCTTGCACGGTGATTGTGCCATGTTTCTTGCTGCGTATTCGTTCGTCGGGGTCACCAATTTGCCAAACTTCTTGGCAGTATATGATTAGGTATAAATGAGACAAAAGATGTAGTGTAGTCTGGTTATAATTATCCAAAGGTGCATCTTATATACTAACGACTTCGTGTTGATAACAGATAGTAGAAACATTTAATAGATACTGAACGTGCGATAAGGAACCTAAGATTGTGATGTAGATTGTAGATACAGCACAAAGATATTGTACTGTGACATGCACTATAATATCTCTTGCGTATTTGGCTAGTCTCTTTAGTTAGTTAGGAGACACTTTATTATTAACTAGCTGTCCTTCAACTTCGTCTGCGTAAATTTTGCCCGTTTTTGCAACATTTCTCATTGCTGCTCCGCTCCTATTAGTCGTAGCGTGATGGTATATAGCCTATAGCCTTCCTCGATAAATGGATAGCTCCAACAAAGAATTTTTCAATTCAGATCAGTATTCCAGAGATTACCGCGTTCAAATAAACAGACTCTTCAGCTTAGTATTCATATTAGTATAGATATGACATTCCTAAGTCAGTTAGTTAGTGGGTACCTTATCCCCATACTAATAACCTGTGGCAGGAGTAGGTAGAGTGAAATGAGGTGAATGATCTGATACGTATATGTTAGTATGGACATTCATCCGGAAATTCCGGATTATTTAATTACCAATATTTTATTCTCGAATAGTATTTATTTTATTACATATTTACCTTCGTCAGGAACTCTATTGATAGATAAAAACCTAAAAATATATGTACCCTTCGATATATGGACCAGTCGTAATCAGTGTCAAAATATTGGACAAAAAAACCTGAAATTATATATTCAACTAAAACTTTAGACATTTTTAGCCAATTACTTTATTATTACAATAATTGCATTTTTTTGAAAGAAAAGATAGAAAAAAATGAAGTCTAGACCCAGGAATCGAACCCGAGACTTTTGAGGTCTAGTAACATAGTCCAGATAGGTGGCCCCGGTTTGGCATACGGAAGTCTCGGGTCCGATTCTGGTCTGGACTTCAAATTTTTCTATCTTTCAAAAAATGCAATTATTGTATTGTAATAACTTCTATTTGAGAAGTAATTAAATTAAATCACTACGACCAATATTTAGTTGAAATGAATGGAATCCCGAAATATTGAAATACTTTCCAAAAAAGGGTTTAGTCATCAGTGGCGAATAGTCTTTAGAACACTATTACTTTCGGTTTCCCTTTTGATCCTACATAGTTACATTATATTATAGGTACAAACTGTCCAGCTAGACATACATTTGTATCGGGTTTACTTTTAACCCTTAGTCTCTGTTAGTCATGTTGTTTTTTCTATGCGCATAATGCAAGGCATTTCAATCTACCTAGGTACTCTGATCACGTAAATCTTAGTTGACCCGTATTTGTCTCCAATATCGCTCCAAGAGCTATTATGAAACCTATTTGATTTATCAATGATGATGGCCTATACCATCGAATATACGAATATTATCCGGTCCGCAAATACACCACGTGTCCGGATTCATTCCGGACAGCGGCCGGACATCGGCTGGAGCCGGTCGACCGGACAATTGTAGCAATAAAGTGTCGTTTACATTATACAAATATTATTGCATAATTTTTTTAAGTTTGTTAGCATTGTGCGTATTAATATAACCAGGTGCTATATAGGTGCTATATTTTTTATACGTTGCGGGATATCTACTTGTTTGATTATGATAATGTGCGCCTAGTCGATTTCAGAGGTAGCCAATTTTGTTCGACACTAGCCAAAGACGCAGCTTAGCTCGTTTGATAAAAAAATGGTTGTCTGTAAAGCCGGTTGGGATAAAGTCATAAGTAAACATTTAGTTCCAATTGTATCGTATGTCGCTGCAATCGCCATTTGCTGATGGACTGATACTTAAGCCTATCAGCAGGCGGAACGTAACGGACCGTGACATCTTTTCGTATGCGCATCCGCTCATCACTACATAGTATAAAACAAAGTCGCTTTCTCTGTCCCTATATCCCTATGTATGCTTAAATCTTTAAAACTACGCAACGGATTTTGATGCGGTTTTTTTTAATAGATTGATTGATTGAAGAGGAAGGTTTATATGTATAATAACATCCATATATTTTATACCCGTGCGAAGCCGGAGCGGGCCGCTAGTCAATTTATAAGACGTTATAACGTCAAAATTCGTTTAACTGTTTTAAAAATCATCAACGTAGTAGGTATATTATGTGAGTGATATAGCCTTAAATCCTTACCATTCGTATGGACTACGTTAAAATAAGGGATTAAAAATATCCAGAATATTCAAGTATTTAAATTCGTATGTTCAAACATTACAAACCAGTCTACAATATCCTTAACATTATTCGAAATTCGAATTCAAACCAATGAACGAGCAATGCATTCTATAAACCAACTTCTCTTTCAACCATGCACGGGAATACCAACCTTATTTACTAAGTGAATTAAACCAACATAAAGTACAAAATAGCTTGGTTATGAATACAAGAGTGATATTGTGAGGTATTGGGCCGTGTTGTCACACATGCTGTTCGTATTAAACGATTGAGTGGTTGAAGGCTATTTTGATCCTATAGATGTGCGATCTTTGCCGATTAAAAAAACTATCGATATAAGAGGTATTTCGCATTTACATGTTAGTAATCTGCATGTTCAAGCGCTTTATTTACCCCCTTGTGAAATACTTTTACACTATCGAACACATGTTAAAAAATACCAATCTTTGATGTTGACAGTTAATGTTTTACATTTACAAATATTGCTTGTTTTTTTTTGTAGTGATCAATTTCCCACCCCGTTTTAAGGAAAGTATGTGTATAGCTATTTTCAAATGGCTTATTCTTTCATTAAACCTCTTTTAATAGACTGTAAAAAATTACCAAAACATCAGATATTATACATTTTTTGACACATAATGTACAACAATTTGATTTAAATTAAAAAAAAATAAAAACTGCCGACATATTTTGCGAAAAATGTCGCCATTTTACAATTTTTTTTTTGTCATTTTAAAAATACTGACGTTGGACTATTTGATACAGCCTGAGCCATGAGATCTTAGCAAATTATAAATAAACAGTTGATTTGTTATTACGGCATAGATACGCTTAGATATAGCTTCTTCTCATTCATGAGATGCCTTCCGCGGCGGCAGTTCCAAGTGTAAAGTTCACTTTACCCTTGGAACTGCCGCCTAACCTCATTTTGCGTTTTTTTTTCAATAAATTATAATTTTATATTTTTTTTAGTATCTAATAATTTGACGTTTTCAAATAATCATTAACCTGATTTTACGAAGTAAAGATATTTGAGTGAGTTTGAGTTAAACAAAATCTTTCGTGCGATAATTTCCTATTAAAAAATACTATTGGCTACCTACAGCTGTGCGATATTTGCCTAATTAAAAAAGCTGATTTAATCTCGTTATTCTAGACGGCTTGTGTGGACGATATTTATCAGACAGGAGGCATAACTTTAGAAATCAATGAGCGAGCGCGTAGTACAAGACCTCTTAATATCTCACGAAGTCATTTAAGTAGCCTATGTTCTCCTCCAAGGTCCTATCTACATCTATGCCGAAATTAATTAATATTGGTTCAGTTGCTTAGGCGCTTGTCTATCCACTTAAAACTTGAATATTCTGAAAATTTTTCGTAATATTTCATTTAGGTAGCAGTAGGCCAAAGGCTAGGTTTTGACGAGCAAATAATTGAGGTTATTCTTTAATTTTTATTACATAACTAAAGACCCACGCAACTCCGTATGCGTAAATTTTCCCCGTTTTTGCAACATTTTTCATTGCTGTTTTGCTCCAATTAGCCGTAGCGTAATGTGATGTAGTTTATAGCCCTCCTCGATAAATGGGCTATTCAACAGTTAAAGTTTTATTCAATTCGATGTATTAGTTCCTGAGATTATCGCGTTCAAACAAATTCTTCAGCTTTAAAATATTAACTAGCTGTCCCGCGCAACTACGTCTGCGTAAATTTTCCCCGTTTCTGCAACATTTTTCATTGCTGCTCCGCTCCTATTGGTCGTAGCGTGATGTTATATAGCCTTAATAGCCTGTAATATTTTCTCAATTCGAACTAGTAGTTCTTGGGATTATCGCGTTCAAACAAACACTTCAGCTTTATAATATTAATATAGATACAAAAAATTATCTGAAACTGTTTTCCTCAGCTAGCTTCACAATTTCAACGTATATCATAGTAAGTACCATATATAACTGTACATACATATATAAGTGCACTAATATAAGGTACCTATCTACAACGAATGCGCGTATAAGTGTCGCACAGTGAGTAGTGGCCACTGCATCGCTCCATTAGCGATTATTGTACTAGTTTTGTACTAATAAACTGGACAAACAATGGCATATAGATGTGCTGGATGTGGTCTATAGGTTTATTATTAAATATATTAAACCGATAAGGCTAAGGCCGCTGAATGTCGAAACTATTTTGTGTTATCTGTGCTTATGTTGTACAAGGTGATTTGTAATACTATTGTTGAAGTTTTTTTTTAAAGACGACTCCCGCATTATTTTGCAAGCCCTGTGTCGCGGGGGACTTTACAAAAATACAAGTCACGGACACAAAGTACACCCAGACTCGGAACAACAATTTGTGGATCACACAAAGTGGTGTCCCGTGTGGGAATCGAACTCACTACATCTTGCGTAGCAGTCGGACACACTCCCACCTCGTCACAGAGGCAATTAACCTCCAGACTATTTACAGTAAAATTGTTGGTTTTTGTGAGGTTTAGGCTCTAAACGTGACAAAAAAACAACGATTTTATTTAGTCCCCTAAATGAAATCGTTGTTTTTTTCAGTTTAATACCTCACAATTAACAAGCCCTTCACCTAAACCTCACAAGCCACGCCACGTAGGTGCAAGTTATATTTTTTTAAATATTTTTCAAAACTGATATTATAAAGTTATTTAGTTTAATGTAAAGAAGTCATGAGTGGGAGTTTATTAGTATATTACAAACTAGCTGTCCCGCGCAACTTCGTATGCGTAAATTTTCCCCGTTTTTGCAACATTTCTCGTCGCTACTCCGCTCCTATTAGTCGTAGCGCGATGTTTTATAGCCTATAGCGTTCCTCGATAAATGGGCTATCCAACAAAAATAAGAATTTTTCAAATCGGACTTGTAGTTCCTGAGATTAACGCGTTTAAACAAACAAATAAACTCTTCCGCTTTATAATATTAGTATAGACTAGCTGTCCCGCGCAACTTCGTATGCGTAAATTTTTCCCGTTTTTGCAACATTTCTCGTCGCTGATCCGCTCCTATTAGTCGTAGCGTAATGTTATATAGCCTATAGCCTTTCTCGATAAATAGGCTATCCAACAAAAAATATTTTTTCAAATCGGACCAGTAGTTCCTGAGATTAGGGCGTTTAAACAAACAAACAAACAAACAAACTCTTACGCTTTATAATATTAGTATAGATTAGCCTGTGGGTATTAAAATAAAGATTTTGCCTTAGTAATTATCTAATAAACCATCAACCTTTGGGCTGAAAAATTAGCAATGAGGTTTGTGAAGTAGACTAAGGATGAAAAAGAAATTTAAGAAAATGGAATTCAAAAGGTTAGCAACGCAATTTTGATATATTTCTGATGTTCACATTGCTCTTACAGTTATATGTAAAAAGTCACACTTCTAGATACAATTGGAACTAACGTTATTGATTGGTCGCTAAGCAACGCGAATGGCGATATATCATTAATGTCTACTTATGACGTTATCATATAAAATTATCATCCGTAAACTAACTTTACAGACAATCAATTTTTATACAATTAATCATCAAATTAATATGATGGTGTTTGTTTTGTTATAATTCAGCTAGTTTTATAATGTCGTTAATATGTCAATTGGATTTTTTGACAGTTTATGAAAAACCAAGAAGCCATTTCCAGCAGCTCAATATCCATAAAACCGGACACAACACTGCCAAATTTTTTGTACATTTCCGTTGTCTATTATTTATTGCTATCGTATCGACTGCGCTCAGAGGCAGTGCCAAGTGCTCTATTACTTTAGCGAATGAAGCCTCTTCCTGTACAACTTTATCTCTTTGTCTTGTAACAAAATTAACTTGGAGTTTTTGGTACTGAGTGCCAATTTTGCTTTCATATTGAAATTAGTTTGGCAGGTTTCGGGCAGTAACATTTTTAATGGCTCTTATTTGATTTTATGGTGATTTTATTATTGAAATATTGCTTTGGCTTCCTGAAATAGATTGTACATCACATTTAACATAACCGTTAAATGTAAAGCGGCGGTAGCCTAATGGCTACGGCATCGGTCTCACAATCGTGAGGTCGCGAGTTCGAATCCTACCCATACATACCCTACCGACGTGAACCCAATCCTAACACTAGCCTTCGAGCTTAGCTGGAGGGGTTAACAAGATTGCTAGTAATGTGGGACTCAATCCCACATTGCTAATTATCTTTCAATAAAAAAAAACCGTTAGTTAATTATCAGTCGAATGGGCAAAGCCTAGTTAAGGAATTTGGCCCAGAGCCTAAGGTTTCAAAAGTCCCCTTAAGGCATGGAAGCGTGATGTTTTAAAGAAACGATATCTTAAGGAAATTCCGCGAATAATATGCCTTGCCACTGGCAGTTAATAGCTAATCGCATTTCTAAACGAATCTAGAAATCAGTGTCGTTAAGCTATATTACTGGTCTATAGATATTGTATCTAAAACCTTGATCTGAAAACCGTTGAAGCTTCGGTTCTGTACCTAATCTGTCTTCGACTCTGAATTCATCGTAATAATATTTTTTTTTAAAGACGACAGACACAAAGTACACCCAGACTCGGAACAACATTTTGTGGATCACACGAAGTGGTGTCCCGTCTGGGAATCGAACCCACGACCTCTTGCGTAGCAGTCGGACACACTCCCACCGCGCCACAGAGGCAGTCAAAATTTGATTCGGCGATCATTGTACCGATAGTCGTCTCCGTTAATGGTTTGATTGCCAAGTGCCTCGACCAACACCTTGAGAGGCTCGCGTTAGACGGTTGGATCAAGGGCTTGATGCAGAAGGCAGTACTTCTGGACACGGCTCGCATTGTGAGGAGGTTCCTTTCTTTGGAACCGTAACCACCGGTAGCTTGGTCCCTGTACCCGATACCGGTGGAACAATATATATATATATTTTTTTTAATATATTTAATTTTTTAGGTATGTACTACTATATTTAAAAATGTAATTTGTATATATTGTGTTTTAATAAAGAGAATAATAATAATATCTTGGCACAACTCACACAACACTATCCTAATTAAGCAGAGCTTGTACTATGGAAATCAGACAACTGATAAACATACTTATATATTTCTTAATACCTACATATTAAAGACAACACCCATACACAGAATAAACCATCGTGCTAATCACACAAAGTTTTATCCTGGGTGGGGATCGAACACTCGACCTCCGGCTTAGCAGTCAGGGTCACTAACCACTAGACCAACAGGCCAGTAATAAAGAATAGAAAGTGTACTTATGTCTGTGCTCTCTATAATATCTCCTACGCAGCTGCCTTGTCTTGCCTTGTAATGTCATTTTTTATGAAGATTAGGGGGCTTCTATGCCAAATTCGCTACGGCCTACTAGATATCAAATTGCAAACGATCGTTCGCAAAAAAATCAATAAAATGTCTATGGTCGTGTGTCTTATCTACGCACGTCTTATACGTCTTATTGCATCAGCCCTTTAACATGGTGTATAGTATATTAGTGGTAGCCTTACCCCATATCAAGTTTATAAACATTCAAACATTGTAAAATTGGCAATTTGAAAATTTGTTTTTGTTAAAGGAGTTTATGGTTTATTTAATCTCCTTACAACGAAACCACAGAAATGATAAATAATTATTGATAAAATGCATCTCCTCGTAAAGTACTATTTTCTTTGATTTGCTACTGACACTAATGGATAGGCAATTTAATAAAAAACAAAATGCTATAGGCCGACCGCTTAACCCGTTAACATCACCCCGCGCTCCCTTCCACCGCGCAGGCGATATACGAGTTAAGCGGTCGGCCTATAGAAACATTTTTTTCAAACGACCAAAATTTTATTTTATAGAGATTTTATTCCAAAAACTGAGCGCATTCGCTACGGTGCAGAGAGGGAACGAATGCTCAAGGCTATTTGTTCAGGCCTTAAAATCTAAGTATATCATCTCGTCCTAGTATGTTATCCTATAATCACCATACCTTAGGAACTTTTGGAAGCAATTGCGCCTAAAACTGCAGTTGGTACAACTGCTATATAATTTGTCTTTCTAAGCTAAATGTTTAAGTCGCACGCAGTTAAATGTTTCGTTTGTTTAGAATTGATGCAGTAGTACTCAGAATAAAACCACATAATACTGAGATACTAGAAGGAGAGCTCAATACAAATGCGTTTGACTGGGTGGGACAGTCGTAGTGTGCATGTCGGGAATTTAATTTAATTTTATGGGACGCACCTTTGTATGATCCATCTCGTTATCCCCGCTTCGGGACATTTTTAGAAAGGTAAACTATAATATCATTGTTTTAAATTGTCAAAATTACAATCTGTGTACTCACTGATTATAATTTTAAGGTGTTCCTAATGAAAAAAAATATTGTAAAATCGGCTCCACAAGTGGATCTAGATTCTAGATTAAAGCTCTTGCCAACGTTGGCGCCAATGCTATTTTCTAGATCCACACGTTGAGCGAGTGGCGTTGGGGCCAACGTTGGGGCCAACATGTGGAACTGGCATAAATGTATGCTAATTATCTTTTTTTTCTTTTTCAGAAAGATAACTAGCAATGTGGGATTGTGGATCCCACATTACTAACAATCCTGTTAATCCCTCCAGCTAGGCGCAATAGCTTGTGGGTTCACGTCAGTAGTATAATTGGTAGGATTCGAACCTGCAACCTCACGATTGCTAGACCGATCCCTTAGCTATTAGGCTACTGTCGCTTATGGTCTTAAACTACTATCCATCTATACCAATATTACTAAATCTGTCAGTTACGCTTTCACGCTCAAACAGCTAAACCGATTTAGATGAAATTTGGTATGGAGATAGTTTGAGTCCCGGGAAAGACCATAGAATTTAAAGCGAAAACCGATATGCACGCGGGCGGAGCCGCGGGCTAAAGCTAGTTAGGTATAAAAAGTTAGAATGTTTGTTTTGCCAAACTGCTTGGCAATATATGATTAGGTATAAATGAGACAAAAGATGTAGTATAGTCTGGTTATAATTATCTAAAGGTGCATCTTATATACTAACGACTTCGTGTTGATAACAGATAGTGGAAACATTTAATAGATACTGAACGTGCGATAAGGAACATAAGATTGTGATGTAGATTGTAGATACAGCACAAAGATATTGTACTGTAACAGTACACCCCCCTTTAAAAAAAAAAAAATATGGTAATAGTGTTTACAATATAAATTTGACCTAGACCTTACTAGTTATTTGCTGATGTATATAAATAATAATGCTATTGTACGCGGTGGAATTTGATGACGCCTGTTGTGGTGTGATTTGCTGACGTCTGTAATTTTGACTTAGCTGTTGCACGAGTGTTTATTATTTTTTTCCGTTAAACTCTTCATTCTTCTGTCCAGTGTTTTCATTATGCCGTAAATTAGGATCACGCCGATTGTTAAAATAATCTGTCCCATTGCAACATTTCTTGTCCACCGTAAGTCCTCCTGGATCAGGTTACGGAGTTGGTCCGCTTCGTTTTGATTGAGGCAATTGTCCGTATTGTATGTTATCTGGTCCTTAGAACTTTGATTTCCCATTTTAGATGTCTTGTTGTTACGAGTAGTTGTGAATTAATGGTATATGTTAAGATCTATGTTAATATATATACGAATAGCTTGCTTATATCAGCGATTTTTTATAGACGTACTACTGGCTTTACTTTACGTCCCGATCGTGTAGTGTACGTGTGTGAATGCCTGTCGCAATCCTTTGAATCTGGCACGTAGTTTGATTCGTCATTGATCATGAAAGCTGGTTTCAATCTATCAATTGATATCACTGTCTCTTTATCCCTAATTCTAATGCAAAATGTTTTATCTGTTTTACTAATTACTGGGTAGGGTCCTTCATACGGCGGTGTCAGGGCTTTCTTAATTCTATCACACCGAACAAATACGTGTGAGCATTCTTTGAGTTCGGGATGCACAAATATAGCTTGATTGTGTTTTTTTCTTTTCGGAATTGATGTCATTTGTGTGATGTCCTTTTGAATTTGTTTTACAAACTCTTCGTACGTTGATAACTGTGCTGCTGATGACTCAAAAAATCCTCCAGGGAGTCGTATTGGCGTTCCATATGTCATCTCTGCTGAACTATAACCTGTGTCTTCTCGCAAGCTACTCCGCAACCCGAGTAAAACTGTTGGAATTTCTTTTAACCAATTTTCGTTGGATTCTCTTGTCATTAACGCCGCCTTTAAAGTTCTATGAAATCTCTCTATCATTCCATTGGATTGTGGATGATAAGGTGTTGTCCTAATTTTATGTATTCCCAAAAATTGTGAGAGTGACTCAAATATTCTTGATTCAAACTGTCGGCCTTGATCCGTAGTAATGCGCAATGGACATCCAAAACGAGTAATCCATCCCTCGAAAAGTGTCTTGGCTACTGTTTCTGCAGTTATATCTTCTACCGGAAATATTTCGGGCCATGACGTACAACGATCTATGATTGTGATTAAATATCTCTTCCCTTGTGAAATCGGAAGTGGTCCGACGATGTCAATATGTAAATGTTCAAAACGTTGCGCTGTCATAAATGTACCAGGAGGTGATATCGTATGTCGTTGTATTTTTGATTTTTGGCAGGCTATACATGATCTACACCAGTTATTGATATCTTTGTTCATATACGGCCATAAATACCTTTGGGTTATCATTTTTCTCGTAGTTCTTTTTCCTGGATGGCTCATACCATGAATGGTATCGAAAATTTGTTTGCGAAAATGCTTTGGTAAGTAGGGGCGGCTTTTTCCAGTAGAGGTGTCGCAGGTGATGTTTATTGTGGAACCCGGAAGCGTAATGTTTTTGAATTTTAATCTTTTATTGTCATGTAATTTACTTAGTTCATTATCTGTTGATTGACATTTTTCCAATTCAGCGTAATCGATAGGTGATGGCACGTATATTTCCTCTATTCGAGATAAGGCATCGGCGGTAATATTGTCACGTCCGCTTATGTGTTGAATGTTGGTACTGTATTGTGAAATGAAATCTAACTGCCGGACCCGTCGCGGTGTATCGTTTGATGATGGTTTTTGGGAGAATGCGTATGTCAAAGGTCGGTGATCCGTAAATATTGTAAATTCTCTTCCCTCGATTAATCTGTGAAAATGTTTGACGGCCATGTATATTCCTAACAGCTCTCTGTCAAACGTAGAATATTTTTGTTGAGTTTCGCTCAATTTTTGTGAAAAAAATCCTAATGGTTCCCAATTGCGTCCGGATTTTTGTTGTAAAACTCCACCAACGCAAGTAGCACTAGCGTCGGTCATGAGCGCTAGTGATGCGTTGCGGGAAGGATGCGCTGTTAACACTGCGTTTTTCATGCTTTCCTTGCATTTTTCGTAAGCTTTGTCTGCTTCCGTTGTCCAAGGAACAGGTGAATTATCGTTCTTTTTTGAACCATGTAGATATTCGTTTAAAATTCTTTGATTTTCCGCTGCGCATGGAATATTACTTCTGTAGAAATTGACCATGCCCAAAAATCTTCTTAATTCTTGAATTGTTTTCGGTTTGGGAAATTCCATGATTGCTTTGTAATTTTCTTCGGTAGGGAGTATTCCTTGGCTCGTTATATGATAACCTAAGAAATCTATTTCCCTTCTGAGAAATTCGCATTTTTCGAGATTAATGGTTATTCCATTCTCGTGTAAACGTTTGAAAACCGTTTCTAAATGCTGATAATGCAAATCTTCGTTGTCCGATGCAATGAGACAGTCGTCTACAAATATAAATACGTAGTTTAAATCTCTAAATAAGGAATCCATGAATCGTTGAAATGTTTGTGCCGCATTGCGTAATCCGAAAGGCATTCTTAAGTACTCAAAAAGTCCAAAAGGTGTGATGATGGCTGTTTTTTCTATATCTTTAACAGGAATACAATGGTATGCTTTACGTATATCTATCTTGCTTAGTATCTTCTTATTTTCTAATATGTATGTAAAGTCAGTTAATCTTGGTAGTGGGTATTTGTCCGGTACTGTCGTGCTATTGAGCATTCGATAGTCTCCGCATGGTCTCCATTCGCCATTTTTCTTTTTTACCATATGTAATGGGCTTGCCCATGGGCTATCTGACGGTCGGCAAATTCCGAGTTCTATCATATTTTGAAATTCCTTTTTGGCTATGTCGTATTTTTCTGGAGGTAATGGTCTTGCCCGAGCTGCGACGGGTGGTCCTGTAGTGATAATGTGATGTTCAATCTTATGTTTGGGCGCATTGCGGAGAGAGGACCCTTTCGTGATGTCTTCGTATTTGTTTAAAAGTTGCGTAATACGTGGATTCGTTCCCACTGCGATATTACGAATTGTTTGTTGTGTCGCTTTTTCCGAAGTTACATGCGTTGTCAGCTCTGTAACTTTGTCGATAAGTTTGCGACCTGCTATGTCGACTAATAGTTTATAGTGCTCTAGAAAATCTGCTCCAATTATTGGTTGTGTAACATCGGCGATTACAAAATTCCATTTATAACATCGTTGTAGTCCTAAATTCAAGGTAAGCGTCTTCTCGCCGTAAGTCCTAATTTTAGTCCCATTTGCAGCGTATAGTGTGTATTGTTCATTTTGTAAAACTGAATGTCTCTGTTGCTTGCTAATGACTGAAATATTTGCGCCCGTGTCAATCAAGAACTTCATACCACTTTTTCGGTCGGTAATGGTGAGGCGATTGGATGGGTGGATTGCACAGAGTTTCGCCGTTGTCTGTGCTCTTATTCGTTTCCCTGGTTCCGTACGTAAGTCATTGGTTTCCAACTGCATGGTTTAATGCAGTTCTTTGCATATTTTCCGAATCTTTCGTGGTAGTAACAAAATCGATTTGCTCCTCTATAGTTTGTTCTCGGCCTCATAATCGGGAATTGTTGACGTTTCTTGAAATGATTGTGCCGATAGCCATATTGACCTTGCTGAATTGCGTCAATATCTATCTGTAATTTTGCTAGCTGGGCTAAAATGCATGCTGTATTGTTGTCGTTTGAAGTGTCGTTGCTAACAGCTGATATTTCGGTTACTTTTGAATTCATTATTATTTTGTCTGCAATTTGGCTCAGTTTGTCAATTTCCATGTCTTCCGTAACTGCTAGAACCGTAGTAACTGATGTTGGTAAAAGCCTGAACCATAGTAGTTTAATTGTTTCGTCACTGATTTTTCCTCTCCCGAGGACTCGCATTTGACGTAATAACTGCGAAGGTTTTTGATCACCGAGTTCTGTCTCTGATATTAATTTTTGAAACTGTCGCTGTTCTGTTTCTTCGTAACAATCAATTAAACGTTCCTTGATGTTTTTGTATTTATCTGTAGTCGGTGGTGAAGTGATTAGGTCACTAACCTGTAGTATTTCTTCCTTGGATAACTTTGCTATTACTGTACAGTATTTGTATTCGTCTCCTTGCTTCTGTGGTGCTAATATGGCTTCTAGTTGCGTGAACCATAATCTTGGTTGGTCTTTCCAAAATTCCGGAATGCGGGATAAAACCGAGGTGCCAGCAGCTACTTCAAGTGTTCCTTGCTGATTTATGTTCGCCTTGCACGGTGATTGTGCCATGTTTCTTGCTGCGTATTCGTTCGTCGGGGTCACCAATTTGCCAAACTGCTTGGCAATATATGATTAGGTATAAATGAGACAAAAGATGTAGTATAGTCTGGTTATAATTATCTAAAGGTGCATCTTATATACTAACGACTTCGTGTTGATAACAGATAGTGGAAACATTTAATAGATACTGAACGTGCGATAAGGAACATAAGATTGTGATGTAGATTGTAGATACAGCACAAAGATATTGTACTGTAACATTTGTTACTGTCATAATCCTATTTCAGTGTAGTAGAAACAAAATGCTACAACCACTAACATTTTTCCAATGACTTTCAAAACTTCAAACAATAAAGATCTCAACCACTTACTTAATGCCTTAATAGGAGGTATGGACGCATAAGGGTAGTTACACACTGCGGTGATGCAATCGCCGCACTAAGGCCACCTTAGACACCATACTTTATCCGTACTCACAATTAGTTGCCGCGAGATGGCAGGTAAAACTATACCACAGGGAATGGCATGGAGTCGACGATGGTGACAAAAATGTTAGGTCTTAGATAGCCTAATTTAGTTGTGTCGTAGGTACGCGGCCATTTAACTGTCTAAATCTATCTCTATATTATTGATTTTGTTTATTTTATGAAAATATCATTTTTTTACTTTACTCACACTTCAGTCAGAGGGTTATCCCAACTGAACCCTATCAGACTAAACCAACAAATATATTTATTCTGTCTCCTACAACACAATAAATAATCTAATTATTTAGTTTGTTATGGATTTATATCATAATAAATAATATATACTTGATAATTTTTACACATGGTATAGTACGAATGTTGTATAAATGTTTATGCTTTATCGGTAGTTTTGCGATATTTTTACTTCAAATATTGTAAATATTTTTTGTTACCTCTTACTATGCTATGTATATTTCTTTGTAGTTATTACTCTGTGGATAACAGTGATGGTTGCGTTGTTAATTAAATAAGTTGATTAGGATTTTTTTAAATTAATTTTACGCAATTGTATACCCCGAATAAAATAAATATATACCATCGGTAGTACCTTTACTACCAATGGTATATACAGGTTGTAACAGAAAGGTGTGGTCAAATTTAAGTAGCGGATAGGGTATGTTATCAGTATTGTACCTATCATTGTGCCATAGCGGGTTGCATTATTATTACATAGTTATAACATATTCTATTTGCCAAAATTTAGTAGTGAAAGGCGTATGGCATAAGAATTATGCCATACGCCTTTCACTACTAAATTATTATTAATAAGAATGTACAAAATTCGATTGGATTATTATGGCATAGAACTTTTTAAGTCATACTTTTAAAAATTAAAATTACTTTTTCACTCATATATAAGCGCATGAAAAAATAATAAATATTTTTTTAGGGTACTCCGATTTTGATAAAATTAGGTATGTGCACTCAGTACCATGGGCACATACCAACCCTTGAATATGACATGTATATTATATACACATCCGCACAGATACCAATAGTAGATACCATTGATTTTATTTTTTTACAGATGAAAAAAATAACATTAGAGATTGCTGTTGAAAAAAGGGGTCCAGAGATTCTTTCGTTTGTGTTTATATAGTTCATTTTTTAAAAGTAACTCGAAAATTACTTTTAAACGCGAGTTTTTAATAGTGAATTACATTTCACTACATTAAAAAAATTGTAACTAAATAAATGTGTGCACAAAATTTAGAATTAACTAGTATACTCTTGATAGCAAATTGACTCTTTATTTCAATTATAATAGATTTTTTCTTTTATTAAACAGTTTGTCAAAAATATCAGGGAAGGCGACTCTACCGCACGTATGTGCCCCATCCCCGTCGCTGTCGCACAAGTCGTTAGTAACAAACTCCACACATTTGTGTCACCGGATACAATCCCATTATAATTTTAAATTTTAGCCTCATTTATTTACGTTTGCACCCAATGTGGCGCTCGCGCAATCTTTGATGTGTTTTTGATATCGCCGAGACAAAGTTTTGTTGCTACTTTCTTTATTAAAAAATAAACTTCGCTGACGAGATTTTGTTGTGGGGTTACAGTTTACAGGTGAGTTTATAACGGTGCTTCGGTTCTTCATGAAATGTTGGTAAGTAAGGTAGCGTTTGATTTCAACTGGTTTCTGTCCTTCTTGCAGTTAAGATTGTATTTAATATGTCAAACAGTCAAGGGTTAAACTCGACTACCTATGTGGCGCGGTGGGAGTGTATCCGACTGCTACGCAAGAAGTCGTGGGTTCGATTCCCACCCAGGATAAAACTTTGTGTGATGAGCACGATAGTTTATTCTGTGTCTGGGTGTAATTTATCTATAGTATGTATGTATTTAGAAATATATAAGTATACTAGCTGACCCGCGCAACTTCGTCTGCGTAAATTTTCCCTTTTTTCTTTGTCTTCCTTTTTTTCACAACATTTTTCATTGCTGCTCCGCTCCTATTGGTCGTAGCGTGATGTTACAACCTATAGCCTTCCTCGATAAATGGGCTATGCAACAATAAAATATTTTTTCAGTGCAGCCCAGTAGTTCCTGAGATTATCGCATTCAAACAAACAAACAAACTCTTAGGGGATGAAAAATAGATGTTGGCCGATTCTCATAAATACCGGATAAGCACAAAAAATTTCATCAAAATCGGTCAAGCCGTTTCGGAGGAGTATGGCAACGAAAACTGTGACACGAGAATTTTATATATTAGATTTATAAGTTGTCAGGTTACCATAATACAAGCTCTGCTTAGTTTGGAATCAGATGACACTGTGAGAGTTGTCCCAATATATTATTGTTATTAAATTATAATAAAAAAACCGAGGCCACTTTTTTTTTAATGCAAATGTCATACGCTGTATTAGGTAACGTTGCTGTCAATTTAAAAAAAATGAAAAATGAGTCTTCTGACATTGCGTGTATTACATACAGGGTGTAACTGGAAGGTGTGGTTATCAGTATTGCACCTACTATGGTGCCATAGTTGGTTGCATTATTATTATATAGTTATAGCATTTTTTTTTTTGTCAACTTCCAGTAGCAAAATGCGTGCATGACTACTATGAGGTATAGTGCTTAGTGCAAAATTCGATTATTATGGCCTAGAACTTTTTAAATCATACTGTTTTTATTCATAACTTTTTCATTCATAAATAAACGAATGACAAAATAATAAATAAAATTTTAGGGTACTCCGATTTTGATAAAATTAGGTATGTGCAATCAGTATCATGGGCTTATACCAACGCTTGAATATGACCACACCTTTCTGTTACACCTTATATAGGTGGTGGCAGCATCTTACTTGCATATACAACAACAGTTTCATCATCATCATCAGCCTATCGCAGTCCACTGCTGGACATAGGCCTCTCCAATTGCACGCCACTTTGTTCTATCTTCGGCTTCTCGCATCCAGCTCCTGCCAGCTGTTTTGCGTAAATCATCACTCCACCTGGCCTGAGGGTTACCTACACTACGTTTGCCGAGACGCGTTCTGCAGTCAAGAACTCGTTTACCCCAACGGTTGTCGGTTCTTCGGCTAATATGGCCAGCCCACTGCCACTTCAGCTTGCTAATCCGGTGGGCTATGTCGATAACTTTGGTTCTCTGCCGAATCACCTCATTTTACGAACAAACAAAGTATAGGTATAAAAAACTTTAGCCGCTAGGTTTTCTTACCTTGTTCTTCATGAGTATTCTGCTTTCTAATTCAATAATTTATCAATTTTGAATTTACTGTGTATATAATGTGTTAGAACTCAGTAGGTATAAGCCATAGCAATGTTTTTATCCAAACATTTTAAAAATTCAATTCCTTTAAATTTAAACGTAATATAATTACGTGTATTTTTTCCACGTTTGCGCGTACATGCAAGTCCTCAATCACACCGTAATGTAACATAAAATAAAAACATCATTAGCTCGCGGTGCGCTCTCTAAATTATGAAATAATACCCGGAGCGCAGGTGTGACCTCCGCTCCTATTGTACAACACTTTTTTCTCTTGTTTTCAGAGTTCCGTTGACTTGTTTAAAATACCAAGTTCCATTGTAAAAATCATAATAGTAGCTATTATATAGCTATAAGACGTATAACACACGTTTGGTAGAAATTTATCAGCGGATAGTCTCATTGCATTGATGACATGTCGATGAAATCTTTGTGTCCGACTGCTACGCAAAAGGTCGTGGGTTCCAACACGGGACACCAATTTGTGTGATCCACAAATTGTTGTCCTAATTCTAAGTGTTCTTTGTGTCCATGACTTGTATGTTTGTAAAGTCCCTCGCGACACAGGGCTTGTACGATACTGCGAGAGTCGTCTTTTAAAAAAAAAAACCTCCTAACTGACGTTTTTGCTCAATATTACTTTCTTATTACAATAGACATAAAACTCATATTAGCATTGATTGAATTAACTTCTTCCCAACGTGTCTTTAGTTTTCACGCTTTTGTGAAGTGTTTTCAGGTCAGGAGGAGAAGGAGATCACATTTGGAGCCAAGAAGTTCTTTCCATATTATTTTTACCCGACTGTAAGGAAGGGTTATGTTTTTGGTGTTGTGTTTAGGTAGCATGCAAACGGACACTAAGAGCGGATAAGTAAGTTGCGGTGTTAAAGATTTTCCTTGTTGATATCAGGGGAGTCCATGACATCGCAACATAGACTCGGAAAATTGACATGAAGCTTCAAAGACTGTAAAGTGATCTTTACAGCCTCTAAAGCCTCATTTTAATTTTCCGTCTGCAAGGTAGAAGTCTATCTGAGATGATGTTTGGTTATAATTATTTTTTTTTAATAAAATAATCAACACACTACACTTACAACGTCTTTACACTGAGGCGCGGTATCATTACGGTATCCATCTTCTCGGTTGAAAAACTTCAACTGAGAAGATGGATACCGGCTCTCACCATCTTGGAACCCTGTTATCATGCAAATGCAATCGTAGCCGTAAAGACACCGCGCCTCAGTGTAAAGACGTTGTAAGTGTAGTGTGTAGAAGTACCGATAGTACAAATTATCAAAAATCAAGATCAGGTGAGGGTAGTTGAAAAACCTCGTGCTTCACGGAGACATCGCTAAGCTACCATCAGTCGACCCGTGACCACGATCGGTGCAATTCGATCGAAATGTCGGGTAAATAAAAGGTTCGTACTTTTAAATATAATTCACGCGATTAAGTCGCAAAATATCCCTACTAATATATAAATGTGAATGTAAGTTTGTTTGTTACGCTTTCACGCAAAAACTACTCAACCGATCACTTTGTACACATACTCTTGGAGGTATTAGAAGTAACATGGGATTATAACAAAGCACCCTGTATAGGCCAAATTAACCTTAGTATAAGACCCTTTAAAACAATTTGTTAAAAATAATGGAAATTATAAAAACATAGTGAGAACTCACCCCAGACGAATTACCTTACAACAAAATACATCTGGTGAGCATTCACCTCAAGATGTCACGATCATAATCCATGTGTACGCTAAACAAAATAACAAATGTGTGTATACGGAACCCATTTCACTTCATATCGCACGTAGGAGTGGCTGGTGCAGTGTTTATTTGTAAATTTTCACATTATTTTACATTTTTCTAAAGTTTCACGTACGATTCCGTTCCTCCTGCGAGAATTTCTGTTGCTTCACAAATAATAACTGTTGACTTCGCTTGCATATCTTCATTTAAACAACACTGTTATTCATGATTACTCTGAATTATAATTAAGCTTTATGCAATAGAAACTGTTGAGCAATCCCCTACTTTATGATACATTAGTGTAATTTAACTATCAAATGATTTGATTCTTCTATTACATCTTGAAAATAGAAAGAAAAATGAAGACAAAACATTCGATAGTAAAAATGCCTTTATTTCGTACTGTGAATAAGGTTGTTGGTTGATGCCTGCCAAAATTTTAACGACTTTGTGATCCGGCTTTTTTAAAATGTAGAGAAGCCGTCTAAAAATTACCATTACAAAATTTAGTAGGTTGGTAATAGACTGCTATGTCAGAAAGATCCAAATTGGCTGAACAACAGTCAATCTTTTATCTACTTCTATGCTTGATGTCGACTTGAATTTGATCTTGGATCGCTATATACACTATACAGTTCACTAATCCCCCATAAAAGTAAAATTTCTAAATATTTATTTAAATATTAGATATATATCGGGACTTAATCGCGTCAATTCGATCGAATGGCACCGATCGTGGTCACGGGTTAACTGCCTCGGTGGCACGATGGGAGTGTGTCCAACTGCTACGCAAGAGGTTGTGGGTTCGATTCCCACACGGGACACCACTTTGTGTAATCCACAATTTGTTGTTCCGAGTCTGAGTGTACTTTGTGTCCGTGACTTGTATGTTTGTAAACTCCCCCGCGACACAGGGCTTGTACCCTACTGCAGGAGTAGTCTTTTTTTTTAAATAAAATAAATAAAGTGATATCTCCGTGAGGCGCAGATTTTTCAACTACCCTCACCTGGTCTTGATAACTTTGATAATTTGTACTGTCGTCGGTTCTTCTGCACTACACTTACGACGTCTTTACACTGAGTCGCGGTGTCTTTACGGCGACGATTACATTTGTTGATAACGGGATTCCAAGATGTTGAGAGCTAATATCTATTTTTTTTAATGATAAGAACACTAATTCTTATTGAAAGTTTCTAGACTCAACATTTCGAACTATATTTAAAGTTATGTAACCTGCAGTGGACCCGCGTAGTCGATTAGAGCCTGCACCCTATATCAGAGACTCGCAACAGTGGTAATGTGTAAGGTTTATCCCGGACTGCTTTCTGTTTTAAATCGTAAGCAGTAGATATAGCTATCAGGTAATGAAAGGAACTAAATTGACGTCACACCTTACAGTGCTCTAGTGCATATTGGAACATGTCTTATCTATGATGTAAATAGGTATATTGTAGAAATAACTGTACACCAATATTAAAATTCCAATATAAAAAATCTTGAAAAATGTGACTTTGCACTAAACCCTTTACAGTACAAAATTAATTAATTAATTATATTAAAAATACAAAAATTGGAAGCTAAGAGGGCGATACACCTGAGCTTGGCGGAGAAAGGGACGAATGGCACAGAAACACTAATTAAATATAAGTGGAAATATTTTAATAAGTTTACGTGGGCACGCCGGTCTCTGTTTAAAACAAATATTATGTCCGCTTGCACTGTACGTTAACAATGGGCTATGAAAATCGCGGACTGTAAAGTCTCTAATTCTTCTTCCTCCCTTTGGTTTTAGCTACTGGGGTCATCTTCCTCGTTCTTGGGCGCCAGGATTTTCTGTACTGTCTTGTTGTAAAACACTGTTACTAATTTATTAACGATTAAAAAATAATGGCAATTAGTTCTTTAAGCGGCTACTTTACCCCATATGTGCGCTTTTGACAAGTTATGTCTACATCACATAACTGGCACAATATTCAATAGTTTGCGTTAATTTTTTATTATATTTTTATTATTTTGACGTTTAGCTTCTTATTTTTTTAAGGGATAAGTTTAGGAAGAATGATAATGATTTTAACTAATCAACAAACTGACTCCTTTGGGCATATCAAACAAAGTAACACCATTATCGTTTCTTCTGTATTTATTATTTTCATAAATATGTCGTTATGTTCACTTATTGTCTGTTTTTTTTGCCGAAAACAAATACCTTTTTTTGTTTTCTTTCCTTTGTTTATTTCTTATAGTCGTTCTTCATTCGACGTGTAAACATGTGTCACTTTACACAGTAAATTTTTCAATTATAGTTTTGATAGCGGACTACAGCTCCCAAATAATCCTTTTTCTATAAAATCGCTATCATGTCCGCTCTGCCTATGGCCACAACACAAGCGTTGAATTTTAATATCATTACTTGTGCTGCGTTTTTAATTTTATAAAAGCAGAGCTTTTCTTTTGTTACAGTTACTTGTATTTGTGTTTGGTGCCCACCTGTTTACTTAGGTACTGTATTTTACGTTTAATGTAAGTTCGATATTATTTGATACTCGTAGTGTTTGCTTTTAAGTTTCACTTATAGGTACTTATTTTGAGTGAGAGCTTTTGCTCCCAACATTCGTGATTACTTGTCGCTCTCGGGCACTCCAAATGCATTGATACATTTTGTGAAAGACGTAAAACAATTTCCTGTTTCCATTTCACATATTTCTATACATCTGCAGCTGCAGCTGCTCTAGGCCTAACCCTATGTCGTGGCAGAATTTGCAAACATATAAATATCACAATACAAAAGAAAGCCATTAGAACAATGGTACATATCAAACAGACCGATTCATGTAGGGAAAACTTGATAAAATTAGAAATACTAACTTTGCCATCTCTTTATATTTTAGTAATCCTAACCAATTTAATACAAAAACTAACACAAATACGAGACTAAACCATTATCATCAGCCTATCGCAGTCCACTGCTGGACATAGGCCTCTCCAATTGCACGCCACTCGGTTTCTCGCTTTCAGCTCCTGCCAGCCGTTTTGTGTAGATCATCAGTCCACCTAGCCTGAGGGCGTTAGCCTCTAGCACGCCCACTGTGCCAGTAAAGCAGTCAGTTAAACACCACCAGAAAAGATCTTTTAGGTCACAGCGACTTCCGGCCTCGATCCTAATATCACCAGGAAAGCTGATGTTGGCGATAATCATAAAGTCGGCAAGCGTCAACACCAATCCGTGATAAAACGTTACAATAAAAAGTAAGTCTGTCACAAAATTAAACGATCTCCAATAAAATGCCGAAGTTACCCCTTCGTTTTAATTGCCCCGCGCTGATCACTAATTAACTCTTTAGCTTTGCCCCTCTCTATCAGTGACATTAGCAATTTTTACCAATAAACCAGTAATTGCTTTTACCGAATCTTCATTTCTCACTCAATCAACATCTTCAGTGGTTTATGACTTCCGTACCCTGTCTCTTCAAGCGCTTTAAGCAAATTTATTCCTATATAACGTCTAACTTTATTAAAAAGGGCTCGGTATTGCAGCGCTGTAAAGTCACAAGCATTCCATCGGAGTTGGAATCAAAAATTTAAATTGCTAACATTCTTCACTCGTTCAGTCTTTATTGGTGTTAGATGCTCATTGGAACTGCGGTTCTTAATTTTATACGTGACTTTTCTTCGACTGATTAAAGTTTGATGAGAAATGTTGGTTTAAGAGCTAAGTCTCACATAATTAAGAAGTGTCATATATCCATTCTTAAATGTGAATACAGAAAAATGTAGGTATGTAATTGCATTAATAATTTTATTAAATATTGATTTATGACATTTGCCCCTACAAATAATCAGCAATCTCTCAATACTGTGCATTATACCTATTATAATAGACATCACCAGGTTGCACCGGCCATGGTCACAAGCGGACCACGGCCAGTGCAACCTGTTCGAAACGTCAAACAAATTTAAGGTAAACAATGCGCGTTAATAATCATGCAACGCGAAAGTTTAAATGTTAGTATTGCTAAATATCAATTTAAGCATTATAAATTTTATAAACACTATGCTGTATAGATGGTTGATATATTGGAAGTGAGTAAAGGTCATCAAAGCTCATCGATGTCTGTTTATCTCCAAGAATGTCGAGCTTATAAATAGTATTAGTACAAATATAGAAACACGGGGATTATCAGTATTTACCTTTGTCAGGTTTGACCAGGTTGCGCCTGCTATGGTCACAAGCGGACTTTTAAAACGATGTCACGACTCCGTTGACAATCAGTCTCTAAAACTACAAATATTCAGATATTTAGAAAATTTATGAATATACCCATAGGTATATGTTATACACTGCCTGTTTCTTGCCACTGAAATCTGAAAAGAATCGCAAAACATTTGCCATTTTGCTACTAGATTCTCAGTTAACATGTATTATTAACTTTACCTGGTTTGAACAGGTTGCGCCGGCTGTGGTCACAAGCGGACTTTTGAAACGATGTCACGACTCCGTTGTTATTCAGCCTCATAAACTACAAATCTATAGATATTTAAATGCCTATCTTATTTTGACAGGGTAAAAATAAAATAAGTTAGATTAAAAATAAACAACCCAAAAATTTGTTTCGAAGTACAAAAGCAGTCGAATATAAATTTTCTTTCGCCCAATTTTTTTCCAGAAAAAAATATCTCAATACTTGCTTTAATTTAACCACGTTCACAAATCAAGGGGAAGTTTGGCAAACTTTTTAATTTAAGCCTTTTTTTGGATATCGAGGGGATAAAAAGATACATTTGTCCGTTTCTAAATGTTGGGGTGAGAGAGGGTTAAAAAACGATTTTCCCCATTCTATTGAGACAGATTTACACAATGCCCTGGGCGTCCGATGGCTTCCAAGACGATATTTTGATATCTTTATTGGGATCATGCAATATAATAAAATATGTTTGTGAAAAATAGTGGCAATTTGAATATCTAGAGGGTCGAGGGTCGAGGAGTAATGACCAAGGAACAGATCTGATCATGGAATAATGTAGTACCTACGTTTTGTTGTTGTATTATGTTGATGTTTTATGGAACTAGCGATTTTTATAGGGTTATACTTGGATGAATAATGGGAAAATGAGCTCATTTATTTAGATTTAGAGTTTTGCTGTTCTTTTCAGATTTCAGCGGCAAGAAACAGGCAGTATATAACATATACCTATTCATAAATTTACTAAATATCTGTAGATTTATAGTTTTAGAGGCGAATTGTCAACGGAGTCGTGACATTGTTTCAAAAGTCTGCTTGTGACCACAGCCGGCGCAACCTGGTCAAACCTGACAAAGATAAATCTATACTAATATTATAAAGCTGAAGAGTTTGTTTGTTTAAACGCGATGATCTCAGGAAGTACTGGTCCGAATTGAAAAAAATATCTTACTGTTAGATAGCCCATTTATCCAGGAAGGCTATAGGCTATATAACATCACGCTACGACCAATAGGAGCGGAGCAGCAATGAAAAATGTTGCATAAACGAGGAAAATTTACGTAGACGAAGTTGCGCGGGTCAGCTAGTTATATTTATATAGCTCGACATTCTTGGAGATAAAAAGAGATCGATAAACTTTGATGACCTTACTTACTTCTAACATATAAACCTATATGATGTCTCACTGCTGGGCACGGATCTCTCCAAACTTGGCGAGCGGGTTGGTGATAGCAGTAAGGCTGTTAAATATGCCTAGGATACTGCTACCCGGTGGAAAATACAGTGGGAAATCCCTTAGTCGCCTTGACAACATGCACGGTAAGAGATGGAGTGGTACTATTCATAAGCCGGTACCACACAGCAAGTCTCTCACTCACTTTCAAAGCATCAAATTATTTCTGATGGTGATTTGGTCTTTTGCAAGTTAAACAAAATTTTATTTCCAACGACTTCAACGTATATTTTCATTGCGTATTGCAACTCGTTATGTTGCATAGGGTAATAAAACAAAGCGACCATTGTACAATTCAACAGTTCAATTTGCTGAAAAATAAACTGAAAGCCCCAATTACGCTATGACCATTTAGAAATCAAATTGTTCTATGTACGTTTAAATTTCAGTTTTTTGGAATTAAGCAGTAAAACTAAAAGAGTTACAAAACCCACCATACTGGTTTTTATGGTAGTTTCTTTTACCATATATATCTATACTTCTATAATAATATAGTCTGCCTCTGTGGCGCGATGGGAGTGTGTCCGACTGCTACGTAAGAGGTCGTGGGATCGATTCCCACACGGGACACCACTTTGTGTGATCCACAAATTGTTGTTCTGAGTCTGGGTGTACTTTGTGTTCGTGACTTTTTTGTTTATAAAGTCCTCCGCGATACAGGGCTTGAACCCTAATGCCTGCGCCACAGAGGAATTATTATTAATTACCAACAGCCCGTTCCGGCTTCGCACGGTTAGACATAGAGATTCTATTTTTTTTTAAAGTAACAAATAAAGCCTATTAGAATAGAAATATATAAAGCATATTCGAATGCTACATTATCCCTGAGTAACAGGGATAATCTAGCATTCTAATGGTGAAATATTTTTTGAAATCAGTCTAGCAGTTTTTGAGTTAATCGTTACAAATATACAAAAAGAAAAATATTTCCTCTATATAATATTAGTGTAGATAGTTTAAAATAAATAAATATTTGTTTTAATAAACCGCAGTGGCCGTGATCCGATATCGAGAAAAATATGGTTCACATACCTACCTATCTACAGGTATGTCATCATATCAACACATATGATGTCCCACAGCTGGGCACGGGTCTCCCCAGTAGAACCTACTTGAATTGAATTTGGGTAATTGACATAATCGGGACGCGAGCGGGTTGGCGATCGTAGTAAGGCTTTAAAGTACGCAGAGGACGCTGCTGCCCGTCCTCCGGTGTGACATCCCTTAGTCGCCTTGACGACACCCACGGGAGGAGATGAGGTGGTACTATTCTTAAGCCGGTACCACACGGGTATGTACATGGGCGATATTCTTTATTACAAACCCTCAATAGTTGATTGTCCATAACATTCCTTTGCAAAATTATAACAGGGAATTACCAAAAATTTAGGGTATACTAAAATAGTATCGTCATAAAAGCAAACTAAAAACAATCCATTGTTTTGATAAGCTTTCGCGATTTTTACATATTATTAAAAATTATATATTACGGGTCTTAATCGCGTGTATAATTTAACGTAAAATTCCTCGTTTATTTCCCGACGTTTCGACCGTTGCAATGACAAATTGACCGGCAACGGCCGTTGCAATACGGTCGAAACGTCAGGTAATTAATTTAATTTCTTTTGTAAATATAATAAATAATATTAAAGATCTTAGCAACCATTTTGAAGGCCAGAGGTAAAATCATTGAAACTAACCTTTAATACACATAACCCAACTTAACTCCAATTCATACTCGTAGTACGAAACGATAAATAAGGACACCCCATTGAGTGAGTATCTTCGATAAATAAAGTGGACGTTTGCGAGTAAAAAAAATCTGAAATACCCGACCGCTAACAGAGTGACTTCCGAACTCGGATATTTATGGACAGAAGGGGTGTTTTATTGCGAGCTGTTCCATTTTAGCCCACTTGCCCCCGGCCATCCGCACTTTATAGTGGTGGCTTGATACCGAAGCGAACTTTAGCAACGAACTCGCATTGCACGAAGGCTCATTCAACTAAAGGTTTTTTTATTAATAATAATATTAATAAAACAGTTTGAAACGTTTAATTTAACAGTAAATTAGGTTTAGGATTTATGAAAACCAGAAAAAGTTTTATACATAGGTCATTAAAAATACATTTCTATTATTATTTCAAACACCTTTCCATTTCATATCTTTTTGTAGTATGCTAGTACTATTTTTCAGTACAAAAATTCTATTTTTAAAGTACTAAACTTTTAAATTGCCAAATTTTCAACATTATTCAACTAGATCGGGTGTCACATGGCGGAAATCCATCTTAAGTTAAGGATCATCCCACCACCCACCTTCGATTTGTGAATCAACACGATAGAAGTAATAAGAATTTCATAATACAACAATCGAAATAGATTGACAGAACACACACAAAAAGCGAGACTGCAGATCTCGCTTTTTGTGTGTGTACAAAGTAAATTAGTGACAGACACTCTCCCCAAGTCGAGTGGTAGGCACCTACGGACCCTTGACTCTCCACATTCCGCAGTGAAACTTAAACTAAACAACCTATAAAAATAAAACGAAAATCTTTCCAAATTCACGTGGTCGTTCGCTTCGGTGTAACAGACGACATTCGACATTCAGTAAAAATAACTTTATTTTTATCAGTATATTTATTCTTCATAGTACCTTACCGTAGAGCTGATAACTGAGCGTATTGTTTCGCTAGAACTACTCTAGTTTTGGCAGCTCATTTTGTTTTTATGTTTTTTATTGTGATCTCCCAACCGATACCAAGATAGTAAGGGTTGATTTTCTTTTTTAGGGCTTTTATACTTCATAGTGTTATAATGATCTACGTAGTAAGAATTGTAAATCACTGAAATTGCATTTTGGGCAAATGGTAGGATGGATTGAGTTAGTTAAATATGCAATACTGAAAAGAAAAGAAAGAAAAAATATTTATTTTCGACAAAACAGGAAAAAATGAGTACATGGACATGAGAAAACAAAGTAATTAAAAACAATTTCACAATAATATGTAAAGTTATAAACAGTGTTAACGCCGAAAAATAGGAGTTAGTTCAGCATATGCCAGGCAAGATGCCTGACGCTGGTTTTCAACGAGCCCCTTTTTATAAATATACTAATAGTATAAATAGATTAATAATATGATAAATCACAGAAAAAAATAATAAATAAAAATAATAAATACCCAAAATACTTTCCACACAAGTCATTATTATTATCAGACGGCCATAAACGCGACTGTAAAATTTGTTTTTTATTTTTTTATATCTATCACTTCCACTTAGTTCTCCGTAGATTTGTCATTACTTCTTAATTTTTAGAGTTCCATACCTCAAAAGGAAATAACGGAACCCTTATAGGGTCACTTTGTTGTCCGTCTGCCTGTCTGACAAGACCCTTTATCTCAGGAAAGCGTGAATGTATCAAGTTGAAATTAAAACCATATACTCAAGTTTACAGTCCCTTGAAACTGTGACAAAATCAAACATTTAAGTTAACGTAAAAAAAAGATACGGCAGTTTATTTTAAAAACTGCGAGACTCGATTCCTAAACTATTTATAATATGTACCTACAATTTTGTACGGAACCCACGGTGGGCGAGTCCAGCTCGCACTTTTTATCCTTTTTTATACCACAGTTTTTTATCCTTGGTTACGATTTATAAAATAATAATAATAATATCTTGGGACAACTCACCCAAAGCTATCTGATCCCCAACTAAGCAGAAACCAGACAACCGAAAAACATACTTAGTATATATTTCAAAATACATACACGTTATAGATAAATAACACCCAGACACAGAATAAACTATCGTACTCATCACACAAAGTTTTATCATGGGTGGGGATCGAACCCACGACCTCTTGCGTAGCAGTCGGATACACCTCCACCGCGCCACAGAGGCAGTCAGTCAAATACTTATATATAAATATATATAAGATTTATAAATACTTATTTGATGTACTCGGTGAATCGAAGTATGTACATCAAATGAAGTATAAACCCGTCAAAAGTCAAGGCAGTTAACACCCAAAATATCCAATTTCTGTAAAACTAACCCTCTAACTCAACAAATAACATAATACCGAACCATTTATCCGGCAAAAACATCAGCGCTAATACACAAAAATAAATTCCCTGAGATCCCCAAAGGGGTTGATAACACTTACCCCGTCGATAGCCAACGATTTGCCACAACCCCTAAATTGGCCGGAAAGAAGACGTGACCGCATATACGGACTCTGTGGATATAAAAATATCCTCGAATCGGTTTGAAGATTGTTTTTTAGATGAGGTCCATCAATATATTTGATGGAAGTGGATCTTATAGCGCTTATTAATGATTTAAACTTTTTATACACAATAATACGATAGTATAATAGGATATTTCACTGTATAAGAGAAAAAATCTATAAATATATTATTGAGATAAGCTAGGTAAAAAGCAGCCCGAAAATTTTAGTACTAGTTCCTAAAATAACTAAATAAATTTTAAAATTCAATTCAAAGATTTCAGTTTTTTTATCCGTTTTATAACACCATGAAATAGTAGCCGCCATGTTATTACGTCATCGATTTGACTTTATGGCCAATGATCGAGAGTAGGATTCTGCATTTTGTATAATGTGCAGCACAGGATTAGTTAAATGTCACGACAAGCTTTAAGAACATAGAAGTGGACTGGCCTGTTGGTCTAGTGGTTAGTGACCCTGACTGGTAAGACGGAGGTCGTAGGATTGACCCACCACCCAGAATAAAACTTTGTGTGATGAGCATGATGGTTTATTCTGTGTCGGTGTAATTTATCTATAATGTGTAAGTATTTAGAATTATAAGTATGTTTATCAGTTGTCTGGTTTCCATTGTACAAGCTCTGATTAGTTTAGGATCAGATGGCGTTGTGTGCCAAGATATTATAATAACAAGTGTACCAAATTTGAGCCCAATCTAACATCAGAAAATGGTACTAATTTAGCTTCCAAGATTTGAGTCCCACATTACTGGCAATCTTGTTAACCCCTCCAGCTAAGCTCAAGTTATAGGAGTGGGTTCACGTCGGTAGTTTAATGGATAGGTAGGATTCAAACCCGCGCCTTAGGCTGCCGCCGCTTCAATTTACACTATTTAAATATACACAGTTTACAATATATACAATTTTCATATTTACACCTTAGTTTGCCCTTGCATCATCCCGTTGATGTCGTCAAGGCGACAGGGCGAGGGGTTTTTCCCACCGGAGAACGGGCAGCAGCGTTACTTACTTTAAACTATAATGCAATCGCCAACCCGCTCGCCAAGCATGGCGATTATGGCAATTACCCCAGGATCAATAATAAGTAGGTTCTACTACTATAAGGATTGATATGATGATGTGCCTGTATCAATGAATTTGTTTACTAGATGCTGTACTTTTTTTCATTATTATAACCTCTCTATTTCTTTGTTAATAATGCAAGTATCTAAAATTACTAAATTACTTTTAATGTCATTATAGTATAGAGGCCGAAGGCTTGGGGAATGCCATGAGCTACATTTTATTGCCATAACCAGCATAGTTTAAACTATTGGACAACAGCTAGTACCGACCTGATGTTATTTTAATAATCAAAAACGTACAAATTGAGAGGATAGTGATAATGCGACGGTTACGTTTTAATCTATACTAATATTATAAACCTGAAGAGTTTGTTTGTTTGTACCCGGTAATCTCAGGAACTACTAATCCAAATTCTTTCACTGTTGGATAGTCCATTTACCGAGGAATGCTATAGGTTATATAACATCACGCTACGACCAATAGCAGCGGATCAGCAATGAGAAGTGTTGCAAAAACGGGAAAATTTGATTTGAAGTTGCGCGAGTCAGCTAGTTTTTCATAAAGATATATGCACATCAAAGTTGCTTTACTAAGTCAACCCTACGAAGTTTAAAAGCTGTTCCTACATCACTAAACAAACGTAGTCAATCTTATTCTACACTCCAAACAGTCCATCTAAATCAATTGCCTTAAAAAATAACCCTCTCTCTACGCAATCAATTTAGAAAAACGGCCGATCCCGAAAACGGCCAGCCTTATAAGTTTTTCTTCCGTCTAATGTTGTTAGTCTGACCACGAAGCCCACGATCCCACGGGTGATATTCGGCAATAAATTGAGCAAGTTAAGTGATTCCCCCTTTCAATCTTTCAATGCCTCTGTGGTTATTTTTTATGGCCGGCCGTTTTTTTCGTTCATAATTTAGACTTTTAGGGTAACATCGATTCAGCTTTATGTTACATTGTTTGTTAACTTTAGGAGATGAATTGGTTAGAGTAAATTGGGTTTAGTAAGAATTTACTTGAGAGATTGAGTAGAGGTATGGGTACATAATAGGCTACAATAAAAAGAGTGGCGTTGACTGACAGTAAAAATTCTACTGATACATTATAATTATAAAATATAGATAATATCCCAATTACTTAAAAAAATCTTCGTAAGCAAACTGCTTGAATTGGTAGTAGTATTTCTGGATATTTGATCAAACCAAATAATTCATTTGAACGAACTTACTGTCGTGTCGTGTGTCTAGAAAGAATAAGATCTCCACCCAGGATAAAACTTTATGTGATGAGCACGATGGTTTATTCTGTGTCTAGGTGTTATTTATCTATAACATGTATGTATTTAGAAATATATTAGTATGTTTATCAGTTGTCTGGTTTCCATAAAACAAGCTCTGCTTAGTTTGGGATCAAATAGCGTTGTGTGAATTGTCCCAAGATATTATATTATAAATATATATTATATTGACTGTCAGCTAATTTTGGAAGTATTAATTCCAATTTTGAAAAAATGATAATTTTCTAAAATTTGTCCTGTCACATAAAGTGGTATCATTACCAAGTTAATCAATAAAGTTAACCTATTCCACCATACACTTCCCGCAATATTCAAGGAAACGGTCTGCCCAACTGATAATGTTACATCATTGTCCTGTCATCCTTTTATTTCCTGGCCAGTGACCCAGATAAATGAGTAACCCAATATCTGGCGTTTGTCTCGAACAGAACATTGAGGTTGTATTGTCATACAAGAATTGAATGTATGAATACGGTCACCGATGTATGACCGATGCGGAGGCTGACTTGTTCTTGTTATATTGAATGGACGCGCAGATTGTTGGTATGTACCTGTTTGTAACTATAGGGTGGTGTTTTCAACAAATGATGAAGATCATTTGTTGGTAGTTTAAACTGTTATTTACTGTTAAATTATGAAATTGAAAGGGCATTTATATGAACTTGATTTACAAAAACAATAATTGCTTTTTTTTTTGCATTGCGACTGCCTCTGCGGCGCGGTGGGAGTGTATCCGACTGCTACGCATGAGGTCGTGGGTTCGATTCCCACACGGGACACCACTTTGTGTGAACCACAAATTGTTGTTCCGAGTCTGGGTGTACTTTGTGTCTGTGACTTGTATGTTTGTAAAGTCCCCCGCGACACAGGGCTTCTACCCTAAAGCGGGTGTCGTCTTTAAAAAAAAAAATTAAAGATAGAAAAACTTTTGAAGTCCACACCGAGGAATCGAACCAGAGACTTCCGTAGCCAAACCGGGGCCGGAATCAAACCACCTATCTAGACTATGTTACTAGACCTCAAATTTTTTATCCCTTGATGCTTTCATGAAGCCGTGTGAAGTGAACAATGTGATTTATCATCTCAGGAAAAATCTATGTTCCTGTGGGCTACCTGTTAGTCATAAAACTCGAATATCACAATCGACAACGCGAGTGAAATAACTGTTTAGGTAAATTCGCTTATTTTATCTAAACGCTCAGGATCTAAAAATAAAATTTGGCTTGTAAACTCTATAACAGCCTTATGAAACTTCTCACTTCTGGGACGAAGTTAGATGTTAAAATTATTTTCCCTTTATGATTTTGAAATGTGACTGGTTTCTTGACCTAATTAAATGTCATGAGTCGAAGCCGTTACCGTGATAAACCCAATGGTCTGCAACCTCCAAACATACAAACGACAATAACCTTTAAACGTCATACTCAAAAGTACCTTTGCTATTCTGTCGTTACTATTTATTACATCACGACGACAGCAAGAGACATATCAAACGTCATAAAATTGAGCATTTCAGTACTCGACCATTTGGGACAACCTAGAGAAACTAATCCTTACTCAAATATATTTTTATTCAAAATCCAACATCCCGTATAACAACGGGTCATAACGATTGTACGAATGTCACGCGACACGCAAGCATTGTCCACACACGCCATTGTGGCGTCCCCGCGTCTTTGTGACGGCCGCGCTTGGCCGCGCACTCGGAGATGCGCACCTACCGTCATGTGTGTTTAATTACACCTTCGACTTCGATTTCTTAGGAATTGATAAAGGGGAAACATGCACACATTATTTACTAGATTTTCCCCGCGGATTTTACTTATACATTTGCAATATCGATAGGTATTAGTTATTTTCGATACTCAGCCTTTAAGTAAGTATGCAATTTTTAAGAAAAGGGAATATATCGTACTAGCATATGAATGATTCCTTAAGTATTTATAATGCTAACAAACAGTAATGTCTGTCACTAAACCACCATAGCTGCCTCTGTTGCGCGGTGGGAGTGTATCCGACTGCTACGCAAGAGGTCGTGGGTTCGATCCCCACCCAGGATAAAACTCTGTGTGATGAGCACGATGGTTTATTCTGTGTCTGGATGTTATTTATCTATAATATGTATGTATTTAGAAATGTTTAAGTATGATTATCGGTTGTCTGGTTTCCATAGTACAAGCTCTGCTTAGTTTAGAATCAGATAGCTTTGTGTGAGTTGTCCCAAGATATTATTATTATAGCTTAGACAATCACACCAGCACCACTCGTTGATCCCAACGTCGGTCCTAAGGCCACTCGTTCAACGTGTGGATCTAGAAATACCATTGGCGCCAACGATTGTATGTGCGTTATTCTAGATCAAAGTGGTATTCTAGATCCGGTGTTATGTTTGGGCATTGGTCACCAAACTATATTGACGTAATTATGTCGATTTTATCCATCGGACCATACACATTATATATAATGTAGGTACAATGTGTTTAACAAACATCGACAGAGTATTTGTTTAAACTTAAAGTTTCTAAATAATAAAGAAGCTTTTTAAATCAAAGACGAAATGAAAACAGCCGTTCGTTAATTCAATACCTACTCACTTTTATATTCAACATAAATTCTACCTTTACAAATTTTCCTTGTAAAAAATCGAAGTAAAACAATATCATCCCTAATAAAAAAATCATAGCAGCCGAGGGATTAAAAAAGAAGAAAAATTAACATCAAAGACAAACAGTCGTTCGACTCGCGATCTCGAAAACGGCCATCAATAATTAATCAGCCATCTCGTCTCGAAATTAGCCACCATTTGAGGGTTAAACAGAGACTTGTGTAAAGAAAAAAAAATGTATTTTTTGAGCAAAGCAACCCTGAGGGAAATTTTTATATAGGAACTCTGAGAATATCGGCTGGGGATACATGGATTTAGCGATGAGAGATGTGGCACTGGAATCTAATTATTTGAAAATTTTGTTTGCAAGCAACTTGCAAATTTGGATGTTTGAGGTAATTTTTAAAAACACAATTTTTTTTTAGGATTACTCTCTAAGTAGGATACGAGCCTTTACAAATTTTCAATTCACAGACCCAAAGTGAATCACATCACAGAAAGTGTGTCACTATCTCAGTATCAGTTAATGACGTAACAGTGAATTTAAAACCTATTATTTTTCGTCAGCCGCTCTGCTTTCGTAAATGTAGGTTTTTGCAATAAAAATTTAAATCGATCCCGAGTTACTTACGCATTATTACAAAGGTTAGATATTGCAATAATATATTAAGGTTTAAAAATCAGAAAGACTAACAATAATAAGTTTTAAAGTATTTTTATAGGCGTTTCTTGCCAATCACTTTACAAATGCAATTATTGTATTTGGACTTCATATTTTTCCATCTTTCAAAAATGCAAATTGTTGTATTAATATCATGTTTAGCCAAAAAACTAACATGCCTACAATTTGACCAATACTTGGCTAGCAGTGGCGAAGGGTGAAAATCATCCTAAGGTAACTCGATAATAGCTGGACACGGTCCACACGGTTCTTCATACTAAACGATTTCGAAAAGAATGGTATTTCAAGGACTCCCTGCCACTGTCGGCTAGATAATATGAAAGTACTATAACCACCTCGAGAATATACTGTGAGCCCCACATAGAAGGACCAGATTTTCTTCTCCAATTGCCTGTCCCTTCCAGTTCCTCTCTATCCTCCCACTCCCGACCCTTCACGATGAATTAATGAAAAATGAAATCGACTTGGCAAATTTAATTTTTTCCAGACCGTGCCCGGTTTGACTAGCGATCTACTCCGAGACGATACGATTTCAATCCTATTTAATATTGATTGCATGTTTGATCTCGGTTAATTTGATTACCTATGTAATTTGGTAGGATTTAAGTTACTTGACGTGGAAAATGAGTTGAAATGTTGTTAGAGGACAGGGCGGTTGTGAATGTTTTCATGCTTTGAAAAATATTGATTTATAAATTCATGCGTTTTGGCGACAATCAATCATAAGGTCGACTGTTTTCCATGCTCTTATGTGACTATTTCAAAACAAAACGATCTCCTATTTATACTTTATATTACAAAGCTAAAGAGTTTGTTTGTTTGAAAAAATATTTTTACTTTTGAATAGCCCATTTATCGAGGAAGGTTAAAAGGCTATATAACATCACGCTACGACCAATAGGAGCGGAGCAGCAATGAAAAATGTTGCAAAAACAGGGAAATAATGTTTTAAAAAAATTTAAATAGATGTTTTTCTTTGTTCTTTCTGTCTGCTGCTCTTAATGTCAAGTATATCGGTGCGGTGACAATCCGATCTTTAACAAACAAAGGATTCGGATGGCACTGATCTTGATATGGGCTAGTGTAACTCTAATCATCAGGCGTACGACCTGCTAGTCTCTTCTAAAGTATAAAAAAGAAGGTCTGCTCAGCCACCACAGAGTTCCACTTCACAATATGTCACCCCTCACAAATATAACATCACTACATCAAACCCAAATCAGCCTTCAAAAAAAGAACTACAAAATCTCTCACTTTAAACACCCTTGGGCAAAACACCGCCAATCTGTTGATTAGCTACTTTTATATTTTTTTATATTTTCGGGGGTGACATTAAGCACAGATTAATCGCCCCCCGTTCCCATGAGGGGGTTGGGGGTGAATATTATACTTCGAATTAATGAGTGCTTAATTTTTTTTCAGCTTCGGGGCAACGATGCGTTAATGCACCATTTTAGATGGTCTTTGGATGTCTGTCCATCTGTCGCAACTTTGATCAAATAGAAAATAATGTCTAGGGTTTGGTTATGTCGGTGTTGATATAATTGTTTACTTAATTTTAAAGGTTTACTTAGTAATAACAGGCGCTTCTACTTGTTATTATCTGATTGTAGAAGAAGACCAAAATAGTTCATTAACGTTTTCAATGATCTGACAACAGTAAATGGGATCGTAAGTGTTTTTAGAAGCTTGTGGAAGGTAAATCTTTGTTTTTTATAATCAATAAACTAATTAAATAAAGTAACTGTACTCACACTCTAGAAAGCTTATTTGTCAGAAAATAGTACCAAAATAATTGATTATTAATCAAGATAACCTAATTGCAAGACAATAGGTTTATTCAGTCATCAATTATGTTGCAACGAACGAACATCAGTCACTGCAACAATCATCTATAGGTATAAATATTGTGGTAAATGATGATAGAGCTGAAAGCTCGTATATCCAAATTTAATATTGTTTTCAAACTACTTATTACTTTCTACAGCTCAACTTATTCTGGTTGTAATCGAAATCAAAACCGAATATTAGCCGAAACGATTTCGAATCGTTACAAAAACTCGCAAATTTAGACCCTATTCCCTGGTGTCTTTTCTACCAATTTTTATTTTTGCTAGTATTTTTAAACGTTAATTCACCAAATGGATTTTTAAGGGTGGCTGAGGGGTAGATGTGAATGCGATCGTCTTTTGAAAAGTGCTTTGGAAATTATTTTTTTCGGATTTCGTATCTTTGAATACTTCGAATATTTTTGTTTACCGATAGCACAAATTTATGTGTAAACAAACTTATATGTCTAAGATACAAAAGAAATGTCTTAACTTATTTGTTAAATAATTCTGAATACATAACGGGTATAGATATATTTAGCTTGTAATTTTTAATGCCAAATTTCTAACTAACATAATTTTTTTTTTACTTTTTTAAAATTGCTTGACGTTTCGACCAGGTTGCACCGGCTGTGGTCACAAGCGTACTGTCGCAGCGATGTTAAGACTCTGTAAGGCCGATGCAACGCGGAAGTTTAAATATTAGTATAGTAAAATTTCTAGTTATTATAGACAATTTTGAACAAACATTGATAAAAGAAAGCTGCCTATTTGATTTCATTGTTAAAATGTTTTTCTGTTAAGATTGTTGTACAATATTATTGTAGGATTGTAACTGTTGATGTATTTTTAGCTGCCACCGATACACACATCAAATTATCCACAATTTGATATTACAAACCTAGGTATTGTACTTAGGACCAATGATTTAGATGTTTGCAAAGTCACGTGAAACAAAACCTCATTCCTTTTTTTTTTAAACATAACTGTCAATATGGGATTGTGTTCCCACATTACTAGCAATCCTGTTAACCCCTCCAGCTAAGCTCTATGGCTTGTGTTAGGAGTGGGTTCACGTCGGTAGTATAAAGGCCAGGATTCGAACCCACGACCGCACGATTGCGAGACCAATGTCTTAGCCATTAATCTACTTCTGCTTTTTTTGCAGTAGTATTTTACAAAAATGTATCCAAGTGTTAAATTTTAACCAGACAATTACAAAAAACTAACTCCCAGGCAACCCTTGGGGTACCAAGGGTTGCCAACAATCAACATTATACGAATAAACACAGCAAGTACTAAACCATTCAGACAAAAACTAAAGAATCCATCCAACCACTTAGTAACAGCATTTAGAACCACCTACCCAGAAAATAATCAATCCAATAAATGACAGTAACGTATAAAGTGTAATGATCAGTCGTAAAACGCACAATTAGCTCCCGCGAACTCGGGAAAAATCCATTAATTCCATCGTTAAATCTTATATCAGTCACCCCTAATTAAAAGTCACCCCAAGATTTTAAACTTGTATGTAGATAAGTAGCTATAGAATCGTACATATGTATATGTCGTGTGGTTTTAGAAGGGCATACAAAAGGAAATATGCGACTTAGCTTGTATGGGCATGTATGACAATTAGACTGCCTCTGTGGCGCGGTGGGAGTGTGTCCGACTGCTATGCAATAGGTCGTGGGTTCGATTCCCAAGCGGGACACCACTTTGTGTGATCCACAAACTGTTGTTCCGAATCTGGGTGTACTTTGTGTCCGTGACTAGTATGTTTGTAAAGTCCTCCGCGATACAGGGGTCGTACCTTACTGCGGGACTCGTCTTTTTACCATGAATGATTTTTAAGCATGTTTTAAACTATTACATTAATTATATTGACTGTATGAAAGAAAACCTCACTCATGCGGGACAAACCTGCAATTTAGTACTTCTTTGCACAAACCCACAAAATTGATACTCTTTACAACATCAAAAGTTATAGATTTGGATGCTATTGTTTCTTACTTTAATAACAACATAAATAATAGACGAAATCTAAGTATGACAACGAAAGCATTGATATCACTCGTTACTAAACAGGGGGTGAGTCGCCATTTTATTTTTAATGTTCATTACCGCTCACGAGATAAATTCTTTCCCTTGGGGAGTGAGCCTGAGGAATCAATGCGGTTCAGCCTACGATACCACTACTATTTGTTTGTGATGAGCGAGTTATAGGTGAGAATTATTGTTGAAAAATAATTATATCGGCTGATTTAACGATTAGATTTATATGATTTCTTCATGACATCTTGAAATATGACGATATTTAGAAAGCCCTAATGCGTTTATTATACTACACTAAATCAGGGAACCTAAACCCTTAAATAGAGAGGTGTAATAAGAGTTAAGGCCCTAATTCTCTAACAAATTTTCAAGGTCACATCGATTTAGGGCCCTGATTCAGGGTCGTTACGCTAAAACGTGTTGGTGTCATTAATTAGGATCATTTCATAACACAACCATGCTCTCCAAGTGCAAGTTTTGGTTGGTGAAAACAAATTCTTTAAGTATAGCATTAAGTTAATTATAAATAATATTTATTAGTTAATAAAATTACACTACTTTTAGTCTTAAGTGAGTCTACTATATATATTAACATATTATATTGTGTATCACCGTTTATGTTACACAAGTAAAGACCGATGGTAGGGCCCACTCAGTAGTAATTCCGTCACAGATGTTTTCTATGTTAATTCTATTGTTTTTTTGTTAATTTTTATGTTCTTTTTCATGCTCGATTTATTCCGTTCGGCCGTTCGTTTCAGGATTAATGTTAATGCGTTCTTGGAGGAAATATTTCCATTTGTTCCTTCAGATTGAATGCTCGAGCTGTCGATAAAAGTAAACGATGGCTCATAATTAGATGGCTTTGAATTGATGAGAGACTTCCATCTTTTTTATAGTACAGGCAGAAAATACTGAGAGAATAGAAGGTTACCTTCAACACTGACCTTTATAGTATCGTCGGACACTGGACAAAGTGACAGTTTAAATTTCAAATTTCGAATCGAATGGCCGTTCTGTCAACTTTTTTGACAGTTATGACAAATGGCCGTTGTTATTATCCTTCTTACACAAGTATAGACTTGGAGTATTATTGACGATGACGAGACACCAGGAGTTGTAAAATGGCGGCAAACTGATCGGCCATTATTTTTGTAAAAAATGATTTGAATACGTGATAATTGACTAAGAACGAGACTTTGTGCATGTAATAATTGCATAAATACTTGACACTGGCAGAAATTAGCCATTAAAACGACTAGATTGCCATAAACTCAAAGAAGAAGAAGACCGTCCTGTCAACTATTTTGACAGTTATGACAAATGGCCTTTGTTGTTATCCTTGTTACACAAGTATAGACTTCTATTTATTTTGTTAAATGACCGTCCAAATGTCAAATGAAATGGAAGTCTTGTTGTTGCCTGCGGTAGCATGTCCTACGTACCTACTAGTATCATTGAGATCAATGGAAGTACAAGACATTAACGCGCGCCAAAAAACTTGTAAAAACTTTCCATGGAACTTTTTGTGCATAACATGATCGTGATTATTCTGCACTAATTTTGATGATTGCCTAACAAATTCTATACTTCACGGACTCGGAATCTCGCGTCACCAACCGAGTATAGTGGTCTGAGGTCCTAATCTGTGAACTAATATCTACGAGTCTGTTGCTTGCAAATTTCTTGTTAAGTGGCCGGCCCAATCATGTATTATTACACACCATTGGATTATTTTTTGTGGGGCTATATTAAAGACGGAGTCACTTGAATCGATTACAGTCTAAAATCTAAAAAACCATGACATCATTAACGAAATAGACACGTCATTTCCTCAAAAATTTATTTCAATTTTGATGAAAGAATGTATAAGAGTGGATATGGTGGACATTGTCAGATATCATTTTGAAAATACTGACTTCTCTGACCTGAATTTTAAGAAGTTTTATGAAAAAAATAACCTTCAATTTCTTTTTTTCTCCGCAAACAGACGCGCTCAAGAAACGCACACATAGATGTCGTTCTTGGACAGAATCTTGGACCATCTTGGACCACTTTCATTCAACGAACAATATCTATGTGTGCATTTATGAAGTTAGTTATAACAGCTATTGTCCTTTAAAGTATGTTTACGATCCAAAAACTGCACAACACAATTCCACCATCCAAACAGTAAAACAAAAGATCGTTGGTGGAACTTCACGCATGATGGCGGTACTCCCTGAGGGTGCCAATGTAATATTTTCCAATAATACATAATCGACCGATGTCATTACTGTCTGTGCTAACATATATTAATAAGTTCGTGCCCTCACAAGGGTGGCTAATAAAGGGTCCGTATCGATGTTCTCTTGCTGATTATAAGTTTCTACAGATGATATTGCGCAAATATGGAAGTTGTAGGCGGTTGAAAATGTATTTCTTATATTAACTGCAATAACAGCAAGAAAAAAATGAAGTACAGAACTAGGAATCGAATCTGAGACTACCGATTGATATACCGGGCCGTTAATGCGTAATCGACTGTTCGGAACTATGTGGCTTCAAATTTCTCTGTATTTTTTTTTTTAATTAATTGGCAAGAAATGTCTATCAAAATACTATAATCGGTTACAATGGCCAATCACAATACAAGATAAGCAGGAGATATTTATTATAAATGATTTTTGATACCTTCACGCGTTTTATTAGGAAACACATGAAAATATGTAATGGGGTCTTAATCGCGTGAATAGTTTAAGGTAAAATACCTTGTTTATTGCCCGACCGTATTGCAACGACCAGGTCACGGCCGTTGCCGGTGTTGACGGTTCGACCGTTGACGGTTTATTAAATAATACGGATTAAGACCCGTAGTATATATATTTTCATAGTGTATACAAATCGTAAAAGTTTATCAACATTAATATATGCAATGCTTGTAATAAGACATTAACAGAATTGGGTATTTGAATGTCAAGTCAAATCAGTATCTTTTTTATAAAATGTCAAAACGATTCGTTCTGTAGAGATTTGTATGCAATTTAACATTGTGACGTCATTATGTTCTGGTTTCAAATCATTTACTTTTAGTATTTATGAATACTAAATGATTATAAATACTAAAACGTATTAAAATATGCACGAATATATATTTTTAAGATCATTTAAAGGCATATTATTACTTGGTAAGTGTAAAATAATTTATTGGTAGGTATTGATTGATTTGACATTCAAATACCTAATTAATATAATCAAATTAATATGTCAAGTCAATTGGGAGTCAGCACACGATGTTTTTAATTTGATTTTGTTAAATCGACTTTTTGTGTCTGCATTTGTTCGATAAAAAACAGACCCATTGCCTTCGTGTACGATCTTATGAAGTTCCTAAATCCTTAAAAAATCCTCTACTAGCGTATTACTTCATAAGATTAACCACAGTGATCATGGTGTCTCTAGCGCCATAAAATGGCATCGATGGTAAAGAAATACCATTAGCTACGTGTGGCGCGAACAGATAAGTAATAAGTAGTAATATACGTTCATACATTGTTGTATTGTAGATATAGGACGCTGGAAGTAACTTCATTAGACTAACTTATTCATTTGGTTTTGGTTCCTGTCATTATACTCTACTGATAATCAAATCCTATTCATCATCATAGCTATATATCTGAGAGCTAATTTGATTTTTTAGTTCCCCTATCGTCTAGTCCCGCTATGCTCAACTCAAAAGTTTCACTATGCACGAAATTCTTCGATTCTACGTAAAAAAAATGGTAAGTACTGATGGATGTTTGAAGAAAAGTGTTTGAGTTCAAGTTAAAATTTTTAAAGCCCTTCTCCTAAAGTATGTAAATTAAAAATTGTTTAGTCTCGTCCTGGCAATCAGAAAAGTCAAAATGACAGAATAGAGCTGTAACCCATAAGAATTTGCTAAGTCTGTGGAATTCGTTACAAATCCTGTCTTACTAACATTACATACAGCGTGTCAGGACATACGATAAATTCTGGTGGGGGGGGGGAGGGGATTAATGTAGAGCATAATTGCAGCTAGTTTATATGACACAATGACCGAAATCTACTTTTCTTTTAATAATTTTAGTTTAAATACTATTACTTAAACTAAAAGTATGATGAATATATTTATAAATATATTTGTTGCTTTAACCATAAAACATTAAAATTAGCAAGAAAACACCACGTTTTATTTATTAAATAAGGCACAACATGAAGCCTTATTTTACGACATGTTTAATGATAATTAAGATTAGGATACCATATTAACGTACTAAGTTTTCTTAAACCTTTGACAATTTCTTCATCATTCCCCGCGAATGTGATTTAATTCATAGCAAAACTTTTTAGTAACTATTTTTCGAGTTGAGCACTATGCTCGACTCGATAAATAGTTACTAAAAAGTTTTGCTATGAATGGAGGAACTGGAGCATAGGGGAACTAACCGAATTTGAATACTAAATTGTTGCTGCTTATTGCATAAAATCTTAAGGAAAATAATTTACTTATGTTGACACTGTACACAAGTGAGTACACCTACTTTTATTTGACGGCGTTTATTATTTAGTAGCTACCTGGATAACCGACTTGGTGATACAGTTTTAAACGACGTTTTTTAAAAATGAAACCTAGCTAGATCGATTTATCGCCCCCAAGATACATACAACATTTCATGAAAATCTTGTAATTCCGAGATCAAGAATTGCTCGTTAAAAGGTATTAGATACCATACTTGAATGTGTATTTTGTACTAATGAAATAGGAAAACCAAAATTTTGACAAGTTTTTACTGAAACAATTCTGAAAAAATTCGCTTACCTGCAGTATTTCCTTAACATAACCTTAACTCGATATTTTAAAATAAAACAACACCGAAATAACATTTAGTTTTAGCATTATAATGAAAAATAACAAGATGACAATATTCTCAACCGTTTAAAATCCGGTTAGGGTTACTGTGGCTTCTAAATTTGTGTACGATGACTTCTAATGGGTTAATGAACCACATAAAGGTATGACCGGGTATTCCTATATCCAGCGGTGGATCGATACATGCTGAAGATTGATTGATTGATGTAGGTATGCTGCGTATGGAAATGGAATCCAAAAATGGAATCCTCTTCTTGCATAGAAGTCGTAATCACTCCCACTATACCACGAAGACTTATTTTTCTCACTTAGAAAACACTTAAAAACTATACAGAGCTTTACTAGTACCACATCCAGTACAAAAACAAAACAAGCCAATATACGTAATAACAACAGCATGCTACATAAACTGTCAGAAATATACAAGCCATTACCACACCTATCACTAGTAATAATAAGGGTTATATTCGGCTGTGTCGTTTAGCAGTAATTTCTAATAAGATAATAGGGCGTCTTTCCGATATGTGAGTGTAATGATGGGAGGCTATGAGAATTGATGGGCCATTGCGGTGTGGGGCACTTTTTGCCTAAATGGGGAAAAGTGCCTGGTTTTGGTGGAGTCGATAGTACTCCAGTAACAATGATACAGTGTCTGATAGTTTAAGTTCATGAAATGATCATGGTGTTGTTGAGGGTTTAACCATTTTTTTTTTAAAGTTAACTAGCAATGTGGGATTGAGTACCGCATTACTAGCAATCTTGTTAACCCCTCTAGCTTAGCTCAAAGGCTTGTGTTAGGAGTGGGTTCACGTCGGTAGAATAATGCTTCTTGACTTCTTGACTTTTGTATTGATTTGCGAGGTTCAGCAAGGTTACCTACCGCTGTCGATTGATGATCGTCTTCGAGAATGGCATCATGCCTTCGTGCCTTCAAAAGCATGTCAAGCCTTTCAAGGCACGAAGTCTTGAAAGTCATGAATCTTGCGCCTAATCTCCTCTGTGGCGCGGTGGGTGTGTATCCGACTGCTACGCAAGAGGTCGTGGGTTCGATCCCCCCCCAGAATAAAACTTTGTGTGATGAGCACGATGGTTTATTCTGTGTCTGGGTGTTATTTATCTATAATATGTATGTATTTAGAAATATAAGTATGTTTATCAATTGTCTGGTTTCCATAGTACAAGCTCTGCTTAGTTTGGGATCAGATAGCGTTGTGTGAGTTGTCCCAAGATATTATTATTATATTATTACTAGCTGTCCCGCGCAACTTCGTCTGCGTATTTTTTTTTTATATAATCCTATGTTACTTCTAATACCTCCAAGAATATGTGTACAAAGTTTCATGATGATCGGCTGAGTAGTTTTCACGTGAAAGCGTAACAAACAAACTTACATTCACATTTATATATTAGTAGGGATTCTTGTGGAACTTGTGTCAACGCAATAACTTGTACATTATAACATCTAATAAGTGGTTAACAAGTCTTTGATAAGATGGGCCGCTTGGACCGAAATCCATAGGATACCATTATTACGTCAATCGTTCAATTACTCACAACACAACAATTATAAGCAACAAATTTTGTTCTACAAAATAATTAAAGCACAGACATATTCAATTAAACGGTGTATTTTGAAAGCAGCAAGCCCGTATAGAGAAAATCCCTGTACGGATTGCGCTGCAGATCTGTTAATGTGTATGGAAGGATTAGTGTTTGGTTTTAGTTACGGAGAAGAACACATCAGCGAATGTTTACTAGGAATTTTCATGACTGCCTTGGATGCAACAAGGCAGTCACGAAAAAATCTAGTAAACATTCGCTTTGCAGTGGGAGTATGGAAAACTGCTGCGCAAGAGGTTCGATGTCTACATGGGACAGAAACTTGTGAAATGCTTCTTCGAAGTTTAGATGTACTATGTATGTTTTTAAAGACATCCATGTCATAGGGCTTGTATTTGAGAAAGCTATGTAGCTAACTCATTACCCTATTGTAATATATTTCCTATTAATATTAAAAATATAAAATTTGGATCAAACTTGGACTATTATTATTTTGATTGGATTTACATGGAATACTTTTTCCAATACCCGAGTGAGTATATCCGTGTAAGCAAGTGTATTATGGGCATCGTCTGCGTTTGTATGTTTATTTATTTTTTACGGGAAAGCTTACAGTCTAAAATTCAACTATCCTCGTTACAAATAAATACGAGTAAATTGCCATTTACAAGCTTTCACATAATATAACTAAATAAAGTATCTACATGTGTTAGAATGAGCATAACAATATTGTTATAAACTACTTACAACTTTAAAAATTAACTTATGTTTTAAAGTTTGATTGTTTATCGTAAAAAATGACATAAGTTAATGCTAAATCAGTATCAATTATTACATGGTGCTTCGATCACTAACAAATAATTCTTTACTCAAAATGCGGCTTACAGCTATTGGTTTTGTTTGGAACAAGTCAATGTCGTATTCTGCGGGGAGACTATTGGGGAAACACATATTACCTATTTGTTGTTTATACTCATGGGGATATCATTATAGGGAATTTCTGCCGAAACCTTTTGACATATTGCTGCTACACTTTATAAGAATTCTATTATTAATTCCTAAATTAGGAGTTTATCATTATTGTACTCTACGCTTTATACAGTCGTTCCGTCCACTCGTGAATATACGCCAACATTTTTCGTCCGAGGCTTATGGCTTTTAGATTTCGCAATGTTTCCTAAATATAAATAATTTGTGCCACTACGTCATTAAAGCAGTATTTGTAGGAAATTATTTTTGCGTGTACTCAGCTTCGGTAAATATTAGATCTCTCTGATTTATATTTTCATGTAAATAGCGTGAGAACGCGATTGCGGACTTATTCTAAACGTTACTTTATACATTTTTTCTTTGAATAAATTCGTTAGCAATAAGTAAACGCAGCTGTGGTAAAAGAGAGACGACGAAAGGGGTAATATTATTGTTTATGGAATTTGTAATTGTTAAAAGTGTTAAAATTTAAAAAAAATGGTTAAACATGGAAAGATAGAAAAAATTGTGGTCTAGTAACATAGTCCAGATAGGTGGTTTGATTCCGGCCCCTATTTGACATAGGGAAGTCTCGGGTTCGATTCCTGGGTCAGGACTTAAAATTTTTCTATCTTTCAAAAATGCAATTATTGTATTTATAGTTAATCACACTTGAGAAGATAATCAAATTGGCTGAAAGACAACAACATACCTATATACAGGATGTAACAGAAAGGTGTGGTAAAATTTCAGCAGCGGATAGGCTATGTTATCAGTATTGCATCTACCATGATGCCGTAGCTGGTTGCATTATTATTACATAGTTATAGCATATTCTTTTTGTCAAGATTCAGTAGAAAAAAGCGTACGGCATGAGAATTATACCTCTCCTGGTACAAAATTCAATTGGATTATTATGGCATAGAACTTTTTAAGTCATACTTTTCTTAATTATTAACTTTTTCATTCATAAATATTTTTTTAGGGTACTCCGATTTTGATAAAATTAGGTAGGTATGTGCACTCAGTATCATGGGCACTTAGCAACCCTTGAACATGACCACACCTTTCTGTAATATCCTGTATATATATAGTCTGGAATAGAATAATAATTGCTACTTTTTATATCCGAAAAATATACTGTTCTCGTAAAATATTCACACGAACGAAGTCGCCGACAAGATCTAGTGTTATACAAACCCATACAAAAGTCCATTAAATAAACCTACAAAACGGTCAAAAGGTATCAATGGCTACCCATTACTGTTTGATACCCCATAACCATTAAATAAGTCAAGAACTAAGTAACGCCATTACTGAAAACCCATAAGAAGAGGAAAATAACGTGTAACCAAACATAATCTTATTTATTGAGGGGGTATGTCCACTGTGGAGGGGGGATGTCCACAAATGGGATTCGATGAGCCAAAGGAGCACTTAACGCTTTGATGTCCGCTCGGCACATCCTTCCCTTTATTTCGGGTAAGGTGCGAGCACGGTGAATGGGACATGGCGAGATGATGATCGATTTTGGACAATGAGTGATTTCCAAGCGATTTTGTTTTTTTATTTGCTTTATTTGTCTCTTGAAATTGAGTAAGCGGAGAAGAGCTTGGCAGTATTTCTTTGAATGATTAAAGTCGATGAAGCTTGTTACAGTCCAATTTCGTTCGCGGACGATCGCGTCCGAAGCGCGCGGCCGAGATCGTCCGCGGTGGACGGAAATGAACCTTAAGAGAGTTAATGTATTTAATAAAAGTTGAGACAATGACTTACGTTCCACTAAAAAAATAATAAACTATGCAAATAACTTACTCTCCTTATAGCAAGCAAGCAGGCAGCTGAACCTTAAGTTTTTTTCTGGCCGAATGTATTAGTGCTGATGTATAATGTACCTATGTACTTGAGAAGTACATATTAGAACCAATTTTGTTTATACATGCAAAACATGTAAGCATGTTGAAGCTGTATTTATTAATATTAGTGGTCGGCCGTGGTCGAAATCGACCATAATTCGTTTATATTTTTTCTCTTCGCTCCTTCTCTATATAAACTATAGGTAAGTGTGTGTGTTTTTTTATTATTAGCATTCCGCACCCCCTCTGTATATCTATACTAATATTATAAAGCTGAAGAGTTTGTTTGTTTGAACACGGTAAACAAGGAACTACAGATCCGAATTGAAAAAAATATTATACTGTTGAATAGCCCATTTATCGAGGAAGGCTATAGGTTATATAATATCGCGCTTCGACCAATAGGAGTGGAGCAGCAAAGAGAAATGTTGCAAAAACGGGGAAAATTTACGCAGACGAAGTTGCGCAGGACAGCTATTAAACTTTAAGTGTGCGAAATTTCATACTCCTCCGTCAGCGCAATTTTCGTTAAAATGGTACAACCTTTTTGCTTCAGGTATTATTATATGGATTAGTATAGTAATAATATTTTTTTTATTGTCAAAAGCTGGTTTTACTACGATGTCTGTTTAACTTTTTTGATCGAATACACTGAAATCTGTCTATGCGTGTTTTAATCTTCGGTATTTTTTTTTTCTTTTTACTAGTGTAATAATTTTATCTATTAACATTAAATACACTAAAGTAGACCTCAATGTTATAAACAGAATAATTAGCAGCAAATTATTCGTTCGTTAAATCGCTATTCTTACAATAACGTATTCCCTACCTTATTATCACGTGTGGTCGCCCAGAAATTTCTTTCTTTGATTATAAGTCTCGCATTACACTCATTTCGCCGCTAATATATGATTTAGGGTGTAAGCAGGACTCTGGCTTACAGATATGGTTTATTAACGTCGTGCTGCTTTTGTCACTGCCCCTTGCGTGATGGCAATGTGGACGAAAACAGGTGCAAAATGTTAATATTACTTAGTGTTTTGTTGTGCAATAAATTTGCTGACTATAGCTATGTTTACACCACAATACAGGGTAATATGTTCGCATTAAAAAATCTGTGTAAAATAAATAAAAGCTGGTTTAAAGTTCGATTCTCAGCCGGACAAAACATTAAGTGGTCCATGAATATTTTTTCTGCATCTATGTCTAATTTACCGGACACAAAGTGTTAATATTATGTTTGATTAGTTCGCCAACCAAAAAATAGTTTCTTACTGTACTTCTGCCATAACGCGATTCTGCCAAATCCTATTACATGTAAATGTAGAATCGAATTTTCACAAGTATAATATTTTGCTTTATTTTTTATTTATTTATGCGTACTCAAGTTTCTGCCTAATCCCGAATCTGCCGAAAACCGCGTATAGACACAGAACTTATACCCTAAGTGGAAAAGTTGACGTTTTTTAAATACAAAATGACTATTCCAGTATCAAGAGTCACACCAAAGTCATTCCTGTGATCGGTAACTGTGACTTGATCCATTTAGAAGCAATCTGAATTCTCCTTCAATATACAAATAGATCTTATTCAAAATCAAAGCCCAGTTTCCAAAATCAAAACGCAAATTAACTAGTAGTAGGACAGCGGCGTCCAATCACATCGTAACGAGAATTCCTCACCATGGGGTGATTGAAGGGGCCGAGCTGTAGACACCTCCATCAATCGAACTTGCTGTTTAATTAAATACAAATCAAATTATTTAGTAAGATGCTTTCCTTTGGAGAGAAGTGTATAGAGCTGGTTGTGTGTGATTTATGGGGATTTTGTGTGATTGATAGTTTTGTCTGTTAATTAGTACACAAAGTGGTCATCATGTGACAATGGGTTAGCCATACACAAATAAATTAATAACGAATTCATTTAAAACTTGATTATACTTGTGTGAATGATGACTGCTTGTGTGAGCTTCATGGCGTAATAGTTGCAGCACTTTACTGGCATAATTGTTGTATACAAATATATTGTTAAAAAAAAGTAGTCATGAGTTTTTATTGCCAGGTTCTTTTGTTTTTTAGCTTTAATCTGGCGAACTTGGCATTAAATGTAAAATCATTCTAAAAGTTGTCGGACGTTTATAAGCGTAGCATTTGTTAACCTAAGTGAATAAAGTACTTCGACAGTGAAATTAACCTATTCAGTCTGATTAAATTCCTTCGAGATTAAAAAGCTACATTATCGTGGAGTAACCTAAACTATATTTTATTGTCAAAAAATTAGAGATATCTACGAAAATTACAACAATGTAACTCAAGGTATAAAAAATTACAACATGACACCCGTGCAAAACCGGGGACAGCAGCTAATTCTTCATATAAAGAGAAAAGTATTTTCTTTAACCAAAAGACTTAGGTAAACAGTATTTTTTTAAAGATACCTCGCACGTGGCTACAAGACCTATATTGCGGGTGACTTTACATACATACAAATTACGAATACAAAGTACACCCAAACTCGAAACAACAATTTGTAAATCCCACAAATTGGCGTCCCGTTTTAGAAAATAAAACCCATGACCGCAGTAAAGTTTTTTAAGACGACAATTTATATGTTGTACCACTGAAATCTTTCATTAACTCTACAATGTGAGTCAATCTATCTATTCATTTTTTTTTAATTTCCCAACCCTGATTACATCTACATTTTTTGCACTGGAGGTGTGTACCAACTCTATATAAATCCTTGCTTGTAATACTGGGACCGGCAGGGTTTGCTTCAATAAACCATCACTCAAGGCTTCTGGGTATCTGCACCTTCGATTTCCACACCACACCAAGGGATTTAGGCTTGAATTGACTAAATTGTTATCAAAATTAAAGGTTGCAGGCTTACTTTAAAACTACTGATAACTTCTTGCAGGCAAAATTCACCGCGTGAGGTAATGATTTCTAAAAAATATTTTCTTCATCGAAATAAATAGTTCGCTCTAAATAAACAAGTAGTTGAATACGTAGGAATTTCTGGCGCTTTTGATTTTGGCCTATTTTGTATGGTAAAGTACTGTGTTATTAGGGAATCTCCTCGCGACAGGTTTCTGTTAAATGTTATTATTTTATATGTACTAACCTCGGTGTGGGTTCGATTCGGGAACAGAGCTGTTTGAAATTCGCTTGTCATGTACTACTAGTCTGTATTTAGGTACCTAGGTACTTATGTCTCTAGCGACACAAATGTCGCTGTTTCGTTATAGTAAGCTGTAACAGCTTATCTGTACTCCGTTTTGACATTATAAATAATATGAACGCAGTGAAAATAAAGGTGAATATAAAGCCATTTCTTCAATTTATTGTTACCAAAATATTTACAATTAGCACTACGTCACTATTTCAACTATATTCATTTTTTTAAATCTTAATTTATTCTAAAAACTTTTAACAGATTGTTATGTTGGTTCCATTGTAACCTGATCTTAATATCTACATTTAGATTTTATCTAACAAATAAACTAACACAGCCCCTGGAGACATTGGTTTAGAGAGAATATCAGAGTTATTCCTGACACACTCCACCAAGAGATAATGAGTGTCTTCAACTTTATCACATATTGTACAATTCGGGGAATCAACTTTTTTTCATAAGAAATACAAAAGGCGAGTAGCGATTATATCGCTCAAGACACGTACATACCTATGTAGATCCCGTGTAAACAAAAGAGATACAGATACTCATAGTTGATCGCTGAGTGTTCACACTGCGGGCGAGTACTCGCTCTATACTGCATCTCTTTTGTTTACACGGACGGGATCTACAAAATACATCTATTGTACGTTTCTTGGGCGATAAATCGCTACTCGCTTCTCGCTCATCGTTGTTGGTGGTACAGGTACCTAATGGCATGTGCTAGAACGAGTTCTGAAAGCAATTATCAAAATGTTTCGGCTGATTTTAAAGTCACTAAACCTTGGGATATGAGAAGGTTCGCATTGTAAGGTTTTTTACAACTATATTCTTGCAAATGAAAGTAGATACTTGTAACACTCTGAAATTATACCTACATAGGAAAACCTTAAGAATAATGTTAATGTAAAGTACTGCAATGGGCCAACTATAAAAAACTTAAAAATACCGATCCTCAAAACAGATTTATCGAGGAAGGCTATAGGCTATATAACATCACGCTGCGACCAATAGAAGCGGAGTAGCAATAAGAAATGTTGCAGAAACGGGGAAAATTTACACATACGTAGTTGCACGGGACAGATAGTCTTTAAATAAAAGGCAATCATTTCGGACCCTATGACAAAATTTAAAGATTGTACATTTAAAATTAGAAGCAAACCAACTTGCCATGTCTTAATTTCAAAAGCGTAAGAAGATTTAAAAGAGAGAAAGAACCGATCTTTCAAACACAAATATACACGAAATAGGAAGTACACACGAACTTTGAATCGCCCAAACTTATAACAAACTTCTATATATGCAAGTCTGACGGTATTGAAAACGCAAAACGGCTCAAGAAATTAATTGAGGCAAAGCGAGCATTTCAAAGAAACTCCTCGGAATAAATTTAAACCTTCCTACTTTCATTTTAAGGTCTTTTATGCAAATGCATTATTCTACATACACAGATTCTTAAGTTTTCGGTACCAAACGTTCTTTAGCGTTTGAATTTTCTCTTATTTTTTGGCGGTTCACTTCAATTATGGTCTGGTCTTAGATTTTGTCGTTGTACGTTTTAAAATCTGAGATTTATTCTTCTTAATTCGTCTTGGTATAATGGCAGTACTTAGTCGATGTTTTTGGTACTTTCTTTAAACGTAATTTAGTTTAACATGGTAGTTAATAAATGTTGATAAACTTTCGCGATTTGTACACATTATGAAAATATATATATTACGGGTCTTAATCGCGTGAATAATTTAAGAATGCCTTGTTTATTGCCCGACGTTTCGACCGTATTGTAACGGCCGTGGTCACGGGTAGACTATAGCAAGGTATATACCTTAAATTATTCACAGGATACGTACAGATATTTTCATAATGGTAGTTTATTCAATAGGTTTGCCGCAAAGTAAAAATGATTTATTATCCCAGCGATTTCTGACTTTTAACAATAGCAATAGTTGCAGAACTTATAAGCTTTCTGATGACGTATCTTGTCATTATTTATACTTGTCAATGGGTCATTTCAGACCCAGATGCACATATTCATTTTATATCTAACCGTTCAGTGGTTTGAGTTATGTATTGATATAACTGTCAGACTCGCTAAAGCAAAATTTATGAAAAGGCAATTACAGAACGGACATGATTTTTATATATTTTTGTTTCAAGTTCTGCAAGCAATAGTTAGAGTGCTGTAGTAGGACAGTCAGAGTGAGTACGGCTGTGCATGAAAAAGGTTGTGGGTGTGACCCCTTCTTCTTGCACAGTTGCTCTGCCCCGTGGAGGGAATTTTCCTGTAGGTATATCTAACAAAGTTATCGGAAAAGTAACGTCATAGTTTAAATTGGCTACCATTTTGTTTTAAATGAAAAAAGAAGAGTTTAGTTTTAAAAATGTAAAATTTGATAACTAAGATTAATATGAAGTTTTAAATTTACAATTAGGTTACTGCACCTAAACTAGGTAACCTAAACCGGTAGACTGGCAGAGAATGTTTTTAGCAATAAGTCCATCTTTGTACAACTTTGTGCATAAAGTTTTAAATAAATAAATTAATTAAATTAAATAAGTAAAAAAAAAATATCGCACAAATCGCCTCCTCCTCAGACAATCACAATTGTGTTCATTTTGTTATCATCTGTTGCTAGCAAATCTCTATTTCTTCATCAATGTGAACATTTAAAACAGCTTGAAAGGTTTGTGGTTTATTGTAGTAAATGTGAGATTTACAGGTCTAATTATAGGTCTTAAAGTTTGGTGCCATTCCTGGACGGCCAGTTCAAATCTCCAAAAGGGGAGGTCGTTCGTCGTTCGGAAATGAATGTCTCAAAATCTCCATCGCTTCCTGAGTTAGTGAGGGGTTGCTCCGTTCTATTGACTATTGTATACAATTTTACATCTTCAAACAGATTGTTTTTTACATTTCTAACAAAATATAACTAAAAAGGCGAAATGGCACATGATACAAATAGGACAATCACCAACCTCTGTGGCGCGGTGGGAGTGTGTCCAGCTGCTACGCAAAAGGTCGTGGGTTCCATTCCCACACGGGACACAACTTTGTGTGATCCACAAATTGTTGTTCCGAGTGTGTCTGGTTATACTTTGTGTCCGTGAATTAAATGTTTGTAAACTCCCCCGCAACACAGGCCTTGAACCCTAATGCGGGAGTCGTCTTAATAAAATATATATATCAAGATTAACGTCAAAATAGATACTGTATCGAGACTAACGTTTAAATATACGACTAATATCACCGGAATTTATCCCGGCGATCAAAGTGCATTGTGCAATTGGGATAAATGACTATTTATCGAATTGCACAATGCATTTCGATCGACTAAAAAATGCTGTAGATACTTTTAATCATTCATATTCCATGTCGACAAACACATTTTACTTAATAGACATTTATCAAAGCAAGTAAACATAATATTCACAAACATATGTATATACATAGACGCTATATCGATGGTATTAAAGTATATGTCTGAAATAGATGAAGAACCGCATTAAGGAGTTAGCCCGGGGCACTGCTTCTTTTTAAATGAAGAGGAAAATTTTAATTTCCTATCGCGTACCAACTGTAGGGATGGGTGGTTGACAATGCAATATCGATATCGATAATTGAGTACCAATTTATTTCTATTTTAAGTTTCGATGCATTGTTTTTCCGTAGCAAATTGGAATGTCATTGTTAAGTTAATTTCAAACATTTAGTACTCAACGACGTCATCTAACCTACAAAGAACCAAAGTTACCGACATAGCACGTAGGTTAAGCACGCTAAAGTGGCAATGGTCTGTCATATTTGCCGAAGGACTGATGGCCACTGAAGCAAACGAGTCCTAGAGTGGAGATCGCGACTAATAAAACGGTAAAAAAGGTCGCTGGAGTGAATTGGATGCTAACGGCGAAAGACCGGGTTTTCTGGCGTAAATTAGTAGAGGCTTATATCCAGCAGTGGACCGTACAGGCTGATTGATGATTGATGACATTGTAATATAATACTTGGAATTATATAAATTGTCTTATACATTAATAAACTAGACCGACCCAGACTATTTTAGATACTTAGCAGATATCACACCTAACCGACATAATGTTAACCTATCATCAATGAACTCCAAACATTTATATCAAACCTATTATCAACTAGATGACAAAACACACAAACTATTCAAATAAACGCCGAACTAATTTAAAATTTATTACCACACTCGACCGTGCAGGAATCAATTTGACATCAATATAGAATAATTGAATAACAGAGCACCGATCGGGTGGTGACATATTTCGCACCGATGACATACAGTTACACTACAAAATAACGAACATATAGAATGTAAACTTCAACACATAGAAATTGACCATATGGATGTTGCTTAAGCGAGTTACGTATGATGGCTACTTTCTGCGCTCTCAATATTTTGTACTCTTCAGTACTTTGACGATGATGTCAGACAATTGGTAGTGAATTGATCCGATATTGTGCACATATCAATTTGTGCATATAGTAATAGTGTCATCGCTTCATTGGCATTTATTGTGTTTTAATTCTATGGCGCCGTACTGTTTTTGGCGATGATGTACTTTTTAATTGGAACTAGATAGCCGTTGGATGGGGTCATTGATGAGAAATGAATGAATTTGTTTACTGTGTAACAAATTGTCCTTTATTATGGGGAACGCTTTCTATCGTTTCTAATCACATAATGTAGGTTATTGAATTAAAGTAAGAACAAGTGCAAAAATAAGAATTATCTTAATCAAAAATAAAGATATGAAACAGTTTTATTTTTTTGGCAATATGATCCATTTTGTGAGTTTTATTTTTATAAAAAAATAAAAAAACTATTGTATATCTATGTAAAGCTCTTTTTTGAAATATTTTATTACCCGACTTTATTTCAACTCCATTTATTAGCATAGCACATAGACCATCGCACTTTATCGTTTATTAAATATCGATAAACGTTATCCCATCCCTAGAACTAACCTCCGTCGTTAAAAATATTGCTGTTTGAACGCAGAGTTCGCTTAGCGTTTTAATAAATTTGGAAAATTAAAGATTCATATCAAATTCGCTTCACTAGTTACACACCAGTCTCCTACCAAATTTTGTGCAACATATTTAAATATTATGATTAATTAATAAAGTTATTTATTTGTCATTCGCCATAATTGCAGATCTTTTAACTGTGATAATGGTCACCTAACCAATTCTTAATGACTAGCGAACTACACAGGAGATATTATAGTGCACAAGTGTATGTGCAGACACAAGTGCAGTCTCTATTTCCTCATTCTCATAGTTCGATGGAACGGAAATACGACACAACCGGAGATACATAAGACGCAGGACAGATGGCTTAACGTGTTCTCCAAGAAACGGAGGGGTATGACATTGTTTGAAAACGGTCACCCATACATGGACCGACAGTGGTAACATTACTTAACCTCGCAGATATATCGATCTACTCAGTCGCCACTGAGTCAAGGACCCCCTGTATTTTATTTTTTTAAAGACGACTCCCGCATTAGGGTACAACCCAGTGTCGCGGGGGACCTTACAAACATACAAATCACGGACACAAAGTACACCTAGACTCGGAACAACAATTTGTGGATCACACAAAGTGGTGTCCCGTGTGGGAATCGAGCCCATGACCTCTTGCGTAGGAGTCGTACACACTTCCACCGCGCCACAGAGGCAGTCTGTCCTTCCTCAAAGACCATTAAAAACAACCTGCTTCTATTAAAATCGCAACCGGTTTATGAAGATTTTGAAGTACCTATGCCAGTAACTGTAAAAAAAAAAAAAAAAAACTGCAGAAGCGCTTAAAAAAAGTGTATGAACTAGGTAGTACCTGTGGATGTAGGTATATGCCAATATATCAATTTATTTCTCCATGCAATGCTTGTGCTAACAAGATCAATCGCATGATTAAGCCAGGGTTAAGAACATTTGATACACCCAGCTTAATTCATCTGGGTGAAATAAGTCTACCATATGGTAGACTGACTAGCCTGTTGGTCAAGTGGGTAGTGACCCTGTTTGCTATGCCGGAGGTCGTATGTTCGATCCCCACCCAGGATAAAACTTTGTGTGATGAGCACGATGATTTATTCTATAAGTATATATTTAGAAATATATAAGTATGTATAACAGTTGTCTGGTTACCATAGTATAAGCTCTGCTTAGTTTGGGATCAGATAGCGTTGTGTGAGTTGTCCAAGTCCCCATGTCATGGAGAGGATGCTAGGTAATGTGTCAGATTGCCATTCCATGAGACTAAAGCGAGGTCCATCCATTTTGGGTAAACCCTCATATTATGAGAGTTTACTCCTAAATGGATGTATCTACAGAATAACGTACCTATAGGCTTTAGGTACTATTGTAACACCTTTGCTTTTTTTTTTTATATATAACTAACAATGTGAGATTTTGGTCCCACATTACTAGCTTGCCCTAAGCCCAATGGCTTGTGTTAGTGTAGTAGGAGTACGTCACATCACGTCACGTCGGTAGTATAATAGGTAGGATTCGAATCCCCGACCTCACGATTGTGAGGCCGATGCCTTAACCATTAGGCTACCGCCGCTTCGAAGAATTTTCTTTTTTTAATAAAAAAAAAATCTAATTGAAAACAAATTGTTTGTTTAAAAGTTAAGTTTCGAACAAATAATAGTTCTTACTATCAATGTATATCTGTTGTTGACAAAGTCTTTGTTACCGACTCATATTGTTATCACAAATTGGCAACTAAATTGCCAATAAAAGTTCGAAAATAAAATCTAACTTTGTCGTGTTTTCGAAGTTTCAACTGTAACCACAAAAAAATTGCAATAAGTTTAATGACAGTGATTTAACCAAAGCACACTGTATAGGTACCACCCTTATATCAATCTACTAGCTGACCCGCGCAACTTCGTCTGCGTAAATTTTCTCCGTTTTTAAAGCATTTTTCTTTGCTGCTCCGCTCCTATTGGTCGTAGCTTGATGTTATATAGCCTACAGCCTTCCTCGATAAATGGGCTATCCAACAGTAAAATATATTTTTAATTCGGATCCGTAGTTCCTGAGGTTATCGCGTTCAAAGAAACAAACTCTACAGCTTTATAATATTAGTATAGATAAAGATAAAGTCATTGGACCCCCCTATAACCACTAACGAGCAATTTTTCACATTGTTTGTTTGTTTAGACCATGTTTTTTCATCACCTTCCCTATGAAGTAGTATTTTAGAGATGCGAATGAAGATAAAAACAACATCTCAATCCACCCCAGTTCGTTAGTATTCTTAATGAAAAATCGATTTCAAAATGGCGACTTGCCTTAGGTGCGATCTTTTTTAGGGTTCACATTTAAAAAAGTAAAACTTAAGTTTTTTAAGGTATTTTAAATATATCAAAATTATACAACAACAATGCAGTTGTACGAATTGAGATTACCGCGTTCAAACAAGCAAACAAACACTTCAGCTTTATAATAATAGTAGTAGATTGACAACTTTATGACCAACTCATGTTGCTACCAAAAAATGGACAACTGTTCTTTGATAGAGGAGGTAGCTTTCAACATGTAATGGACTGCTGCTGCTCCGCTTCTATTGGTCGTGCCTTAGCCTTCTTCTATCCAAAAATAAAAGATTTTTTCAATTCCACCCAGTAGTTCCTGAAATTATCGCGTTTAAATAAACAAACAAACACACTATCCGGTTTCCATAGTACACGCTCTGTAAGCAGAGCGTGTACGCTATCTGATCCCAAACTAAGGTTTGGGATCATATAGCGTTGTGTGTGTTGTCTCAAGATATTATTAGATATTACTGTACAATGTACTTTATCTGTTTTGTAATTATTGATGGTGTGACCTGAGCCGTAACTGCATAACTAAATTCATAAACTGATATACAGAACCCATCTGCCCATGGAACCTCACGGCCCCATTTTTTTATTTACAAGGGAATCGAACTCTCATCTCTTGATTACGTCTTCATTTGATATTTATTTTTAATTAAGAAAAAACGGCAGCGTAAAACGTCATAGCTAATTATTTTCTTGGTTATCTTAAGAAATGATTTATTCATGGCTCCTTCGTGGCTCCAGATATTTTTTTATTCGTTTACGGATAGATAGCCGTGGGGTGGACTTGATTAATTTAATTATAAATTATTTTTGAACGATAACGGAAAAATATTGGTTAAGTTTGCTAAGAAAATTGTTTCAGACGATTTATAACGGTTCTTGGGAACCTTAGAAGATAACGTGGGTATAATTTGATCTTTGAGGGTAAACTAGGAAAGGTTTTTTTTTTAATAGTAGTATCAACATTTTCCGTGACTTGTTCCGTCAGTCATATACTAAAATAATTTTATCATTGAAATCCTTTAGCTGTGCATATTTCAATATGAAATAGAAGTAGGACACATACTGATTGGGTCTATGTCGCGGTGGGAGTGAGCACCCAGGATAAAACTTTGTGTGATGACCACGATGGTTTATTCTATGTCTGGGTGTAATTTGTATGTATTTAGAAATATATAAGTATGTTTATCAGTTGTCTGATTGCCATAGTACAAGCTCTGCTTAGTTTGGGATCAGATAGCGTGTGTAAATTGTCCCAAGATATTATAATACGCATATACCATCTGTATGTACACTTAATTGCAATGAATGATTTGATTTGATTTACTCGTAGCCTGACAAATGTTATCTAAACTACCCAACTACACAGAAAACAATATGGTGCCCATTTGTGTATGAGTGAGAAGAGAGAGAGTCCTTACCCTCTTTAGCACTATGGGAGATAAGGTGCAAGACTTAATTATTATTACTATTATTATTTATCAAAAGATAACTAGCAATGTTCGGTAGCAAAATTCGGCTGCCTCTGTGGCGCGGTAGGAGTGTGTCCGACTGCAACGCAAGAGGTCGTGGGTTCGATTCCCACACGGGACACTACTTTGTGTGATCCACAAATTGTTGTTCCGAGTCTGGGTGTACTTTGTGTCCATGACTTGTATGTTTGTAAAGTCCCCCGCGACACAGGGCTTGTTGCTTGCTTGGCGGTAATTCGGGAGTCGTCTTTTTTTAAATAAATAAAAAAAATAAAAAATGTGAAATTGTAGTTTCACATTACTAACAATTCATGTGAACCCCTTCAGCTAAGCTCAATGGCTTGTGTTAGGAGTAGGTTCATGTCCGTAGTATAATTGGTAGGATTCGAACCCACGACCTCACGATTGCGAGTCCGATGCCTTAACCGTTACGCTGCCGGCGCTGGTATGTGACATCGTTTACGGACAGGACTCCCATACACTTCGGACCAGTTTGTTCGGAATGCGTTCCGAGATTTCATGTCCTGTGTAATGTGTTGCTCTCTCAGTATTTTATATTTGCATCCTAGCGCAGATTACTTTTTTAAATTACTTTAGACTAATGTCAAATATTTTGACTTGAAGTAGATATCGCTATACGTCATACACTATTTATAGTGTGAAGGGGTCCTTCGATACACGACTAGGCATTAATTAAAACGACAAAACAAAATAACCGTTGCCTTCAGTTGCAGTCAGAATTCACACTATCCCAATGCCAGAATTAATTAAATACTGCCCGAGTACAATGATAGGGGACGTTGCTGGATATGACTCGAATTACCAAGCATGAGCTAAACGTGATTACTTATTAGTGTTTTTTATTGAGAGTATTATTGTTTTACAATACTACCGCAGTTGAAATTTACTACTATATACAGATACACTTCGGACTCAATTGAACCAGACATATTATTTATATTAAACAATTTTACAAACCAAGGAACTTAATCGCGAGAATATTTTATTTATTTTAAGATTTAAATACATTTGATTTTTTCTTCGACGTTTCGGTCGTTACTTCGTATTTTAATCTTGTAAACCTCTCCAGCCAAGCTAAATTATTTGTTGATATTTATTATAAAGTACTATAATTATAATCGAAAAGTCGCTGGATCGAATCCTATCAATAATTATATTATTAGTGGGAATCAAACTCGCGGATATGTTACTACACTGAGTTTTTTTATTAACATTTAGACAACACATTCAATCAGCCTGTATCGGTCCACTGCTGAACATAGGCTTCTCCTAACTTACGCCACAACATCCGGTCCTCCGCCTTTCGCATCCAATTAATTCCAGCGACTTTCTTTAAGTAGACAACACATTATTACCAGCTAAATGTGTAAATAATCCTGTTCAATTTTTTCTCAAAAACACCCTGCCCTCGGTTTTTTGCATCTAGGATTCCTAGTGTCTATTAGGTCATCATTTCAAATTTATTTTCTTTTCTTTTCTTTTCTTTTCTTTTCTTAAAACGAAGTCAGGGCTTCATACATTACAAATACAGTGTAACATCATTATTTTTTTGCCAATAATTAAAGTATTACGTAACTATTTTCAATCATCATCACAACTAATTAAAATTTCAACACAACTCAAATTCAAACTTTTATTCCAACAATAGTAAATTTGAATTTGAATTTGAATAAGCCACATCCAGCATTGAGTGCAGTTGTTCTTGGTGAGTAGACAGCGTGGGCCATAAATTGAGGTGTGCTGTCAATTGCACCCGTTCGCCAATAGTTGCGGTTCGACGCCGGGCCGTGCACATGCGGTCGGTTTACAACGTACATTCACGCTTTTTTTAAACACAATTGTTTTTTTGTTTTATTTGTTTTTCGCTTTTATTTCTGATTAAAGAAGGTTTTAAGGTCACTTTTATCTTTTGAATTAGTTGCCCAATTAATGGAGATATAATTTACTTTAATTACTTGACTACCTAATTGATTGGAACATTTAATTTTAATTTTTTGGTAACTTAGTTTTTAAAATTGAGTAAAGAAATTTTAGTTTATGACCAAGTGTAAAATTGTATTAATTCTATAGGCTTTGTCGCCATTAACTGGACTGCCTCTGTGGCGCGGTGGGAGTGTATCCGACTGCTACGCAAGAGGTCGTGGGTTCGATCCCCACCCAGAATAAAACTTTGTGTGATGAGCACGATGGTTTATTCTGTGTCTGGGTGTTATTTATCTATAATATGTATGTATTTAGAAATATATAAGTATGTTTATCAGTTGTCTGGTTTCCATAGTACAAGCTCTGCTTAGTTTGGGATCAGTTAACGTTGTGTGAGTTGTCCCAAGATATTATTAATATTACATTATATTAAATGACGCACAAAAAAAATGTTTATAATAACCACTGACGTACAGATCTGGACTGCGCCATAACCTCACAAAATTGACCACTCTCTAGAGAGAGACAAGTTTAATGCCTGTTTTAACGCTATTTTTATACTACAGAAAAAATAAAACTTTTGACGGTTACCTTTGCTATTTTATTTTTTAGTTTTTAAAGATTGTTAGCAATAGATTACTAGCTATTGCTAAGATACTAACTACGTGGCTTTTTTACATTACACAAAATATTACAAAGTTATTTTGTGTAATGTAAAAAAGTCGAGAGGTTATTAGTATATAACATATCATCACGTTTATGCAACAGGACTCAGATTATTAATTAACCAAAGCAGCAACAGAAAGTGATGGCATCTGTTTTCGTAAGAAAATTGTTAAGTTTTCCACTAAGTAGTACGGGATAGCTATTTTGGCACCCCATTCTCAAGCCTCGGTAGCGCAGTAGGCAGCGCGTAAGTCTCATAATCTTAAGGTCGTGAGTTCGATCCTCACCCGGGGCAAATATTTTTGTATTTTGTTTACTTATTTTTTTATGAGCTTCAATTGTTTTAGTATATTATTTAGTAAAATAGCTTTGTTTGAGTATACTTATTGAATAAGATTTTTGTTTTTAATTTTTTTATTTAGTTTTTAGAGGTTTTTTTATTTTGTTGGTAGATATGCTTTTCATAATTTATTAATTGTATGTTGTATAATCTGTAATGAAATTTAATATTTTTTTAAGTAAACTACATAGTGATATAATTCTGTATTATAAATTAAATTATTTATGTTATTTAATATTTTTTAATATAGTATTATTGTATGTAGTAAATTATAAAAAATATTATTGTTTAATTTTCAAGGTATCTATAGTCTTTATCATGATAAAGACTATAGATACCTTGAAAGTGAATACTGAATGCATTAGTCATGACTAATGCATTCAGTATTCACCTGTAGGTAATTAGTTAAAATTGTTATAAAGTAAGCACTAGTTAAGCTATGTATTATTGTATTAACTAATGGTAAAACAAAAAAATAAGTAATTTTAATTAAATAATGTTGTTTTTTAATTTGTAATTAAAAGTTGTTGCTAGACTAGACGCAAACGTGTCTTTTATTTACTAAACTATACTAATATTATAAAGCTGAAGAGTTTGTTTGTTTGTTTGTTTGAACGCGTTAATCTCAGGAACTACTAATCTGAATTGAAAATTTCTTTCAATGTTAGATAGCCCATTTATCGAGAAAGGCTATAGGCTATATAACATCACGCTACGACCAATAGGAGCGGAGCAGCAATGAGAAATGTTGCGGGTAAAATTTACGCAAACGAAGTTGCGAAGGACAGTTAATTTACTAATATAATGGAGACTTTGATGTTGGTAAAATGTGAACTTACAGAGTCACTATAGTTCTATTTTAATATTAAATTGACAACCCATCTCGATTCTCGGATTTGCACGGTACAGTATGCAATTTGCTATAACCTACATAAATAATTAAAAGTCACATATTACCGAGAAATTCATAAAATATCATAGAAATTCTAACGGATTCCGTAGATTTTCCAAAAATTTGCCAAACCATGCAAACTTTTAACATAAATATTAGATATCAGCACAAGAATAAAAATCTATCTAATCGGTTAAACCATTTTGATTAATTACAGCAGTAGATCGCAAAACTAGGTAATGTATATAAATTGTTCGCAAAATAGAATTAATTGATAAACTAAATTGCCAACAAAAACTTCCCTAACACAGTGAGAGTGTCTCTAACACAGAACAACTGTTATTTTTCTATACAATAAGTTAAAAATAGCCAAAAACATTAAACCTTGAACCGTTCCCAGTTCCCATAGCCGTTTGCCACCAGTAGTGTTCATCAATCGCATTATTTTGATCTGAATCAATTGATATGAGTCATGGCCCATCCGCGAACAACTATGAACTATAATTGTTGTGAGAATAAATGAACAATTTTTGATGTCGACCAGTGGCCTAGATATTTAGTCTGTTTTATTGGCTAGGTACTTTTTCTTGGTGATTTTGTTGTGAGCTATTACTATTTATTTAACATTAGTTGTCCCGCGCAACTTCGTCTGTTAAAATTTTCCCCGTTTTTGCAACACTTCTCATTGCTGCTCCGCTCCTGTTGGTCGTAGCGTGATGTTATATAGTCTATAGCCTCCCTCGATAAATAAGCTACCCAACAGTGAAAGTGCTTATTGCGTTCCGTAGTATGAAATCCATGGTTATTAATGAAAAATAAGTGATGATCACATTTCAAATCACATTGTGAACAGGATTTAGACTGTTAGAATGATATAATGAATTAACCTTACCTATCCAAAGCATTTCTGGCCACGGTAATGTACGACCCACATTGCTAGTACAAATCGTTAAAAAAATTAAATATATCATGTATGATAGGAGCTATGTGCTATTTTAAGATCGTTAAAAAAACTAGATTTGCAGTTATATCTAACTTTTGTAGTGCAACTTTTAACCACTTGACATATTTTAACATTTATTTTTTAACGAGATCTCTGACAACATAAGACAACTCACACAAGACTATCTGACGCCATACTGGAGAGAGTCACAGACAGCTGATGCTCGTAAACATACTTACCTATATAATTCTAAAGTAAAACAAAGTCGCGTTAATTACAACATTCAAAGATTTTTGATTACCCAGACACAGAATAAAAAACCGTGATTATCTCACAAATATTTATGTTGAATGAGAATCGAACCCACGACGTCTAGCTTAGCAGTCAGGCCCCCTTATTCATAAATATTAAATAAATTAACAATGTTTTGTCTTCCACTATTCTATTCTAATCTTAAAATGTCTGTCAGTTTAATTGTTATTATTTTAAGTAGATAGTAATACTCTAGTGCACTTTATACTGTGTACTTTTTATAAAATCAACCTACAAAGGAAATCGTCACTGTAGGTAATAAATGATCGCCCTAATACAAATGAATTAATCATACAGTGTATACCACTTTATTCTTGTATGTTTAGTGTACATTCAAGAATATTATTATTATTAAATAACCTAGTTAGGAATAATCTAGATTTATATTAACAGCTGAAGAGTTTGTTTGTTTGTTTGGACGCGATTATCTCAGGAACTACTGGTCCGAATTAAAACATATTTTACTGTTGGATAGCCCATTATCCAGGAAGGCTATCGGCTATATAACATCACGTTACGACAAATAGGAGTGGAGCAGTAATTAAAAATGTTGCAAAAACGGGTAAAATTGACGCAGACGAAGTTTCGCGGGTCAACTAGTCTATACTAATATCAAAAGCTTAAGGGTTTGTTTGTTTGTTTGAACGCGATAATCTCAAGAACTACTGGTCTGAATTAAAAAATATTTTACTGTTGGATAGCCCATTTATCGAGAATGGCTAAAGACTATATAACATCACGCTACAACCAATAGGAGCGGAGCAGCAATGAAAAATGTTGCAAAAACGGGATACAATTACGCAGACGAAATTGTGCGGTTCAGCTAGTTAATCACTTTATTCTTCTAAGTTTAATGTACAATAAAGAATATTGTTATTATTAAATAACCTAGTTATAGCTCACAGTTCTAAAGAAGGGTTTACTAATGTTTGTCATAATTTAAAATGCCATAATTTCACATGCCATACCGGTATTTGCCATAATTTCATTAGAAATAACGCTTCAGTTGCCATAATCGTGAAATGACATAAAATGACTTTCACTAATTCCATTGGTCATAATCGATCAAGTGTCATAATAATTTAAATCCATAAATGTATTTGCTATAATTTTCGTTTTCAATAATACCATTTTCCATAACTTTTATTTACCATAATATAAAAAAAAACGAAAGAATAAACAATATCATAATAAATAAAAATAATTACAGTGAAGAAGAGTTTTTGAGAGCTTTGGCCTCCAACTTAAATTTAAAATAATGTTACTTTCAGAATTTTTTTTTTATTACTTATCTATACTTGAATTATGTTGATTAATAAATGATTATACGACACAGATTTTTTATTTACAATTAAACCTGAAACTAAACCTCATATGGCGCCTACTTACTAAACTCGACGGAGCCCCGCTTCGCGGGGCTCCTACTTTTGGGTGGTTTAAAAAAAAAACCTAACACGAAGACTAAGGCGGGAGCTCCGCTTCGCTTCGCTCCCGCCTTAGTCTTCTAACCTAACCTATCCGAGTCGGATTGCTCTGAGTCGGGGTGTTAAAGATAATTAATTTCGACCTAACAATATTATGTATTATTTTCATAATTATATCAAATTTTGATTATGTCAAGAGTCGATTATGAGACGTGTTACTTATGGAAACTAATTATTATGATATATGTTGCTATGGAAAGTCATTTTATGGCAAATAAAAGTTATTACTGTTGAGTTGTTAAGGCAAACGTTATTAGTATAAATGATAATAGTGCAAGTAAATATTATGATCGGGGACGATTATGGCAAACAATATTAGTGCAAATTAATTTATGGCAAACGAGAGAATACCCTAAAGAAGCTGCTTAAGTGGTCGGAAAGGTACAGCGTGGTCATCATCCTGCGTCAGTGATGGTTTGGTGGGGCGTGTCTTATCATCATCACAAAGCTACATTTTTGTGAAAAAGGAGTAAAAACTTCGGCCAAAGTGTATCAAGAGACAGTTTTGGATCGTGTTGTAAAACCTCTCAGCAATACACTTTTTTAAAATGTACCGTGGACTTTCCAGCAGGACTGCACCTGGTCACAAGGCACGAACTACCTAAGCCTGGCTTGAAACCAACGTTCCGGACTTTATAAGAGCTGAAGACTGGCCCTCATCTAGCCCAGACCTCAACCCTTTAGACTACAAATTATGGTCAATTTTTAGAGGACATGACTTGCTCTAAACGACACGGTGACATTGAGTCTCTTAAAAAATTTCTGGAGCAAGCACTGGCGAAATTTCCTATGGAAAAAGTTCGTAAATCCATAGATTCGTGGCCAGACGGATTAAAGCCAAATGTGGCAATTTTGAATAGAATATTACTAATTGCTGAGACTTTAATAAATATGTACATTTATGTTTTAGTAATATTACATTACTTCATTAAAAAAAAATGCATTTTCATTTGTACCAGAACTTATGGCCGGAGTCAAGTACCTATATCAAAAATACGTTTTAAATTTTTTTGTCTGTCTGTGTGTGCCCAAGGAAAGGCCATATTACTAGGGCAATACTTTAGCAGAGGCGAAAGGTTGTTTAAACAATTACCTATTTTGTAAAAAGTTAATGTTTTTAAATGTCGGAATCTAGTTTAACACTCAGGCATTAAACCCATCTTGGGGATCTTTTTTTTCTCAACTGGCGTTTCAATACCCAGTATTTGCCTTCGACATCCAACTCCAATGACTTTCTCGAGATCATCTTACATTTTTTTTAAATTATCTACTTACTACTAAATGAAGAGACGAGCAGGTCGAGCGCTTGATAGTAAACGTCACGCTAGCCCATATATTATCAGTGCCTCCGAAATCCTCTCAAATAACCTTGTTTGGCAAAAATCTGATTGTCACCATAACGCGCAAGTCGCATTTGCCCAGTAATTGCACTTTCTACAGTACCCTTCAACCGAAACACAGTGATGTGTTACTATTTCACGGAAGAAGAACTGACACTATTGTGGTACCCACCAAGACGTCCTTTTTTTTTAAAAAAAGATAACTCCTGCAGTAGGGTACAAGCCCTGTGTCACGGGGGACTTTACAAACATACAAGTCACCGACACAAATAACACCCAGACCCGGAACAACAATTTGTGGATCACACAAAGTGGTGTCCCGTGTGGGAATCGAACCCACGACCTCTTGCGTAGCAGTCGGACACACTCCCACTGCACCACAGAGGCTGTCACTTAACCTTTGGTTTAGACCTTCCACCAGTAAAACAAACCTTACATTTACCAAGTCCCCACTTCAAGGCTTCTTTGCTACAGTGACAATTAGACATTGCTTCGTGTTTAAGCTGCGAGCTATGTCGCCTTTTTAGGGTTCCGTAGCCAAAATGGCAAAACGGAACCCTTATAGTTTCGCCATGTCCGTCCGTCCGCAGCTTAGCTCAGAAACTGTTAGTACTAGAACGCTGTAATTTTGCATGGAGACACATTTTACTTACGCCGACACAGTGAAGGAATAATCTTAAAAAAAATTTTTTTTAGGGCACCTCCCCTATATGTAAAGTGGGGATGTGATTTTATTTTGTACTTTGTCGTGTGGGGTATCATTAGGTATGTATTTTAAAAATCTTGAGGGGTTGTAAAGCCCATTTTTAGATTTAGGGATCGTTTGTGAAATAATAAGCTTTGAAGCGCAAATTCTTGTTTGAGTCCTCCCCCCTGCCAGCTAAATGGTTGATGTTGGGTGTATGAAAACATTCACAGTAGTAGTATATATAGTGAAATTAAAAGGAAAACTGTCACAGCTAAGCAGGCTTTACAAGTTTACGAGTAACAGCTGATCAAATGAGAAGTAATCAAATTGTCGTAAAAATTCCATTAAAAATTATCTATTATTATATAAGTATAACGTTGTAAGTGTGAAACAAAAACAACAGAAAATCCACTTCTTTAGCCGCATTATTCGGATGGGGAGGGGGGGGGGGGGCTACGGAACCCTACACTGTTTTTTTACCTTATTTGACTAACTTTCAATCTTATCGACCTTATCTCATTCAATTACTATATCGATCAAACCATCAAAATCAACAACTAACAACCAATTACTCGAATCAGATTCGGTCGTTTAAGTCCAATCGATTTATTGAGTAACACGGTGCCAGTTCATTTGTGCGCTCACCGCTATATTTAGACTTTCAATATTCACTCGATCATCTACTACATCTATTAATAGAAAATGCATCAGTGACACGTCTGTACCGCGTGATGCTTTTATTGGTAGTGGGCATTAGGTTTGTTCCTAGTGAGGGAATATTTGGTTTGCTCAATCAAACGCTGTGGGGGAAATTGCCTATAAGATTTTGGAAGGCGTTAAGCGCCTTCTAAATTTGAATAGCAATATTTAGTAAGAACACATTGAATTTCTTAAGATTTAGTTAAGCGCCTTCTGAAATTAAATAGCAATATTTAGTAACAACACATTGAATTTCTTAAGATTTAGTTAAACGCCTTCTGAAATTAAATAGCAATATTTAGTAAAACACATTGAAATTCTTAAGATTTTTTGAAAGTAAAAGATATTTTCTCTGTCAAAGGACTCTGTTAATTGTTGAAACAAACTAATATCGTACTGGAGTGGAAGCAGATTATAGGTAGACATTAAGTAGTTTCAACGCCAGCCTCCTAAATGTTTTACATTTGAGAAGGGCATATTTTAGTACCTAGTGGACCCGAAAGACGCTGATGGATAAGACCTATTTCTTTATTCGTTAATTAATGACCTTTTTTATAATTTCAAGAGTGACTCTTGTAGTAACAAGCTAAAAGGCTAGGCCACAAGCTAGAGACAAGCGCGCTCTCTATTCCTTCACTCCTTATATTTCGATAGGACGGACATCCGAGTGGCAGGGATGGATCCAGAATTAGATTCTGGGGGGGGGGGGGACGAGAGACAAATGACAGTGCTGTCGAATATAACATAGGAGGTCTGACTGCCTCTGTGGCGCGGTGGGAGTGTATCCGACTGCTACCCAAGATAAAACTTTATGTGATGTACACGATGGTTTATTCTGTGTCATGGTGTTATTTATCTATAATATGTATGTATTTAGAAATATATAACTATATTTATCAGTTGTCCGGTTTCCATAGTACCAGCTCTGCTTAGGATCAGATAGCGTTGTGTGAGTTGTAGCAAGATATTATAATTACCATGCTTACGAAGGGGGCAGGGGGTGCATTTAGTATCCGACACCTACAAGTGTCAGTTGCATACACGGGAAACCCCTTGGATCCGCCTATGCGGAGTTGTGATACATTTTTGGATAACGGTCACTAACCAATGGACCAACTGTAATAACGCTGCTTAACCTTGTTAATCTGCTCTTTCGCCACTAAGTTAGTTCTGCCAATAGGTATAGACCTTTTGGTAGGTATATATTACAAGCGCAGAGCGATGGCATTCAGATCTTTGATGAAATTTGTACGTGGCTACTAATGAATAGGTACTAATGATAACACATCACTGTGTTTCGGTTGAAGGGCACTGTAGCAAGTGTAATTACTGGGCAAATGAGACTTATGAAGTAATGTCTCAAATAAGGAGCATTGAGAGGTGACATTCGGATCTTTGCCAAAAAAATTTGGGTGGAACTGCTTCTGTTATGAACTAACGTGACGCTTACCATCATGATTTAAGTGGTAAGGCTAGGTGGTAGTTCTACTCTTTAGGCCGAGTTGGGGGGTACCACTTGAATGTCAGTTATTATTCCTTGAAATAGTGATGTTAACCCATCACTGTTTTTCATAGAAAGTGAAATTACTCGGCAAATGAGATTTGTTTACCCATGTCTCAAATGGGGAGTGCAGTGACAAACAGGGATTTGGGTGGCTCTGACACTGTTATAGGCTAGTGTGACACTTATCATCTGGCTCACGACCTGTGGGTCAATTCACGTATTTAAAGCAGTGCAGTTGCAGTTAAGTTTTGATTAAAACTGCCATTTTTGTATTCTTGTAACTTTGGGACCGATCTCAAATACGCTTGCGTCAAGTATGCGTCTCAAGAGCGCAATAACGACATTCTAAAATATGCCGTTTTAATCGAAACTTAACTGCAACTGCATAACAACTGTACTTCTTTAAATAAGTGCATTGGCCTCCTGGTTGTCTCTTTATTTAGTATTATAAAACAATACTGTATAAGCTCAGTAAAATCACGAAATAGGAACAAGCCGTATGAAATCGATAGCGATAACCATTAAACTTTGTTACTAGCAATGAACACTCGCATCAAATCGTAACTAACCTCTGAGCAATGAGTCCATAAGTTATACGGTCATATGACTGTGATCACGAGGTCCTAATCAACTGATACTATGGATTTAATAAGATATTAAGAATTGAGCAAAAGCTTACGATTGCCAGGGTCCGTATTCATTATGTTTTTTTTTGTTTCCGAGGCATGCGCAGTGCGCTCAAAGATGTCCGCGCGATGCTTTTCTAAGCGCAGCTCTCTATTTAGGTACAATTATAACCATCATTATGATTTTGACAGTTAGTTTTCACGGCAAACCTGGGCGGGGTTTGCCGCGAAAACGAAGAAAAAGATAGTGAATAAGGATCTAGACATTCTTTATCACATCACAAAGTCACTATTTGTTCAATCGTCTATGCTGTATCAATCCGCTATGTGTTCAATACGTTATGTGTTCAGTCGCTATAAGTTCGCATAGATCTTTTGAGGGGGTTTCAATTGCCATTAAGATATTTTTTTCCGGTTGTTTTTGTTAAATTTATTTATAATGAAAACCTACAGCGTTACAAAGTATGTATGTACAAAAGTATAGTAGGTTTCCCTATAAATTACAATTCATTTAAACAACATTTACCATCACTTTAACATACTGAATGCGATTTTGAAAACAACCAAAAGAGAGAAAAAAAAGGACTGCACAAATAAAAATGCAGGCATGTCGGACCATGTTCAGTGTAGGGTTCCGGAGCCGTAGCCGTAGGTATGAAAAAATTCGATTTGAATAATTGCACCAGCAAAAGAGCGTATGTTCATGGCACTTGAGCCCTTTTGTTGAGAAACGCAGTTTTTTGCCAATATTTCAATGACGGTATATCCGCTCATGTCTGAAATAAAATTAGTTTAAAGTTTAAGTTAAGCGCTACCTCTTGGATTTTTTTCATATTTTTTTCGGAGCACGGTTGAGTAAAATGCCTATGACATACGGACGGACAGACAGACAGACAGACAGATGGACATGACGAAACTATAAGGCTTCCGTTTTTGCCATTTTGCCATCGAATCGACGGACTCGAACTGGGGTCTTCTGGTTTCTGGGCCGCCCGATTTCCCACCTAAGCTATAATAACATTGTAGATGGTGGCGAAATTTACCCTCGTATTCTAATGATATTGAAGCAGTTTTTCATTGCTGTTCCACCGTCTTACGAATTTTCGATCAGGGTCACGTGATCTACGAGAGTTTTTTTTTAAATATTCGTGACTTAAATGAGGATTTAAAAGAGCTAAATAGATCTACTTGACTAAACTTTGTGTGATGAGCATCATGATTTATTATGTGTCTGGGTATTAGTTGCTAAAGAGTTTGTTTGTTTGTTTGAACGCGGCAATCTCAGGAACTACTAATAATAATAATAATAATAATAATAATTTATTTCACCACAAACAAAATTACAATTTTTGGTTCACATTGTTTCATTAAAACAGATTTACAATATTACTTCAATTACAGGTAGGCACTAGGTATATTTATTTGCGGTGACTAGCACCCTTGCTAAGTTATTGTAAATAACTTGTGTTAAAGGTGCTAGGCCCTCAACTCTGAATAATTGTACATACAATAATAATAGTAGCAATAAATGTAACAAAAAAGTTTACGTAAACGGAAGTGAAAGATATTGCAGTACAGATAACAACAATTTTTGTGGTAATTACAATGATATTAAATTAGAAGATGATTAAGTGTATATGAATGTTTATATGAACAAGTGCTTTATGTGTGAGTGTATGAATGTTTTGTGTGACATAGGTAGTGTAAAGTAGTCAAAATTATTGTGCGTATATGTATTTATATACTGGTCATATGTAAATTTAAAAAGAAAGAAAAGTATTATTTTCTTATTTCTAATAAAAGTTCCGTATCCATGTAATTAAGACCAAGCAGCCAGGTAGTAATTGCCTGCTTACAGGGGTGTTTAGAAAGCCTGAATATGTTAAGTTTCTTATTAATTAAATTGTAGAGGTACGGTCCAAGAAAGTGAAAGAATTGTTGAGTCGTGGAGAAGTTACATTTTATAGGTTGGCACACTTTATCTTTACGTCTTTTGGCAAGTTCTTGGTAGGGAGTGTTTGAGTGTTGTATGAGAGTTACACTAAGGATAAAAAGCTGTCTGACAGAGAGTATTTCGCAGGTCTTATACAACAAGTCTGTAGGGAAGAGTATCGGACGGAAAGTACTCACCTTCAGGACTGCTCTCTGGGCTCTTTCCAACTTTATTAGTGACGTTTTCGGTGCCCCACCCCAAACTGGTATGCAGTATGACAAAACAGATTGGCATAATGCAAGATATATTCCCTTTATTAGATCCACCCCTGCAATATGTCGAAGGGTCTTGAAAACGTAGATCATTTTTCTTAGTCGTGCTGCTAGTGTCTCTATATGTAAAGTAAATGTGAGTCTATCGTCAAGAGTAATGCCAAGATACTTAACAGAGTGACAGCGTTCTAGTTTGAGGCAAGCACAGTCTGGATTTATTGTCAGTGAACATGAGTGAGCAGTTAAAGACAGTGATATGGGAGGCTGTGTGACATCACGAAGGGAAAAGGTGAGTACTTTAGTTTTGTCAACGTTTAGTGTAAGTAGGTGTGATGACAGCCAGTTTGTGACTTCGTTTAATCCTTTCTGAGCCGCTTCGAAAGTTGTATTCCAGGAGTCACCCGTAAAAGTGAGAACAGTATCATCGGCGAAGGTTGTAACCTTGCCATTTGGAAGATCAAGGTCACATAGTTGGTTAATATAGACCAAGAACATCGTCGGTCCGATCACGCTACCTTGTGGCACCCCAAAGGTGACAGGAAGCTCCCCACTAATGTGATCCCGGATCTTTACACATTGAGTTCTGTTTTCGAGATAGTCTTTTAATAATTTTAATGGAAGATCGCGAACACCGAGCTCCTCTAGTTTCATCAATAGGGTAGAAATTGGGACAGTGTCAAAAGCTTTTTTTATGTCGAGAAATATTGACAGAACTTTTTGTCTCTTATCAAGGTGTTTTATTACGTGATTTGTAAGCTGTAGGACTGCATCATTCGTAGACTTATTGGATCTGAACCCGAACTGGTTATTAGATAAGAGTTTTTTAGATTCGAGATAGTCGATTAATCGCTTATTAATTATTCTTTCCAATATTTTGGACATAGAAGGGAGCACAGCAATAGGGCGATAATTACCAATACAGGTCTTATCCCCACTTTTATATATTGGGTGTATTATGGCTTTCTTAAAATATGTTGGGAAGGTACCTGTGCTTAGGCAGAGGTTAAAAATGTGAGTAAGGGGAGGGATAAGTAAGTGTCTATGTTGTTTGAGGAGCTTAGTGGAGATATTGTCCCAGCCCACGGCTGAATCTGTTTTTAGAGACATTAGGAAATATTCCACTTCACTCTCGTCGGTGTCTAATAGAGCAAAGGAACCCAGTGGTGGAGTTACAGAGCTGGGAACAACCCGACCTGGATCGTGGCGTATTTGATTTGCAAGATTTTTTCCTACATTAGCAAAAAAATAATTAACCAGATCCACCGACCGTTCCGGGGAGTGCGAATATGTCAGTAGTGCATCGGTTGGAACTTTTAATTTAGCAGTATTTGTAACCTTTTTGACTACTTCCCATATTTTCTTACTGTCTCTGCCGGCCTGTCTCAATTCATTTTTTTCATAGTCTCTTTTTAGTTTTTTGAGAATTTTTGTGCAGAAGTTTCTATACCTCCGATAAGTGGTTGCTAAAGTAGTATTGTCTGGGCTTAATTTGAGTTTTCTATGCATAGCGTCTCTGTTTCGCATACACCTTAGAAGACCACAAGTCATCCACGGTTTAAGAGGCCTTTTTTGACATGGAAGTTTTATTATTGTAGTGTTTAATTTGATCGATTTCATTAGCATATTTGAAATTAAATTAGTCGCTACATTAGCGTCAGTAGCTTCGTAAATGGCTAAAAAATCCATGTTATTAATTTCTGTATCCAAGGCGGCATAGTTTACTTTAGAGATGACTTTGTTTGCTGGAAGAAATGGCTTCTTGTGTTTGATACAAAGGATAACTGCATTGTGATCTGTTACTGTACAATCCAAGACCAGTGTCAGTGCCTTAAGCGGGGCTTTAAGTTTGATCATAATATGATCCAGACACCCTTGTTTTCTAGTTGGAAGTGTGTGCGCTGGCAGAAGACCATGAAAAGCCGTAAGATTAAGATATTCAGATGCGTTGTTTAAGCAGGGTGAGCGGCCGATATCTATATTTATGTCGCCAGTTATGATAACGTTTTTAAAAGATGAAAGGTTTGTTAAAAGTATGTTCAAGGAGTTTAAAAAATTAGTTATATCTTTAACGGATGGCGAACGGTAAATACAGATAATAGCCTTATCCGATCCCAGCTTTAACAAGAGACAGCTTGCGTCCATTAGGGATGGTTCTTGTATTGAATAGGTTAAATTAGTTCTAATGTATAGTACGATTCCATCGTTCTGATTTAAGATGTTTGAAGTGTGATGTTGTGAGAAATTGTTCATTGATGGTAACGAACAGGTACCCTTAAGCCAACACTCTGTCAAAACAATAACATCGAAATTGATGTCAATTCGATGCAAAAGTGTCTGAAAGTCGTCAAAGTTAGCGTTGACGGATCGAATATTTTGTGTAATTATTTTTATTTGTTTATGTGGGTCAGTAACATAAGACGAGCATTCCTCTGCAGTACAGATCAATGATTTGGATACAGTTAGTTGGTCAATATCATCATTAAGTTTACATATGTTATCCACTATTTAATTTTGATAGTTTACGTCTCTCAGTATTGTTGCATATAAAACAATGTAATCGTATAAAACAGTATATAAATGCGGTAGCAGGAAAATTCTGAAGAGACACTATTGTGTTGGGATTGTGATAGTTTTGTATAATGATTTTGTATTTTGTTATGAGTAGATTTATGAGTGGTGCATATGTGTAAAAATGTATGATTGTTGTTAGAAGTATACTATTTATGGTGATTTTAGCTAAAAATAAAAGTATTGACTTAAAATTATAAAACATGCAATAATAACAAAAGAAATAATGACGGTATAAATAGACTAAACATAGTCATTGATCTTTGGACATATTTTCAAGTTGAGTTTCAGACTTTATATGGATAGTTTGTGTACCATCTGCTTTCTTGACTAGTATTTTTCCGTCAGCTACCCAACAGTATTTAATCTTGTTATTCTTTTTCAGTTGCCGAGCTAAGTAGTACAGTTTCCTAGAGTTAAAGGTCAGATGTTCCGTTAGATAAATGGGATTTGTATCACCGTCCAGGTTTGCATGACTCATATTTAACTTTCTGTTCGGGTTGGCCTTATTAAATTCTTTTACTCCATTAGTCAAAGATTTTTTGAGGTTTATATTTGAAAGCTGGGCGATTATAGGTCTCTTTAGATCTCTACGACCTGGTAACCGAAATTAAACATTGTTTCACTGTTGGATAGCCCATTTATCGAAGAAGGCTATAGGCTATATAACATCACGCTATATTCAATAGGAGCGGAGCAGCAATGAGAAATGTTGCAAAAACGGGGAAAATTTACGCTGAGGAAGTTGCGCGAGACAGCCAGTCTATAATATGTACCTACCTATGTATTTAGAAATATTTAAGTATGTTTATCAGTTGTCTGGTTTCCATAGTACAAGCTCTGCTTAGTTTGGGATCAGATAGCGTTGTGTGAGTTGTTCGAAGACATTATTATTATAAATGAAGTACCTATTGTATGTTCGCGCAATCCTTGTTTATACGCAATTTTTGGCAGAGTTGGTAAAATGGCGTGGGACATGTAACATAGGGGTATGAAGAGAGCGTCTTAAGGGGTATTGAATATCACTTGTGCAACCAGCTCAGGGCAGTCGAATAATATATGTGCAAAATATGTGTATATAGAAAGGTTTTTAATATAGTAACATCCATCTCTTGGAATCTTTACATTGCACCAAATAACTTCGTAATACAATTTTTAAAAAATCAATTACAAAATAACCCTTTACTACCTACCTACATTCGTCACACAATCATTCACCACCCATCTGAGAGACCCTGGCGTAAAATCGATGTTTCTTTGTCAGATTTAGGGTCTAAACTTCACAATAAACAATGATATTATCGTCTGCCTCCGTGGCGCGGTGGGAGTGTGTCCGACTGCTACGCAAGACGTCGTGTGTTTGATTCCCACACGGGACACCACTTTGTGTGATCCTCAAATTGTTGTTCCGAGTCTGGGTTTTCACCGTGACACAAGGCTTGTACCCTACTGCAGGAGTAGTCTTTTTTAAAAATCAAATCAAAATCAAATCAATTTTACTCCTGTAAAATAGTCTGGTAGGTGGTTAAAGTCATAACTCCAAAAATAAAGCCACTGACGGGAAATTATTGTTTTTTATTTTACAAACTTATATTAAGACCAAAAGAACTGAAAGGACCGAAGAAGAGAAAAAAGCGTATTTGAGACCGATCCCAAAGTTACAAGAATACAAAAATGCCTGTTTTAATCGAAACCTAACTTTAACTGCAACTGCACTGTTTTATTGTGCTTATGTCAAATACATTCCTCTAGTAGCCAAATCCATTGATAGATAGATTAATGAAACCGGCTGTTAGTCGCACATTAAAAACTATTTTGTTAATCCCTCCAGCTAAACTTAAAAGCTTGTGTTTGGAGTGGGTTCACGTTGGTAGTATAATGGGTAGGATTCGTAGCCTCACGAATGCGAGTCCGATGCCATTAAGCTACCGCCGCTTTTTATTGACGGCAGCAGTCTGTTTCGGTGATTGTTCTTGCCTGCATTGAGAACATGCGCAGATAAGCTTTCAACCGTGTGGTGCCGGCTTAAGAATAGTACCACCCCATCTCTACCCGTGGGTGTCGTCAAGGCGACTAAGGGATTTCACCCCGGAGGACGGGCTGCAGCGTCCTCTGCGTATTTAAAGCCTTACTGCGATCGCCAACCCGCTCGCCAAGCGTGGCGATTATGGCAATTACCCCCAGGATCTACATACTTGTAGGTTCTACTGGGGAGACCCGTGCCCAGCAGTGGGCCATCATATGGGTTGATATGTAAGCTTTCAACTTTTATAATTTAACGATGAACTGGTTGCTGTTGGCTCTTGAATTAAAAGTAATTCATCAGTAGCTATCATAATTATAATATACAGAATCATTTTAAGCTTTTATCGCGGGCTTTGTGCGCGGCGACCTAATCAAGAAATTCTGTAACGAAAATAAAACCTAACACCCCCCCACTCCGCCTACAATGTAGCTCGGCCGAGCGTGTATATGGTACGACTGTACGAAGCTCGCACGGATCGAGACGAGCTGCTCCGAAATGTGATGAAAAGAAACAAAAAAATATATTATTTCACTTAATGCATTCAAAAAAAATTTTTTGTTGTTTTGTAATTGATAAAAAATGCTATGCACACATAGCACACACATTTTTTTTTTAATACTAAAAACCTCCCGCTCTTGGGATCTTTCCATACCTAACACTAAATAACTTCGTAATATATTTTCTGGGTAGTAAACTCGTGACCTCACGATTGCGAGTTCGATGCTATTAGGCTATCGCCGCTTATTCTGATAAGTTTTCTTTTAAAATTTTGAAACTAGTTTTTTTTTGTACAATGACCAACGTTTAGCACATACTATATTACCGCTTATTATATTGTACGCTATATCAGATAAAAGCATTGTAGCAACACTCGAAGTTGGGTACATAGTTTTTATTTGAATGTGTTCAAGTTACGCTTTTTTATCAGCATACCGAACACAGTAAGTGATTACATATCAAGCCATATGATGTCCCACTGCTGGGCACGGGTCTCCCTAGTAGAACCTCCTTATTATAGATCCTGGGAGTAATTGCCATAATCGCCACGCTTGGCGAGCGGGTTGGCGATCACAGTAAGGCTTGAAGTACGCAGAGGACGCTGCTGCCCGTCCTCCGTTGTAAACCGGTAGGTAATGTCAAGGAATAATGTTGTTCTGTTGTATGTCAATGAATAAATCTATACTAATATAATAAAGCTGAAAATTTTGTTTGTACGCGGTAATCTCAGGAACTACTGATCCGAATTGAAAAATTCTTTTACTGTTGGATAGCCCATTTATCGAGGAAGGCTATAGGCTATATAACATCACGCCACAACCAATAAGAGCCGACCAGCAATGAGAAATGTTGCAAAAACGGGAAAAATTTACGCAGACGAAATTGCGTGGGACAGCTAGTATAATATAAATATAGCCGTTCTAAGCATAGCTGGTTTTGTAGAATTCAACCTACCTAAGCTCCAGATTTTAGATTTATAAAATAAATTTTAAAACTGAAGACTCCAAATAACTTTCACAACACTTCTTTCTTTATAGTATTCCTTTCGATAAGTACGACGTTTTTTTATTATAGGAAAATTTTGACAAAACCACCGGCAATTTGCCGGAATTTCACCGGAATTTATAAATTACATTCGTGCAAAGACGTAGCTTGTAGCTAGGTTTTAATAAGTTTATATTTTTGTATTGAGTCAACCAGTATTTTTTGTTTCTTATGTAGAAAGTAACCTCATCCCTACACCATGACCACAGAACACATAAACAACAAAACAACCAGGGCACGTACGAAACTCACAACGTGCGTAATCTCGGTTGACGATTCGACCAAGTTCGACCGAGATTGTACGTGTGCGTTTATGTGTCCATGAGCCTGTTTTTCGTTCGTTGTATCTAATTTGTGCCTTGACATCATTTACTTGCCGCATGCTTAGTTCTAAAGGATTTTCCTTCCGCATCTGATGATTCTGGATGTGATGACACTATCAGCATTTTCCAAAATAAAGGCAGAGGATTAGTCCAGAAAGGAGTTTTAAGGACCTAACAGTGTCGGCATCGAGTAAGTGAAACACTGAGGTTGCTGGCTTACAAATAAAACAAAATGGTGCAAAATTAACTTTATTTAATTTATTATAAGTAGGTACCTGATTTTTAATTGAGAAGCCCAAAGTTAGAAAAGTTGTTATTTGCTAGAAGAATGGCGAACAGTCACAAACTCTTCGCCATTCTCCTAGAAAATAACAAGTTATTGTTGTGGCATTTATTTAATAAAAAAATACTTCACCTTTAAACTTCTTGTTTTTAAACTTTGAATAGGAAGCCAAAAAATGCAAACTTTAAAATGAAATGACTAATACTTGTACCCTTTTCGTTTTTGTTTTGTTACAATAAGAAATTTTACAAACAAAATAACAATACGCTTGACAATGCAGAATAAATTTTGGTTGTGAACAAAACCTGTTAATTTGTTGTTTACAAAAAATCGCGTTTGGAAACATATTTTTATTAGTAAAGCATCGAATTCAAAGTTAATATACTTTTATTTAACCAATATAACATAAGAACAGGTAAGTAACAATCATATTTTTTAGCCATATCAGAATATCACATAAATTGCAAGCTAGTACTAGTTTTCTGTGAAAACAATTGTTAACGTTTATTAATTAGGTAGGTACACATTTATATTTTACTACAGCATTTAAATCAAAAGAAACTCTTAATCAGCACCGTTATTTTTACTTGTTAAACAATCTGACTCTTCCTTTAAATGATGCGTTTCATTTGACCCTCGCATTAATTCTGCAATTTCTTGCAAGGACTTATTTTTAGTTTCTGGTAAATACTTGTGCAACAAAAACAAAAATATTGCACTAGTAACAGCAAACAACAAGAAAGCACCTTCTGCGCCGCAAGACTTAAAAATATATGGTGACACTTTGAGTAGAGTACCTACCATAAATTTTTGAGATACATCAATACGACATGACGACAATGCTCTATTTTCTAATGAAACTAGTACTCCTATAATGGTCTGACATGATATTGCAGGTCCAACAGACAATGCTACACAGTAACAAACCAACAACGCTAAAGCAACATAATTATTTTCTGGCAATAACTTTAATTGTATCATGTACTTATATAGTGACATAGTTAACAAAAACAGAATTGTAACGACTGATGGCATTATAAACAATTGTCTACGAGTAAAAACTATATTTAAAACTAAGTTTTCAATTTAGTTTTAAAGATAGTTCAAGTTGTCTCATTTGTTTTTATTGATTTTTTATCTTCATTGTGTTTTTTTTTTGTTTTTGTCACCCTTTTATTTTAAACTTTGCAATTTTTGTTTGAATATTGCATGTCCTTGTTGGCATAAACCTTTTGTGTAAATAAGGAGAAGGCACTGCCTCCTGTAATACAGTGTATACTAGCACAGGAGACAGGGTTATCATATATTTTTGTACTTGTCCTTTTATATCAATAAAGTTTATTATTATTATTATTAACCTAGTCAATGCACATCCAATGAACAAAGAAGGGATTACAAATATGTCTAATATCAACATTGTGGTGTAAGCAGATATTTCTCGATCTTTTGTTATATTCCGAATTATATCCAAAATGTAAACATTAATTACCAATTTACCCAAAAATAGGTACGAACATTCTATCAAAATACACAAAGCCAGCGGCTTATAAAACTTTTTATTTAACACTACATTCAATAATAAGTCTTTTAATAAAAAAAATGCAGGTTTTGGGTGATTATCGCTATTCATTTGAAAGTTTATCAACTGTTCTAAAGCCTTATCTGATTTTTTACTGTAACCTTTTAACCACTTATGTACCTTCGAACATTCATCAAATTTGAGTTTTATAGTCAACCAATAAGGAGACTCAGGCATTATGAATGCTAAAATAATACCGTAAATGCTGCAGGTCATCCCAACGATAGCAATATTCTTCCAATAGAAAAAGGTCCCAATAGTATTTGCGACGAGAATACCACAGGAAAACGGAGCCACTTTGGCAGTCAAGAAGAATCCTCGGTACTGTGGTGATGTGTATTCAGTAATAATCAACACGTAAACAGTAAAATGAGCTCTAACGTTGATACCACTGATTACCTCGCTGATGACAATCTGGATGACAGTAGTGCTGAAGTATAACGTGGTATAGCTTACGAAATTACAGATGCAGACGAACATAAAGGTGTATAGCCAAAAGCTTTCATAACGAACGGTAAGATAAACGACCAAGGCAGCCCACAGTACATAATTATGGATGCTGAAAGGTAAAAAACAAAAATCGATGGACAATTATGACAAAAATGAACCCTAGAAATAAATTTAATGAATTATACAATTAACCAATTCTTGAATGCCATCAAAAAATAGTAGTGCCAAGGATACACGACACACTTTTCCAATTATAGTATTAAAATAATATAATCTTTGAATTAAGTACGTAAATGTGACGTATATTATCGGTATTTAAGTGGTCTTGAAATTAACATCAAGACCAGGAAAAAGAGACGATGAAATACTTACGGATCCATGAAGCCATTGTTTCAGTGACTGTCTCAGTATCGTTAGCCTCTGCTCTGATTTGTGGTATGAAGACAGTTGGTGATCCTAACGACATCGCCAAGAGAAAAGAACAAATCCATTCTCCAGTACTGATCAGAAGCTTTAATATAAAATCAAATGACCAAAAAATATTTTTAGTACCTCCTATTATCTTGTCGGATAAAATTAACAATTTTATTATGAAGTCGTTACCTGTTTCCAAAAGTATTTCGACTTCCGACAACTTTGTTTTTTTTTGCTTTATTTTCCGTATCACTGTCAAGCACTTCCATGTTTTAGCACTTTTATTTTACGTATTTAACATTAATTTTCTTATAACAAATATGTATACTTAAAATGCCTTCATTCGTTCGCTATATTAATATTTTGAAAACATGTTTTTTTATTGTGTCCAATCGTTAAAATACCTTTTGAATTAATTTATGTGCATGTGATTTGCTTAATGTCGATATAAATAGGATTTTAAAATGAAGTATTTTCTGGTGAAGTATAATGGTAATTTACAATGGGGCTTGTAGTTTTTAAAATTGGGCTCTGGAAAACAGTAAACCTTTTGACCGGCAATACCATACTGAGCATCGATCCTCAGTGAAGTAGGTAAGTGCAGAACGGCGCGCTGCCCGAATATACCTAAACTGCACTGTCAACATGACATGCCTGTACCTAGCTATATAAAAAAACTTAAATAAAAAAAAACTGTGGCACTCGGGGACTGCCGCGGTAAAGCTATTGCATAGCATTATAAAAATATATTTTAATTTTTTTTAATAAAAAAAAAAAAAAATAATAATTAATTATTTAAGTAAAATAATAAAAAAAAACTAAAAAGTATCACCGCTGTGCCGGTCGGAGTGGGGGGTGTTAGGTTATTTTTGTTACGGAATTTCTGGATTCGGTCTCCACGCTCAAGGCCCGCGATAGAAGCTATGCAATAGCTTAAAAAATTAATAAGCGTGGAGCACTTTGTACACCTAAAAGTCAACCAAAAAGAGCTTTTTTTAAAAGCTTAATTTTTTATTATCTACCAGCTATGTGGTTCGCATATTACCGTGATCCAAAATGCTTCGTGCAACCACGGTCGGTGGGTCGCCCTTTGGCAACTTGGTTGATACAGTGCCGTGTGTCTAAATAGATTACCGTGATGATCGAACTATTTACATACTTATAAGTTAGTACGGAACCCTCAGGGCGCGAGTCCAACTCGCACTTGGCCGGTTTATAGGGTTCCATTCAATGGCAAAACGGAACCCTTTTAGTTTCGCCATGTCCGTCCGTCCGTCCGTCCGCACCTTTGCTCAGAGACTGTCAGTGCAAGGAGTCAGTAATTTTGCATAGATACACATATTATTTACGCCGGCAAAGTGAAAGAAAAAAAAAAATTTTAGGGTACATCTTGAAAACATTTTTTTTAGGGTACCTACGTCCCCTATACGAGTATTTAAAGTGGGGTTTAATTTTTTTTTTACTTACCTACCCCATCGTGTGGGGTATGATTAGATAGCTCTTTTAAAACTGTTTAGGGGTTGGGAAAACGATTTTAAGATTTAGGGATACGTTTGTAAAATATATAATGCTTTAAACTGCAAATTTTTGTTAGATTCAAGTGTACCCCCCCCCCCCCTGCCAGCGAAATGGTTGATGTTGGGTATGTGAACAAAATCACTGTAGTAGTATATATAGTGAAATTAAAAGTAAAAACGATCACAGCTAAGTAGGCTTTCCAAGTTTACGAGCTAAGCTTACGTGAGTAACAGCTGTTCAAATAAAAAGTAACAAAATTTTCGTCAAAATTCCATTGAAAAATATTATTAAGTACATATAACGTTGTAAGTATAAAAGTAAAACAACAGAAAACCCACTTCTTAAGCCACATTATTTGGATGGGGGGGGGGGGGCTACGGAACCCTACATTATGCGTGACCCCACATGGACTTGCCTGGTTTTTTTATAGTAATTTCACTCGTTTTGTCACAAAGCAAGTCGTATCTGCAATGACCGCTGAATGCATTTTTTTTAAATTTGATTGTACAGTCTCTGAGCGGACGGACGGACATGACGAAACTGTAAGGGTTTGCCATTTTGGCTACGAAACCCTAAAAACTCGCGGCCACTCTTTTCAAATTTCCAATATTTACAATGTTTGTTTGTTTTAAAGGTACTGTATTATTTAGGTAGACAAGGTGCCACCATTATAATATACACCATATTAGAGGACTTGTGCAAAGGCAGGAGATCAATTTATATAAATTAAAATTAAAATCAGACTCTCACAATATATAAACCTCAATGGGTCAAATAGTAGGATATACTTATCCTAGATGGGAGTCGAACCCACAACCTCTAGCTTAGCAGTCAGGGTCACAAACCACTAGACCAACAGGCCAGTCGATTTGCCAAGTTTATTGTCACTTAGAGACTTTCTTTCAAAATTCTAGGCTCAGTAATTTCAAATGGGGAGGGGTCAATTTTTATAAAATTTGTTAAATGTTTAAAAAAATACATATTTAAGACCCTTACAATTGGGTATTTGACTACTATCAAAATAAAATATTTTAAAATAACCAGGTAAAAATATGTCATGAAGTGTTCTAAAAAATATGTTCATTTATTAATTTAATGTTACTTAATTTATAATCATAAAGAGAAACACTGGAAGTAAATAATTTGACCATAGAAAATGTGACGTCATTTTGACGTCACGTGACACAAATTTGTACAGAGCGGCTCGTTTTTGACGTTTCTTAAAAAGAGGCTGATTTGACTTTTGTCAAATAGCCTATTATTCTAGTTTTACAAAAAATAAACAGTAGTACTTGTTGTCTGCATGGTGGAGCAGTCGATGTGGGTTAGGAAAAGAATGACGTTCGAAGTTGTGCCTACATGCCACCTAGTTATATGATCTACAAACTGTTGTTCAGACTAGGGACTCTTGAATTATGGCCTATTGTATTGTATCGCTACTTGATTGGCGTTGACATAACATTTGTCAAAGCTGTAAAAGTGCATACAGTAATAGGTTAACGCTAATTCGTTTTGATAAATGTGATTTATGTCTTATTTGCCTCTTTATCAGCCTCTCGCAGACGCGCAACGCGGTAATCTCAGGAACTAGGTCCGAATTGAAAAAATATTTGTTTGTTGGGTAGTCCATTTATTACGCTACGACCAATAGGAACGGAGCAGAGATGAAAAATGTTGCAAAAACGGGGAAAATTTACGCATACGAAGTTGCGTAGGTCAACTAGTTAATTATATTATTTAAACAAAAAAACTTTACTACTTCAATTTAAATTATATAGCCTATATCACTTTCTTATTGCATATAGCAGACCAGGCTTAATAATTATTTTTATTGGTATTATGTGGGTACATATTAGTCGAAGAAAGAGTATAGCTACATTGCTATACTCTTTCTTTGATTACTATAAAATTCTTGGTCGTAGAGATAATAATGCAATAATGCAGAATTATGTATTCTATAATCACTGAGTACCTAATAATAATTGAAATTATTAGTACGGCAACGAGCGATCGTACTTCATTAAATTATTTTAGGTTATTTTCGTTTCTATGAGATATAATATCAGGGATCGTCACTAAAATGTCACTGTTAATGGTGGCGCTTTGGGCCGGGTCGTCTTCATTCCCTACAATATGGCAAAGGAGATGATGGCTGACGCATACGTCATACTCGTGAACGGCTGCTACTTGGTGACTGGTCGGCCTTGTCATTATCATCTTATAGGTTTATTTTTAATTAATGTTTCATAAATATTCGTATATTATGTAATCTGCAATACTGTTCTTCAGTGTTTCTTGACATGCAACAGGCTTTCGACAAAGTTTGGCACAAGGGTCTGTTATACAAAATTAAAACTAACCTCCCTCATCAATACTACTCACTAATGAAATCGTATCTGGCTGAACGAGTATTTCAAGTCAACGAGGCAGGCAGTAAATCGAGCTTCCTTGACATTATCGCTGGAGTCCCACAGGGATCAGTCTTAGGACCGATTCTGTATTCAGTATACACTGCAGACCTGCCGCAGGATGATGTGGCTACTGTGGCAACCTTTGCCCACGATACCGCGATACTGGTGAGTCACACAGATCCCGCTATGGCATCAAACTTGCTGCTGTAAGAGAGCCTAGACAGGATTACCACATGGCTACAAAAGTGGCGGTTAAAAGCCAGCGCCACTAAATCGGTCCAAGTCACATTTACACTGAGAAAGGGTGATAATAAACTTCTGATATATAAGGTGATCTTACAGCCAGTGTGGTTATACGGAATACAGCTATGGGGTAGTGCTTGCCCTTAAAACATAAGCATAATACAGCGAATGCAGAATGCTATTTTGCGAATAAATGGCATACCCTGGTTTGTCACTAACTCTGAAATCCATAGTGAACTAAATATGAATACAGTCTTGGAAGAAATCCAAGAAACCAGCAACAGATATAAGGAAAGGCTGACGAAGCATTCCAATGGCTTAGCAGCTGCACTCAGAACAAGAAGCAACTCTAAAAGGCTGAAAAGGAAGGACATTATATAGCTAAACGAGCATATAAAACATAATGAGTAGATGTTTCACTGGAGCCACGCTCACATTGCCAACGACTCCGAATCAACACACCTGCTAAAAGCTAACTGATCGCAGATTCCGCAAAAAAAAAAAGTATTATGTAATTTTTATTACATCGAATCGTATGTTGCCTTTACCCTATTCTGTAATTTTTGTAAATTGATGCTTCTAGCCACACCATAGCCAGGCTATTTAAATTTGATTATACCCACTTTTCGTACTATGGTTACTGTTTATGTGAGTTACATGGTATAATGGTTGCAGCACTTTACTGGCATAACTGTTCAAACAAATACATTGAAATAATTGGCATTTAAATAGTGGCCATCGTTTTTGTTGCCAAGTTCTTTTCACACGGCTTTACTCTTGTGAACTTGGCATTAGATGTAAGAATAATTATATTTCAAATTTTGTCTGACGTTCATTAGCGTTGCATTCTGAAACCTAAGTGAATACAGTACTTTTGACTTTAACTTACGTCATTTTACTCGTAGCTTTGGGCTATGATTCATTTATTGTCAACGAATTCTTAGACTAACATAGTTTTAATCCAAGTAAAATTTTCTGAGATCCGTTCTTATTGTCGATATCATAAAAAAACTCTGTGTAAAATGTGGTTTGAGCGGAGCGTTTACATCCTGACAATCAGGATATTTATTTTTAATGACATTCATTGATACTTTGAGAACGAAGTCTGAATTTTCAGTTCTGTCTGGGATATATCTACGAAGAAGACATAAATAGTGCAGATGTTCAAAACACTTAAAATACTTGTATTGTATTCACTTTTTTATATTAAATTTACAAAGATGTATGATTAAATCTAGCCGTATACATAGTTATTAATCGCCACCATTTTTACCAGTTGTTAAACAATTTGACTCGTCCTTAAAAATACGTGTTTTATTGGACCCTTGCATCAATTCTCCAATTTCTTGCAATGTCTTATCTTTAGTTTCGGGTAAATATTTGTATAATAAAAACAAAAATATTGTACTAGTCACAGCAAAGAACAAAAAAGCGCCATCTGAGCCGCAAAATTTAAAAAAGTATGGTGACATTTTAATTACAGTTCCTAAAATTAATTTATGACTTAAATCAATACAACATGATGATAATGCTCTAGATTCTATTGAAACTAATTCTCCTATAATGGCTTGACATAATACTGCTGGACCAACAGACATAGCTATTGAATAACCAACTAGCAAAGCCAAAGCCACGTAATTCATTTCTGTCAATATTTTCAACTTAATCATAAACACGTAAGTAGACATAGCTAACAAAAAAAATATTGAAACAAGTGAAGTTGTTAATAACAATTTTCTACGAGTAAACATTCTAACTAAGACACATCCGATATACATACAAGTAATTGTAACTACATCTAATATCAACATCGTCGTGTATGCAGATATCTGTTTATCTCTTGTTATCTTCCGAATTATGTCTAAGGAATATATACTAATTACCATTTTTCCCAAAAATATAAATGAACAATTAACCAAGATACTTAAAGCCAAAGGCATATAAAACTTTCTATTTGACACCACATTAATAGTGTTCGATAAATAGTCTTTTAATACAAAATTAGTAGGTTTCAGACAATTATCGATATTCATTTGGAAGTTTATCATCTGTTCTAAAGCTTTTTCTGATTTTTTATCATCACCTTTCAACCACCTGTGTACTTGTGAGCATTTATCAAATTTGTGCCTCATAATCAACCAATATGGAGACTGGGGTAATATTAATGCTACAAAAATGCTGTAAATACTGCAGACCATTTCGACGAGAGCGATATTCTTCCAATGGAAAAAGGTCCCAATTGTATTTGCGACGAAAATGCCCCAAAAAAGCAAAGCTGCTTTGGCAGTCAAGAAGATTCCTCTGTACTTCGGTGATGTGTATTCAGTAATGATCATAATTGATACGGTGAAGTGACCTCCAGCGTTGATTCCACTAATTACTTGACTGATAACGATGTTAGTGATTGGAGTGCCGAAGTATAGGTTGGTGGAACTGATCAAGTTACAGATGCAGACGAACATTAAAGTGTATTTTCGGCCGCAAATTCTCATAGCGAGGGGTAAAATGAATGACCAAGGCAGTCCACTGTAGACAATGATAGATGCTAGAAGAGATAACAATTATTTATTAGGTTTAATAGACATAAAAATGTCAATACTATAATATTCTGGTAAAACCACTAAAAAATATTTGCATATTTAAAATGTGACGCAATGTTTGGTTCATGATAAATGGTCAGATTACCAATCTACTGTATTTAATTCATATGATAAACAAAATATATACTCACGGATCCATGAAGCCATGGTTTCCGTGACTGCTTCAGTGGAGTTAGCTTCTGCTCTAACTTGTGGTATAAAGACGGTGGGTGTTCCAAATGACAATCCCAAGACGAAGCAGCACGTCCATCCTCCGGTACAGATGAAAAGCTGAAATTTAAATAAGACTAGTTGTAAAACGTGCTAATTTAAGTTAATCTATGAGCCGAAACCGAAATGCCAAGATGAAATACTTAATATTAGTACTAGTATATTATTTATTCGTTGAGTTAACGCTAGTTAAGCTAATACCACAGGGTATTAGCTTAACTAGCGTTAACTCAACGAATAAACAAGTATATTTTTTCTTTCTTTTTCTATCGGATTCCCAAAGCCCTGACCTTTTTATTTTTCCTTTCATACATTTATAGCCTAGCGTATTTTCAATCATCATATTAATTCTGTAATACTATTTCCTAAATGATTTATTTTTAATTTCGGACATTATAGACCAACTGGTTCAAATTTGTTATTTTAGCCTAGATATCCAAACAATCTAGCTCTACTTTTATTTGCATTTAAATTAAGATAACTAGTAATATGAGATTGTTGGTCCCACATTACTAGCTATCCTCCAGCTAAACTCAAAGGCTTGTGTGTTAGGAGTGGGTTCACGTCGGTAGTATAATGGGTAGGAATCAAACCCGCGCCCTCACGTTTGCGAGACTGATACCTTAGCCATTAGGCAGCATTGCTCTTCTTACGTTGATTCACTTTCTTAGCGCTCGAGATTCATTCAATCCGTTCATAACAATGGTCTACATCACAAAAGACCTCCTTGCAAAATTTCAGTTCTCTAGGTCCAAGGGTTTGCATCAGCCGTTGATGAGTGAATATAAAACCACGCTGGTTCCAGGATCGGGTGGGCTGGCGAGAGATGAAAAAGTAGAATGGAGAAGACTGTTTAAAGAGGTCATGTCCCTCGGCTTATTTGGGGCATTACTTTTTATTATAAGTGGACAAAAACAGTCTAATAGCCGTCTTTTCAGGGTTGCGTGGCCAAAATGGCAAAAATGGAACCTTTTTTGCCATTTTGTTATAGTAGTTTCGTCGCGTTCATTCGTCTGTCTGTTTATCTGTCCGTACGTCACAGGCACTTCACTCAAAACCCACACGCACTATAAGCCGCTACTTAGATTAATAGCTAAATAATAAAAATAAATCTTTTTAGGGCACTCCATAAAAAGCGGCGGTAGCTTAATGGCTAGGGCATCGGTCTCGCAACCGTTGAGATCGCGGGTTCGAATCCTACCCATTATTCTACCGACGGACGTGAACCCACTCCTAACACAAGCCTTTGAGCTTGGCTGGAGGGGTTAACAAGATTGCTATTAATGTGGAACTCAATCCCACATTGCTAGTTATCTTTTTTTAAGAAACAAAAAAAAATCTTAGGTTTCTAGAAAACTTTATTGAATAAGTAGAAATAATCGCTCCGAAAATTGCTTAAATAGTGTCATATTTTGTGTCACAAAGGTAACGCTTATTAAATACTTCGATCGGATATACCGTCTTTGAGTTATTGCTGAAAAACTGTGCTTCTTAACAAAAGGACAGTAAGTGCCATGAACATAAAAATTGTACCAGCTGAAAATTTTTAACATCATATTTTTCTAAAGTAGTGCATTTATTTGTAATAACTACTGCGGAACCCTACACTGAGCATAGTCCGACATGCTCTTACCCGGTTTTTTCTTTCTATTTTCTTTGGATTAGTAGGGATAGCTCCTAGATCTTCATCTAACAAATTTGGGGACTACGGAACCTTACATTGTGTGCAGCCTGACATGCACTAGCCCGTTTTTGTTTTTTTTAATCCCGTTGAGTGTTTGGCAAAACAATTAAAAGGTACAACGGTTACAGGAGAGAATAATTTGTCCTAGAAAGAAAAATACCTATATAAAAATATAAAGTTACATAATAACTGATAAAATATTCAAAAGTGAAATTGAGGCTGTGCGTATTGGCTGACCGATGGGACTCTCCGCTGCTCAGGCTATGGGTGCAACTACATGCACTCAAATAAACTTTGCAGTTGCTTAGCGTATCATCGGACAGCATATTTTTATAATTAATATTAAGTTTTATAATACTAACACTAGTTTTTAAGTTTCATCTTGTTACTAACAAAATATGGATGCACTGGTCCGAAATAAAAAGTTATTATTATTATTATTATATAGGTTAGTTGGAGCTGTGGCTAAGATAGGCATACTAGCTGCCTAAGGGTCTATCGCTGGCAGAGTTTCAATTTTTTTATACATTAAAGGTTTTTATTTATTAGATAAGCGGCGGTAACCTAATGGCTAAGGCATCGGCCTCGCAATCGTGAGGTTGCGGGTTCGAATCCAGACCATTATACTACCGACTTAAACACACTCCTAACACAAGTCATAGAGCTTAGCTGGAGAGGTTAACAGAATTGCTAGTAATGTGGGACCACAATCCCACATTGCGTGTTATCGTTTATTTAAAAAAAAAAAAAGAAGATTGAATAAGTAAAGTGTGCGTGCATAATCAGTAGACAACAAGACAGTATAAAGTAATGGCAATCGTGCACAACTATTAATTCCATTTATTGTTATGTACACGACCGATAGCAATACTCAGTTAATCGATGTAATTTTATAGACCAACTAGCTGAACTCGGCCACGTTTCGCTGTGGCTTTTAAAGCCAGGAACACTAGCCAGCCTTCCCAGAACATTCTGCTAAAGTTTCATCACAATCTGATCAATGGTTTTGGAATGCATAGAGGACACACATTGATTTTTATATAAATAGACGAGACTGAATTATATTTTACGTTAGGAAACACAAAAAGTAGATTTCAAAAATAATGTAATGCTAAAATAACTCAAACTATTTTTTAAATTACTAACTATCCCGCGCAACTTCGTCTGCGTAAATTTTCCTCGTTTTTACAATATTTCTCATTGTTACTACGCTCCTATTGGTCGTAGCGTAAGGTTATATAGCCTATAGCCTTCCTCGATAAGTGGGCTATCTAACAGTGAAACATTTTTTCAATTTGGACTAGTAGTTCCTGAGATTCAAACAGAGAACGAACAAACAAATTCTTCAGCTTTATAATATTAGTATAGATAGTGAAAGAATTAACTTTATTAGTTTAAGACTCCTATTTTTAACCGACTTCAAATAGAACGAGGTTCTAAATTCAGATGTTTTTTTACGTATAACTCCGTCATACATAGACGGATTTTGAAAATTATTTTTTTGATCGAAAGAGGTTTATTCCGTATATATAAATGATCCCATATAAATTTTGTAAAGCTTTGAATATATACAACAAAACTCCTCAATATATGCCAGCAAGACGTGATTGAAGTCGGTTAGATGTTTTTTTGAAAAAAAACTATTATAATTTAATATAAAATAAACAATATAAATAAACTTATCGTTATTATTACTTCCTAATTATCCTATAATATAGTGTGACTTACCTGTCTCAAAAAATATATGTTCGGTCTATACCATTTTGGATTTTCTTTTTTAATTCCCGTGTCACACTCAAGGACCTCCATGTTCTTTCGAACACTAACTATTTATTGCACTTTTTATAAACCTTTTTTATTTATTTTTATGTTTTCTTCTTTAAAACGGGCTTCTCGACTGGCTGCCTGATATGTAATACATAGACTCCACATGCGTGTTTTGTTGTTCACAATCTCGTTCTATTAAATCGCTTAGACTCATAAAATATTACGGAAATTTTAAGATAGAACACTCCTAACGAGAACGTTTAATGATTAATTATACATATTTAATAAAATCCATCATTTTTTTATGTCATCCATCCTGAATTCAATATTCATCGGTTGGGTTACATAAAAAAACTTATTAGAAATTTAAAAATATGTTATTCGTTAATATATGAATTCGTGACTGCGGAGTTATTTTTAATAAACATGATATACTCTTAATCACAGCGAATCTTATAAAAGTTTTTTCGTCTGGACATCTGTGCAGTATTGACAGTGAATTTCAATGGAATTTGTACGAAAATTATTATTACTTTTTTTTAATGATAATAAGCAATATGGGATTGAGTCCCACATTACTAGCATTCTTATTAACCCCGATAGTTCAAGTCGCGATTGCGATACCGATGCCTAGCCATTAGGGTACCGCAGCATCGCTCGGAAGAGTTACCGTGCCCGGAACCAGGGCGAAGCAGTAAGAGTCTGACACGCCCTCCCGCTAATGCCCACCGCGGGAGAAGTCATTTGATGATTTCCCAACAATAAAAAAAAAAGAAAAAAAAGAGAGACTTTCAGGGACGGAGGCCTAATTCGGGGGAATAGTCCTTACTCCTGGAAATGGTTTTACAGTGATAGCTTTACTGTTTGGTAGGTAACTTTAGGTGCCTAGTTTTAATGGCTGCCATTGCCACTAAACATGTTCCGAATTATTCTATTTCTGTCTGTTGGCTTTAGATTTGCGATGAACTGGTTATAGTCATTGAATATATTTGATTACGGGTTTTGTGATGACTAAATTATTTCTAAAACAGGTAAATGCAGATGAATACCTGATAAAATATTTAAAATGTGTTTAAGATATCTGTTCAAAAAAGAACAATAATATGCAATCCGAGCACATTTGCACAAAACCGGGCAAGACCATTTCGGACCATGGTCAATTGCTCAGTGTAGGGTTCCGCAGCTATAACTACAAAGAAATGCACTCTACATATAAAAATACAAGCTAAAAAGGTGCGCCTGCTAAACAGGGTATCCTTACGACTTACTTAATTACTCTTACGACTCCTTTTGTTGAGAAGCACAGTTTTTCGGCAAGAACTCAAAGACGGTATATCTGACCATGATGAAAATAATTTTAATTAAAAGTGACCTTTGTATTTTTTTTTCATATTTTTTGGTCGGTTAAAACGGTTTGAAAGATAAAGGGGGAGGGGGGAGGAGACAATTTTTGGAACGTAACTTAATCAAAAAAGTTTCTTAAAAACCTTAAAATGTTTTCAAAAGACCTATCGAATGATGTACCCGTAGATGTTTGCTGAAAAAACAAATTTTTAGCTTCTGTTACATGGAGTGCCCCTCTTAAAAATAATTTATTTTTGTAATTTAACTATCGAACTAAGTAACGGCTCATACAAGACTCCTATAATTTAAATTTCATCTATATAAAATGTGTAGTTTTTGAGTAAAATGCCTGTGACATACGGACGGAGAGACAGACAGACAGACGGACTGTCGAAACTATAAGGGTTCTGTTTTTGCCATTTTGGCTTTGGAACCCTAAAAATGAGTTTATTTAGGGTTGTTTATATTTTTAAAGAACAATTTTTTGTAGGTTGTTGATTTGACTTTAGTTTTATTTTGAAATTTTCTGCATTCGCGCCTCCACATCCGCGCGATTGCGTGCGCTTTTTAAAAAGGAGGAGGTGTATTTTTTTTGTATATTTGTTCAGTAATTTCGCCAAGACGGTTGAACCAATTTAAAAAAATATTTTTGTGTTTTATAGGGTATAATTCCAAGTTAGCCCCGTTTTCATCATATCAGAACCTGATGATGGGGTCTAGAGAAATTGAGAGTACCTTTTAAATATTAAAGGCACACCTATAGTGATTTAGGTATATTTTGGATTTACTCTCAAAAAGGACCAATTGGTGAAGTAGAACTCGTGATGAAGACCACAAACGACGAGCGGAACTAATCAATATTTCATGGTTTACGATTCAATTACTTTTATATGGTATTGAGTAGCACTGTGATCTTACGTAGGAACTATTACCTAAGACGCTCCCCCACCCCCCTGTAAGAAATATAAGGCATTGTCGACCTCCCTAAATCACCTTACTTAATAAATGAATTGTGTTAAAGGAATTCGAAAATTGTTATATCGATATGTGTCGGACTATAGGTCATGATCAAATGCAAACGTTGGCTCTCTGTCTTCTCTTTTGTCTTGCTCTTCTATTCCAGACCCACCGCTGGACCTCGCGAGAAGTGTTTTTTTTATTCTGTTGCCTTTATAGATTAAATTGGCGTACGGCTGACGTAGTGCTGTCCAAAAGGTTTTGGGTTCGATTCCAATACGGAGACAGAACTTTGTGGTGGGTGTACATGGCTTAGGAATATATTATTGCGGAGTTTATATTATTTGAAATCAACCATAAAAAAACATTATTTTTGCCCATTGTTTTCATGAAAAACATATTAAACAAAACGATGCCTGATTTTTTAAAGCCTTTAGCCTCTCTCGTTTGTAAATTATTTATATGCAAAACTATTTTACAGCAGGCAATTAATATTAAGCAATTAACAAGTAAATGTATAATCCTAGTGTTATTGTTACATATCATCACCTGATAACAGTGATATTGTTATTTTAGTTCCTTCAGCAAATAACTCTGCTGTTACTCGGTCGTTAGCATTACATAAATAATGTTATCTATCAGGTCATGCGCAATTGAATTGTACATTTCAATTATCAATGTAATTTTAGCGTCTTGTATCACATAATGCCTGGGGCTCACGAGTCAACAACAATTTTTTTTTTTTTTTTTTTTTAAGCACACAAAGTCGCGCGTTCGGACGATTTCAACGTCGGCTGTTTCGGTTTAGTTTCAATCATTGACTAGAGGCTTGGGTGTCATTAGGGTAGATGACTGTCAAGTCAAATCAGTATCTTTTTAAGAAATGTCAAAACGATGCGCCTCGTACTAATTTATATGAAATACAAAACAATGACGTCATTCTTTTGTATGGTCAAGTCATGTAGTTTCAATGTTTGTTTTGATGTTTATAAATTCATGACAACGTAAAATTGTAGAGACATTGTTTTCCAGAATATTTTTGTAAATGCTATTTCCTGTATAGTGTAAAATAATTTATTGTTATTGTAGTCATCTACCCAATTCACGTATTTAAAGCAGTTGCAGTTGTTTTTTTTTTAGTTTTTTTTATTTTTTTAAAAAGAAAAAAACAATATACCTAATGTGTTGTTAGTTTATGTACCATGATCCAATTCTATTTATATATACATTTTTTTAGTTTAATGACGAAACATGATAGCTTTAAAGGAGCGTCTAAACGGGCCATTTTTTACGGCAATTTGTGGCGGCACTATTGGCAAGTAATTGCTCGGCCAATAATGACAATATGTCTACAATTGTATAGCGCATGATCCAGTCTCCTAAACGGGCTATACAACCCGGCAACAATAAAAAAGAGGGTGACTGAAACAACAACAAAATTGGCCGGGCAACATTGTGGAAAATAGATCGTTCAGCAATCGTCCGGCAACCATCAAAAAACCATCAAAAAATATTGGAGAGTACTGCCATGTTGCCGACCACAGCATTGCCGCCACAAATTGCCGTAACAAATGGCCCGATAGGACGTCCTTTAATAGTTCTTAGAAGTCACATGTCAAGACATGCGGTGGCGGAAAATAATGTTTTTATTATAAAGAAGACACAGAGGAAAAAAAACTATTACACATATTGCTGAATGTCTGTAAGATTGATAGATTGCAATAATTGCATATAAAAAAAAAAGTACCTACATTTGCCACATTTCGGCATATTTTATACTCATTCGTGAATGTTAATTCAAACTCAAATCATCATCATATCAACCCATATGATGGCCCACTGCTGGGCACGGGTCTCCCCAGTAGATCCTGGGGGTAATTGCCATAATCGCCACGCTTGGCGAGCGGGTTGGCGATCGCAGTAAGGCTTTAAGTACGCAGAGGACGCTGCTGCCCGTCCTCTGGAGTGAAATCCCTTAGTCGCCTTGACGACACCCACGGGAAGAGATGGAACAAACTCAAATATCTATTAAAAAAACCTAATCAATTATTGTTTCAAAACTTCAAATTAATATGGATTTGTGTAAAAATAAAAAAAAAGAGTTTAAAAAACGTAATGAAGTTAGGCGGCACTTCCAAGTGTAATACCGACTCCATTAGTTGGCCCCAATGTCGGTCATCATCCACTCGTTGGGCGAGTAGCGAGGACCAATGTTGGGACCAACGTGTGAAGACGGCATAAAGCTCATGAGAACAATAAAATTAACATAATAATTAATATCTGTCAAAACGATACTTTTATGTCGCTCTGTTACAAACACAACAACCTGTTATACCGATCCTATACTAATATTATAAAGCGTAAGAGTTTGTTTGTTTGTTTGTTTAAACGCGCTAATCTCAGGAACTACAGATCCGATTTGAAAAATTCTTTATATTATTTATAGAGGAAGGCTTTGGGCTATATAACATCACGCTGCGACCAATACGAGCGGAGCAACAATGAAAAATGTTGCAAAAACGGAGAAAATTTACGCATACGAAGTTGCGCGGGACAGCTAGTAAATTTATATTTGTAGTCAATAATAATTGGACAGGATTTAAATTAATAAGTTAACATATTCCAAAAGTATTTAAATAACGGTAGGCAATGACTACCTCGTTTCACCAGATTCAGAACGTTAGAGGTCCGAGATTCTTGTCCATCAACGATATACGTATGAAGGTTACCTTGTACTCTTGATACTTTGTGGTAAGGGTTCTCCATACCAATGTTATCAACAGTTGAAAATCATTGTTTTTTACTTAACTACCGCAAAGCCAAAAAGGAAGGGTAAAGATTTTAGAATAGAATAGAATATATTTTATTTTATTACCATCCAAACACGTGTAATTACATTTACAAATATTTTCTTAGTTTAAACTAATAATTACTTACATCGTGTTGTGGCAAAAGGAATGAGCTCAGCAAATTCTGTTTTATGCGAGATTGCATGGGCCAACGCTGATTTTCAGCGCGTCCCTTCGACACAAACGTCAAAGAAAAAGTAATAATAATAAAAAGAAACAGAATATAAAATCTAAAAATACAAAATCATAGAAAAACGTCATAGGTATGATTACAAAGACCAATCAAAAAATAAAATTGATTAGACAGATAAAAAAAAAAAAAAACATAAATAACAATAAAAAAAACAATTGCATGGGATTTATAAATTAATTATCCATTATAACCCAAATTATTAAATTATTTATGAAAACACATATTGAATAATTTTAGTTAAGACCACAAATATATACACATCTAACACATGACAAATACATAACAAATACGGGATCGCAAACAAATAAAACAATTACTAATAAAACATATTTTTAAATTTAAAAAGCAGTAGACAAATATAATTGAATTTGCATAATTGTATATATATTTATTAATATTAATTTAATAATTATTTTTTTTGATTACTCAAAAATATAGGTTTCAGATAGAATTTGAAATTAATGAAATATCTGTTTTTTTTTTAATTAATGGTGGAGGTTAGTCATTCCAGATGTTGTAGTTTTGTGTATCGGTAAAGTGATCCTATTTTGATACATCTTTGCTCGGTGTATTTGTAACAGTCATTAAGTTTGTTTTTATTTACGTATGATCACTGTAGCGTCTAAACTACGTAAGCGATTTCGATGAATGAGGTGTCAGTTGATTTGTTATTATAGTGCGGGAGACATAGGCTACATTTTCGAATATGTCTGATCTCTCTGTGATTGTTTAGCCTTTCGAGTGCGAGTCGAGTATAAAGTTTTTGGTTAAAACTCTGTTTAGTTGTACCAAAAGGTTACTAAAATGTTTTGTAGATATATTTTTATAACCATTCGTTAACAGTACCTACTAAATATTTATAGTAGGATTTTCACGCAACTTTGCCGCGTTATGTGTAAAATGATTGTACTTCAGTATTTGTTCAGTAATTTTTACATAATAAAAAAAAATACATCAAATTAAAAAAACCCGCCTGCACAAAAAAGATGGAAATAAAAAAATAATAATAAAAAATAAAATAAAATAAATTTAATTCAGACAGGGTCCATATAAGGTTAGTAACAATGGCTTAGAACTATGTTAGTAACATTTAGATTTAGATTTATATTAGTAGAAATGACTTATAAACTATGTTAGTGACATTTAATTTTACTTTCTGTACCTCCCACTCTCCGGGACTCCGGGCACAAGTGCATGAATTTGCACCCAGTGTCGAAAGATAGGGCAGTCAGGTTTCAGCGCGATGGTACTCAGGATGCTGTTGCGGCTCCCACGCACCCGGGTCATAAGTGACGCGATGCGACTCCGTATCACTGCGTGATACGCGTCTGTATGTGTATGCGCAAACATCGCAGATGCACTGCAGTATCGTGGGAGCCCCAACAACACCCTGAATGCATTGTTATATTGTACTCGGAGGGCATTGAATGCCCGCTGCGTATAGTTCGATTACACGTGTATAATGTCTGGCAGAAGGCTTTAAAAAGAGTAATCTTTACTTCCCTGCTACATCGTGTAAATCTACGAGACAACATATTACAGCGGACCGCCATCGCCCTCCTTTCTCTCTCTATATCACCATCATCTTTCAAGTCCCCAGTTACCACATGGCCCAGGTACTTGAACTGTTCCACTCTTTTCAGAGCATTACCACCAAGCAGCACCGGTGGTACCTCCTCTAGTCTGCGACCCTTACATTTAAATATCAAAATTTCACTTTTACTAGTATTGTACACCAGCCCGTGTGAGTTTGCATACTCCTCACAAACCCCAATCAGTTTTCTGAGCGCCGAAATAGATGGACTAAGCAAGACCATGTCGTCTGCATAGCTGATACTATTGATACACTGTCCGTCAATTGAACAGCCGACACCTGTCTCGCTCAGCCGAACAATCAACTGGTTGACGTAGAGATTAAAAAGAGAAGGAGAAGTCAACCCCCCCTGTCGCACTTCGCACTTTAACCCATACTCCTCAGAAAACGAATCAAGCCATTTGACACGGTTAGTTTGGTGTCCGTACCAATACTTAAAAATATTAATAACCTGCCCAGGTACCCTCGCTTCTTTTAATTTTGTCCACATAATATCGTATCTAACCATGTCAAATGCCTTGGAAAGACCAAGGAAAGCAGCGTACACATGTGTACTCCTATCTGTGTAATACCTGACGATGTGCTTGAGCTTGATAAATAAGATCACCTACATAATTATATAATTTCATGCAGTCATATGTTACACCTTTAATGACGTCTCACAGCTGCCATGTTTGTTTTTTTCAAATGCCACTTATCTAAGAACACTAGGGCGATTAAGACGAATCTAACGACGTCTTAATTATATAAATCCGTTCAGTGGTTTGTGAGATATGAGGTAATAAAGAATATTACATACATACAAGATACGCGCGAAAACATAACCCTTCCTTACAGTAAAAAGGCTTCAAACTCTCGAATTTTAATATAATTAAGATAGTATTAAAATTATTTTTTTAATAATTAATTGCCTGCGGTTTCTCCCGCTTCGATGTTGATACGCGATAAAAACTATCCTGCGGGTCAATACACGTTTATATAGCAGTGCAGTTGCAGTTAAGTTTCAATTAAAACGGCGATTTTCGTATTCTTGTAACTATGGGATCGATCTTAAAAAACACCGTACTAGAATGTCGTCATTGCGCTCTCGAGACGCATACTTGACGCAAGCGTATTTGAGATCGATCCCAAAGTTACAAAAATACAAAAATGGAATTAATCGAAACTTAACTGAACTGCAACTGCTTTATTTACGGGAATTGATCCCCAGATGTCTTTTCCTAGGACTCAAACTAACTCCAAAGTTTATCTTAACCGGTTCCGCAGATAAAGTGAGAAAAGGCAACGGGCAGAGTATTCATAAGAATGGAAATTTTGGATTTCAAGCCACAGGACACAAGTCAGAGACAGCAGTCACCAACTGCCTGGGCATACAAAAATGGTTAAATGATTATGGACGTAATCATTTATGGTAAGCAGTTACAATTTTTTCATGTTAACATCATTGTATTATACAGTCCACGGTAACGAAACCATATCGCGATTCAGGAATACGGTACAGCGCCATCTAGTGAACCGTTTGAGAGTTATTTAGTTGCATTGCCTAGATGAGTGCGTTTATTTTTTTACTCATCAGCAAGAAAAGTTTTTTTATTGCCATGTTAGTTTAGTAGTTAGTGACCCTTAGTGACCCTGCTAGTACAGAGATAGTGGGTTAGATTCTCACAAAAGATGAATGTTTGTGTGATGAGCATAATGGTTTATTCTGTGTCTTCTGGGTGTTATATAACCCTATGTGCATAAAAATATAAAGTAAGTTTGCCAGTTGTTTTATCATGGTACAGGCTCTGCCTAGTTTGGGTGGGATCCACGTCCACATGGCCGCATGCAAGTGGTCCCAACCCCACGATATTTATTTAATATTGGGTTATTTAATTGTATTATATTTTCATGACTTCAACATTCAGCTTATCGTGAAATACTCATTAATTCTTATTACGGGTACCTAACTATTTCTAACATTCAGTACACACTGTGCTGAATATAAATGTACAATAATTATTAGGTCTAAGCTGTATGCCATCTTAATTGGTACTACCATAGTGTCAGTTGTTCTTCCGTGAAATAGTAATGTTAACACATCACTGTGTTTCGGTTAAAGGGCACTGTAGCAAGTGTAATTACTGAGCAAATGAGATTTACGAACTAATGTTTCAAATGAGGAGATCAGTGCGGTGACATTCACACAAAAAAAAGTAATTAACAAAACTAGTTGAGTTAACCTAGGATTAGCCAAACTACATCGCGTCCGGGCATTGCCACTGGGCGGGCCGCCGACGGCATAACAAATTCCGGCGGCCCGTTCGCGAAGGTGGCGGGAGATACACGGCGGGTTTTTTAGTGGGTGCAAACCCCACACTACCTCCACCGTCTTCCCCGGATGGTGCCAAAACAAAAAAAAAGGATTAGCCAAACTTTGTTAACTTACAAATAAATTTCATCTACTACCCCACTTCTGTTGCATTTTTCATAATCTTCATATATTTATTGAAAAGTAATCATTTTTGTTTATTCATTAATTACTTAACTATTTTAACAAAACCGTATTTAGCTACTAGGAACTATAGTTATGTAGTCACTATTTTTATGTAATAGGTTACCCAATTCTTTGTTATTTGTTACTAAAAACTTTTTTCAGTGCAGATCTTTGCCAAACAAGGATTCGGGTTATACTGATACTGTTATGGGTGACGCGTGACTCTCTCTTTATTTCTCTCTCATTCTCTTGTCTCTTAATTTCGTGGTGTATAAAAAAAGAACAAACTTTATTAAATATTTCAAATTTCCAATGAATTATGAGTTGAATAAACCTAGGCTACCTAGTCCCTATACTTGATGGTACTTTAATTGACAGCCATTAGTGCCTATTAGGTATAGTAATGAATTTTGTACTATAACCTATGTATAAAACAAGGCCTGACAAACTGAATTTCGACTTTCCTCATAGTATGAAAATATATATATTACGGGTCTTAATCGCGTGAATAATTTAATTTTTAATAATGTGTACAAATCGCGAGTTCCCATTAAAGTTTCGGCCGAAAATATCCATGAAAAAAATAATGTATTTTAAAAATAACGCTATGATCATAACTATTTATTAAACGGGAATTAACTTGAATTACTTACTTTAAAATTGCTTAACGTTTCTACCAGGTTGCACCGGCCGGCCGTAGTCACAAGCGAACTATGACCACGGCCGGTGCAACCGAAAGTTTAAATGTTAGTAACGCTATGATCAATAGGAGCGGAGTAGCAATGAAAAATGTTAAAAAAACAGTTTTTTTTTCTTTTGAGAGCTTCCTTTGCGTGGGCTGCATAAATTTACACAATAATAATGTATGACGGATTTGATTCTCTTGAAAGATAAAGAAAAAAGTCCGCGACAGCAAATGCCTATCTTTTAAGGTTGACCCACACTATTACCTTTTTTTGGTAACCCAATTTGTTCTTAATTATTGCATTATTTGCGGAAGTGTTTTAATAAACACGATATTAATAAAGCAAATCTTGAAAGGTGTGAAGTGGTAGTTTAATTTTAACGCGGGGAATGCAGGTTTTTTTTTTTTTTTTATGTGAGGTGTTAAGTGTAAGCTGTTAAGCTATTTACACCCTTGCGCGGGCTTGCGGCGAGCGTGTGCTCCTAACCTAAGTGTACCTACGTAGCCAAACTTACGTTAGCGAAAATAACGAAAATTTGACTACGGTGATATGAGGGAGAAAAGAACATAGTCAGATATCGGATTCGAGCCCGGGACTTCGTCGTCAAAGTCCAATGGCGATGCAGGAGCTAGTAGTAAGTACGTATATTAATCAGATGTAACGAAACCATATCGCGATTCAGAGAATTGTTACACCGCCATCTAGTGAGCACTTTGAGAGTACATGTCTGTTTGTAATTTTGACAATTGGCCATAATATGACTAATTGTCTTGGTTCGACATTGATTTTTCTACACTATCGAAAATCTAAATAGACTAAATGATAGCGAAAAGATGTAAGTGTACCTACTTAAGGAAGCGACTTTGTTTTATACTTACCCATTTAAACTTATATTATAAAGCTGAAGAGTTTATTTGCTTGTCAAACAATGCGATGATCTCAGGAACTACGGGTTCGAGTTGAAAAAATCTTTTGTTGTTGGATAGCCCATTTATCGAGGAAGGCTATAAGCTATATAACATTACTACTACACAATAAGAGCGGAGCAGCAATTAAAAATGTGGCAAAAACGGGGAAAAGGTATTCCTTTTGAAAATTTCCGTTGCGTGCGCTTCGTAAACGGTTAAAGTTACACAACAATAATGTATGACAGATTTATTCCTCGTAAAAAGTACAAAAAAAAAGTCTACGGCAGCAAATGGCTATCTTTTAAGTTTGACCCGCTATTTTCGTTTTAATGGTAATCAAATTTGTTCTAAAATAAAGCATTTATTTGCGAGAGTTCTAATAAACATGGTATTAAACGTTATCCAAATAAATACGTTATTTATCACAAATATTTAATTTTAAACAATGAGCCCGCTCTTCTGGAATTAACATACTCCTGCATAGAATTCTTCAGAAGTAAGAAGCGTTTGAAAAAAAAACTAATGTTCCAGATGAAAATATGTGTGTTTTGTTAAACCACCATACCTTTCTTTATATGATTGAGTTTTGAGACTTTCTTTATACGTTGTATTGTTTGACTTGGAATCGTTAAATAAGTCCGAATAATGTAGATATATTTTTTTAAAAACTCGAGTTTTCCGAGTCTTAAACTCATTGAATTTAAAGCTTTGAAGGTTCAGTCAAGTTCGTCCCCGACTCTGAAGTGACCCTGGCCTTCGAAAAATAATCCTGGGTACCTATTGAACGCTCATTACCTACCTCTGATTTTCGTAAAGTAATAGGGTATTTGACTGAAGTCAAATCAACCTCTTTTTAAGAAACGTCAAAAACTGCCGCTCCGTACAAATCTGTATGGAATGCTAGCACATGACGTCACGTTTTTTATAGTCAAGTTATTTAGCTACCTACTTTTAGTGTTAAAAAGTTAAATTAATATACACGTTAAATTAATAGATGAATATATTTCTTCAGAATTCTTTATGACATATTTTTACATGGTTATTATATTTTGATAGTAGTCAAATACCCAATTAAATTACTACGGAGTCGTATAATAATAGAAATTCATCTGTGAAGCGCCATCTACAATTTTGTTGTGAAACTATTTGCTAGAATGGCTTTGACGCATCGATCAACAAAGCAGTTTGCTCTCATTTTCTAACAGATGGCGCTAATTTACAATTTTAGACTTGTCACTCATGTTACTGTTTTTTTAATAATAATAATTAATTGATGTCTATTATCTAAGCACGTAAGATATGATGAAGTCCATGAGCCGAATAGATGAATTGCAAAATTGATTATTTGTGCATTAGACATTTCAGTTTAGTTTTAATGTTCCCTTAGCTGATTTCGGTCACAGTGGCCAATCTCAAGGAAGACTAGCCAACTACTCTCTAAGTTTCCCTCAATATCATACTCTGCTTCCAAAGTCATTGCGGATTCAGCAGAACGGCGAGGGGGGATGTAATACTGATCCCAAACTAAGCAGAGCTTGTACAATGGAAACCAGACAACCGATAAACATACTTATATATTTCTAATTACATAGGTACATAATATAGATAAATTACATCCAGACACAGAATAAACCATCATGCTCATCACACAAAGTTTTATCCTGGGTGGGGATCGAACCCACGCCCTTTTGCGTAACAGTCGGATACACTCCAACCGCGCCACAGGCTAATCATTAATTGGGTTGTCATTATCTGTTAGGACATTTAGAGTGAGGAAAAAAAACAAACTCAATAACTCATTAATTGTTTTATTTAATTTAAAATACTGAATCTTATTTAAATATTTACACACTTATAATAAATACAATTGTACTTTAGTACATAGGTACACTATCATTCGAGCTGTAAAGCCCGTCTTACTAAGACTTATTTATGGCTTCTACACATTTATGTACGATTTGCCAGCGTTACCGCTTGCCGGGCGTCACGGCTTGCTGGCATTACGGCTTGGCGGCGTCACGGCTTGCTGGCATTATAGCTTGCCGGCATTACGGCTTGATGGCAAACCGCCAGGATTTGTGTAGGAGTCATTAGCTACCATTATGTATAAAAAGTGAAGGAAACATCATGAGGAAAGCAGGTGCTTAATCATTGAAGTTCACCGTCAGGAAACAGGTACGTATAATACAAACAAGAGCTTTACTATTTACAAATACAACACAGTTTAATTTAAAGTTCATTGTGGTGTTTCCATCTCGAAAGAAATTATTAAAAATTAACTTGTTTGAGGAAGAGGACTTCGCTCAAGCGGCGCACACAGACATGGCTCATGGATATCTCGAAACATCTACGGAACAAACTGGTTGACTACATAGACATCGGTTACAGACACGGAATCTCGGAACACCTATAGGCTTACCCAGAAGGGGGATTTGGGAGTTGAAACGCCCACGATATTGTAAAAAAAGGTAGGTACAGACACAGTATACAAATTAGCCGGTGTTACTAAAATTCCCCCAAAATTCCTGGGTACACCAATATCTTTAGTACAAATAGTTGGATATTTCAAGTCCGATCACGGCACGGATGTAATTCTCAGTCCATATTGTAATCTTTCTGGAGTGTCAAAGAAATGGGCGCTTGTTGCTTTAGCGCCAATAGATCAGAAAAATCAAAACTAGTCAAAAATCAAACCTTTCAACAATTTTCCATCTCTTTGGATCCAATTATCATCCTCAAGAATTCTAAAATCGCCTGTCCTTATGTAATTTTCAAGTCATTTTGTTACAACATTATACATAAAATATAATAGTTAAGAAAATGAAAAGAAAAATATAAACAATGTTATTGAGCATTATAAGTTGTGTTGGTGTTTATGCTATAGATTCATGGTATTTATTGGCAGTTGCCAAATTCTATGTTTTTATGCCAGAAGTATTTAAAACTTGGTTTGCGCTAAAGCAGTTCCATAAAAATCATATTTGGTACATTTTCCATGAATCCATTAGCACGAAAGAACATTTTTCAGAAGGCCTTAATGCTAACATAAATGTACAAATTTTACAACTTCTCATCCAAGATTATCTAGTCTGTACAAATATTTTTAAAAATCGTTTTTTTTTTTTCATAAAAATTCCGACTTTCGGGTCTGAAAGTCAACGTTCCGGTCTTCGGAAGTATCAGACCCAACATGTTATTTCATGTTCCGGGTCTTAGAACGTGGCAGTATCAGGAATATTTGCCCTTTTGGCTGTTTTGCCGGCTCCATGATGATGTCGAGGAGTTCTGGCTAGAAGCGTAGTTTGGAGCCATCCCTGTGGGTGATTGAGGCGGGCTTCCTGGCATCAAATTAGTCGCTGGGTGGTACACTCTTGCTTCCATTTTCATTCCATCTGTAAACAATGAAAAACAGGCTTAATATCTTTAATTGGTAATTCAAAAAGTCGTTAGATATATAAATAAATACTTAATAACACTCGATGTAAGAATTACAACAAATAAATCGCTGACTTTAAGCTTTTTTAAAACAAACACACAAGTTGTACACCTAAGTTCTGAACCAACATTTATGGATCTCAACCAGATGTCTCGTATGGGAATCGAACCAACAAAACTTCTTGCATAGTAATCATCACTTCCGTTTCGCCACCGTGGCAATTTGACTCCTTAGCCATACCTTTTTTTAATGTATACTTTTTATCATATATACTTGCGACTGCTAATCGTTCGATACGAGACCGGAGGTCGATAACTCCAAATTACCGACAATGGGTCTAAACTGATAAGTAATACAATCGTAAATCCTTTCTTGCTGACGTAATTAAATTTCCGTACCTACTTATATTCAAAAGGTAAGGCTGTAATTATTGTTTTTAAACTTTCGCGATTTTTATATATATTAGACGACCCGTGACCACGATCGTTTCAATTCGATCGAAACGTCGTCGGGTAAATAAAGGTTCGTACCGCGATTGAGTCCGGCCGTATTCAGAGTTTTTTCGGAGAGAGAGTAAAAGCTTGCAAAAACATCGGCCAACACAACAATAAGTTAACAATTGTTGATTTTTATTGGGCTTCCTCAGGCTTGTGGAATCAAGGTTAGCAGAACAAAGGCAGTTGGCAGCTGTCCATAGAATTTCATTGATAGTGAGCTACTACACAGTGGCAATCTAAATGTTAGTATGAAGATTTTGATCACTGGATATCAATTCTTATGGAATTCATATGTCATCATACCTATGTTAGAATATTAACGAAACTTAATATCACATGCACAAACTCACACTCTTAACAATAAATAATGTTTATTGTAGGATAATACTAAGTAATATTAATAATAATAATATCTTGGGACAACTCACACAACGCTATCTGATCCCAAACTAAGCAGAGCTTGTACTAAGGAAACCAGACAACTGATAAACATACTTAAATACACATGACCTCTTGCGTAGTAGTCGGATACACTCCAACACAAGGAGAGAGCCCGGAGTTCCGTCCATTTAAATATTTTTATTATTATTAACTTAAACCTTTTATTTACCTGACGTTTGGATCGAATTGCACCGATCGTGGCCAATGATCGACGATCGGTGCAATAGGGTAGATGACTGTGACTTTTAAGAAATGTCAAAACGATGCGCCCGTACTAATTTATATGAAATACAAAACAATGACGTCATTCTTTTGTATGGTCAAATCATGTAGTTTCAATGTTTGTTTTTGACTTTTTTTTTTTACTTTTGATCTACCCAATTCGTCGAGCAAATATAAGTTTCGTACCTTCATTTATTTCACTCGATTAGGTCCCAATAATATTTATATATTTTTTATCTGTGGTATCATAGCGCCCTGAGAAGTGAACGAATTTGATACGTTTTTTTTTTATAAGAAAGCGGACAGATTTTTATTGTCACTAAAGATAGTTCTTCGTTTTAAAATATTTCCACAAAATATAAAATATTAAATATTATATTCTATTGACTATAAAAAATACTGATGTGAAATAGGTACTTACTATTGGAAAAAGATCTTGTGTAATTTGAGTTAGAGTTATTGTCTTTGGATGGCGGCATTTTGGAATCTGAAACAATAAAGAAATATAATTTTAATAACATTAACCTATAATACAATTGAAATCTACATAGGTATATTAAGTACTAGCTGTCCCGCGCAACTTCGTATGCGTAAATTTCCCCCGATTTTGCAACATTTCCCATTGCTGCTCCGCTCCTATTGTTCGTAGCGTTATGTTATATAGCCTATAGCCTTTCTCGATAAATGACCTAACCAATGTAAAATAATATTTCAATTCGGATCAGTAGTTCCTAGGATTACCACGTTCAAACAAACAAACAAACAAATTCTTCAGCTTTATAATATTAGTATAGAAGAGAGATAATAATAGAGCTTGCAATCGAGTATATACAATTAATTGAAATAAGTATAACTAATTTATTTTATTATAAAAATGTTTTAGTTTTTTCTCCTCTCCAGTGAAAAAAACTGGTTAGGTGTTAACTTCCAACCAATTTCTCTTTAACATACCAATACTGTAAATTGTAAAGTTTGTGAGGCATCCATATAACATCCATCCTTAAGGATGTTTGGTATTATTCACTCAAAAAACGTCTGATCGGATTTTGATAAAATGTGACAGTAATGCAGCTTATACTCATAAGTTATCAGAATAGCATATAGGCTATAAAATCATCAAAACGAGGGCGAAGACACGGGGAAATGTTAGCAATAAATAATACATAAATCTGGCATGTTCGCTAACATATAACGAGCATCGAATTATGATATCACAGCCAATCTTTGCCATTAATAATAAATGACCATATTTATCTTATAGACGAGGCATCGGTACCATACATCATGGGAATCGTTGAGGTCTCTACACACTATACTAGTGGGAAAGAATATTTAGTTGAAGAAAAAATATTTTATCTAAATATTAATTTCCCATTGGTATAGTGCGCCACAACCGAGGCTCTACGCATTTGGAAATAAAAATAAAAAATAAAAATAAATATTATAATATAAATTTTAAGAAATACATGAAGTCTCAGTTGCATTGCCACTTGCTTCAAAGCATCACCTTCAGTTGTGCTCAGTAAAAAATATAAAATTATATTGGGCGGCTATGTTAATAACTACTAGATGTATAATTCATATCAAAGTAATTAATCGTTTAAGAGAATATATGTTGAATTAAAGATGTTTCATTGCTTATAATTACCATTATATGATTACCATTCTTTCATGAGTGTTAATTAGATTTAGATAGATTTTTCCTTTCGCATTTCATTAATCTGAACGAAATAAGAATGAATTTATAAAAAAATACTATTTAAAAAAATCTCTATAATGTAATGTAGCTACGTTATAACAAACATCCGAATCTTACATCGTCCTGATGCATAAGCACCCTAATACTACATTTATTAACCAATTTTTCCCTTGAACGGTTCAGTCTTAATGCCACAATATAACGATAATGCATAGCAATACCGTATTGATGATCCTATTTCGAACAAAAATGACGTACTACACAACAAATTTACAAGCAAAAATGAACCATAACACCATCACACAAAAGTCGATAATGCGCTCCTTCAAGTATTAATAAAGTTAAGTTCGATACTTTCACACAGTGTTATCATATTTTTGTTTACTGAAATATTTTCAGATAACTCAATAATTCGGTACAGAATAATGAACTCAGTATGCTTAGAAATAAAGTTTAAATTTCGTAGAGATGAATATAGAGTTACGATGTTTTGGTTTTGTCATATTTATCTTCAGCCTTGTATGAGCAGATTTATATTGTAGGAAAAGAAAAAGATGTATACAAAGAGGGGGGAGAGGTAGGGGTAGATATTTGTAAAATTGATTATCTTTGACGTTCTTTTGATGGCATCCCTTTGAATATGAAACACCCGATTGGTTTTAATTGAATTCTTTAAGAAAGGGATTTTAGACTTTGATTTTTGAAGCTTTTAGCGATTATCTGTGTCGTGTACAAAGGATTTTGATGGCTAATAATTCGGTGATGGGTTTTGTTGGGAATTTTAAAATTGTTTGTGGATTTTTGTGCAGTGAATTTTGAAATTAGGACAATTGGGGAAGCGGAGGAATAGCAAAAAATCAACTAGTCTGTATTTAAAATGTGGCTTTTGTTTGTCTTAACAAAAAAAAAAAATACTGAAATCCCACAATTACATACTATGGTATAAGTACTTATAGAACTAATACTTTATTATTTTAAAATTACTGTTAAAAGAGTACATACCTATTCGTAATTATTTATTTATTGAAAACCAACAGCTTAACAATAAACATATACAACTATTGTATAACAAAAAAGTAAGGCTAATGACAGACTTTCCTTAATTTTACTTAAATATTTTGGCTCAAGAACGGTAACATTTTTTTTTTATTTGATAGGAACTAAATTGATAAGATAGAAATAAAATACAAAATTTTGATTTTAAGTAAGTAAGTTATAAAAAAAAGTATTAGGTCTATGTCTAAATTTCATTTAGCTGTTTGTTTTTCAGAGTATTAATTGTGATTTGAAAGATTGCTTAGAACAGGAAAATATATCTAGATCGCTAAAAGTATTGTTATGTGTTCGAGCCATTCGTGTAATAACATTTTGGGAGTGTATCCGACTGATACGCAAGAGGTCGTGGGTTTGATCCCCACCCAGGGTGAAACTTTGTGTGATTAGCACGGTGGTTTATTCTGTGTTTGGGTGTTATTTATCTAAAATATGTATGTTTTTAGAAATATATACCTAAGTATGTTTATCAGTGTCTAGTTTCCATAGTACAAGCTCTGCTTAGTTTGGGGTCAGATGACGTTGTGTGAGTTGTCCCAAGATATTATTATTATTATTATATTATTTAATGAGTAATCATAATTATACCCATGATAGTCCATAATTTTATGTAAAAATTACTAATCTACTGATTTCGCAAATTACGTTCTATGTTCCCACCACTGGGAAATACATTTCTCATCTCAAAGACGAGGTTCTTTAACAGTGAGAAAGTTACGAAATGAAAAATGTTATTATAAAATCAGGTCACAAAATAGCAATCATCTGCAATTTTCTGTTATATTTAGTGCAATTTTCCTCCACAATTCAAACATGCAGAGTCCATTATAAACATTTACACTACATATTGTGTACATTTGTATAAGATAGCAACTGTATCGGAACACTGCTTTCACACCAGCGCACTATGTTGAAAGTTCTCTATAGTTGGAACTACCCACTGTTTCACCGACAGTTTAGTGTGGACATACCTTAATAATACGTACTCAAAATTCATTTATTTTGTCATTAGCTTTCGCCCGCGGCTCCGCCCGCGTGGATGTCGGTTATCGCGATAAAAACTATCCTATGTCCTTCCCCGGGACTCAAACTATCTCTATACCAAATTTCATCTAAATCGGTTTAGCTGTTTGTGCGTAAAAGCTTAACAGACCGACAGACAGAGTTACTTTCACATTTATAATATTAGTATGAAAAATGCGACTCTTCGATTTCATTCATAAAATAAAAATGGTAAATGGATTTGCACAATGTGACGTCTGATTCCGTTAATCGTTGTTCAACTTAAAACAATTATAATCAGTGCTTGTCGAAGCGTTTGGAAAATGAATTAAATAGATTACGTAAGAGTACATAGATGTTTAATGTTGGAATGCAGATTTTGTTCTATTGCATGCTTATACTGCCAAATATGTGAAACTTCTATTATATATAAGACCTCTGTACGTACCATATTTGATGGAATAAAGAAATTATTATCATTATTACTATTAATGGATTGGTTATTTAATAGATTGACACACTTTAAAAAAGATCTGCAAGTACTTATTACCGGTAAAACGTAATAGAAGATAGAAACAATGATTTGTGAATCACTTAAACTTGAACTGTACCTACATTTTAATAAAGAATTTCGCAATTTTTAGGGACATTTGATTCATTATAATAATTGTAAACTTAGTCACTATTACAAGTGGTAATGTGCAATATTGTTTTTCATATAATCGGAAGTTGTTGATGATCTAAAGATAAGTAATCTTGTCATAGATAAGGTTTATTGATTAACAATATTAGTTATTGTAACTAACTCAACAGTTAGATTAAATTGTCATTTGCCATTGTTTTGTTAAAATACAACAGAAATAGCAATAGTGACTCTTTGCGATAGACTTCATCGTAAAAATGATTATGAAATTGAATTTATTAATGCTAGCTTTTTCATGAAATAGCAACAAACATTCAAACTCTATAATATTAGTAGAATGTAGACCAGTACCTAATGGGATACCTAACCGAAAATTGTAGCAAAAAAAATACCCTAGGCAAGTACAGGGTTATTAGCGATATTCTTCTATATATAATAATCATTTTCACACCAAAAATGCACACTAGACTCCTGTGGTGGATACATTGCCCCTCGAGCATGGCAACAGCTGGGCACTTTGCGGTCGTCCGGCTGCGAGCCTGATTGCATGGCAACGTCATGGCACTGCGTAGCGCTGGCACGTGGCAGGTGCCTTAACATTGCTATACACGAGGGGTGATGATATCCACCACGCGAGTCCACGAAGCGTAGCGACTGGCAAAGAAAAGGGGACACCGAGCAAGAGACACGCAGCAAGGGTCACGGGCTTGAAGTGAGCCGATTTGACACTGAATCCCTTAAGTTATTTATTTATGTTACTAACACCCCGCCTTCCTACGGATTTTTCTTTACTATAGATACTCTTAATATGCATGTATTATACTTATAAACCCACCGTGAAAATGATGGAAAAAACTGTATAAAAGCAAAATAATTTGCGTGTTTTTTTTAAGACATATCCTGCTGTAGGGTGCGAGTGTTGTATTGCGGGGGACTTAACAAATATTCAGTTCACAGACACATAATACACCTAGACTCGGAGCAATAATTTATTGATCCCACAAAGTGATGTCTCGTGTGGGAATCGAGCAAGAGGCTCAGTCGTACACAATTCCACCGCGCCACTGAAACAGAGGTTCAGGCGGAGACAGATGTGACGAAGGGACTTTGTTTTTTAATATATAAAGATAAGGGTCTTGTTATGTCTTATCCTGGTATGTCCAACGTTTCCACCGCATTGTACGCTGCAGCTCGTGTATTTATTTATTTACCTACATTGCATCGGCGACAGCCATTTCGTTATCAACTAACGTGGAGCCGTGTATGCTAGGATCGCAACCGAGATGTTTGATTGTTCGCATATTCTGAGAATACTTCGCGTATGTTGCATTTCAGTTTTATATAAAGGAAATATGGTTGATACTATGTTTAGGGATACTTGGAAGACAGGTACTCAGTCGTATATAATACTTACTTAATTATTGAAGTAATTTTTAAAGGCATTTCTTGCCAATCCCTTTACAAATACAATAATAGCATTTTTGAAAGATGGAAAAATTTTAAGTCCAGACCCAGGAATCGAATCCGAGTCTGCCATGCCAAACCGGGGCCGGAATCGAACCACCTATCTGGACCATTAGACCTTAAAACTTTCTATCCTTGATGTCGTACTTTAATCACGGTCATACCCAGGATCATTTTACTGGGGGAAGGTCATACTTAAGGGGGGTGAGCTAGGTGGTTAATTTTACTGGATCGGTGACAAAAATAACAAAAACCGTAATAGTTCTAAAGAACATGGCTAGATGGAGCTTGCGAGAGCCCAATTCGTGTACAATATATCTACGCTCCGGTAAAGCGATCGGAAGTCTCGGGTTCGATTCCTGGGCTAAACTTCATTTTTTTTCTTTGAAATGTATTAACAAAATAACAAATTCGATTTATGCTGAATAGCGTGAGAGACTATTCACCTGAGTGACATCACAAACAATCAATTTAATTAACAAAATAATTATTTTTAGCACGATATCTACTTGATATTATCAAATAGATAAAATAGAACATAATCTTAATATCAATAGAGATAGGGGACATTGTTGTTATTCAGAGGTGCATTCAAGTGCCTCATAACCTTGGGAGTAAAAGTGAAGCTTCAGTAGAAACTCGGAACACCTTTCAGAAAGTGGTCCGAGGCGTTTCCAGATTCTTTGTCTCTACATAGTTCTAGTCTCTTACTAGTATAAAGCAGTCTCTGTTTTCGTCTGTCTGTTTAGTCTGTTCTGTTAAACTACGAAACGGATTGTGATACGGCTTTCAGCTTTATACTAATTTATACTAATAACCTCCCGCTTGTGGCTTCTTTACAAAACACTAAATAACTTTGTAATATCAGTTTTGTAAAATATATACACTTACAGACTATTTTAATGGAGTAAAATCATTGTTTATTGTGCCCTCAACCTGACGAAGAAACATCGATTTTACTCCATGGTCTCTCAGATGTGTGGTAAATGGTTGTGTGACAAAAGCAGGTGGTAGTTGGTGAAGGGTTAATTTGTAGGTAATTTTTTTTTCAAATATTGTATTATGAAGTTATTTGGTGTAATGTAAAGAAGCCGGAGGAGTACTCAAGAAAAGTGGAGTAGAATTGTGACAGACTGATATCCCAGAGATGGAAAAAGGAAGCAGGGAAGACAGCTTAGGAGATGGGAAGATGAGTTAAAGCTTACAGCAGGCCCTTACTGGAGAAGGGTTGCCAGAGATAGAACACTATGGAAAATGTTAGAGGAGGCCTTTGCCAAAAGGCACACTGAACTTAGAAATATCCTCTAAAAGAGGAAAACAAATACTTCAAAACCGACGGAGGTTCAGGATGGAGGGCTTATGGATTGTTTAATTGAAAGAATAGGGGTTATTAGTTTATTAAAAATCACTCTGATAAGTAATTCATGCATCACAATTATGTCACTTATGTACCTATTATAGGAAAGACCATGCGAAGTAGACGTGGGTCAGTCTCGTATAAAATTATTATTTTCACCAAATTATCAACCAAAGAGTAGCAAATCAAATGGCGTGCGACCACGGCTTTTTCTGTTAGTTATCTATAGTTGTTAGATAAAAATATCGGACAAAAATATTTTATTTTATACTTCATAAGTAGATCACCATTTTATGGTTTTATAGTTTTTTTAAACTTTAGTAATATTGTTAATAAAAGACCATCATTTAGTAATGGCTCGACTAATCTGGCTGTTTATTTTTTGAGTTTATGAATGTTAAATAACATTATTTCGTAGACGAATTAGGGGTTTCCCCTGTTTATAAAAATATCTTTGATGTTATTAAGGTACTTATGTCGTTTTATCTGGTCGTGACCAGATTACATAATGTAATAGTATAGACACCTACTTAGTGATAAATATACGACCTTCGGCCAATAAATATATGTATACCTACATACACATATATTCATAGGCGGATCCGGGAGGAGGGGTGGGCATGGGGTTACCTCCCACCAGACGGTTGTTTTGCGTACCGAATTTTTTAGCACATTTGATTTTGTGCCACCCCCTTTTTTAGAAACATTACTAGCAATCTTTTTAACCCCTCCAGCTAAGCTCAAAGGCTTGTGTTGGGAGTGGGTTCACGTCGGTAGTATAATGGGTAGGATTCGAACCCGCGACCTCACGATTGCGAGACCGATTCCTTAGCCATTAAGCTACCGCCGACACTTGCCGCTGTCGAGTAAAATGAAATGACCCCCTCCCCTCCGGCACTACCATTTGCCTCTCGTGAGTTCGTGAGTTACCCAGAATAAAATCCGGGATCCACTTTGACTCAGACCACTGCCTCTGTGGCGCGGTGGGAGTGTATCCGACTGCTACGCCAGAGGTCGTGGGTTCGATCCCCACCCAGGATAAAACTTTGTGTGATGAGCACAGTGGTTTATTCTGTGTGTGGGTGTTATTTATCTATAATATGTATGTATTTAGAAATATATAAATATGTTTATCAGTTTTCTGGTTTCCATTGTACAAGCTCTGCTTAGTTTGGGATCAGATAGCGTTGTGTGAGTTGTCCCAATATATTATTATTATATTATTATTTAGACAACAAGCTAATCCCCAGACTTATAATTTTCAATATGGCTGACTAACTCATTACCTACTTAATAACAACTTCAGCGCTAAGAATAGGGGGAATTTAAAAACATATACTTTGACATTAAGGACATAATTTACACTCAAACTCGAAACCATTTGTGGATCACATAAAGTGGTGTTCCGTAACCAAACCAACATCTCTACATTAGTATAAATAATTATGTAAGTATATTTATCAGATGTCTGATTGCCATAGTACAGGATTTGCCTAGTTTGGGATAAGATGGGTCAGTTGTCCCATGATATCGTATCAATAAAATAAATCCCTATGTTTGAAGGCTACAACACAATAGACACACATATCTCTTGATGCCATTTTTAAAACATTAACTGCATGATAACTGTTTAAGCCCAAACAAAAAGAACATTGTAAATAGGTACTTCCAAGACCTGTCTTACGACTTCCACTAATCCGTTCTGACCCGGATTACGGTCATTTACGGTACCTTTCTCAGAAAGAATTCCTATTTTCCAGTAATTGATAAAAAATTGACATGTATTTTATTCAAACCGTTTAAGTAAGTATTTTCTATAAATAATTAATAATAAGAACTTAATCCTTTAAACGCTGATAATAAGTATATAACAGGTTTTTTCAGTGAAATATTGTAATTTGCAATTATTTTAAAGCAAATAGTTGGCAAGCAGGCGGCGGGATTCCCCAAAAACAAAAGCGAGGTGCGTTCGGATACATTTACCTGCATTAATATTACACATACCTATACTACTACATACTGTATCATGTTGAGGACAAAATAAATTTATTTTCTTTCTTTCTATAGGTAGGTATTTATATCAACAAAACAACGACAACGAACGAGGTGCGGTTTGGCATGTACCTATTACCAGCGGGTCAATTCACGTATTTAAAGCAGGCATCATATTCATTAAATTCTGCGGCAACAGCAGTGAAAGAGAAACCATTTTCAAAGCCCAAAAACGATGCATTAGATCAATTTTTAACTTGCAGGTTACAGATAGTTGTGTTCCATCGTTTAAATTAAATAAATTGTTAACTTTTCTATGGTGATTTTCTATCACCGAACGATAAAAAGACTCTAAACTATCTCACGAAACTACTGACACGAAAAATTCAAGAGTTCAAAAATGACTCGACAAAAAAATATTTGGATGCTCTGGCCAATGACCGTAATACCAATTACTCACTCTGGAAAGCAACCAAGAAATTGAAACGCCCAATTCCTTCACTCCCTCCAATAAGGGAAGAAAATGGGAAGTGGGCCACCAACAATGAGCAAAAAGCTAAAAGATTTGCGCAACATTTACAATCGATATTTCAACCCAATGAAGGACTCACTGAAGATATAACCCATCATAATCTTCAGCACAACCAACTAGAAATTAAATTTGTAACACCGAAGGAAGTTGAAAATGAAATAAGGTTAAATATTAATACTAGAAAAGCTCCAGGTTATGACCTTATCACAGGAATAATCCTTCAAAACCTGCCCCGGAAAGCTCTAGTTAAACTAACAAATATCATCAATGCAACTTTCAGGCTAAAGCATGTACCTTCAATCTGGAAAGTAGCAGAAGTAATTATGATCGTAAAACCTGGGAAACCCCCTGAGGAAACGACATCCTACAGGCCTATTTCCTTATTGCCTGTTATGTCAAAATTATTTGAAAAGCTCTTGCTGAAAAGACTTAAGCCATTAATTGAGGAACGGAACCTAATACCTGACCATCAATTCGGCTTCAGGGCGAAACATTCGACAATAGACCAGATACACCGAATCGTAAACGTTATAGAAAAAAGTTTAGAAGAGAAAAAGGTTTGCTCTGCTGTCTTCTTAGATGTTGCGCAAGCTTTTGATAAAGTGTGGCACAAAGGGTTGATATATAAACTAAACGTCATGCTGCCCAAACAGTTTGCCGATATATTAGAGTCTTATATATCAAACAGAATGTTCAGGATCAGACAGGAAAATGCCTACTCCGAACTTAAGGAAATAAAAGCTGGGGTACCGCAGGGAAGTGTGCTAGGGCCGGTCCTGTACCTATTATACACCTCTGATATCCCAGAATTAGAAAACAACACTATTGCAACCTTCGCTGACGACACGGCCATAATGTCTGTAGGTAATTCTCATAAGGAAGCTGTAGAAAATGTCCAAACAGCTGTTAGAAAAGTGTATAACTGGACCCAAAAGTGGCACATTAAACTAAATGAATCAAAATCGATTCATATCGATTTTACCAACAGGAAACCGCAATACCATCCAATATATATTAATAACCAGACTATCCCATATGCTAATACGGCTAAGTATCTCGGTATGACTCTTGACGTGAAACTACGTTGGAAAGCTCACGTCAAAAAGAAACGAGAACAACTAGATATTCTCTACAAACAGATGTATTGGCTAATCGGAAGGACTTCCAATTTGTCAATCCCTAACAAACTTTTAATATATAAACAAGTCCTTATGCCCATATGGACTTATGGAGTACAGCTTTGGGGCTGTACCAAACAGAGTAACAGAAATATAATCCAACGCTTTCAAAACAAAGTGCTAAGAGACATTGTAAGTGCACCTTGGTATATCCGCAATAACGATCTTCACCGGGACCTACAAGTGGAATTCGTAGATCAAGTGATTCGAAAATTCGCAGAAGCTCATGACAAAAGACTTCATAGCCATGTCAATCTTGAGGCTATCCAACTCCTCGATTGTACGGACTTAAAACGAAGACTCAAAAGAACTAAGCCATTTGAGTTAGTGTAGTGTTAAGTGAGAAAAATAGTGACAGTGACAGTGCTTCACATTTAAAACACAAGAACAAAGTGTTATCAATTTATCAGACACTAAGAAAAATCAATGGATAATTTCTTAGATTAAGTATTTTAGCAGTTTAAGTTAACATAAAATTACTTATTAGCTCCAATGTTAGATTGTAATATTTTAAAGAGTAAAGCTTTTACTCTTTACAGAGAAAAAAAAAAAAAAAAAAAAAAAAAAAACTTTTCTATGTTTGTACATTCTAAAATAACCATTTTTGTAAAATCAAACCCGCATCTGTTTCCATCGTTAAACGAGACACGAAAGAGAACGAATTGTATTAGATATCTGTATCAACATTTATTGCACACAGGTGGCTACTACACCACACAATTAAAAAAAAGTACCATCTATATGGCGCTAATGATATACAATAAATTACCCAACAATCTAAAGCCACAGCCATTAAAAATATTTAAAAAACAATTAACCGATTTATTTAAAAAAATGTTGCTACTCTATAAACGATTTTTTAAATGATGTACTATGATGCTAATATTACATAAAGAAATGTATTTAAGACTTTACATGTTTGTATGACGAAAGGTAGAATGTACAAGGATTCATGAACTGTTGTTACATCTTATTGTTACCTACATTCTGTACAAATAAAGTATTCTTATTGTATTCTTCTTAAGTTTCGATTAAAACGGCCATTTTGGCAGTCTTGTAACTTTGGGATCGATCTTAAAAACGCTTGCGCACCGTACTAGAATGTCGTTATTGCGCTCTCGAGACGCATACTTGACGCAAGCGTATTTGAGATCGATCTTAAAGTTAGAAGAATACAAAAATGGCCGTTTTAATCAAAACTTAACTGCAACTGCACTGCTTTAAATACGTGAATTGACCCCCTGATCTGTTTTTACAAATATAGAGACGTAATATGAAAAATGCAATTTATTATTTAGTAAATTTTGTCCTTCTAAGTATATATTACCCAACTACAAGGAAGTGTTATGTTTTTCACGCTTACCTTGTATGTATGTAATTTTATTTATTACCACAGGATGGATTTAAGCAAATGAGACGTCGTAAGATTTAGCTTAACTGCCCAAGTGTTCTTGGATAAGTGACGTTTGAAACAATCAAATATGGCGGCTGTAAGATCTCAAAAAGAATAGGTGTGAAAAAGAACAGACTTTTCGAATACCGCAATATGGGTTTCAAATTAAATGGCCTATCGTAAGCATTTCAAAAAGGTATGACATGATTAAGATTGTAGTTTGTTACATCGGTTACATCCTACAACCACTAAAATAAAGATAAAAAAAGGATGCAAACAAGATGCCCTACATAAGTAATATCATGCTGTCGGAAGCATTATTCAAAGTTCATCGAGATTCATTAATGCCTCCGACAGAATGATATTACTTATGTACTATCTTGTTTGCATCTTTTTTGCGCAAGTGGGTTTTTTTATTTATTCATAAATGTTTCGGTATCCGTCAAAGTTAAATAATTAAATTAATTCATTAATTTATTTATTTATTTTCACTGGTTTTTCCTTTCTATTGCAGTGTCCTGACGTTTCGCTTTAAACTAATATATATTAAGTGTACATACTAATAGTAAGTGTAAATATTTATTTATTAACATTACTCGCACATCTTGTCTCTGTACAAACAATTTGAACTTTCTTTAATCAGTTATTTTGTTTCCTTTCTTGATAAATAAATACTCTATGTAAAAAAATATATAAAATCTTTGAAATTTTTGGTCAGAGAGAATGTTTATTTGTTTATTCTACCTTAATCACCTGGGTGAACAAAGTGGAGATAGGTATTTGGTGTCCTCATTTCACCTCGAAATCAAACCGGTCAAATGCATGTCGGGCCATGCACAATCAGTATAGTTATCCCGCAGTAAGAAGTGGGTTTTCTGTTGTTTTGTTTTATACAACGTTTTACCTAGTTAATAATAATTTTCAATGGAATTTGTACGAAATTTTTGTTACTTCTCTACTCAATCTAAGACTAGTCTTAACAACCTCTAAACGTTTTTAAAAGACCTATCTAATGATATCTCACACGATGAGGTGAGAAAAAAAATCACATCCCCACTTTACATATAGTGGAGGTACCCATAAATAAAATGTTTTCAAGATTATATTTTTTCACTTTGTCGGCGTAAGTAATATGTGTATCCATGCAAAATTACAGCCTCCTAACACTAACAGTCTCTGAGCTAAGCTGCGGACGGACGGACGTGATGAAACTATAAGGGTTCCGTTTTGCCATTTAGGCTACGCAACCCTAAAAACCAGAAATATTCCACTAACATTGCCATCGAAGTATGGCACAAGACCAATAATCATGGTGTAACATTTCCCAGTAAAGGTATCTAAGTATTTTTGGTGTTTGTTGAGGTCATTGACCACTACAATGAGTAGGTATAGTCATTGCCCTTTGTGGTAAATACCTAATGTTTTTCTACAGCCTTCATACGAGTGTAATAAGCTATTTAAGCTAATGTAAGCATGAAAAATGGAATAAACAGGTGACTTTCTGGTACCCAAGAGATGGGTTTATAAGCCGAGGTCGCAAAGTGAGAAGATAGGAGAACGAACAAAAAATAACCTTAGGTCCCCGTTGGCTAAGAGTGTCAGCAGATAGAAAACAGTGGGAGTCGTCGGAGAAGGCCTATGCCGAAAAGCATACCGAGCAACGAGATATTTTATGAATTACTAGCAAAATAAAAACTTATTTGCTGCAAGAGAAAGAAAACGCCACATAGGTAAATTGTGTGTTGTTCAAAGTAGGACCACTTTAATGCATAGGAGCGTATTTTGTAGGGCACCCCTCATTTATAATCATCTGCCTGCATCAATTAGAGAAATTGAAGAAAATTTTAAATTCAAGAAGGAACTAAAAGATCTTCTAGTGAATAAATGCTACTACTCACTTCAAGAGTATTTCGAGGATAAGATATAACTGACTTTCTTTAATGCCCAATACTACTCATCTTCACGTAAAAAAATGATATGGTAATTCTTTTTCTTTATTTAAATGTTATAAGATATTGTTTTATTTAAATTTGCACACCACAACGGTAAAATATGGATTGAACAGTACCTAATGTAACTACTAACACATTATGTACCCATGTTTAGCAAATAAAATTGAATTGAATTAAATTGAATAGCTGTAGATAGCATTACTGTTGAATATCCCATTTATCGAGGAAGGCTATTGGGCCTATAGCCTTCCTCGCTCTCTCTGCTCTCGTCCTATTGGTCGTAGCGTGATGTTGTATAGCCTATAGTATAGGCTATACAACATCACAACAACAATATACAACAACAAACAAACTTTCGCGATTTGTACACATTATGAATATATATATTATATTCATAATGTGTACAAATCGCGAAAGTTTGTCAACATTTATAGCAATGAAAAATGTTGCAAAATGTTGTCAGCTAGTTGTAAATATGATTGCAAATTGAAAAAAAAACTTAAAACATCTACCTGAACTGAACTATATATGAACTATAGATAGGTAACTACTTATAGATATATACATATATTATAAAGCTGAAGAGTTTATTTGTTTGTTTAAACGCGGTAATCTCAGGAACTACTGATCCGAATTAAAAACTTTTATTGCCAGATAGCCCATTTATCAAGGAAGGTTATAGGCTATTTAACATCACGCTATGACTAATAGGAGCTGAGCAGCAATAAAAAATGTTGCAAAAACGGGGCAAATTTACGCAGACGAAGTTGCGCGGGACAGCTAGTAGTAGATATGCATAAGTATCTATAGTTCTTAAATAGTGTAGTTTCAACCTTTACAGGATATTTAATGTGTATCTTTGTCTGAATTTTAAGCAAGAACATGAAAGGGGATTTCCCCATTTTTGTAAGTTATCTATAATCATTATTATTAATTAATAATGTACATTACCTATAGCTTTTATATCTTGTCTGGTCAGCTTATTACGATATTAGATTTAATGGGCACATTGCGTATATTAATATACTTAATCATATTGTGAGACGTACAGTAGGTATATGTTAGACGATATACTTGGCCAACAATGTAAGCCTTGTCAATGAATGCTTCTAGAAGTAGGTAGGTATCCCTAATCTAAAGCAAGAATGATCAAAACCAGTCATTAGTCTACGAATACTTATAATCAACTTGAATTGTTTTAAAATCTAATACTCAAAATTAAAAAAAAAACAAAGCAATGGAAGCTAAACAACCCTAGTGATTTTTAATTTAAACATTGAACATCATTCAAAATATGATCTTACAAAACCTACTAAACCCTAAACTATCCTTTAGTCCACAAACATAATTGGATATTTGACTGCTATCAAAATAAAATATTTTATACTAACCATGTAAAAATATGTCAATATGTTCATCTATAATTTAACGTGTTTATTCATTTTTAATCATAAAAAGAAGCACTAAAAGTAAATGATTTGACCATAAAAAACGTGACGCCATTTGCTAGCAAACAACTTTGTACGGAGTGAATCGTTTTTGACGTTTCCTAAAAAGAGACAGATTTGACTTTAGTCAAATACCCTATTATAATAATATTATTCAGAAAATAAATGTATTTAGAAACTTTTACAGATTATAATTAAAAAAAAACAAAGCAAAGGAAACTTTACAACCTTAAATAGGTATTATTAATTCAAATATCGAACAACATTTAAATATATTGTCCTACCTACCTAAGCCTAGAATTTATAGACTATCTTTATTTCGTTAAAATTGAATTTAGAATTTTATCCGGATTATAATTATGAAAAAAAAAACAAAGCAAAAGAAACCATACAGCCTCAGAGTATTTTTAATTCAAACATCGAACGACATTAAAAGACAGAAACAAGGAGCTCCCACCTTCACGTTCACCAATGATCCTAAATTAAAGTCGCGAGGGGACTAATCGACCATTTTTTTCCCGCCTGATTACGAAAGGCTAATATTGAACCCCCTACCCCATTGGCTCAAACAAATGTTAACCCTTTATTCCCACTTTCCCCTTTCGAAAAAAACCCATAAAATATATCTAATTAAAAAATATTCCCGTCTAAGGTCTGACGCTCATAAAGAATGTCAATTAAGCCTGCGACGCTTTTTTCTTCCAGTAAGTATAATTTTTTTTCTGTAATATTTCCTGTCGTACCGCGGCAGCGCAAGGGTTAAGATAGCGAAATTAGTATCGGTATGAAATATTGAGTAATATAATATTTGTTGGTCCTTTCTCCCTTTCATGGTTCGCTTTGATGATTTTTTTTATCCAATTTAATTATTTAGGGTGGTAATATTTATAATTATAAAATTTGATTGTGTGTACCTACGGGGTGTTTTGAGTAATGTGATTGGCTAGAGACACTAGCAGGAGTGTTTCTGGGTTATTCATCAAATTATTGATTAAAGGCGATTCTTTTCTTACTTTTGATTTTTTACAATTACTTTGGCCAATATTTAAGCATATACTCGTATAGTTATTAGATTTGTTGTAAGTAGATGCTCCTACTATCGCAGCATCTTACCCCCATAACAAGTTTATAAACATTAAAATAGTGTAAAATTGACAATTTGATAAGAATGACCGCGTGTTTTTATTGCCAGGTTCTTTTCTCCGGCTTTACCTATTGTTTGCGAACTTGACATTACTTGTACATGTAGAATCCCGACGTATCACAAGAGTTGTTTTACATCCTAAGTGATTAAAGAATTTTGAATTTTTAAAATTGGGTAGTTGACTACAATATAAGTCAATTATTTTATACTAATCAGGTAACAGTAGATCTTAAAATGCTACAATTTAACATGTTTTTGAATTTAAAAGTATCAAAACGAATACTAAAAGTAATGATTTGACGATGATAGGAACTTATGACGTCACAGGTTATTATTCCATTCACATTTCTTTAAAGCTTGACGTTTTGACATTTCTTAAAAAGATTCTGATTTGACTTGACAGTCAACATCCCTAATACACTCTATGCTAAAAAATTAGAACAACAATTTGTGTAATGCGTGTACATACAAATAAATCTATCAACAGACAGACAAAAATGGTTGAAATATTTAACTAATTGGTTGATTTTCTACTGCAAGACAAATCCACTATTTTTTTTTCTTTAAATTTAAAATCTTTTATTTGTTCTTTTTGTCAATGTGTTTTTTTTTTTTTTTTGTAGGTTCGAGCGTATTTTTTAATATCTCTTATGTTCATTGCCTAGTTACGATTTTATTAAATAAATACATAATGTATATTATGTACTCGTTATGTACCTTCTTATAACAACTGGCTAAGATAAGCAAGTGATAATAAAAATGACCTGAATAGCTCTGTAGTGATTAACTAACTATTGTTGATATTATTATGCATATTTGTTGATGGACTGCAAGTCAAGTTTAAAATTAATCATTTGCAATATTCACCTGTCTAAGTTGGTTTTAATAATAATAATAATACCCAAAATTATTTATTCCCCTAGGAAGCAAAATAATATACTTGTTAAAAGTCGATTCTACATTTACTTGTAATGCCTGTTCGCAAACAATAGGTAAAGCCCGAGAAAATAACAGGCAATAAAAAGTCGCGGCCACTCTTTTCAAATTGCCAATGTTTACAATGTTTTTCTGTTTATAAACTGTATATGCAGGTAAGGTGCTGCCACCATTATATTATACACCATATTAGAGGACTGATGAGGTCAAAAATATTGAAAGAAGAGTGCACGAGATTGGATATATGAACCTCAGCACAGTACATCAGCCTCAATGGGCACAACATAGTAGGAGCATCCACTTACGATGTTAAAACTTTATGTGCTTAAATATTGGCCAATTTACTGCTACTTAATGAATAAGTAGGTATACTAGTAGTATATATATATATAGTTACTTATAGTACATGATTTGCAATTGGTATTTTATAGCCCAGTCTACCATCATATTGTACTTATGTGTAATTAAAAAAAAAACACGTGAAAAAAAACAATGTCGATTAAGTACAAAATCTTTTTTTGGATAATACTTGTTGCACACAATATTGGTAATATGTAAATAAAAAATATCAAAAATAAAAACGAATTTTTAAAGTCACGAATAATCATAACTATGTCTTAGTAGGCATAGATACTAGAGCGATGATTTGCATTAAATTTCAGACAATATTTTGTACTATGTCCAAATTATTTCTGCTCATATCAACCTGTCCAAAATATGTCAATGAAAACATTTTATTTGATAAAAGAAACACATCCAAAACAAGCAGTAGGTACCTAAAAAATAATTTTAGGGTATTTTTTCATCGAAACGAGGTGCGTTTGTCGTGCACTAATTCAATCTGCGACACGAAAAATATCGTTGAGATTAGTCGCCGGTGAAAAAAAAAGTCGCCGGAAGAAATTGGACCATAGAGTCGGACATTTAAAAAGAAGTTCCGTATACATTTTATTAGTTAAATATTGATTGTATTTTTTTTTTTTTTTATTAAAGACGACTCCCGCTATAGGGTACAAGCCCTGTGTCGCGGGAGACTTTACAAACATACAATTCACGGACACAAAGTACACCCAGACTCGGAACAACAGTTTGTGGATCACACAAAGTGGTGTCCCGTGTGGGAATCGAACCCACGACCTCTTGTGTAGCAGTCGGATACACTCCCACAGCGCCACAGAGGCAGTATTTTCGGTTGAATTCGAATTTTATTTACGGCAACAACTAGATATGCAATGCATATTACTCGCAATCGAAGACTACCAATGAAGATGTACTCCTAACACAAGAAACTTAGCTTAGCTGGAGAGGTAAACAAGATTGATTCATTTCTAAAAAAAAAAATATTAGTTGAAGAATGAGATGACACAATTTAACTAAAAACCTATTACGTTATTTTTTAAGTACGTTATATTTATTAAATCATAGTACCTACCTACTTATATTCCAACTATAAGAAGGCAAGCGATCCGACACGACTAGAGAAATTGAACACTTTGCTACGAGTAAAGCAACTTTGCCACTGACACAATCAAAGAAGGGTGGCTATTTTATAACAATTGTCACACCTAGTGACGTCACGACTTAGCTGTCAAGTGCAGCTAAGATAACCTACATTTTAATAAAAACCAGGCCATCAAAATACGTTGCATACCTAAATTGATTGCAATAGTAGAGATAAAAATGAAAATAAACCTACTTTTTGACAAGGTTTTGTACCTTGCCTTCACGGACTTACATAGGAAGGTACTATTTCGAAATAATATGCTTTATTATCATTTTGTAATTAGCACTCCCTTACGCCGGCGATTTACAGTTGTGTCGTAACGAATCACATATCCTCAAAGGGACTTTAGATTATTTATAAAACTAGCTGACCCGCGCAACTTCGCCTGCGTAAATTTTCTCAGTTTTTGCAACATCTTTCATTGCTGCTCCGCTCCTACTAGTCGTAGCGTGATGTTATATAGCCTATACCTTTTTGGATAAATGAGCTATCTTTTTTTTTTTTTTTTTTTTTTTTTAAAGATCTTACAGTAAAAGATTTTTTAAATTCAGACCTGTAGTTCCTGAGATAATCGCGTTCAAACAAACAAACTCTTCTGCTTTATAATATTAGTAGGCTTAGATAACAATCGTACTCATCCATCACACAAAGATCGTATTCGATTTCCAACCATTTCTCAACCTGGCTAGGTTTGTTAGTTTAAGTATTATATGACCTTGAGGTCACTAACCACTAGATTAACTGACTTCCCTAAACATAGATGAGATAATATTGATGTAAACAATAATATTTATAAATGTCGTAAACTTACTGCGTTACTCATAAGATAACAAGGTACAGTAGTTTTTGTTACCTATGATACGATAACGATTGTACTAGCACCTACCTACTGGCACGATAAAGAGCTTCCGTTGCTACACGATAGTATATAAGGGGCGTCTAAACGAGCCCTGTTTTACGGCAATTTGTGGTGGCAATGCTGTGGCCGGCAACATTGCAGTAATGTCCCGACCATATAGGAAAACACATGTTTTATATGGTCATAGGTGACCGTCTATGGCCAATATTGATTTGTACTAATTAGTAGCTCACAAAATTGTCATTAAAGCTGTCACAGGGCATGGCCCAAGTATGGCAATTGTTGCCGGGCTGTGTAGCTCGTTTAAGAGACTTACAATTAGTAGCTCACATAATTGTCATTAAAGCTGTCACAGGGCATGTCCCAAATATAGCAATTGTTGCCGGGCTGTGTAGCTCGTTTAAGACACACAAACTATTGCAGACATAATGCCATTATTGGCCGAGCAATTAGTTGCCAATAGTGGCGCCACAAATTGCCGTAAAACATGGCCAGTTTAGACGCCTCTTTATTGTAACTTGGACATTACTAACGAGTCGACAGACAGCTAATTATAATGTGTGTTAAAATACTGCTAAAAATATCATTTCTTTTGGCTTTAATCGGGTACCTACTTAGACTTCTATACTTAATATTATAAAGAGGTAAAATTTGTGAATTTTTGTCGTTGTAGGGGATAATCTCTGGATCTACTGAACCGATTTTGAAAAATCTTTAACTAATAGAAAGTCACGTTATTTGTGAATGTCACAGGCTATATTTTATTGCCAGCTAGTAAAAATATATACCGAAACCTATTGTAGTAGTAAAGACAACGATTTAGGGCTTACATATAAGCCCTAAATCGTTGTCTTTACTCAATATATTACATAATAAATAATATATTATTAATAATAATCAAAATATTATAGTAATATTTTGATTATTAATCAAAATATTACTATAAAATTCACGATTAATATAACAGTTACGAGTTTTGATAGGGAAGGTTCAATTCCTTTGCCAACGGAACCCTAAAAACTTCGTCGAAGCCGGGAGCACCCGTGAAAAATCTTTATTAAATCCCTCTTGAGCTAAATAAGTTCATTTGGCGAGTGAAAAAAAAATTTTTTTTTTCGCCTTTTTTGTAAATTAGTAAACATTTTCGGCGATTTGTATAGCTTTACTTTGGGGGTAATTAGTGATTGTCTGTAGGGGGTGCGAAGGGGCGTACAGGGTGGCCTATTGGCGAATTAAATTATTTTTTCCGTTTAACTAATGAAGGGGAACGAAATAAATGTGGATTTGGAGATAAATTCGTGTTAGTTAAAGTTAAGACACGGTAATAAATTTGTATTTTTTTTATTTCGCAGTCACTTTATAAGGTTGTCTTTTAAATAAGGTATCTAAAAATGTCTTTTGGCAACTCGAAAGCAAATATACAAAATTTTTGAGATGAACACAAAAACGGGTCAAACATATTTTTATTAAGTAGTACTAAGTCTGGTGGTAGACTAAGAATTGTAAGTCGGATTTCTGACTTAAAATTCGTAAGTCACAAATGCGTAAGGCACAAAATAGCGAAAGTACAAAAGGTAACGTTCATACAAAAGCGCTTGATAAACGTACTCATAGACGTCATTTAGACCAATTGTGTTCTAAAATGTATATATTTCATTTCATTTTTATAGCCTACTAGCTGTGCCCCGCGGTGTTATCCGCGGTTTATTAGCCTGTGTGTTAATCCAGGATGTCAGGTAACTCAATACCAAATTTTAATAAAATCGATCCAGCCGTTTAGACGTGAAGAAGTAACAAACATACACACTCACACTCTCAGAAACTTTCACTTTTATAATATTAGTATGATATGCCTATACACTACAATAATAAAAGTTAGAAAGTACTGTTCAGTACTATTTTATTTCCATGAAATAGAAACAAACATATATCCATACGTCGTCCTCATCAACTTTCTGATCATCATGTACATATATAGGTATCCTACTACCTAAGTATATATTTTTATGTTCTACTAGCTGTGCCCCGTGGTATTAGCCGCGGTTTATTAGCCTGTGTGTTAATCCAGGGTGTCAGGTAACTCCATACCAAATTTTATTAAAATCGCTCCAGCCGTTTAGACGTGAAGAAGTAACAAACATACACACTCACATACTCACAAACTTTCACCTTTATAATATTAGTTTGATGTGATGTACAAGGTACATAAAAATTATGATGTTTTTAGAACTGTGTTAGTCAGAAAACAGAATCCCGGAGTTATAACAGTTTAATGATTCATTCTCGGTTAGGTCATTGCCTCATTGTTTTTACACAGGTTATTATTAGAGATTTCATTTTCGTCTGTGTGCATGTTTCATTACGTTTACTTAATAATAAAACAAAAACTGGCCTTTTAATTGGGTAGATGACTACAATAATATAATAAATAATTTTACATTTGCAAAAATATTTTGAAAAACAACGTTTCTCTACAATTTTACGTTGTCATGAATTTATAAACATCAAAACAAACATTGAAACTAAATGTTTTGACCATACAAAAGAATGACGTCATTGTTTTGTATTTCATATAAATTAGTACGGGGCGCATCGTTTTGACGTTTCTTAAAAAGATACTGATTTGACTTGACAGTCATCTACCCTATTCAAAAAAGCTAACTCTTGCATTGATCGTACGAGCTACGAGCCTTGTGTCGCGGGGGACTTGAAACATTTTTTTTTAAAGATAACTAGCAAAGTGGGATTTTGATCCCACATTACTAGCAATCCTGTTAACCCCTCCAGCTAAGCTCAATGGCTTGTGTTAGGAGTGGGTTCACGTTGGTATTGTAATGGGTAGGATTCGAACCCGCGACCTCACGATTGCGAGACCGATGCCTTAGCCATTAAGCTACCGCCGCCGCTTGTTTTTAATTACGCACAAATAATGTTATACATTAGGTTACATGATTACTAGAAGAATTTACAAACATATCGAGAATCAAATAGATAAATCTAGATTCGGAAGAAAAACTATTTACGAATCACACAAAGCAGTGTCCGTGTTGGAATAGAACCCATTACCTCTTGCACAGCAGTCTATGCACTCAAAGCACAGAGTAAAGAAGCATTCACTGTGCCATCGAGGCAATTAATGAGTCAAACCGCTTTGCCCTAGTTATTACTGCTTCCGTAACCTAATTATAACATGACAAAACATACTAAATTACTAAATAGTGTCTTGGATAAAAATCGCCCTTGAACTAATTAGACTAATTATATATTTGTAATAGTTAATTGGTTTGTAATGACCAACCTTTGTTTTTTCTCATTAGTAGGTATTAGTTTTGTCATTAATTATTATTGGCATTCATTGATATTTGTTTAAAATTGACCGTTTATGCAATAAGAAGATATTTGAACTAATGTTTCTTTGTTTATAAACTACCTGTGCCCCGCATTGTTACCCGCAGTTTATTAGCCTATGTGTTAATCTAGGGTGTCAGCTAACTCCATATTTTTTTTTATTAAAATCGCTCCAGCCGTTTAGACGTGAAGAAGTAACAAACATATACACTCACATACTCACAAACTTTATAATATTAGTGTGATATGAGCAGGAAATATGACTGCCAATAATATCCTACTAATATTATAAATGTGCAAATAACTGACTGCCTCAGTGGCACGGTGAGAGTGTCCGACTGCTACGCAAGAGGTCGTGGGTTCGATTCTTACATGGGACCCCACTTTGTGTGATCCACAAATTGTTGTTCCGAGTCTGGGTGTACTTTGTGTCCGTGACTTGTATGTTTGTTAGGTCCTCGCGACACAGTGCTTGTACCGTACTGCGGGAGTCGTCAAACAGCTCGTTAAAAAGTGACTTGTTTATGTTTTAATAATAGTTTTAATTAATTTATATTTCCAAATATTTGACATAATATTTTATTATGGGATATACATATACGCCATAGACGTTTATAATAGCATTGTATATTAACATTTAATTGTAATTTTATGCCATTCCAATGTAATTTTACATGCCTGTTAAGGTGAAAAACTTGAGACATGTAATTTATATAACACCATTAAGTGCTTTTGCAAAATAAATTATTATAATTATGATTATTATGTGTAAAAATAACCGCTTTAATTAGATTTCAATTCCATAATTATAACAAAGGTAAGGTATAACATAACACGGTACCTGAACCCAAAAATCAGTTATTTTGTCGATCTGTGCCAACCGTTAGTAGCTCTGTAACGACTGGACTGTCAGTGCATGCCTGTATCTCATGATTTAATTTACTGGCATGCAACTAGCATGCAACCTACTATTCAATTTTACTGGCGTGTATCTTTGCGCTAATAGTAGGTTTGTATGTACCTACATGTGTCAAAGTGATCGATTATTATATCGGAATGACACATAGTTAAGTGTTTTTGGAGTTAAATAATGTTTTGTATCCGATATCATAGGCTAGACATTCGTATCCTCGCTGTCTGTAAGTTGTAGGTACTAAGGTGAGTTTTAACGAGTCAAGGCTCAATCTTACTCACCACTGATACGTTGATACTACATCGAAGTATTTTGCTGCCTGTCTCCTGATAATAGTGAAGAATTTTGTTGCGCACAAAATAACTGTGTACAACTGCTGCGCCAGTGGTTGTGGGTTACATTCTACTATAAGAGATTCAAAAATTAATTCTATTAAATACTGAGTCCTATATACCACACAATTAACTATTTTGATTTTTATAATAACAATAATAATATAACTATATCTTGGGATAACTCACTACCACAGAGCTTACTTACTTACTACACAAATATTTCGGTAGTAATACCGTTATCATACCAGGTACCAAATAGTACCGTTTGTTTTCGTGTGTGGGCGATACCGGAATGACACATACCTACTTATGTAGTACCTATCTACTACGTATAGTGTGCGGTTGTGGTACCGACATTGACCTAGGAACACTGCTGACCCACTTATCGTTTAGTGGTTTGAAGCATTTGATTACGTATGTAATTAATTATGCGCAGTAATTGGTTTTAAAGTACTTTAGTTTTTGTTATACTTTAGGCCGATAATTCGCCCGTGTGTATTGTCTTGTTGACTAGATTATAATTTATAATGTTTAGTTGGTTTCTGTACGCTTCAAAAATTCATAAAATTCTGCATCGACAGAGCTAAAATTCTGACATGATATTTAACTCGTTTTAAAGAGTATTTACCTATTTTTCTAATAAAAAATACATGAAAATCTACACTAGTTTATACTAAATACCTAACTCAAACAAAAATGAAAAAAATAACAAGGTGAAATTTATATGTAGTGGGTTAGTGTTCTGCTGAAACTGTCTGTATTTTAATATTCTCTAAGAATGCATAAGGGGAATTTCTAAATTTCAAAAACCCAACCGAATACTCAAGCAGTAAGTACCTACCTACTTCCTAATCAGCATTCCGGCAGCTCTTGACCATGACTCAGTTAATTAAGAGCTTTCTACCTGCACCCATGAATCATTAGGTAGTGCATCCTTTGTTCATGTTCTTAAAAAGCACTGTTGGCACTACCCATATAAATCTCATAATTGAGTGTATCGCATCGGGCCGATTTGAGACACAAAAAATTTACTGCATTATGGGTACAGTGGGAATGCATAGGACTGTTTCACTAGAGGTTATTGGTTCGATTCCATCAGCATCTTTGAATGATCTACAAATTGTTGTTGTCTTGATGTACTTGTAGGTATATATACTTATTTTTACTACTTATATATACCGACAAGTACATCTTACTTGTGGGATTTCACAAACAAACAAATCACAGATACAAAGGTATCTGTGATTTGTTTATTTGTGAAATCCTTGTGGCAAAAAGGCTTTACAAGACTTTACTACAAATGCAAAAATAAGTTGTGAATAAAAGTATTTCGTTAGGTACTGACTAATACTACGTTCCATAAAAATAATACTTATTGTTTTTTTCCTTTTACGTATTTCTATTATGATGAGTTTTTAGACTGTAACTCATTGTTTTATTTACTTTTAATGCTAGATACAAATAAACAAATGTCACGTTATTGTAGCTTAATGAATGATAGCTATGTATGGAAGTTAGTAAATTAAATATATAATAACAAACATTTTCCTGAAACTGATGATTACAAGCCAATGTCACACATTCCAGTAATGGGGACACCATATGTTTTACCTCTGTAGTAAGTACTATATACCTACTATATTGTACACATTTTTGGTTTATGTCATGTTTCAACTTTTTGATAGTACAATTTGCATCAGTCCTTTAACATGGTGGTCCTTTAACATGGTATATTAGTCGCAGCACCTTATTTACCCCCATATCAAGTTTATAAACATTCAAACATTATAAAATTGGCAATTTGAAAAGAGTGGCCGCGAGTTTTTATTGCCAGGTTATTTTCTCCGGCTTTACCTATTGTTTGCGAACTTGGCATTACATGTACATGTAGTTTAGTCTTTTTGTTAATTCGCACTAAATATTTAGTAGTAATATGAAATTGCACATGTTTAAGAATTACTGATAATAGAAGAGCGGAATCTCCTACTACAAGCAATTCCTTGCTTAAAAGGCGATTTCATCTGTAATCTAGATAAGTGAAACAGTTTTTAAGTAGAATCCGGACGTATCACAAGAGTTGTTTTGCATCTGTGAAAAAAGGATTTTGATTTTTTTGAATTTTTATTTTTTTTATAATAAGTAGGCTTTACTGGGGAGACCCGTGACAAGCAGTGGGACATCAAATGGGTTAATTTGTTTACCTATGTAACCTTAGAGTGAATGCCATCGCTAAAAGCACGATGACGCGCATCGCTACACAGTCATACAGAATGTACCTACTTTCGTGGTTACCTAAACATACAAGGCGCTATGTGCTAATACGGTTGACCGATACGCCGAATATGCAACGGTGTCAACCCTTCAATGTCATTCCGATACTTGCCACTCGCAAAAACAAAACATCGATTTATTTAACTGTATCAATTCTAATTTCTAATCGATATCCGTTGAGTTTGTGAGATTTATAAATGTTTTTCCGAGTCTCTGTGTACGTCGTGTCCGTTAATTGTATAATTGTTAAGTCCCCTAAGACGTAAGTATTATCCTCTAACGCGAGAGTTGTCTAATAAAAAAAAAAATATTTTAATCAGTTTCCTTTATTAATGCAAGTGAGCACTAAGAAAGACCAGAAGTTTTGCATTTGGAAGGTCATTCATTCATCCCTTGAAGTGTAAAATTGCGGGCGAAAGTTTGAAAATAATTTGTTTATGTATAAACTATAAATTGATTCACACGGCTCATCGTAAATCGATACGATATCAATAATCTAACAATCAATAACAAATCTAACAAAAGCCCTATTCCTCACGATTCGATACGTGATTGAATTGACATTATTCAGCAAATAAAACTTAGGAATGCCAGTTCTAAGTAGGATTACAATTGGTAATACACGAACACGCACGGAATTATTTTTGTATTGTAAGCAAATGTCGATGCGTCGCATTGTATTTTAATTGACAGTGTATTTAGATTAGATGTGTTGTTGTTATTGAGGCTTTTATGTGTTGTTTTTAGTATGTGCGTGTGAACTTACTGAGACATGATGTGATCGATATAGGTACATAGTCTTCAAACAATAAACGCCTCTTTTCAACCCTCACATGAGCTATAACAACTCTACAATGGGCGAAAACAGGCCGGCCGGCCTGAGGACTCTTAAAAGTTGTATCAGACACATAGATACACACATTCAACATATAACGCCTGTCTATTAGCGTTTTAACTCTTATGAGCCTAGCTAGTTTCAACAGTTAGTTCTTAAGTGCTCAAAATCAAACTGGTAAATAATCGCAATTACATAACAGTGAATACTTAAACAAGCTGTACTATAAAATACTGGTTTTAATGAATCAGATATTTCGTAAGATAACCATGATCGGAATGTTAAACAAGACGTCTATTTTATGTACAGGCGGCGAGTTTACATCATCATGTATAAGTAATCAGCCTTATAGGATACCTACAGGTCTTCTGAGAGGTCTTCACGTGAGGCAAAGTGTTTGGTTAGGAGGCGTACCGAACCTCCCCCAACGAAATTGCAAAATTGCCTTTGTGGCGCGGTCGGAGTGTGTCCGACTGTTACGCAAGAGGTCGTAGGTACGATTCCCACACGGGACACCACTTTGTGTGATCCACAAATTGTTGTTCCGAGTCTGGGTGTACTATGTGTCCGTGACTTGTATGTTTGTAAAGTCCTATGCGACAAAGGGCTTGAAACTTACTGCGGGAATCGTCTTAAAGTAAATTGTATGACCTAACCCTCTTCCCGAAATGAAATGAAAAGTCAAAACATGTGCCGTGATACAGAGGTTAACGTTTTAGGAACTGGGTGGTTTTTAATATACCAATAACATAACACTAAATAACTTTGTAATATCAGGTTTAAATATTTAATAAATTCACCTTTATCCACCTACCATTTGATTTTGGAGTTATGACCTTAATTACCTACAGACTATTTTACTGGAGTAAAATCATTGTTTATTGTAAGGTTTGCCCCCTCAACCTGACAAAGAAATATATATTTTACTCCAGGGTCTCTCAGATGTGTGGTAAATGGTTGTGTGACAAAAGTAGTAGGCGGTGAAGGGTTGATTTTTTTTTTTTAATTTTTTTTTTTTTTTTGTGTAATGCAAAGATGCCTAGAACGGGAGGTTATTAGTCTATTAAAAATCACCCTATAAAGGTATAGCTAGCAGCTGGAGAACTCCAATATTGCGATGTGCTGTCAATTGTCAATTTGTTTGTATTATTATATGTGGGTACCGCCACAGACGTATGACGTAATTACTAGACATAAATATTATTGTTTTTAAACTTTCACCATTTTTCTAGTTATTGAGTAGATGAGTAAAGTGTGTTTATGTCTCGCGATAAGTACCGATATAAATCTAATATACTTTAACATAATAACATTAGTGTTTAAGTAAAATAGTTTAACTCTGCAGATTAGTATAAAGCATAGAACAAATTTGAAATTTTTTGAAGTGAAAACTTCTATAGCGACGTTGTTCACTTTTTTGAGATAGGTAAAACATGTTAAACTCGCTTCAGGACACGTGACCTGATCGAAAATTCGTAAGACGGAGGGAGAGTAGACCGCCGGCACGGCGTAGGAGAGGAAGTATACATCTTTTTGGTCGCAGTGACTTCCGAGCAATTTCTCTATCCAAATACAATACTGGACCGACGGTTTAACGTGGGCAAAGACACGGGCAAAAGATAACTAACGATGGGTAAAAGCAATTGGCCCACAAGTTAGATCATCTATACGCAATAGAAGAAAAATATTCACAACTCGTTTTATGTACCTTTTACAATACTGCTTATTTCGTGTTTTATTTACTAAATCCAAAATAATTTTATGAATGTGACAGTGTCTGTTTGTCTGTTACGTTTTACATTTAAAATGCTAAACCAGAATTTATTGAAATTTGGTATTTTTGGTGTCCCAGGCAAGGACATAGTTAGATAGTTTTTTATATCCTTCCCCGGGACCTGGGTCCTCTTTCACTATCTTTATTTAGTTGTCGTGACAAGCCCGTGCGAACCGGCGCTTGCTCGGTGCACCCAAAGATGTCCACCGCGCATGCTCGTTGAAGCATTTCTAAGCGCAGAAACTATTACTAGCTTTCGCCTGCAGCTCCTAGCTTAGGTATCATTATAAATACGTAGTAATTTTTTACCGTATAGGTACATATACCCACTGTTGAAATATCTTAACTATGATTGAAATGAAACTATGAATCACTATTCGGACTATCCAAAGTTACCTTTCGCTACGTCACTTAAAATAATAACGCACTTTCTCTTGCCATAGGCTATCATCATTTGTGACGTATACTGACACAGATCTTTTATATCCTGATGTTATTTTTATATGACTAACTAGCTGACCCGCGCAACTTCGTCTGCGTAAATTTTCCCTTTTTTTCTTTTTTCTTCCGTTTTTTTTACAACATTTTTCATTGCTGATCCGCTCCTATTGGTCGTAGCGTGATGTTATAGATCACGCTACGACCTTCTTCGATAAATGGGCTATCCAACAATACAATATTTTTTTAATGCGGCCCAGTAGTTCCTGAGATTATCGCGTTCAAACAAACAAACAAACTCTTAGGGGTATGAAAAATAGATGTTGGCCGATTCTCATAGATACCGGATAAGCACAAAAATTTCATCAAAATCGGTCAAGCCGTTTCGGAGGAGTATGGCAACGAAAATTGTGACACGAGAATTTTATATGATAACCATCGAATTCTTAAATATGTCATCATGAAGTGAAGGAACAAAAAAACAATCAAATAGGTTGTTCGTTTTCAATTTCTTGCTCGTTCTAACGCACTGAAATCGATTCTTATACGTCGTTATTTTTAAAGATAATTTCTGAACTAGTGAATAATCCCTGTATCGCGGGGAATTTACCAATAACGGAAACAAAGTACAGCCAGACTCGGAACAACAATTTGTGGATCATATAAAGTCCAAGGTCTAGTGGTTAGTGACCCTGACTGCTAAGCCAGAGGTTGTAGGTTCGATCCCCATCCAGGATAAAACTTTGTATGATGAGCACGATGGTTTATTTTGTCTGGTTGTAATTTATATATAATATGTATGTATTTAGAAATATTTAGGTATGTTTATCAGTTGTCCAATTCTATTGCCTAAGTATTAATAATTATTACGATTTTAATTCTATTGGTCTAGTGGTTAGTAACCCTAACTGCTAATACAGAGGTCGTGGGTTTGATCTCCAGGATAAAACTATGAGTGATGAGCACGATAATTTATTCGGAGTCTGTGTGTAGGTAATTTATTTAGGCATAATATATATGTACGAGTATAATATTTATGTATTAATAAATATATAAGTAAGTATGTTTATCAATGTCTAGTTGCCATAGTGCAAGCTCTGCCTAGTTTGGGATCACATGGCGTTGTGTGAGTTGTGCCAGGACATTATAAAGTATCCCGAGCGGGAATCGAATCACAAATTCTTACACAGCTCTCGAACTCACTCACGAAATCGTTTGAGTGCGTTCAATCGATTTAGTGCAAAATATTATGTTTTTTTTGTAAAACTATATCTGTCTGAAGATAAATATTACAACACTGATCTGTGATAAGTTATCAATAACCTACATATACGTATAATATCAACATCTTTGACTGGCCTGTTGATCTAGTGACGACCATTAGATCAACAGGCCAACAGGGTTCGATCCCCACCCAGGAAAATACTTTGTGTGATGAGCACGATGGTTTATCTGTGTCTGGGTGTTATTTATCTATATTGATATGATCAATAACTAAGTATATGTATTTAGAAATATATAAGTATGTTAATCAGTTGTCTGGTTTCCATAGTACAAGCTTTGCTTAGTTTGGGATCTGATAGCATTGTATGAGTTGTCCCAAAGTATTATAATTATTACTAATTGGAAAAAAGGTGGTTGTTTATTCAATGTCATCAATGTTTTCTTATGACGTTATCACGTAAAATACTCGTCCGTAAACTGACTTTACAGGCAACCATTTTTTTTTAACTAATATTAAATGACCTAAGGCGGCATGTGGCGCACTTTTGGGTAGTGGAAACCTATGAATGAGATTTAACAGAAGACCGTAGTACCTATTTTTATTACGCGAAATTGAGAAGCGTTACCACGGGTCCGCGTCCCACCGGTCATTTTCCTTCCTCGTCAATTTCACTAATTCACCAGTTTACTTACTAAAACTGCTTATTTATTTTCCGCAAACGACATTAATTTCAGATTTTTTATAAAAAAATATATTTTCTTAAACTAGAGGGTAATCACTGAAGTTAATACGCTTCAGTGATTTCTCTACATCATCATCATCATCAGCCTATCGCAGTCCACTGCTGGACATAGGCCTCTCCAATTGCACGCCACTTTGTTCTATCTTCGGCTTCTCGCATCCAGCTCCTGCCAGCCGGATTAGCAAGTTGAAGTGGCAGTGGGCTGGCCATATTTGCCGAAGAACCGACAACCGTTGGGGTAAACGAGTTCTTGAGTGGAGACCACGGCACGGCAAACGTAGTGTAGGACGCCCTCAGGCCAGGTGGAGTGATGATTTCTCTACAAACTATGGTATATATATTTTTTTTTATTGTTGTGTATACTATGGATATAGGCGATTTTTATTTTATTTATTATTTAAACTCTTATGTTTTATAGACTTGGTTATTGATAAGGAGTTCAAAATTTTCGGCTCCAAAACTAGTACAAATTCACGGTGTACCTAATGTACGAGAGATCACTCTGTTTACAAATTCCTGTCTTAGTTAATATTGATAAAATAAGTATCATGTACTTATTTGTTTTTTTTATAAAACATCTTACTACGTATCTCAGTTGTATTTTTGTCACTGTTATCTATATTATCGTCTGTCACGATTCTCTCAAGAACCAACGATTGGGAAAATATTTAATTTTTAAAGCGCATTACTGTGTCCTGGTAATCTAGTTTTTTCACGTGTTTATCCATATTGATGTATTTTTGTTCAAAATTTCATACAAATCTCTTCATATTTTGTCGTAATATTATTTCAATTCATACTAATCACTCAGGTGGGCGGACCACCGAATTCTGTAAACATTTACCTGGCAATTGTTACAAAACAGGAAAGTATACATTGTACCATTATTATTATAAAATATATTGTATTAACAGGTAAATGAATCAATTTATAAAAACAACTGTTTGTACTATCCTGGTGCATTAGTATGACTAATGTTTTGATCGGACGATGTAGGTATAAGCAGGGTTAACCACACAATTGTTGGCACTCGTCCAACTATTAGCACTTTAGATTTAAGTTTAAGAAAAAAAAAACAAGAAAACCATTCTAATACATTTTTTTTTTCAAAAAAAGCCGACTCCCGCACTAGGGTACAAGCCCTGTGTTGCGGGGGACTTTACAAACATACAAGTCGCCGACACAAAGTACACCCAGACTCGGAACAACAATTTGTGAATCACACAAAGTGGTGTCCCGTGCGGGAATTGAACCCACAACCTCTTGCGTAGCAGTCCACACTCCCACCGCGCCACAGAGGCAGTCAAATTCAAGTCTATGATTTTTCAAGTTCAGTATGCATTTAAAACATAAAAAACTAGCAACACTATACCAATAATCATTATAGAAATAGAGACAACAGCTGACATTTACTCTTAAAAGTGCCAATAATTGGTACTTAAAGTGCCAATAATGGGGTGATTTACCCTACCTATAGTTCGGTCTGAGACTTTGTGCTTTGCACTGAGTTCACGAGAATTTCACAATGGTATAAAGTGCCCTGAAAACGATCAAATTATTTGTCAAATTTTACGTGTTTGTCAAATAATTTGATAGTCTACCGCTTTGTTTGAAGTGTTTGTCAAAGGATCTACGTGTTTAATGTGTTTGATAAAAAATTGGATTGACGTAGTGTTTAATGGGTGTTTGACAAACATGTTTGAACGTGTGCGGCGGTGTTTGTCAAATAAGATCTCAAGCGACAAACATTTTAATCGTTGCACTGTCACGTTGTTTAACAAATATGTTTGATGGTTGGTTTGAACGTTTTAGCTATTGTTTGATGAAAATGTGAGGTTTGACAAATATATTTGATCGTTTATAGAGCCAAAAAGTCAAAGTCAAAAATACTTTATTCATTTCGGTTACAAATGCAACGCTTATGAACGTCAGACAAAATTTGGAATAGAATGATTCTACATTTAATGCCAAGTTCGCAAGAATAAAGTCGTGAGATAAGAACTTGGCAACAAAAACTCATGGCCACTTTTTTAAAATGCCAGTCAGCCCTTTACAGAAACATGCTACAGAATCCTACCTGGTGACATGGAGTATCCACAGAACAATGTTTTTTGGATAGTCACTAAATGAGGCCATTTCAACAACATTCATATTACAAACTGACTGACTGAACGAGAAAATAATCTTAAACCTAACGTCTACCTAAAATTTGACATGTAGGTGAGAAGATAGGGGACCATAGTAATGAATCGTATTTGAATTTCTTCCGAAAAAATTGACTTAGTTTTAAAAGAAATTTTGTCAAAATTTAAACGGTCATTTAGAATTAAAAATCACACACATTCGCACTATAATACCTATTTAATCAAATGTAAACCTGAAGTAATATCATTTTGCCTGATCCAAACAAAGACGCTGTTACTGAATGATCACGATTAAGATGGCTAACCTGCCTACCGACGATACAGCTAAGCAATCATTCAATAAAATCCCTTGTATCCTGTCCCAATGATACTTTATCAGATACTAGCTGTCCCGCGCAGCTTCGTATGCGTAAATTTTCCCCGTTTTTGCAACATTTCACGTCGCTACTCCGCTCCTATTAGTCGTAGCGCGATGTTATATAGCCTATAGCCTTCCTCGATAAATGGGCTATCCAACAAAAAAAGATTTTTTCAAATCGGACTGGTAGTTCCTGAGATTAGCGCGTTTAAACAAACAAACAAACAAACAAACTCTTCCGCTTTATAATATTAGTATAGATTCCTATTTGTTACCATTCTGACCTATATGAAGACACTGACAAGAGACGTTTTCATTGTTGGAGTTAATTGCTTCAGCGGGGCATTATGAGTAGAAGCACGACTGATGTGCAGGAAACGATGGTTAATTTCGATTCCTATAACGTGTACAGATGATAAACTTTCACTATTTGTACATATTATACAATTATAAATACTCTGACTCATTAGCAACCGAACTGATCGAAATATCTGCGAGGTTAAGCAATGTTACCACTGTTGGTCCATAGATGGGTGACTGTTTTAGAATAATATCACACTGAACTTTTCAAGAGGAACAAATCCGTCATACATTATTGTTGTGTAATGTTTACGCAGCGCATGGAATGGAAGGAATATTATTTCCCCGTTTCTGCAACATTTTTCATTGCTGCTCCGCTCCTATTGATCATAGCGTGATGTTATATAGCCTATGTTAAACGAGAGCACGTTAAGCCGTCGGTCCTGAGCCAAATTTCTCCCCGGTCGTGTCTGATTTCCGTCCCATCGGGCTATGAAAGTGAAGGAATAGAGAGTGCACTTGCGTCTGCGCATACACTTGTGCACTATAATATCTCATGCGTTGTCTAGCTAGTCTTTGATGTGATTGGCCGCCGTAACAGAAATTAGTTAGGTTAGGTAGGCAACATGGTACAAGCCCTGTGTCGCGGAAGACTTTACAAACATACAAGTCACGGACACAAAGTGCACCCAGACTCGGAACAACAATTTGTGGACCACACAAAGTGATGTCCCGTGTGGGAATCGAAACCACGACCTTGCTTGACCTGTCTTGCGTAGCAGTCGGACACACTCCCACCGCGCCACAGAGGCAGTCATAATTCCTTTGTTACTGATGAGTAATACATAATTAATTACATATCACAGAAATCTGAGCCCAAATCAAAACGTTTTGAACAAAAGGTGTTAAAATCGTGCTTATACTTAGTTGAATATTTATTGTCGTAGTAGCTATGGATCGCGGCTTCGCCTGCGTGTATCTAAGTCAATTTTATCATAACCAAAAGCACCATGGTAGAAAGACATAGGTCCTTTAAGCTTCTTACACTTACATAAAATTTCATCACAATTCTGTCCAGTAATTTGACAGTGAAACAAAACAAAAAGTTTTACTAAGAAAGGCTTTAAAATACAGGTAAAGCGAACTATGGGCAGATCCAGGGTTTTATATTGGGAGGGGGGGGGGCTGCACCAGAGGCTAATAAATTGACAAATGGCCACATCTTACATACTTAGGTACGACGGTAGGGTTATTTAGTTTCGCCCGATACCGGCTAAGTGAGAGTTGCACACTCGAGCCCAAAAAGACTTGTTCTGGGGGAGGGGGGGGGGCGCACAAGAGGCATATTGGCAAAAAAATCGGTGTACAAATCATCCATCTGGATCATCCCCTGAATCCGCCTATGTAAAGAAGGGTAGGTACTATATTTCGATAAAGAACCGTTAATGCGCCTGAGCAAGTTAGTGTTATTAGAGCAAATTTGAATTTAGAATTAGGGACGTTAGTCTTTTGTGACATATTATATGAAAACTTGCTTCAAAATTAGTGAATTTCAAAGTAAGAATGACATAGTTTTGCAACTACATGATGTAACATTGTGATTTGGTCCACGTGGCATTTAAAAATGTTTCTTTAAATGTTGATAAACTTTCGCGATTTGTACACATTATGAAAATAATATATATATATATATATATATTACGGGTCCTAATCGCGTAAATAATGTAAGGTAAAATACCTTGTTTATTGCTCAACGTTTCGACCGTATTGAAACGGCCGTTGCAATACGGTCAATACGGTATTTAGTAGAGTTTACAAAAAAGAAGATATTTGTTTCTTGGGAAACCCCAAACACTTTCGAAGTCAATGTTAACACTCATTGTAAAATGTTATTATCTGCCAGTGAAAGACCGCAAAGTTTGCACACAACAGGCAGACAAATTTTTATTTTAATACTAATGGTTTTTAGATTTTTGTGCATGGGTCAATAAAAAATAAGAGGCTTTTCTAAATTCTGATATTTGGATATCAAAAATATTTTACAATGTTGTGTGTATTGTTATAGAAGGCAATAGGAATTTACTTTAGTTCCTGTAAAATCAGGTTCGATTGTTAATGTATTTTTGGGTTTTAATCTTCCTAAACACACGAGTTATAAAAAAAATACTATTGAGTATAAAAATAAGAAATTTTAAAAGTTATATGGTTTATAAGTGGACACAAAGAAAGAATATTCGATTTTTTTATAATGGTAACTCCTTCATTCTGCGGTTTCTCGGAAGCAGAACCACAAACAAAATCTAGTACCTATGAAATATACATAATTTGAACAGAATTCAGGTCAGATTTTGTTTACATCGTAAAAATATTCATGTCATTCTAACAGTACCTAATAATAATATTATTATTGACATTGATAGCTTATGTTGCGAAAATAATGTCATAGAGATAATCAAATAACATTTCGTTTGTAAAGGATTAATTACTATCAAACGATAACCCTGACTTCCTTTTCGTATAATAATAAATTGATCGGATAATTAATCGTCACTTTCTGATTACTCATGTAAGCATAATAACGTATTACTGTTAATCAAAATAAATAAAAAATAATACAATCTTAAAATAGTTTGCAAACCTTGCAAACTCCCGCCATGATTAAAAATAAAATAAAAGAAAAAAACTTACAGTTCTAAAAGTAGACAACGGCAATAAAATCCGAAATGAAATGAACAACACAGTGCTGGCACAAATTGTAAAATAATTAAACGTTCGATTTTTAAATTTGAATTGTATTTATAAGGACGTTCGAACAGGAGCTGATCGTTTTGCAGACTGATAACTATAATAAACGTTCACTTCGATACAAGAACATAGTATTGTAATTTTAGGCCATTGAATTTCAAACCTTAGGTTGACTAGTTATGGTTCAATTTACAATATAACAACAAATTCTACAACTTAGTGTGAAACTGTCCAAGCGAGTATTGAGGTCAGTGACGTCTTTTTTCTGTGATACAAATTCGCGGAAAGAGAGAGTCAATTGAAATTTGTATTTGAAAGACAAAGAGGTAAGATATCCTAGTTGTCTCAGTGAAATTGGTTAGTGTAGTTATTAATTCTTGCCAATTTGAATATTGATGATGAGATTTAATCAGTTCGTGACCGTAATTGCCACGCTATTTATATATATGAACTCTACTCATTACAGTAGAGTCGGTGGTATCTTATTACAATAGGGTTTTATAACCTAACCTATAAGATAATAATGAAGGTAATTTTTGTCTCGCTCTTCAGTATTCATTTTTAGGGTTCCGTAGTCAAAATGGCAAAACGGAACAATTATAGTTTCGTCATGCCCGTCCGCCATGTTGTAATTTTGCATGGATACATATTACTGACGCCGACAAAGTGGTAAAATAACATCATGAAAAAAAAAAAAATAACAAATTAATAACATTCTTCTTTTATAATTCAAAATTTAAAAAAAACATTTTAATTTTTTTTTTTTTTTTTTATTGCTTAAGTTGATAAAAATGCTATGTAAATAGCTTTACCGCGGCAGTCCCCGAGTGCCACACATTTATTTTTTTTAGTGTACCTCCCCTACATGTAAAGTTTCTTTTTAAGCCTTAAAGTATACATTTTTGTTAGAGTCAAATGCCAAATACTTGAAATACGTGATAACTGGACAAGAACGAGACTTTGTGATTGAAAGAAGAAAACTAGAAAGAAATTATACTTGAAACAGGCGTATGCACATAATGTGCGAGCCATAATCTCTACCTATTAATGAGGAGGGAAGAGGGAAAAAAAAAACTTTCTTCCTCGGTTTCGCCCTCACTATATTCGATTTTGATTAAAATTTGTAAAACCCCCTTTTCATCCTTTTTCCCTATTACAATAACTTATTATTATCAGCCTTTGCTTGCTTTTTTGTTTAAGTCGACTAACTGTTTGTAAACAGAATGGATCGCTCGGGTCTTTAAAAAATAAATTTATAAACATGTGCAGAATATTGTTGTCTATATATTGTTTTTTTTTATGACAACAGTGCCGATGCCGACAATTCTGCCAATGTCCGATGTGCGATTTCAGGAACTCGTAATTTTGGATTATATTTTATTGTTGAACTAATCGTGAAGTTCTTGTTGTAGTCGGGTAGGTGTCATTGAAGTATTACAGCAGAAATTTAGTCATTTTCTACTACCCCCTCTTGTCAGCAAAATATGCAAAGTTAACTTTTTTATCGCACGACGGGGGGGAAGACCATCTTCCTTGACAGAATGAAGTTAAAAAATTTGGAATTTTCTATGTCCAGCATTGGACCGATACGAATCAGAAGTATATACACAAAAGTAAGTCCACAAAAATAAGCAATTTATGAAGAAGAGGATGGAGGGGACAATGAAACCCCCACTCCCTTTGATGTTAAACTTCTGAATGTTATATAGGTGTCTCGCTAACCCATCTCCATCATCTATCCTATATACCACCAATAAGTGATGAAATCTCAAAAGATTTTCTCTTCTCATCTATAAAACCAACTATCTACGCTCCTGTTTATGCTTTGCATGACGGCATAACAGATGTGTCTTTTTTTGGCACAGCACTGGTCACAGAACGCTACGTGAGTTAGTAGAAATATGCCGCCGCGTCACACCTTTCGTCGACGAGAAGTGATGTGTCTCGAACAAGTCTACAGAAATGATCATTGAAATTAATACTGTCGTTATTTTAACTTATAGTTGGATCAACGTAACTAGGCCGGACTGAAGTAGGCGACAAGTGGTTGCGCAGATGCATTTTTTGGAAGTAAATGGTGACAGGAAGCGGGGGGGCGGTAACTAAACCAAGAGGATTAGAGATGCGATTACGCATAATATTGTCATAATTAGTATTACTAATTCATGTTTTTTTGTGATTATTTTGGTAAAGAAATTGTTTTTCAAAGTTTCTTTATTATTTACTGTAACTGTTCTAAATTTAAACTTTTATGAACTCATATAAATAGTGTTTTTATATTGTCGAATTAAAATGTTGTTAGTATTTTTAATCGATTAATCGTTTTCGTAAGTAATTTTAGGGTCGCATCTCTATGACATGCGCGAAAATGATAAAAACCTGACTTCAATCCGGTCAAGATACGTTGATCGTACTGTAGTGATGAGTTTTGAGGCTCGGTGCGTTGTGTTACTGTTATGCCAGTTAGTGGATGAGTCAACCTTACCTTACCTGTCGTCGTAACCGTCCTTTGATGTCATGGTTACTATTATAAATTGTTATTTTTTGAAACTTTTATTATTAGTTTTAGTGATTATTGTTATTTTTGTCTGATTGTGTTATACAAGTTTGTATATCTTTGTACTGGTAACAAATTTAATCAAAAAGCTACATAAAGAAGAGAGCCTAGCAGAAAAAGAAAAAAGACACTCCACAAGACGTAAAGACTTGCAGCACAACTTTACTTCGCACTTTTGTATAGTGAGTCAAAGTGCTCTTTACCAATCTATTACAATGTTTAATAAATTGCCAATTGAATTTAAAGTCATTAATAGTGTAAGTATTTTTAAAAACAAATTAAGGTCATATTTGCTGGAAAGGTGTCTATATACGGTGGATGAATTATGATTTAAAACTATGACTCACGAATAATTATGTTATAACCTCATTGCTCGGAATTATGTGTATGTCTACTTTTTAAATTGTGTTCAATAATTATTTTAAATGATTTACTTTATTTGTTTAAATTATAAATTGTTATTTTATTGTGTTTTGTGCATGTATTTACTTTTTCTTTTTATATAAATATATATATATATGTAAAACATTTCAACACAATGTTATAAATTGTTTCTGAAATAAATGAAATGAAATGAAACATACTAAGATTATAAAGAGGAAAGATTTGTATTTTTGTATGTAACAAATAAACTTAAAAACTTCTGAACCGATTTCAAAAATTCTTTAGCCATTAGAAAGCTACAATAACGAGGAGTAACATAGGCTATACTTGATTGCCAAAAAATAGAGAAAATTACAATAATATAACTCAAGGTATAAAAAAACTATGATATGAAACCCGTGCGAAGCCGGGGCAGGCAGCTAGTTTTAAATATTTATTTGCATCCAATAAAATCAATCAAGTTTGTATCATCAACCAACAGAACTCACAACGTTCGTCTGTCCATCCTAGACTTTTTAACAGGTTCTATCTTTAAAACTACAATTAGTAGAGAAATGTTTTTTTTCCAGTGTATAATATATTACTAACCGTTTCATGCGGCTCCATTCCCGTCCATTTGTTTACCATACTTTCCAGACGCGAAGGGTTAAAATTTTCCAGAGGTACAAAAATATCTTGCAGAATATGGTTCTTGAGGGGATAACCGCTCACGTTCCGGTGATGTTCCGCCTGCTGATAGGCTGAAATATCGCGCCTGGGTCCATTAAAGATGTCACAGGTAGGTATGGTTGTTATTTATAATGTCGTCAATGTTTTGACGATTGCAGCGACATGCGATACAATTGGAAATTTGAAAAATAAAGAAAAAATATTTAAAAAAACCGGGCAAAAGCATGTCGGGTTATGCTCAGTGTAAGGTTCCGCAGACTTGAACAATTGCATCAGCACAAGAGGGTATGTTCATGGCACTTATGACCTTTTGTTGAGAAACGCAGTTTTTTGGCAATAATTCAATGACGGTATATCGGATCTTATCCAAAAAATTTTTTTACGGGGGGGACACGATATATGCAACTTTCGGAGCGATTATTTCCAAAAATATTCACTCAATCAAAAAAGTTTATTAGAAACCTTAAAATGTTTTTGAAAGACCTGTCGAATGATGTGCCACGAATTTAGCTTCTGTTACATGTATGTAGTGCCCCCCCACCCCCAAATATTTATTATTATTATTTAGCTATCAAACTAAGTAGCGGCTACTACAATACACCTTTTTACCAAATTTCATCAAGATTCATTGATTAGTCTTTGAGTAAAATGCCTGTGACATACGGACAGACAGACAGACGAACATGACGAAACTATAAGGGTTCCATTTTTGCCATTTTGGCTACGGAACCCTAAAAAAGGTATCATAGGCTTTATTCAATGTCATCAAAGTTTTCTTACGACGTTATCACGTAAAAGTATCGTCCGTAAACCGACTTAACAGACAACCATTTTTTGGTTTTTGCCAGACAATAGCAATGGTAATACAGGCTTTATTCTTGGAAGGATTTATAACGTAATATCCATAGCACTGCAACAATAACGGATTTTTATGACAACGGATGAACATATTTGCAATTATTATTGCAGCCATTACACGTTTCATCAGATCTTGATCTGATCAGGGTTGCCGATTGCAATAGATTGATTCATCTTGATTCGGTCGCGATCTGTCAATCCAACACGTTACGCGGTCATTCTGATGATCACAGGATCTTGATCTAGATTGAACGTGTAATGGCTAGGCAGCCATACACGTTCATTTAGATACTGTGGTAGGTGGATCGAGGTTTCCATTTCCGCATGAAGCCTCATTAATATTCGTGAAACCCTTTGGATTATAAAGAAATAAAAGAGAGTCGAGAGAACTTTTGAGTTTCATGGCTGACCTTTCAGGTCATAATTCTATGTATAATTAATAAATAACTGTTTAATAAAGTGTTATGTTAATATAAGTGATATAGTGAAGTACGTATTATATATTTGTATTTCAGGAATAAACATTATATTCTTAATGTGAAAAATTCATCTTTTATTTTGATCGCCCGATACAAGTTCCTGAGGAACAGCATCGGTACTTGCTCGACCAAGAACGACGATAACACGACAATACCTAGGCATTAGAAAGCTTTGAACGCGTCCTCTTGATTGTGAATTCGAGGCTTTAACTACTAGGCGACCGCCGGTGTCGGGGTTTGTTTTTTTTAATAATAATAATTATTATTTATTCACTTAAGAAGCAAAATACGACACTTTTGAAAAGTCGATTCTACATTTACTTGTAATGCCTGTTCGCAAACAATACGTAAAGCCCGAGAAAAGAACAGGCAATAAAAACTCGCAGCCACTCTTTACAAATCCAATGTTTACAATGTTTCTTTGTTTATAAACTGTATATGCAGGTAAGGTGCTGCCACCATTATATAATACACAATATAAGAGAAATGTTAAGTAACATTCTTTCTATTACATTACAATAAATAAACGACGGTATTAACTGATTTTCATATTAATACTAGCTGACCCGCGCAATTTCGTCTGCGTAAATTTTCCCCTTTTTAGAACATTCTTCATCATTTTTCAATTCGGACCAGTTGTTCCTGAAAACGCCGCCCGCGTTCAAACAAACAAACTCTTCAGCTTTAGAATATTAGTTTATATTATGACTAGCTGACCCGCGCAACTTCGTCTGCGTAAATTTTCCCTTTTTTTTTTACAACATTTTTCATTGCTGCTCCGCTCCTATTGGTCGTAGCGTGATGTTATAACCTATAGCCTTCCTCGATAAATGGGCTATCCAACAATAAAATATTTTTTCAATACGGCCCAGTAGTTCCTGAGATTATCGCGTTCAAACAAACAAACAAACTCTTAGGGAGATGAAAAATAGATGTTGTCCAATTCTCAGACCTACCCAATATGCACACAAAATTTCATCAAAATCGGTCAAGCCGTTTCGGAGGAGTATGGCAACGAAAACTGTGACACGAGAATTTTATATATTAGATACCTAATGAAATCTAAGACATGATATAACTGGAGAATATATAATGTAGTATTATGTAGTTCATTATGTATTCATCAGGCTACTTTACTCTCCTTATCAATAACAACCTGTATCTACAATTACCTACGAGTGTCTATCTGTATCTCTTGGCCGTTACTCCTGAACTACTTAGATAGTGTATCTTTAGCCACAATGTGTGGTTTTATAATAAATTTATAAACATGTGCAGAATATTGTTGTCTATATATTGTTTTTTTTTATGACAACAGTGCCGATGCCGACAATTCTGCCAATGTCCGATGTGCGATTTCAGGAACTCGTAATTTTGGATTATATTTTATTGTTGAACTAATCGTGAAGTTCTTGTTGTAGTCGGGTAGGTGTCATTGAAGTATTACAGCAGAAATTTAGTCATTTTCTACTACCCCCTCTTGTCAGCAAAATATGCAAAGTTAACTTTTTTATCGCACGACGGGGGGGAAGACCATCTTCCTTGACAGAATGAAGTTAAAAAATTTGGAATTTTCTATGTCCAGCATTGGACCGATACGAATCAGAAGTATATACACAAAAGTAAGTCCACAAAAATAAGCAATTTATGAAGAAGAGGATGGAGGGGACAATGAAACCCCCACTCCCTTTGATGTTAAACTTCTGAATGTTATATAGGTGTCTCGCTAACCCATCTCCATCATCTATCCTATATACCACCAATAAGTGATGAAATCTCAAAAGATTTTCTCTTCTCATCTATAAAACCAACTATCTACGCTCCTGTTTATGCTTTGCATGACGGCATAACAGATGTGTCTTTTTTTGGCACAGCACTGGTCACAGAACGCTACGTGAGTTAGTAGAAATATGCCGCCGCGTCACACCTTTCGTCGACGAGAAGTGATGTGTCTCGAACAAGTCTACAGAAATGATCATTGAAATTAATACTGTCGTTATTTTAACTTATAGTTGGATCAACGTAACTAGGCCGGACTGAAGTAGGCGACAAGTGGTTGCGCAGATGCATTTTTTGGAAGTAAATGGTGACAGGAAGCGGGGGGGCGGTAACTAAACCAAGAGGATTAGAGATGCGATTACGCATAATATTGTCATAATTAGTATTACTAATTCATGTTTTTTTGTGATTATTTTGGTAAAGAAATTGTTTTTCAAAGTTTCTTTATTATTTACTGTAACTGTTCTAAATTTAAACTTTTATGAACTCATATAAATAGTGTTTTTATATTGTCGAATTAAAATGTTGTTAGTATTTTTAATCGATTAATCGTTTTCGTAAGTAATTTTAGGGTCGCATCTCTATGACATGCGCGAAAATGATAAAAACCTGACTTCAATCCGGTCAAGATACGTTGATCGTACTGTAGTGATGAGTTTTGAGGCTCGGTGCGTTGTGTTACTGTTATGCCAGTTAGTGGATGAGTCAACCTTACCTTACCTGTCGTCGTAACCGTCCTTTGATGTCATGGTTACTATTATAAATTGTTATTTTTTGAAACTTTTATTATTAGTTTTAGTGATTATTGTTATTTTTGTCTGATTGTGTTATACAAGTTTGTATATCTTTGTACTGGTAACAAATTTAATCAAAAAGCTACATAAAGAAGAGAGCCTAGCAGAAAAAGAAAAAAGACACTCCACAAGACGTAAAGACTTGCAGCACAACTTTACTTCGCACTTTTGTATAGTGAGTCAAAGTGCTCTTTACCAATCTATTACAATGTTTAATAAATTGCCAATTGAATTTAAAGTCATTAATAGTGTAAGTATTTTTAAAAACAAATTAAGGTCATATTTGCTGGAAAGGTGTCTATATACGGTGGATGAATTATGATTTAAAACTATGACTCACGAATAATTATGTTATAACCTCATTGCTCGGAATTATGTGTATGTCTACTTTTTAAATTGTGTTCAATAATTATTTTAAATGATTTACTTTATTTGTTTAAATTATAAATTGTTATTTTATTGTGTTTTGTGCATGTATTTACTTTTTCTTTTTATATAAATATATATATATATGTAAAACATTTCAACACAATGTTATAAATTGTTTCTGAAATAAATGAAATGAAATGAAACATACTAAGATTATAAAGAGGAAAGATTTGTATTTTTGTATGTAACAAATAAACTTAAAAACTTCTGAACCGATTTCAAAAATTCTTTAGCCATTAGAAAGCTACAATAACGAGGAGTAACATAGGCTATACTTGATTGCCAAAAAATAGAGAAAATTACAATAATATAACTCAAGGTATAAAAAAACTATGATATGAAACCCGTGCGAAGCCGGGGCAGGCAGCTAGTTTTAAATATTTATTTGCATCCAATAAAATCAATCAAGTTTGTATCATCAACCAACAGAACTCACAACGTTCGTCTGTCCATCCTAGACTTTTTAACAGGTTCTATCTTTAAAACTACAATTAGTAGAGAAATGTTTTTTTTCCAGTGTATAATATATTACTAACCGTTTCATGCGGCTCCATTCCCGTCCATTTGTTTACCATACTTTCCAGACGCGAAGGGTTAAAATTTTCCAGAGGTACAAAAATATCTTGCAGAATATGGTTCTTGAGGGGATAACCGCTCACGTTCCGGTGATGTTCCGCCTGCTGATAGGCTGAAATATCGCGCCTGGGTCCATTAAAGATGTCACAGGTAGGTATGGTTGTTATTTATAATGTCGTCAATGTTTTGACGATTGCAGCGACATGCGATACAATTGGAAATTTGAAAAATAAAGAAAAAATATTTAAAAAAACCGGGCAAAAGCATGTCGGGTTATGCTCAGTGTAAGGTTCCGCAGACTTGAACAATTGCATCAGCACAAGAGGGTATGTTCATGGCACTTATGACCTTTTGTTGAGAAACGCAGTTTTTTGGCAATAATTCAATGACGGTATATCGGATCTTATCCAAAAAATTTTTTTACGGGGGGGACACGATATATGCAACTTTCGGAGCGATTATTTCCAAAAATATTCACTCAATCAAAAAAGTTTATTAGAAACCTTAAAATGTTTTTGAAAGACCTGTCGAATGATGTGCCACGAATTTAGCTTCTGTTACATGTATGTAGTGCCCCCCCACCCCCAAATATTTATTATTATTATTTAGCTATCAAACTAAGTAGCGGCTACTACAATACACCTTTTTACCAAATTTCATCAAGATTCATTGATTAGTCTTTGAGTAAAATGCCTGTGACATACGGACAGACAGACAGACGAACATGACGAAACTATAAGGGTTCCATTTTTGCCATTTTGGCTACGGAACCCTAAAAAAGGTATCATAGGCTTTATTCAATGTCATCAAAGTTTTCTTACGACGTTATCACGTAAAAGTATCGTCCGTAAACCGACTTAACAGACAACCATTTTTTGGTTTTTGCCAGACAATAGCAATGGTAATACAGGCTTTATTCTTGGAAGGATTTATAACGTAATATCCATAGCACTGCAACAATAACGGATTTTTATGACAACGGATGAACATATTTGCAATTATTATTGCAGCCATTACACGTTTCATCAGATCTTGATCTGATCAGGGTTGCCGATTGCAATAGATTGATTCATCTTGATTCGGTCGCGATCTGTCAATCCAACACGTTACGCGGTCATTCTGATGATCACAGGATCTTGATCTAGATTGAACGTGTAATGGCTAGGCAGCCATACACGTTCATTTAGATACTGTGGTAGGTGGATCGAGGTTTCCATTTCCGCATGAAGCCTCATTAATATTCGTGAAACCCTTTGGATTATAAAGAAATAAAAGAGAGTCGAGAGAACTTTTGAGTTTCATGGCTGACCTTTCAGGTCATAATTCTATGTATAATTAATAAATAACTGTTTAATAAAGTGTTATGTTAATATAAGTGATATAGTGAAGTACGTATTATATATTTGTATTTCAGGAATAAACATTATATTCTTAATGTGAAAAATTCATCTTTTATTTTGATCGCCCGATACAAGTTCCTGAGGAACAGCATCGGTACTTGCTCGACCAAGAACGACGATAACACGACAATACCTAGGCATTAGAAAGCTTTGAACGCGTCCTCTTGATTGTGAATTCGAGGCTTTAACTACTAGGCGACCGCCGGTGTCGGGGTTTGTTTTTTTTAATAATAATAATTATTATTTATTCACTTAAGAAGCAAAATACGACACTTTTGAAAAGTCGATTCTACATTTACTTGTAATGCCTGTTCGCAAACAATACGTAAAGCCCGAGAAAAGAACAGGCAATAAAAACTCGCAGCCACTCTTTACAAATCCAATGTTTACAATGTTTCTTTGTTTATAAACTGTATATGCAGGTAAGGTGCTGCCACCATTATATAATACACAATATAAGAGAAATGTTAAGTAACATTCTTTCTATTACATTACAATAAATAAACGACGGTATTAACTGATTTTCATATTAATACTAGCTGACCCGCGCAATTTCGTCTGCGTAAATTTTCCCCTTTTTAGAACATTCTTCATCATTTTTCAATTCGGACCAGTTGTTCCTGAAAACGCCGCCCGCGTTCAAACAAACAAACTCTTCAGCTTTAGAATATTAGTTTATATTATGACTAGCTGACCCGCGCAACTTCGTCTGCGTAAATTTTCCCTTTTTTTTTTACAACATTTTTCATTGCTGCTCCGCTCCTATTGGTCGTAGCGTGATGTTATAACCTATAGCCTTCCTCGATAAATGGGCTATCCAACAATAAAATATTTTTTCAATACGGCCCAGTAGTTCCTGAGATTATCGCGTTCAAACAAACAAACAAACTCTTAGGGAGATGAAAAATAGATGTTGTCCAATTCTCAGACCTACCCAATATGCACACAAAATTTCATCAAAATCGGTCAAGCCGTTTCGGAGGAGTATGGCAACGAAAACTGTGACACGAGAATTTTATATATTAGATACCTAATGAAATCTAAGACATGATATAACTGGAGAATATATAATGTAGTATTATGTAGTTCATTATGTATTCATCAGGCTACTTTACTCTCCTTATCAATAACAACCTGTATCTACAATTACCTACGAGTGTCTATCTGTATCTCTTGGCCGTTACTCCTGAACTACTTAGATAGTGTATCTTTAGCCACAATGTGTGGTTTTATAATAAATTTATAAACATGTGCAGAATATTGTTGTCTATATATTGTTTTTTTTTATGACAACAGTGCCGATGCCGACAATTCTGCCAATGTCCGATGTGCGATTTCAGGAACTCGTAATTTTGGATTATATTTTATTGTTGAACTAATCGTGAAGTTCTTGTTGTAGTCGGGTAGGTGTCATTGAAGTATTACAGCAGAAATTTAGTCATTTTCTACTACCCCCTCTTGTCAGCAAAATATGCAAAGTTAACTTTTTTATCGCACGACGGGGGGGAAGACCATCTTCCTTGACAGAATGAAGTTAAAAAATTTGGAATTTTCTATGTCCAGCATTGGACCGATACGAATCAGAAGTATATACACAAAAGTAAGTCCACAAAAATAAGCAATTTATGAAGAAGAGGATGGAGGGGACAATGAAACCCCCACTCCCTTTGATGTTAAACTTCTGAATGTTATATAGGTGTCTCGCTAACCCATCTCCATCATCTATCCTATATACCACCAATAAGTGATGAAATCTCAAAAGATTTTCTCTTCTCATCTATAAAACCAACTATCTACGCTCCTGTTTATGCTTTGCATGACGGCATAACAGATGTGTCTTTTTTTGGCACAGCACTGGTCACAGAACGCTACGTGAGTTAGTAGAAATATGCCGCCGCGTCACACCTTTCGTCGACGAGAAGTGATGTGTCTCGAACAAGTCTACAGAAATGATCATTGAAATTAATACTGTCGTTATTTTAACTTATAGTTGGATCAACGTAACTAGGCCGGACTGAAGTAGGCGACAAGTGGTTGCGCAGATGCATTTTTTGGAAGTAAATGGTGACAGGAAGCGGGGGGGCGGTAACTAAACCAAGAGGATTAGAGATGCGATTACGCATAATATTGTCATAATTAGTATTACTAATTCATGTTTTTTTGTGATTATTTTGGTAAAGAAATTGTTTTTCAAAGTTTCTTTATTATTTACTGTAACTGTTCTAAATTTAAACTTTTATGAACTCATATAAATAGTGTTTTTATATTGTCGAATTAAAATGTTGTTAGTATTTTTAATCGATTAATCGTTTTCGTAAGTAATTTTAGGGTCGCATCTCTATGACATGCGCGAAAATGATAAAAACCTGACTTCAATCCGGTCAAGATACGTTGATCGTACTGTAGTGATGAGTTTTGAGGCTCGGTGCGTTGTGTTACTGTTATGCCAGTTAGTGGATGAGTCAACCTTACCTTACCTGTCGTCGTAACCGTCCTTTGATGTCATGGTTACTATTATAAATTGTTATTTTTTGAAACTTTTATTATTAGTTTTAGTGATTATTGTTATTTTTGTCTGATTGTGTTATACAAGTTTGTATATCTTTGTACTGGTAACAAATTTAATCAAAAAGCTACATAAAGAAGAGAGCCTAGCAGAAAAAGAAAAAAGACACTCCACAAGACGTAAAGACTTGCAGCACAACTTTACTTCGCACTTTTGTATAGTGAGTCAAAGTGCTCTTTACCAATCTATTACAATGTTTAATAAATTGCCAATTGAATTTAAAGTCATTAATAGTGTAAGTATTTTTAAAAACAAATTAAGGTCATATTTGCTGGAAAGGTGTCTATATACGGTGGATGAATTATGATTTAAAACTATGACTCACGAATAATTATGTTATAACCTCATTGCTCGGAATTATGTGTATGTCTACTTTTTAAATTGTGTTCAATAATTATTTTAAATGATTTACTTTATTTGTTTAAATTATAAATTGTTATTTTATTGTGTTTTGTGCATGTATTTACTTTTTCTTTTTATATAAATATATATATATATGTAAAACATTTCAACACAATGTTATAAATTGTTTCTGAAATAAATGAAATGAAATGAAACATACTAAGATTATAAAGAGGAAAGATTTGTATTTTTGTATGTAACAAATAAACTTAAAAACTTCTGAACCGATTTCAAAAATTCTTTAGCCATTAGAAAGCTACAATAACGAGGAGTAACATAGGCTATACTTGATTGCCAAAAAATAGAGAAAATTACAATAATATAACTCAAGGTATAAAAAAACTATGATATGAAACCCGTGCGAAGCCGGGGCAGGCAGCTAGTTTTAAATATTTATTTGCATCCAATAAAATCAATCAAGTTTGTATCATCAACCAACAGAACTCACAACGTTCGTCTGTCCATCCTAGACTTTTTAACAGGTTCTATCTTTAAAACTACAATTAGTAGAGAAATGTTTTTTTTCCAGTGTATAATATATTACTAACCGTTTCATGCGGCTCCATTCCCGTCCATTTGTTTACCATACTTTCCAGACGCGAAGGGTTAAAATTTTCCAGAGGTACAAAAATATCTTGCAGAATATGGTTCTTGAGGGGATAACCGCTCACGTTCCGGTGATGTTCCGCCTGCTGATAGGCTGAAATATCGCGCCTGGGTCCATTAAAGATGTCACAGGTAGGTATGGTTGTTATTTATAATGTCGTCAATGTTTTGACGATTGCAGCGACATGCGATACAATTGGAAATTTGAAAAATAAAGAAAAAATATTTAAAAAAACCGGGCAAAAGCATGTCGGGTTATGCTCAGTGTAAGGTTCCGCAGACTTGAACAATTGCATCAGCACAAGAGGGTATGTTCATGGCACTTATGACCTTTTGTTGAGAAACGCAGTTTTTTGGCAATAATTCAATGACGGTATATCGGATCTTATCCAAAAAATTTTTTTACGGGGGGGACACGATATATGCAACTTTCGGAGCGATTATTTCCAAAAATATTCACTCAATCAAAAAAGTTTATTAGAAACCTTAAAATGTTTTTGAAAGACCTGTCGAATGATGTGCCACGAATTTAGCTTCTGTTACATGTATGTAGTGCCCCCCCACCCCCAAATATTTATTATTATTATTTAGCTATCAAACTAAGTAGCGGCTACTACAATACACCTTTTTACCAAATTTCATCAAGATTCATTGATTAGTCTTTGAGTAAAATGCCTGTGACATACGGACAGACAGACAGACGAACATGACGAAACTATAAGGGTTCCATTTTTGCCATTTTGGCTACGGAACCCTAAAAAAGGTATCATAGGCTTTATTCAATGTCATCAAAGTTTTCTTACGACGTTATCACGTAAAAGTATCGTCCGTAAACCGACTTAACAGACAACCATTTTTTGGTTTTTGCCAGACAATAGCAATGGTAATACAGGCTTTATTCTTGGAAGGATTTATAACGTAATATCCATAGCACTGCAACAATAACGGATTTTTATGACAACGGATGAACATATTTGCAATTATTATTGCAGCCATTACACGTTTCATCAGATCTTGATCTGATCAGGGTTGCCGATTGCAATAGATTGATTCATCTTGATTCGGTCGCGATCTGTCAATCCAACACGTTACGCGGTCATTCTGATGATCACAGGATCTTGATCTAGATTGAACGTGTAATGGCTAGGCAGCCATACACGTTCATTTAGATACTGTGGTAGGTGGATCGAGGTTTCCATTTCCGCATGAAGCCTCATTAATATTCGTGAAACCCTTTGGATTATAAAGAAATAAAAGAGAGTCGAGAGAACTTTTGAGTTTCATGGCTGACCTTTCAGGTCATAATTCTATGTATAATTAATAAATAACTGTTTAATAAAGTGTTATGTTAATATAAGTGATATAGTGAAGTACGTATTATATATTTGTATTTCAGGAATAAACATTATATTCTTAATGTGAAAAATTCATCTTTTATTTTGATCGCCCGATACAAGTTCCTGAGGAACAGCATCGGTACTTGCTCGACCAAGAACGACGATAACACGACAATACCTAGGCATTAGAAAGCTTTGAACGCGTCCTCTTGATTGTGAATTCGAGGCTTTAACTACTAGGCGACCGCCGGTGTCGGGGTTTGTTTTTTTTAATAATAATAATTATTATTTATTCACTTAAGAAGCAAAATACGACACTTTTGAAAAGTCGATTCTACATTTACTTGTAATGCCTGTTCGCAAACAATACGTAAAGCCCGAGAAAAGAACAGGCAATAAAAACTCGCAGCCACTCTTTACAAATCCAATGTTTACAATGTTTCTTTGTTTATAAACTGTATATGCAGGTAAGGTGCTGCCACCATTATATAATACACAATATAAGAGAAATGTTAAGTAACATTCTTTCTATTACATTACAATAAATAAACGACGGTATTAACTGATTTTCATATTAATACTAGCTGACCCGCGCAATTTCGTCTGCGTAAATTTTCCCCTTTTTAGAACATTCTTCATCATTTTTCAATTCGGACCAGTTGTTCCTGAAAACGCCGCCCGCGTTCAAACAAACAAACTCTTCAGCTTTAGAATATTAGTTTATATTATGACTAGCTGACCCGCGCAACTTCGTCTGCGTAAATTTTCCCTTTTTTTTTTACAACATTTTTCATTGCTGCTCCGCTCCTATTGGTCGTAGCGTGATGTTATAACCTATAGCCTTCCTCGATAAATGGGCTATCCAACAATAAAATATTTTTTCAATACGGCCCAGTAGTTCCTGAGATTATCGCGTTCAAACAAACAAACAAACTCTTAGGGAGATGAAAAATAGATGTTGTCCAATTCTCAGACCTACCCAATATGCACACAAAATTTCATCAAAATCGGTCAAGCCGTTTCGGAGGAGTATGGCAACGAAAACTGTGACACGAGAATTTTATATATTAGATACCTAATGAAATCTAAGACATGATATAACTGGAGAATATATAATGTAGTATTATGTAGTTCATTATGTATTCATCAGGCTACTTTACTCTCCTTATCAATAACAACCTGTATCTACAATTACCTACGAGTGTCTATCTGTATCTCTTGGCCGTTACTCCTGAACTACTTAGATAGTGTATCTTTAGCCACAATGTGTGGTTTTATAATAAATTTATAAACATGTGCAGAATATTGTTGTCTATATATTGTTTTTTTTTATGACAACAGTGCCGATGCCGACAATTCTGCCAATGTCCGATGTGCGATTTCAGGAACTCGTAATTTTGGATTATATTTTATTGTTGAACTAATCGTGAAGTTCTTGTTGTAGTCGGGTAGGTGTCATTGAAGTATTACAGCAGAAATTTAGTCATTTTCTACTACCCCCTCTTGTCAGCAAAATATGCAAAGTTAACTTTTTTATCGCACGACGGGGGGGAAGACCATCTTCCTTGACAGAATGAAGTTAAAAAATTTGGAATTTTCTATGTCCAGCATTGGACCGATACGAATCAGAAGTATATACACAAAAGTAAGTCCACAAAAATAAGCAATTTATGAAGAAGAGGATGGAGGGGACAATGAAACCCCCACTCCCTTTGATGTTAAACTTCTGAATGTTATATAGGTGTCTCGCTAACCCATCTCCATCATCTATCCTATATACCACCAATAAGTGATGAAATCTCAAAAGATTTTCTCTTCTCATCTATAAAACCAACTATCTACGCTCCTGTTTATGCTTTGCATGACGGCATAACAGATGTGTCTTTTTTTGGCACAGCACTGGTCACAGAACGCTACGTGAGTTAGTAGAAATATGCCGCCGCGTCACACCTTTCGTCGACGAGAAGTGATGTGTCTCGAACAAGTCTACAGAAATGATCATTGAAATTAATACTGTCGTTATTTTAACTTATAGTTGGATCAACGTAACTAGGCCGGACTGAAGTAGGCGACAAGTGGTTGCGCAGATGCATTTTTTGGAAGTAAATGGTGACAGGAAGCGGGGGGGCGGTAACTAAACCAAGAGGATTAGAGATGCGATTACGCATAATATTGTCATAATTAGTATTACTAATTCATGTTTTTTTGTGATTATTTTGGTAAAGAAATTGTTTTTCAAAGTTTCTTTATTATTTACTGTAACTGTTCTAAATTTAAACTTTTATGAACTCATATAAATAGTGTTTTTATATTGTCGAATTAAAATGTTGTTAGTATTTTTAATCGATTAATCGTTTTCGTAAGTAATTTTAGGGTCGCATCTCTATGACATGCGCGAAAATGATAAAAACCTGACTTCAATCCGGTCAAGATACGTTGATCGTACTGTAGTGATGAGTTTTGAGGCTCGGTGCGTTGTGTTACTGTTATGCCAGTTAGTGGATGAGTCAACCTTACCTTACCTGTCGTCGTAACCGTCCTTTGATGTCATGGTTACTATTATAAATTGTTATTTTTTGAAACTTTTATTATTAGTTTTAGTGATTATTGTTATTTTTGTCTGATTGTGTTATACAAGTTTGTATATCTTTGTACTGGTAACAAATTTAATCAAAAAGCTACATAAAGAAGAGAGCCTAGCAGAAAAAGAAAAAAGACACTCCACAAGACGTAAAGACTTGCAGCACAACTTTACTTCGCACTTTTGTATAGTGAGTCAAAGTGCTCTTTACCAATCTATTACAATGTTTAATAAATTGCCAATTGAATTTAAAGTCATTAATAGTGTAAGTATTTTTAAAAACAAATTAAGGTCATATTTGCTGGAAAGGTGTCTATATACGGTGGATGAATTATGATTTAAAACTATGACTCACGAATAATTATGTTATAACCTCATTGCTCGGAATTATGTGTATGTCTACTTTTTAAATTGTGTTCAATAATTATTTTAAATGATTTACTTTATTTGTTTAAATTATAAATTGTTATTTTATTGTGTTTTGTGCATGTATTTACTTTTTCTTTTTATATAAATATATATATATATGTAAAACATTTCAACACAATGTTATAAATTGTTTCTGAAATAAATGAAATGAAATGAAACATACTAAGATTATAAAGAGGAAAGATTTGTATTTTTGTATGTAACAAATAAACTTAAAAACTTCTGAACCGATTTCAAAAATTCTTTAGCCATTAGAAAGCTACAATAACGAGGAGTAACATAGGCTATACTTGATTGCCAAAAAATAGAGAAAATTACAATAATATAACTCAAGGTATAAAAAAACTATGATATGAAACCCGTGCGAAGCCGGGGCAGGCAGCTAGTTTTAAATATTTATTTGCATCCAATAAAATCAATCAAGTTTGTATCATCAACCAACAGAACTCACAACGTTCGTCTGTCCATCCTAGACTTTTTAACAGGTTCTATCTTTAAAACTACAATTAGTAGAGAAATGTTTTTTTTCCAGTGTATAATATATTACTAACCGTTTCATGCGGCTCCATTCCCGTCCATTTGTTTACCATACTTTCCAGACGCGAAGGGTTAAAATTTTCCAGAGGTACAAAAATATCTTGCAGAATATGGTTCTTGAGGGGATAACCGCTCACGTTCCGGTGATGTTCCGCCTGCTGATAGGCTGAAATATCGCGCCTGGGTCCATTAAAGATGTCACAGGTAGGTATGGTTGTTATTTATAATGTCGTCAATGTTTTGACGATTGCAGCGACATGCGATACAATTGGAAATTTGAAAAATAAAGAAAAAATATTTAAAAAAACCGGGCAAAAGCATGTCGGGTTATGCTCAGTGTAAGGTTCCGCAGACTTGAACAATTGCATCAGCACAAGAGGGTATGTTCATGGCACTTATGACCTTTTGTTGAGAAACGCAGTTTTTTGGCAATAATTCAATGACGGTATATCGGATCTTATCCAAAAAATTTTTTTACGGGGGGGACACGATATATGCAACTTTCGGAGCGATTATTTCCAAAAATATTCACTCAATCAAAAAAGTTTATTAGAAACCTTAAAATGTTTTTGAAAGACCTGTCGAATGATGTGCCACGAATTTAGCTTCTGTTACATGTATGTAGTGCCCCCCCACCCCCAAATATTTATTATTATTATTTAGCTATCAAACTAAGTAGCGGCTACTACAATACACCTTTTTACCAAATTTCATCAAGATTCATTGATTAGTCTTTGAGTAAAATGCCTGTGACATACGGACAGACAGACAGACGAACATGACGAAACTATAAGGGTTCCATTTTTGCCATTTTGGCTACGGAACCCTAAAAAAGGTATCATAGGCTTTATTCAATGTCATCAAAGTTTTCTTACGACGTTATCACGTAAAAGTATCGTCCGTAAACCGACTTAACAGACAACCATTTTTTGGTTTTTGCCAGACAATAGCAATGGTAATACAGGCTTTATTCTTGGAAGGATTTATAACGTAATATCCATAGCACTGCAACAATAACGGATTTTTATGACAACGGATGAACATATTTGCAATTATTATTGCAGCCATTACACGTTTCATCAGATCTTGATCTGATCAGGGTTGCCGATTGCAATAGATTGATTCATCTTGATTCGGTCGCGATCTGTCAATCCAACACGTTACGCGGTCATTCTGATGATCACAGGATCTTGATCTAGATTGAACGTGTAATGGCTAGGCAGCCATACACGTTCATTTAGATACTGTGGTAGGTGGATCGAGGTTTCCATTTCCGCATGAAGCCTCATTAATATTCGTGAAACCCTTTGGATTATAAAGAAATAAAAGAGAGTCGAGAGAACTTTTGAGTTTCATGGCTGACCTTTCAGGTCATAATTCTATGTATAATTAATAAATAACTGTTTAATAAAGTGTTATGTTAATATAAGTGATATAGTGAAGTACGTATTATATATTTGTATTTCAGGAATAAACATTATATTCTTAATGTGAAAAATTCATCTTTTATTTTGATCGCCCGATACAAGTTCCTGAGGAACAGCATCGGTACTTGCTCGACCAAGAACGACGATAACACGACAATACCTAGGCATTAGAAAGCTTTGAACGCGTCCTCTTGATTGTGAATTCGAGGCTTTAACTACTAGGCGACCGCCGGTGTCGGGGTTTGTTTTTTTTAATAATAATAATTATTATTTATTCACTTAAGAAGCAAAATACGACACTTTTGAAAAGTCGATTCTACATTTACTTGTAATGCCTGTTCGCAAACAATACGTAAAGCCCGAGAAAAGAACAGGCAATAAAAACTCGCAGCCACTCTTTACAAATCCAATGTTTACAATGTTTCTTTGTTTATAAACTGTATATGCAGGTAAGGTGCTGCCACCATTATATAATACACAATATAAGAGAAATGTTAAGTAACATTCTTTCTATTACATTACAATAAATAAACGACGGTATTAACTGATTTTCATATTAATACTAGCTGACCCGCGCAATTTCGTCTGCGTAAATTTTCCCCTTTTTAGAACATTCTTCATCATTTTTCAATTCGGACCAGTTGTTCCTGAAAACGCCGCCCGCGTTCAAACAAACAAACTCTTCAGCTTTAGAATATTAGTTTATATTATGACTAGCTGACCCGCGCAACTTCGTCTGCGTAAATTTTCCCTTTTTTTTTTACAACATTTTTCATTGCTGCTCCGCTCCTATTGGTCGTAGCGTGATGTTATAACCTATAGCCTTCCTCGATAAATGGGCTATCCAACAATAAAATATTTTTTCAATACGGCCCAGTAGTTCCTGAGATTATCGCGTTCAAACAAACAAACAAACTCTTAGGGAGATGAAAAATAGATGTTGTCCAATTCTCAGACCTACCCAATATGCACACAAAATTTCATCAAAATCGGTCAAGCCGTTTCGGAGGAGTATGGCAACGAAAACTGTGACACGAGAATTTTATATATTAGATACCTAATGAAATCTAAGACATGATATAACTGGAGAATATATAATGTAGTATTATGTAGTTCATTATGTATTCATCAGGCTACTTTACTCTCCTTATCAATAACAACCTGTATCTACAATTACCTACGAGTGTCTATCTGTATCTCTTGGCCGTTACTCCTGAACTACTTAGATAGTGTATCTTTAGCCACAATGTGTGGTTTTGATTAGTTATTATTATCTATTTCACGGTATTTTTTTTATTGACTTAGGTTTTGCCTGCCAATCATTTTTGAAGGTTGTAATTTTTTACATTTTTGAAGGCGAAGGGACTAAGAACGGCAAAGTCGCAAATTTCAACATTTTAAAGTTATTCAGAAAAATATAACTGTCTGTTAGACCCACTATCGAGTCCATAAGTGGTAAGAAATGTTAAGGCTACCTTCTAGAAAGCTTTTGTAGCGGTGGTAGCCGAATGGTTAAGATATCGGTCTTGCAATTGTGAGTTCGCGGGTTCGAATCCTTCCCATTATACTACCGAGGTAAAGCTACTCCTAACATATCTTAATAGCTGGAGGGGTTAAAAAGACTGGTAGTAATGTGTGAATCAATCACACATTACGAGTTCTCTTTAAAAAAAAAACTTTTGTAGGTACATGTGTTGCTCACCTAGCTTATTCCAAACAGCTGGACTGATTTGGATTAAATTTTGTGTGCAGGTATATTTGAGTGGATCACTAGAGGGTGTGAAAATATATTTGAACCTGTTTCACGAAAAAATACAAGTCGGTACGAAGTTCGCCGAGATGATATATCTCGGCGAACTTCGTACTGACTTGTATTTTTAAGTACGAGTATATGTACTCATAGTTCTTAAGTAATGTTTGTTGGGTTAAGTACACATTTATGATGTCATTGGAGTATTATTAAATAAATGAGCCTGATAGTGATGAGTACAGATAGTACCTACTTACCTAAATTATTTTTTTGTTTTATTTCTCTCTGTTACTTTTAACTAACAATGAGTAATTAAGGGTTTTGAAGCTATTGAAAAAATATTTAAATTTTACTTCTTATAATGTAATTACATTGTTTTAGTTTTTTCCATAGTTTTATAAATACAAGTAATTTACATTTTTTTTATTAAAATGTCAAAACAATATAATATAACATTCCATTCAAAATATTTACTGCTTTATTACGTCATTATAATAACGAAGGTTATATAATAACAATGGTTTTCTTTAGCTTTAGCTTTTATGATGTAGATAGGTATATAAGTAACCTTTTTGCTTTATAATTATCTTTTTAATTTCTGATATGGGTAACTTTCGTGTTAGTAACGGGGAAATCCCGAGCATGAACAATTCCATTCCAAAAAAAATATAATATAATTGCTGCTACGCTCCTTTTGGTCGTAGCTTGATGTTTTATCGATAAATTTGCTATCCAATAGTGAGAGAGTTTTTTTAAATTGGACCCGTAGTTCCTGAGATAACCGCGTTCAAACAAACAAACAAACAAACTCTTCAGCTTTATAATATTAGTAAAGATAGCAAAAATATTGTATTTCCTATGGTTCTATATTCGATTGTATCATTATCTCGTAGATTTTGTGTATTTTATCCAGCAACGGACATTGTATGGGTTGAGTATTGCACCTCTCGTGGTACGACTTGCACCTATACTGGTGCGATGGTGTATTGGTACCACGGTGCGTCCATCCTGCGCGCTACGTGCGCGCTACAACGCTTAAAACACCCATTCTTCTGCACCAGTGGATAAAAATAAGTGCTATACAATGGCGTATGAATGCCTACGGCCTCAGAAGCGTCAAAACACTCAGCCTACCTACGACCCATGTAAGCAGAGCACATCTCTTCCGTCTACTCTAACTGCAGAGCGCAATATCACAGCTTAGTAACTTCCTCACTGAGTTTCTGTGGTTCCAACTCACTGGAACTCCTCACTACGATCAATTGCTACCATACGAAGCTACGACAGCTGACTCATTGATGCAATTTTTTTTTTTTTACTTAAAAAGATAACTAGCAAAATTGACTGCCACTGTGGCGTGGCGGGAGTGTGTCCAACTGCTACGCAAGAGGTTCGATTTCCACACGGGACACCACTTTGTGTGATTCACAAATTGTTGTTCCGAGTCTGGGTGTACTTTGTGTCCGTGATTTGTATGTTTGTAAAGGCCCATGCGACACAGTTCTTGTACCCTACCGCGGGGGTCGTCTTTTAAAAAAAAATGGGATTGTGGTTCCACATTACTAGCAATCCTGTTAACCCCTATAGCTAAGCTCTATGGCTTGTGTTAGGTTAGGTTAGTGGGTTCACGTCGGTAGTATAATGGGTAAGATTCGAACCCGCGACCTCACGATTGCGAGACCGATGCCTTAGCCATTAGGAGAATAACCCATCATGCTCATCATGCAAAGTTTAACAATTTACTATATTTATATAATATCGGTACTAATCCTGAATCGCGATATTAAAGTTTTTACTGTTAGATATATACACGGTACAAATTCCCAACGTTAACCGTTATGCCGCAGCACGATCACCTCGCCTGGTCGGGAGATCCTTCCTTTGTGTTAAAGAGCTGTAGCACCTAGCACTCCACTGCCCTATTGTTCTAGTGGTTAGTGACCCTGACTACTAAGCTGGAGGTCGTGGGTTCGATCCCCACCCAGGGTAAAACTTTGTGTGATGAGCATGATGGGTTATTCTGTATCTGAGTGTAATTTATCTATATATAATATTATAAAGCTGAAGAGTATGTTTGTTTATTCGTTTGTTTGTTTGAACGCGATAATCTCAGGAACTAGGGGTCTGAATTGAAAAATTCACTTACTGTTTACTGTTAGATAGCCCATTTATCGAGCAAGGCGATATAAGATATCTAACATCACACTACGACTAATAGGAGTGGAGCAGCAATGAAAAATGTTGCAAAAACGGAGAAAATTTACGCATCCGAAGTTGCGCGAGTCAGCTAGTCTATAATATGTATGGATTTAGAAATATACAAGTACATTTATCAGTTGTCTGGTTACCATAGTACAAGCTCTGCTTAGTTTGGGATCAGATGACGGTCTGTGAGTTGTCCCAAGATATAATTATAATATTATTATTATTAAAGGACTTGTTTTTCCCCGTGGCGACGCCTCCGTTGTTTTGTTACTGATAAATTAGGGTAAATTTTCATCAAAATCGGTTCAGTAATTATTACGTGAAAGAGCAAAAACAAACAAAGTTTCTTAAGCCATTAGCAGGATCTAGCCACAAAAAGAATATGCATTGTTAGAAGTAGGTAAGTGACATTTATAATTAGTCACAATTGCTGCATCTCAAAGTAACAGCATTTAGTCTACAAAACAATGACATAAAAGGCATAAAGGTTTCACCCAATAACTTACACTTTCTAACCAATGACGTGGTCAATAAGCAACTGTATAGCATGATGTTACTTTTGACGAAATATTCTTTTGTCAGTAAGTAGAGAAGGTAAGTATCATGCGATGTGCGCTGATACAGCGACAACGCACACAGGACTTGGGTATTTTCATATTTGGGTATTTTCATATATACATATTAGTAATACATGATTTGGATTTAATACGTTGCCGTGTGGTGCCGGCTTAATTGCCGTGTGGTGCCGGCTTAAGAATAGTACCACCCCATCTCTTCCTGTGGGTGTTGTCAAGGCGACTAAGGGATTTCACACCGGAGGACGGGCAGCAGCGTCCTCTGCGTACTTAAAGCCTTACTGCGATCACCAACCCGCTCGCCAAGCGTGGTGATTATGGCAATTACCCCCAGGATCTACATACTAGTAGGTTCTACTGGGGAGACAACAGACCCATCATATGGGTTGATATGTAATACATGATTGACCGCTTTTCGTCAGCTGGGTCTAGCTAAACCGACATCCATATTGCTCTGCAAGGCTGAACCAAACCTAGTCACCTCTCGGCACACTTCAAAATTCTGGTTCCATCACAAACACTGTGATATTTATTGCCATTATTTTCATCCTTTTGATATCAGAATTAATATTTTATATTTAATCAGTCTTTACAAGTACTTTGGCCAATATTTAAGCACATATAGTTTTTACCTTTGTTATAAGTAGATGCTCCTACTATATTGTACCCACTAAGGCTGATTTTGGTTTATCTCATGTTTCAACTTTATGATAGTACAATTTGCATCAGTCCTTTAACATGGTGTATAGTATATTAGTCGCAGCACCTTACCCTCATATCAAGTTTATAAACATTGTAAAATTGGCAATTTGAAAAGAGTGGCCGCGAGTTTTTATTGCCAGGTTCTTTTCTCCGGCTTTACCTATTGTTTGCGAACTTGGCATTACATGTACATGTAGAATCCCGACGTATCACAAAAGTTGTTTTGCATCCTAAGTGAATAAAGAATTTTGAATTGAATTGATAACTGATAACATTGCGAAAGCGCAGTTTTTATTTTTCAGCTCTGGGTTCGCGTAGTATATGTAGATATACCCTTTAGTGACTGTTCCTGCCAAGACTTTTCATGTTATTTATTTATTTTTATATTGTAATGACCACCATGTTTTGGCCACTGCAGTGACATAATTAATAAAGAAACTGTAAGTGTACACACTTACAGTTTCTTAATAAAAAAATATAGCAATACATTGCTATATTTTTTCGTCTGAGCACATAGCGATAAAATGTCACCTTTCTATTTGTTGCTAATGTATTTGGTGAAGGCACATAATTTCACTCAATTAGCAAATCTATACTACCTAATATTAAAAAGCTGAAGAGTTTGTTTGTTCGAACGCAATAATATCAGGAACTAATGGTCAGAATTGAAAAAAATATCGAGGAATACTTTAGGTATATAACATCATGCTACAGTCAACAGGAGAGGAAAATGTTGCAAAAACGGGGAAAATTTACGCAGACAAAATTGCACGGGTCAACTAGTGATTCATATATACAAGAACATAATGTCTGATGATTGTACAATTTACAATATTACTCATTAAGTCTGGCGGAACCCGTTTTAATAAAATCGTTTCATTTATCTTCTAAGGATCGTATCTTTTTTTCCCGAAGCAGATTTTTTTGACAACTTGGTAAGCACCAACCTTATTCTTCTATCTGAATCACCCTTGGTTACCCACCCAGGTTGACTGGAAGAAAATACCTGAGGCATTAAGCCAGCCTTTGCAACAAATTAAGTAGGTAAGTATAAATAATATAAAAGTTACTATTGACGATGAAGTAGGTACGAGGGAAGGTCCAAAAGTTTCTCGCCTGACAAAGAAAATAAGTACATATATTTACAAATCATTTTTTATTTTTCGATGTAGTCTTCCTTTAAAAAATACTCAGAAGTTTTGTCCTCAAAATGAGTGTAAGCCGCACGGGTCAATTCATCATCCGACGAAAATTTCCCCTTAAGTCTGCCTTAAGTTTTGAAAACAAATAATAGTCACTAGGGACCAGGTCGGGACTATAAGGTGGGTGGGCATTTTCTTCGAAGCCACTTCTTTGCAACAGCAGCCTTGGCAATTGAAGCAGTGTGATCGGGAGCATTGTCGTGGAGAAGCCGAACACCTCTGCTAAGATTACCACGACGCTTCTGCTTGATTGCCTCTCGTAACTGCATATTATGGGTGGCGTAGTAGCTGCTATTTACCGTGGTATTCCTTTCTTTTATGTAAATCATTAGTATTCCGTGACCATCTCAGAATACCATAGCAATTATCTTTTTGGTGGATTGCGTTACCTTGACTATCTAGGCGACTTTTCACCATCATACCACTCTATTGATTCTCTTTTGACGAGCGGATCATAGTATAGTAATAGTAAGTTATGTTTTCGTCCCTCGTAACAATTGACTCCAAAAAACTCGCTCCGTGTCGTCTATACGCTTCTAACACTTCTAGAGAACACGCTTTTCACTCACTTCACTGCAAGCTCGAAAGAAATTTCGGCATCCACGTGGCACTAGCTTTATTCATGTGAAGAAGAACCCAAAGAACTGAAGTTTTCGAAAGCCCTGTTGCCGCTATTTCTTAAAAGTCTTCAATCACTCAAAACTTCCTCTTCCACTAATTTAATTCAGAATACGGTGAGTGTCTCAACAGATCGGCCGGAGCGAGGCTCGTCGTCAAACGAAACTGCTTATTCGATTCTTTAAATATAATGGAGAAGTAGTCTCGTACACAACATCTATTTTTAAATCGGTCATTTTTAAATCGGTCGGACTGACTCTTTTCTTTGTCAAAACTTGATCATGTAACGATATTCCAACCTAAACATTTTGATTTTTTTAAGATTTCCTATTGTTGTAAACAGGAACCTCAAAGCTATACACGAAAAAAAAGATTAAATGACAATCACAATGCAATATACATTTTTTTTAAAACAGCCAAATTTCTTTAGCCAGAAACTTTTGAACCGCACTGGTAGGTAGGCTAGGCTATCAATTCTCAATGGTTTCATCTTTGGACAGCGTGTTAGGAAATTTTGGGCCAATTTCTTAAAAATTCGATGTTTTCCATCACCGATTTGGCGACTTATTTTTACAGTATAATTGTAAAAACGTAACATATTTGTAGTCATAGGTTTCCCCTAACATACGCGACAAGTAGAAGACAATAGGTTTCAGTATGATCTGAAAATTACACAATAAATTATGTAGTAAAAACCAGAGATGGCCTGCAATTAAGTAAATTGATGCCATGCCATAGAGACAAGGTCGTTGATATAATCTGTGATTAATTTACTAGGTATACTTACCTACCTTGGAAAACAGATACGTCATCGTAAGCAGGCTATGTTCATTTAACTCAAATATTACTTTTAATTCAGTCTACAAAGTTCAAAGAGTAAACCCGCGTGTATTCAAAGTAGTAAAAAATTAATACTTACAGTTTGAATGGATAAATTGATTATTAATTGATTTGTTTAGGAATTATACGTTTGACAAAAATAATAAAACGTTGATATTATCAGTTTATTTGTTAAATTTAACCTCCTTAGTGACTTTGCTTACATTTTTATCGATAGACCATAAAATCTGTTTAATTTAAAATGTAAAGTGATTGTATTACAGGTATTGAATCGCCCCTATCAATTTGTCGACTGATTTCAAAGTCACCCTGTATATTAAGAGGATCGGGCAACTATAACAATTAATTAGTTCATACTTTTCTTTTCACCACAAATTATTGTTTCCTAAATTAGAATCCCGTAGATCATTACAATAAAAAATAACAGAACACAGAATATCTACCTTTCTAAATTTTCGAATGATTTGAAAATCTGTTTCTTTAGATACTTTGAAATTCTACGCCGATTAATCGTTTTGACAAATATTGTATAGGTATTGGACTGCAACCAATCACTTACATTTTTGGATTTAAATCTAATCGCTAGGTCCGTTTATATTTATATAACTGCCTCCGTGGTACAACTGCAGTGAGACAGTGACAGAGTGCATGTATTTGGAGTGCAAGAGGTTGTGGGTTTGATTCCCACATGGGTCACCACTTTATGTGATCCACAAATTGTTGTTCCGAGTGTCTGTGTGTTATTACCACCTGTGACTATTTAGGCATATTTGTGATTATTTTCTAGTTCAAGTGTTGGCTTTTATTTATACTACCTTGAAAGTTCGTGGTGCAGATCAGACATTAAAAAAACACGTGGTTATTTTTTATGATATATATATTTGACTTCAAATTACAAAAAATATGTGACAATTTTTCTGTATTAGGCATGTAATAGAACACTTACTAAGTATATTCCACTTATGTTATAAATACGAAAGTTAGTGAGAATGATTGGATGGATGGATGTTTATTGCTCTTTCTCGCAAAACTACGGAATGTATTTTGATGAAATTTACAGCAAAATGGTTTATACATCTAGATAGTACATGGCTATAAAAATCAATCGTAAATACCGGTGGAGCCGAATGGGAAAAACAAAAATAATAGTAATGCAACTTGATTAATCTAATAATACAATAATTGTATTTTTGAAAAATTTGAAGTCCAGACCAAGGAATCGAACCCGAGACTTCCGTATGCCAAATAACAAAAGCCGTGATAGTTCTTTAACTAACGGCTAGATGGCGCAATCGAGGGCCCAACTCGCGAGCATGTAAGGATAGAAAAAATTGAGGTCTAGTAACATAGTCCAGATAGGTGGCTCGATTCCGGCCCCGGTTTGGCATACGGAAGTCCCGGTTCGATTTCGGGGTCTAGACTTAAAATTTTTCTATCTTTCAAAAATGCAATTATTGTTTTTAAAAAAGTAATTGGCAAGAAATGCCTAAAAAATAATCTAATAATACAATGACTGTATTAGTGAAATGAACGACATAAGGGCCTTGTATTTCTATGACAGTTTGTGAATATTTCTAGTAATTACAATATTAAGTCCAAGAAACAATATTAAGTCCAAGAAATGCTACGTTACTAATATACACTGTGTTGTCCTTACTGAATAATAATATTATTGTTTGGTCACCCTTAGTCATTGTTATTTTTTTTGCTAGAGGTTACTATGAGAGATGTATAATAAACAAACGGCTTACTTTTATGATAACTAACAAAAGCCATTTCTGCCGACCAAGTAATAGTATGGATAATGGACCTACTACGATGCCTTGTGGCACTACAAATTTTTGACGCTTGTAATTTAACTGTACTTTTTAACGATTTTTTATTCGATTATGCAAGAGATTCTTTTCAAATACTATACATTTTTAAAATATGAATCAATTATTTCATCCAAAGATGGAATGTGTAGTACCTTTTTATCATGCTTTACTTCGGAAAGGATTCCAACAAATATGAAGTGAAAGTATTTTTTTTCTGATGGTGCCTTTTAGCGATCCTCATCTTTGTTTGTCTTCGGGTATACTTTCTTATAAAACCAGACAGAGGCTTGTTGGCGACCACGGTGCCAGAAGGCTTGATGGGCTGTTCTGGAGGTGGCAAGGGGTCTAACAAGTTCGTTGCCTCCTGGAAAACCTTCGCTCTCAGTTTTAAATCTGAAAAAAAAGTTATTTTTAACTCACATTTTGTCGTTTCACATTTATGTGGATTGTGATTGGACTTCCAACCACGATTTATTTTTTTATGTAACTAGCTGACACGCGCAACAATTTCCCCCGCTTTTACAACATTTTCCATTGCTGCTCCGCTCCTATTGGTCGTAACGTGATGTTATATAGCCTATAGCCTTCCACGATAAATGGGCTACCCAACATAAATAGTTTTTTTTCAATTCGGACCAGTAGTTCCTGAGATTACCGCGTTCAAACAAACAAACTCTTCTGCTTTATAATATATATGTATTACTATAGAAGATTAGACAGACAAGTAAACATTAGCAATTTGAAAAGAGTGGCGGCGAGTTTTATTGCCTTGTTCTTTTGTGCGGGTTTACCTGGCTTTGCGAACTAAGCATCATATACTTACATGAAAAATCATGAATTATTATCAGTGTGATATTATGCTTCCATAGTGAATAAAGCATTTAGTAGTGGTGTACCTACGTCAGCAGTACTCTTGTTTCTCAACAGAAATATTGAAGTATCTAGGTACCTATTTAGACCAGTCATATCCTGCCTCAAACTATTAGTAATTTATAATCTTATCTATGATCGATCATATTTCTAATAGCAGTTTTTGCGGTAGGTAATTCCCTGAGAACAGGTAAATATTTTTACCTGGGATTTTATTTCTAAGAAAGTATTAGAATCGCTAATACCTACAAACTTTGTTCCGTAGGGTATGCCAAAAACAAGCTAACTTATTATTGGAAAATATATACTTGTAAAGTTAAATATATACAAACTTTAACTTGTTTTGGATTAGATATTTTTTTAAGTGGGCCTTCTTTACGTTGATGAAGGTGGGTGCGGTCGCAGATATTACCAATATACCATTATTAGTCCCAAGATATTAATAACTACAATGTGTGCTAATATTAGGTTTCGAGATTACGATCCCACCGATCATGACCATCCGTGACCACGATCGGTGCAATTCGATTGAAATTTCGGGTAAATAAAAGGTTCGTACCTTTAAATAATTCACGCGATTTAGTCCCAAAATATATCTAATATGTATAAAAATCGCGAAAGTTTAAATACAATGTTTTTTTTTACTTTGACAATAATGTGACAACCTATCAAAAAGCAGGAGTTAGTAGCATATAGGTAACTGCGTATATTATGGCGCATTATTTCATTATTATATATTTTCCTGTACCGTCACAATTCTTAATTAACCACAAGGAGTCATTTCAATAACTAAATTATAAAAACAGAAGGTAATAATAAATCAAAATTTATCCGTCTTGTAAAATACCAAATAATAAAATACAATTCAAATTTTAAGTTTATTACAATTATAGGCGGAAATATTATAAAATAGTACTTTTTTGGTCTTTATAAACGATTTCAATTGTTATTGTACCTACATTTTATTAAAAATATTATTTTTATAATTTTTTTAACATTCTTTCATTGGAATGTTATATTTTCAAAAAGTCAGGCGCTTAGTTTTGAGGTAGTCGTGTTTTGTCTCTTGCTGTCATTATAATTTGTATAAAAGCATTTTATGAATCAATAGCGGCACTATTTAATGCTATTTCTTCTCTTGCTGAATTTTTAAAATTTAAAAAGTTAAAGAAGTGTACAAATTGATCAAGTTTACAGATTTCAAATAATCACGCACAGATCATAGCACAACATATTGTACTTAATTACGATGTGCCTATTAAAGTGTCAAAACTATAAGTAACGTTATCCAAGAGCAAAATCAACCTAATATAGACCTATAGAAGTCAAAGTCAAAATACTTTATTAGGTTACAAATGCAACGCTTATGAACGTCAATAAAATTTGGAATGGAATGATTCTACATTTAATGGCACGTTTGCAAGAGTAAAGTAGACCACCAGTATCATAATTCTGATTAAAGATACGCACTTTCCAATTCAAAAAATATCTGAATTTGTAAGCTAAAGTCAGTACTATTAAAAACTCTGTTATATATCTTTTAGTTAACCAATTCTTCAATAGTATTAGTCAAGCTTTATTTTACTTAGTTTAAGGTTTCGGTATTCCTTTTAACATATAAATTATAAATAATTAATTCGACAAGTTATAAGTAGTTTTGAATCTGTCTCACCTGGAAATCTTTTTCTCATTAAATTCCCGCCTCCTGGGTCCCTGGTATCAGTAAAGCCGTCTTCATAACCCAACGTTTCAAATCCCAAATCAAATTCCATCACTTGGTCAAGTTCTTTCTTGATACTGTAAATTATATTCACGTCCTTCTGCACTGAATTTAGCTGTTGTATTGTTTTTTTTATATGTATATTATTCACATGTGCCCTTGTATTCGTTCGCTTTAGTTGTGAATATGAAGCGGTATTTATACCTACATATATATACGTATGATACAGATAATAATGGTACAGTATGTATCACAGCGGTATTTCCTGACTAGTTTACGGATTGTTATCAATGCTATATTAGGCATATTGCATATCTGTTGCGTGTAATTTCACTTTGCTTAATTCAATGTTACCTGTTTGTCTAGTGGTTAACGACCCTGATTGCTTTGCCTGAAGAGTTCGTGGGTTCGATTCCCAGAATAAATTTTTATGTGATGAGTTTTAGAGTATATATTTAGAAATAATTAAATTTATTAGTTTTCCGGTTGCCAGAGTACAAGTTTGCTTACATCTGTACGCGCAGTTACTGCTCTTTTAGTGGACGTATAGCTTACTTTAATTACTTTGGTATGAACACTATCAGGGTTTGTAATAATTCCACAAACTGTGTCTTGAACTAAAGGGTCCACATATTACCAGTCCGCCTGCAGTCTGTCATCCTATCGGGCCGGCTGTTGTCCTGGGTCTGCATAGTCCACACACTATATCTATCGGCAAGGATACACTAGCAGTTGGCAGCTGGCAGTTTCAGACTGCAAGATCACACGCCGGCAGTGGCCTGTGAGGTCTTCATATTAGCTGAATGGTTGCTGGCCGATACCTGACGATACAGATCGCACTGATGGCGAGTGCACACCATCTATATGGGGTGAATTGATCGTCAGTCCAAAACCTAGAAAATCGATCTGTGCTCTGTTATAATTAACTGATAATGTGTGGGACCCTTTAGTGACTGTTTCGAGAAATAATGTAGGTATGTCATAATATTAATTAACTACGTCACAAGAATGTATGTATTCTCGGTTTATCACTTAGCCATCTAACAGTTAAGTTATCAATATGTGCTCCTATTAACACAATCTTTTATTTTATGTCAATACGTATTACGTTGATATCGAAGGATATATTAAGTTACATAATATTTCTGAGGCTGATTAGATAATTATCTATCCATATCTCATAGAAGATTGTAAAACATTTGCCAATATTTCTTTGAGTGAGAAAGGTCAGAATAAAAAGTTAATTGAGCCTGATTTAGGAAGTATTTTCAAGAAATTACAATTTAGCCAAGAAATAATTTTCAGACTTTTGGAGTTGTCAATTTTTAATGACTTCAGATCATCTCATCAAAGAATGCTCTAACGGCCATACATATCCATTCACGCTGGTCTTTTCTCTAAGATAGTTTAATCCAGAATCCATCACTACTCTCTTCTCTTAAAGTGAGAAGACAGAAGAAGAACACCTATTACAAATGGATAATGTAGGAAGGGACTGTATTCCTAAACACAGGCTACTAACTACTTAGCCCAGTTATGAAATACAGAAACTCAATTTATATGTATATAAAATCTTGTTATTTCACAAATTGATGTACTACACGTTGTATATTGCACTTGAGATATTTTTTTTTATTTAAAAGGTAAATAACAATGTGTGATTGAGTCCTGCATTACTAGCAAACTTGTTAACCCCTCCAGCTAAACTCAAAGGCTTGTGTTGGGAGTGGGTTCACGTCGGTAGTATGATGAGTAGGATTCAAACCCGCGTCACGATACCTTATGACCGATGCCTTAGTCATTAGGCTACCGCCGCTTTACTATACGTTGTATATTGTACTTGCCCGATGTTTTTGAATTGATGGTACTCTGGTTTTTCTTCACTGATTTCTAGTTGTTGAAACAAAATTGCACAATTTACATTTCCCACCCTTCCTGAACAGATGATAGAGGCAGATAGGGCAGGCAGAATAGGCATATAGTGTTGAATATCGTATACCCCATGAGTAAACATCGTTTTCCAGATCTAAACTCATACCCCGATGTCGACTAGTCACAGACTATACCTACCTTTTTATTATTCATTTTTACACAACAAAGGTGAAAAACGGTAAAACGAAAACGTTTCTTTCAAGTTGCAAACAAATTGTAACATGTCGCAATTTCAAGTACATGTAACAATTTCACCACTGATACTCTATCATAGACCCTTTCTAACCATTATGTATAAATCTTATCATTAGACTCTTGTCCAACTGTTCACGATAAGCGAGTAACGAGAATAGAAGGTGAAGTACATACGTATTGCGCTTGAGCAATAGAAACATAGCCATTGTTCACGAAATCTAAGACCACCCAGGTAGGTCCTGGGTGTTTCTATAAGGCGCGTTTATATAAAGCTCAGGTAGGTAACATAGCTGCGAAATATGGACGCTAACTCAAAGAGAAAGATAGAGGTTGGCAGCATTTAAAATGTGGTGGTGGAGAAGGATGATGAACATACTACAGCTAGACAAAAAAACGAATCAACGATTAAGTCCTACCTTCTTATGGTCAAACAAGAGAGATAGCTACTAAAAACAAACAACAGACGGGGAAAAGTGATACGATACGACCAATTCTTCAAAACAGTATTGGAAGGGAAAAAAATAAGGCAAGAGAAGCATTATGCATCAAATAAAAGAGAAACGTCTCGACTTCCACAGTCAAGATGTATCAAGAAGTCAGAAAGGCTGCAGGAAATACAGAGGACTGGAAATGGCTTCACCGATAAGCGCAAAGCTGTTAAATATAGTAGAAGGTAGTTGTGTACTCTCAGTGTTTTCTGTAGCGAGTCAAATAGCGATTAAAGTAAGGATGGTTTATTCGCTGGGCTTGGTGGTACTTGTATGACTGCGACCAAAGTGATTATTGGCGTGGTGTTTGGCCGTTATGATCATAACAAAAGAGTTTTAATTCATCTTGGATTGTTCTTGTCACTAAAATAAAACAAAGGATAGAGCAGGGCAGCTTGATCGTCCAAACCCACATTACGTGAGTATTCTTTAGTATAGGTATGTGCTTTTCAGTGCATTTGTCTTAATAAAATTACTTATAGTAAGGTCAAGTCCCTAAATCAAGTTGCGGAGTGCGTTTCTTGCATACAAACGTGCCAATATACTGTGAACAAACTTGTACGCATATAATATTGATATCAGCGGCTATCAGTGGACGGATGCCCTCGCATTTGACCGCTGTTATCTTATCGCAAACTAATTCGATTATTATAACATGGAGACAGAGTTAAATAAAAATATGCTTAAAAGTGATTTCTGGAATTATCGCTTTGTTTGATTGTAAACATAATATGGGTGCTTTGTCTAAGAATATAGGTCAAAAGGGAAGCCTGACTTCTGAGTTATCCCAATAGTCTATAGATGAAGTCGCTTAGGATAACTAATGCTTAATCTTCAAAGTTGATTCCACCCTCATTTTAATTCCAGAATCCTATTTCCATACGTAGACTGGGTCCTTATTCAGGATCTTTTTTCCGTGTCCACGGCAAGCAATGTAAACTGTTAAAATTTAGTCATAATTTGAACACAGTTCCGCATGGGTTTGCCGTGGAGACGGACTAAAGATGTGAATGCATACAAGCTGACGTAGATAGGTACTGGGTCGCGCGTTATAATTATGACGTAGGCATTTGTTTCAATACGGTGGTGTTTCCCTGATTAGCGACAATATATTTTACCAAGGTAACGTTTTATGACGTTGTATTAGTATTGTTGGAATGATGACACGATCTTTTAAGTTCTTACTATTTATTATTATAAACCGAAGATTAAACTAGTGGTTAGGGCCCTGTCAGCTAACGATCGCTATTCGATCCCCACCCAGGATAAAACTTTGTGTGATGAGCATGATGGTTTATTCTGTGTCTGAGTGTTATTTATTTATAATATGTGTGTATTTAGAAATATATAAGTACCTATATCTATCAGTTACCTTTAAAACATTTTATTCAATAGGTTTGTCATCATCACTTGATTGCATTAGTCAATGTTACAGTTACAGTTAAGTATTACAATATTATTGCTGGTCAAAGTACAAGGAAAATCAGTTGTTATTATGACTAATTAAGAATGATAATAATTAATACTGAGATACTTATCTGAAAATTAGATGTTTAAATGTTATAAGTTATAGATTCTCAAAGAATAGTGAGTACTTCATGCAAATTGAACATGTACATACGGCTCAAATGGGGAACCACCTTTTTTAAAAGTTATAAAAGGATACTCTAGAGATTTCACTCTACTTTTTTATTTTTTTTGGGACAACTCACACAACGTCATCTGATTCCAAACTAAGCAGAGCTTGTACTATGGTAACCAGACAATTGATAAATATACTTATACATACATTTCTAAATACATACATATTATAGATAAATTACACCCAGACACAGAATAAACCATCGTGCTCATCACACAAAGTTTTATCCTGGGTGGGAATCGAACCCACGCCCTCTTGCGTAGCAGTCGGACACACTCCCACCGCGCCACAGAGGCAGTCAATCTACTATCGTCGGGTAGTCTCCACGAACGAGCAATTATTCCACCAGCGTATTGTCGTGACTCGTAATGGGATCACCGCATCTCCGTGACGATGATTGTAATTTTTTTAAAGCGTCTGCGTTTCACAGCGCGCTTGCTGCGAGCGGCGACACGGTGACGTTTCTCTTGCACTCAGCCACTCGTCGCAACGTCGCGATGAAATCGCCGTGTGAAGACAAGTTCTTAGAGAGTGTATAGAAATAGGTGGCATGACGATACTATCGCCGTGATTCATTTGCCCGTGGAGACAATTAATAAAAACTCTTAAACAAGTTAAATTGTATTTTAACATAATTTATTTTTTCATTTATCAAGCTAGCACGTCTTACATAACTCTAAATATTATTTAGAGTTATGTAAGACGTGCTAGCTTGATAAATGAAAAAATAAATTATCTTCATTGTAGTCATCATCCCTATTAAAGCATAAAGCATTGTTTTTTATTCAATATTAATAAAAAATCATGTGGACGGAACCGAGTAGGTATAAAGTCTAATAGGTCAATGATAGGTATAACAATATTAGTCAAGGATGAATGTATAGAAATAGAAAATAAACTAACATTGATTCAATAGTTTTTATCGCGGTTTTTGTTGTAAGTATTTGTAAATTCCTGTTATAAAGTAGTGTGGTCGGGATGCTTGGTACTTTTGATAGCATTTTATAATTTAATTTCACATTCTTGTCATCATTCATACCAAGATTAGGCAGTTATACAAAATTGTTAAATTAATTTCTTTTCTGTCATTTCAGTTTGTAGTGGTCTTGTTTTGACGTATTGTGGTGATGTTTAACTAAAACTCAGACAGTCCAACAATATTTTTACTTCAAGAAATCAAAATATTGAAAATGAAAATATTGAAAACTTGCATAGTTATAAGCCATTCAAGTTGTCTTGCGTTCTTCGCGCTATCGTGCTCATCGTAACGCAATACGTATTTCACATCTTATTGTGAACAGGATTTGGACTGTTAGAATGATTAATGAATTAATTAATTGAAAAATATTACACGGTCCAAAAACTACCCCAATGGACTGCGTTACTGATTCTGAACAAACTTCTTTCAGGTTTGCACTATACCAAGAACAACATCGAATTTGGATTCTTGGTTTAAAATAAAGAAACACGTGTTTCAGCGTTTTAATCAAAGGAGAAATCAACCCCTAATAAGGCGAAATCATCTATGCGGGCGAAGACGCGGGCGACAGCTGATTTATATATATATATATGACTCTTCGCACAATGTGCAATCTTCATGAAACTTCATCGCGACTAAGTATGACTTAAAGTTATCTAAAGAAATCCTATGTTTCAATTATCATATTTTTGTAACAAATAGTATGTATCTATTTAGGTATTTGTAAATGGCAATGTAACTATATAAGACGATCTTTTGGACCAATTTTCCACTAATACGTGTACGAGTAGCCACACTCTGAAGTATTGCTTATGTATAAAGGTACCTTTAGGGAAAACATAAAATTAAATCGTTAAATGTACCTACACAAACTGAGCTAATTTTAGACTAACTACATTCCCATACAACATAATGTACCGTCTCCCAACTCATATAACTGACCACGCAATAGACAAAGCGTTTAAAGAGAAGTTCTTGAGGCATAGCGTCATAATCTTGTACGGAACCACAGTCCAGTTAGTTGCGAACTTACCCTTAAGTTGGGTGGACTGGGCGTTGTGTTCTTAAGTTTGTTGCACACATACATACGTACAAAGTTTTGGATAATGGCTGGTTAGACAATGAGTAAGAACTGATTCATCGGAATGTAGGTAGATGTTATAAAATTATGGACTATGGCTTTTAATTACGTGAGTATTAAAAAATGAAACCGTTTTTATTGTCTTAAGTTTCGACCGTAGTAGATTACAGGAAGCGTAATTTGTACATTTGTAAATTGTATAATGTTTACATATCCCGAAGTATATCAACAATCTATTATGTAACAAAGCAATATTCGTAACAAAAACTTTGATTATTGTTTTCAAGCTTTCGCTATTTTTATACATATTAGATATAATTCGGGACTTAATCGAATTGCTATTATATCAAAATTTACTTAATCGATTTAATCGAATTGTACCGATCAAAACGTCAGATAAATAAAAGGTTCACCTATAAATAATTCACGCGATTAAGTCCCAAATTATATCTAAAAACTTTAAATTCACACACTTTTTGAACGTAAACAAAGTAGGTACACTACACTGACCGCAGTGGGGGGAGTATTCGTTAGTTTTAATTATGTTTTATGTCTCTTAGAAACTCTGCCAATTGTATCCTGTGCAGTTTGCATAAAATGTAATTCATAAATATTTTTTGTCAATGACTTACTACGGGAGTTACATAGGCTATCTAAGTAATAAAATTAAAGTAAGAAATTTAAGTTTGTTAAAAAATGTAATAGGTAAACATTTAGATAGAGACTTACATACTGTTTTTATTATTAAGTCCCGAATTATATCTAAAAACTTTAATGTCACACACTTTTTTGACGTAAACAAAGTACACTACACTGATAGCGCAGTGAGGGACTTTGTTGACGTTAAAAAAGTATAGAAGAAAGTTTGAGTATTTAGAGCTTAGGTGTATACAATGTGTGACATTATAGTATGGTCAAAAACAAGGGTCGTCATATACTGAAAGCTTATAGCTATTTTTTATCGAAAAGTACAAGCCAATTAAAAAAATCGTTTTGAAAATAAAATCTTTAATATTGCATTGCAGTTTTAGATAGGTACCACGTTAGGTACAAATCTTAAACGGGCCATTTTATACGGCAATTTGTGTCAGTACTAACAAAACAGACTAAAAAATCAATAATGGAGAATATTGATTTGATGGTTGCCAGACGATCGCTGAGCGATTTATTTTCCGCAATGTTGCCCGGCCAATTTTGTTGTTGTTTCAGTCGCCCTCTATTTTATTGTTGCTGGGTTGTGTAGCCCGTTTAGGAGACTGGATCATGCGCTATACAATTGTAGACATTATTAGGTGAGCAATTAGTTGCCAATAGTGTCGCCACAAATTGCAGTAAAAAATGGCCCATTTAGACGCCCCTTTCTGCAATACACTGTCCGTTGCTGAAATTTGAAGACATCTTTCTATAGTATAATTATCACTTTCTCAGTTGTGTAGGATTCGATTGGGGTAAAGAAAGATTTTTTTTGTTTTTGCATGTGATATAATTATTTTATTACACACATTTCTATAGTATTGATTACGAACTCATTTTAACTGGTCAATAAGATTCGCTTATGGTGAACAGAAGTTTTACTGTTTCATTAAGTTAGAGATATGGCTACACATACAATAATTCCCGTTTATACGGGCGGTTTTCATTAGTCTAAACTTACATGCGTAATGTGGGAAATTACTGATCGATGAATTTCATGATTTTTTAGCCGGGGAATACCTGCATTATGTATCGATGAGTAGGTACTTTCACTTGTCGTTATTTCGAATCCAGGGAATTCCCGCAGAAAAAAGACGTGTGAAGATAAGCCTTAAAAGTTGACATCCGCAGATAAGAATGATTATGGAGGATTACCCGGTCGATAGATGGATGATGAGATTCTGAGAGTTCGTACGGGCTTGCCAAGGACCCGGGTGGACCCGCTATTAGTTTATTGAATTTCTAATTTTGAATCCTTTGAGTATTATCTCGTCGTCATACGAATATGGAGTACGGGCGAGCAGCAAGCATGTTTACATGGATTTTGAACACACGGAGTAACGTAATGCTAGCCGCGAATGTTACATTACACCTTGTAAAGTTGGTCCCCACCACAGAACATTGATACATGCTCTGAAATCCCCACCCTATGATTTCGCTTAAACTTACTACTTCCATGCCTCCATACCTAAGTATTTTCATAAATAATGTCTACCATCAGACTTTTATTGTCAATTCTCAATTGCATTTTTAACCCTCTCCGTGCCAAAAGAGTTTTCTAACACAAATTAGGTGTTAAATTGTCCCGAGACGTGACACTCTAATATTGAGGGGGTTGATTTAACAAACCCTTCTTCGATGGAAAATTACTTGTCTTTATAAAAAGAAAATTAAATTAAAAAAGTAAAGAATAGCTTTCAATTTGATGCTTAAAGATACTATGTATCTAAATGGAGATCACAATAAGAATATGTAACTACTTAACGTCAAATCTTTTGTCGTTGGTTTACTTACAGATCTATGTACGAGTATATAGGGTCAATGGCAATAGTTGATGATCATGAACGGGATTTCAAAATTACTCAATAAAATAATTAACCTGTTACCTCTCTCTTGCATGCTGAATGGTTGAATATGGTTGAACCCACGTTGTATTAGCTTATAAGATCTGCAAATGTAGGTAGAGGTACCCATATCCGAAATGAAAAAAAATAACTATTAGATATTATTTCGGGACTTAATCGAGTGAATTATTCGATCAAATTGCACTGATCGGGGTTAGTCGACCCTTGACCACGATCGGTGCAATTCGATCGAAACGTCAGGTAAATAAAAGGTTCGTACATTTAAATAATTCACGCGGTTAAGTCCCGAAATATATCTAATAGGTATGTATAAAAATCGCGAAAGTTTAAAAAACAATATTTAAATAGAAATAATTGTCCAATCGGATTTTGTTGCCACAAATATCGAGAAGGTGAATTGACAGCCAGCAACGTCCTCTGAGAGTTTTTAAAGCCTTACTAAGAGCGCCAACAGCTGTAAAGCTCGTTCTACTATGGCAATTCCCCCAGAACTCCCAGAAAATTCCCCCAGAACCTTATATTATGTACGATCTACTGGGGAGACCCATGCCTAGCAGTGGGACATCATATGGGTTGATATGTCTGACTAATTATCAATTAGTAGTTTTGATATTCCATTTATGGTCATTAACTTTTGGTCACAGTATAATCAGTCAATTTATTAGTAAATTATTATATTTAGGAAACGCTATAAAATAACTTAGCAATATAAAAAAAGATTTTATATGCAAGTAATTACGCATAGTGAATTTTGAATGTCACGTGAACTCATTAAATATGTTAGTTTATAAAATGTCGAAATAATAATAATAATGTCTGAAATAATATTACGATACGATTGCAAGGAAGGGTTATGTATTTATTTCATTGCCTACATGAAAAATGTTAGCAAACATTGATAAAAAATCATAGTTGTATTAATCGAATAGGCGTTTCCTACGGGGTTCCACTACAGTTTTTAAGTTTCTAATTAATTTCTCAACAAATTAATTACGGGATAAACAAAAAGCTACCTTTAAACCTTCAGTCATCTCAGGGGTGAATTTTACGAGTAATCACCCTTATTGAGACAGTGTTAGCAAACCCTTAGTATTTTATATGTCTTGTCGAATCACAGCCTGTTTGATGGATTTTTATAGAGTTTTTATGAGAGTGGCTAGTTGGTGTCTTGGGGTGGTTTTATGGTAAACCGGTAAATATTTTGTAAACCGCGTTGGAATATTGTTTATCCTGTGCCAACCAGATTCAGAAGCCAATTTTTTTTTCTTCATCAGTCATCATAATGACATAAGTCAGTGTGTTAAAGAACCTTAGGGAAAGATATAAAAAAGGAGAGTCATTAGTTTTCATTATGTTTTATGTTTCTTAGAAACTCTACCAATTGTATCGTCTGCAATTTGCATAAAATAATGTCTTAATGTCTTGGGACAACTCACACAACGCTATCTGATCCCAAACTAAGCAGAGCTTGTACTATGTAAATCAGGCAACTGATAAACATACTTACATATTTCTAAATACTTACATATTATAGATAAATAATACTCAGACACAGAATAAACCATCGTGCTCATCAAACAAAGTTTTATTCTGGGTGGGGATCGAACCCACGACCTGTTGTGTAGCAGTCGGATACACTCCCACCGCGCCACAGAGGCAGTCAAAATGTAGATTTATTCATTTTTTTTTTTGTCAATGATTTACATAGGCTATCTTTATGTAATAAAATTAAAGTAGAAAATTTAAGTTTGTAAAAAAACATAACAAGTAATATAAAACATTTAGATAGAGACTTACATACTGTTTTATGGCTTGTCAAAAACAAAAATCATTATCTGTAGTGTCTAGTGGTTAGTAACCGTAACTATTATAATAATAATAATATCTTGGGACAATTCACACAAAGCGATCTAATCCCAAACTGAGCAGAGCTTGTACTATGGCAAGCAGACAACTGATAAACATACTTATGTATTTCTAAATACATACATATCATAGTATATAACACCCAGACACAGAATAAACCATTGTGCTCATCAAACAAAGTTTTATCCTGGGTGGGGATCGAACCCACGACCTCTTGCATAGCAGTCGGATACACTCGAACTATTAAGATCGTCATCTAGCGGAAATCCTTTAAACTTGTCAAATCTATAATTAGTGATTTAAATTCTTTTCGAAATTTATTGGAAGCATCTGTAAAAAATATTTAAATATGTATTACTAATCCAAAATGTATATTATAATAAATATTAATACAATAATTGCATTTTTGAAAGATAGACAAAATTTAAGTCCAGACCCAGGAATCGAACCCGGGACTACCGTATGCCAAACCGGGGCCGGAATCAAACCACCTGTCTTTGTTATTGCTTCGTCACAGAGAGCATTTTTAACCAATTATGATGTTGTAGGCCGAATATTATAGCAATTTTTATAGTCATTTCTTGTAAATTACTTTATTAATACAAAAATTATATATTTTCAATAATGAAAATTGTATTAATAAAGTAATTGGCAAGAAATGCCCATAAAAGTACTATAATTATAATAAATACTTAAATATTATCTTGTAAGGTTTCTATGCTAATATTGTTGGTTGTATGGGAACGATTATTTATTCTGTGTCTGTGTGTAAAGAATCTATAATATATATTTATAAATATATCTGATTGCCATATACAGGCTCTGTCTACGTTGAAATCAAATAGTCTTGTCTTAGATGTCCCAAGTTATATTTAAGACCAGCTGTCCCGCGCAACTTCGTCTGCGTAATTTTTTCCCGTTTTTTGTCGTAGCGTGATGTTGTATAGCTTATAGCCTCCTCAATAAATGGGCTATCCAACAGTAAAATATTTTTTTAATTCGGATCAATAGTTTCTGAGATTACCGCGTCAAACAAAAAAGACAAATAAACGTTTCAGCTTTATAATATAAGTTTAGGTAAATTTTTATACAAACAATCACTTCCCTTCCAAGTCAAACACACTACATCAACATATATCCTGTTTCTCTGTCTACCCGCCGACATATAAAAGCTTGATGACACCTCAGCATTTTACGAGGCTGTCAATCCAAGCAGTAATGTCTGTGGTACCTTTGGCTTCCACACCTTGCGTTATGGGCCGATGCACTACCTTCAATTATCTCATTGTATTTTGCGAATGCCATGATGTATGGGGACTATAAAATGGCTGGAGAAAGCACGTTTATGTAATAAAATAAGGAAAATGTTTAATATTGCATTAGAGTTTTATATAATTAAGACATACCTATATAGTCTTATTTGATGTCAGATACAGTAGCCAATCTTAGAGACAAACAAACTACTTAGGACCCAACATATTTAAGACTCATACCAAATTATCGATTACTAGCTGTCCCGCGCAACTTCGTATGCGTAATTTCTCCCCGTTTTTGAAACATTTCTCGTCGCTTCTCCGCTCCTATAAGTCGTAGCGCGATGTTATATAGCCTATAACTGGATAAATGGGCTATCCAACAAAAACAGATTTTTTTAAATCGGACCAGTAGATCCTGAGATTAGCGCGTTTAAACAAACAAACAAACAAACAATCAAACAAACAAACTCTTCCGCTTTATAATATTAGTATAGATTTTGCTGTTCCTTTAGAATTCCTTAATATTTTTTTTGTAAACATGGTTTAAAGTGAACAAAACATAAAAAAAACAACTAATCGGGAGAGCCGTTCTGGAGTATGTGCAAAAGTAATAAACAGTAAGTATTTTTTTGCAAAAGTAATAAAAAAACGGACAGAATATAATAAACATCGTTTATTTCACGCGATTAAGTCCCGATATAACCTGCATATCAATCCTTATGTGTAAAAATCAAAAGTTTAAAATAATATGTAATGAACAGCTTATTGACTTTATAAAATGTGTGTGTTTTTTTAAAGACAATTATAACGTCCTTCATATAAGTTAAATCGATCTCCTTCCTAACTATGCCAAACGCTATTTATACTATTAATATATTTATGAAAAGGGGCTAGTTGAAAACCAGCGTCAGGCATCTTGCCTGGCATATGCTGAACTAGCTCCTATTTTTCGGCTTAAACTTTACATAATATTGTCAAATTGTATTTAATTTAGTAGCTATTTGTTTTTACACTGTACTCATTTTATTTTTTCTGTTTTGCCGAAAATAAATTATTTTTTCTTTCTTTCTTTCTTTCAACTTTTTACAATAATACAATTAATAGAACAAATATCTATTTATTATCTAAAGGTACTAATGTTATAAACCTGAAGAGTTTGTTTGTTCGTTTGTTTGTTTGTTGTAACGTGATAATCTCTGGAACTACTGGTCCGAATTTAATATTTTTTTAATGTTAAATATCCTATTTATCAAGGAAGGCTATAGGCTACATAACATCATCTACGACCAATAGGTGCGGAGCAGCAATGAAAAATGTTGTAAAAACGGGAAAAAGTTACAGCTAATTAAATAGGTAGGTATACCTAATAACTTTGATTTTTATAACCGGTTTGATTTCAAAGAAAAACATTTTTCTAAAATATAAATTGTAAAGTTTCATCAAAATCATCCTGTTCATTTTGTGTGAAGATGTAGGTAGCAAACATCCATCCAGGCCACCACACAACCTTTGATTTTTATGATCTTTGGTATAAAGGCGGCTACTTACAGCGCAACCTTTTTTATGACGTGGAAATCGTAATCAAACAGTGTTTCTGCAAACATTGTAATGCCCGATTCAAACGGCGGCAGCTGGCGCCTATCCAAACAAGCGGTTCACAAACATCTGAGCACGCAACTTCACACGCTCGCACTCTTGTTCATGCCCGTTGAATATCACTTTGAACGCGAGCGTGTTAACCAACCATAAGAGATGATTCTTAATGCGGCGGTAGCCTAATGGTCTCGCAATCGTGAGTTCGCGGATTAGAATCCTACCCATTATGCTACCGACGTGAACCCACTTCTAACACAAGTCTTTGAGCTTAGCTAGAAGGGTTAAAAAGATTCCTAGTAACGTGGGACTCAATTCTACATTGCTAGTAATCTTTAACTTATTTTAATATAAAATAAATTTTAAAAAAATAATTTCAATAAATTAAATATGTTTATAATGTGAATCTGACATATTAGTTTTTGAAAACCATAAGCTCCTATATAAATTAACATAGCAAAGTCCTGCAAGAAAGTTTCGAAAATTTCTATTGACTCAGTCTATTACCGCTTGATCAATTTTTATATCAATAGTGATAAAATATTGTACAATACTGCATGTAGAGTGTATCAACGAATCACTTAAAGAAGTACTTACTTCTAATCGCAAGACATCTACTCGACAAAACAAAACTTACTTACAATATATGACTTTCGTCTTTCAATCATCAAAAATTCATTTTTAATTATTTTACTACTAAAGTAGCATAACTAAAGACATTAATATAAAAAATATTGAAGATATACTATTCAAAACGAGATCAAATATAAAACCTACCAAACTACCTTATTGAATTATTCATAAAAAACAATTTTACTGATCATTTAACCTCCTATCAAATTTCCCGTAAGTAAAGGCCAGGATAAAATATTTTACTGTCCCTATTTTCCGGCAGTAAAGTGTGGTCAATCCAGTTGACGGATATAGGGGGCTGTCCCGTTTTATGTCGCCATAACTGGGCACCCTACTTCCGTAAAGGTAGGGTGTATTGCCTTGTATTGCTCACAAATAGTCCATCTACATTTTATGACGTATTCTGTCGATGAGGGACAAATGTGGGATTGTTACTATGACTTCTTTGTGGTTGTTCTTAGAGGATTGGTGGTGTTTGAAAAAAACCGTTAATCTTATGCAAACATATGACCATGTTTGCATAAGATTAACGGTTTTTTTTTTATTTCGCCAACGTATAATATTAGCGTGTTCATAGAAGATACTTATGGTTCTCCAAGTTTTTAACTGGCAATGAAAGAAAGAAAGAAAGAAAATGCATTTATTTTGGAACCATAACACGAGACAAGAGTAATAACAGACAATAGAAAAAGAAAAAAAAACACAAGTGCAATTTAATAATTAAAAACATTTGAGATAAATATTAATTAAAACATACAAATTATAGTTAAATCATTAGCAATAAAATAACAGAAAATAAATGGGTGTCTCGTGGCTACACCAAAATAGGAGCCCAGTTCAGCTTATTGTCGGGCGCATATTACGAGTATATAAATGCGCCTGTCGCTGGTTTTCAACTGGGTCCTAGTGGTGTGTCTGTTAGCACACACGCTAACAGACACACCACTAGGACCCAGTGTGTGTGTAATAAATAAAATAAACACAGCAACAAAATATTTATATATTAAAAAAACATATTTAATTGTATTATTTTCGTCTCACACTTGGCGCTGATGATGATGTTGTCAGCCTTCTGGGAAAGATTATTGACGCAAAACTTTCACGTAACTTTATTTTTTGTATAGTTTAGTTATTTTTTGTATTATTATTATCTTTATTTTTCGTATTATTTAGTTTCTTTTAGTATTCCTATATAATTAGTATTATTTATAGAAATAAAGCATACCTATTTGTACTATACGTGGTGGGTAAAAAAGTTTAAGAAAAAAATAATCTTCATTCTTTATCACCTACTTAACTACACCTTCAAAAAAGGTAGTTGTCTATTTGACCCGTATGTATGTATGTATGTGATTCGCTATTTTCTCAAAAGGTAGTGATTCGATTAAGATGGGCTTTTCGCTATTAGACTGCATGTTTTTCTGGAAAGGTTAAAGCGTATAAAACGTTGTCCTAACTTATAAAACACCAGAGATATAGACTAAAATAAAGGAGTGACTCAACAAAATTTACATTCGGTGATGTGCTTGATATTTTTTTTCCTCGTCTTTGATATACATTTGAAAGAGATTCATTTTTCTTAAAAAAGTTATTTATTTCTTTTTTATTCCACCCTATTAGATTAAAGAATAGTTCTGAAAATTGCCTAATTGGGTAGTTGACTACAATAAAAATGAATTATATTATACAAATCAGGAAATAGTTGATCTTTAAATGCTCTGAAAATAAGCGTATTTTACAATTTAACACGTTTTTGAATTTAAAAGTATAAAACCGAATACTAAAAGTAATGATTTTACGATAGGAGCTTAAGACGTCATAGGTTGTTATTCCATAAATATTTCTATAGAGCTTATCGTTTTGACATTTCATAAAAAGAGACTGATTTTACTTGACAGTCAACATCCCTATTGTGTAACTTCAAATTTTAATGGATCTGTACTATGTTCTTTACAATTTAAACCAACATTTAAAATAGAGATATTACTAGTTTAGTAGATACTAACACCAAACCAATCCAATCTTTACATTCAAGATACAGACAATACAAAGCAATAACGAAGCCATATCCCACACCAAACGTAATCTAGAACTCCACTAAACTCTACCGTCTCTACCAAATTGACCAAGAACCATCCATATTCGTCTCACGTTCCACTCAGATTCGTCATGCTCTATAATACAACGGATGTCTCTATCCTTCAAACTCTACCTCGCATTCGTCACTTTTATACCTTTATATTTACCTAGGCACGCGTAAAAGCCGATACATAGAGCTGAAATTGTATAGAATTGACGCCATGGTTTTGGAAGGGAAAGTATACAAAAAATCCAAATGCTGAAAAAATCTTCATCTTTAACGTATTAGACTGAGGGCGTGATCATATGAAGTCGTCGTACTGTCCTCCAGAGCTCTTAATGCGGAATGAGTTTCGGTCATCCCTAAAGATGTTTGGACGTTCCACCACATTTGTCCATAGGGTTGGTGTTATATTGTGGCCGTTTTTTTCCCTGCACGTGACTAACTACTATGAAATTTTCAAAATTATCTAGTATTAAAATAATTAACCATTAAATTATACTTATAGCTTAAGTCACGCCCAAAATTGAGACGAATCCAAAGACACCTTACTTGATGAAATCTGTCAATTTGGCTGCAATCTGCCGTTGGACTTGACAGATTTTAACATGGCTGGCCTGTTGGTCTAGTGGTTAGTGACCCTGACTGCTAAGCCGGTAGTCGTGAGTTCGATCCCCATATAGTTTATAAAAAGAATTACAATCTGACTGATTCATTCCACTGGACATAGCCATATCGGGAACTGTCTTCTCTGATGTGGCTCCATTTCAGGTGTTGGCCTACTTATACCACGCTGTCCAGACTGGTTGATATAGGGTTTGATTTTCAGCTTCCCTTCTCTTGGCATTGGTTGCATCTGCTTGACTGTTACTCCCTTTGTCGCCTCTTATGGCACCAACAGAATGAGATTGGGTGATGATGTTGACCTTTGTATTCTTAACGTCCTTCACCACTCGGATTTTTAAAAAAAATACGTTACGACTTTTTTCAATGATTTTGGTAGAGTGTTATTGTGTGACGGGGATTCGACTAACTAAATCGGTATTCAGTATGTTTTCAAATATTCTTCATAATAGTGATAGCGAATGAATAAATGTAAATTAAAGCGGTTGCATTTTCGAATCCTACCCATTATACTGCCGACGTGAACCCACTCCTAACACAAGCCATTTAACTGGAGGGGTTAAGGTCGTACCCTGACCAAATAACCATGAGCATTCGTTCCCTCTTCACCGCACCGTAGCGGATGTGACAGTACAAATTATTAAAATTATCAAGACCAGGCGAGGGTAGTTGAAAAACCCCACGCCTCACGGAGACATCGCTAAGCTATCAGTCGACCCGTGACCACGATCGGGGCAATTCGATTGAAACGTCGGGTAAATAAAAGGTTCGTACATTCAAATAATTGACGCGATTAAGTCCAGAAATATATCTTAAATTGAAGACATTGTAATAAACAGCCATGTCTGTGACAGCTATAGTGAGCCCGGGCCCATGCGCCCGACGGCATATCAGCAGACGGAACGTGAGCGGTGACGTCCCACATTTTCGTGAGTGCAGCCTGCCATCGATTCATAAGACGTTATCACGACAAAAATTAACAAATTAATGGAGACAGTCATAGTCGTACACGATATAACGCAAAACACTCCTCTTTCAAACTGGGACTTAAAATGATAAAGGCACCTCTATACATCTTCGCACTGTACGCAATAACAGCCAAAAGTATCACGTATAAGACATTCGCAAGGAACGCGCGGGATGTATGCCTTATTGTGCCGGTTCGTGACTCTTCTGACGGATTTTTACGAGTACCGCGATATGTGGTCACCGATGTCACTCTAATGAAGCCTTTTTACGACTTTGCTCCTATGTTGGGCATATAGCCATGTGTGAATGTGCAGTTGGCTAAATGAAAGCGGTGAGGTCCATAATAAATCTTAATAAAGACAAAGTGACAAGGAAGAGCTAAGAATGTGCTGTGTCAAATTAGGTACATACGTTTCTGTGTATTAAATATTATAAAAGTTGCACAATATTATGAAAGTTGTAAAGAATCGCTCTGTCGTAGTCAATGGGCATTCTAGTGTTGAATTGAATTAATATTTCCACTGCAATACCTGTTTTCTATTGTTGTAATATTTTTTTATTGATAAAGATTCGTCTTCAAATAATAATAGATAGGGGCAAAAGTATTTTCGTATTTTGAATGTGTTGTCATAAATCAAACCTCTTTGGTTGTACTGAATGTAACTGGCTGGTTTTAATGTCATTACATTTTGATATTTATTGAGATACAATAAATAAATAAAAAACTAGTTCACGCCATATTTCAATTGTTTTTCAAGCGAGCAAAATGAAAATGCGACCAACACCGCGAATAAAATTTGTGCGGTTTACGAACATAATGCGGCATCAATACAAGTGCACAAATGTGGTTCAAGCGTTTCAAGTCTGGAAAGGGTGAGGCTCGTTCTGGACGCCCTGTCACTTCTCTATCTTTGAAAAAATGGAACAAAATCGACATATTAGTAGTTACGATATTGCTGAAGAACAGGATGTTAATCTATAGCCACTCAGCAAAAATTAAGAGAGCTTGGCTGGAATGTGTTGATGTATCCTCCGTATAGCCCTGATCTTGTTCCATCAGATTTCCACCTCTTTCAGTCACTTAAGAACTCTTTAGTAAGCATAAAGTTAACCTCAAAAGAACACTGTGAAAACTACATGTCAGATCTTTTTGATCAAAAAACTCAATTTTTTACAGCAATTGGATCATGGCACTATCCACAAGATGGCAACAGGTCATCTATCAAAACGGCACATACATATTATAAATAAATTAAAAAAAATACTTTATCTAATAAAAAATAGCATAAAAATGCTTTAAAAATTACAAAAACGTTATAGCACGAAGATAAAATAAGCATATTTCGTTTTTTATACAATATTTGAGATAAAATGACTAAACAATGTTTTTTTTTTGCATAATCGTTCCCCCATTGCTGAGGATCATGACTCCTTATCAGTCGATCAGTGGTCTGCCTCCAACTGATCCTGAAATTGTGTTGTTTAGGTAGGTACTACTAAAATCGGGTTTCCATAACAATTTCTTACAACCTAACCATTCACAGAAACACAACAGTAATGTATTTTTTTGCGGTCTTCGTTTCTATATATCAAGTCACAGTCTTCATTTCAATTGCTTTCTAAATCAGGTATAAGTAATTCCGCTTTCAACCACGCAACAACCATAACTGCAAAACCCAAAATCAAAAAACAATCTTAAACCACACACAAATTGCCTCAAAAAAGAAATCAAGCGAGCATCACTTAGCGCCCCATCCACTTTCCATATCTACCCGCGATGCAGCTATTACGTACAGATCAGACACGTGATCTGAAGAAAGACATCAATAACACTCCCCTAAACGCCACAATATCACATTCGGTATACATCAAGTATTGAACATTAGCTGCTGGAAACATACTGGGTTTGGATTGAGGCGTTTCCATTTACCGTTCGACGTTTTTCTGACAGTATGTTCTAATATTTTAAGCCGTTTTGATCGGTACCACAACAATGTCAGTTATTTTTTCTTTGAAGGGTACTGTGGCAAGTAAAATTTACGAATTAATGTTTCAAATGAGATGTTGTTATGGCCAAGCGTGATGCTTACAATCAGGCGCGCTACCTGCTCGTGTCTTTATTTCGTTGTATAAAAAAACTAGAATAGATTTTGGATTTTTTTGTAGAGTCATGTCAAGGGTTTCCTTCATTCACTAGTTTCTGGCTACTGGTATTTCACTTTGATGTATGCAAGTGTTAGAAAGCTTTTTATTAATTAATACACTTAAATTATCTTCACCTGTAACTAACTGTGTACCTAACAATGTGGTGGAATCTTGGAAGTCAATTTTAACCTACATCTAATTATCGTATAGTAATTAAATTTTGCATGTGAATGTAGTTCGATTTACAACACAATAATTTGGTAGCTTGAAGCTGATCTGATGATGGAGTGCAACTCTTCAGAGTTGTATAGGTTTTGACGATTTTTTATCGTATCAGTATGAAATTTTGCATGTAAATGTAGTTCGGAAGACAACACAATAACTTGGTAACTTGGAGCTAATCTGATCTGATGGATAGATTTTGACGATTAACTTTCAGTTAAGTACTTCTATGTATCGTATCACAAAGAAATAACAACAACAACAACACTATTTACCAATTAATTTAAAACAGTAACATTGATATAAAAAATTGGCTTTAAAAAAGCTAAAAAAAAGGTTTTTATAAGCGTGTTATGTAAAAAACTGAAATAAAAAATGTAATGTTTGTAGTATTTCTTATTTCAGTATAGTTAAGCTATATTTTTTATTTTGTTGATTGCATTACCTAATGCTATTAATGTTTCTTGATTTTGATCATTAATAACAACCGCCACTAGGCAGAAACAGTCACTTGTGCATTACAGAAAGTAACTCATACCCAATCCTTGACTCGACTGCACATCAAGACAGTCAAACAAAACATTAATTAATTAATCGAATAACATAGAGTATCTACGTATCATAATAGATACGACTAAATGTAATAAATGTTTACAAAGATTACATTTATAACGAATATGAGCCCGTGAATTTCCATCGTATCAAGAAAAATCAACCAATTACATCCACATACAAATTGCAACCTTATTTCTATATAATAGAGTCTAATCTCAATAAAAAGTCCCTTACGTCCTTTATAAGGGGAAGCTATCGAAAAGAAATTGTAAAATAAAATCAAAATGTGATTCGTTTGCTCTCAATTTGTAAAAGAACCTGGTGCCATACGCCGCAGGGTGTTGTTGAGAATATTCAGAACATGTGTATGTGAATTTTCCTTTATAAGTATTTGGCCTTAAGTAAGATTGAATTTGGTGTCTTTTTGTTACCGTATTGAGGAAATTGGATCTCGTTATATTACTGCGTGGGAAGATTTGACGTCGTATTTGAGTGGGTGAAGTTTCATATTCGTGTTGCTATGCTGAGATTATTCGACAAAACCTATCTATTTATGTCGAAATTGAGAATGGCTCAAACGATTTGACTATTTTTTTTTTTTGGTTACTGTCGCAAGGCTTGTATGTTTTTTTTAAATTTCATTACATAAATGTGAAAATTGGTGAAAATCTAGTTGTGAAATTCAATTTTCAATATTTTTTCGAACTCGACCAACATACTGCCGTGTGTTTAGATTACTTTTATTAATGCATACTGTTGTAGTTGTTGAGATTTTGTTTGTTAAAAACAAAATGTCACAATACCAATTCCGTTTTTACCATTTCAATTCCGTTTTAACCTTCCAATCTAGTACAAAAACGACCCGTCCCACAATGACCGTTTCTTGAGGTCCCTATCACAGACTCAGGTATCAAAGTACGCTTCGGTTCGCGCACGGAATAGTAATGTCTGTGATATATATTCAGAGTAATATGACGTGCCTCTGCCTCCGTCACTGGTGACATTGATTTGCTTCTTTTAAATTGTGGATGGTTAATGTAGGAAGGAGACATTTTTTATATAAATAAGCATACATGTCTCGTGGACGCTGTGATAATAATGTAATATCTTGACGTACTCGCATACGGTCATCTGATTAAAAAGTTTGGGATCGTCGTTTTGACAAAGTTGCATCGGCTATGATTGCTAGCTATTATTGAAGCTATGTCACAATACCCTTTATCTTAGTCTACACTTGCCGTATTATTTATCACCTTATATTTGCCTTCACACACTATTCCTACTGACCGTGTACTTAATATTGCTTTTACCGAATCACTGGGTTCCATGTCGCGGATAATAATTCGGAATCATCTTACTGATTAAATTTTTTATGTTTTTAACACACTTTTATTAGTAACGGAATCTTTGAACGTGTTTTCCACCCACTTCAGAACGTCGGATTTAATTATAACATCGCACACTTATCATGGGCCGATGACAATACAATCCAATAAAAAGGGATTTTTGAAAATTCCTACCCAATGTAAGTTTACCTGTATGAAACTCCGTCCGTTTTGAAGTTAGATGTGTAGAATTTCGTATTTGGCTTGTTAGTTTAAAATAACGAAAACCTATTTCGGCGTTTTTGAAAAATCAACCCCCAAGGAGGTATAGAAAATTAGATAACAGTTAAAAAAACTAGAAAAACACGCTTTTGTAAATAGCTATACTAAAAAATAAAAAAAATAATATTCTATAAGTTTAAAAAAATAGAGTTGTAAAGAAAAAAGACAGTTTGTTGTCAAAAAACGTGTGATGATTATAAATCAATAGCGTCACAAGCACCACAAACCTTTTTATTTTAGGTTTATTAACTATTATTTTTATACTTTTGAGTGAATATCTATACTAGTATTATAAAGCTGAAGAGTTTGTTTGTTTATTTGAACGTGGTAAACTCAGGAACTATCCGAATTGAAAAATTATTTTACTGTTGGATAGCCCATTTATCGAGGAAGGCTATATAACATCACGCTACGACCAATAGAAGCGGAGCAGCAATGATAAATGTTGCAAAAATAAGGAAAATTTACGCAGACGAAGTTGCTCGGGACAGCTAGTCTATTGTTTTTAATTTAATTGTTATAATTTATCAAATCACTGCTAATACCACTGAATCTACTTGTGAGGGAGTTTTTAACCTTAACGCGGGCAAAGTAGGGAACAAACTTTTAGCTCACTAATAAATATTTGAAAAAAATGTTTGTCACATTCAACATGAAACTTGCCAACCCTAATACAGATAAATGTAGTGCAGGAGAGGGATTTTTGATGGCGGCACGAGGGACAAAACTATTTATATTGAATTTGTTATGTTATACTATTTATTATTTCGCGTTTGCCAAACGATTTGCCGCATACATCACAGTCTCGTTTGTTTATTCAGGTAGCCGGCTTCTGAAGGGTAGGTAATGTTTTTGACAAATATTTTTCATGTTTTTTAAGGGTATTATTGTTACATTAGTATATGCAGAAAACAAGTAGGTACTCATCTGGAAACTATGACTCGGTGAACATACACACTGCCTCTGTGGCGCGGTGGGAGTGTGTCCAACTGCTACACAAGAGGTTCGAATCCCACACGAGACATCACTTTGTTTGTTGTAAATTGTTGTTCCGAGTCTGGGTTTACTTTGCGTCCGTGACTTGTATGTTTGTAAAGTCCCCCGCGATAGGGTGATACTTCAGTATTTTTCAAGATTTTAGTCTTTTCGGCGTAAGTAACATGTGTATCTATGTAAAATTACAGCCTTCTAACACTAACAGTCTCTGAGCTAAGCTGCGGACGAACGGACGGACATCGCGTTAAAAAGTACTGTTAAACATATCTAAGCTATTGTAATGCTCTGGTAGCAAATCATTATACGTGCAGCATGTTATTGAGGAGAGGATTACACAAATTTAATACATTAAACGCATACTTAGAGAATACTCTGTATGAACACATTTGTCTAAGATAACGTTTTGCATATAATGATTGATATATTACACTCATCTTATAACCAACAGAATATAAACTTGCAATTCCGTTTAAAAATTCCATCTCATAAAATCTTCTAGTTCCGTTACGGACGTAGTCGAAGTTCGGAATTCAAATTCGAAAAATACGCTCCTTTCCGCTTCCGACGTTTGATTCCTTCAGTGATACGATGTTTCCGTTGCGCTGTTTAAGTGATGTACTCGCGACCATGACATTGGTTTTGATACTATTTGAGCAAGCATGTTACCGTCAACATTTGGTTAGCCTTAGGTTTATATTTTTAGCCTCATTTATTTTATGTATTAACTGTATCTTCACTGTGTGTGAGTGGGTCTTCACAAACGAATAAGTCATGTTCAAAAAGTACTACACCTAGACTTCTACAACAATTTGTAGACCACAAAAAGTTTTAAGATACATTTCGCATTTACATTTCAGTAATATGCATTTTCAAACGCTTAATTTGCCCTCTTATGAAATACTTTTACACTATCGAATACATGTTAAAAATAAACAATTCTTTAATATTGACTGTCAATGTACCACATTTACAAATATGTATTGATTTGTTTACTTTGTCGTGATCAATTTCCCACACCCGTGTATAGTTGTTTTCAAATGGCTAATTCATTAAACCTCTTTAAACAGACTGAAAAAAAAAACCAAAACATCAGATTTATAGATTTGTTGACACATAATGTACCATAACAATCAATATTTGTAAATGTGGTACATTACCAGTCAATAATAAAGATTTGTCTATTTTTAACATGTATTCGATAGTGTAAATTTTTTAGTATTTCATTAAATTAAATTGTAAAAAAATAAAAACTGTCTTATTTTTTTCGAAAAATGTCTTCTTTTTGCGAAAATTGATATTGATAAACATTTTTTTTTATTTTTAGAAAAAGTCTCGGGGTAATTTAGAAACAAACAAGTCACGAACTCAAAGTACACATCGAAACAACAAATAAAAATGATAAAACGCCAATGTGGAACGCGTGTTAAGGCCGAGCTCAAAAGGTACCCAGATCAGCTAATATGCCAAGCAGAAACTGCTTACTGCTTGACGCTGATTTACATCTGGAACCCGTGAATCACGAAAGAGTAAAATAGGATTGAAAAGTGCCGTGTGTTCCATTGAAAGTGTTGACATATAAGTAGTATATTGTATAAAGATAGTGTTATAGATAAACTTAGGACTGTGTAGGTGGACATTTGGTGTAATAATAATAATAGGGATTTAATATATGTTTATAGAGTAGATGTCCCGCGCAACCTCGTCTGCGTAATTTTTTCCCGTTTTTGCAACATTTCTCATTGCTGATCCGCTCCTGTGGGTCGTAGCGTGATGTTATATAGCTTTCCTCGATAAATGGGCTATCCAACTATTCAGCTGTTTAATATTAATGTAGATACCGACTTAACAAATGAAGTAGTCCAAAAAGAAATTTATAAAGGAATAAATTAACAAAAAATAGTACCTAAAGGATTAATATCAAATTATTGAAATGTTTACGATGACCGTATATGAGTTGTCCCAAGATATTTAAAACTAAGTACCACATTTAGGTCTAACCTACTGACAAGAATAAGAATGCGATCACACAACTGTTAGCATACACGCCTTTCGCGACGCGACATTGCTTTGGAAAATTGTTAAATTATATTGAACATAAATCCACGTTGAAAACAATGGTATCCTCACGCCATTGACACTTAGGGGGTAGTACAGCGTTATTTGGTTTGGTTGAAGAGTTTCTTTAAGTGTATTGAATCGAAGTAATGACAGTGAAGAAAAATAGTATCGAAGTAATTTTTATAGGCATTTCTTGCCAAAGACTTTACAAATACAATAATTGCATTTTGAAAGATAGAAAAATTTGAAATCCAGACTCAGGAATCGAACCCGAGACTTCCGTAGCCAAACCGGGGCCAGAAGCGAACCACCTATCTGGACTATGTTACTAGATGTCAAATTCTTTCATCTCTTAATGCTTACGGGTTAGGCCCCCGTAGCGCCATCTAGTCGTTAGTTAAAGAACTATCACGGCTTTTGTTATGGCTTCGTTACAGAGAGCATTTTAACAAATTATGATGACGCAGGCCGAACATTGAAGTATCTACTTATAATACTACAAATGGTAAACGAACCACACCTATACGGTTCGTTTAAATTTCTTATTGAAAGTAATTAGTCTATTTTGTAAGTAACACCTTATATTTAGGAATAATTTGGTTTTTTCCATAATCACACTAATATTATAAATGCGAAAGTTTGTGAGTATGTGAGTGTGTATGTTTGTAGACTTCTTCCTCTTCTTCTTGAAAATTTGGTATGGTTTTAGCTGACACCCTGGATTAACACTCAAGCTAATAAAGTAACACCGCGGGGCACAGCTAGTATTAGATTTTTTGTATTGTGCTATGTTTCTAAGATGTCAAAGAAAATAACAATTATTATACTTCTACTACTTATGCTCTGATCCATATTTAATTTAAACACTTTCCTGCGGAATAATCCAGACACAGACATATTTTTTTGACAAAGTTAGTGCTATCTTTGTATTATTTTTTCGTCATTAATCATAAACGCACTAACATTACCTATACCTAATTATTTTTGTTAATATCTCACTTTAATATAATTTAAGCTTACATTTTAATTTTGTATTTAGACATTTTATTTTGTAATTTTTGTCATTTTTTTTAAAATTTGGCATTTAAGTCTGTAATTTGACATTTTAATTGTGTATTATTGACATTTTAATTTTTGTTTTTTGACATTTTCATTTTATGTGCTATTAAGTACATATTACTGTAATTTAAAGTTAGTCTAAAGAATTATTTATATCCATCAAAGCATGCAAGCGATTTGGTAATATATTACTGTAAGTTTATGCGCCTAGTATGAATGAATATTTGATTATATAATGTCTAGATGGAGCATTCTCTCAGTAAGACTATAAAAAAAAAGAAGCTACTATTTTTGACGTTTGACACTCGTTGAAAATGGCGCGCTAGAATAACTATGGTTAGAACATTTTTGTTATGAGTCTTCTTACCTGTCAAAAAGTATGTCCATTTGACCATACTTTTTGACAGTTCTTTGCTTCAATTTTAGATGCTGAATTAGGAATCTAGACATTATTTAATCAAAGGAATGAATAAATGAACAGTTTTTAAAATTTTGCCTGTTTTTGAATCTGTTTGTTATAAATAATCGCGATTACGGTTGGTCTAGGTTTTTAGAGGGTATTATGAGATTTAACTATGCCGTGAATTCCTCAAACTAGAATTCCAAATGAGGCCAAATCACTGTATGTATAAAAATATTTTCGCAATAAAATATTTTATAATATGTTCAACCAATTTTCGCCCCCGGCTCCGCCCGTGTAGCGTCGATTATCACGATAAAAACTATCTAATGCCCTTCATTTTCATCTAAATCGGTTTAACAGTTTAAGCGTGAAAAGGTAACAGACAGACAGAGTTACTTTCACATTTATAATATTAGTGTGGATACCATAGTTACCATACCACCCATATCCCTCGGCGGCACTTGTCAGGTGACATTCAATTTTGCATACATTAAAATGTACAAGTGATTCTACTTATTGTAATTTCTTTATTGACGACAGGTTTTAGTTCATGGTTTGTAAATTTGCACACCTACATGTTACCGCAAAATAGTTAGTTGTTATACAAGAGTGCAAAGTTGCTTTTTACCGCTCAATTTTGATGACCGAGCAAGCGAAGGAATCAAAAGAGCACAAGGTGAAAAATCTTTGCACTCGAGTGCAACACGTAACCTTTCGTCCCACTTCAGCGAGGAAATGTCAACATACGACAAATCAATTTTGTTGGTGTCAAATAAACTGGCGCAAAAATGGCGCGCACAAAGCAAATTAAATAAAAGTACACTATGGTTCCGAGTCTGAGTTTTTAACAGATTAATAAAGGTTGTATAATAAATTCGGCACCATGGAGGTAGAAGTAAATAGGTATAATGATGTTTTGATGTAACAAACTTAGTGCACATAATGTTTTAAATTAAACTTACTTTATCCTCTTGCAGTTAAAACGGTTTTTGCACTCAGATATCGAAGAGCAAAAATACTTTTATTGAAATGGTGAGATGAAAAATATATTAAAACACTTATTAGTTACAGTAAAAAGTAATAGTAGGAAACGAATGTAATATTCGTTTCCTACTATTACTTTTTACTGTAACTAAGAAATTTAATGTACAACGTGATCATCAAACATGATTTTTTAAGACTGATTTTTAAGATGATTTAATAATGTACTGCACTAGAACTGACAGGAATCCTGTCAGTTCTAGTGAATATAATCCTGTCACAGAATCAGCAGGTTATTTTTTTTGAAAAAATAAATGAACATTTTTTTAACTTTTACATTGGGTATCAGATCGATCACTATTTATTCATGGAATTGACATAGCAGTTTATCTAGAATAATGATTGGTTTTACTGTAACAGAACATCAAAATAACACACAAAATCACAAACGTAAATCTTACAAATAAACATTCCGTATTCAAATAACAAAGAAATAACATAACAAAGTCACAAATTGCTTTTATCTCTTATCTATCAAATAAAATCCATATCCAATTTCAGTAAAATAACGTTGTTAACACATTTTCTTATCTTCGTGAGCGATTGTCGAACGAAGATTGAGCCAATTTAGCAAACAGAATCTTTGTATGAATGTGTAAACATCTATCTACTTATGTTGCTCTCGATTTGTCGGGACAATCTGTAGGGTGAGTTAACGGAAGACAATTTTATATATTATACATTTTTTTGTTTTTTATAAAGATAAGTAGCAATGCGGGATTGGGTCCCACATTACTAGCAATCTTGTTAACTTCTCCAGTTAAGCTTTAATTGGCCTGTGTTAGGAGTGGGTTCACGTCGGTAGTTTAATGGGTAAGATTCGAACCCGCGACCTCACGATTGCGAGTCCGATGCCTTAGCCATTAGGCTACCGCCGCTTGCTAGGTATATGCTGAAGGATATTATATATCTAGCCGATTTTGGTTACTTATATTATGAGAGATATATTAAAATGTAAAAAAAAAATATTGCCCTTAATCCGTGATCCAGAAACATTTAATTTTTATAGACATCGCCCGCAGGGTTCAAACCCTCTGTCGCGGGGACATTACATACATACAAATCAGAGACACAAAGTACACCCAGACTCGGAATAACAATTTGTGAATTACATAAAGTGGTGTCCCGTGAGGGAATCGAACCCACGACCTCTGGCTTGGCAGTAAGTGTCTAGTGACACTTACTGCCAAGCCACTAAACCAATATGGTACATGTTGTTTAAAGTACAGTGTATGTTTATTCCGAAGACTCAGAGACAACAATTATTTAGGTAGTCTTTAATAGTGATAAAAATTATAATAACACACACACTTTCAATCTATCAGCCAATTTATGCTTCCAATTTAATTGCCAACAATCGAATTGAAGTAGGCAGTCGAAACGTGTGTTGCTTTTTTATTCGATACATACTCGTATCTATTAAAAGGATCGATACAAGGCACTTTCGAGGGGAACATCTCTAAATGGCTCTACAAATGTATTGCCTTTTTTGTGTTGTATGTAGATTTTGGGGTGCGAGACTCAGTGGAGACTTAGTAATCGTAGAGGTTAAGTAACGTTATCAGTGACAGTCCCTAGATGGGTGACCGTTTTCAATCCTTTACGCCTCAGAGAGCACGATAAGCGGTCGGTCCTGCGTCTGAGTGTATCCGACTGCTACGCAAGAGGTCGTCGGTTCGATCCCCACCCAGGATAAAACTTTGTGTGTAGAGCACGATGGTTTATTCTGTGTCTGGGTGTTATTCATCTATAACATGTATGTATTTAAAAATATATAAGTATGTTTATCAGTTGTCTGGTTTCCATAGTACAAGCTCTGCTTAGTTTGGGATCAGATAGCGCTGTGTGAGTTATCCCAAGATATTATTATTTAGAAATGTATAGGTATGTGTATCAGTTGTCTGGTTGCTATAGTACAGACTATGTCTAATTTGGGATCAGATGGCGTTGAGTAAGTTGTCCCAGCATATTACTATAGCCTATAACTATATAACTGCTGCGCCCCGGCTTCTCTCAGGTGTAATTTTTCCGCGCGTTTTTTTTATATAAACTTGTTCTTTAGAATAACGAAGAATTATCCAATTTGGTGCAGTGGTTCTGAAGTGAAGCGCGTACATACATTACGGTGATTATTTTTTTTTTATGTAAGGTGTAAATTAATCTCTGCCCGACCCGAAAGAGGTGTGTAGGGATTTTTGTAAAATTTTGAAAAATTACGAATAATTTTTATTTTTTTGGTATTATCTGGTTAATTTTGGTTTTATTTTAAGGGTTTTTTTTTTTGCACTTTTTAATGCATAATCTTAACGTTGATAAACTTTCGCGATGTGTACACTTAGATATATATGTGTACAAATCGCAAAAGTTTACATAATACCATTCATAATATGTATTTTACCTTAAATTATTCACGTGATTAAGACCCGTAGTATATTTAATTTTACTATCTTAAGTTTGCAAATTTTTGGGATCTTACATAACATCTGTGAAGAACCCTTTTCCATCTCCTTGTAAGAAAAAAATAGAGATGGACATGCTGTTTCATATTGGGAATGTCATTAGGAGCACCCACCGTCTTCATACCACAAATCAGAGCAGAGGCTAATTCCACTGAGGCAGTCACTGAATCAATGGCTTCATGGATCCGTGAGTATATTTTACCATGTTATTAACTTGAACACTAATTAAATACAGTGGATTGGAAACAATGAACTGTTGGCTTGTTATGATAGTATTTTGATGCATGTTTACAAAAAACATATTTTAGTACGGTTTAGCCTCCCCCCCCGCCTAAACCATACCATATTTAAATAAAAATAATCCATAACCATAAAAAACATAAACCATTTTACCAAATGAATGAATGGCTCCTAATAATGTTAGGCATATTTTTAAGAGTACTAACAAAGTGACCATGAAATCAAAATACGCATGCGTATTAAATAATGCCTAAGTTTAGCCCCCCCCCCTCCCCCATTTACCATAGCATATTTAAAACAAAAAACCTAAACCATCTTACGTAATAAACGAAAGGCTCCTCATAACGTTACGCAAATTGTTAAGAGTACAAACAATGTGACCATGAAATAAAAATATGCATATTTTGATTTCATGGTCACATTTTCATTATCATTTCAAGTCAAATATATCTATACATATCGGACTGTCAATCGAGAAGGTAGCTTTACATTAAGGAAAATAAATAAAAAAAAAGTATAAGCTTAAATGGACATGGAGGAGTTGCACTATAACACAGAGAAGAATGAAAAAGAAAAACAAAGACGTTTCAGACCCAATATATATTTTTGGAGACAGGTAGGTGCTTACATAATAATATAAGTAACAGGATGACCGAACTTTGATCGGTGTTTTTAACGAAGTTTTCTAAAAATGAAGCCTAGCTAGATCGATTTATCGCCCCCGAAACCCTCTGCTTACTAAATTTCATAAAAATCGCTGAAGCAATTGCCGAGATTCAGGTTATATATCTATACTAATATTATAAAGCTGAAAAGTTTGTTTGAACGCGATTATCCCAGGACTACTGGTCCGAATTGTTTATTTTTTACGGTTAGATAGCCCATTTATCGAGGAAGGCTATAGGCTATAATATAATCACGCTTCGACGACAAAAGAAGCGGAGTAGCAGTGAAAAATGTTGCAAAAACGGGGAAAATATACGCAGACGATGTTGTGCGGGTCAGCTAGTCTATACTAATACTAATAATATTATAAAGAGAAAAGATTTGATTGTTTGTAATGAATAGGCTCTGAAAGTACTGGACGGATTTGAAAAATTATTTTATCGTTGTGAAGCGACACTAACCCCGGGTGACATAAGGTATTGTTTTCCCTGTATTTCCACGGGAACGGGAACTACGCGGGTGAAACCGCGAGGCGTCCGCTAGTAGTGATTAAGGACCCTGGACCCAACAATTTAAATTCCTGATTTTCGTATAGTTTCATTGATTAACAATAAGCCAGTTTTAAACAATCTAAAGAATAAAGTCCTTTTCATCCAATCCGGTTTCAATCCGGCGAACGGTTCCACGGGGTCTAGACAAAGTCACATTTGGAAAGGCGATGTCGATAATGGAAAAATATTTTATTATGAAATTTGACGTTTGCGGTGGAGACCATAGACATTTTTATTTTTTGCGAACGATTAGTAAGTTATCGAATTCGCCACTGAACGAATGTACCTTGTCTGCCGCCACTACGCGAACGGCGAACGCCGGAACATGTGAAAATACCGTAAATTGCGTCGGTTTAATCCGGCGCCGGGTAAGTGAAACCGGAACGTGAAGATCCTAATATTTATCTTATTTTAATTTTAGTTTTTCATCTGTACCGGAGGATGGACGTGCTGTTTCATAATGGGAATGTCATTAGGAGCACCCACCGTCTTCATACCACAAATCAGAGCAGAGGCTAATTCCACTGAGGCAGTCACTGAATCAATGGCTTCATGGATCCGTGAGTATATTTTACCATCTTATTAACTTGAAGACTAATTAAATACAGTGGATTGGAAACAATGAACTGTTGGCTTGTTATGCAAATATTTTTATTTTAATTGGTTTTACGAAAACATATTCTTATTAAAATATTACACTAAAAACAATACTCAAACTTCCAGAGCGAAGAGATATGAGCGGTAGTAATGGCTGTTAGTATCAGTCAGATAAGCGTGAACGCATTGTTCTAGTTGCCTTCAAAATAAATCATTGTATATTACTGTACATTTCGTACATAAATAATAAAATAAAATAGCTGTCCCGCGCATCTTCGTCTGAGTAAATTTTCCCCGTTTTTGCAACATTTTTTGTTGCTGCTCCGCTCCTTTTGGTTGTAGCGTGGTTTTATGTAGCCTATAGCCTTCCTCGATAAATAGGCTATCAAACAGTGAAAGAATTTTTCAATTCCGACCAGGATTTCCTGAGATTACCGCGTTCAAACAAACAAACGAACAAACAAACAAACTCCTCAGCTTTAATATTAATATAGATTGCTCTCTAAGAATAATTAGTAACGAAATCACACACTTAACGTTATATAAGGTCGGAGCAAAAGTATTTTCGTAGTATCCATACAAAGATAAAAAAAAATAGGTACAATATATTATTTATTTATAATATGTATGTGCCGTTTTGATCTTGTGGGTCAAAAATCTAAAATTTACCTGTCAGATTTTTTAAAATATTTTTGATCAAAAAATACTGACAGGTAGTTTTCAAAGTGTTCTTTTGAAATTAACTTTATGCTTCCTAAAGAGTTCTAAAGTGAGCAAAACTGGTGGAAATCTGATGGAGCAAGATCAGGGCTATACGGAAGATGCATCAACACATTCCAGCCAAGCTCTCTCAATTTTGCTTAATTTTTTGCTCAATTGTGGCTATAAATGAGTGCGGTCTGGCGTTGTCATGCATGACGGATCACTAGGCCCTTCCTGTTCACCAGCTCCGACCGGTTTATTTCATCAATTGCTGACAGTAGAGGTGGGAATCGATAGTTTTACCCAGCGGCAAAAGCTCATAGTGGACGATTCCTTTCTAATCTCACCATACACACAGCATCACTATGTTCCGAGTCAGGACGTTAACAAATGCGCCGGAATTGTTACATTGAACAAAGAATCGCAAATGGAAACAATTGCATTATTATTTTCTCTCAGTTAGATCATGTGGTACCCAAATATCAAGATTTTTCTTGTACCCAGATTTTTGTAAATGACGTAAAACGTAAAACCGTTTTGTGATCAACATCCAGTTCTTCAGCAATATTGTTACTACTTCAGTACAACCAAAGAGGTTTGATCAATACATTCAAATTACGAAAATACTTTTGTGCCTACATGATAATATACGTTCGCTTTGGACTTTTCGAGTATTGTCCTTAAATTTAGAATTGACGAAAACTAATTTATATTTGTAGAATTAATATAATAATAATAATATATTTAAAACTTATATTTTCTAGCATCCATGGTATACTACAGCGCACTGCCTTGGTCTTTCATTTTACCGCTCGCTATGAGAGTTTGTGGCCGCAAATACACCTTATTGTTCGTCTGCATCTGTAACTTGATCAGTTCCACCAACCTATACTTCGGCACTCCTATCACTAACGTCATTATCAGTCAAGTAATCAGTGGTATCAACGTTGGAGGTCACTTCACCGTATCAATTGTGATCATCACTGAATATACATCACCGAAATACAGAGGAATCTTCTTGACTGCCAAAGCAGCTTTGTTATTTTGGGGCGTTTTCGTCGCAAATACTATTGGGACATTTTTCCATTGGAAGAATATCGCTCTCGTCGAAATGGTCTGCAGTATTTACAGCATTTTTGTAGCATCAATATTACCTCAGTCTCCATATTGGTTGACAATGAAGCAAAAATTTCATAAATGTTCAAAAGTACACAGATGGTTGCAAGGTGACGATAAAAAATCTGAAAAAGCTTTAGAACAGTTGATTAATTTCCAAATAAATATCGATAACCCTGCGAAACCTACTAATTTTGTATTAAAAGACTTTATATTAAAAACTTTGAATGTTATGTCGAATAGAAAGTTTTATAAGCCGCTGGTATTAACTATATTAATCAAATGTTTATTTTTATTTTTGGGTAAATTTATAATTTCTGTTTACGCTTTAGATATGATTCGAAAAATAACAGAAGATAAACAAATATCTGCATACACAACAATGTTGATACTAGACGTGGTTACAATCATATGCATGCATACCGGTTGTGTGGTAGTTAGAAAATTTACTCGTAGAAAATTTTTAATAACAACTTCGCTGGTTTCAATCGGTTTTTTGTTAGCTATGTCTATCTATGTGTTTATGATAAATTTGAAAATATTGCCAGAAATGAATTATCTAGCTTTGGCATTGCTGGTTGGTTTTTCAATAAGTATGTCTATTGGTCCGGGAATATTATGTCAGGCCATTATAGGAGAATTAATTCCATTAGAATCTAGAGCAACGTCATCATGTTGTGTTGATTTAGGTCAAAATTTAGTCACAGGAACTATAGTCAAAATGGCACCGTACATTTTTAAGTATTGCGGTACAGACGGCGCTTTCTTGTTCCTTGCTGTTACTAGTGCAATATTATTATTTATACTGAACAAATATTTACCCGAAACAAAAGATAAGACTTTACATGAAATTGGAGAATTGATGCAAGGGTCCAATAAAACACGTATTTCTAAGGAAGAGTCAGACTTTTTAACAACTTCTAAGAATGGTGCCGATTAAGAGTTTATTTTTGTGTTAACATTAATATAAGACCTACTGTACTTACCACCATATTTGAGCAAATAAAATGAAAATCATAGAATTGTAGTGTTGTAATTTTTAAATAATAATTATATAATGTGTACGATTTAAACATAAAATATATTATAATATAATGTTGAAATTTATTAGCTGTTTGTTTATTTTCTAATATCCTGAAAATCTCCACTATTTATAGTAATTTTATATGCATCGCTTGCCAATTACTTTATACAATATTTGCGTTATTAAACATAAATTTTTTTTTGACGTCCAGACCGAACCCGAAACTTCCGTATGCAAATAGGATAGAAAAATTGAGTTTTAGTCTCCACTACTTTTTTAAAATCTTTATTGTTTATGGGTTTTTAACCTATTATGGATACGTCAACTCATTGTAACTTAAACTATTACATCAAGTCTATTAACTAATATTAAAATTTTGGAGAAAATACAAACTACATTCAGTATAAACTATACAAGGGATTTTTGAGGAAGTAGTTCGCAAGACATGGTCACTAATTTGCGCATTGCGAATAGCTATGTCTGATTTTGGGTTAGATAAGGCAGACTGCGCTATACCCATATCAAATAAATTTACCCTCGTGACATAGTTTTTTTACATTTAAACAATATATGGAAGTACATCATCAATGATACCGTGTACGTCACAGTTGGTAGAGCCAGCTTTTCTCATCAAATAGAGGATTGTTAGGGTTCCGTAGCCAAAATGCCAAAACGGAACCCTTATAGTTTAGCCATGTCTGTCCGCACCTTTACTTAGAGACTATTAGTGCTAGGAGGAGGATACACATATTACTTACACCGACAAAGTGAAAGAATAAAATGTTGAAAAATAATATTTTTTTCGGTTACCTACTCTCTCGATATGTAAAATGGGAGTGTGATTTTTTTCTCACCTACCCCACCGTGTGGGGTGTCATTAGACAGGTCTATTAAAAAAAATAGGGATTTCGAAGACAATTTTTAGATTTAGGGATTCGTTTGTAAAATATTAAGCTTTAAAGTGCAAATTTTTGTTAGAGTTAAGTGTGCCAGCTAAATGGTTGATGATGGGTATGTGAAAAAATTCACAGTAGTAGTATATACAGTGAAATTAAAAGAAAAACTATCACAGCTAAGTAGGCTTTACAAGTTTACGAGTAACAGCTGATAAAATGAGAAGTAACAAAATTTTCGTACAAATTTCTTTGAAAAAATTAAATATAGATATAACGTTGTAGAGGTTGTGAGTATGAGACAAACACAACAGAAAACCCACTTCTTAAGCCACATTATTTGGATGGAGGGGGGGGGAGGGGCTATAGCTACGGGACCCTACATTGTGCGCGGCCCGACATGCACTTGCCCGATTATTTTTTAGATAAATAGTGACCGGAACGGACTCTCTACTGCCGGTCTTGTCGAAGTTATTAGAAAGAATCATGAAGGACCGTCTCATAAATATTATAGATTCTCTGATTGAGCATATTCTGTACAATCTTATTGATAGGTATATGGTGGTTGGGTTGTTCCTAGATTTAAGTTCCGCTTTCAATACAGTGGATCATAATATACTGTTATCCAAGTTGGAACATTATGGAATCCGAAACACAAATCTACAACTATTTGGCTCCTATCTAAAAAACAGAAATATAAATTAAAGAAGATATTTTAGAAGGGATAAAAAAAATCTGTAAATCGAACTTGGAGACAATGACGCGCGGTGTACCTCAAGGTTCAGTTTTAGGGCCAATTTTCTTTATTATCTTCCTAAATTATCTAACAACTTTCATTGAAAATTGCGTACCAGACGTCAAATTAGTTATATTTGCTGACGACACAAATGCCATTAATAAATAAATTGTGTTTTGTTATAAGCACCTTATTTACTTACATATGCATTTAGTAAGAAACTGTTATTTTGACATTACAAACACGCTTTAATTTTATTTATCATGAATGTAGTCAAATTTTGCAAATCTGCAAATCAATTTTCAAAGACCTAAAAGTAAATAGTGGAGTACGTGAGTGGACGGAATTACAAACTTTCCCGATGTGTACAGATATATATATACAAATCGCGAAAGTTTACATAATAGTATTCATAATATATATGTATATTAATAATGGTGTTTCACTTTCAATTATTCACGCGATTAAGACAAATGCAAATTTTTGGGATCTTACATAATATCTGTGAAGAACCCTCTCCCATCCCCTTGTAAGAAAAAAATTGAGATGGTCGACCCCCCTAACTCTCTCATTTGTACCGGAGGATGGACGTGCTGTTTCATATTGGTAATGTCATTAGGAGCACCCACCGTCTTCATACCACAAATCAGAGCAGAGGCTAATTCTACTGAGGCAGTCACTGAATCAATGGCTTCATGGGATCCGTGAGTATATTTTACCATGTTATTAACTTGAACACTAACTAAATACAGTGAATAGGAAATTGGCTTGGTATGAAAGTATTTTGATGCATGTTTACGAAAACTTATTTTTATTCAAATATAGTATGGTTTAGCTTCCCCCTAAACCATTTAAATAAGAAAAACTTTTTAACAAAAAATATTACCGACTTCAAAAATAAATACAAGGCAACTAAAAAGCAAAAAATAATATACCTAGAATAACAAAAACAAATTAAACATTTTGAAGTTGGTGCCGCATAAAACATAAAGACTACTATTTCATGGCACCAACTTCAAAATGTTTAATTTGTTTTACATATTAGTATTTAGTGTCTATATGCCAACTGATTGTGCTGAAAATCTGCCTACTTTCACTCAGTGTCTAAGTACAATTAGTGCCGTTATAGAAGAAAATCATGACAGTTCTATGGTTTACATACTGGGTGATTTCAACGCACATCCACATGAACCATTTTGTGACCATTTATTAGATTTTTGTGAGGACCAGCAGTGGACATGTGTGGACCTTAATTATTTGAATGCATCTGACGCTTATACGTTTATCAGTGATGCTCATGGCAGTGTGAGGTGGTTGGATCATTGCATAGTCACGAATGCAGCGCTATCTACTGTAATAAACGTACAAGTAGAGCATGATGTGCAATGGTCCGACCATTTCCCACTGGTCATCACTTGTAATTGGGGTTTAGTGTCGTGTGAGCAGATACAAAATACTCCGGTTCACAGTAATATTATATGGGGCAAACGTTCAGTAGAACAAATCAATTATTATAGTAAGATCTGTCACACTCGACTACGGGAAATTGATTTTCCCGAGGAAATGGATAAATGTTGTGATGGCTTGTGTTCAAATGTGAAGCATAAGTCATTACTGGACAATATGTACATGAGAGTGGTTGCTATACTGTCTGAAGCAGCGACTGTCACTCGCAGACGTAAGGCGATAGGGAGGAGAGGCGGTCACATTGCGGGTTGGTCCAGGTATGTTGCAAGGTACCACAGGGAAGCCAGGTTAAGGTTTCTGACCTAGGTTGAAGATGGTAAACCTAATAATGGTCAGTCATATGATGCCATGAAGGAGAGTAGGAAATTGTTCAAGCAAAAGCTAAAATGGTGCCAGGACAGGCAAGATCAAATTAAAATGGATGCTCTTGCATCCCATCATTCTGCAAACAATTTCCCACTATTTTGGAAAGAAACTCAAAATATGAGCCAAAAACCTGGCTTTCCTGTGTGTATAGATGGCGTTAGTGATCGCCGCGATATTGCTAACTTGTTTAGTGGTCACTTTACAGCCAAGCCGAGATGTGAAACAGATACATTGTGGACGCAAGATACTGAGATCATCACCCAGGAAAGATCTGTTAAATTTACATCGAAAGATGTTATTAAAATAATACGGGGCATGAAGAGAGGCAAGTCGCCTGGGCATGATGGTCTCAGTATTGAGCATCTTAGGTATGCTGGTGTTCATTTACCGCGCGTACTCTCCTTGTTCTACAACCTCTGCCTTTGTCATGGGTACCTACCGCAAGAACTTACGAGAACTATAGTAGTTCCTGTTATTAAAAACAGAACTGGAGATTGCTCGGACAGGGAGAACTACCGGCCCATCTCCCTTGCTACTATAATGGCAAAGGTGCTTGACAGCTTGCTTAATAACACTCTTATTGCACACATAAAAATACACGATGCTCAGTTCGGTTTCAGGAGCGGGCTCTCCACTGAAAGTGCGATATTGTGTCTTAAGCAGGCTGTCAGGTACTATACTGACAGGAAAACACCGGTATACGCGTGTTTCCTAGATCTGTCAAAAGCATTTGACAGTGTCTTATATGAGAAGCTTTGGGGCAAACTGGGCAATGCGGGTGTACCGGAAGAGGTCATACAACTCCTTAAGGAATGGTATCGCGGCCAGCGGAACCAGGTGAGATGGGCAGGTGAATTATCCGATCCGTATGACGTCAAATGTGGTGTTAGACAGGGTGGACTGACCTCTCCTCTTTTGTTTAACCTTTAAATTAATGACCTTATCGGTGAACTCAGCAGCACACATACCGGTTGTCATATAGATAATGTGTGTGTTAATAATATCAGCTACGCGGACGATATGGTACTGCTGGGTCCGTCGGTGGGTGCAATTCGAAAACTGCTGACGATTTGCGAGGCATACGCGGTGGAACATGGACTCTTGTATAACACATCCAAAAGTAAAGTTCTCCTTTTTAAAGGCAAATGTAACGAGCCCGTCGGTGTTCCACCGATTATGTTATATGGTGAGCAATTGCAGAGAGTAACTAATTTCAAATATCTAGGTCATATCGTCACGAGTAATTTATCAGACGGTATTGATACAGAACGTGAGCGCAGGGCATTGGCGGTCCGGGGGAATATGATAGCGCGTAGATTTGCTCGTTGCTCCACTGATGTAAAAATCACTTTGTTCAAGGCATACTGCCAATCGTTTTACACGAGCAGTCTATGGGTATGTCATACCCGTCGGGCCGCTAATGTCTTGCGTGTTCAGTATAACAACATTTTCAGGATGTTGTTGCGATTACCTCCCTACTGCAGCGCATCTCTCATGTTTGCAGAAGCACATACGGATGGCTACCAAGCGGTTATTCGCAAAAAAGTAGCATCCTTATTAAGACGCCTAAGAGATAGCAGCAACGGCATCCTGAAAATGATTGCCTCTCGAGCAGACTGTCCTATACAACATAGATGGATGTGTGTTGCTATGGGACAGGACTGAAATTATCAATGAATGACCTATTTATATTATTTTAAATTATGTTTTTTGACTTATTTTAATTTTAGCTGACTATCGAATTTATTATGTAATTATTGATTGATGTTTTGATTTTTGATTTATGTTTTGTTGTTTTGTGTTGACATTAATTTATAATTTGACGCTGACTCTTTGTATTTTATCATTTTATGTATGGATTTTTTCTGAAATAAAAACAATTATTATTATTATTATTATTATTATTAAATGGACATGAAGGAGCTGCACTATAACACAGAGAAGAATGAAAAAGAAAAACCAAGACGTTTTAGACCCAATATATATTTTTTGAGACAGGTAGGTGCTTACATAATAATATAAGTAACAGGATGACCGAACTTTGATCGGTGTTTTTAACGAAGTTTTCTAAAAATGAAGCCTAGCTAGATCGATTTATCGCCCCCGAAACCCTCTGCATACTAAATTTCATGAAAATCGCTGGAGCCATTGCCGAGATTCAGGTTATACTAATATTATAAAGCTGAAGAGTTTGTTTGTTTGAACGCGATTATCCCAGGACTACTGGTCTGAATTGTTTTTTTTTTTTTACGGTTAGATAGCCCATTTATCGAGGAAGGCTATACGACAAAAAAAGCGGAGTAGCAATGAAAAATGTTGCAAAAACGGGAAAAATGTACGCAGACGATGTTGTGCGGGTAGGCTAGTCTATACTAATACTAATAATATTATAAAGAGAAAAGATTTGATTGTTTGTTTGATTGTTTGTATTGAATAGGCTCCGAAACTACTGGACGGATTTGAAAAATTCTTTTATCGTTGTGATGCGACACTAACCTCGGGTGACATAAGGTATTTTTTTCCCTGTATTCCCACGGGAACGGGAACTACGCGGGTGAAACCGCGAAGCGTCCGCTAGTAGTGATTAAGGACCCTGGACCCAACAATTGAGTTATGAAACAAAACATTTCGTTTCCCCATTTTCGTATAGTTTCATTGATTAACAATAAGCCAGTTTTAAACAATCTAAAGAATAAAGTCCTTTTCATCCGATCCGGTTTCAATCCGGCGAACGGTTCCACGGGGTCTAGACAAAGTCACATTTGGAAAGGCGATGTCGATAATAGAAAATAATTTTATTATGAAATTTGACGTTTGCGGTGGAGACCATAGACATTTTTATTTTTTGCGAACGATTAGTAAGTTATCGAATTTGCCACTGAACGAATGAACCTTGTCTAACACCCCAGGTCGCCACTATCCGGCGGCGAATGTATGTCGACCGGACCGACCGGACGCCGGAACATGTGAAAATACGGTACATTGCGTCGGTTCAATACGGCGCCGGGTAGCCGGTGCCGGATTGAAACCGAAACGTGAAGGACCTTAATGTTTATCTTATTTTAATTTTAGTTTTTCATCTGTACCGGAGGATGGACGTGCTGTTTCATAATGGGAATGTCATTAGGAGCACCCACCGTCTTCATACCACAAATCAGAGCAGAGGCTAATTCCACTGAGGCAGTCACTGAATCAATGGCTTCATGGATCCGTGAGTATATTTTACCATGTTATTAACTTGAAGACTAATAAAATACAGTGGATTGGAAACAAAGAACTGTTGGCTTGTTATGCAAATATTTTTAATTGATTTTACGAAAACATATTCTTATTTACATATTACACCAAAAACAATACTCAAACTTCCAGAGCGAAGAGACATGAGCGGTAGTAATGGCTGTTAGTATCAGTCAGATAAGCGTGAACGCATTGTTCTAGTTGCCTTCAAAATAAATCATTGTATATTACTGTACATTTCGTATATATAAAAATAGCTGTCCCGCGCATCTTCGTCTGAGTAAATTTTCCCCGTTTTTGCAACATTTTTTATTGCTGCTCCGCTCCTTTTGGTTGTAGCGTGATGTTTTGTAGCCTATAGCCTTCCTCGATAAATAGGCTATCAAATGGTGAAATAATTTTTCAATTCCGACCAGGAGTTCCTGAGATTATTTCGTTCAAACAAACAAACAAACTCAGCTTCAGCTTTATAATATTAATATACATAGATTGCTCTCTAAGAATAATTAGTAACGAAATCACACACTTAACGTTATATAAGGTCGGGGCAAAAGTATTTTCGTATCATCCATACAAAGATAAAAAAAAATAGGTATAATATATTATTTATTTATAATATGTATGTGCCGTTTTGATCTTGTGGGTCAAAAATCTAAAATTTACATGTCAGATTTTTAAAATATTTTTGATCAAAAAATACTGACAGGTGGTTTTCACAGTGTTCTTTTGAAATTAACTTTATGCTTCCTAAAGAGGTCTAAAGTGAGCAAAACTGGTGGAAATCTGATGGAGTAAGATCAAGGCTATACGGAGGATGCATCAACACATTCCAGCCAAGCTCTCTCAATTTTGTTAAAATTTTTGCTTAATTGTGGCTATAAATGAGTGCGGTCTGGCGTTGTCATGCATGGCGGATCACTAGGCCCTTCCTGTTCACCAGCTCCGACCGGTTTATCTCATCAATTGCTGACAGTAGAGGTGGGAATCGATAGTTTTACCCAGCGGCAAAAGCTCATAGTGGACGATTCCTTTCTAATCTCACCATACACACAGCATCACTTTGTTCCGAGTCAGGACGTTAACAAATGCGCCGGAATTGTTACATTGAACAAAGAATCGCAAATGGAAACAATTGCATTATTATTTTCTCTCAGTTAGATCATGTGGTACCCAAATATCGAGATTTTTCTTGTACCCAGATTTGTGTAAATGACGTAAAACGTAAAACTGTTTTGTGATCAACATCCAGTTCTTCAGCAATATTGTTACTACTTCAGTACAACCAAAGAGGTTTGATCAATACATTCAAATTACAAAAATACTTTTGTGCCTACATAATAATATACGTTCGCTTTGGACTTTTCGAGTATTGTCCTTAAATTTAGAATTGACGAAAACTAATTTATATTTGTAGAATTAATATAATAGTAATAATATATTTAAAACTTATGTTTTCTAGCATCCATGGTATTCTACAGCGCACTGCCTTGGTCTTTCATTTTACCGCTCGCTGTGAAAGTTTGTGGCCGCAAATACACCTTATTGTTCGTCTGCATCTGTAACTTGATCAGTTCCACCAACCTATACTTCGGCACTCCTATCACTAACGTCATTATCAGTCAAGTAATCAGTGGTATCAACGTTGGAGGTCACTTCACTGTATCAATTGTGATCATCACTGAATATACATCACCGAAATACAGAGGAATCTTCTTGACTGCCAAAGCAGCTTTGTTATTTTGGGGCTTTTTCGTCGCAAATACTATTGGGACCTTTTTCCATTGGAAGAATATCGCTCTCGTCGAAATGGTCTGTAGTATTTACAGCATTTTTGTAGCATCAATATTACCTCAGTCTCCATATTGGTTGACAATGAAGCAAAAATTTCATAAATGTTCAAAAGTACACAGATGGTTGCAAGGTGACGATAAAAAATCTGAAAAAGCTTTAGAACAGTTGATTAATTTCCAAATAAATATCGATAACCCTGCGAAACCTACTAATTTTGTATTAAAAGACTTTATATTAAACACTTTGAATGTTGTGTCGAATAGAAAGTTTTATAAGCCGCTGGTATTAACTATATTAATCAAATGTTTATTTTTATTTTTGGGTAAATTTATAATTTCTATTTACGCTTTAGATATGATTCGAAAAATAATAAAAGATAAACAAATATCTGCATACACAACAATGTTGATACTAGACGTGGTTACAATCATATGCATGCATACCGGTTGTGTAGTAGTTAGAAAATTTACTCGTAGAAAATTTTTAATAACAACTTCGCTGGTTTCAATCGGTTTTTTGTTAGCTATGTCTATCTATGTGTTTATGATAAATTTGAAAATATTGCCAGAAATGAATTATCTAGCTTTGGCATTGCTGGTTGGTTTTTCAATAAATATGTCTATTGGTCCGGGAATATTATGTCCGGCCATTATAGGAGAATTAATTCCATTAGAATCTAGAGCAATGTCATCATGTTGTGTCGATTTAGGTCAACATTTAGTCGCAGGAACTATAATCAAAATGGCACCGTACATTTTTAAGTATTGCGGTACAGACGGCGCTTTGTTGTTCCTTGCTGTTACTAGTGCAATATTATTATTTATACTGAACAAATATTTACCCGAAACTAAAGATAAGACTTTACATGAAATTGGAGAATTGATGCAAGGGTCCAATAAAACACGTATTTCTAACGAAGAGTCAGATTTTTTAACAACTTCTAAGAATGGTGCCAATTAAGAGTTTATTTTTGTATTAACATTAATATTAGACCTATTGTACTTACCACCATATTTGAGCAAATAAAATGAAAATTATGAACTTGTAGTATTTTACTTTTATATTATAATGTAATATATTATAATATAATTCTTAAATTTATTAGCCGTTATCCTGACAATCTCCACTATTTATAGTCATGTACATCTCTTGCCAATTACTTTATTAATACATCTAGCAGCCATCTAGCATCTACAGATTATGATGACCAAAAAAATGCAATTATTGTATTTTTAAAGAGCCTATAAAATTACTATAATATTCGGCCTGGGACAACATAATTTGCTAAAATGCTCTTTGTAACTAGGCAATAATAAAATCCGTTATAGTTCTTAAAACTAGCGGCTAGATGGCACAAGCGAGCCCAACTCGCGTGCAGGAACGATAGAAAAAATTGTGACATGGGTTTTTACATCATCAATGATACCGCATACGTCACACTTGGCAGAGTCAACTTTTCTCATCAAATAGATTTTTTTAGATGGATAGTGACCGGAACGGATTTTCATGGCTAATTGAACAGCGCTCCTGCTTTTAACGTCTGAAACCCAAGGAATTTGCATTGGTTTACTCCGAATGGTCTTATACCAAATTTCTTTGTCTCGTAATCGTATATCAAAATAGTCCTTCCATTTGGCAAACAGGTTTTCAGAGTAGTAATATTGGACACAGATTTCTTGACCAGTAGAACAAGCTGACATTGCCAACTGATCTGCCTCTTCATTACCCACAGACCGATATGTGAAGCTACCCACTGAAGTTTCACACCCTTGCCTTTGACGAAATTCGTAGATTTGTTGTAGCACCTTGTAGGTTATCGGTACTCCTCTGTTACCAGATACGCATCGAGCCTGATGCTGAAGTGCACTTTTACTGTCTGTCAATATAAGTGTATTTCTTTCACCACATGATTTTGTGACATGACGGAGCATGGGTAAGAGAGAAAGAGAGAGAGAGAGAGAGAGAGAGATCATTGATAGCAAAAAGCTCCAGTGACATCATTGAGACACAATTTTTAATTGACTGCCTTTGTAGCGCGGTGGGAGAGTATCCGACTGCTACTCAAGAGGTCGTGGGTTCGATCTCCACCCAGGATAAAACTTTGTGTGATGAGCACGATGGATTATTCTGTGTCTGGGTGTTATTTATCTTGAATATATGTATGTATTTAGAAATCTATAAGTATGTTTATCAGTTGTCTGGTTTCCATAAAGATAAGGATATTTTTATTTTGTTAAAACATGAGTGATGAATATAGATGTTTACAGAAAATGTTTTAGTGACATCATGTTTTGCCATGAAGGCGTACAAAATTTTTTTTTTTTATAGATTATATAAAATTAAATTAGAGTGTTATAAATTAAATAAGGTAAAATTAAATTAGATATGATAAAATTAAATATTAAATTATACAAAATCAAATAATAACAATCACATAGTCATCTAAACAATTTCAATTTATATTATGCTATTATTTAAAAATTCTGAAATGTTATAATAAGCTTTGCTTATATATATACAATCATAAATCATAGTACAAGCTCTGCGTAGTTTGGGATCAGATAGCGTTGTGTGAGTTGTCCCAAGATATTATTATTATTATAAATAACGCGGTTTTGTATAATAATGTAGAATAAAAGTCAACCTTTTTAGGACTTTGACACTTTTTCTTATTAAATAAGGCAATTATGTCTGAATATACACTTGTGCCCTGTAATTTTAGCTGCGTAGTTAGGTTGTTTCTTTTATGTTTGAAAATGTATTAAGAGAAAACAAAATCCGTTATAGTTCTTAAATCTAGCGGCTAGATGGCACAAGCGAGCCTAACTCGCGTGCAGGAACGATAGAAAAAATTGTGACATGGTTTTTTACATCATCAATGATACCGCATACGTCACACTTGGCAGAGTCAACTTTTCTCATCAAATAGATTTTTTTAGATGGATAGTGACCGGAACGGATTTTCATGGCTAATTGAACAGCGCTCCTGCTTTTAACGTCTGAAACCCAAGGAATTGGCATTGGTTCACTCACACTTATATATATACAAGCTTATATACAAGCTCTGCGTAGTTTGAGATCAGATAGCGTTGTGTGAGTTGTCCCAAGATATTATTATTATAATTTTAAACGAGCCGGTCCACTCACGGTCGACACTATTTACTTTTTGGTCTTTGAAATTGATTTGCAGGTTTGCAAAATTCTGACTACATTCATGTTAAATAAAATTGAAGTTTGTAATGTCAAAATAACAGTTTTTTACTAAACGCATATGTAAAGTAAATAAGGTGCCTTTAACAAAACACAATTTATTTATTTTTTTACTGTCTGTCTGTCTGTCAGTCTATTTATTCCAGGTAAACTCCAAAACGACTGGACAGATTTTGACGCTAACATCTATAGGGAGAGAGCAGCACTGCAACCTCACGCGGGCGAAGTCACGGGCACAGCTAGTTTTGCATAAATATCAATTCATGGGCTTCATTTTGTGATTATCGCAAAGCTATAATGACATTCCTACAAAGGATTTAATTAACTAAAAACTGCACAAGACTAATGGTCTCTTAATAATTTTTCAAACATAAAAGAAACAACCTAACTACGCAGCTAAATTACAGGGCACAAGTGTATATTCAGACATAATTGCCTTATTTAATAACAAAAAGTGTCAAAAGTCCTAAAAAAGTTGACTTTTATTCTACATTATTATACAAAACCGCGTTATTTATAATAATAATAATATCTTGGGACAACTCACACAACGCTATCTGATCTCAAACTAAGCATAGCTTGTACTTTGGCAACCAGACAACTGATAAACATACTTATATATTTCTAAAAACATACATATTATAGATAAATAACACCCAAACACAGAATAAACCATAATGCTCATCACACAAAGTTTTATCCTGGGTGGGGATCGAACCCACGACCTCTTGCTTAGCAGTCTGATACAATCCCACCGCGCCACAGAGGCAGTTATTTATAAATTGAACTAAATTAACAATAATTAAAACAACAACATTTAAAAATAAAGCTGATAAATACCATTTAAATAACGCATTCATCTGCACTCAACAATATTAACTAATGAATAAGTCATAATCGCCAAGCGCGAATAGCTAAACACGATACGTCAATTTGAACACAAATCTGATTCGCATCCATCACCGATCACGGCATTAGCGTTAGCGCATTAATTAACAATTAGTTGGACGCGCGTCAACGCGTCCACGCGTCTGCTCCACGCGTTGTCTGACGTGTGATGTGGCTAGGTCCTAATAACAGCGGTTTAGTTGTGATTAGAAATGCTTGAACATTTTAAACATAATAAGTGTGAGTCGGGTTCCGTACAAATTTGTTGGTACATATTGTAAATAGTTTAGGAATCGAGTCTCGCATTTTTTAAAGACTGACTGCCTCTGTTTGCGCGGTGGGAGTATATCCGACGCAAGAGGTCGTGGGTTCGATCCCCACCGAGGATAAAACTTTGCGTGATGAGCACGATGGTTTATTCTGTGTCTGGGTGTTGTTTATCTATAATAATTATATATTTTTATTGAATTATTAATTTTACATTCAGACTTATATAAGTATTTTATGTGGTAGGACATAGTGTTTCTCTAACATATTCCTAAGACCTGTAACTAACCTATGTTTCCACCAATAAATTATAATAATGATTTAATACCAAATGTATAGTTTTCAGACGGTATTACTTGTCAAATTTAATAGTTCTAGGTCAACGGAAAGTCCTCTATAATTTTTTATTCCTTAGCAAGTGTCGAAATATACGTTTTTTGTGACATACATACATTATATTTACTCCTCATCATTTTTTGACGTTAACTTAGAAGTTTGATTTTTTCACAGCTTCAAGGGGCTGGAGACCTGAGTATATGGTTTTAATTTCAACTCGATACATCCACGCGTTCTAGAGATAAATGGTCTTGATAGACAGATAGACGGATAACGAAGTGATCCTATAGGGGTTACGTTTTTTCCTTTTACGTTTTTACAAAAAAAAAAAATTGGTTTTGTAATTTGTTGTACGGCGCTGAGTGCTGGCCCCTTTTAAAACAACTGGAAGATAAGGGCCGGTGGTGTCACCTTACTAGACCGTATTGGTAACACGAGAACCTGAACACATGACACGATAGCTGCTGGATATGCTCCCCCCAGCAAAGCGACGAGGAAGACCCCGACTCACCTGGATGGCTACTGTAAAGAGAGATATGCAGGAAGCCCAAATTTTAACAGAGACAACCCAGGACCGAAAATCCTGGCGAAAAATAACAAGGAGAGCCGACCCCAAATAATGAGAACAGGACAAGGAGAAGAAGAAAATTTGTATTATTGGACGGCATTGAACAACAGCATAAAATGTGCTATTTTCAATTTGACAGATAACGAGCTACTGCGAGCTGATTCACTTAAATTATGTTTAATATCGTTCAGAGACTTAGACATGGTTACGTTACGATAATACAAACTTCATAATTATACTATATCTAGACGTGAATTTAACATGTTTGGTGATACTGCAAAATCTATTTTCTTTTATTACCATTTTAACAACATAGCCCTAACGTATAGTGAAACGAAAGAACCACGGTTATCAAAATAAGTCATAATATTTATCCTATAACCAATTCAATCTATCAGCGGATCACATAAATAACGCGTTAATCGATCCATATTTACAAGCCCATTACATCTAACCTATGGTTTAATAATATATTATTTTACCATGATCTAACCCTTGTTTTTATTTTAAGTAGTTTTGATACCGCTGTCAGTGTAACCGCACCTCAACTTTGACGTTTCGGACGCGTAATGAAGTTTGTGGCGCGAGGTTGTCAGCACAACACGGCGCTGACACGGAGACGGCGCCGGACACTACCCGGACACCATATTGTGACCGGTTACAGATTACTTGGGAAAAATGTAGGTATATTCTGTATAATGGAATTGTTTGTTTGATTCAATTTTTAGTGAATTTAATGCTAATTTAAAGATATTAGATACACGAAAAATTTGCTCGGGCGGTACCGTTCCTACGCCCCATTAACAGATCTGGGCTCGATGCCGGAGATTTGAACTAAGCGTCCACAGTTCGTAGTAGGTAGTACGCATCGCATCAATTATTTTTTTACACTGCGCCCACTGTATCGGCAGCGTACTGATTTGCCGACGCAACTCCCAGCATTCAGATTGCCGACGCCACTTTCATACGGATTAGTGTTAAATATGTTTGTGAGATAATGGAGACGAAACGAAAACGTAGAATTTGAAATTTCTTGTTTGTTATTAGAAGAAGAAAGTACGAAGACGCGGCATCAGTGGACGCAACCTGCGTCCACTGATCGCTTTCGGCATTCCGTATGACGTCATCGGTACGCATCGTAAACGTAAAAGTTGTCCCTCGGAGCATCAGCGTCAGCATTGCCGATGACGAGCCGATTCGTGCTATGCGTACGATGCGGATCAGTGGACGCACTTGTATGACTTTCTTTACAAAAAAAACTACGATGCGTATAACGCGATACGTCCGATGCGTCAGATGTAGACCTGTGGACGCTGAGCTTAAGGGGCATTACACAGAGCGAATTATACATTTGATGTTAATTAAAATGTAATGTCAATAACTCATTTGTCGTTTGGTTAACTATTCTTCCTTCAGCTTTATGCGGTAGGGTTAAAAAAGTGTAACAATTTTTACCCCACCGCGGGACGCTAAAACACCGACTTCTATAGTGATTTTGACTACCTACCTCTGTGGCACAGTGGGAGTGTATCCGACTGCTACGCAAGAGGTCGTGGGTTTGATCCCCACCCAGATGGTTTATTCTGTGTCTGGGTGTTATTTATCTATAATATGTATGTATTTAGAAATAAATAAGTACGTTTATCAGTTGTCTGGTTTCCATAGTACAAGCTCTGCTTAGTTTGGGATCAGATAGCGTTGTGTGAGTTGTCCCAATATATCATTATTATATCATTATTATAATAGTACTAGTACGCTGGACAGGCTACCGTCGACACCAAGAAGATTTCCATTTGACATTTGTACAGTAATTTGATAAAATTAAATGGAAGTCTATACCTGTGTAACGAGATTGTTGCATACAAAATTTTATAATGTGTACAAATCAAGAAAGTTTACGAACATATAGTTTATGGGCGCAGATATAAATCGAATTGTAATCATGTCAGCAGGTATTTACCGTAGCTTACCAGAAGTATAGTCTCATTGTTGTAATTAGTTAACTTAGATTTCAAAACATTTATAAAGTAATGAATACACTTGTCACAGTGTATTCATCAGTTGTACAATCCATTTCTGGTCAATTAAAACCAGCGTAGTGCAATTTACTTAACCCTTCAATGTTCGAACGGTTTTCCCCGCCTCAAAAAGTCTAATCCGGCTTTAAAATCCGCACACATTTTATCGCAATCATTTCTTATGAAAGCCGCAGTCGACAGTTCGGCTCATCGATCGACTCGGCACAAATAGATCGTGACAAATTTTACACTCGCACGCTTGACGTTGTTTTATGGCTGTCTTATTTCTTTGGATGGTGCAAGTTGCGAAAGGGGACCTTCATACACATTTTTTTTAATTTCAAGTGTATAGCTCGTATGTTACCGTGCTTGTATTTAATATATGTTATTAGTTATTGCAAGAATAGACGTCAAATTACCACAAGCTTATGATGATGTTAGCTGCTTTTGTCAAAGTACTTTATTCACTTAGGTTACAGAATGCAACGCTCATGAATGTCAGACAATATTTGGAATATAAAGATTCTACATTTAACGCCAAGTTTGCAAGAGCAAAGCCGTGACAAAAGAACTTGGCAATATAAAGTCACAGCCACTGTTTTAAAATGCTAACTATTACAATCTACATCGTTCGTGTGGTGCCGGCTTAAGAATAGTACCACCCCATCTCTACCCGTGGGTGTCGTCAAGGCGACTAAGGGATTTCACCCCGGAGGACGGGCAGCAGCGTCCTCTGCGTACTTGAAGCCTTACTGCGATCGCCAACCCGCTCGCCAAGCGTGGCGATTATGGCAATTACCCCCAGGATCTACATACTAGTAGGTTCTACTGGGGAGACCCGTGCCCAGCAGTGGGCCATCTTATGGGTTGATATGTATGTACAATCTACATGTTGAAACATCATCAATGGTATGTAAATACAAATAACTCTAAGATTGCTGTTATAGTTTAAAATTTTTATAACTAATATATTTTGCAAATTTTTACTATTTTTATGTACCTTTGTATGAAGAGTTAAGTTTTAAACAAACGAAAAATATTAAACTTTTGCTCAAAATCTTTTCATTTGGACCACTTACATACTCCTCGCGATGTCGAAGTTTAAAGTCCTTTTTAAAAATGTATTCCGATTGTGAATGCGAATAAAAAGTTTTATTTTATTGGATGTGGTAGATTTTAGTACTCATTAAATTCAAATAACCCGTTAATAACAGTTCAAGTCGATTTAAGCCATTGTTGTCTTGTTTACGACTTACGATATTGTTAGTGCTTTGAATTTCGATAAATACAAAATTAAATTTAAAAAATATGAAATTTACTTATTACATTTTTATTTATTTGATACGTTTTAAATTTTAATTAGTAATTTTTCGTTAAATTTCCAATAACATTTAAAAAAAATCCTGTTATAATGATTTGATTTTTTTAAGATGCTTTAAATATATCAAATTATATTTTATGATTTTTACTTATATATATGACCCGAGTATAGTTGTAAGTTACCAAAAAAAAAAATGTACCTATATTTAGTTTATTTAAATATCAAATATTATGTTAATATAGATAGATATAAGTACAAAACCTTCAAAGAAGTATACTGAATCTTCATTCTCAGCCCCCTAAATAAATCTACCACATTCCGTTGGTTCGTACTTCGCACAATTGCAGATGATATACAACCCCGCTCAGCTCTTATTGAGACGCGAACGGATGAAATATTGGACGCGGGCATTATCCGGATCCGAGTTTGATCCAGTGATAAATATGGTGCGAATGTGACGGTCTCAAGTACCCCGGTACTAACGTATCGGGAATTTTAAAAGCGTGCGCTTTTGAGGGTTATTATGCATTCTTTATCTGTGTTTGCCAATGCCCATGTCTATATTTTTTACGTTTTTTTTTTGGAACAGCTATTCAAGTCTTTGTATTTAGTTTTATCCATAGAGGTCCAGTGACTTAACCGCAACCTTTGATTGTGTTTCTACTAGAGGTATAAGTAACCAATCAACATCTTTAATTCTATGATTAGGTAGCTTACCTCATCATAAAAGAAAAACATGTTAATTTGTTGTTCTTGTCAACAGTGTCTCTACAACTGTAACAATATCTGTAATATCTTCGCATCTGGCCGCGCGGTGACCGCGTGCTAGCCGCATTATTATATTCACTCACAAGCAAATTTGAGTTTTATAAACTAGGCTATAAGATTCAAATTATTTGGAATTCTAAGACAGCGCGGCTGCCGCGAGGTGACCGCATGCTACCGCATACTTATATTCACTCACAAGCAAATTTAAGTTTTATTGACTAGCGTATAAGACCCAAATACTTCAGAATTATCAGACAGCGCGGCGGCAGTCTTTCAGAAGGACAACAGTATATAACATTGTTCTTCAAAAATACTTCCAATTGTACATATAATCTAAATCTAAATGTACATTTAAAAGAAAGGCTATGCTGTTGCCTATATTTAACAACCTTATAACATGTAAAAGCCACAAGCCATTAGGCTCTAAGCCCATAAAAGCTCATTTAATTTTAATAAAATGGCTATCTTTACTCTCCATTCAGATTATCAAACAGGCTGTGACATACTTATTTATAATAGCACTGGTTTTAAGAGTCTCAGGGAATATGGACAAAAAATTCTAAAATCCACTGATATTCTTTACGCAATGAGACGAGGCCTCTATACAATTAATTAAACGATTGTTTGTTTGTTTTAACGGGGCCGCAATGTCGCACTTAGCCTCTTAATTGGGCCATTGTGCGTACGTTGTAATGTGTCAGTTCTTTTCACTCCAGCCAGCCCAAACACTCCCAGAAGCCCAGCATTCCCCGCAGGTTGCTGCAGGCTTCAGGGAGGGATAACGGTAATTAATTAAACGATAATCGCATATAATCAAAAGTTGAGTTAATACCATCTACATGCGATACAGTACAATCTTTTACATAATATAGGTAAGTAGGTACAAAACAGACATACTCATTTTTAAATGCCTTTATAGTAATTTTATAGGCATTTCTTGCCAATTACTTTATAAATACAATAATTGCATTTTTAGTAGATAGAAAAATTTGAAGTCCAGATCCAGGAATCGAACCCGAGACTTCCGTAAGCCAAACCTCAAATGTTACTAGACCTCCATTTTTTTCTATCCTTTCATGGTCGCGAGTTGGGCCCTCGCATGCGCCATCTAGCCGGTAGTTGAAGATGGGTTCGATTCTTGGGTTTAAAATTAAAATTTTTCTATCTTCCAAAAATGCGATTATTGTATTTAACTGCCTAATAAACAGTTTTGTACTGCTTTGCATAAATTATTGGTATCAGAGAGATTTCACTTGATTGAAGAATATATTTTATACAGAAAGACATTAATTCAGTCGATAAATTTCAGGGGGTAAGCCAGGGTAAGCCTGCATTTATTTTTTCAAATTTTGATTGGCAATATTTCACTGTAAAACGATAGTACTACAGGTAATGTATACCCCTTTTAAATTTGTCGACTTATTTCAAAATCACCCTGTATAATGACTAGCTGTCCTGGCTAACTTAACTCTAATCCACTGGAACACAAACAAAAAAAATCATTAAAATCGGTTCAGCCGTTTAGGAGGAGTTCAGTGACATACATACGCACAGAAGAATGATATATAATAAAGATGAAGAAGAAGAAATGCACTATATTATTAAAAGGAATGTGTATTTTAGAATTTATATTAAAATTAATGTATTAAAAATATTGACATTATTTTTATTTACAACATTTCTTTGAATATAAATGTTTTACATTAAGTTTTACATTTGCATGCCTATTGTTTAGTGTTATGTGTATGCACTATAATAAGTTACTAGCTGTCCTGCGCAACTTCGTCTGCGTAAATTTTCCCCGTTTTTGCAACATTTTTCAATGCTGCTCCACTCCTATTGGTCGTAGCGTGATGATTTATAGCCTATATTCACGATAAATGGGCTACCCAACAAAAAGGATTTTTTTTTAAATTCGGGCCAGTAGTTCCTGAGATTACAGCGTTCAAACAAACAAACTCCTCAGCTTTATAATATTAGTATAGATTTTATCACCTCTGTACCACATAATATGCAAATAAATCCATACTATCCATACTAATATTATAAATGTGAAAGTAACTCTGTCTGTCTGTCTGTCTGTTACGCTTTCACGCTCAAACAGCTGAACCGATTTAGATGAAATTTGGTATGGACATAGTTTGAGTCTCGGGGAAAAACATAGGATAGTTTTTATCGCGATAACCAACATCCACGCGGGCGAAGCCGCGGGCGAAAGCTAGTATTCTATATTCTGTTCCATTCTATCATACTTATGCGTTCCGAAGTATTACAGCGACCAATCAAACGTTACATGTGGTAACACCATACCACAGTATAAATAAAGTATATTTATACTGTGACCATACAAACTGAATGCGGGGAGCCCGCGGGCGGCGGGCGACCTTGGCCTCCACGCTCCGTCATGCTATTACCATAGATAAGTCCAAGTACTACTACTAAAGAAATTATATAACAAGCGTGTAACGAGGTGCCCGCGCACCGCAGCTCGTTGAGCGGACCATAAACGGTCAATATTAATGAAGCATTACTATTGATTCAATTTAATATGCCAACTCAACAACAATAAAACAACTCAATAATTTATTTCAGACTATCTTTCGCCCGCTTTTTAAGATTGGCACCAACTATCGACTAGTACAAAGTATTGCGCGTAAGTTCGCTTTTGTTCCTTTGCGTTTCTTTTCGTTATTTTTTTTAATATATTAGGATTGATCCATTCAATTTATTTTAATTATTGTATTATGTATATTGTATTACTATTAATGTGACATTAGTGTGTGTGTTTGTGAAATGGACTTCATGTCTGAATAAATAAATTTATGGTCATTATTATTATTATTATTTGAAGCATGTGCACAGACACTAGTGCACTCTCTATCTTCTCATAACTCTATTTATTACTCTCTTACATGTTCCGATTGACTAATAATCGAAACAGGGTACCCGTGAAGCGTAAGTCTTTTGCACAACGTAGGTGCAATTCTTATTTTTTTTGTTTTAAATTTGCTTTTTAATTTTAAGTCTACTATTAGAATTGAGGAGGAGGAGGGGTTTGGAACCCAAATCCCCCCTAGGTACGTTGGTTTTGAAACCGTAAACGGACATACGGTCGTACAATCTTAATCTTCTTCTGGTGTGACAACAGTGGTCCCCTCGTTTTAATATCGTCTGTATAATAAATAGGTTAACATTCCCTTTATGATGGAAAAACCTATTAACGAACGGCAAATGTATCAGGGGGTGTAATGAGGTAATGTCTCGTATTTTTTCTGGTAGAGATAAGTCGTATACGACTTGAGAAATGTCTACTGATTAACGATTACTTTATAATAGGTTCAACTATATTGGATCACAGCTCGATAGACTTTCGAATCATAATATATTACATATTTTCAATAGATATATTTTTTTATTTCGAATGATTGCATTCAAATTATTAAACACAATTTTCTAAGATATTCGAATTCTCACGTTCTCGACGATATTTCTGTTGCTACTACTTACCTTGAAGTGGCAGTTTTAACGACTTTTCGAGGACCTAACTCAAGTCATAAGATGACATAGATATTGTTTTAGAATCTCGTGAATACTTCCTCAGTATTAAAATATTCGAAAACCACATCGTATTCCGCACACTACCGCCATTGCCGCCCCATAATATTGTGTAAACACCCCAAAGCGAAATGCGACAAAATAAAATATCTATTACTATTAAGGATAATGACGAGCCTTCTTAAACATGACTTAATATCAGTTGGGAAATATATTACGCTCATCAACGGAGCTCAACGTTCCTTTTTTAAAAGAAAATTTATTTCGCATGCGATTTTTTGTCGATGTCATTAATCGGTAATGATCGCGAATGATGTTGAGAATAGTGATATTTTTTGTTTTTTTTTTTGCTTATTATTTATGGAAGTGATTAATTTGTGGTAAATTTTACCTCCTAGCTTTCTACTGAGGTCGGCCTTTTTGGTATAGTTGGACCGAAACCGCAGTATGGTACTGTGCCTCGTCGCACCTTCCTAAATGCTCGATGCAGTGCTCATCCAAACTGTAACATGCAATATTACTGTGCTGTACTGATAAAAAGCATTTGTTTTATTTTATTTGCAGTCTTTTGGCTACTTAAAAATAAAAGTAAGTATTTTCTTTCTTTCTGGAAATAGTGGGTATCTATAAGACGCTGGTTCAGAAACGGCTCGAAGGACCAATGTTTGGGTGAAGTTAAAATTGAGATAAACCAAAATAAATAGATAAGTGAATAAAAAGGTAGCTATATTTCAGTACAAAGTAAATTACAATTTTTTTATCCTTTTTTTTTAAAGACGACACCCATAGTATGGTACAAGCCCTGTGTCGCGGGGGGCTTTACAAACATACAAGTCGCGGACAAAAAGTACACCCAGACTCGGAACAACAATTTGCGGATCACACAAAGTGGTGTCCTGTGTGGGAATCGAACCCACGACCTCTTGCGTAGCAGTCGGACACACACCCACCGCGCCACAGAGTCAGTCACAAATTAAACGCGCCCGGTAAGATGTGCGTATTACGTTCTAATAAATGATTAACCTTAATGTATAAGTACCTGGATGACCGAGCTTTGCTCGGTATTTTCAGGGTTCCGTAGCCAAAATGGCAAAAATAGAACGCTTATAGTATAATAGTCTGTTGGTCCGTCCGTATGTCACAGGCATTTTACTCAAAGACGTCTTGTAGTAGCCGCTACTTAGTTTGATAGCTAAATTATAAAAATAAAGCTTAATATTTTACAAACGGATCCCTAAACTTAAAAATCGTCTTACCCCACACGATAGGGTAGATGAGAAGATACCAAAAAAAAAAGGTTTTTCAAGATTTTATTCTTTCACTTCGTCAGCGTAAGTAATATGTGTATCCATGCAAAATTACAGCCTCCTAGCACTAACAATCTCGGAACAAAGGCGGACGGACGGACGGGCGAAACTTTAAGGGTTCCGTTTTGCTATTTTGGCTACGGAACCCTAAAAAAACGGGCGAAAGCATGTCGGACCATGCTCAGTGTAGAGTTTCGGAGCCGTAGCCGTATGAAAAAATCCGATTTGCGTGATTGCACCAGCAAAAGAGCGTATGTTCATAGCACCTACGCCCTTTTGTTGAGAAATGCAGTTTTTCGGCAATAACTCAATGACGGTAAATTGGAAATAATTTTTGTTTAAAGTGTTTTGTTTAAAGCGCGACCTTTTTGATTTTTTTCGTATTTTTTGACACGGTTCAATCGATAAGGGGCTGGGGGAGGACACAATTTTTGCAATTTTCTTTCAATGTGTAATAAAAGTTTATTAGAAACCCATGTTTTTAAAAGACCTGTCGAATGATGTGCCACCCGCGGTAGTTTGCTAAAAAAAATGTTTCAGCTTCTGTTGCATGTATAAAATGCCCCCTTTAAAATATTAATGTTTATTATTTAGCTATCAAATTAGTTTGATATAATAAACATTAATATTAGCGGCTACTACAAGACACCTTCACCAAATTGAATAAACAGACAGACAGACAGACGAACATGACGAAACTATAAGGATTCCGTTTTTGTCATTTTGGCTACGGAACCCTAAAAAGGAAAAAAAAATAATCATCTGGACTCAACCCGGGGTCTTCTGGTTTCGGGACCGCCCGATGTGCCATGAACATACGCTCTTCTGCTGGTGCAATTATTCAAATCGGATTTTTTCGTACGGCAACGGTTGCGGTACCCTACACTGGCCTTTTTTTTGGTAAATCGTATTTTTTTGGAAATTATATTAAGATTATCAAATGACATAACTACTAATGAAATTTAAATAATATTTTTCGATCTTACCGACATAATAATAAAAAAATATGAAATAATAAAGCACAAACCAAAAAACAAAAATCAAAAAATAAAATAAAAAAGGGAAAAAATAATCATAAAATAAATATAAAAAGAAAAAACAAAAGTTTCATTCGGATTCGAACCGGAGTCAGCTGCTTTGTGGATCGCCCGCTTCCCACCTAAACTATTAAAACAATGGCAACCGCGGCGAAATTTACCTTCGTATTCTAATGAGCAGTTTTTCATTGCCTGAAAATACAGATAGAACGACGTTTTTTAAAAATTAAACCTAGCTAGATCGATTTATCGCCCCCAAAACCCCCTGCATACAAAATTTTGAAAAAATCGCTGGAGCCGTTGCCGAGATTCGAATTATATATACACTGACGGACTTATAAACTGCATCAAAGTAATAGACGACTTTGAAATAAATATTTTAACCAAGTATGCAAACTTTCTATACAGATTTAAATTGAAACCTCTAGATTGGTTCGTGAACTTTAAAACAGCGTAGGATCATATCTTTAAGTTTAAGTTTATGTACTGGAAAGGACCTTAAGACCTTTTTTGAAGAAAAAACAGAAGTTTAAGGAAAAATTGTTTAATTAAAAAATTGGTTTTAACAATAGACACAAACTTTATGCAAGGGTTTATTTGTGTTTTAATAAGGTGTATTACCCCCTCGTGCCCTTATTACGGATTCTAATCGGTTCCGCATAGATTTTATAAGGGTTTTTAAAAGATCTTGCGGAATATTGTCCCATTCTTCTAAAAGTGCTGTTCTTAGTGCTGCCACTGTCGTAGGCGAAGGGTTTCTCGCATATACAGCTCTTTTTAAATTGTCCCAAACATGCTCGATGGGATTAAGATCCGGGCTGCGTGCTGGCCAATTCATTGTACGTATCCCAACCTCTTCGCAATAATGTTGAACTTGTGCAGCTGCATGCGGCCGGGCATTATCCTGCATTAAAGTAAAATTTTCGCCTATGAATCCCATGTAAGGCACCACGTGATCTTCTAATATCTCTGTTATGTAGCGATGTGCTGTCAAACCCCCTCTATTACCGTTTTGACGGACCATGTCTATGAACACAAGTTCTGTTCGCCCGTTCATCGATATGCCACCCCAGACCATACATGAACCGCCTCCAAAAGGAACACGCTCCTCAATGCAACTTTGAGCATATCGCTCCCCACGTCGACGATAGACTCTTCTGCGACCATCTGCACCATATAAACATGTCCTACACTCGTCCGTGAACAATACAGAGGCCCACTGCTCTTCTGTCCAATTCAGGTGATGACGCGCAAATCTTAAGCGAGCTTGTCTGTGAGCTGCAGACAACTTTGGACCATTTGCTGGTCTAAAAGGGGTGATAGCCGCTTCCTTTAACCTTCTTCTTATTGTTCGTGCACACACGTTTTTTCCACGCACTTCATTAAGCTCGGTTTTGATGTTAACTGACGTGAGGAAACGATTTCGCAGGGAAGTTGTAACAATAAATCGGTCATCACGACCTGTGGTTGCTCGAGTTCTGCCTGTACCACGTCTCCTCCTGTAAGAACCTGTCTCTACAAACCTTCTGTATATTCTACAAACCGTAGACTGGTTTAAATTTAAATTTCTACCAATCGTTCGTTGATCCAAGCCCTCCCGCACCAATGCTACAATTTGTGCCGCTTGTTCGGACGAAGTATCCATATTATGGTTCAAAAACTCTCGATGTGTTAAAAAACTAACCCAACAATTATGCTGGTAACAATAATTCAATTGACCAAACAAAAAAAATCAATGAGAATTAATTTAAAACTTTGCTATAAATAACACGCAAATCTGATACTACGAGTAAATTTTCTTTTCCCGGCTATATTCATTTGTTTTACCGCAGTTCTATTTTTAAATTTAATTTTTTTTTAAGATTAAGAGCCAGTCTTTCCATATTTATATAATTTAATCTAAAAAGTTTGCATACTTATTATTAAAAATCCTTTTAGAGTAAACCTGAACTTTGATGCAGTTTATGAGTCCGTCAGTGTACATATATACAAGAATTGCTCGTTTAAAGATAGAAGATATCAATATGTTATTGCGAAATGCTGACACATTCGACTCGTGCAACCTATTGTGCGGTGATTGACCCGTACAATATTTTAATATTTGCTTGAGGTTTTAGTGACTCTCTTAATCGCTGTGTAAATTAGCGGTTTGACAGCAAACATTAAAGGTGCTCCCTCACCGCGAGCATTTGCCTGTAATGTAACATTACAGATCAGCATTACATCGGCGAAGAAGACCGAGCATTACGATGCGCGTTTATGGATGACCTTAAGTGAATGAAAAGTAATAAAAAATATAAATTGGTCTATGTTAGTGACAAACAGCATTACGTTAGAAAAACAAACAAACTACCTGCAAGGCACATGTACCTAATTTTTCAGTAGAGACACATTTTTGCACATCTTACTAAAAAAAAAAGGAATTAACTCCGATCCACATCGGAGCTGTTGGAGTAAAAGCGAAAAAATACAAGTAGCGGCTAACGACAATAGTTTCGGAACAATCGTTTGTCATCCGTCCGCATTATGCTGACTGTATCTTTACGCTTCAATAGTATTTGTAGCGTCAGCAGAAATTACAGAAAGAAGGTGATTTTTGTTACATAATCTAATCGTTTTTAGATTTATTTATATTTTTTTTGTTAATAAAGACGACTAGCGCCGTTGGGTACAAGCCCTGTGTCGCCTGTTTACAAACATACAAGTCACGGACACAAAGTACACCCAGACTCGGAACAACAAATAATGGATCACACAAAGGGGTGTCACGTGTGGGAATCTAACCCACGACCTCTTATGTAGCAGTCGGACACACTCCCACCGAGCCACAGAGGCAGCAAGTTTAATGTCTGTATCTATGTGACATCGTGATGCCTAAACCGACAAACGATTTAGGATGCGGTTAAAATCGCATACAAATTCGTTGGCTTAATCGGAATGAATGCATACATTTTTGAAAAGATGAATTAAAAAGTTCTTGAAATCGGTTTTTGTATTATGGAAGATAAATAAAACTGATGTAATACGCTATTCCATTCTGAAATTTGAAAATGATGTCGTTGCTGCTATCTGATGTTGATGAAATTCGATGACACATTTCTGTTACACATTTTATAGTCTAACAAGGTTATGGAAGTTGTTATTCTTTAAAAGATGGAAACGCTGACGGTGCTGTTGAGAAACGCAGCTTTTCGGCAATAACTCAATGACGTTTTATCTGATCATGTCCAAAATAATTTTACTTTAAAGTATTTATTAAGCGCTACCTTTGTGATTTTTTTCATATTTTTTGGTCACACGGTTCAAAAGTTAAGGAGGAGGGGGACACAATTTATGCACGTTTCGAAGCGATTATTTCCAAAAATATTCACTTAATCAAAAAAGTTTATTAGTAACCTTAAAATCAAACGGAACTTCTAGCAGAGACTTGCTCGTCGTTACCAAACCTGAATTCAATATTGTAGTATCTCCTAGTAATATAATATAATCAGCATCTGAAAGCTAGTATGGACCATAATCCATCATTTTCCACACCATGTCTTTGTTTTTGGTTCTTGGACAAGCCGGCGTCGTCACGATCTTTGCACATCTTTTTTTTTATTTTTCTGACCGTATACCTAAACAAAAAGACATGAGTAAACTTACATCATTATCGAGTGTTCGCTGAACGTATCTTAATCGACGGGGAAAACATTGTACTGTGGTTAACGCAGCCCCTACTACGAGCTTTCGAAGTAACCGGGATATACTCGCATTCGAAAAGTATTTACACAGTAGAAGGTTTGCGACAAATTTTTCGTAAAAATGGAAGAGTATGAAAAAGTGTCTATGTATTTCGTCGTGGTTCGGTGGAGGTCGCGTCGTTTGATCCCCACTCAGAATAAAACTTTGTGTGATGAGCTTGAAGATTTATTCTGTATCTGGGTGTATTTTACCTATATTAAGTATGTATTTAGAAATATATAAAATATGTTTATCAGTTGACTGGTTGCCACAGTTCAAGCTCTCCTTAGCTTGAAATCAGAGACGTTGTGTGAGTTGTCTCAAGGTATTATTTTTGTCAATAGTACCTACCTTATGTTAAAAACTTGCGTGAAAGGTGCTGCTGCTAGGATGCCTAAACCAATTTGAGAAGCAATAGGTATAAGTGCGATTTCTGTACGGTTTGAGTCATCCTTATATTGCTTCATGCAGGTCTCCGTTTCTAATACAATAAGGTCAAAGTATTTTATTCACTGAGAATACTTTAATGTTAGACAAAAACTAGGAATAGAATGATTCTACATTTAATGCCAAGTTGGGAAGATTACTCTTGCGAAGTTGGCATTAAATGTAGAATCATTCTATTACAAAGCCGTGAGAAAAGAAGTTGGCAATAAAAACTCATGGCCACTTTTTTAAATGCCAATTTTTACAATATTTTTTATGCCTATGTACAGTTATAACATATTATAGATACGGATAGAAAAATACAGAATACTATTCTCTGTACTGGTACAACTATATCTACAAAACTTACCACTTCTACTCGCTCTAATTTTCAAAATTCACAACTTTTTCACTAAACACACACACGACGACTTCTCGTTTTAGATCCATAGTAGTGGTAACTGTTAACCCCTCACAATCTCTAGTACATTATTTATAGAGTAAACTTTCTTATTGTTTTTCGTTATAAGTGGTATAATAATTTATAATATAACAATAACTGTACTGAAACAAAACTTTGTATCTTAGAACTTATGTTTTTGCTTGATCGGTAATTTAATGGTCGCGTTTCGGATTTGGTCCTTTACCAAGTGGTTTTCGATATAAATCAAAAAGGAATTGTAAAACTTGGGTATTGAAATAAGTTATAATGTAAATTCAAATGTTAAAATCAACATTAGGCATAGCTAGCTGACTGCCTCTGTGGCGCTGTGGGAGTGTATCCGACTGCTAAGCAAGGAGGCGTAGGTTCGATCCCCACCCAGGATAAAACTTTGTTGTGATGAGCACGATGGTTTATTCTGTGTCTGGGTGTTATTTATTTATAATATGAATGTATTTAGAAATATATAAGTATGTTTATCAGTTGTTTTGTTTCCATAGTGCAAGCTCTGCTTAGTTTGGGATCGGAGAGCGTTGTGTGAGTTGTCCAAAGATATTATTATTATATTATATAAGATATATATTATTATTAATTAAAAAGGCACGTCAACAAATGTGTATACAATGTTACAAAATACGACCTCACAATGCTAAAACCGTTACGCAAAAACAAGATACAGGAAAAATAATTGTAATTATTTGTATGAGACTAACCTTCTTATTTATAATAAACAAATACACTTAACATAGAATGAGTAAGTAAACAATAGCACTAGTTCTGTAAATATTACTTGTATCATAATTTTATTTTAAGTAAGGGAAGAGGGAAGTATCCTAACACAGGCATATACGCTCAATCGGACATTTCTATAACTAACCATGTAGAAATGTTGTGAAAATCAATTAATATTATTATTATATTAAATAGATTAGCAGACGTTTAAAGCATTTTATTTTATTCCATGTTTAAAATTGCCTTTAAAAATTGAATGAATTAAAATGCTCCTAAAATACCCTTAACGGCTACTAATTGATTTGTTTATTATGTTATTGTTAGTCTCATACCAATACGAAATGTGTAAAAATGTCTATACATATATAAATTAGATATATTATAATATTGAACTCAGTTCTAAAAAAGTACCAAACCAGCCCAACCCTTCGACAGCCGTCAGACAATTAAATCAAAAACACACGCAGCATCGTTTATTAAAATTGACAGTCACCACACCTGCGTCGAAGGGTTAACTGCACGAATTGATTCATACACTCTGTTATTAAAACATTACACGGTTAAATGTTGCCTTTTGTTGTGTTTGTAGGGGCGGCGGAGGGTTAAATGTGTCAATAATCATACCATGGTGATTTTGTTTGGAGTGATGTGTAACAAAATAATATAATAATATTGGGATTTATAATAAATTTATAGCTTTGGTACATTTTATTTTGGAGATTTTAAATGCTGGACAAACTAAAATGACTGGCCTGTTGGTCTAGTCCTCAGTGACCCTGACTGCTAGGCCGGAGGTCGTGGCTTCGATCCCCACCCAGGATAATATTTTTTGTGATGAGCGCGATGGTTTATTCTGTGTCTGGATGTTATTAATCTATAATATGTATGTATTTCGTTATCGGCGGTAGCCTAATGGCCAAGGCATTGATCTCGCAATCGTGAGAATGCGGGTTCGAATCCTACCCATTAAACTACCGACGTGAACCCACTTCTAACCCAAGTCTTTGAGCTTTGCTGGAGGGGTTAACAAGATTGCTAGTAATGTGGGACTCAATCCCACATTGCTAGTTATCTTTTTACCCGACTGTAAAGAAGGGTTATACTATAATATGGGTATCTAATTAAAGGGCTTATCTTAAGCATTTCATAAAGGTATAACTTGATTATGACTGTAATACTAAAAAAGTTAGCAACCATTCTTTTTTCAATCTTCAATACTTGACAATAGCTGTGATAAAAGTTAGTTGTTACATCGGTTACATATTACAACCACTAAAAAGTATTAAATAAAAAATAATGGTTAAAATTATAAAAAAATAAAAAATGGCATTAATCAATCTCGATGAACTTAGTAAAGTGCCTCCGACTGCATGAAATTATAAATAAATAATAATAAAAACTTTTATTTAACACATAAATACATAACTTTTACAATACAACCAGTATTAATTTGAAGTAAGTACAAAATTTAAAGTTACTTTAAATAGACCCTGTCACTCAAACTAGGCTGAGAGGCCTGTATCTTGAGAGACAGTGTTCGACCGTGCTAGCCAGTGTGCTAGAATTCAGTTGTGTGTTGTGCTAGGATGTAGTTGTGAGTTATGCTAGAATACAGCAATCCTAATTCTGAGCTTCAAATTTTACTTTTAAATTCAATTATTGTATTAATAAGGATACGTATATACGCGTCAACCACATAACACCCCTCCGCAGTCAGTTAAAAAAATCGGTTGTCTTTAAAGTCGGTTTACTGACGATAATTGAACGTGACAATGTCATAAGAAAATACTGATGGAATGGTTTCATTTTTCAAAAGAAAATTTTAATTTTATTTGTTTGATAGATATTATGTATGGATATAGTGAAGGAGGTTAATGGAAATCACAATTGAATTGAACAAGTTACATTTATTTGTACGCATAAATACAATTGTATCAATTTTTATTTATTTATTTTTACAATGTACATAGTTTTTACGAAAACATGTAAATTTATTATTGTTTAGCAGCTGTCCACGCGGACGCATCGCTCACTCAAGTAGGAGAGAGACAGATGTCGAACGATGCCGAACGCGGAGACCGATTGTGCCTCTTTGTCGCTCGTTCCGCGCTCTCGCTTGCACTTAAATGGAACGCCTCAGAGCGAGGTAACGCCTCATGAGTCATGTTTTTTTGTGCGTTCAGCCGAATCTCCATCTCCATCGAATTATAAGACGTTGTCACGTCAAAAGAGGGATCTTATTCAACTTTCACCGTTGGGAAGCTACACTATCCCCGGGTGACATAGGCTACTTTTTATCCTTGTGTTCCCACGGGAGCGGGAACTATGCGGGTGAAACCGCGAGGCGTCCGCTAGTACAAACTATTTAAAAATTATAGCCTATAACCAAATTCACCGATAGACATATTATTATGACTGATCGTAAAATTGCGGTTTTTCTTCTAATAATAACAGCCTAATACTATTATATTAATAGAGTTATAAAACCTATATGCAAACTCTTTTGGGTATATCACCGCGCCACAGACGCCCTCTAGAGGGGCGTCTGTGGCGCGGTGGGAGTGTGTCCGACTAATTATGGGTAAGTACGCCAGCCGGGAGATAAAAGAAACCAGAGTATAAGTAATACTAGATTTAATTAATTTCGATATTAGAAATTACAATTATTTAAAAGGTATGTCTAGACTCGGACGATGGTGGTACCGAAGTGCCCTATGCTAAAAGATCTAGAATCTATGTCATCTCGGCGTGGTGTGTTCGGCAACGACACGAGGCGCCGAGTCAGCAACTCCGTGGTATGTAAGATCTAGAATCTATGTCATCTCGGCGTGGCGTGATCGGGGACGACACGAGGCGCCGAGTCTGCAGCTCCGTCGTATGTAGGTCGTTGCTAGTTGAGAGTGCAGGCATGGCTCGTAATTCCTCCCCTCTTAGAACAGCAACTATTTGAGAACTTTGAGCGAGAATGTTGCTGCCGGATCCTTCTCTGGTTTGAGTGCCGTTGGTGTAGAGTATCTGGCATCTTCAGGTGATGGTTGCACTGTTACTACGTTAGTGCGTAGTACCTTCTCGGGTGGTGATTGCACTGTTACTACCTTAGTGCGTAGTACATGGCGACGGATTGCGACGACGGTTACGAGTATGACTGCACCGACTAATATTCCATAGAAAGGTATGGTCGTATGGTACAATGTTTCTGTTTGCTCGACAGGTTGCAACTCTATTGGATGCTGGAGTAGTATCTTATCCTCGATACTGTGCAGATTTTTCAGATTGATGGTGTTCAACTTGAAGTGCGGGATTGCTATAGACTGGTTGTCGCCGTAGGTTGCGTAGGGTATTTCAGTTATCTTGAGCGGCTGTCCTTTTACTACGTCATTCGTGTTGACGATTGTAAGTTCCTCCGTTCTAAGGTGACATGTTTTTGGTATAGTTGCCAAATAGCTTCCATTGAGAATTACATACTCGTGCCGGTCACATTGTAGCTCTACTTTTGCCGGTTTCGGGAACACTACAGTACAATGTTGGTCGTCCAGTTGTTCTAGGGCTTGTTTGCTCAGGGTTATCCTAGTTGGTGAACAGGTCTTGTCGATGACTTGGTCCACAATCAGGCTCTGCATGCAGTCTCGTTGTTCTCTCGGTCGATTGTTGATAGTTTCCTCACAGATGTGAAATTCATTGAACTTCGGGCATTCAGCCTCTATGTACATGAATGCTTTCCCATCGGTTGCTATATAAGGATATGGTGGAATAGGACTTTGAGAATACTTATTAGGGACGATTGCTAATTTATACAATTTGGATGTGCCAGGAGAAATGACCGGGACTTTAAAGACAAAAACTATTCTGTTATCTGCGTAGAAGTAACTTGGCTTTATAATTCTATAGTATTCCCTTAAATCTATATTTAGTACCTGCTCTTCATTATATAAAGATTTTAATTGGTTGACCATACCTTTTAAAATATCATATTTAATCATACTATGATGTGTGCTGGAAGCACGGATAAAAGCTAAACTATCCTCTATTCTAACTAATGCTGACGTTAAATCTTGCACATTTTCGCTTATTATAGTTAAAAGTTGATTAAACCTAACAAACTTTAATAAGTTTTGGTCATAAGTTTTACTGTGGATGACAGACTCCAAAGTACTATTGATTTTTTGTTGGTTATCGGTTATTTGCGACAGTAGTACATCGTTTTGTGTCATCCATTCCTTATTGAGACTTATATGTTGTTTTAGTTCGGAAGAAAGTGTATTTTCATTATTTTCTAATATTTTAATGGCGGAATTATATTTTTGAGCGTCTTTGTAGTCCAAATTTCCAGTGATTTCTTTTATTACTGTACCCAAGCCATCGAAGAGACTTCTTTTGGTGCGATGTGATTCCAGACTGTCTATCTGCTCGTGAATCTTTACCAATTTATTAGAAATATAATTAATTTGAGCTTCATACAATGGAAATTTTTCGCTATCCAGTTTAGACTCAAATAAGTTTAGTTGCGATTCTACTGCACTAAGTCTACTTTCGATGTCAGTCAGGTTTAGGTAATGTAAAAATGGATGGTAATGGGTTATAAATTTAGTTGGACCAAGGTCAAAGGGAAGCAACCCGGGGCCGTCACCCAAGTAATCAAGTCTTATCTCGAGCGTCATTGTCAGGTGGGCGGTCGTTGTTAGCAGTAATCTGTAACAATTTTGATGATTTAGGAACACGCTTCAGACGATTTTTGGCAATGGGACCTTTCTTTTTTGATGTATAGATGTGTATTGGTAGGTTGGCTAGTACGATATCCTCCGTATAACGAGCTGCGGTCTTTTGCCGACTCGCTTGGGGGTTAGTAACAAAAACTTGTTGATTTAGTTCATAGTTTACTTCCGGTTCACGAGACTTATTACAATTTTCTATTAGGCTGGTACGATTTTCTAACGACGATTCATTAATTAGATTATATGCTATTTTCATTCGCTCCCGGTGATTTAATATATATTGTTGCATGAAGTGCTCTGATACGTTTATATTTAGGGGATCGCGTGGGTCAAAATGACCTCGAATTATATCGTGGGGCCTACATTTTGTAAAGCTATGTATTGAGCTGTTATATGCTAATAACGCATAGGGAATTAGATTAGCGATAGTTTCAGTTTTGTGTTGTAATTGTAGTATGCGCAAATGCTCTAACAATGTTGAATGATATCTTTCAATTATTCCATTATCATTTGGTGAGTGTGCTAACGTTTTATGGTGTATTATTCCGTGAAGTCTTACGAACTCAGCAAAGAGTTGGTTCGTAAACTCTGTCCCGTTATCTGTGACAATAGTTAGAGGCAATCCGTGGTGGGTACAATAAGTTATTACAGCTTGTAAAACACTTAGGGCTGTTCCATCTCTCAAGTGGTAAGCTTGCCCGTACTTGGAAAAAACGTCCATGAATGTTAAATATTTTTCATTCTGTACCGTAAAAATATCTAGGTGTACTCTTTCTAAGGGTTTAGTTGCTGGCGGGACGATATTCAATTGGGGCCTAATCGGGTTACGGTCATACTTCGATTGTCCGCATATAGCGCAAGCATTAATATATTTAGTTATCTCTTCTTTCATTTTAGGCCAAAAATAAACGCGAGATAGTGCTAGGTAACATTCGGTTATGCCGCGATGATTAGTTTTACCCTCGTGATAATTTCTAATAATTCCTTGCTGCCTTAAATACTCTTTTACATTCTCTAATTCGTGTTTAGTAAGGGATAGGTTCATGCTTGAATTTTTAAAATTATTCTGTATAATAGGGACTATAGAGTACATTCCTAGTGGTGGTGTAATTTTAAGGCCGGTTCTAATTTTTGGATTGACATGTTCTTTAATTGCATTGACTACATCCTGCTCGAGGTTCGATTCGGACACTTGTATAGAGGTGTGCGTATGCGTGTCAAAAGGTCTTGTAGTGATTGGACGTCTTTTAATATTGCCTACTATAGTAAAACTTATCTGTTTGTGAAATTTATTCAAGGGTTCTTCAGTTATGGGAACCTCAAGGATGGGGTTTTCATTACTTGTGTGGGCGGTAGCTGTAGTAGAGTCCGATATAGATGAAGGTTTTTCAGTGTGATGAACTATCAAGGACTCTGTTTCCTGATTATTAATTTGAATTCGTGATAGAGCGTCTGCGTTGGTATTAGATTTGCCTTTTTTATATACTATTGTATAGTCGTATTCACTAAGTTTAAGGCGCCACCTAGTCAGTCTTGAATTAGGTTCCTTGACGTTCATTATCCACTGAAGTGGTTGATGATCGGTAATTATTTTGAACTTACGACCGAAAAGATAGGGCCTGAAGTATTGAGTTGCCCATACTATAGCCAAAAGCTCCTTCTCTATAGTACTGTAATTAACTTCACTATCATTTAGAGTCCTAGATGCGTAGCAGATAGGTTTGTCCGCTCCTACAGTCCCTTGAGATAGGACTGCACCAATTGCGACGTTTGATGCATCCGTCGTCAGTATAAAGTCTTTTGAGAAGTCAGGGTATTGTAGTATGGGGTCGTTAGTCAGTAGGGATTTACATTTTTCAAAACATTCGATGTAGTCGGAATCTAAAACTATTTTCTTTGATTTTTTTAAGCATTTCGTCATAGGTTTTGTAATACGAGCAAAGTCGGGTATGAATTTACGATAATATCCCATGAGTCCTAGAAATTGTTTAATTTCTTTGGGGGTCTTTGGAAGTGGATATTTTTGAATAGCTAAAACTTTATCGGGGTTAGGTTTTATACCTTCCCCACTAATGATATGACCTAAATATGGTGTTTCCAACCTCAAAAATTCAGACTTGTCCAACTGTATTTTAAAGTTGGAGTCACGCAATCTATTAAATACTTTCTCTAGATTTACCATCATTTCTTGAAGACTGGTCCCGAATACGACAATATCGTCGAGATATACCAGGCAGATCTCGTTTTGGAGTCCGCGGAGTACCTCGTCCATCACCCTTTGAAACGTTGATGGGGAATTTTTGAGTCCCATCGGCATACGCAAGAATTCGTAGTGCCCGTGCTCTACAGAGAACGCTGTTTTAGAAATATCGTCTGGATGTGTCTGTATTTGGTAGAAGCCCGAAAATAGGTCCAAGGTCGTGAAGTATTGACACCTTCCTAGCTTGTCAAGGACGTCAGTAATGTTAGGGATAGGATATTTGTCATTAATAGTCTTGTCATTTAATTTTCGGTAGTCCACAACGAGTCTCCATTTTTGTTCCCCAGTCGCGTCGATTTTCTTCGGCACTACCCATATAGGGGAGCTCCATGCGGAGTCTGAGGGTCTTATGATGCCTTGACGTAGCATTTTAGCGATTTGTTCCTTAACTTCTTTCCGGTGCACAAAGGGGTAACGATAACTTTTGGTATAAATCGGTATTTCGTCTATAGTTCTAATGCGGTGTTTTATTTTATTAGTAAAACTAAGAGGTTCGTCATCTAAATAAAATATGTCTGCATAACGACTGCATAAAGTTTCTAAATTAGTTTTTTCTTCGGCGTTTAAATGACCGGTACGTAAGCGCGACAACACTCGGCTTACGCGTTGAGGATCTTGTTCAGTGCTATTGCACTCGGTATTGAATGCATACGCTTCGAAAGGATGGTTTAAGCGTTCGTTCGGGATAATTATATCGGTGTCGGTTGGGTTCTCTAACTCTAATATGGCTATTTCGTCGCTAACGTTTGTAATACATTCGTGCACGATGCAATTGCACAAGATCTGTTCGGTTACGTATACGTCGCCGTCATAGTTATACATCTGTATTTTTACTAGTTTACTAGAGCGCGCGGGTATTGTTTCTTGAGAGTTTAAGTTTCTACAAGTGTAAGGTAGCATGGGTATACTAGCATTTTCCGTAATTAAAAGGTTATGCTTAAGATCTATTTGACAATTATTCAGGATATCCAACCCTAATAGCCCATCGAAATCATTATGGAATCTATAGATGAATAGTTTAATTAATTTGCTTTTGTAAAACTCTGGAAAGTTCTGTAACGTAATAGAATAATTATGTATACTACTCATACGAGAATTAGTTACTTCGAAGGGGTCAAAGTTCAAAGGTATATGTGAAAAATAATTCTCGACGGCTTCGGGGCTTATAAAGGATTGATTTGCCCCAGTATCGACAAGTAATTTTAATGGAGGGTTAGCTATCTGTACATAACGAAGTTCCCTTTTTGATTGTAAATTTAATTCTATTTTGGTTCGGTATTCGGGATAGCCTCGCGAAAATTTGAGTCATCGTTTTCGGTCTCATAAGTAAACTCCTGCTGGCCTTCATTGTAATTATAGTCATTATAATGGTCGGTATAGTTAACGTCATACGCAGTGCATTCGGCCCCGTGCTCGTTATCGTAGTCACAATAGTAATATGAGTCATTAGGGTCAGCTGTCACGTTGAAGTTTACCTGTCGCGATTTAAAATAATTGTTAGATGGCGGGTTCCCTGATCTTTGCCAATCATGTCCTGTCATTGTCGGTGGAAGGGATTTGGGTACAAAGTGACTGACACCGCTCATTGGCTTATGCCCTGAGGAGAATGGTTGATCATTCCTAGGTGGTATCTTAAATACCTTACTACGCGGGTTATAGTTCGGTGGCGGTGCGCGAAACATCTGTTGGGTACGGCTAGGCCCAGAAACTGGGGCAAGCTGCGGTTGCGAGTGCCCCTGCTGGTGAGCTTGTTTCTGGTCAAACCTGAACGCGGGTTTCCACTGCGAGGTTTGCGGGGGGATATGTATATGCGTGGGCGTATGCCCGTTTGAACCTAAATATGGTAAATTACCTCTAAGTGAAGTAGATGCAACCTCACCTGCAAACTTTGCACCATTTAATTGCGGCGTGTAATTCGCGCTGTATGCGGTGTGCCTATCGTTTACTGGGTCACCTCTTCGCTGTAGGTAAATTACATTTTGTTCGTCGTTGACAAATTCCAGAGCCTTTTCTATTGAATCGGGTCTCATACATCTAATACGAGAGCCCAAAGGTTCTCTTAGACCTCTTATATAAGATTTTAATGTTAATTTTTTATACAACTCGCGTTTAGCTTGTACGGTGGTAGCCACGTTATCGTGTAACGTAACATACGTCATTACCATGCTAAAAAGGTTCTGGCATCTGTCGTAAAATTCCTGCGGTGTGCTGTTACCTTGGAATGACATAGCAATATCGTTATAGAGGGCAGTTTCATCCCTCTGATCGGCAAAATTATTTACGAGTAATTTACGTATCTCTGCCCAACTACTAGGAATGCCGTTCGAGTTTATCGTCGCGGCGGCTGGGCCAGTAATTTTATTTAAAATACTATTAATTAAGCAAATATTAGTTAACCTAAAATTTGGGTCATCTTTTATGTAAGCCTCTATCAAGGTCTCACATATTGCAATAAATCTAGTTAAGACGTTAGGGTTGCCGTCAAATTCTGGCACCGCTCTAACAGCCTTATAAATTTCATCTACGGTGAATGACATTTTTTGTTCACTGAAGAATACGTCTAACTCTAAATCACTAAAATCTAAGTGTCTATGTTTGTCTAAATCCCTATTTCTAAGTTCCTGCCGGTTCGAGACAGGTGTCTCTCCGGTTTTCCGTAGGTGGAAAATTTTGAAGGAGGGACAAGGAAGCAACACTAAGAAAAACTTTCAAAGTACTTACATATAAAAAATCTGCATGTCTGGTTCTCGTATTGATTTTCGAATACGCCCTCGGCCGGTGTAGATTCGTAGGTTGATAGATTCTTGTCTTCGGAGCGAACGCGGGTGGCGACTATGCGAAGTCAAGCCAAATCCGATTTCTAGGAATATACGCGCCGCGAATTTGTCCCGAAGAAGTACCGACTGCGCCAATTATGGGTAAGTACGCCAGCCGGGAGATAAAAGAAACCAGAGTATAAGTAATACTAGATTTAATTAATTTCGATATTAGAAATTACAATTATTTAAAAGGTATGTCTAGACTCGGACGATGGTGGTACCGAAGTGCCCTATGCTAAAAGATCTAGAATCTATGTCATCTCGGCGTGGTGTGTTCGGCAACGACACGAGGCGCCGAGTCAGCAACTCCGTGGTATGTAAGATCTAGAATCTATGTCATCTCGGCGTGGCGTGATCGGGGACGACACGAGGCGCCGAGTCTGCAGCTCCGTCGTATGTAGGTCGTTGCTAGTTGAGAGTGCAGGCATGGCTCGTAATTGACTGCTACGCAAGAGGTCGTTTGTTTGATTCCCACACGGAACACCACTTTGTGTGATCCACAAATTGTTGTTATGAGTCTGTGTGTTTGTGTCCGTGACTTGTGTGTTTGTGAGGTCCCCCGCGACACTGGGTCCTTTCATTTATGTCCCAATGCGGGAGTTGTCTTTAAAAAATATATATATATATATATATACTACATTATACAGATTAATGAGAATTGTAAGTAACATACCCCTTATAACGTTATAACAAATTCCTATTCTTACAATAAGGGTAAGTCCACAAACTACATTCCCATGCCCATAAACCCTTCCAACAAACTATTTGACAGTGTAAACAATAATTTTTCGACTAATACGACCTAAGCAAACATATAAATAATGTAATTAGTAGAATTAGTGGCTCGTAATAATATAATAATATCGTGGGCATTGGGCCTCCAAACAATATGAGGGATAAATATTTATTAAAGTCCTGAAACTGTCCACTATTGGGTCAAAAACTAGATCTACGAAAATTTTCAGAAGTGGATGCGGTTGTTTTAGTACTGTAATACAGATCAAAAGTATTAACTAGAAGGATATTTTTTTTCTTTCTTTGTTCTTCTTTTAGAATTCAATATTCGAGAAAATTTGTTAGGTATCTGACGAATGAGTTATCTATTTATAAATAACTAGTTGACCCGCGCAAATTCGTCTGCGTATATTTTCCCCGTTTTTGTAATATTCTCCATTGCTGCTCCGCTGTTATTGGTCGTAGCGTGATGAAATAAAACCTATAGCCTTTCTTGATTAATGGGCTATCCAACAGTAAAATATTTTTTAAATTCGGACTAGTAAGTAATTCCTGAGATAATCGCTTCCAAACAACTCAAACAACAAACTTTTTAGCTTTATAATATTATTAATAATAATAATACACTAAATATACAAGAACAAGGTGGTGTACAATGTATAACTTACATGCAGGTACAATGGGCGGCCTTATCGCTAATAGCGATCTAGCGATAGATAAAAAAAATATCGGACTTAAGTATTGAGTTAAGCTAGGGAAATAGTCTGTAATAGGCCGTTTAATGTTTAAGTTTGAATATGTTGACTTTATTATTATCGGTTTTTTGCAATTTCTTCCTCTGTATGTAATTTTAAGCGCCTTCAAAAAAGGTTCTCTATGTTCGCGATTTTCTCGGAAGCTAGTGACCGGTTACTATCATTAAATGATGTCTTTCACATATTGTCAATTCTAAAATATTCTTTGTATATTATTTACTAGCTGTCCATTGCAATTCCGTCTGCGTAAGTTTGCCCCATTTTTGCAACAATTTTCATTGCTGCTCCGCAGCGTCGGTGCGTATGAGATGCAACGACGATAGGTAGGCTGCAGCGTCGATGCGTATGAGATACAACGGCGATAGGTGCTCTCGTGTTGTTCGCTTTTCATGAACTTTCGCTTCACTCCTTACTCTCGGAGAACTGTTGCTTCACTGCCTTTTCTTCAAAGTTTTATCTCTATTTTTATCTCTAATCTCGGCAACGGCTCCAGCGATTTTCATGAAACGTAGTATGCAGGGGGTTTGGATGGCGATAAATCGATCTAGTTAGGATTCATTTATAGAAAACGTCGTTTTATAACTATAATACTTATATTTATTTTAATTATATTTCTATAAATAAAATAAATTGGTATATGTTGTTGATGCGTTAACCTTTTATCGTTGACCTAACCTACAGTCCTTTTTAAAACCGTCAAATATTTTGACATAAGCACCATATCCACAGCATCCCTTACCCTTCATAGTTCCATGCATGTTGGTCAGCGGCGCTAATATATGTAGCCCTCGGGGCGGCTACTGGCGACAACACAACTGTCATACCTGTTTTATTATTTAACTACGCACTACCGCAGTGTTTACTCACTCTTTATCATGAGGGAAATTGGGTAGCTTTACAATTGACTCCTACTTGTAAAATAGTGACGAAAAGCTGGAAAAAAATGCACAAGATGGCGTTAAATTATTTTATGTTATTTTAACTTTACTGACTGGCCCAAAAGTGGAATATACTGAAGCACATAAAGTGGTGTCCTGTGCGTGCGGGAATCGAACCCCCCAACGAACGCACGGTACTATGCGTTTCAAATGAGTTGATAACTGTCATGATGACATTTTGATTCGCATTAAGACTGCAACTTCATTGTATATCGGAATGTAAGCAATGAAATGTTTTGTAAAAAGGTGTCATTAATATTAAACAAAAGTAGCTATACCTACTCTAATGAACTATACTTAAGTACTTAATTTTACTATTTAGAATTATAAATATATTTTAGTTAAAAAAATAACACGTCTGACTGAATGTTCTTATATTTTGCCTATTTACTTACTTCTGTTTGGTATTTCTTAAATAATAAAGAAAAATGTTAGGTAGATAGTTCAAAGAAAATAAATATTACGTCCGTTCCATTACCATACACATACATACTTTACCCGACTTGGGAGTTTTTGTTGCTAGAGGTACAATTTTGACAAATACAGAGTGAAGTTGTCGCGATCGCGATTATCTTCTCATTTGAAACGCATAGTAGTCCTAAATATTCCCACTGCGCCAACCAGGCAGTCCCAGACAGTGATATTATACAGTTTATCTTAAGTAGTTTATCTTTTGCGTGGTTTGATAGCCTTCTTCAAGACTGCCTCTGTGGCGCGGCAGAAGTGTGCCCGACAGCTACGCAACAGGTCGTGGGTTCGATTCCCACACGGGACACCACTTTGTGTGATCCACAAATTGTTGTTCCGAGTCTTGGTGTACTTTGTGTCCGTGATTTGTATGTTTGTAAAGTCCCCCGTGACACAGTGCTTGTACCTAAAGCAGGAGTCGTCTTTTTTTAAAAAGTAAAAGAAAGAAAGAAGAAGATACAAATAAAAATACAAATAAATTTTATTCGCAGTAAATAGGGTATACATAAACAGCTGTTGAAGTATAATAATGTTAGTTCAAGCCTATTTAACTATTGACAATAGCATGCAAATCAGTTTTATTATTAATATGTAATTAATTACATTTTTTTTATGGTAAAGTTGCTTAACTTCGCAGATATCTCGACCTGCTTGATCGCCACTGAGTCAGGGACCCCTCACATTATCCATACTAATATTATAAATGTGAAAGTAACTTTGTCTGTCTGTTACGCTTTCACGCTCAAACAGCTAAACCGATTTAGATTAAATTTAGTATAGAGATAGTTTGAGTCTCGAGGAAGGACATAGGATAGTTTTTATCACGATAACCGATATCCACGTAGACAGAGCCGCGAACGAAAGCTAGTGATAAAATAATATTATAAATATATTTACCTCATTCCAACCCCGAATTCTGATTAAACCAATAGTTCCAAACTACAGTAATAATCTCAAAATTAACAAACAACGATTTAAAAGGTTTCGATCGCGTGTAACACTAAGTTAACCCATTACTGTTAACGACCGATAGATAATTGCTTCACAGTAAAGGGTTGACCTGATTTAACCCCCACACACCATACGATTTGGTCGTATTCGATCATTTCCACCTAAAGAAGCAGCAGTAGTCTGGAAGGAGAAAAAACTCTCACTGCATAGACTGCCTCTGTGGATCCGACTGCTACGCAAGAGATCGTGGGTTCAATCCCCACCAAGGATAAAACTTTGTGTGATGAGCACGATGGTTTATTCTGTGTCTGGGTGTTATTTAAGTCAAGTCAAGACTATTTATCTCGGGAACGCGTAGAGGTATCAAGTTGAAATTAAAACCATAAACTCAGGTCTCCAATTCCTTGAAGCTGTGAAAAATCGGCACTCTCAAAGCAATCAAAATTTATAGGGTACTAGCTGTCCCGGCGAACTTCATCTCGACTCTTTTTTTTTGTAAATGGGTTCTATTGTGAATCTAAACCATCCTCGAATCCCCTTGAACTCACACAATTTTTTTTATCAAAATCGGTCCAGCCGTCTAGGAGGAGTTCAGTGACATACACACGCACACAAGAAATATATATATATATAAAGATTTTCCTTTGACCTAGATTAGAACTATAACATTTGGCAAGTAATACAGTCTTGCACTACAATAGGTAAAGGCTGAAAACTATACATTTATATTTAAATCATAAAAATACAGCCTTAATAAAACTGCGAGATCGATTCCTGAACTATTTACAATATGTACTTACGAATTGGTACAGAACCCTCGGTGGACGAGTCGACTCGCACTTGTCCAGTTGTATAACTGACGCAGTTTAATGTATAGCGGTCAAACAGATAGACGGGTATTTTTATTATAATGACGTGTACGATGTAAGTAAATATTGTAATACTAGCTGTGCCCCGCGGTGTTACCAGCCTATGTGTTAATCCAGGGTGTCAGCTAACTCCATACCAAATTTTATTAAAATCGCTCCAGCCGTTTAGACGTGAAGACGTAACAAACATACACACTGACATACTCACAAACTTTCGCTTTTATAATATTAGTGTGATTAGTTACTATCTGTTGTCGGCGACTTAGTTTGCGCGAAATTTTTACGTTGTTCCGTCATAAGAAGTAGCACATGTTTAACGATATTTATTCGTCGGTCGGATACAATCGGATCGGATCGTCTGTTAGTATCAATAGATGCGTGATTGAGCCAGGCCCTTAGAATTAACTAAATTGCCTGCTTTGTTATTTAAATACTGGAAACTACGTCATTATGATCGGGCATATTTGGTGCTGCCTATGGGGGGGCGGGGGGTATCGTTTCGTATACAAGCCCCTAAAACCTTCTACTTTTGATAATTGGTTATAAATCGCATTGAAAGAAGACTTTGTTTGTTTTGACGGATTTTGACAGAGCTTTCACTGTTAGACAGCTGAGGATGTAAAGAGTAACCTAAGCTACTTTTATCGTCACGCTAATGTCTGTAGGGAGTGAACAGTACTGCAAGTTCACGCGGACGAAGTCGCGGGTAAAGCTAGTACCTACTTATTTAATATAATTGTCACTCATCGGCTCAAAACAAAATAATATATCTTTGATTCAATTTCAATTGAAAGTTAAATCTATCTATTGAAATATAGTGTTTTTGGTAGGACTGAAGACGACAGCAAATAACAAAGTTTTGAAAACTGTGGTATGTTGATGTTGGAAGCAGGAGTCTAAGTATTACTACATATTAAATATATGGAGGGAAAAAAATCGTCTTAGGCGGGACTTGAACCCGCGGCCTTAGGGTAATGGCCCTAAGCCGTTACCAACTCTGGCACCAACACAACATGTCCTTCTGAGTCGAATTTTGCCTTTATATTGTACAATTTTCGGCATAAAAATCCTTAAAAATTACAAAAAGTAAGTTAGGTAGTCTAACCCTATAAATGTTGATAAACTTTCGCGATTTGTACACATTATGAAAATATATATAAATATATATTACGGGTCTTAATTGCGTGAATAATTTAAGGTAAAATCCCAGTCTACCCGTGACCACGGCCGTTGCAATACGGTCGAAACGTCGGGCAATAAACAAGGTATTTTACCTTAAATTATTCACGCGATTAAGACCCGTGATATATATTTTCATAGTCTAACCCTGTTATAGATAAAATTCAAGTTCAGTGAAATAATTCGAATAGGTGGATGCACTTTCACGGTCTGGATATAGTCGACCGAAAGTCTCATTTCAATTTTTATTTTTAATGCAATTATTGTCTTTATTATTGTTAATATTATTGTAAATTGAAATACTTTAGATGTGCAAAACGAAGATCACAAACATATATGGTAGCGTACGCACGCAGGCAAAGCAAAGCCCTGAAAAACTGATAGTTGATGCAACACTTGCATACTTGCGTCAAAGAGTTAAACATGCAAGACTAACATAACAATATTTCTATCCTTTTCTTTCAAAAGTTTTCCCAAAAGACCTTTAATACTCCAACACTACATGTCTATACATTTCTAATAAATATTATAATAGTCGGTACACACGAAGCCTATTTGATATTTGAGTGAACAAACAAACTAATATCAATATTAGTGGTGTTTATATATTCCTTTGTATCAATAGAGACCGCGACACGACGGTAAATATACAAAATGTTACCAAAATTACAGAAATAGAGACCATGGAAGCGACTTGAGTGTAGATGAGAGATGTGCCTATACAGGGTGATTTTTAATATACTAATAACTTCCTGCTCGTGGCTTCTTTATATTACACCAAATAGGTATCCTATCCATAATAACTGTCTATAATTATCACCAAGAAATTAACGTCTAGCGTAATTAAAATATTAATTAACCAAAATTAAAAAATACGCTTACACAAACAATTACTAATTTGGTTTTACACATCAAATATTTAATTTGGGGAAAGTAAATAATTAGTCATTCAATTCTTGAAAATAATAAAGTAATTGGCAAAAAATGCATATAAAAAATTATGTAAGTCTTATAATACTCGTATCTATTTCATTATTTAAAAAAAAAAATCCTATAATCCTTCAGTGAGATAAATGAATATCTAATGATGGTTTTCAGTGACATCTGTCAATACAGCCAATTAAATTCCATTTCACGAAAAATCTACTCCTATTATGAAAATATTTATATTACGGGTCGCGTAATAATCGCGTGAATAATTTAAGGTAAAATACCTTGTTTATTGCCCGACGTTTCGACCGTATTGCAACGGCCGTGGTCACGGGTAGACTGAATACCTTATATTTACCTTAAATTATTCACGCGGTTAAGACCCGTAATATAAATATTTTCATAATGTGTACAAATCGCGAAAGTTTATCAACATTGAATCTACTCCTAATATAAAAAAACATTTCAGAGTTTACACTTGACAAGTTTAAGCGGCGTTTGTTCGATGGCTAAGATATCATACTCACAATTATGCGGTTCCACATTGCTTATTGTAGTGCCACAATCTTAAAAAAAAAAATATTTCCCATTTTTACCCGACTGCGCCAGGAGGGTAACATATTTTGGCATAATAACGTCTTATAAATCTATGACCACGGATGCACGAAAAAGTGTCACAGTCACGGATGCCTGCTGATAGGCTAAAGCATTGTGGCCGTGGAGTCTACTAAATCTGTAACAATGTCACATTGTTTATTACATTGTCATCAATGTTTTGGCTATTGCAGCAACATGCGATACAATTGGAAATTAATAAAAAATAAAAACAAAACTGTCACAGACTTGTTTTTTTTATTACAATGTCATCAATGTTTTCTTAAGACGTTATCATGTAAAATTATCGTCCGTAAACTGACTTTACAAACAACCAATTTTTTTTAATAATTATTTTGATAAATATAATTCCTTCTATTCGTTATACATCATTGTACCTGGTCCCCAGACAAAGCTAGTAGTGCGTCCCCATGTCACCTATTAAGAATATTTAAAAAGTGTAGTCAGATCATTAAAAACGATAAAAAGTTAGTGACACTGACACGCCATTTATAACAGACCATTTAATTGTATAAATGTATGTCTAATAGAGTGTTCATTCATATCTATTAGCTTGTACCTATTTAATCAGTTTTTATATATATTATATCACTTAGAACCAGGGTTCGCATAAATCCAATACTTATAATAAATATGAAAATATCTGATTTTTAATATATACACACATCAAAAGTGTCTAGGGATCAAGCATTTTTATGCGGATTTCTTGAGATTGAGATGTGGCTTTGTAATAAATTTATGATTTTATAAATTTATATGGATCCTTTTTGGTGCATTTCATAATTTGAATCAGGAACTGTGAATCAAATTCGAGTAAAAGATGAAAATCAGCTGTCAATATTTTCCCTATAAAAACATACAACGCATTGAAGACATTATTAGTGCTACTGTTTCCCTACTACTGATTAAAACCAACGTTATTATGGTGCGGCGACGTCATTTAAGCAGGGAAGAAATGCTCAGAGCCGTGGGAATGATAGAAGCTGGTTCCCGGCAACGTACTGTGGCTTTAGCTCTGAATACAAGTCAGAGTGTTATCAGTCGACTTTGGACACGTTACCGAAGCACTGGTACCGTGGCTGAGCGCCATGGAGGACGGTATCGCTGCACCACACGGAGACAAGACCGATACATTCAAATCTTAACTCGTAGAGGTCCAACAATAACCGCCATGATGTTAGCCGTGAGGCTTCATCACTCTTCAGGGAACTTAATTAGCGACCAAACAGTCAGAAACCGCTTGCATGAAGTGAACCTTCATTCCCGAAGACCGCTACGGGTACCACCTATAGCAATGCACAATCGTAGGATTCGATATCAATGGGCTCTTGAACACAGAAATTGGGCAGAAGAACAATGGCGTTTCGTGTGCTTTTCTGATGAGTCTCGTTTTGGTATGAGACCGGATACAAGACGTATACGACACTGGAGAACCCCTGGACGCCAACAGCGATTAAAATCCTGCCAGGAAGTCCATCCTTATAGTGGTGGAACCATCATGGTATGGGCGGGTATTTGGATCGGCGGAAGAACTGAGTTGATTTGGATCAGAGGCAACCTCAACGCTCAAATTTATGCTGAGACGATTGTATCAGACGTCATCGTTCCTCTACAAGTGCAAATCGGTCCCTTATTTCAGTTAATGCATGATAATGCACGACCGCACACCGCAAGAGTTGTAAGACAGACTCTCGCCGCAGCTAACATCAATGTCCTGCCCTGGCCTGCTCAGTCGCCAGACTTGAACCCGATTGAGCATGCATGGGATATGCTACAGAGAAGAGCTCTGCCGAATATGGAGGGTATCCAGTCGCAAGAAGACCTTTTTTTGTTGTTGCAACGAACATGGGCGGCCATTCCACAGCGTGATTTGGATGAACTCATTTTGAGTATGCCAAACCGATGTTCTTGTGTTGTTAGTGTTCGCGGTAGAAACACGGATTATTAATTGTTTAAGTTACCCAATAAAATTTTAAAGAAAACTGTTATTTCAGTCTTTTTTTCGAACTTTAATGTTAGTGGTTCAAATGTCAAAAATCCCTTTATTAGGAAAATGGCAAATTTCTTTATTAATGCAAAGGTGACTTGGTTTATCGTTACTGTGACAAACGAAAACACTTTATTTGATGAATCCTTAAAGAAATAAAAAAAAAAAAATCAATCAGGAGAAAAGTTATTGCAAAAATATATGTTGATCCCTAGACACTTTTGATGTGTGTATATGACATAAAATATTAATATCTTGGGACAACCACACAACGCTATCTGATCCCATACTAAGCAGAGGTACTATGGAAACCACACAATTGATAAACGTACTTATATATTTCAAAATAAATACATATTATATATTATAGATAAATAACACCCAGACACAGAATAAACCATCGTGTTCAGCACACAAAGTTTTATTCTGGGTGGGGATCGAACCCTTGCGTAGCAGTCGGATACACTCCCACCGCGCCACAGAGGCAGTCGATATATATCATGCATAGATTCTACTGAAGAGACCCGTGCCCAGCAGTGGGACATCATATGAGTTGTAATGAGAGTTTATACCTACATCAGAATAGCGTATTAATTATAGCACATAAAGTTTTTACATCGTAAGTGGATGCTCCTACTATGTAGGTACTCTTCTAATATTATTGACCTCTTTTTTTACATCAGTCCTCTAATATGGTGTATAATATAATGGTGGCAGCACCTTACCTGCATATACAGTATATAAACAGAGAAACATTGTAAACATTGGCAATTTGAAAAGAGTGGCCACGAATTTTTATTGCCTGTTCTTTTCTCGGGCTTTACCTATTTTTTGCGAACAGGCATTGCAAGTAAATGCAGAATCGACTTTTCACAAGTGTAGTATTTTGCTTCGTAAGTGAATAAATCATTTTTATTATTATATATCGGTAATCCGCAGCGGTAGCCTTATGGCTAAGACATCGGTCTCGCAATCCTGAGATCGCGGGTTCTAATCCTACCCATTACACTACCGACCTGAACCCACACCTAACGCAAGCCATTGAGCTTAGCTTTAGGGGTTCACAGTATTGCTAGTAATGTGGGACCAAAATTGCTACTTTTTTTTTAAACCAATAGGTACCTATAACGCCGATGAAGCCGCGAGGAAAACCTATTAACTTTATTTTGTAAAAATCACACTTATAAAGATTAAAGAACACCTATTACGCGAACCAAAACAAAGCTAAAAGGAATACACCAATAAATCCTGATTCAACACAAATTGACGTGTCCACAACTCCACAGTGTAAAAAATGACAAAAAAGAATCAAATCTGTCGAAAGCCGGCGGGTGATGGCAAAAGCGAGTTTTTCACTTAACGCGTTTGTAATTGTCTGATATATTATCGGCACATTTTTCAGACTGATATGGGTGTCAAAATCGGTATACAACATGTTTGGGGTGAGGGAAAACACGGCAAGTGATGATGGGTAAACAATTTTATTTTGCTATTTAATATTTACGCGATTAAGACCCGTAGCTTACAAAATTCTATATTGTGTACAAATCGCGAAAGTTTACGAACATATATTTAATAATTTTTAAACTTTCGCGATTTTTATACATATTAGTTATATTTCGGGACTTAATCGCGTGAATTATTTAAAGGTACGAACCTTTTTATTTACCCGACGTTTCGATCGAATTGCACCGATCGTGAGTCGACCCGTGACCACGATCGGTGCAATTCGATCGAAACGTCTGGTAAATAAAAAGGTTCGTACCTTTAAATAATTCACGCGATTAAGTTCCGAAATATAACTAATATATATTTAATAATGTAAAAATATTTTTTTCTTTATCGTTTTAGTAAGCACACAAGAATATGGGACAACATTCGCAAATTAATGTGCAAAGTGTTTACCACGTTCGAGATCGAAGAAATTACAGTTTTTACTTTTACATAACACATATTAGCGGAAATAAAAATTATGTTTTTAATTAAATTATTCTTTCTAATATGGACTATGTTAGCATTATTAAGTCCAAATTGTTAATAACACCAAAATTGGAATGTTTGAAGTTTGAAGTAAGTTAAGTATATTTTTTCATGAAAGCGTGAATTTCATACCTTCGCGTCATCTCCCACACAATCGTACGTCATCTTCATAACCTTTCACTGTTTTTAAAAAAACTGACGTCTCCAAGCTGGTTCGTTTTTAATTTAATTATTAAAACATTATAAAGAGAAAAGATTTGATTGTTTGTTTGTATTAAATAGTCTCCGAAACTACTGAGCGGATTTGAAAAATTCTTTCATCGTTTTGATGCTATACTAACCCCGGGTGACATAGACTATTTTTTATCCCTGTATTCCCACGGGAACGGCCAATAGGAGCTGAGCAGCAATGAGAAATGTTGCAAAACGGAGAAAATTTACGCAGACGAAGTTGCGCGGGACAGCTAGTTTTTAATAAAATTACAGACACACTTAACTTTTTATTCTAAATCGTTTCAAAATTATACGGACCAACAAAACAGGTAAAAACAGAGAATCAAAACAAATGCCATTTCCACGTTGTTCGTGTGATCAGTCGCATCCATTAGTAAATCGAGGATCGAAAAATGCGTGTGATAGGTAAAAATATGGTCTCTCACTAATGCTTCATCGGTTCAATGTGAGTGTACAGACTATGGCGAATGCGAATATTTTGTGATGCGAAAAAACTGTATAAAAATGAACCAATTGAGACTTTTCTAGAACCTCAATACACACGAATAGATGAGAATATTTATCAGGACTTCAATGCAGTACCATTTATTTACCCGACGTTTTTATCAATTTGCACCGATCGTGATCACAAGTCGTATTTGATGCAATGAATGAAAGTACGCTTAATATTTTACAAAATAAAATAAATAGGTATCTGTAAAAATAACAAAAATTCAAAAATCATTAAGTACGTGGAGTTTTTGTAAAAATCGTTGACTAATTATACAGTAGGTATACAATACAGATTACATCCACAAATCAATTATTGTCTATGCATTGTTTGTATTGCATTTAGTGCTTATAAAGTCGGGATAATAATGATAAGATTATATGGATATGGATAAACTTTCGCGATTTGTACATATTATAAATACTACGGGTCTTAATAATTCAAGGTAAATACCGTCGTGACCACGGCCGTTGTAATACGGTCGAAACGTCGGGCATTAAACAAGGTATTTTACTTTAAATTTTACTAATCATTTATAAATGTATAGTTGCGCAGATAAATCTGCGGTCAAATACAATCCATCTATAAGCAAACCTCAAAAAAAAATCAACATAGTCTGTACGCAACCAAGCCCATAAATCCTTATTAGTCGAGTGTTTGGGCGTAGTACGTACGGACAGAAGGATGTCGTACAAAGATTTATATACCACATCAATTCTTATGAAGAGCCTGCGTTCGATTTCGAGGGTGGACCTCACTTGATATACTGCCGTGATGTTACACTGTGGCGTTTTTGTTTATTGATTTGTGATGGGGTTGCTTAATGATGGAATATTTTTTTCTAATTTTGACTGCATATTTGTAATTGGAGAGGTTTGGTTTTATTTGTGAACATTTTAAAGTTACCGTATATTTTTATAGAATCTAATCGAGATAAGTGTGCTCTCAAATTTAACGTACCTATAAGTAATATAATCTTAAAATTTGTTGTAAATAAAATATTACAAAGCTCTCTAATTTCAGGAACTACTAGTTCGATTAAAATATTGTTTTACTGTTGCATAGCCCATTTACCAAGGAAGGTTTTAAATGATATAATATCACGCTACGACCAATAGGAGCGGAGCAGCAATGAATAATGTTGCAATAATGGGGAAAATTGACGCAGATGAAGTTGCGCGGCATGAAAATAAAAGTGTTGTTAAAATATTTCAACTCATACTTGCAGGTTATGAGGCAGTGGTTTCAAAGTAAGATCTCTCCTAAACATACTAACAGGCAATTATCGAGTAGGCACGGATCAAAATATTTCGGCTTGGTATTCGATAACTGTCGTGGAATTGTCGCTTCTAATCTTTAAGATAATAATATATCCATACTAATATCTGTCTGTCTGTCTGTCTGTCTGTTACGCTTTCACGCTCAAACTACTGAACCGATTTAGATGAAATTTGGTATGGAGATAGTTTGAGTCCCGGGGAAGGACATAGGATAGTTTTTATCGCGATAACCGACATCCACGCGGGCGGAGCCGCGGGCGAAAGCTAGTCTTCCATAAGGTTTTCGTATTGGTTCGTTTTACTTAGTAAAAATATAATCACCCTTCTAACATGATGTGTCAGATATATACCTATTAGTTGCAACACCTTACTTACTAAACACTTTATAAACTAAAAACCGCTCCCTATTTTATTTAGCAGCGGTAGCTAAGGCTAAGGCATCGGTTTCGTAGTCGTTAGGTCGCAGGTTCGAATCCTACCCATTATACTACCGACGTGAACCCACTTCTAACACAAGCTTTTCAGCTTAGCTGTAGGGGTTAACAAGATTAAACACATCGCGTAAACATTAAACAACAAGCATTAAACAACTAGCAATGTGGGATTGAGTTCCACATTGTACATTGCACAGTTATCTTAAAAAAAAAATATTGCCTTGTTCCATACTCAATGTCAGTGAGTTATTAACAGTGCAGCTAAGAATGTTGGTAAACTTTTGCGATTTGTATACATTATAAAATTATATAAACTACGGGTCTTAATCGCGATAATAATTTAAGGTAAAATACTTTGTTTATTGGCCGACGTTTCGACCGTATTACAACGACGGTAGTCACGGGTAGACTGTAAAACGTAGTGATTATTTTCTCTGTGGACTGTAACAAACGAGGTATTTGACAGACAATAAACAAGGTATCTTACCCTAAATTATTCACGCGATTATGACATATAGTATATTGTGCAAGCTAAGAAAATCGAATTTGAGGTCGAATTTCCAAAATTGCAATTAACGTGACTATAGTGGGTCCCTCCCGGTCAAAACGTCAACCAATCCATAAGGAAAACATCTACTAGTCATAGTCATTTATTCATTAACGAATTACATTGTATTTGAATGTTACAAAATTATAAACTAAGAATAATAATTGACATTAAATAATAGGAAAATATAAAATTAACTAACTAATTACAATTCTCGTACGTCATACGTCTGTATGACGTACGAGAATTGTAATTAGTTAGTTAATTTTATATTTTCAGCAGATACTCTTTCCGCCTTATTACAAAGAAAAGACCAAATCAAAGTTTAAACCAAGACTTTCAAGTCCAGGATATAGTACAGTGCTATTGGTCTTATTACAAAACTTAGATAATCCGTGGACCAGCTGATACCAAAGGATCTAGCAATCAGCCACAGATTATAATCAATTTAGTTCATTCATTGTTCTTATCATTCAAATATAACGTTCCGTTTTATACCAATATAATTTGAAAGTAAAGTTTTCATTGAGAATAAAATATTTAGACGTTCTATGTAGCTAAATTATTCGCCAGCACTACGTAATTTTCAAAATATTAACCTGACATAAAAGCCCTCGGCCTGCAATTTACAAAAAATCAAATAAATTCTGTCAGGATCGGAACGTTACACAAGTAGTTGTCATTAGTACTAAAAATGTAAACAAATGATGATAACCTAAATTTAACTAACTCAGACATTATTAGGGATGTTAGAAGTTTAATCTGAGTAACTATAGCGCCCAAACACTTAGAGGAACTTGGATGCGAGTTTTTATTACAAAGCTAGTTTCATTGGAACAGGTCTTAGCATGGAAGGATACTTACTCAATAAGATAATCCATTTTTGATATACTTACTGTTTTCTTTGTTGCACTCGTTGTTCTGAATGTATTGGGAGAAAGTATGCCTAGATTCAACATAGGTACTGAAGCTTCGGCTGAAGCACAACAAACAATTGAAACAAATTTTATGAATATATTTATTATTTAATATCAGTGAGCTTGCTATGAAATGAAAATCTCAATTATCTACATAGAATCATTATTTATTAGATACCATTTATTCTCCCTAAGAACAGAGTTCATTTTCATGAGAATCATAAATATAATTATCTAAACTGTTAGGTAGCACTTAATAGTTATTCCATTTGACAACAAAATGGATGTTTACAATTTCAATAACCAGTAACCATTCTGTATTCCCTGTTCAAACTATGTTTGAAAAGGAATATTGAGTTGATATCCCTTAATTCTATTTAGATAGACTAGCTTTCCCGCACAACTTAGTCTGCATAAATCTTCCCTGTTTTTGCAACATTTCTCAATGCTGCTCCATTCCTATTGGTTGCAGTGTGATATTATATAGCCTATAGCCTTCCTCGACAAATGGGCTATCCAACAGTAAAAAGTTCAAAAGAATTACCCCGTTCAAACAAACTTTTCAGCTTTATAATATTAGTATTTTACAATAAATTTTAAATTGTATGCATTTTTTGTATAATATATAAACAGTGATCAATAATATATTTATATAATAAAATTGATAATTCTATATTTAGATCCACCTTATAGTTCACTAGTAAGTTTTAGGTACATTATACATAGAATCATTATTTATTAGATACCATTTATTCTCCCCAAGAACATAGTTCATCTATCAGAGAATCTTAAATATAATTATCTAAACTGTTAAGTAGTGCATAATAGTTATTACATCACAATTTCAATAAACTGTAACTAATCTGTACTCTCTGTTTAGTGTTTAAACTATGTTTAAAGGAACATTGTAGCAATGTATTAACTAGCTGAGCTCTTATAAACATAATATTCAGTTCTTGGTACCTACCAATAACCTAAGTTTACATCTGTTCCTAGTGATAGGTATACCCATGGTTACACTTTACCAACTAAATTTTAAATTGATCAATGTTTATTTAGTTCCACTATAATATGTATAGTTCAGTAGTAAGTTTTAGGTAAGAAATTTTGTCATAATGATGTTTCTATTACTTTGTTTTGTGCATTTTGAGTAAATTCAACATTGGTTTTTGCCGCACTACTCCAGACCACCTATCAGACATTCCAAATGTGATTTTCCAACTTCAATATAAATAATGTGACATATTATAAGTGGAATGCATCAGATTGTTTTACATAGAGCACTAGTTAATGATACTATTGTCGAACAAAATTAATCTGTGTTGATCTTCAACTTTCCACACTGCATAGGTACACTTCACGTCGAGTCTGGTTGACCCAAACATTGCACAGACCACTTTAATTTTAGGACATCTCTGAGTTCTGTATATTAAATCTTCTCTCTCAATTCCAAGCTGTGATAAATGTTTTGAAAAACAATATTATTAAATCTTTGGTCACACATCGCATTTCACTCGATTTTTGCGTTTATTTTGTTGCCACACCATATTTAGTTAGTTAATAATTTAAAGTCACTAAACACGCATTATTCGTCATTAATAATTGAAACTAAAATAGGTACGCAAAATTGTAAATAAAATAACCTTAAAATGTCAAAATTTTTGACATTTTAAGGTTATTACCATAGTTAAACTAGGGTGATCGAAAGACTAATCTATAGACCAAAGAAGATCATCGATTAAGCGATGAACCTCGTTTTGTAATAAGGATTTTCGGTTTAAACTAGGATTTTCGTCAAACCAGGTTTAGTCCAGCTTTTGGAATAAGGCGGTTTAAGTTTAAATTTGAATGAACTTGTGTAGACCATACATTTAAGCTCTTCAGGCAACTTATTAAATAAGACCACAGCTTGGTAACGCGGACAATGTTTTATTATCTCGAAATGAGGGTGTATTAGTGATAGGAGGTCCTTTACACTTTACACTTACCTAGCATGATCGCGTTTGTCCTAATATCGGCTTAAAAAGCAACTAGTAGGACTAATACCTTGAAGAAAACAGAAGTAAACAACCACAAAAATCAATAGCTAACATTCGATCTCACCCCTACGATTACCTCAGCCGTATTGCTACTGAACACGCCAAACAGGAATCAACCATAATCTGTACAAATCAATCATTGGCTAGGCCACAGTTCGGATGGGGCACCTTTGGACCTTGACTGATTATGTTTTCCCGTTTTATCTAATTACAAAGGTAAAGTGATGGTTATATGCGTGGTTTTGTTATTGAGGTTCAAGCTTAAATGTATTCAGAACAATATAAAAGACACATCACAATAATGGAATCCAACCAACAACAATTTCTAGATACATTAATTGCATTTGAAAGAAAAATTTGAAGTTCAAACCCAGAAATCGAACTTGAAATGCAATTATTGTATTTATAAAGTAATTGGCAAGATTGTCTATAAAAATTACTATAAAAAATTTATAGATTGTAAAATTATATATACTACGGGCCGAATAATTTAAGATAAAATACCTTGTTTATTGCCCGACGTTTCACGGCCAACGGTTATTGCAACGGCCGTGGTCACAGGTAAACTGATTAGTCTACCCGCGTGACCACGGCCGTTGCTATTAAAAGGCATTTTACCTTAAATTATTCACGCGATTAAGACCCGTAGTCCCGTAGTAGTGTACAAATCGCGAAAGTTTGTCAACATTTATAACAATGTATAGTTCTAGGAAGAGGTTTAAATGATCATAGGCACAACAATGTTAATAGCATCAAACTCGATATATCGAGCTAGATTCCTTTCTCCGTCTATGCCCATGTTATGCTGAGAAAAACACTCAATATAGTCTCTTTATATGACATCCAACAAGAATTATTATTATAAAGTGAAAGAAATGGTAGCTTAAGACACAAAAAATTTGGAGTACAGAAAGTTTGCTTCATACTTAGGCAATTGACTCCAGCAATGTAACATAATGTAAAGGAAAACATAGTTTATTAACACTATGACTATGATGTGATGATGATGTTAGTATCAGCTCGAAAATCCGTAAATACATTATTTCTTAGTATTTTATTTTATAACACCAAGTAAATAATCTTTTCAAAACGTCAGAAATTCGCAAAACGGGAGTTAAGTGGCAGTGAGAATGTTTAAGCAGCTGAGTGGGTCAGAGTGCATACATCTGCAGTCAGAAGAAACGGTATTATTTTTATGTGTTATTGGGTCTGTGTCTAATTTTTATCTATGATTTGTATGCCTATAACGTCCTTGGGGACACAGGACCATAACGCAAGACTTATATTTTAACCAAATATAGACAGGAAAAATGATTTACCACTCTTTTGAAATCATCATGTTTTACTAAATCATTGTGTTATTACTTCGCTTACACAGTACAACTTCGATTTCTAAATACTAGTACCGCAACCATATTTTCCTTCGTGACAATTTATCGATACTGTTACCACAACGGGGACCTGAACCTGGGACCCTACAGTCGTATAGCTGTCGTGTACATGTCGCCGCCGGTGTAATCGTCCGTGACTCCCTCCGCTGTCGTTACGGCCCCACGTCAATTAGAATTAGGGCGACTGCTTAAAACTAGTGTTTGTATGGGTTAGAGAAATAGTCACAAATAGGTTGACAGAATGGAAGAACGAAACATGAATGTAGCATGCATATAATTTATTTTATTCTATTTATATTAGAAAGGCTTACAGACTAATAAGATAAATAACAAAATGGATAATAACAATCTTACACATATGAAGGTTCAAAACAATAAGCATAAACCTTCTCCTTATTTTAGTAATAGAAAAAAAAAAACCGGGAAAGTGCATTTAGGGCCACGCACAATGTAAGGTTCCGTAGCTCCCCCATCATCAACCATTTAAGCATGTTCCAGACGGTTGGAAACAAGGCTTCCCGCCAAGGTGACCTTGCTGGTTTCCAACAGTGTAGACGGCTGTTGCAAACCAATTTACATACATATTCTGTTGGAAACCAGCAAGGTCACCTTGGCGGGAGGCCTTGTTTCCAACCGTCTAGAAGACGCTTTAGCTGGCAGGGGAAATTTGCACTTTAAATCTTAATATTTCACAAACGGATCCCTAAATCTAAACATGGTCTTCACAACCCCTCAACGTTAATAAGACCTATCTAATGATACCCCACGCGATGGGATATGTAAGAAAAAAAATGACATCCCCATTTTACATAATAGGGGAGGTACCCTCAAAAAAATGTTTTTCAAGATTTTATTCATTTTGTTGGCGTAAGTAATAATAACAGCAAAATAACAGCCTTTTAGCACTAACAGTCTCTGAGCTAAGCTACGAACGGACGGACATGGTGAAACTATAGGGGTTCCTTTTTGCTATTTTGGCTACGGAACCCTAAAAAAGAAATAGAAAATAAAAAAAAATAAAAAAGGTGCAAGTAATAAATAAATTGTAAATGTATTTCTCTTTTGTGTATTTCGTTATGTGTTGTGTAAGATTCTTATTTTCAAAAAATCAATGTCTTATGTCTTAGATCATATGAACAAAACCTGAACTAATCTATAGGTGGACCAATTTCAATAATTAACTGTTTTTGTTTGTTTCTATTCCGGGATGGTTTTAAAAAAAGACTCATATGAAAAACGCAAAGGAACAGCCAATAAACCGATGACTTTGAAATTGGTAGTTAACTAAGGGAATTGTCACTTCCATTATATTCTTTTATGTGGCATGAAGTCAGTTAGTTTACAAATAAAAAGTAGTTAAGATAAAATTTTAGTTACATTGCCTACCTAGGCAATGTAACTAAAATTTTATCTACATTTTTTTTTGCTCTACCTAGAGCAGTGGGGTTCAAAATGTCGGAGGTTCGATTTCCAGGTGGCAACCACTTTACGAGATATGTTTGTATCAAGTTCAAGTGTACTTAATGTCCTATGATACAAAGCTTAGATACCTACTCTTAAACCGGCGTTGTATTTTGGGAAAAAAAATAATAGGTCTTTTTCAAAGAAAATATAAAAAGTGCTTGAAGCTACAGCATATTATAAAACATTGAATAAATCAAACCACAAATCTAATATAGATACTTACATAGCAAATAAAACAGCTTATACCTCCCTAACAAAATGTTTCCATTTATTCCTTTAGCAATAAAAGATAACATCGCAAATTCTCATTATTATGAAAGACTAATATGTACCTACTTATAAAACATTTTCATCATTTCTATGTGAAACCCTTCAAGTTATCGACTTTTTACTAGGTCTATGTAAAAAAATAGGGTTAACTCAGAACACAAAATATAAACAGGCTAGTTCTATATTAGCTCAGATACAGCCTCTGTGGCGCGGTGGGAGTGTGTCCGACTGCTATGCTGTCTTGGGTTCGATATCCACACGGGACACAACTTTGTGTGATCCACAAATTGTTACTCCTAGTCTGAATGTACTTTGTGTCCGTGACTTGTATGTTTGTAAAGTCCCCCGCGATACAGGGCTTGTAACCAACTGCGGGAGCCAAAACTATCGACCATCAACAACAACAAGACTTCCAATTGATGTTGACTCTGACACCTGACTCCATGTCAAGTGCCCCCCCCCCGCTACCAGCTGTTGACAAATGACCGTCCAAATGTCACAAATGACTCCAACATAAATTTACACTTTAAAGCATTATATGTATTTCACAAATGCTTAAAATATTGTCACAGCCCCTAAATGTTTTTAGAAGACCTACCTAATGATACTCCACACGATGGGGTAGGTGAGAAAAAAAATCACACCCCCACTTTATGGAGGTACCTTCAATAAAATGTTTTTTTAAGTTTTTCGTCTTTGACTTTATCGGCGTAAGTAAAATATGTATTCATGCAAAATTACAGCCTTCTAGCACTAACAGTCTCTGAACTAAGCTGCGAACGGACGGACATGGCAAAACTATATGGGTTCCGTTTTGTCATTTTGGCTACGGAACCCTAAAAAGGATAACGTTCAAATGTCAGTCCAGCGTACTAGTATTTTAAATGTCAGTGGATTTAACCGAGATCGACCGAAATCTGAGTACGAGCTCATCTATAAGTAACTGGGCCTGTTTTCGTTCGTTGGAGGGAGCCAACCTATATCTAAGTATTCTGAACTCAGACAGTACATACTAAATATAAGTATATTTATAACAAGGCTCTCGCTATGAGCTACGCGACACATCAACGATGAAGAATAATTATTCAAATGTAATAGAGCAATATTCCAGACGAGATACAGACAGCAGAAAAGAAAACTAAACAAAATAGCAAAAAAATCCCATATTGTTAAGATATTATAAAGTCAAAGTACTTCATTCACTTAGGTTAATAAGAATTAGAGTAAGAAGAATACGAATTAATTATTTGTCAGCCGTAGGAAGAATTATATTTCCGTTGTTTTTTATACAATTAAATTATTTGTCTTATGTCTTACCATTAGGTGTACAAATATTAATACTGTCTGACCAAACTTGAAGTAGTAAGTATGACTTCATTTAATGCCAAGTTCGCAAAAGACAATTCCAGTGAGAAAATAACTTTGCAAAATAAAAATCATGGCTAATCTTTTCAATTGAATGGAGTAGCCATGACTTTTAATGTCGCCAACTAAGTTGCCAACATTTGGCATTTACCAATTGTTACAATATATGTAGTTGTTTACAATATGTAAACAAGCTTTATAGGTCATATTAGGTTAAAGCACCAATCTGCGCAAAATGATGTGTGCAAACATACGTCCACTTTTACTCCCTTACTCTTATAGTTTTAAGAGTTCGAAAATCTTCAAATTATCATTGATTTGTGGTTACGATAAAATATATTTGAGTTTAAGTTTGAAAAACCGACACGACCGGCGATCCGTTGGCCCTATATGTGTTATGCTCTCCGAGGTACGGAGTACTTTTGTTTCGTACTACTAATAACATTATACTTATATATAAGTAATTTTTGATGGGATTTGTACGAAAATTTTGTGACTTCTCACTTGGTCGGCTGTTACTTGCAAACTTGTAAAACCTACTTAGCTATGATAGTTTTCCTTTTAATTTAATTATATGTAGGTACCCTGCATTTTTTCACATCTCCAAAAACAACCTATCCTTAAATCAAAAAATGATATTCACAACCCATAAATAATTTTAAGTGAGAAAAAGTGACTTAATGCTAAAAACACTATTCTCTACGAGTAAACCTTAGGGTGGTGAAGAGATAAAAATAGAAGTAGGTGTAGTAAACTTGTTAGTAGCTAAACTATATAATAAATGTTTTGTGAAAACGAAATAATATTATAAGTAACTACACAATTACATACAAATATATATACATACCAACAAACATATATGTACACATACAAACACCGTCACCAACTCGCGTATGGACCGACAGCGGTAACGTTGCTTAACCTCGGTAATCGTGTCACCACTGAGTCACAAACTTTATTTTAAACTACGCAACAACTTAAACTTAACTAAAATTACTTAAAAAACTCATACACACTCAACTTGTTTTGCTGCCATTACAAGGTAGAACATTATCGGAGCCGATCTCTGAGCAAAAATATGATTATCGCTTGCCACATTACTGACAAATGAGATACAAACAGACATACCTACGATATCATCATTTGTACTTGTTTGTTCCACTTTATTTACCTAACATCATTTATGTATCATATTTATAAATACTGATATTATAAATGTGAAAGTATCTCTGTCTTTTAAAATTACGCGTTGAAGTATACACACAATTTGACAGGGGAATAAACGCGTTAAAACTAGGTACCTTATGCTTGACGTTTCGACCGGGTTACACCGACCATGGCCACAAGCTGACTACCTAGTTTCAAAGCGTTAATTCCCGTATCAAATTGTGTATATCTCTGTCTGTTTATTAAACTTGGTTAAACTGATGACCTGAATCTGAGGGTCTCTTTTTTTATTAAAGATATAGCAATGTGGGATTGGGTCCCGCATTACTAGCAATCTTGTTAACCCCTCCAACTAAGCTAAAAGACTTGTGTTAGGAGTGGGTTCACGTCGGTAGTTTAATGGGTAAAATTCCAACCCGCGACCTCACGATTGCGTGACCGATGCCTTAGCCATTAGGCTGCGGCAAATCATCATGTATATTAAGCGGATTTTTATCACGATAAAGATACAAACGCGTCTTGTCTGTACTGATATAAGCTGAAATACTAATTCATCTAAACTATTCCGCGATTCAGTGGTAAACGAGAAGATCGAGGCTCACCCAACAATATCACCCCTGTCGGTTCATAGTTAGGTGGCCGTTTTCAAAATAGGCATAGCCTTCGTACTTTAGAGAACATAAACCATCAGTCATACAGCCTATATATTTCTTCGGTCACATTCACATTCATATCGCGTCAAATTTTCGTCCCATCTGGTTATGAAAACAAATGAATTAAAGTGCCCTTATTAATGCACTTACTTGTGCAAGATATTTTAGAATATAACAATTGACTGCCTCTGTGGCGCGGTGGGAGTGTAACCGACTGCTACGCAAGAGGTCGTGGGTTCGATTCCCACACGGGACACCACTTTGTGTGATCAACAAATTGTTGTTCCGAGTCTGGGTGTACTTTGTGTCCGTGACTTGTATGTTTGTAAAGTCCCCCGCGACACAGGGCTTGTACCCTAATGCGGGAGTCGTCTTTTAAAAAAAAAAAAAAAAAAAAAAAAAAAAAAAAAAAAAAAAAAAATATCTACAGTTATCAAATAATCAAAAAACTTTAAGAATTCAAGGATAAAACACAAACACACAACTCCGCTTGTATATTGTATATCTTTCATTATTCAATAGCATACCTATCTACCCACAAAGTAGTATTTTATTAAGCCAAACAGTTATTTACCCAGAGTTGTTTGTTCATTTCATAAAATCAGCCACAATGTACAAATAGACCTGTTTAGCAATAGTTCTCAAAGCATAGTAAACATGTTGTATAAAGATCCATCTTTAGTTTAATTTAAGTACTTTATGTCTGTGTAATGTAATTTGTGTTTTTTATATAAATATGTATTAGTCTAATACGTTTTCTATTTAGGTATAAGTATAATATGGGCCTTAGTAGCCTGAAATAAATGGTTATTATTATTATTAAATAAGTAGTTAGGTTAGGTAACACATTATTCAACGTTAGCCACTTATTTGACTATAACGTATGTCTGATGTTATGTTAGCAAATAAATAAATCTTTATCTTTATGAATTCTGCACCTACATCATTTTGTTTTACATCACCCAAAGGTTGGCTGGTACAGAATGCTCTTAGCATTAAGTCCACCTTTGTACATTATTTTTGTGCCTAAAGTCAATAGGTAAATAAATAAATTAAATGTGAACATTATATTTTTCGTAGGTACATTACATATTTAATAAAGTTAGTTTAAGTATTGCAATGTTTTTTCTCCATTTGTAGAAGCTTGTAATTGGCATATTTTAATTTAAAGTTGCCATAAGCTCCCCAAAAAAAAAAAAAATACTTTATATACTTAGGTATACCGTTACATCATATCGCCAATCATCTGTACGACCCTTAACGCTTACGGCGAAGAGAAAAATGCACAGTTGAAGAGTATTCAATCTTTCATCCGACATAATTATCGTCAGATATCTACGGTCGAGTTTTATCGTAATGTCGGGCGAATGGATGTGACTTGAGCGTGGTTGTGGGGGTTGTGGAGCGTAGTTGCTTGATTTAATTTGATAATAACAAAGTGTCAAGTACACAAATAGTGTGTATACAGAGTGCATATGCTCATGTACACTGTGTGGCATTCCTGTGTTCACAGATAAAAAATACCTTATATAGGTACTATACCAGCTTTCATCCCCGGCTCTGCCCGTGTGGATGTCAGTTATCGCGGGTTATTATAGGGTTGATTTTCGCCTGTGATCAAAACGCTGAAACATGTGTTTCTTGACTTTAAACCAAAAAGCTAAATATTAAAATTTACAGATTTGACGTATAAACTGAAGGATCGTCAGATCTGTATTTATCCTGTATATGTGTATTTATTACCCCCTTAGGGGATGATTTTCCAAAAATAATAAAACATGCGTTTTTTTTATTTTAAACGAAAAAGCCAAATATGAAATTTTACAGATCTATCTTCAAAACTGAAGGAGTTCCATACAAACTTTTTCTTTATTTATTATTTGCTAAGCCAATACATTAATCTATAGTGCAAAATGTTGAAATTGTGTTTTAAGAAATACAAAAAAATATCCATTTTTGAGTTGTACAGAACTACATTCTCCGTAGTATACCGAAGCGCCTAAACTACTTATTCAATTTTGATGAATAATGTGTCAATCAATTCATTTTTATAGTCCAGGTGACATGGTATTTTTTTATAATATTATAACAGTCACACAAATAACGTTTTTAACGTAAATACCGTTTTTTTTTCTCTTAGTATCGATTCCATTCGCTCTACATTTTCACGCCACCCTTAGGCGGTGCGGGGATGGCGGCAGGGTGGTTTGTCTCTTGAAAAAGTCTCAATAACTCGTCGGCGCGGAACGCGAATGACATCGTTAGTAAGAGTGGCTGAAGAAAGGCGAACTATCTACTCTCTATGATACCTATCGGTGGGATGTACAGGTTGTTGCCAAAGATATACGACCGTTTTTAACCTTTATTTATATTAAAGGTTCAGTAGAATTGTATCAGCATGGATATGCCACGGTATGTAAAGACTTTGCGTTCGGACATTTGTCTTTGTGTCTGTTTGCATGTGGGATATCAGCGCTCAAACGGATCGGTGATGTGCTTTCATTGTAGGTACACATCTAATTTCGACTCTGTCTAGTATTATAGTAATTTTTATAGGCATTTCTTGACAATTACTTCACTACATAGTATAAAACAAAGTCGCTTTCTCTGTCCCTATATCCCTATGTATGCTTAAATCTTTAATACTACGCAACGAATTTTGATGCGGTTTTTTTTAATAGATAGAGTGATTGAAGAGGTAGGTTTATATGTATAATAACATACATTAAATAGTGAAGAAATAAGGAGCGGAGCAGCAATAAGAAATCTTGCAAAAATGGGGAAAATTTACGCAGAACAAGTTGCGCGGGTCAGCTAGTTATTAATAAAATAAAAAGTCTAGACCCAGGAATCGAACCCGAGACTTCCGTATTCAAAAATGCAATCTATCTAGTATTAATTAAAAACTGGCTGTATGTAAAGTCGGTTTACGGACGAGAATAGCACCACCCCATCTCTTCCCGTGAGTATCGTCAAGGCGACTAAGGGATTTCACTCCGGAGGACGGGCAGCAGCGTCCTCTGCGTTTAAGTACGCAGAGGACGCTGCTGCCCGTCCACCGTCTGCTGCAGTCGGATACACTCCCACCGCGCCGCAAAGGCAGTCGATATATATCAGGCATAGGAAAAGATGCGTACTTTAAAGCCTTACTGCGATCGCCAACCCGCTCGCCAAGCGTGGCGATTATGGCAATTACCCTCAGGATCTACATACCAGTAGGTTCTACTGGGGAGACCCGTGCCCAGCAGTGGGCCATCATATGGGTTGATATATAATTTTATGTGATAACGTCATAAGAAAACATTGATGACATTGTAATAATCAATCATGACAGTGAGAGCTTTTTTTCAACCGTCCTCAGAAAAGAAGGAGTTTTTTAGTTTTTGGTATGTTTGTTCACCGATTACGCTAAAACGGCTGGACCAATTTGAAAAACTCTTTTTGTGTCTTATATACTTCCAAGTTGGACCCACTGTCATCAGATGAGGACCTAATGATCGGATTCTGTAGAAATCGAGGGAACTCTTAAAGTATTAAAGGCTATAGTGATTTAGATATATTTCATAGTGATTCGTACATTTTCTCTCATAAAGCACCAATGGGTGAAGTGCAACTGATGATGTGTGTGATGTGGACCACAAATGACGAGCGGAACTATTCAATATTTTACAGTTTGCGATTCAATTACTATAATACAGTATTGAGTAGCACTTTATTCTCGTCATTCCACTATGATTAAGATGATTGCTGATGGTGAACTATCATGTAAACTCCTCAGCAATATAACGGCCCTGCATTGGGAAAAGCAATATTTTGTAAAAGGATTTGAGCCGTTGACAAAAGTCTATTGTAACTTGAGTGAATTACAAACCAACCCACTTAAAAGTAAGAAATTAATTTCCAATTGTATCGCATGTCACTGTAATCGCCAAAACATTGATGACAAATTAAAAACAATTATGCTTATGGCAGCTTTAGTGGATCCGGGTGCATGACGTGGATGCGCCCGAAGGCCACAATACTTTAGCTCTTTAAGAAGGCGGAACACGACGGATCTTGACGGACTGTGACACTTTTTCGTGCATGCACCCGGTCATCGATTTATAAGACATTTTCACGTCAAAATCAAAAGGCTAGATAAAAGTTATGATTTTTTAAGTTTGTATTTTGTAGCGCGCAGGGAATTACCTACATATTACATGTGACGTATCTGAATGTAAGCACATGACGTAGCCGCGCTACGCATCTTATTATAAACAATAGGTACTGTATATCTGTACTGGCTCCATATGAAATAAAAGAATTTCTTACCAAACCTCATACGGAAGACGCGTTTCATTTGCCAACCTCCTAATAACTACCCTATATCATAGAGGGATCATACCTCTTGACATATACACACTTACATATAAACATACGGCATACTTTGATAACACAATATGAAGGTTTTAATTCTTACCTACCTAATAATCACGCAATTTATAGGTACTAATATTACTAATACAATTCAGTTTAAATAAACTGAAGATTGTGTTTTGTTGAAAATTTGTATAAAGGTACTCGTAGATTTACGCTTGGCAAGGGTAAGTAGGCTTACTGGGGGCAAACCCAAGGGCAAAACCAGTGTTTAATATAATCTGTTTATTGTAAAGCCTGGAGATAAATTAATGTACATTATGTAACATATTTCAAACACCCTGTACCACCAAGTATTGGCTAGATCTGAATAACATCTGCGTGTAAAAAGTCGCGACTGTGCTCATTTCGCGGACTTCCTCGTCAATCTCCATACACACTAACATAAACCTTACTCCTACACCTTTAAGGTACTTAATCCCTCAGCAAGGGTAACCTGACCCATGTTATTAAAGGGACACTTGAGCCGACTGCGTGATCATGCATCACTTGTCTGTGAGTACCGCAAGGAATTATTTTTGGATTATTAAGTCCTGAGTTTGGTTAAAAAAGAACATTGATTTGCTATAACCACCACTTGGCAGTCTACAAATCTAAGATTAAACTTAATTCTTAGCAAGATTATCTATATCTAAACTACTATACTAATATTATAAAGAGGAAAGATTTGATTGTTTGTTTGTATTGAATAGACTCCGAAACTACTGTACGGATTTAAACATTTCTTTCATCATTGTGAAGCTATACTAACCTCGGGTGACAGGCTATTTTTTATCCCTGTATTTCCACGGGAACAGGAACTACGCGGGTGAAACCGCGAGGCGTCCGCTAGTTAGTAATAAAGTAAGTACATTGTGCATGTGGATACATAATTTTCAAACAATGGTTGCGAGTTCATGCTGATTTGGGACGTATATTACATGTCATGCTACAGTTTAAGGGCCCGTCTTAAATCCTAATCCCTCTCTTAAAAAAAACGAAAGAGGAAGGTTTAATCAAAGTAATGTCTAATAACAGCCCATTTTATTACGGTTTATTCATGTTACCTATAACTGAAACAGGTAGTTATTTAAATGTATTGTGTTGTCTTAACTTTTTTTTATTATTTTATTAATTGCCTGTATTGTCCCACTGCAAGGCAAATGCCTCCCTGCTATCTCTCCACCTCTCTCTGTTAGTCTCTGTATGAGGCCAATATTTTTCGAAGGAGTCTAACTCATCTCACCATCTGCGACGAGGTCTACCGCGTTGTCGCTTGCCATTTTGTGGAGTCCAATTTGTGATTCGTTTGACCCAAAAGTCATCTGGCATGAAGCACATGTATTCAGCCCAGTCCCATTTTGGAACGGATTGTGATATTCCTAATCCGGTCTGTCAATTTGATACCCTGAATACTCCGTTCTATTGCTTTTGGGCATATCGAGCGTAGACCTCTACTGAATTGTCAGGGACCATGTTTGCGAACCGTAAGTGAATCTTTACTTTTATGAAAGAATATATATAACGGGTCTTAATCGCGTGAATAATTTAAGGTAAAATACCTTGTTTATTGCCCAACGTTTCGACCGTATTGCAACGGCCGTGGTCACGGGTAGACTAGACCCGTAATATATATATTTTCATAATGTGTACAAATCGCGAAAGTTTATCTTTACTTTTAGTCGAAAAAAATTCCACTTGTAAGTTTATTTTTTTCTGGTACCTAATCATTTTAATTTATTTTAACTTATAATATAATTTCTCTTTCCTTCATTTCATTAACCTATCATACGACGTTTTCACCAGATTTTCATTTTGGCCATGCGATTGCATGTAAAAAATACTCTCAAAACGTACAATATCAAGTTTTTTCAAAATTTTCTAATATAAAATTCAAAAGCTAAGCTAATTTTCTGTAATTCGTTTTCCAAACCTTCAATAACAAGTCATAAATTGTCCCATAAAGCCGTCTTACCAATCAACCTTAGATTTTGCATGCGATAGTGAAGCACTAAAATTTGCTTGAAAACTAATTTAGATTCCTGTCTGTCATCCAGACATGAAATATTGATCTAGGTCTGAGATTTATGTCTAGCTTTAGGACTAGATCGATAGACAAGTAGGTCTGCAGGGTCACGATATGGCCTTCCGTTTTTAGATAGTGTGTACGTACAGTTTTGGATACCATTTTTGAACCAATTAAAATCTTTTCTCACTTAAAAATATTTGAGGTAGACGATTCACATGTGCGAATGGCTACTAATCTACTTATGTAAAAATATTTGTGAAAAGTCGTTGACGGAATTTGATCGGGTTTACCGAAAAAACGATCAAACGGGATGCGAATTGATGCACTAAGTCAGTTTTTTGCCATTGCAAGTCCTACAAACACCAGATTTTATAAAATGTATACTTTACTATGGAGTACTAGCCAGTTTTAAACTTATAAGAAAGAGATAAAGTTTTTTTTTTTTTAATAAACTTTTCTTCTCATTAGATATTCCTGCATATATGCTCTTTAAAAAAAAAAAACAGAGAGCAACTTATTACAAGTACACAGCTCCGTAAATAATGCTCTTAAAAGTAAATTAGGGCAGATAGATCGACAGTCAATTTATAACTATATTTCTCGTCTCTCTGATGGGTAAATATAACATTATTTAGACCTAAACATCATTTTAATACTCAGAGCAGCAACTGATATTTACCAAACAGTATAAGCACCTACTTGCATTAAAATAGAAGCAATGACAATAGACACAATGACAAGAACAAGGTGACCTCTTATTTTAATTTGTAATGCAATCGCACGGAAACGCATATTTGCAAGTCCACCTTGATAATGAGTGTTCAGGTTACGACTAACTGGAACAATTCTACTGCACCTTTTATACAACCCATGTGTGTAACATTAACCATAGATATATTATGGCACCATAATTAGTACGCTATTTCATGTCCAAAATAACAAAAATGAACACAAAAAAACTTATTGGGAAAAAAGGTAATGATTTCATCAAATATCGAAAAGTTAGGTAAGGTTAGAAATAGGGATTTTATAATATCTAATACCTGTGTATAAAAAAAAAAAAACAATATAATTAAGCGTACCAAGGGTACAGATTTACAAATGTTCTACAGTAGTCGAATAAGAAGAGTGGGTTTTCATTGTCTTGTTTTTTGTAGTTTCTTTTATATATATATTAAACTTGTTACAAATGGAAAAATAAGAAAAAAAAATAAAATTCATTTTAGAAACACTTGTTGAAAAATTTGGCACTGTACCCTTTGATTAATAATGTCTAGATCTAGATCCGGCATCTAAAATTGAAGCAAAGAACTGTCAAAAGGTACGGTCAATTGGACGTACTTTTTGACAGGTAAAAAGCCGCCATTACAGTCAATTGGACGTATTTTTTGACAGGTGAAAAGCCGCCATGTTTTAGCCATAGTTGTTCTCAACAACGAGTGTCAAACGTCAAAGAGGGAATGCTTAATTTTTTTTATACGCTTATTAAAAAAATGCTCCGTCTAGACATTATTTAATCAAAGGTTGTAACTAAAGCCACAAATGTAGAGTCAGGTCAGTCCTGACAAAAACTTGTCGTAAGTTTAATAATATATTATCGTGCGTAAGTATTTTGTCTTTGACTTTGATCATATTTTTGCAGTTACTAAGTATCCAATACTGTACAAGTATTGCACTCAAAGTATGCAAGTATCAGTAGTATCGGGTCGCAATCGACGCGGCGGCACGCGACCCCGGCATGCAATAATATCGACTTCGGGCCACGGTTGTTGCCACGAATTGATTTACTACGATGTGCTAAGGGTTAAAGCTCACATGTATGGAGATGGACTTTTTAATTCAGTTTATTTGTTGTGAGCTAATTAGAGTTACATACACAACATGAGGAAAGTCCATTGGTTATAACTTTATAACACCGTTGATTGGGTGTTTGTAAAATCCCCCGATAAAACTATTATTCACTAGAGCGAGAAAAATAGATCGACAATATAAAAAAAAAAACAACGGGTTGCACTCCACATTACATGATATACCGATGAAATTTAAATAATATTTTCGATCTTACTGACATATTAATAAAAAAATATGAAATCACAAATTAAAATAGAAAAGGGAAAAAAAGTCGTTAGTTGGACTCGAACTGGGGTTTTCTGGTTTTGGACCGCCCGATTGCCCGCCTACCTGAGCTTGAACATTGAATATTGTAGATGGTGGCGAAATTTACCTTCGTATTCTAATAATATTGTAGCAGTTTTTTATTGCTCTCCCTCCGTCTTACGAATTTTCGATCAGTTCAGGTGTCATGACGCGAGTTTAACATTTTTTACCCCTCCCAAAAAGTGCACAACGCCTCTATAGAAGTTTTTGCTTTAAATGTATATTTACTCATTATAATTCAAGTGCAATATTGACAACCGAATAATCAATGAAAGGTAATTTTGCAAAATACTGTTTTAATTTTATTGACCACAGCAACATGCGGCTAATCTGAAGATTAGTATTGTTCATATATTTTATTGTTCTAGTCTTAAAGTTTTTGTCCGTAATTTGAAAAGTAAGGATCTAAGAGAAGACCAAGAGTGAATATGAAATATTTAAAAGTCCGAAACTAGATTATCTAAAATCAGATTTTTATAGATAAGTAATTTAATAATAAGAAACTTTTAGAGATTTTGCGACCTCAGACTAGACTAAAGACGTACTGCTTGATAATTACTACCCGTAAATTTAAAAACAACTTTAATTGGCTATCTATAGATCTAAATCGCAAAGATATTACCTGTGATTTGAATGTGCACAAAAAACTAAAATATAAAATGGAATAAAGCTCTCTCCATACAACGCATTCTCAAGGTAACGTCAGTAATATCCAAAGAATGTCAACTTGCATTCATATTGTCCTTATCTAGTATTGGTGGGAAGTGTATGTCAAGACCTACCATAATTTATGGCGCCCATTCGGTTCCGAGGTTCATGAGTCAGGTTTTACTACTGGGGTATCGGCTATCATATCTAGATTGAAGATACGACTTTAAACTTGGTCGTTATTCTTCAGGGACAGATTGACAATTGGTTATGACATCTGTTGAAGTATGAATTTAAAGTTTTTTTTTTTATTAGTACTTATAATATTCATTAGACTTATAACATAGTAGGTATGCTTGAGAGGTACATGCATTTCAAAACCAAATAAACATTGTAAACATTGGCAATTTGAGAAATGTGGCTGCGAGTTTTTATTGCCTTGAACTTTTCTACGGCTTTAATATCACTTTCGTGGACAGAACGTGATTTTACGTCATTATTTAAGATTTTAATAAGGCAGAACGTACAAATACGTTCAAAAAGTGGATATTATTCACGGCAGAACGGTGAATTTAAAGGCGAAAATTCGTTTCAATGTACCTTGTAACACAACGTATAGAAGACTCTAAACCTTACCGTCACTTAGGCTTAGTTTTTTACCTTTGTAAAAATTAATTCAAGTATAACGCCCACTCTCTACTAATAGTCTACTTATCGATGGATTTGGCTACTAGAGGTAGAATTTTGACATATTTTGTATGGAGCTTATGTCAAATATATACCTCTAGTGGCCAAATTCATCGATAGTTAAATTAATTGAGACCGGCCGTAAGTGACAAAACGCATGCAGACGTTGACGTGATAAAACGTTTACGTCACAGACAAAATACAATTTTTTTTTGTCTATATTATTTCCTTCAACACAATAAATTTTTGTATGGAAATTTATTGTGTCATTCTAGAACACAATTTAAACTGAGACTGTCCGTGAACATGATATTATTGCTTTGTTTTTGTAGGTTTAATCAGGTCAAACCTGGTCATACCATACATGTATCATCTCAGATCTGTGGTTCAGTTGCTTTTTGGAAATGAGATACAGTGTATGAAGTTCCGAATGCTTTTTCGTCATACAACGTACAAACCTCAATCGAATAGTATTTCCCAAGGCAAATCACATTGTTTTAAACATCGAAATTTTGATACACAGACAGGTTGAATTGTACCTAATAGTAGTGATGTGAAATGCGACTTGAGGTTAGGACTAAGGTAGGTATTTTTATTCTCTTTTTAAGCGATTTGTTGTCTCCAACTAAGCTATGGCTTATGTTAGAAGTAGGTTTACGTAGGTAAAATAGGTGGGATTTGAACTTGTCGTGATTTCTAGTTCGCGTGATTGGGTAGGATACCATAACTAGTAGGTTACCGTTCGCTTCAACTTTGTTCTTGTTAGACATAGACTTTTTTTATTTTTTATTGCGGTTATATTGTATACAGGGTGATATTTATTACACTAATAACCTCCGGCTCGTAGCTTCTTGACATATCACTAAATAACTTTGTAATATCAGTTTTGGAAAATATTTAATAAATCAACCCTTAATCACCTACAACTTGTTTTTGTAGTTATGACCTTTACCACCTAAAGACAATTTTACTGAAGTAAAATCATTGTATATTGCGAGGTTTAGGCCAGGTTTATGTAGGTTCAGATGTGTGGTAAATGGTTGTGTGACAAAAGTAGGTGGTAGGTGGAGAAGGGTTTATTTGTATTTCGTGTATTTTTTATCCAAAAAAATATATTACGATGTTATTTAGTATAATGTAAAGAAACCAAGAGCGGGATTAGTAAGTATATTAAAAGCTGTGAGCTGATAGTATATTATAAAAGAAGAGGAATACTTCCAAAAACAAAAATCTAACCTCAAAATACTAGTAACAATAATTCGGCGACAATCAAATTCCCTCCAGACAGAACATGCGACCGTAAGTAAAGTAACAAATGTAAGGGGTTGGGGGTTGCAATATTTATCTACCCCCGGATGGTAGTCAGGTTTTATTGGGCCACTGGTCACTTCGGAATTTGTGCTATTTATTTATTGTGTCGTGGCGAGCCGTGACATATGGAACGGGTATGTGGACACACAAGTGTTATACAGTTTTTCTGTTAATCGCTCTGATTAATTCTAGTCCATTGTCTAAAACTCATGGGTAGTTGTGAAATGGTTAATGAAAAAGACTTTTTTGCCCAAATAATGGTGACTACTTTTTTTTTTTTATAAAAAACATATCTAGCAATGTGGGTTTCAGGTCTCACATTACTAGCAATCCTGTTAACCCCTCCAGCTAAGCTCTATGGCTTGTGTTAGGAATGGGTTCACGTCGGTAGTATAATGGTCAGGATTCGAACCCGACGACCACACAATTGCGAGACCGATGCCTCAGTCATTAGGCTACCGCCGCTTATTTTGTGCAAGAGGTTTTGTTGTGCAAGAGGGTATAGGATAGAGCGTTGCGAGTTCTTTAATGTTGGTTCCTAATATGAGTGTATTTTGTGTTCGTGAATTGTATTTTTTTTGTTTATAAAGTCCTTTTCGACCAATGACATTTTACATATAGACGCGTTATAGGCTACCATTACGTTCGTCGACGGCAGCGATTGCGATAATGTTCCTTCCTTCACTCTCACGTAAAGTCTTTTATTATTTTATATTTATCTAAGCGTCACTAAAACTAAGTGCATTTGAGGCAATTACCTTGCATTTTTCTTACCAAAAGAGAGTGCGGTAAAACACGCTTATATGTTAAATGTCATTATTCGCGACAGGGCTGGTACTCTAAGGAGTCCCTCACTAGCATTGGCGCGCTGTTTTATTTCACAGCTAAAAAAGGGTATAATTTTCTCATAGGTCACTTTCGTAACGGGCTTAATTTAATTCTTGTGCTCTCACTGCCATTTTAAGATAGTGACGACAAAAAAAGAATGTAAATCTTTTAGCAATTTAAAAAAATAAAACTAACACATTAATAAATATTGTACTGACTGTAAAACTTCTGTCACTAGCAGTACACGGGAGTATATTAAACGTCGCAGGAGGCAGGCACTGGTCGCCAGCATTTGGTTTTTATACACCAATACTTTGTCGCATTCCTTGCGACTTTTGTATATTGGATGCTGCAGACTAATTTGGTATAGATGCGGCAGCTATAACTACGTACAAGATTTATTGCTACTTTTATTGATTGCCGCAAAAGTACCAATGCTGCAGAGTTAATAATATCTGAGTTATAGCCTTTAGCTTTGTGACTGAATGATGTTAGAGCAAAGATATAAGAGAGGTTAAGCCACTGTGTAGATCTTAGGTGGATAAAAGGGTGACCATTTCTTAAAAACGTCACACATTTCAGTGCTTTGTAAAGTACAATAAAATATCTATAATTTTTGCCGTCGTTTAATTGCCGCTTATATATAATTTTCTTATTTATTTAATTAATATGGAAGACGTACAGCTTAATAAATCATAATAGATGATTTGCCAGCCAATTACAAGTCTTCACATGTAGAAATCATATTAATTTGTTACTTACTAGTGAAGAAACATGTGCTAATTGTGTCCTACTAATTCATACAATAAATATAATAAACCCTCCCCCGTTTTTTGCAACATTTCTCATTGCTGCTCCACTCCTGTTGGTCGTAGCGTTATGTTAGCCTTATGGGCTATCCAACAGTGAAAGTTTTTTTGTACTTCCTGAGGTTACCGCGTTTAAACAAACTAACAAACTCTTCAACTTTATAATATAATTAGATTAGATGGCAGTGTTGTCTATCCTCACTATTAGCATACTATTATTTTTGGCTACAATGCGCCTAACAAAGTAGATAATCAATTAAAGTAGTCCCCTACCAAAGTAACGGTAGTCAACATAGCGTCGAGACTACATCTCGCCAACTAATAAGCTTGCGCTACGATGATAATAAATCTAACATAATGTCGTCTGTTCTTCTTATTGATTTCTCTCATTTGGGGGTCATTTTACTGTTTAATAGTTGGTTTACCAAGTGTAAATATATACACACTGTATGGTTTACTATACAAATGGAAGCAGTTTTTGAAGGATTGGTTTGATAATATACATTTGTTTTTTATAGATGTCTAGCAATTTGGGACTGTGGTCTCACATTACTAGCAATCCTGTTAATCCCTCCAGCTAAGCTCAAAGGCTTGTGTTAAGAGTGGGTTCACGTCAGTAATATAATGGTTACGATTCGAACCCGCGACCTCACGATTGAGAGACCGATGCTTTAGCCTAATGGCTAAGGTATCGTTTGAAACTAGAAATAATATCTGTTTAATCATATAGTCTATGCCTTACCAAAATTTTTGATGAATCTAAGTGAAATCCATCAAACCGTTTAAGCTGTTGATCGTGCCCAAGAAATGGAAATATTATCTATAGGTACACTCGAAAAAGATTACCCTCATATCTTGCAATCGAGTAAAAATAGAGAAATTCTATAATTACAATACAACTGACCCATTTTCGAACAGCAACAAATAATATTGATGCAGTGTCATCGCATTTAACAACATTATTCTGGTACAATGGCCGCACAATACAATTACAGTATTGGTTGAATAATTAACAGGAACTATATTGTATTGCCGCAATCGTCGTTATGGGTTTATCGGCGTGGTAGTGACGTGAATACGATGTATTGTTTTCGATGAAAGGAATTTTTATTACGTTTGTTTTGGGAATTTTGTTGATTACGATGTGTGTCGCTGCTTATAGTCCAATGAAAAGATATAAGACTCCGGACTGATGGCTCAACGGGTCGGCGCTTAATCACGAATTTCTCATTGGATCTCGTGACCAGAAGGCTGGCCTTTTCTTTGCACAGAGAATAAGTATTGCCATACAACGTGGCAATGCTGCCAGCCTTCTGGGCACTATACCGGTTGACTTCGATGGGGAGGAATTCTTCCACGCCTAACTCCTTTTTTTTGACTCCCTTTTTATGTAATCCTTTTTTTTGTAGTTTACTAGGTAAGTTGTAAATATTGTTAATAGTATGTAGTTAGTTATCTAGCTTGTATTTATTAACAATAGATTAGTAGAAACAGATTTCTATATTCATATTTTTATGAAAACGGCGCTAAAAACGATGATTTTTTTTGTCATCTCCTGTACAGGGGTACAAGCTATAACCATATAAAGTAATAACCATATATATCTATCAGATCTGGTATTATTGCATGTCTAATTAATGTAAAAACCATACTCGAATATTGTAAACTGGAATCTCATTTCTGAAATAAAGTTTTTTTTTCTATTAAGGGTCCTTATGCATCCTCTTTGAAATTACAATCTAGTCTTTAGAGTTAGACTAATGAGTAATTTAGTTCTATCTTAATCTGTTAAGTCCATTATTCAAAATTGTTTGATGACACTTTTCTTATTGTCTCTGATAAAAGGGAAAAACACTATGTTCTTGTGTTCTTTGTAAATAATACTAACAGCACTATATTACACTAATTTCACTAAACTAACTCGAACGGCTTAGTTCTCTTTAGTCTTCTTACTATGTCCGTGACATCAAGGATCAACTCCTTGATGTCACGGACATAGTGAGAAGACTAAATAGTTGTAACTATTTAAAGTTAATATTTGTTACTATTCTACTGCTAAATTATTATTATTTTTTTAAAGAGTACTCCCGCAGTAGGGTACAAGCCCTGTGTCGCGGGGTACTTTACAAACATACAAGTCACGGACTCAAAATGCACCCAGACCCGGAACAACGCTTTGTGCACGACCACTTGCATAGCAGTCGGACACATTCCCACCGCGACACAGAGGCAATAATACATTAGGTTAGGTTATATATAAATTAATAACTATACTTCTTTCAGAATACAAAAGATCGATACTAAACTCGATTAATTCAGCATCCTCACTATACAGGTTGTTGCCAATAACGAGTGGCACATTACCTACGTCGCGAACACGAATTAATGATGATTTTATTCCGCACATTCACGCCGCCATTTTGAAAGTTTACCGCCAATAGCTGTTTGTTTTGATATTCGAATGGTGACAGTTGAATTGTTTAATGAGAACGTGTTTTTATTAGGTGCACTACCTCTATTCTTAATATCAATTCAGAGAATTACTTTTAATCGCAGTTGTGTTTCTGGGCAAAGTTACTGGGCTGAGACTTATGAACTGATGTCTCAAATGAGGAGCGTAGTGCGGTGACATTCATAAATTTGCCAAACAAGGATATTGATGATGATACTGTTAAATTTTATTTCAAACGCACGACCGGCGTCTCTTCATTTAGTGACATAAGAAAAAAGTAATATATAGAATAGTAAAAATGGCGGCAAAATGAGCTGCCACCAATTTCACAGCATCACATGCAAAATCAATAGCACTGAGTCTTTGCAGTCTTTCGCAGTTAATGTGAACAATAAATACTTGACACTACCAGAAATTGGTTAAAAATGGTAGGATTGCCATCGACTCAAAAATAACGAGGAAATGAAGTAGGTACCAGAAATGATACTTCTTCTCCTTTTTCTTTTTTTTATAAAGATTACTATCAATGTGAGATTGTGGTCCCACATATATATAATACACTAGCGGGCGCCTCGCGGTTTCACCCGCGTAGTTCCCGTCTCCGTGGGAACACAGGGATAAAAAATAGCCTATGTCACCCGGGGTTAGTGTAGCTTAAAAAAAATTAAATAATTTTTCAAATCCGTCCCGTAATTTCGGAGACTATTTAATACAAACAAACAATCAAACACACAATAAAATCTTTCCTCTTTATAATATTAGTATAGACAAATATTAGTATAGATTTAGATTTGTTGTTCTTCAGGGCTCTAAATATTTATTTCCAAACCTATCTAAGGTAACAGGGATCCACTTAACACAATAGTCAATAGTCGGCAACTGTTAATGGGGATGTTCCTATTAGTTTTTATAGTACCGGCCCCTGAGTGGGAGGTTTTCCTTATCTTCCTTCGCAACTGTTTTTGTATTGGAGTAGGTAATTATTGGTTTTGTTGAATAACCACCTTATTTTCTAGCAGAGTCATACCACAAGCCAAAATTATTACAAATAATCTAAACAGTGAAAAATATTGTGGCAATTTAAAATCGAATATTATGATAAAAATGCGGTAATATTTTTACCTAATGAGTATAAAACTCTAATTTTTTTTTCTTTCGTAAAAGACAACACCCGGTATATAGCTTAGACAACATTCTTTATAAGCTGTGTGTTGGAAAACTTTATAAGCATATCATTAACGGACACCAGGTGCGTATAGGCACTTTGTATCAGTTAATGATATTAATCTATACTAAAATTATAAAGCTGAAGAGTTTGTTTTAACGCGGTAATCTCAGGAACTACTGATCCGAATTAAAAAAATATTTAACTGTTATATAGCCCATTTATCGAGGAAGGCTATAGGCTATATAATATCACGCGACCAATAGGAGCAGAGCAGCAATGAGAAATGTTGCAAAAACGGGGAAGTTTACGCCGACGAAGTTGCGCGGGACAGCTAGTTCTTAATACATTTCGTGTGAAAATCAAACCTGCAACCTCTTGCACAGCAGTCGTATTCCCTCATCGTAGAAGAATCAACAATTATAAGAGTTAAATTAAAAGAAATCGTGTATTGACCGAATTTTAATTTTGTAATGCAAGAATTGATAATGAGTATATGAGTTGTAGCCATAAAAATTCAGCATAACAGTAAAAACAGGTCATGAAAAACCTTGCGACAAAATAGTCTTACGTTTGCAGCATTTTGTCGCAAGTGTGCACGTATCCAGAGACTGTCAAGCGTTGTCGTCCCACGTGCATTACAAGAAGTCCGCCTCGAGCGGTTGAGAGTACACTCAACCACAAATATGGCTGGTTTCATTTAAAAAAAAGATTATTATGTTTTTATATTTTTTTTAAAGAAACATGATTACCGTAGCCTATGGACCCCTGCAATATTAATGGAGTTATGTTATCGAATGAAAAGAGGGGCAGTTTGTTAGCATGATGATAATCGTCATGCAAACTAATATCATCATCGACATCAGCGCCACTAAAATCCTTTTTCCCGTTTCCTTTTTAAAGATCCGAACGTCATTGCATCACACTCCTCATTCTGAGGCATTAGTTCGCAAGTCTCATGTGCCCAGTAATTACACTTGCTAAAGTACTTTGACCGTAATACAGAGATGTATTCGCATCACTTTCACGGAAGAATAACTGACACTGCGGTGATTGTGGTACTCACCAGGACGGTCTATGGTTTAGATTTTTTAAAAGCTGATGTAGTGAAGGACTATGTGTTAGAGTGCTAGGTGTGATAGAGGAAGGTTAGTTTCTGCCTCTGTGGCGCGGTGGGAGTGACTCCGACTGCTACGAAAAAGGATGACCTTTCGGGTTCGATTCCCACACAGGATACCACTTTGTGTGATCCACAAATTGTTGTTTTGGGTTGGGTGTACTTTGTGTACGTGACTTGTAAATTTATAAAGTCCCCCGTGACACAGGGCTTGTACACTACTGCGGGAGTAGTCTTTAAAAAAAAAAAGGAGAATTGTAAATATAGCTAGCAGCTATGAGAATTATACTTGCGCGATATAGAATTTGAACCGAATATTCATCAGCCTCACTAGTAAAATAAACATCTTTAGCGCAATTTATTTCAGAGCAATTATCTCAAACTTTTGGGTATTTTTTTGTAATATTTTCTATAACCACACGTTGGTTCCGACTGTACGTAGCCCGGGCACAATGCAAACAATAGAGCGGGCCAGGAGCGCACAAATCTTAATCTTAGCATTCATTATGGCGGTGAAACGAACCTGAATTTATTCTAGGTAACCTCGCACCGACACGGTTTATGAACAACCGGTAGCTTCACTTCTATTGGGCGGACTTTTTTTTACTTCGAAAAGAACCTGGCAATAAAAATTCACAGCACATTTTTTTCAAATTGCCAATTTTACAATGTTTGAATGTTTATAACACTTCAAACCCCATAACAACTTGATATGGGGATAAAGTGCTGGTATTAACAAAATTACATTATTAAAAAGTTGGTACATGAGATAAACTAAAACCAGTCTTAGTGGGTATAACATAGTAGGAGCATCTACTTACAACAAAGGTAAAAACTATATGCGCTTAAATATTGGCCAAAGTACTGGTAACTAATGATTAAATATAAAAAGTAGCTGACCGGCGCAACTTCGTTAGTGTAAATTGCCCCGTTTTTTCAACATTTTTCACTGCTGCTCCGCTCCTATTAGTCGTAGCGTGATGTTATACAGTCTACAGCCTTCCTTGATAAATGGGCTATCCAACAGTAATATATTTTTTTAATTAGGATAAGTAGTTCCTGAGAAAATTGCGTTCAAACAAACAAACTCTTCAGCTTTATAATACTAGCGTAGATATTAATTATGATATCAAAAGAAAGAAAAGAATGGCCTTTATACAGAAAGAGTGACTGAATTTTGAAAAGGTACCAAAGGGAATCGAACTTCAACCTATCCTCATTCTAACAACTACACCTTACGTCTTCATTCTCTCCACAATTTTTTACACAATACACCTGAAGCGGCAATCGTTTCTCTTGGTAATGAGCGGGAATATTACCCGATAGCCCTCAGGGCTTTTTAATTTTCCACGAGATCACCTACGTAGCGAACCTTTTTTCGTCTCATAATAAGAGACGCGGGTTTTTTTACATCGATTAAGAGTTATGATCGTGGATAAGGGTGCTGTAGTTCTTCTTAGTTTGTTGTTTTTGGAAATTGGGAGATTTAAAATGTAATTTGGTTAAATTGAATGTGTTGTTTATGTATGTAAATTAGTATTATGTTTTAGCTATACTTTAGGCTAAAAGGTGCGTTTTTTTTAGAGTAAATGGTTATTCAGAGATTAAATTAAACTTAAAACTTTTGTCTATAATGACAAAGATGCTAAGATTAGCATTGGGAATCTTAAAGTGCAACATGTAATTTACTACGTAATGTTAAGTAGCGTTTTCGCTGTATTTATAATGTAGTTTACTTTATTTACTTAAACAATCTTGTAAAAGAGGTTGAACACTTAATTAGGGCTGTTTGCCTTCTTAAAAAATTGACATGTTCAGAACTGAGACCCTCATTTAACATTTTACTAACTTCAATAATAAGCTTTATTTATCTTTTTACGTACTGCTATACATCTTAAATAAATAAATAATAATATACTGTGAAAATTCGTTAGTGAAAAAGTTGATGTACCACATAATCGTAAAATTAATCTCTTTTGAAAAATACATTGTTAAAAAAAATAAATAATAACATGAATTATTACTTATAATGATACAATCGGCATATACTTCTATTAATCACCATTATGTATAGGTATTACCTACTGTTAAGTATCTTATTGGGATTTTTTAATATTTATCCACGTTTAAGTGACATTATTGAATGATTCGGAAATTGCAGATCATGAAATATACTTCGATCTTTTAAATACACAATTAATTACGGCCGTTTTGAAAATAATCGTGTTTTTATTAAAAATTCCGAATTATTTTTAAGCTGTTGTACAAACGTCACTTTTGTGGACGTTGGACGATCTGCTCAAGTTCCTTTGACCATTTAAAGTAGTTTTGAAGTTTTACTACTTATCTTGTTATTTCAGCATAAAACTTTAAAAAAAAAACTATTGTATTGGAAACATAGATGAGTGTGAAAGTCCAGTGTTTCCTACTTGTATAAAGAATTTTTACATAATATGTTGACTAACATTGACTTCATCTGCTTCTTAGCTCAAGTATTAGCAATACCCACTCTCTCGCTATGCCCTCCTAATATTATAATCATAATTAACTTCATAGGTATCATAACTCGTAATATTTTACACAAAATCAATACTTTTACGAGCCATCTTAATATCTTAATCCAAATTAGATGAAGCCATCAATATCTCGGCTCTTAGTAGGTACTCGGTACTGTCATAATATTTTATTATGATATAAAAATAATGTGTGTTCGCGCCTTTATGGGTATAACTCATAATAATTATGAGTTACTATCTTCTACAAGCGTCTTTGCCGGGTGTAATAGCATTTTTAGTTCGTTTTGATTGGATTGCTTTCGATGTGTTTTCGCTTCTGATTTTCCTGTTTTTCAGTAACTTACTTCATAATCATTTATGTTTATATCTAAGAGAAAAATCTTGAATATAGAGGAAGGTCAGTTTCACATACATTAATAGAAGTTATGGGTTATTAAAATGTCCTCACAAACTACAACATAGTTTATTGAAAATCTTGTTCATAATAATAATAATAATAAAAATGAGAGTTGGTGATGATGTGAGATATATATATATATATATATATATATATATATATATATATGCAGATATATATACGCGCGATAGGGAACTTCGTTCCAAAAATCCTTTATTCACTTAGGAAGAAAAATACTACACTTGTGAAAAGTCGATTCTACATTAACATGTAATGCCTGTTCGCAAACAATTGGTAAAGCCGGAGAAAAGAACAGGCAATAAAAACTCGCGGCCACTCTTTTCAAATTGCCAATGTTTACAATGTTTCTTTGTTTATAAACTGTATAAGCAGGTAAGGTGCTGCCACTGTTATATATTACACCATATTATAGGACTGATGTTAAAACAAGAGGTCAAAAATATTAAAAGAAGAGTACACGAGATTGAATACATCAGCCTCAATGGGCACAGCATAGTAGGAGCATCCACTTACTCGTACGATGTAAAAACTTTATGTGCTTAAATATTGGCCAATTTACTGCTACTTAATGAATAAGAAAAGAATGGCCATAATTTATCACGCAAAATCTTTACTTACAAAAATAAATCTTTTTCTTAACTAATACCTAAGTAACATTATCAAACGATGTATCCATTCAAAGACTGCGAGTCCAACAAGACCAAAGTGGACTCCACACAACAAAAGAGGCGTTATTGTAAAATGAAAACATCTACGTATTGAATACCTTAATGTAAAAATTCTTGAACTGTTTTTACAAGCAAATTTCCTTTAAAAGAGTCCAGTAGGATAGAAGAAGAAGAAGAAGAAGAAAAGTTTCTTTATTGCCATAAATGACGTACATAAAAAAAATACAAAATTAAAAACCTTAAATTAAACAATATTAGTCTTAATCATTAACTTAAACCTACAATGAGTTCAGTTGGCACGGCATAGCTATAAGATAAGATAAGATAAATTTATTATTACGAAAATATTTTTTACAAAAACATTATATATATATATATAAAAATGACTGCCTCTGTGGCGCGGTGGGAGTGTGTCCGACTGCTACGCAAGAGGTCGTGGGTTCGATTCCCACACAGGATAAAACTTTGTGTGATAAGCACGATGGTTTATTCTGTGTCTGGGTGTTATTTATAAGCTGTCTGGTTGCCATAGTACAAGCTCTGCTTAGTTTGGAATCAGATGACGTTGTGTGAGTTGTCCCAAGATATAAATATTAGAAAATTAGGTAGCAGATACATAATAACGTTAAATTCAGCATATATGTTGCGAGTTTCATATATATGGATAGACAAACAAAAACTACTAACTGATCGATATATAAATAGGAGCGCAAATTGCGTACGGGTACAGTCGGACGCATTTTCTTTTACGACGCCACACCGCTGTTTACGTGTTTCGCGAAGATACGGACGATAGTCACGATCCTAGAATATTGATTTGGTTTTGGAGGTGGCATTAAAAAAATATTTTAATAAAAATAAATAAGTACAAAATTTGTAACATGTAAATACATTTTTTTTCTTCTTAGGTAAATAAAGTGGCGGTCGACTAATGGTTAAGGTATCGAATTCGTGATCGTGAGGTCGCGGGTTCGAATCCAACGGACGTTAATCCACTCCTAACACAAGCCATTTAGCTTCTTGGAAGTCTCTGTGGCGTGGTGGGAGTATATCCGACTGCTACGCAAAAGGTCGTGGGTTCGATTCCCACACGGGGCACCACTTTGTGTGATCCACAAATTGTTGTTCCGAGTCTGGGTGTACTTTGTGTCCGTGTCTTGTATGTTTGTAAAGTGCCCCGCGAGACAGGGCTCTACTGCGGGAGTCGTCTTTAAAACAAAAAAAAAGATTCTTTAAATTACATTTAAATAAATTAAGATTAAAAATTTGTAACATTGTATTTGCTAAATCATCATCAATAAAAAAAAAAGTACTATGGGTCTTGTAACTTATTTGAGATTATTTTTGTCCTTAATCTATACTAATATTATTAAACTGAAGAGTTTGTTTGTTTGAACCAGGTAATCTCAAGAATTACTAGTCCGAATTGAAAAAATCTTAGACTGTTGGATAGCCCATTTATCGAGGAAGGCTATAGGCTATATAACATCACGTTACGGCCAATAGGAACGGAGCAGCATTAAAAAAAAATCCAAAAACCGGGAAAATTTACGCAGACGAAGTTAGTATTAAATATAATAGCAAAAATAAATGTTATTAAAAAAAACTATGCAAATAAGTTACGAATGTGTCGCACATTACGCACATTACTAGCAATTTTATTAATCTCTGCAGCTAACTTAAATTACATGTTAATTAGCTAATTTGAAAAAAAAAAATACAAAAATACAACTATCGTATCCATTTTTCCCAGTTCTCTCCAACCGAAGTTAATAGCGATCTCGTAATAGCGGTTTGCTAGTTGTTGCCCCATAAAGACATCCCGTCGTTATTGGCCTCCCTCCGTCCATAACATACCTATGTTCGTACGATTAGCAGCGGTGAAAAATCAATTTGGAACTTGCTTTGTTATTGGAGGCGTGTGTACCAACCATTACGAGAAAAGAAAGTGAAAGAGATATGAATAAGTTGTATATTGGGGTAAGATGTTAGTTTGTAGCGGTTACAGGCATTTTGATGGTCATCCATTCTAAAACAATATGGAAACATAGCTTTACTCTATTGATTTACCTATCTGCGAGGTTAAGTTTTATATTAACCCATATGATGTCCCACTGCTGGGCACGAGTCTCCCCAGCAGAACTTTTTATAGATCCTGGGGGTGATTGCCATAATTGCTACGCTTGGCGAGCGGATTGGCGATCGTAGTAAGCCTTTTTTGTACGCAGAGAACGCTGTTTCCCGTCGTCCGGTGTGAAATCCCTTAGTCGCCTTGATGACACCTACGGGAAGAGATGAGGTGGTACTATTTTTAAACGATACTACATGCTAAGTTAAGGTATAGTACATAAGGACAATGTTTAATTATATCATAGCAACTAAGGAGAGAGCTGAAATCGAACAGGCAACGTTTTAGTAGCAGTCGCAAACTAAAGTGTTGACTGTTCCACCAGTTCCAGCTTAGTAATACAATTTGTGTGATCCAAATATTTAGTTTCTGGTCTGTGTAATTTAAATCCATGGTTTATTAATTGTTTATTTATTAAAAGGAAGCAGAGAAAGCTCTCCAGCCGCAATAAGTCTGGTACCGGCGTGATGGGACTCAATATGTTGTTGCCTCCGTCAGCACTAGCGACGCTGCTATATGTGTATCGTCTACATCACGCCACAAAGGGAGAGCAACTTGCCGAGTACTAATAGTATTATTATTTAGTTATCCTTAATTTATAAACGATTACACTCACCAAACACACTGGCTCATTCAGCAAAATTTATTTTTGTAAGAAAAGCTTGATTTTAAAAGAGTGGCACATGAGTTTCTTGGCAGCTTCTTCTCATGAGCTTTACACTTGGAACTGCCGCCTAACCTCATTTTGTTTTTTTTTCAAAAAATCAAAATTTTATAATTTTTTTAGTAATTTGACGTTTTCAAATAATCATTAACCTGATTTTACGAAAGACCTTGAGGGTAAAGGAGTTGAAGTCTTGCTATGCGCCAATTTCAAGTCGTTTTTGGCGCGAGTACCCACTGAACATCTGTCCACCATTATGAAGGAATACTTCTGGCCGAAGGGTGTCGCGTACCGACATTTTAGTGGAAAACAACGACGTCGTGTATAGTTTTAAATAATTAGATTTCAATAAAAATAATAATATATTCATTTATTTCTCTCTCAGAAGATACAATTTGTTTAGTCTATTTAACATAGGCAATAGAACATTTACAGAGTGAAATCTTTGAGAGAGCTGGAGTCTGTACTAGGTTCGAAACCTTTCTGACAGATGTCTAGGTTCTCTGTCAATATGTATTAGTTTATTGTAAAAGATTTATTTGTCTAAAGTATTGGTTATTATTATTATATACTTATTGCAAACAAAATGTATACCTATCTAAATTTCTCAATGTAAGCGAATGTAATTCTTTTTTGAGAAATAAATGTCTTAAACCATATATTTGTGAAGTCCACATTAACTCTATTGAAGTATTTATATTTTTTCAAAATAAAATATTTCGTTTTCTTTGCGAAAATAAAAATAAGTTTTCGTGTAAACACAACATTTTTTCCAAAAAATATAAAGCTGAATAAGTCGAAAACAAGGCAGCATTTACCATCGACGTGAACCCGCTCCTAACACAAGTAATTTAGTTGAGATTTAGAGGTTAACAATGTGACCCACATTGCTAGTTAAATTAATTAGGAATATAGTTTAATGTGTCAAAAATAATACAATATAAACAAGATATTTAGTATTATTATTATATCTATAATAATAATACAAGATATTTACAAAAACAAAGCAAAAAAAGGAGGATACAAAACCATTTAGGCGCCAAAGAATTCCTCCCCATCGACATCAACTGGTAATGTTCCCAGAAGGCTGGCAGCATTGCCACGTTGGATGGCAATGCTAATTCTTTGTGCAAAGAAGAGGCCAGCCTTGTGGTCCCGGGAAGCACTGATGAGGCGTCGCAAAATTTCCTTAAAAAGGAAACGCGTAGATGATTGAGATGATTGATGATTGAGATAACTCCAGAGAGAGAGCCTTAAGGGCCTCAGCGTCTCAACACCAAACGTGTCGCAAATATGTAATCTCCAATGAGATTAATATATTTGCGCCGTTTGAGGTTAGGTAGTTTGCTGTATTCCAAGTGCGATAGGTAGGTGATAAGGTGTTAACCCAAGTTTATTTATTTATTTTTAAAAACATTTACAATACCATTACAGGATTCATAGTTGTTGTTGTATTAATATAAATGAAATAAATGTCTAGATCAGACTTGATATATCTCAACTAAGTAGCTATTAAAATGAATGAGCAATTCTAATTCATTGCGAGTCAATGTCTGCATAGTTGAAAGTTTAGTAATAAGCAATTAACAAACATCGCGGCTCGTGTTTCGAATATTTTTACTCTCTGTACTAACAATCCGTTGGTGATAAGGAAAGTTTGAGGTGGGTGGCTAAGATGCTGCTGTCGAGATTACATTGACCACACAGAAGATTGCTTTATTTATAATCCTTAAACTAACAACTACATTTACTTTAGTCGTCGTACACTCAATATGGGTATGGAAGATTCAAGAACCTTCCATACCTTCCTACAGTCGCAGGCACCCCCACAAGATGGACCGACAACCTGTTTATGGTAGCGGGGAGCCGTTGGATGCAGATTGCTTAAAACCGGTCGTTTTGGATGTTTTTAGGGGGGCCTATGTATAATAGTGAACATCTTCAGGCTTATAATAACATTTAATAGATCGTTATCTGCCACATTTGTTCGAATATTGGCTCTCATACTATCTATACATGTACAACAGGCCCACCGTTGACAGTCCATATGCAGTTGGACAATTATATACAGTGATTTTCTTTTACCTTTAACGAAACTGTACATGATTCATTAGGATTAATAAACAGACTAGCATCCCTCGTTGTTTATGATTTAAAGGGAGTGAGTCAAGTTAATTCTTTAACTCTGCGTTTACCAAAAGGTCATCCACCAGAAATAATACATAACAATCGAAGTTTTGAATTGAATTAATTGACCATACGTTTCATGAACACTCAAAGCAGCATTGTAGCTGCCCTAACGGATGCAACAAGACGACCCTTTGACATCGACTAACGTATTTAAATTCATAGTCTTATGAAGTTAGCCAGGACAGGGGGCGGTAGGGGGTGAGGCGGGGTGGCTTCGCGAGGGGGGAGGGGCCTGAGGCGTGACTGTACACTTTTTGGCTTCGGTTAAGTCGGATCGCCACTAACCGCTCACGTGGAAAAGCGAGTAAGTTAGGATTTGCTGTTTTCGGAATAAAGTATTTATTTGATTTTTTAATTGTGTCGTAATCGTTTTTTTAGTAATATTACATAACATGCTTGAATGAATTAATGCCGTAGATGAGTTTAGATTAAATCATCTTCATCATCATCGTCATCAGCCTGAAAACGTCCACTGCTGGGTCATAGTACATAGCACATAGGCCTCTCCCAAGGACTTTCACAGATTAGATTAAATATCGTCCACAAATTACAAAACGTTGATGTTTAAATATTAGACAGTATAACAACTATGTAGTTTTAGTCTTCATAGTAGTAGTAAACTATTTGGTTCATTACAAAACGTGTAGGTAGCCAAATTTATGTAATCTTTATTGTTTTAATAAAAATATCTACTCGCCAATAACCGTTATTAGCTATGTAGTTAATCTAACTAGCCTTAAGAATGCATGAGAGCATTCCGAATATATTTTTTTAAAACACAACTCCCGCTGTAGGGTACAGTATAAAGTACACCCAGACTCGGAATAACAATTTGTGGATCACACAAAGTGGTGTCCCGTGTGGGAATCAAACCCACGACCTCTTGCGTAGCAGTCGGACACACTCCCACCGCGCCACAGAGGCAGTCAAAAATAAAATATAATATTAAGCAACATTTTTATTTAATTCGTGTAAATAAACTTAGGTGTACCTAAGCTTTTATATATAAGCTTCTCTCGATACTATGTCAAGTCACGCACATCCAGATTGATCATATGTCTTGTTTATTTACGCAACTGATCCAATTTCCCAACAATTAAATAAAAATATCGTAGCAAATTTTCATCTCAAAAACTTCAACACAAGACTTATCTCCCTTCCCCTTGCTTCCACTATCTCCGAAGGAGTTAAAATGCTATAGTTCGTGCTGCGGCATAAATTAACGACGAAACTCGACAAGGAGCCTCTGTGCATATTATCACCATTTTGTTTAAGATTAACGAAATATACCCTCGCGTTATTCAAAGCTGATTAGCCTGATTTGATGGCACCGAGGTGATGTACGGTTAATGTTTTGGCCAGATTAACGATGCAAACTCATTAATTAACTTATAATATCTTGAGACAATTAACACAACACCATCTGATCCCAAACTAGATAGAGCTTGTACTATGGCAACCAGACAAATATAAAACATACTAAAATATTTCTAAGTACATACACATTATAGATAAGTTACACCAAGACACAGAATGCAAACGCAGCTGGCGTCAGTGTTTCCAATTAATAAAAACCCGGACACTTTTAGGACTAGAGTGTTTAGGCATCTTCTGGGTAAGCTCGTTCCATCGTAGGCCTCATCAATGGTCTCCATCAGGCATGATCATTGAAGTCGATTGAAAAAAAAGAATAAACCTTCACGCTCATCATACAAAGTTTTATCCTGGGTGGGGATCGAACTCACGACCTTTGTCTTAGCAGTCAGGGTCACTATCTACAAGACCAACATTCAAGATTGATTGATTATTAAGTATTACTAATGATATTACCTCTAAGTTCTTCAGCCTTCAGCAGCTTATAGTTTCTGCAGGTTTAAGAATTACTGAAAGTTTACAACATTTCCGTAATTTTCTTCTAACTGCCGGTCTCAATAATCTATCTATAGATGGATTTGGCTACTTGGGGTATAATTTTGAAATATTTTGTATAGAGCTTATGTCAAATATATACCTCTAGTAGCCAAATCCATGGATCGACCGGTCGTTTTATGTAGGTACCTACTAGTGGCGGAGGGTCCATTAAACACAGTTCGCTTTGAATTCTAGATTTGACGTGGGTTCGATTTCCACCCAGGACTAATTGCAATCGCTATCTTGTTTTTTCTGTGTCGTAGTGTAAAGGTTGCCATAGTACAGGCTATGTCTAGTTTGGGAACAGATGACAGTGTGTGAGTTATCCCAAGATATATTTACTTATAGAGTTTCCTTAAAAAAACGTATACCCTTCACTTCTAGAATGTATAATACCCGATATTCTGACTAAATGAGAACAAACATAGTAATTAATCGACTTATTGAATCTCAAGTTATTTACAACGAAATGAATTTACTAACTTACTTCATAACACATCGAAAAACGATAGCCTCTATAACACTAATACGGAACACAGCTACAGAATACAAAAACATACCAATCAAGCCACTGTAACATGTTATAGTTATCACAGGACCTAGCCACACACGACACTCTCTGTAACAACTTAAATACACTAACCGCGTCTTCCTTCGCAAATTACAATCCTTATAAATGCATTTCAAAGATCTTGTTCAACAATAAAGTTGACAAATAAAATAAAAAAAAAATTGTGTGTAAAGTCAGTTTACGGACGATAATTTTACGTGATAACGTCATAAGAAAACATTGATAACATATTGCCATTCACGTTGCTTAGCAACCAATCAATAACGTTAGTTCTAATTGTATCGCATATCATGTCACTCCAATCGCCATTCGCTGTTAACAACCAATCTATAACGTGACTCTTTTTAGAGACTTTTTCGTGAGTGCAGCCGGTCATCGATTTGTAAGACGTCATTACGTTAATAAATGAATAGTGACTATACATTAGTAATCAATCACGAGTCACTGCGACCTAAAATATCTATTGTGACGTTGACAACAACCAATGACATGAATTCCATTGAAGCTCCAATTCAATTATCGACCTATAATAAATTGAATTATCTTTCAGCACTTCCCACTAACGGCCACATAGAAAACAAACCGATCATTCAAAAGAACTCTTATCTGTGCTAAGTGAAGTCAGTCCATTTATTATAGCCTACACTTCACTTTTATTCTTAGATTAATTTTGTTGAATGTAAATTAATTAATTATTTCTGCCTGCATGTCAATAAATGTCAAGAACCATTGCTAGTATCCAGTGTGTCGATATCCTTTATGTTGCCTATTGCTACAACGGCTATTGCTATTACTACCGGCTCGTAAAGCCAAACTATCGATAAAACTGCTGGCCCCTATTGGTATAGGTTTTAATTGGTTTCGCGTGGATATTATGTGTGTAGGACTATAAGAGTAATCTCCAGAGGCTATAGTGAAGTCAAGGGAGTGGCAAATTGGGTATGTTTAGCTACAACATTGATACCAATTGTATTAAGAAAACATGTGTTATTAGCATGTGACATCTACAAGTCAGCTTGCTGGCCCAGCTGATACCCCGTGATGGCAAATCATTTTTATTATAATATCTTGGGACAACTCATACAACGCTTGATCCCAAACTAAGCAGAGCTTGTACTATGGAAACCAGACAACTGATAAACATACTTATATATTTCTAAATACATACATATTATAGATAAATAACACTTAGACACAGGATAAACCATCGTGCTCATCACACAAAGTTTTATCCTGGGTGGGGATCGAACACTCCCACCACGCCATAGAGGCAGTCAAATTTTTTTTAGAGCAGCGTTAAAAATTTTAGGGCAGCGTAACCAAAATGGCAAAAACGGAACCCTTATAGTTTCGTCATGTCCGCCTGTCCGTCCGTCCGTATGTCACAGGCATTATACTCAAAGACTACTAATGAATATTGATTAAATTTGGTGAAAAGGTGTCTTGTAGTAGCCGCTACTTAGTTTAATAGCTAAATAACAAAAATAAATATTTTTTGGGGGCACTCAATTCATTATACTGTCATTGAGTTATAGCCGAAAAGCTGTGTTTCTCAACAAAAGGGCGTAAGTGCCATAAACATACGCTCTTTTGCTGATGCAATTATTCAAGGTTGCGGAACCATACACTGAGCATGATCCCACATGCTCTTTTCCGGTTTTTCTAATTTGAATTGACTACTAGGTGTGAATCTACCCAAATTACTAATAGGTAACGTACCTTAGCTAGAAGACTTAATAATCTCATTGATATACTTCTTGAAGTCTGTTAAAAATTACATTTTTTTAAGGACGCGGGGGACTTAAAAACCTACAAGTCATGGACACAAAGCACACCCAGACTCGGAACAACAATTTGTGGATCACACAAAGTGGTGTCCCGTGTGGGAATCGAACCTCTTGCGTAGCAGTCGGACACACTCTCACCGCGCTATAGGGGCAGTCATAACATAACATTGTTTGCTGAGAAAACATTATGTTGTTCAAAATGCTAATTTGAAATTCTGACCATGCATATAGGCGCTAGATCCAAATTTATTCGAGCTATTTCTGTAATATAGCTGTTGGAAATATTCCCAACAGAAGTCTTAAACATAGCATACTGAAATCCTCACAGATACCAATACAATGAAATCATTTTTCTATTAAAAAAAAAAACTATGCACAAAATATGTCCAACATTAATCTTAAAACACCCCTTTTAACGCCATACACCAAATACATTTCCTTTGAAACGCTTTTATAGTGCCCAAAGAAATTCCACCATAGAAATTGATCGTACACACACACATAATTATCGTACATAAGTATACATAGACAAAACGCTCAATGGCCACCCAAACAAGGCTGTTAACATTATCAATACCGCTCCATCAAAATGGCACCGCGGATAAACTATCGGCTCCATTGTCCGGGGTTCGAGTCTCGACCTTTGGACGCCCCCTAAAACCAATTGCCCGTAAAATCGGCTAACCAAGTGGAAAATATATCCGACCGGAACTGCGTAATAGTGCCTTTTTCGTTAATACGTTGGGAAGATCGGGTATGGATGGCCACTGTGAATTAGGAACTGAGGCTGTAAAACAATGAAATATTACTGTTTAACAGTAAGTTGTTTAAAATAGTTTAAGATAAGTATTTGACTGATTTGGAGTCGACTGTCCTCAATCACTTAGGTGTGCTAATAATAATTTTGACCTATTATTGATACGAGGGGGTCAAAAGTTCCGGATACTCAAAATCATATTTAAGCCATCGATCTTATTAAAGTGCACTCCTAACACCTTTACACCTTTCTATTCGTCTAAAAAAAAAGTATTATCACATACATAGGTTTTATAGAGTTTTATAAGCTATGGGTCCTAATCGCGTAAATATTTTATTTTAAGGCTAAATACCTTTTATTTATTGCCCGACGTTTCGACCGTATTGCGACGGCCGTGGTCACGGGTAGATTTGGACAAATCGCGAAAGTTTACGAACATATATTTTAAATAAGTAGGTTTTCTTTAAACCCTTCAAACAATGTTGAAATTGCCAGCAGCTAGGTCACTTTCTTTGCTTTAAATACAATGTTTTATTGTTTGTTGTTTTTATGTCGCAAACGACATCATGATAGGAGTCGAGAGAGACTAGGAATATATTAATGAGGTAGGATAAACACTTTTTGGAAATTAAAATAGTGGCATCTCTCGGCAGAAGTGTTTAGAGTGATAATAACCTAATGACTGAGAAAAAGCCGGATTCCTCACTTCAGCCACTTGTAACTCTTAGATGATTGGGTTCTTTGGGTACAAGCTATCATATATCACTATCTTTAATTACTAGTTAACTGGCAATATATCTCACGTTATATTCCAAAAATCACAAATTATTAGCGCGGTGTGGTGACATTCAGAGTATTTGACTGCTACGCAAGAGGTCGTGGGTTCAATTCCCAGACGTGACACCACTTTGTGTGATCCACAAATAATTGTTGCGAGTCTGGATGTACTTTGTGCCCAGATTTGTATGTTTGTAAAGTCCCCCGCAACACAGGGCTTGTACCCTACTGCAGGTCGTCTTATCAAAACAAAAAAACTTATTCTGTTATGGGCTAGCGTGACGACCAACTCGTCTCTTCCCAATTCTTCATTATTTAGTGGTTTACAAAAATCATGGAAGGCTCATTTTTTTTTTTTTTAATGTGTTAAGTCCAAACTCACAGTGTATTAACCAATACTAAGGTCACCATTGTTCTTTACTGTTAAAGAGGTCTGTATTTGATGGTCAAATACCACGACACCAATTCTTATCTACTTCAACTCTATACAATATAGGTCCTTACCGAATTATTAGTCAAAACATATAGTAAATAGAATTGGTTTGTCTATTTGTACTTTGTATTGTCACAGTACATAACACTTCCAAAAAATTGTTACTAAAATGTCCTGTTAGTCTATTTCTTTAGATTCATTTTCACGAAGAAACATCTATTTTACTCCGGAGTATCCCAGATGTGTAGTAAATGGATGTGAGATAAAAGTAGGCAGTCTACTAACTATTTTTTTTTTTAAAGATAAATAGCAATGTGGGATTGTGGTTCCACATTACTAGCAATCCTGTTAACCCCTCCCGCTAAGCTCTATGGCTTGTGTTAGGAGTGGGTTCACGTCGATAGTATAATGGGTAGGATTCGAACCCACGACCTCACGATTGCGAGACCGATGCCTTAGCCATTAGGCTACTGACGCTTTAAGACCTTTTGATTTTTCTTCTTACTTCAACAATGATAATAATAGCTATGTATTATATATATACTGTGTGTTTGAATGTTTTTTTTTATACTAATAACCTCCCGCTCATGGCTTCTTTACGTTACACCAAATATTTTATTGAAAAAAAAAATACAAATTAACCCTTCACCAACTACTTCCTACTTTTGTCTCACAACCATTTACCACACATCTGGGAGACCCTGGTAAAATCCGGAGTAAAATCCATGTTTCTTTGTCAGGTTCAGGGCCTAAACCTCACAATAAGCAACGATTTTACTCCAATAAAATAGTCTGTATGGTTAAGGTCATAACTCCAAAAACAAGTGGTAGGTGATTAATGGTTAATACATTAAGTATTTACAAAACTGATATTTCAAAGTTATTTAGTGTTAACACCCTTTATAAGGACTTGCCTCCTTCGTAGATTACTTTAGGTTTTAAACTATTTTATTGTGAATGAGAAGAAAAGAAGAAGATGTTGCACAGTTATTTAATATTCATAATCAGCTCAATTTTGTCCCGCCATTTAAGAGTAAGTAATTTTTTTTAAAATCCCTTTTGTTATTTGATACTATATAAATCATCAATTTAATAGTGAAAACAATTTTAACTGCCGCGATGGCACAGCAAGAGTGAATACGACTACTAAGTAAGAGGTTGCGGGTTCGATTCCCACACGCGACAGAGCTTTGTGATATATTGGTGTACTTTGTTCCATTGTCTGTTTACAATGTCCACCGCGATACTGAGCTTATACGACAGCATGGAATTATCTTTTCTAAAAAAATATACCGAAACAATTTAATGTTGGTACCCTAGCGCAAAACACGTACAAGTACATAAATTCATAAAATGAACAATATCACAGCATTTCCGCACTATTCGTCACGAGCGAGGCTATCGGTCTCTCTATCTCCTCGGGGGAGAAAAAACGCGCGTTCCAGAACAAGTTCCTGACCATAAATTCATTAGACACCGTCGACATTTTTTTAAACTCACGTCCGAGTTGTCTATGGTAAGGGTAGAAGTGGCAATGGCTTATGTTTAATCGTTATTTTTCATAGATATATTATATTTCGAAAGTTAAATGCGGATTTATGCACTTTTCAATTTAGTCATTTTCAACCTAATCCAGTGGAAGAATAATGCAATACTACTGATAGTTCTTGATATTGATGAATTTATATTTTTATCAAGAAAATAATAAGGCGAAAATAATAAGCCGATTCAGCCACTGATTTTAAATTGCCTTCAATTGTAATTTTTTTATTAGTAGATACAAGTTGCAATTTAAAGTAAGAAATATTTATTTCATAGATACTATTACACCATAATTTCTAATATTTATTATGATTTAATCTAGTACTCTAGACCAAATTAAACCTTAATAAGTATTAGGAATTAAAACTAGTTTTATCCGTAATTATAAAATGCAGTCACAGTTGATTTCCTGGCATTTATTGAGGAGTTTCGTTATCTGTCTCCGAAACTCATCATAAGATGTTTACGAAATTTATATGGGAACATTTTGAAACAAACCTTTTTGGAACTAATAATTTTGAAAATGACGGAGTTTACCCAAACATATATAAAAAAAATACAGACATCCGAATTGAGAACCTCCTCCTTTCTGAAGTCAGTTAAAAACCAGATTCATCAAAGCAACAAAATACCAAAAACGAAATAACATACTCCAAAACATTATCTTAATAAAGTAATAATGAATTATTTATCCCAGTCTAATTATACACACTCTGTGTCGTCCAACCGAGATGGTACCGGCTAAAAACTCCCACTATATCATAATTTATTTATTCTGATGACCTCGCCGAGTGCGACCCTGTTTTTTCAACCTAATATACTTATATATATTTTAAAAAATACGTACTAATTATGTCTTGGGTCCCTTATTGTTTTACTCATTTGCAATATGGCAGCAATTTTTTTATCTTTTATACTGTTTAATGTCTTTTTTCAGGGTAATTAAAATTATTATAGGTATTTATTGCTGCAGAAGGCCATTTAGCGTGTTTGTGCGTTCTCCTAATCGTTCCATGTTTACATTAATTAGCAATGCTTTAGGAGTATTCCCGGGTTTATTGCCGATAATAAATTTTAAGGTTTTCACTTTGTTATTTGATATTTTTTTGTGTAATGTTGTTTAATACATCTGTGGATATATTGTATGTTTAGTTCAAATCAAATTGTTCTTGTTAAGAAATAAAAGTGAATATTCTTTGATAATATAAGGAAATCTGATTTGGGAGTAACTCCACCTTGCTAAAATTCAAGGTGTAACAGAAAGGTGTGGTCAAATTTCAGCATCGGGTAGTGTATGTTGTTAGTATTGCACCTACCGTGGTGCAATAGCCAATTGCATTGTTATTACATAACAATAAAAAATAAATAATATCTTGGGATAACTCACACAACGCTATCTGATCCCAAACTAGGCAGAGCTTGTACTAAGAAAACCAGACAACCGATAAACATACTTATATATTTCTAAATACATAGATATTGTAGATAAATAACACCCATACACAGAATAAACCATCGTGCTCTTCACACAAAGTTTTACCCTGGGATCGAACCCACTACCTCTCGCGTGACAGTCAGATATAGTCCCACCGCGCCACAGAGTAAGTCAAACATATACACGAAACATAGACAATGCATATTATTTTTGTCAAATTTCAATAGCCAAAGGCGTATGATATAAGTATTATCCTTCCCTGGTACAAAAATCGATAGCATTGGCATAGAACTTTTAAATTACACTTTTTTTAATTGATAACCTTTTTCTTCATAAATAACGGATTAAAAAATTTAATAAATAACATTTTAGGGTACTCCGATTTTGATTAAGGTATGTGCACTCAGAATGATGGGCACATACCAACCCTTGAATATGACCACACCTATCTGTTACAGGTTGTATGTCACGTATCAGTAAGCTTATTAAAGCTCCTGAAGGAGTTGCCTAATGGAAATTGGCCAAACAAAAATAGGTAGAGACAAGTCACACATGGGTTTTTTTTTTATATTGCTACCAATCTTGTTAACCCCTTTTAGCTAAACTAAATAGTTCCTGGTAGGAGTGGGTTTCCATTGGTAGTAAAATGGGTAAATTTCGAACCTGGGCACTTAGACAAGGTACATTCGTTCCGTGGCGAATTCGCTAACGCCTACAAGAGGACGATTTAAGCAACCGCTGCTTTATTTGATTCCAAATATAGCAGCCAAATAACTAATTAACACCTACTTACATATTTTTTCTTTTTTCTATTGGTCTACAGATAAATAACACTCAGACACAGAATTACATAGACACCAAACATAACACCCACCTTTTTCACCAGAGATTGCCAACAGTTTTCTTAAACCCAAATTAAACTCAACAAACCGTTTAAATTCAATCTTACTAAATTGCAAAGTCCAATAACTAAAGTAGACGTAGTACGTAGTAGATACTATGTAGAGAGCGTTGTCAGGGGCGTCAGGTGAACTCTCTTAATTAATAAAGCAATAATTGACCGCCCCTGGCTGTTATTGGGAGCTATCACAACATTTGGGTCACGAGTCTGCATCCTGACGTATACTAGGATGTACTGTTTTGATACTTGATAGTTAAAATATCAAGAATTATGCTCTAAAATTCACGTCAATATGTCAGTCTGTAGCCGAATATCTTTCAGATTGTGTTGGATTACCGTCTCTGTCGGACTATGAGTGAGGGAATAAAGAGTGCACTTGTTACTGGTCATTCACGTACGAGCTATAGTATCTCCTGCGTAGTTAAATAGTCTTTGCTGAGATTGACCTTTTGAAATCAGAATCGGTTAGGAGACCATTAATCATATAGCAAGAAATCTTTAGATCTTTTAGTCTCGGTTATTTTCACACCTTTATAATCTGGCTCTATTTTTGGAGTTACCTCGCACGATATAAAAAAAAGGAAAAATTGTTCTCAGTATGGATACTGGATGGAGAGATCTAGCTTTCTCATGCGGCTCACCCGTGCCGGTTATCGCAATAAAAATATTTTATAATCTTTCCCATGATTTAAACTATTTCCATACAAAATTTCATCAGAATCAATTTGGCGGTTTAAGCGCGAAAATGTGGCAGATAAAGTTACTTTCAGATTTATAATTTAAAATTGAATTATGCTTTTAGTGTTCAAAATTTTTTTTTTAAAGGATGAAAAAAAATAAAAATAAAAAGTTATTTACATATTGCATTACAAAACTGGCATACATAATATTGTTCATAATAAAATATTTACAATGAAGTCTAGTAAACTGCCAGATAGTTTAACGAAGGTATATACAACCACCTCAACAATACTACAATCAAAAACTACTACTTTTTCTATCTTTCAAAAATGCAATTATTGTATTTGTAAAATCAAAAACTATTCCCAAAAACAGACATCAAGTATCAAAACCGTTCCATCCAAGTGTAACACACGAGTCAGTCAGTAATAGCCTTTGGGTGCAATCATACCGAGCGACCTCTACTTTATGTTGTTTGCTTACGATATAACGTTAGTTATTAATTACTCTATTCATTTATACTAATAACAGTGCCTTCTTGAGAATTCTAGATACTAGAACTAGTCAAACTGTTTGAACTTGAGTCAAGGTTAGGTACAGCTTCGGTGGCGCAACTTAATGTAATACAACTGATTTCCATCAAGCTGTGGGTTCAAATACTACACGAAACAAAGTTTTGTGAGATGTATAAATGTTGCAGGGTTTGTCTTTTATAAAAAAACCGGACAAGTGCGAGTGGGACTCGCCCACCGAGGGTTCCGTACAAATTTGTAGATACATATTATTAATAGTTCAGGCATCGAGTCTCGCAGTTTTTGAAGACTATATTTTAATGATTTAATTACAAGCTTTCAGATTTTTCCCTACACTTTTAGTATAAGACGGTATTACATGTCAAACTTCATAGTTATATTCATAGGCAAGAGAAAATACCCTATTAATTTTGATACTTTGAGAGTATCGAAATGTACGTTATCGCGGCATAAACAGCCGTATCTTTTACTACGTTAACTTAGAAGTTAGATTTTTTTACAGTTTTTAGGGACTAGAGACCTGAGTATGTAGTTTTAATTTCAACTTGAGATAAGGGGTTTTGACAGACAGACGGACGGACGGACAACAAATTAATACTATGGGGGTTCCGTTTTTTCCTTATGAGGTACGGAACCCTAAAAAGGAAACTCTTGTCGAATCTATCTCGCACATTGTACTGCTAAAACCTCTTTTACGAACCCTACACACGGACAAATTTGGTGTTTTTTAGTTAACGCAACGCCGAAATTTCAGCATTCGCATGACGTCATATTTTTTGAGAAACTAATTTTGGTTTTATGCATATTTTTACAAATCATTAAGGTTACATTATAATATATAGGAACGTTAAAAAAAACAACTTCCTCGAAGAGACAGAACACTGATTGACTACTTTGAAAAGTTATCGCAAATTAAGTTATCACTTTACAAATTAAATAAATACGAATGAAACAATTAAACAATTTAAAGCGGCGGCAGCCTAATGGTTAAGGCATCGGTCTCGCAATCGTGAGGGCGCGGGTTCGAATCCTACCCATTATACTACCGACGTGAACCCACTCCTAACACAAGCCTTTGAGCTTAGCAGGAGGGGTTAACAAGATTGCTAGTAATGTGGAACTCAACCCCACATTGCTAGTTATCTTTTTTTTATAAAAAACAAAAAAAAAACAAAAATTTTAAAACTTCTGATCAAAAAAATTCACAAAGAAAAAAATATTCACCAAGAGTTTATTATTTTTTTGAAGAATCAAAATTAAAACCCAATATTAAAATATATATATTACGGGTCTTAATCGCGTGAATAATTTAAGGTAAAATACCTTGTTTATTGCCCGACAGTCTTCCCGTGACCACGGCCGTTGCAATACGGTCGAAACGTCGGGCAATAAACAAGGTATTTTACCTTAAATTATTCACGCGATTAAGACCCGTAATATATATATTTTAATAATGTGTACAAATCGCGAAAGTTTATCAACATTTAAAACCCAATACTTATCTTCCATCGAAAGTAGACAATAAATCTCAACTTTTAAAGTGTAACTGACCGAAAATGAAGTCAAACAGAAAAGGGCTTTTTGAGAAAGAAATAATCCGTAATCTGTTCAGTGAAGCATCACAAGGGTTGGTGAAATAACTGAATCGTGAGAAACGATTAAAAATGTTATCTTAGAAAAATGGCCGCTGCGGCATCGAGCTGTGATTTCATTAGCGGTGAAGGGTTTATGCGACAGGGGTAAATGGAACTTCAGACGTCTTTAAAAGGGTTAAACTGACTGATCCGGCTGTGGAGGGTTTTAGTTTTTGTTTACGCTTAACCTGTACATGCTTGCTTATGGTTTAGGGTTATAAAGTGCCGGTAAAACTGATAAGTATACGAATGTAAAATTAAATTTTATTTATTTTAAAACTTTATGCACAGTTATGAAGGCGTTCTCTACCAGTCAACCTTAAGGTGATGTAGAGATATAAATAGAAGTAGGGGCAGTAAACTTGTTGGCAGCTAAACTATTTATTAAAAAAACAAACAACCTATACACATACATACAAATAAATATGCATATTTACACATAAACATACCTACATACAAACGTACAATGGTATGTACGTTTGTATGTATGTATAATTACATCTTGACATACTAGCGTGATAACTCCACTAATTCTTCGAAGAATATAATACGAACCTTCGTCTTAAAGTTGAAGCGGTTAGGTGCCACCCTAATTTCGAAGGGCAGTGCATTCCAGAGTAAGACAGATAGATCCAACGAATCCAGAAGAATTAGCAGGACATAGAAGAATCAAATTTTTAGAAGATTGAAGATCTCTGCTATGGCTGGAGCACAAGTATTGAAAGTTACATAACAAGTAAGAGGGGGTAGAAGGAGAATTAAGGATAGAATAAAGTGTAGTGAGAGCGCGCAAACTGCTTCGTTTGCGAATAGGGAGCCATTTCAATTGAGAACGGTTTGACTTGTTTGTGTCTTAAACTAGTCGCAAACATATCAAAATTAACACACCATTACTTAATTCATATTCGACTAGGATTCCCCCTCCCCTCACAAATTACAAAGTTTTAAGCCACTGAAATATTTTAATGGAAACTGTAAATGTTATTGAAAAAAGTACCCTATACCACTTTGAGTTGGGAAACACGTTATTGAGACTAACTATAAGCAACAAAATACACTTTACAGCACTATAATTTATACTTATTAACTGTACGCACCCAATTCCCTTCAGTCACACTCTAAGGGCTCCGGACATAACTAATATCAAATTATGAGCACAGCATAAAAACTTCATAATTTAAAATATGCACAAAAGAGTGAATTAACGTGTTCACATAAATAAAAATTAAGGGTCAGGTAAAGGCTTCCCCTTAGCCCTTCTAAATATAATTAAGTATAACCCAATAAGCCTTCTCCACAACAAAAACAAAAACCTACGAAATTTTATTATCATTATTTGCATATTAAAATAATTATAATTATACAATAGGGTTAAGAAGGGTGGTTTCCTGGCTGTAAATCCTTGGTGGATATATTGTTGGATGTTTGAGAGCTGAACTGTATTAATCTTAATATCTGGTGGGTTTCTGTGATCAAGTGGGTTAATAAGTGGGTTTGCTGCACTTTGTAGGCAGGGAGAGGGTTAAGTGCTAATTGTTGACATGGTTTTTGCTTTAGACTTTACATTTATCTTCTTACTAATCTGCTATTGGTATTTAACAATATTCTTAATACATCGTTAAGTCCTAAAGTACCATCAAGTTACGATTGGTTGAACTACCTGAAACAAGGATCTCTAAAAATGTAATAGAGCAAAACAAAAAGAATTATAGTTCGTCTAAACTATCTAAAAAAATTGAAGTTCAAAGAAACATTTATGGCCTAAGTACAAAATCGGGCAAGGGCATGTCGGACCATGTTCAGTGTAGGGTTCCGCAGCAGCTTGAATAATTGCATTAGCAGAAGAGCGTATGTTCATGGCACTTGCGACCTTTTGTTGAGAAACGCAGTTTTTCGGCAATAACTCAATGGCCGTATATCCGATCATGTCATGATTATGCTACCTTATTGATTATTTTTCATATTTTTTGGTCACACGGTTCAAAAGTTAAGGGGGGGGGGGGGGGGCACAATTTATGCAATTTTCGGAGCGATTATTTAAAAAAATATTCACTCAATCCAAAATGCTTATTATAAACCTTAAAATGTTTTTGAAAGACCTGTCAAATGATGTACCAGGCAAAGAAAAAAAAATCACTCTGGAGTGGCCCCCTTTCTAAAAATGTTTATTTTTTTAATTTCGCTATCAAACTAAGTAGCGTCTACTACAAGACATCTTTTTACCAAATTTCATCAATATTTATTAAGTAGTCTTTGAGTAAATTGCCTCTGACATACGGACAGATAGACACACGGACTTGACGAAACTATAAGGGTTCCGTTTTTGCCAATTTGATTAAGAAACTCTAAAAATAATGTTCGGCTTATTTAAACCCACAAAGTATCAAAACAATACATATGACTATCAAGCTCCTAATATTTTAAAAAGAACATCATAGATAAAACACATAGGTACAGTAAAATTAATGATAATGAATATTAAAAAAAAGTTAACCCTTTCCTCATCCTTAGCGGGTGTCCCCCAAAATTGATCTGAACCGAGTACCCCGAGGTGGTTATGTGTAATTTTTCATAATTTCACGGGCCCTGCGCGTACCGGTAACACAAAGAAATCAGAGGGACCTTACAGGGCCTGCATAAATTACATTATAATATAAATTAATATGACCACACTATGTAGAAAAGTTGGGTATTATGTGGCGAAGTTCCGTTGGTCATCATTTCTTTTTTTTAACATTGCTTTATATTTTTCTCGATTATTTATAGATTTAGGAGATCGTTAACACGCTATAACGATGAGTACACTATTTTAAAATAGTTAATAATGTTTCTAGAGCAGGCTATGCGAAAACTAGAACATAATTTTATTATTTGACTTAATATATGGTAACTGCTTAGTGAAATATGACAAATATATAGAGGGTAATTCCGGGGAAGATGGCCGTGCGGGATAGATGGTCAATCATAATAAATTAAAATCAAAGCCTTCTGAAGGCTTTGATTTGAACGTAGTTCATGTCAGCTTCAAAGGGTGTATATGTTTTTTTCCAGAAATCCATTAAATAGTAACAAAATCCCTTAGTTTTATTAACACTTAAGTGTAATCTTAAGCTTAGTTCCTAATTAAAATAACTAAGATAAAAATGATTTATCTAAAGTGCAAATACAAACGAAATCCTTGTTTTTAGGTAAATCATATAATTTAGTAAACCCTCGAAACAGTGATTTTAATTTAATTACGAAGAAAAATTTTAGAACAATAACAGAACCAAAATTATGACACAAACTATCATGATTAAATTTTCGGTCTACCTATATCTATTAATGTTTGTTGATGATATTTGTTACAGTACAATATCTTTGTGCTGTATCTACAATCTACATCACAATCTTATGTTCCATATCGCACGTTCAGTATCTATTAAATGTTTCTACTATCTGTTATCAACACGAAGTCGTTAGTATATAAGATGCACCTTTGGATAATTATAACCAGACTATACTACATCTTTTGTCTCATTTATACCTAATCATATACTGCCAAGAAGTTTGGCAAATTGGTGACCCCGACGAACGAATACGCAGCAAGAAACATGGCACAATCACCGTGCAAGGCGAACATAAATCAGCAAGGAACACTTGAAGTAGCTGCTGGCACCTCGGTTTTATCCCGCATTCCGGAATTTTGGAAAGACCAACCAAGATTATGGTTCACGCAACTAGAAGCCCTATTAGCACCACAGAAGCAAGGAGACGAATACAAATACTGTACAGTAATAGCAAAGTTATCCAAGGAAGAAATACTACAAGTTAGTGACCTAATCACTTCACCACCGACTACAGATAAATACAAAAACATCAAGGAACGTTTAATTGATTGTTACGAAGAAACAGAACAGCGACAGTTTCAAAAATTAATATCAGAGACAGAACTCGGTGATCAAAAACCTTCGCAGTTATTACGTCAAATGCGAGTCCTCGGGAGAGGAAAAATCAGTGACGAAACAATTAAACTACTATGGTTCAGGCTTTTACCAACATCAGTTACTACGGTTCTAGCAGTTACGGAAGACATGGAAATTGACAAACTGAGCCAAATTGCAGACAAAATAATAATGAATTCAAAAGTAACCGAAATATCAGCTGTTAGCAACGACACTTCAAACGACAACAATACAGCATGCATTTTAGCCCAGCTAGCAAAATTACAGATAGATATTGACGCAATTCAGCAAGGTCAATATGGCTATCGACCCAACACGCACAATAATTTCAAGAGACGTCAACAATTCCCGATTATGAGGCCGAGAACAAACTATAGAGGAGCAAATCGATTTTGTTACTACCACGAAAGATTCGGAAAATATGCAAAGAACTGCATTAAACCATGCGGTTGGAAACCAATGACTTACGTACGGAACCAGGGAAACGAATAAGAGCACAGACAACGGCGAAACTCTGTGCAATCCACCCATCCAATCGCCTCACCATTACCGACCGAAAAAGTGGTATGAAGTTTTTGATTGACACGGGCGCAAATATTTCAGTCATTAGCAAGCAACAGAGACATTCAATTTTACAAAATGAACAATACACACTATACGCTGCAAATGGGACTAAAATTAGGACTTACGGCGAGAAGACGCTTACCTTGAATTTAGGACTACAACGATGTTATAAATGGAATTTTGTAATCGCCGATGTTACACAACCAATAATTGGAGCAGATTTTCTAGAGCACTATAAACTATTAGTCGACATAGCAGGTCGCAAACTTATCGACAAAGTTACAGAGCTGACAACGCATGTAACTTCGGAAAAAGCGACACAACAAACAATTCGTACTATCGCAGTGGGAACGAATCCACGTATTACGCAACTTTTAAACAAATACGAAGACATCACGAAAGGGTCCTCTCTCCGCAATGCGCCCAAACATAAGATTGAACATCACATTATCACTACAGGACCACCCGTCGCAGCTCGGGCAAGACCATTACCTCCAGAAAAATACGACATAGCCAAAAAGGAATTTCAAAATATGATAGAACTCGGAATTTGCCGACCGTCAGATAGCCCATGGGCAAGCCCATTACATATGGTAAAAAAGAAAAATGGCGAATGGAGACCGTGCGGAGACTATCGAATGCTCAATAGCACGACAGTACCGGACAAATACCCACTACCAAGATTAACTGACTTTACATACATATTAGAAAATAAGAAGATACTAAGCAAGATAGATATACGTAAAGCATACCATTGTATTCCTGTTAAAGATATAGAAAAAACAGCCATCATCACACCTTTTGGACTTTTTGAGTACTTAAGAATGCCTTTCGGATTACGCAATGCGGCACAAACATTTCAACGATTCATGGATTCCTTATTTAGAGATTTAAACTTCGTATTTATATTTGTAGACGACTGTCTCATCGCATCGGACAACGAAAATTTGCATTATCAGCATTTAGAAACGGTTTTCAAACGTTTACACGAGAATGGAATAACCATTAATCTCGAAAAATGCGAATTTCTCAGAAGGGAAATAGATTTCTTAGGTTATCATATAACGAGCCAAGGAATACACCCTACCGAAGAAAATTACAAAGCAATCATGGAATTTCCCAAACCGAAAACAATTCAAGAATTAAGAAGATTTTTGGGCATGGTCAATTTCTACAGAAGTAATATTCCACGCGCAGCGGAAAATCAAAGAATTTTAAACGAATATCTACATGGTTCAAAAAAGAACGATAATTCACCTGTTCCTTGGACAACGGAAGCAGACAAAGCTTACGAAAAATGCAAGGAAAGCATGAAAAACGCAGTGTTAACAGCGCATCCTTCCCGCAACGCATCACTAGCGCTCATGACCGACGCTAGTGCTACTTGCGTTGGTGGAGTTTTACAACAAAAATCCGGACGCAATTGGGAACCATTAGGTTTTTTTTAACAAAAATTGAGCGAAACTCAACAAAAATATTCTACGTTTGACAGAGAGCTGTTAGGAATATACATGGCCGTCAAACATTTTCACAGATTAATCGAGGGAAGAGAATTTACAATATTTACGGATCACCGACCTTTGACATACGCATTCTCCCAAAAACCATCATCAAACGATACACCGCGACGGGTCCGGCAGTTAGATTTCATTTCACAATACAGTACCAACATTCAACACATAAGCGGACGTGACAATATTACCGCCGATGCCTTATCTCGAATAGAGGAAATATACGTGCCATCACCTATCGATTACGCTGAATTGGAAAAATGTCAATCAACAGATAATGAACTAAGTAAATTACATGACAATAAAAGATTAAAATTCAAAAACATTACGCTTCCGGGTTCCACAATAAACATCACCTGCGACACATCTACTGGAAAAAGCCGCCCCTACTTACCAAAGCATTTTCGCAAACAAATTTTCGATACCATTCATGGTATGAGCCATCCAGGAAAAAGAACTACGAGAAAAATGATAACCCAAAGGTATTTATGGCCGTATATGAACAAAGATATCAATAATTGGTGTAGATCATGTATAGCCTGCCAAAAATCAAAAATACAACGACATACGATATCACCTCCTGGTACATTTATGACAGCGCAACGTTTTGAACATTTACATATTGACATCGTCGGACCACTTCCGATTTCACAAGGGAAGAGATATTTAATCACAATCATAGATCGTTGTACGTCATGGCCCGAAATATTTCCGGTAGAAGATATAACTGCAGAAACAGTAGCCAAGACACTTTTCGAAGGATGGATTACTCGTTTTGGATGTCCATTGCGCATTACTACGGATCAAGGCCGACAGTTTGAATCAAGAATATTTGAGTCACTCTCACAATTTTTGGGAATACATAAAATTAGGACAACACCTTATCATCCACAATCCAATGGAATGATAGAGAGATTTCATAGAACTTTAAAGGCGGCGCTAATGACAAGAGAATCCAACGAAAATTGGTTAAAAGAAATTCCAACAGTTTTACTCGGGTTGCGGAGTAGCTTGCGAGAAGACACAGGTTATAGTTCAGCAGAGATGACATATGGAACGCCAATACGACTCCCTGGAGGATTTTTTGAGTCATCAGCAGCACAGTTATCAACGTACGAAGAGTTTGTAAAACAAATTCAAAAGGACATCACACAAATGACATCAATTCCGAAAAGAAAAAAACACAATCAAGCTATATTTGTGCATCCCGAACTCAAAGAATGCTAACACGTATTTGTTCGGTGTGATAGAATTAAGAAAGCCCTGACACCGCCGTATGAAGGACCCTACCCAGTAATTAGTAAAACAGATAAAACATTTTGCATTAGAATTAGGGATAAAGAGACAGTGATATCAATTGATAGATTGAAACCAGCTTTCATGATCAATGACGAATCAAACTACGTGCCAGATTCAAAGGATTGCGACAGGCATTCACACACGTACACTACACGATCGGGACGTAAAGTAAAGCCAGTAGTACGTCTATAAAAAATCGCTGATATAAGCAAGCTATTCGTATATATATTAACATAGATCATAACATATACCATTAATTCACAACTACTCGTAACAACAAGACATCTAAAATGGGAAATCAAAGTTATAAGGACCAGATAACATACAATACGGACAATTACATATCAACCCATATGATGTCCCACTGCTGGGCACGGGTCTCCCCAATACCCTGGGGGTAATTGCCATAATCGCCACGCTTGGCGAGCGGGTTGGCGATCGCAGTAAGGCTTTAAAATACACAGAGGACGCTGCTGCCCGCCCTCCGGTGGTAAATCCCTTAGTCGCCTTGACGACACCCACGGGAAGTGATGGGGTGGTACTATTCTTAAGCCGGTACCACACGGCCTTACGGACAATTGCCTCAATCAAAACGAAGCGGACCAACTCCGTAACCTGATCCAGGAGGACTTACGGTGGACAAGAAATGTTGCAATGGGACAGATTATTTTAACAATCGGCGTGATCCTAATTTACGGCATAATGAAAACACTGGACAGAAGAATGAAGAGTTTAACGAAAAAAAAAATAATAAACACTCGTGCAACAGCTAAGTCAAAATTACAGACGTCAGCAAATCACACCACAACAGGCGTCATCAAATTCCACCGCGTACAATAGCATTATTATTTATATACATCAGCAAATAACTAGTAAGGTCTAGGTCAAATTTATATTGTAAACACTATTACCATAAATTTTTTTAAAGGGGGGTGTACTGTTACAGTACAATATCTTTGTGCTGTATCTACAATCTACATCACAATCTTATGTTCCTTATCGCACGTTCAGTATCTATTAAATGTTTCTACTATCTGTTATCAACACGAAGTCGTTAGTATATAAGATGCACCTTTGGATAATTATAACCAGACTATACTACATCTTTTGTCTCATTTATACCTAATCATATACTGCCAAGAAGTTTGGCAAAATATTCAGTGAATGCTGGTGATACAACAAAATTATAAAAATGAAGCTCAAACACTAAAAATTGTTAAACATTTTGTTTTTTTAATTGTTTGTTTTTTTTGGCTCTTGTATCTACCTATTTTCCCTGATTACCAGAGTAATTACGATAAGTATATAATAAGAAATATAACTAAAGTTTTGATTACTATTAAAATGATGTCATCTCCCCCGAATCACCCCAAGTATTTTTTCTGTTACTGTAAACGCCAAGATTACATCATTGCAATGAATAAATGGTGATGATGAGTACGTAGTAAGTAATTAGTGAATTTAAATTAAATATATTAAATGTAGGGTCATCCTTTCTAGTTCAGCAAATCTTAAAAATATATGTGATTTGGAAATATTACCTGTAGCCCATTAAATACTGAGCAATAATTTTTATATGTGTGGATAAAAGCCTACATATGAATGACTAGCTGACCCGCGATACTTCGTCTACGTAATTTAAACCGTTTTTGGAACATTTTTCATTGCTACGTTGCATGATGTTATGTAGCCTATAGCCTTTTTTGATAAACGGGCTATCCAACAGTAAAATATTTTTTTTCAATCAGACAAGTAGTTCCTGAGATAACCGCAATCAAACAAACAAACTTTACAGCTTTATAATATTAGTATAGATTATGAATCAAATAAACACAGTAAACATGACATAACTTATATTAAGATTTTATAATCTGTTTACTGTTTGTCATGTATACGAAAAAACTTTGTGAAAAAAATACGAAACAAATCAAAACAGTTGTCAGTCCCTGGTCGATCGTTGAACCAAAGGGTAGAGGCCCCAGTTCCCGGCAATCGGATAATAATATATATATTTTCGCTCCATATTCCTTGGAAGTGCTCTGAACATGATATAGTGCGTATAAATCGGTCGCGACTGCCCTCAAGGGGGTGTTTACATCGACAGGGGTAAGTTGAACCCTTGAATTTGGCAGAATATTATTTTTCGATAGTTTTCACTTTTTGTATTGTTGTTGCGTTTGATTTTGCCACTTTTTCGTCGTTCATAAAGCCTTAGATTCACGCCGATATCTGTTGAATACTGAGGTTAAGGTTCGCTGTTTCAATCAAGTATGGACAAGATTATTTTTGGTATAGTGCAAAGCTCAGACATCCTAACAACATATTTACTTCAGGAGATCAAATAAAAAAAAAATATATTGAAAACTTGCAGAGTTATAAGCCATTCAAGTTGTCTAATGTTCTTAGCGCTATCGTGCTCATTGCGTCCCGTAGTACGTAATCCATGATAAGCATTAAAAAATAAGTGATGATTACATTTTACATCCCATTGTGAACAGGAATTGTACTGTTAGAATGATTAATTAATTAATTAATGATGGATTCATTGTTTAATTGAAAAATATTACAAAACTACCCCATTGGATTGTGTTACTGTTCCTGAGAAAACTACTCTCAGGTTTGCACTATACCAAGACTAACGTTGTAGATGGATGACGATTTTGAAAAACCCTATGTACTTGTGAGGAAATTTGTTAGATGCCTACTTATATTAAGATTTGACAGGGTAAGTATGGATGCTTGAAATATAATTATAGTTAAAGTATTTTTTATAGGCATTTTTGCCAATTACTTATACAATAATTGCATTTTTGTAAGATAAAAAAATTTGAAGTCCAGACCCAGAAATCAAAGCCGAGACTTCTGTAGCCAAATCGGGGCCAGAATCGAACCACCTATCTGGACTATGTTACTAGACCTCAAATTATATATCTAAAATTATAGTAATAATAATTACCTCTAGATCTTTTTTTCTTCTACATTTAACAATCAAGGCTACATTGAAGCCTGATTTAATAATTTATCTGCATTTGTAGACAAGACCATAGAACTGTCATAAATCACTAGGACCGTTAATTTCGTTCAATCTATATTTACAATTTTATTATCATTATTTAAATCACACACTACACCTAAAAATGCGAAGACGAAAAAGGTTGTAGCCATTCTTCATAAAATAAAAGTATAAAATATGATCATCCCGATACCCTTGGAACAGTGCGTGTCAATAAAATTGTGCGAATAAATCATACAAGTATATCTGTGGGGAGTAATAGAGTGATCCTTTCTTGCAAGGAAGTGACGTATAGGGTTATTTTCTTGTTTGCGTTTTTATTGTATTTTTATGTTTTTTTTTTAACTTTCGCGTTGGATGTTACCCTACAAGTTTCTATACAGATATAAAAGCGATAATACACACTTTGTGCTTTGCAACCGCCTTACACCAACCATTATTAATAGATTAAAAAGAAATTCCTACTTTTAACGAATTTTGAAATCGTGACATTTTAACGGTGTGGCAACTCTATATGCCCATGTCTCTCTGTCTTCTTTGCTTCATCTGCCTTACTTCCTAAGATTTTTTTCTGATTTGTTACAATAACAATTGATTAGATAGCATACAATAAAACCTATCTGAAACAGATATCAAGAAATTGCTTCTAAGTGCATTCTTCTTTATTCTTCCTGAGATCACTAATCATACACTCTTAATCGCTCGTGTTAATAATCTAGACAACATGATTAGAGTATATTTTATCAAAAATCTTTGTATTTGGTGAATTGTGACGAACCAAAACTTTTGTAACAACTTCCTGTACCACTTTTCGTGTAAATAAATATTCTGATTCTGACTCTTAAATAAATCTTAATGTCTTTAATTTTTACCAAGACCAAGAAACGAAACCTCGCAAATCCTTGCTAAAATACCTTTTGGAATAAATTATGCTTACAAATATAATGAACTTAATTGAGAGTCGAACCCGTAACATAAGTATTCTATTCTTGTCACTTAAGCCACCTAAGTATTTTACCGAGTAACATTATCAAGTGGTAAAATTTTCTTAATTCTTATATTAAAATAGTCATTAAACACGTTTCCTTACCCTCAAAAGGCAATTTTTGTTTAAAACAACATTAAAACAAAACAGTAGCTTTCATTATGTGTTGGTTAATAAACAATAACCTGTGTATTACTGGTTGATATTAAATAACTCAATTCGTTTCTAATTTGTCGACAATTGTTCCCGACAAAGGCATACTCCGAACGAGTGAGCGCGAGTATGAAGGAAGTCGGCTGCTAGGGGGCGGTAGTGATGAGACTTAATAAGATGTCGATGAAAATATTATTTGAAATTATATTAGGTAAGTGGCCGAAGACAGGAACGATGGATGATGGCTTTTTCATTTTTTGTTAAAAAGAAAAACGCTAGATCGTATTTGGATACAAGCCCTGTGTCACGGGGGACTAAAACTTATAAACATTGGGCAAACCTAACTTTACTTACTATTATGGGTTACAGGTTTTGCCTCAAAACAAAGAAAAATCCAAACATATACTCCTATAGGTACAAAACGAGCCATAGGAATGTAAGAATTTACATTTATATAAAATATAATGATTAAGAAGTATAAATGTACATGTTCTGCTATTTATCTTTTCTTATAATTTAATATATAAGGCAAATATTATTATATAGAATTTGTCAGTCCAGTGAGTCAATAAACAGTCAATAACTAACATAAGATCGTCACTTATTTGACGATTTGAGCACGTATCTATAGCATCTCGTTATAAATGGTGACCCCGACGTGATGGACCCCATGGTAGATTACCTCGCCACCAAAACCAGCACCCAATGAGGTAGACCTCATTAGGTGCTGGTTTTGGTGGCAAATTCAAAGTCAAATTGAGCCTTGGTATGGTAGACCATACCAAGGCTCAATTTGACTTCATGGTAACATTACATGACTCTAAATTTGAGAAAAGAAAGAGGTCACAATCATTAGTCTTTCAGATAGAAAGGCCTTCTAGAAATTTAATTTACTATCTATCCATATAGAATTACACTAATACTGTGTAAAACTTTGTGAGTTTTGATGTTACTAGCTACTTGCTAGATAGCTTGTACAATATTAAAGGCCAAAAGTTTATCGACATTGCACTTTCTCGTTTAGTTATCGACACAATCCCTTCCCGAGAGCAACAAAGCAAACGCCATCGCCAGTGGCGCTGTCGGGCGGCGCACCGATGCGTTTATAATATTTCATTTATTCGTAATAAATTATAATCGCGAGCATTTGTGCCGAGATGTGGGGACTTAATTTTGTTACAGTCGATGTTTTGCCGCTAACTTACTAGACACTAAGATGTTTAATTAATAATTTAATTTATATTAAAGACTTTAGTTAACTAGCTAATCCTGTGTCTTTTCTCAAGAAATTTGTCTATAAAATATTTGTGTTTGTAAGCTCTCATGTGCCTAACAGCCTAGTTACTGTTGTCTATAACCATTTTCAATTTTGCGAGACTGATTTGATAAGTAACCCATCATCACTTCGACTGGCAAATTGTTCTGGGACGGAACTCATCGCGATGCCACCAAAGCGTTCGCTTTCATCATCATTCCTGGGACACAAGGGACAGCTCTCATTTTTAAGTACCGGACAAAAATTACGTTTTTGATTCTTAAACAGATCACTAATCATACACTCTTAATCGCTCGTGATAATAATCTAGTCAACATGATTAGAGTATATTTTATCAGGAATCTTTGCATGCTCATTTGGTGAATTGTGACGAACCAAAATTTTTGCAACCTCTTCCTGTACCTTTTTCCTGCAAATAAAGATTCTGATTTTTATTTATCTATAATATGTATGTATTTAGAAATATATAAGTATGCTTATCGGTTGTCTGGTTTCCATAGTACAAGCTCTGCTTAGTTTTGATCAGATAGTTTTATGTGAGTTGTCCCAAGATATTATTATTATTCTGACTCATGAATAAATCTTAATGTCTTGGTACTGAGACCAAATTAAATCTTTATAAAGCATATATTTGTTTACTTAAATTACTTTGGTACATTTTTGGACATTCCAATGAGCACTCACCTTCCAATTTCCAAACAAAAACCACTTGAGAACCGAAACACGTAAATCTTGGAGTGCATCGAAGTAGAGTTGGTTCCGACCATTTTTCCAAGGCTTCCTGCTTCCCCCGGACACGCTGCCATAACTCTTAGTATTGTTCTCAACGTTCTCAAGGAACCTGTACTGAAGTTCTCACAAACCGAGCTTTGTTGCCAAGAATTATTGCCTCAGAAACGGATAAGTCGGGCCACGGTTATTGTTTGGCAATTTTTCGTGTGATACATTGTTTGTGATTATGTTAATTCAGTTGAATTGGTAGTGAGCATTTGTGATGATAAAAATGTAATCAGATTTCTTATAACTTTTTATCGAAATTTCTTAGTTGCTTGCGTATTTTGGTTAAAGTCAATTAGTTAGCAACCTGTTTCGTTACCTTTACATTTTTCTTACTATGAAATTTCTTTATATACTTACAGGCTTATTTTTTTTTCTCACGCTCGTGGCATCTTTTCATAACGTTAACTTTGTAACATCACTTTTGGAAAATCCTTAATAACCATACCACTTGTTTTTAGAGTAATCTTTAACCTTAATCACCTACAGACTATTTTACTGAAGTAAAATCATTGTTTATTGTGAGGTTTAGAGCCTTAACGTGACAAATAAACATTGATTTTACTCCAGGGTCTCTCAGATGTGTGACAGAAGTAAAGAGTTAATTTGTTTTTTTTTTTTTTTTAAGAAATTATATACCAAGTTATTTGGTGTTATGTAAAGAAACCACGAGAGGGAGGTTATTAGAAGATTAAAAATCACCCTGTATTTCAAATAAATAGATAAACAAAAAAAAGTTCAGATAAAAAGATAAAAGTATTTAGCGTTGTATGAAAAAAACATGTCATGATTGGATGTAGGTACGTATTTTTGATGCTGAATCTATACTAATATTATAAAGCTGAAGATTTTGTTTGTTCGGTACGCGATAATCTCAGGAACTACTGGTTCGAATTAAAGAAAAATCTTTTAGTGTTGGATAGCCCATTTATCGAGGAAGGCTATAGGCTATATAACATTACGCTACGACTAATAAGAACGGAATCATCAAAAATGTTGCAAAAACAGAAACGCAAACGAATTTGGGCGCGTCAACTAGTATCATTAAGTATTGTTGTGAAAAAAGAAACATCTACAATCGGAGGATAGATAGATTTATTTTTATTGTCCTGTGTCAGTCGTAGGGAACTTTACGGACACAACGTACAGTCAGTTCTGGAACAAATTACAATTACTATTCATCTAGTGCGTGAATCGACCCCGCACTCATATTCTTGCACTGTGCCATCGAGGCAGCCCTTATTTTGACTGCCTTCACTGCAACCCTTAATTCACTGATACATAGATCTATTTTTTTACAGTTTCTATTCAAATTTTTTTTTGTGGTACTAAAAATACTCTTATTATTAATGAACAACCGAGTATCGTAACTAAACCATTGTCTAAAAAGGCGTAAAAACATATATATCAATGAATTTTCCCCGTGTTACCCACGTGACGTGCGTTTCCCCTAAACAAGGCAAAAAAAGAATTAGCAGTAAGCACATGCATCAAGCTGTCTTGTGTTTGCGCATAGTGACATCTTTATGGATACTTTTTACCTTTATTTTTGGAGTTACCTGTAGAAATTGGATAATGGATTACATCTCTTATTTAGTTAATTTTCGCCCGCGGTTTTGCCCACGATAATATTAGTTATCGCGTTTCTTATGAGTTGCTCCAGGTTATGAAGTAATAATATGCAAAATTTCAAACGAATTCGTTCAGTCGTTTTTGTGTGATTGAGTAACGAACAGCCAAACTCATTAACTTTCACATTTATGTGGCGGATCGTGACCGCGATACAAAACATGTTTTTTTTTTTAAAGATAACTCAATGTGAAATTGGTCCCTCATTACTAGCAATCTTGTTAACGCCTCCAGCTAAGCTCAAAGGCTTGTGTTAGGAGTGGGTACACGTAGGTAGGATTACTTTCATTTATACTTATACAATTGATAAATAAAGGAATAAAAACACAATGATTAAGATTTTAATAAAATTTAGCAGAAACACTCAGTATTACAATACATATACGGGTCTTAATCGCGTGAATAATTTAAGGTAAGGCCGTGGTCACGGGTAGACTCTACCCGAGACCACGGCCGTTGCAATACGGTCATAACGTCGGGCAATAAACAAGGTATTTTACATATTAGTTATATTTCGGGACTTAATCGCGTGAATTATTTAAAGGTACGAACCTTTTATTTACCCGACGATCGTACGTCGAAACGTCGGGTAAATAAAAGGTTCGTACCTTTAAATAATTCACGTGATTAAGTCCCGAAATATAACTAATATGTATAAAAATCGCGAAAGTTTAAAAACAATAAAGGTATTTTACCTTAAATTATTCACGCGATTAAGACCCGTGATATATATATTTTCATAATGTGTACAAATTGCGAAAGTTTATCAACATTTAGAAGCATTCAGTATTGTGGGATATAACAGTCTTTGAATTTGACCACATCTCGCTGTTACCAGTTATAGAAAGACTACCCATGACATTTACCTACGCCTACTCAGTAAGAAGGCGTAATTCACTTAGTTTTGAACTCTGTAGGTAGCACACAATCTGCTCAACTGTTTATTGCTCTGTTTGCTCTTATGTATATGAAAAAGAATACAAAAACTAAACAAAGTTATCGTGTTCCACTTATTGAAAGGAATAATAAATGAATTACTTCCTAGGAAATTAGAGATTTGTTTTAACTAATGGTAATGTTGGTTATGTATTAGTAAGAACAACTCCTGCACTAGGGAAAAAGCCCTGCGTCGCGGGGGTCTTTACATACATACAAATCACGGACAAAAAACAGTACTTATAAAGAAAATTATTGGATCACTTAAAATATCTTGGGACAACTCTCACAACGTTATCTGATCCCAAACTAAGCAGAGCTTGTACTTTGTAAACCAGATAACTGATAAACATAATTATATATTTCTAAATACATACATATTAAAGATACAGAATCCCAGACACAGAATAAACCATCGTGCTCATCACACAAAGTTTTATACTGTTGAACTATTAATCCCAAAGTTATAAGAATACAAAAATGGCCGTTTTAATCGAAACTTAACTGCAATTGCACTGCTTTAAATACGTGAATTGACCTCCTGGTCTCTACGTATACTGTACGCGTTTTCTGATATTCAGAGTAAACTGAACTTATTATAACAACACATTTTTGTCACTCGCATCCAAAATAATAATTTATCATTATATTTAAAGGTTGGTTGGTACTTTACATATTTATATTAATGAAAGAGTTAGTTTCAAGGTATAATGTTCGCAAATCAAAGATATATTTATAAATACGGGACCCATATTTTCAGAAGATTGTTGTTATTCTCCCGTATTCTCGCAACAAATACGTCTCACGGCGGTATATCACTCGTTGATACGCCGCAATAAATAATTGTGAATACGCACTGTCTGCGCTCTTACACAAAACAATTAATTTATTTGTGTATTTAAGAACTGTGTGTATGTGTGTGTTTGAAGACGTGTTGTTATCGATCGGTTGGATAGAAAAGAGAATGGAAAACAATTGCCTTTTAATTATTTAATCGCGAGGACGAGGAGAGACGTTTCATTTAACTCGCGGTTGGGTCGAATGTCAGGTATCATAGTCACTGTTTGACTGTATAAGATAGAAATGACAGTAGCCAAAGTCAAAGTCAAAAATCAAAATACTTTATTCATTTAGGTTACAAATGCAACGCTTATGAACGTCAGACATAATTTGGAATATAATGATTCTACATTTAATGCCAAGTTCCCAAGAGTAAGCCCGTGAGAAAAGAACTTGGCAATAAAAACTCATGGCCACTTTTTTTAAATGCCATTTTTTATAGTATATTTGTATATATACAGTAAAGCCAGTAAGGTGCTCACCAATTTCACCATGAAATTTAATGGCTAAGGCATCAGGCTTGCAATCGTAAGGTGTCGGGATAGAATCCTACCCATTCCACTACTGTACTACTCCTAATGTGTTATATAAAAAGACCCATAATATAAAAAGACGTAAGATGTGCAAAATTTAAATACAAGTAAAAGTACAAAATTCAATAATAAAACCACTTACACATTTGAGCAGGCACCTTGTGGGGGATTTTAGAATCACATTATTTACAATCACAAAGTACAACAAGACTCATAACCGATATTTATCGATCTAACAAAGCATTGTCCCATAAGGAATCGAACCACTGACCAGTATAGTTCATCGTACACTGGATTGGCTTCCCCATACAAATAATAATAATATATAATAATACCCTTTATTTCAGGCATCAATGGCTCATAGAAATATATACCTTACATACTAACATACATAAATACACACAATATTACAATAAGTGTTCTCTGTGGCGCGGTGGGAGTGTGTCCGACTGCTACGCAAGAGGTTGTGGGTTCGATTCCCACACGGGACACCACTTTGTGTGATCCACAAATTGTTGTTCCGAGTCTGGGTGTACTTTGTGTCCGTGACTTGTATGTTTGTAAAGTCCCCCGCGACACAGGGCTTGTACCCTAATGCGGGAGTCGACTATTATAAAAAAAAAAGTGTTAATAAATACAACTTAAACTATGTTCGTACGCTTCACTTGCACTGGCATTAGGTTTTTGTTATTTGGCACTGGTTAGGTTAGCGTTCTTGTGGCACTTGTCCGCGGAAGCGATGGAAAACCACACCCTCCGGCCAGAAGTCTTCCTCCATGACGAGATGCAGAAAGCAGTCTGGAATGCGTACCATAAATGCGAAGAAGTTCAAAGAATAAAGTGACAGCAATTTCAAATGCCGAATCGAATGACCGTCCTGTCAACATATTTGACACTTATGACAAATGGCCGTTGTTGTTATTCTTGTGACACAAGTATAGACTTCCATTTGGTTTTGTGAAATGACCGTACAAATGTCATTTCAAATGGAAGTCTTGATGTGGTTGGCAGTAGTCTGTCTTGTGTACTAGTACTATGGAAGTTAGTGAATCGAACTCATAACTTCTTGAACAGCAGTCCTGCTGCATTTCAACTCATGATTAAATTATATGTAAGGCAGGTAAAATTTACAACATTGCTCGATCCTGACTGTAAAAGAATTGGTAAAATAAGCTACCCTAAAAAAAAAACTTTTTTTCCGTCGTCGCAGTCTCGGTGTCGTGTATAGTGATAATTTAATTTTAAATATCATATACCTAAATTAGGTATTAGTTTATTAAGATATATTTTTATATAGGTGTATTTGAATGAATGTGGCCTTACTTGCCTGAAAAAAATGATTATTATTATTATTTATTAATTATCAGTTATAATTGCAGTGAAAGCGCATACGATTGCAATGCAAGAAGTTATCGGTTCGATTCCCGCACGAGATACCACTTTGTGCGATGTAATGTTGTTCCGATTCTAAGTACTTTGTATCTGTGCTGTACATATTTTCAAAGTCCTCAACGACACATGGATTATTACCTAGTGGCCTTTTAAAAAATATATTTTATATTTTTGTACTCGCCTTTTAAAGCCCTTTGATTGCATACCCGACTCAAGGGTCTTAGAAAAAGAAATACCACCACTTAGATTTTTTAAGAATTTCACTGTGTTTGTTTGCACACTTGTCATCTTAATCAGTCAGTTGTCAGTGCAATCTTGATAATTTATTAAAATCAGTTGAACCCCTAGTAGGTATAAATGTTCTGTGGGTTGAGCCCTTGAGGAGCTATGAGTGGACATAGGAATTTTAGAAGGACACATACATACACGGCAAACATAACACTCCTCCGCAGTCGAGTAAAAAGAAAAAAGAGAGTTTCATCATCATCATCAGCCTATCGCAGTCCACTGCTGGACATAGGCCTCTCCAGTTGCACGCCACTTTGTTCTATCTTCGGCTTCTTAAGAGTTTATTACTATTAATTTTATGTTTTCAATAGAAACCTACTTTTAAGTGTCTCCTTATCGTACAAAAAGATAGAAAAATCAAAATCTAAAATTTCAACTTAAATCTTACTTTAGTTGTGGTTTTCACTTCTTTTATATTGTTTTTATGTATTATTATATATGTTTTTAAAATTATTTGCTCAAAGCTCTATGCCACGTACCGTTACATGATTTTGATGGACACCTACCGCCATCTAGCGTCGAGTAGTGCGCGGCGGAAAAACTAAATTTCCTTTGACTCTTAAAAAACGGTTAAAATAAAATGCAGTCAGGATGGTATTTAATGTAATATTAAGTATTTATTTTTAACGTGACTTTAATGTTCAAATTCCTTTCAATATTAATGCAAATGGCTTATAACTTGGTTTTAACATACGATTGGCGCTAGATTGATTGAAATTATGGTAAATAATTAAAAATAAGTAAAAAATATATCTGCCTTATCAAAGACATTAACAACAGTATGTATTTAATTTAAAATACGATATATTTATTTTCTGTCCATAATTTATTACCGCTGGTAACACTCAGTATAGTTGATAGTACAGATTTATCCATTGTCAATGCATACTATCAACTATACTGAGTGCTACGTAGCACGTAGCAACGGTGCTACAACAGTACTACGAGCTACGACAGTACTGCGAGCTACGACTTTTTGTGCTAACTACTTTGAGACATCAAAATAAGTTTACCAACAAACGGACGGGTACAGTATGTCTGTCTTGTGATAAGAAGTTACTTTAACCTGGAAATGCTAGCGGCATTACTGGTGATTATCTACGAGTATACTAATATTATAAAGCTGAAGAATTAATTTGTTTGTTTAAACGCGATAATCTCAGGAACTGATGGTTCTAATAAAAAAATATATTTTGTTGTTAGATAGTCCATTAATCAAGGAAGACTATAGGCTGCATAACATCACGCTATGACCAATAGGAGCGGGGCAGCAATGAAAAATGTTGCAAAAAAACGGAGAAAATTTACGCAGACGAAGTTGCTCGAGTTAGCTATTAATAATAATGGTATTCTAACCGATGTCGGTTAGGACGGCCAATCTCTTCAAAGACTCGCCTAACCAACTACGTTGGAGATATAGTGCACAAGTGTGCGCAAACACAGATGCACTCTCCATCCCGGCACTTTCATAACCCGATAGGACAGAAATTCGCTACGACTGCAGTGGCGCAGGACCCACAGCTTATCGTGCTATCCGAGGCACGTAGGAATGTGACATTTTTTTAAAACGGTCACCCATCTATGAATCGATAGTGATAACGTTGCTTACCCTCGCATACATCTTAATCCGCTTAGTCACCACTGAGGCACAGACACCTCTGGGGATTATTAACGATTCTGGGGGTCTAGACAAGGTTACATTCCAATAGCGATGTCGTTAATGGAAAATAATTATAGTATAGAATTTGATGTTTGCGGTGGAGACCATAGACATTTTTTTAATTTTTTTACGAATGATTAGTACGGCGATATCGAATTCCTCACGGAACGAATGTACCTTATCTAAGCCCCCTGGTATAAATACCTTGTGTTGTTATTGTTAATGCGGTATTTGACTGTTCTGTCAAAATCACATTTAAAATAGGCCTTTAAACCTATTGGTTAGTGAAATTTTCAAAGTTCTTCAGCTTTTTAAGCAAACGATAAACTGAAAAAACGTTTTGTATTGGCGTCGAGAACATTATAGATTAATATTAATTACATATTACTAAAATCGAAAATATATATATATTTTTTCATGTCCGTTTCATGTTAAATGATAGACTCTTTTTTAAAAAACGTCAAAAATAGTTTGTTTGCCAGGCTAAATTGCGTATTTTATTTTTAAAATTATTAAAATAAGTTAGGTTAGTTTAAACTAACTTATTGTCATACAAAAAAATCCTGTCTACATATGTTTATACATAAATTATTTTATTATTATTGGGTATATACCTAACCCTAGTATTACTAAGTTAGTAATCATCAATAATAAGATACGATTTTTATTTAAAAACAGCCAAAATGAATGCTACCTTAGACGTAAATAAAGCCTAGCTTAGATTCGTATTTATAACAAAATTCAAAAAAGTCTGAATTTATAATACTTTATTCACATAAGAAGCAAAACAACATTTGTGATACGTCATGATTCTACATGCACATGTAATGCCAAGTTTGCAAACAAGAGGTAAAGCCGGAGAAAAGAACGAGGCAATAATAGCGACCACTCTACTCAAATCGCCAATTTTTAAGGTATAAGGTATACGCCAATTTTTAAGGTGTAAGGTATACGCCAATTTTATCTATCCAAAAATACCTCTTTGAGATTCATTACTTACCCGTGGTACCGGCTTCTGGCTGTGTGGAACCGGATTGAGAATAGTGCCACTCCATCTCTTCCCGTGGGTGTCGTCAAGGCGACTTAGAGATTTCACACTGGAAGACAGACAGCAGCGTCCTCTGTGTACCTAAAAGCCTTACTGCGCTTATCGCGTGGCGATTATGACAACTACCCCCAGCATTTTTAATAAGTAGATTCTACTTAGGAGACCCAAATAGTGGGACTCTTCAAGATTCTAATTGACCATTTTCAGCTATAACTTGATCAGTGATAAGTAGTTAGTTAGTTTCCCATTATATTACACGTATTCTAAACACTTAAATGGAATTAGATGATTGAAGTATTGCTACAATAGTTAAATGAGTGCGAGTAACATAAATTAGGCTATTAGCACTTTTTAGTGGTTGTAGGATTTAACCTATGCAACAACTAACTTGTATCACAGCTATTGTCAAGTATTGAAAATTGAATTAAAGAATGGTTGCTAACTAGCTTATTTAGTATTCCAGTCATAATCATGTTGTACGTTTTTGAAATGCTTAAGAAGAGCCCTTTAATTTGATACCCATATTGCAGTATTCAAAAAAAAATTTTTTTTCACCCCTCTTTATTTTGACTTTTCACAGCCATATTTGTTTTTTTCAAACGTCACATATCTAAGAACACTTGGGGGATCGCCGTCTTAATTGGATAAATCCGTTCAGTGGATTGTGAGATTTCAGGTAATAAAGAATATTACATACATACAAACAAGATACATGCGAAAAACATAACCCTTCCTTACAGTCGGGTAAAAAAGCCACACCTACAACTACAACTGATCATACGTGATCCTCATACGTTCCAATCCAAAGCAACTACTACATATATTCGGCTTCATTAACTAGTGCTGATCGGGTAGTTTATTCGCGCGGCTGTGGCGATTGCTGCCGACCCGCTGTCGCCCGGCCTAGTGTAGGCACACTTTTTTTCCCGAACTTTTATCCACATATATTTGATTTTATGGCTGGCCTATGCCGAACGATGCCAGCCTGTTTGTATTTGTAGTAACTCTCACCCCCATTTATTCAGTACTAGCTGAACTCGGCCACGCTTCGCTGTGGCTTTTAAAGCCTGAAACACTCGCCGGCCTTCCCAGAACATTCTGCTAAAGTTTCATCACAATCTGGTCAATGGTTTCGGAACGCATAGAGGACACATAGACAAACATTGATTTTTATATATACGAGTATTTTTATAAACCCCACATTAATGATATTAACGATGATTATAAATTAAAATACTTGAAGAAAAACTATTCTGCCGATCCGAAGGTACTTTGCTGTAGCGTTGCACTGTTTAAGTGGAAACTGATTCTATCGTAAATTTTCTGCTGTAATTTAAAAAAAAAATACACTTAATAGTTTTAAAGACAGTCTGCTGTTATAACTAACTTATTTTATTATTACGGATGGTTCTTTGGGTATCTTACTGTTTTTGGACATAGGCATATCCACTAAATAGAAAATAAATGAGGTGTCAATCGCTTCGTTATTGATGGACATAAGCTACGATTGTAAATGTGCCGTGTTAAGATGAAAGGGCTCAATGATGACCTATGTATGCCATAAAATCGCGGACTAATTGTTTGGGCTATTAATAAAATTAATAGTTTGTATTAAAAAAATCAAAACTAAAATCAGATTACATTTTAAAATCGCGGCTAGATGGCGCATGCGAGGGCCCAACTCGCTAGCATGAAAGGTTATGGAAAAAAATGAGGTCTATCAACATAGTCCAGATAGATGCATATGGAAGTCTCAGGTTCGATTCCTGGTTCGACTTCAAATTTTTCTATCTTTCAAAAATGAAATTATTGTATTTATAAGCTAATTCATTCATAATTGATTACCTGAATATTTGTAAAATTAACATGGTCAAAAAGTACTGGAATGTGTTACAGAATCAGAGCAAACTACTTCCAGGTTTGCATTATACGAAGAATAACGTTGTATTAGATGAATATACTTACGAGTATAACGTTACGTCACATCGGCCATAAGCTTGCATCTCGCATCTCACCCCTACCCCAACGCCCACTCATTAAGTAATGAGACAGAACGATCATAAATATTACTTCCTTACTTTATTCTACTACACAATTTTGGTTTTAAGCCGCAGCGACAACTCTTTATTATTATTTATATTAATAACTTTGTTTTATACTATGTTTAGCCTAATGGCCGCTAATTTAAAACGTTAAGTATGAATGGAAAGGATGCTGTGAAATATTTGCTGGTGTATTTTTGGGTAAGTTTTTTAAAGGGGTGAAAATGGGGCGACTTTGAAGTTTTTGAATTACTTTGACTAAAGTCAGGTGTCAGATTTTAATAGTTTATGTGTGTGTTGATTCACTTAGGTCAATAATTAAAAAGGTGTAGATAGGTTCCATATACAACATTCGATCTTTAAAAACTGCAAAGTAATGCACACATAGATATCCTATATATTGTAATGTCACACTATTATTAAAAATAGTCGTAAAAGTAGGAAAGCATGATTTCGATCATGAGCGAAAAGACGAAAATGCAATCCACTACTTTCTTCTGTTGACACCGGTGACACAGACATATAAAAACAAAGTCAATTGTATAGATTTTAAAGGTGCTTGTAACTTGTCTACACCTTTTTACTTAAAACATCATTGACTTAAGTAAAAATGACTAGAGAGTCATTTGACATAATTCTACATATTACTGAGCCAAATTCGCAGAGCAATTAGGCAAGCCCGGGAAAATAACTTATTCAAAATTGCCAACGTTGCTGCCTCTGTGGCGCGGTGGGAGTGTAACTGCAACGCAAGAGGTCGTGGGTTCGATTCCTACACGGTATACCATTGTGTTTGTAAAGTCTCCCGCGACTCAGGGCTTGTACCCTACGCTGGAGTCGTCTTTAAAAAAAAATATTGCACCTAGCCAATTCTTTCTATATAGACATTTTCTGTCTTTCTGTAGCCTCCATTAAATTTCAACTAATTTCATAATACTATATACTGTAATTATATTAATCTAAGTAAACAGTAGAGTGATAATATAATTAAAGATCCTGTATTCACATTAAATGACAATCTGGTGTGCTTTATTACTACTGTATCAATTAGAATGTTTGATTAAACATCAGTTTTGTGAACAAAATAAAAAAAAGTTTGTGTTTTTTCATAAACTGTATCTACTGCCACCAATATTTCAAATATAATGTTAGAGGACTGATCACAAAAACGAATAATTTTGAAAGAGCCATAACCATCTAACTGTCTAAACATCCAAACTTTCACACTAACAATACTAAGAACACCAAACACCCCCAATAAGAATCCTCGATTCATTTTCCCTTTAATAGAGAGGCGGTATTTCTTAGTAATACGTTTTCTATAAAATCTATAATAGTTAAATTTCCAATAAGTGTGAGGTAGGCGTTTGGCGCGGCCCCGCCCACACATATCGGTCACAGCTATCGGTTCGAGTCTGCGCAGTGGCGATATTGGCTCTCGATGATAACGCCCCGTTGGTTTATAGCTTCTGGTTTTTGACCGTGGTTTCGCCCGCATGAGTGTTGGTTAAGCATATAAAAACAACCTATGTTATTGGCCAGACTTCACACTATTAATACACCAGATTTAATTAAAATCGGGCCAGGATATAGGCGTGAAAACCTAACAAACAAACAGACAACGTTACTTTCGTGTACTGCAAAAGTATAGATTTAAACAAGAAGTTATCTAGAAAATAAGATCCGGCCTCCACCACTAAGGACATGATATTATCGGTGAGATGTGTTGAAACCAAAAGTAGAATACTAATATAGTGTAAGTCGACCCATGACCACGATCGGTGCAATTCGATCGAAACGTCGGGTAAATAAAAGGTTCGTACCTTTAAATAATTCACGCGAAATCTATCTATTAAGTATAAAAATCGCGAAATTTTAAAAAACAATAAGTGTTCTACTTTAACTTTAAGATTGTTAAACATTGGCTTGAAAATTGCATGTATTCTATTTTTTATTTAATACTAGCTGTCCCGCGCAACTTCGTCTGCGTAAATTTTCCCCTTTTTTTATAATCCTATGTTACTGTAAACGTCGTTATTTGCCACGTAAAGGTACAATCTACTCGAATTATAAGGAAAATTGGTATCTCATTTTACTCATATAATATTTGTTTTCCATAAAGATGTTATGATAATTTATAATACCTTCTAGGTTGTTTATGAATTTTACGAATATATGGACTGCAGTTCCTAGCGTTAGGGATTCTATCTTTATATATCATATTTCTAATCATCTTTCATGGTCTCCAAAATATCATATATCAGCCGTAATCACAGGGTTATAACCTGCATTTTTTACATTATTAAACGTTCATTCATTCATAAGGAAGTATCAGCAATATCGGCAAGGCGTGGTGCATCGATAGCTATCAATATGTCGAAGGCCACGCCCCGTTAAAAAAACCTTCGATGCGCGCATGTCCGATCTGATTGGTTCCAGTTCCAAGTATCGAGTTCTATATCTTTGGAAACTAAAGGTTCTGTAAGGATTACGTATAGCACATGTGTGGGAATATTATTGAGTATTACGTAGCACGAGTAATGTGATTGATAGACTACAATACATTTCCTATTATGAAAATATATATATTACGGGTCTTAATCGCGTGAATGTAATATATACCTTGTATATATATACCGCGATTAAGACCCGTAATATATATATATATTTTTTCATAATGTGTACTAATCGCGAAAGTTTATCAACATTTATACATTTCCTATATCAAAAAGATTAAATGTAGCCTACAGATAATTTTGATGTGTCATCAAAGCTACTAATGTTTAACAGAAACGTGTGGTCAAATTTTAGTAGCGGATAATCTGTGCCATTATTATTGCTCAAAGCAAAGTTAAGGCGTGTGACGATAAATGATTAAGAGATCTTTGTCTTACGGCAAAGATCGATCATTTTTTAACACTTACCTCTGCTATTTATAGTCAGCTCCTGAAATTTGAGTATATATTTTTTGGGTTCCGTAGCCAAAGTGGCAAAACGGAACCCTTATAGTTTTTCCATGTCCGTCTGTCCCTCCATAGCTTAGCTCCGAGACTGACAGTGATAGAAGGCTGTAATTTTGCATGAATACCATGCAAAGTTACAGCCTTTTACTTATAACTTATGCCGACAAACAAGAGAGAATAAAATTTTGTAAAAAAATATGTTTTAGGCACCTACCCTTTATGTATAGTATGTTTTTTGTGTATTTTTCTTACCAACCCCATCGTGTAGATTATCATTAGATAGGTCTTTTAAATACATTTAGGGGTTGTGTTCCCCCTCCCCCTGCCCAGCTAAATGGATAATGTCTTCCCGTGACCACGGCCGTTGCAATACGGTCGAAACGTCGGGCAAAAAACAAGGTATTTAACCTTAAATTATTCACGCGATTAAGACCCGTAATATATATAAATGGTTAATGTTGGGTATGTGACAAAAGGAATACTATCACAGCTTAGTAGGCTTTACAAATTAAAGAGTAACAGCAGACCAAGTGAAGTGAAGTCAAGTAACAAAATATTCGTACAGATTCCATTAAAAAATACTTATATAACTGCAAATATCGCTGTTAGTAGTATGAAACAAAAACAACACAAAACCCACTTCTAAAGCCACATTATTCGGATGGGAGACTACGGAACCCTGCATTGTGCGTGGCCCGACATGCACTTGCCCGGTTTTATAACACGTTGAATAATGTTATTGACATTAATTTAACGTGCTATACAAGTTGTGGTCAAATTTATTTGATGTAAAAGCCCAACAAAAATATTTTTAATCGTAACGTGATTAACTTGAAGTTCACTGAAGATACAGACATTAACCCAATCATGCACTTATTTTTATACTAGCTTTCGCCCGCGGCTCAGCCCGCATGGATGTCGGTTATCGCGATAAAAATGTATCCTATGTATCTATCCTATGTCCTTCCTCGGGACTCAAACTATCTCCATACAAAATTTCGTCTAAATCGGTTAAGCTGTTTGAGCGTGAAAGCGTAACAGACAGACAGACAGACAGAGTTACTTTCACATTTATAATATTAGTATGGATTACTTAAGCGAAGTTTCAACCAGATTGCATGCACCTTGGCCACAATAACGTTGAATCAAGCAACGCGAAAGTCTTAACGTTAGTGATATTATGAGGTGCTTAATACTTTTATATCGAAGTAATCGTTATCAAATATCCTCCTTTTCATGAGTTAACCCTCGTACATATAAATATGGTGATGTAGGCGTGTGTGTGCAGGCGTGCCGGCCGCGCTCGGTTGGCTATCGGAAACCAATCGATAACCAATAACCGCCTGACGCCCGCTTCCCAGCGCAGTGGGACGGCCGATGTAGATGGTTTTTTTATGGCGATGTTTTATGGAAAAATTGTGTCCAGGAATGGGATATTTTTTGATGGATTTACTGTCTTATAGTTGCATTTTATTGATACCTTCTACGTTCGGTAGTGGGGATTGTTTTGTGATGGGTTTAATGTCTGGAAATAGCGCTTTATTAATACCATCTTTGTCCATCTTCTTCTAGCTTCTGTTACATGTATGGAGTGCCCCCCTCCCCCTCCAACTCTAAAAATATTTATTTTTGTTATTTAGCTATCAAACTAAGTAGCGACTACTATAAGACACCTTTCACCACAAATCATCAATATTCAGACAGACACAGATGACCTTTTCTATATGATTTCGTATTTAGAACTATTTCTCGTATATTAACTCATGTGAATTTTCGTTCCTACGTGCTATACGAAGCCCAAAAATACGCTCTTCGCAATATCTTGAATTTAACATTTATATCTAGTACTAGCTGTCCCGCGCAACTTCGTCTGCGTAAATTTTCCCCGTTTTTGCAACATTTCTTATTGCTGCTCCGCTCCTATTGGTCGTAGCGTGATGGTATAGCCTTCCTCGATAAATGGGCTATCTAACAGTGAAAGAAGTTTTCAATTCGGATTAGTTGTTTCTGAGATTACCGCGTTCAAACAAACAAACTCTTCAGCTTTATAATATTAGTATAGATTGATAAGGTACCGTACCGGCTTAAGAATAGTACCACCCCATCTCTTCCTCTGGGTGTCGTCAAGGTAACTAAATTATGTCACACCGAAGGATAGGCAGCAGCATCCTCTGCGTACTTTAAAGCCTTACTGCGATCGCCAACTCGCTCGCCAAGCGTGGCGATTATGGCAATTACCCTCTGGATCCTCTGTAGTACCAGCTTATTGTATAAGCAGGTCCTACTCGGCAGACTCGTGCTCAGCAGTGGGACATTATATCGGTTGTTATGAGATTAATAAGGTAGTTGTTAAAATAAATGTCTTATGTATTGTTTAAGGTTAAACGAACCTTAAGGTAATTCAATTTAATGCAGACCCATAAGCTGCTAAAAATATTTGGAATTAAGATAACCTTAATCGTTTCAAGACAGTACTCCATAGACTCTACAGTTTTTTATATACCAGATTTGATTTTTTTAAACATATTTGTACGCCTTACATTGACGAAACATAGACGATTCTATTTTAATATTATAACACATGTACCTATGTTCCACCAAATAAATTTATTTGATTTAAACGTGGTAACGTTTTAAGGGGTCCATGACTTGGTCGGGAGCGGGCAAATCGATAGATCTGTCACCTCAAGCAACATTACTATTGTATGCAAAAAAAAAAAAATTATTAGGTAAATCTGAAGAATTAAAGAAATGTTTGGAGAACTTTCATGTCAGAGAGATATTGGAGTTATTGGACAGACCGCCACATCCTGATAGACTAATGCAAGAATATATGACAGAGCCCATCTTCACTGAATTTGTTGATGCTTGCCTCAAAGTGGTGCAACCTCAAGACAATAATGACTAATTGCAATATTGTTTGATTTTGATTTAATACTGTTCAAATAGAGGTATGTACATAGATTGGTGACCATTTTCGGGTGAAAACGTCATAGGCCTTCGTAGCTCGGAGAGCACACTAAGCTGTTGGTTCAGAGCTTAGTGCAATCAATATTATGTCGGAGGTGTAAAGACAAAGTTCACCTTTACGTCTCCTTCACTCGTGACTGTCAATGAAAGCTAGCACTTAATAAACTATGTAGAACTCTGCCTGTACTCTTACAACGTTTAATATCAAAGGCACGTAGCTGTATGCCCGTAGCATTAATGTTCATTTGTCGGCTTATTATTATTGTCTCTTCGCAAAGAATTGTCTCAAAAGGGTTAATTAGTATGGACTAAGAATTGAATTAAACCATGACGATGGGTTTATGTGGATATGCCCTTTTCCCAGGGTTTTTTTTGAAGTTAGATTTTTTTTTAAAGACCATTCCCGCAATACTGATAGAGAGACTGCCTCTGTGGCGCGGTGGGAGTGTATCCGACTGCTACGCAAGAGGTCGTGGGTTCGATCCCCACCCAGGATAAAACTTTGTATGATGAGCACGATGGTTTATTCTGTGTCTGGGTGTTATTTATCTATAATATGTATGTATTTAGAAATATATAAGTATGTTTATCAGTTGTCTGGTTGCCATAGTACAAGCTCTGCTTAGTTTGGGATCAGACGACGTTGTGTGAGTTGTCCCAAGACATTATTATTATTATAATAGGTTATAAGTACGCCCTGTGTCGCGGGGGAATTTACAAAACGAAATATGACTGAATAGTTCAGTCATATTTAGTTTCAACATGTCCGTCCGTGTATCTGTCGGTTCATCCGTATGTCACAGGCATTTTACTGATGTATATATAGATGAAATTTAAAGTACCTATAAGTGTTTTGTATCCGATCATGTTGACCGTATTTAAGTTATTGTCGAAAAACTACGCTTCCCAACAAAAGGAAGTAAGTGCCTTAAAGATACGCTCTTTTGCTGATGCACTGTTTCAGATCGTATTTTTTTTGTATATAGTGCATGTTTTTGTAGTGATAGCTGCATAACTATACGTTTAGCATGGTCCGATATGCTCTTGCCTGGTTTTAGGATTTGTTGTTGACGCTGAGCTGGATTCCTGTTATCCTATCCTATCCAAAAGACTGAGTTATATCTGCAAAACCTTTCAAACTACTCTCCTGTCTTTACAGGAGAGTAGTTTGAGAGTTTGAAGTGTGATTTCCACAACATTTCTGTTACTTCTTCCATGCATACCATATTAACATTAATAACAAAGTTATTGTTTGTGCAAATATCTTGAAGAGCATTTCAATGGAAACCTTAAAAAAAATATGAATATTAAATACGAGATAAAACCAAAAATCTTGATGTAGTTTTGTAAAATTTATGTATTTTTGGTTTTATCTATAAGAACCGAAAAGTCTACCAACAATTTATAATTCATCTAGAATAAATAAATCTTGAGTCATATCCACATAAATCGAACTACTGGCCGATGGATAACACAATGAGACGACGACAGATCGCGTCTCCAAAGAAAAAGCGAAAAATACATTACGAAAAAACAGCAAAAAAAACCTCGAGGCCCGTCGTAGGAAATATCTCTCATCTTGTAATTATTTTTATCCTTTAAGAGAAATAAAGAGGGGTATAGATAAAGAGGGACAAATAATCAGTCGGTCTAATTCATTCATCGCTATTGTTTGGACGCTATTGTATTCTGCCTAATTTTTAAGACCGTCCTTTTATTGCATCACTACATGGTTTTGACACGAACTTGAAGAGGCTTTGGCAAAGATTTTAGACATAGATATTGCTGATTTATCTGTCATTTTGGATAAATTAATTTGGGAATTATATTTTGATTCTTAAAAACAGTTTTAGATATTTCACAACAACACGTGTTTATAAAAATCTATAGTTGCTAGTCTGTTTATAGTGTCAATATGACACGTTAATGTTACCACCTAATCTTTAATCTTTTTTCTTTTAAACGCGTGTTAAGCTAAGATTTAAATTGTAATATTGCGTAGTAATCATTAAATTTCCGAAAACTTGTACAGAGTCAATCTGTCTAACATTAGCCAAATCCATAATTTTCAAATTAAATCAGTCGGTAGCGTGTGAAATTTTGCAGAAATAGGACTCGAATTCTCGATAATTGAATACCATTCATCTTCTTCACTTGAACATTCATGTTAGACTTTCAAAGTTCGATCAAAGAAAATACCATCAAACCAGAATTCATAACACTAAAATATCGATTGGTACTTCATACCGTCAACACATTTATTCCTAAATGAAAACATAAATAATTGAGCAGACTTAATACACTAATAATGGCTTATAACAATAATTAGTTCGGCGATTTCGGCCCCAATCCCCAGGGGTCAAGCGGACCGATTGTCCTTTGAAGGGTTGATTAAGATGACCGAGGGCTACTTCGATTAGAGATTAGGAAACAGATGGGAATCTTCTCTGTTTTAAGTAAAAAATGCCATTTAGAATTCAGGTTTCGTAAATTTGTATGATAGTAAAATTATATAGAAGTTTTTTAAATATTTTAATAATAACTTCATCAAATTTGGCATTACAACATTGATAACATATATACTGTCCGCTGTTGAAATTTAATATCTTTATATTACATGTATACCGAAGAATAGTTAAGTAGACAATATTTTTTTTTTAATTTAAGTTTCGTGGTTCTGCCGAATTCAGCTTGAGAGGTACGACCACATTATAACCCCATGTTCCTGTAGGCTTTATGGGCTATAGTAATATATTCTTTTCTTTTTTTAAACAGACAACTCCCGCAGTAGGAATTTATAATTTGGAGATCACACGAAATGATGTCCCGTGTGGGAATCAAACCGACGACCTCTTGCGCAGCAGTCGCACACACTCTCACCGCGCCACCGAGTATGTGTACGAATTTTGATAACATTTTCAATTTCAGATTTATTACTAACGATACTAGAAAAATCTATTTGTTATGGAGCACACCACATCCCAATAGGGATGTTGACTGTCAAGTCAAATCAGTCTCTTTGTAGAAATGTGTATGGAATAGAAACCTATGACGTCATAAGTGCCTATCGTCAAATCATTACCTTTAACTTGTTAAAATGTAAAAGAACTGTTATTTTCAGAGCATTTTAAGATCGACTCTAACTCACGAGTATAAAATAATTTACTTTTAATGTAGTCAACTACCCAATTCAATTCCGAAAATATTGAGTTTCATACAAAAAATAAAACCCTGAAAAAAGTGTCTTTAGGTATCACTCATGTTTCTGCTGCTTTACAATGTTTCAACTCCTTTGATGCAGAAGAAAAATCCTTGAAATCACGAAGCCTAGCGATTCGCAATCGTGAGTTCGCTTGGTTCAAATCCTATCTGTTATATATTATATTTTATTTTATTGACAAAAAAGTTAATTTTATAAACATAAAGTTACACATCTGTTCACAACCTGTTGATCTATGCCTCGTCTGTAATGGTACAGCAAGAAAGGGTAGGTACCAACTTTAATGCGGGTTGAGGTACCTGCCTGAAGGATTATCACAACTCCTGTATTTGTACTCTCCTTTTTAAAAGTGTTAATTAGATGACCCTTTGATGTTCTCGTGAATGTCTCATGGGAACTTCGTCATGTGTCTGATAATGTGGATATTGATTTTGGTCTATGTTTCAACTGCCTCTGTGGCGCGGTGGGAGTGTGTCCGACTGCTACGCAAGAGGTCGTTGGTTCGATTCCTATACAGGACACCACTTTGTGTGATCCACAAATTGTTGTTCCGAGTCTTGGTGTACTATGTGTCCGTGACTTGTATGTTTGTAAAGTCCCCCGCGACACAGGGCTTGTACCCTAAAGCGGGAGTCGACTTTAAAAAAAAAAGTGTCTAAAGGCGCTATCTATTAGGCAAGTTACTTATATGCAAGTTGAACAAATTTGTATAAAAGTTACAACTTGTATGAGGCAGCTCGAACTTGTACGATATAATGATATAATTTGCATCAGTCCTTTAACATGGTGTATAGTATATTAGTCGCAGCATCTTACTCCATATCAAGTTTATAAACATTCAAACATTGTGAAATTGGTAATTTGAAAAGATTGGCCGCGTTTTTTTATTTCCGGGTTCTTTTCTCCGGCTTTACCTTTTGTTTGGGAACTTGGCATTACATGTACATGTAGAATCCCGACGTATCACAATTATTGTTTGAATTTTGAATTTTTGTACAATAGATTGAAATCAATAGTGGTTTATTGTTGATGGTATGAACATGTTTCCAATGCAAGCAACTTGTGTAATGTGTAATGAAATTTTGTTTGTTTGGCAGATATGCCATTTATCGAAAAGCATCACCCATCTAAGAACCGACAGTGGTACCCTCTCAACATAATATATGTAGAATCATAACTTGACTCTGTAGTACTTTGCTTCCTAATTGTATTAAAAAAAATGAGTTCGAATTTGAATACACACTAAAAACAGATATCAAAACATCAATGTCCCAACACAGATCTTGTAATACTCAATGTAAAACAAAACCCCTGAATCTTAAATCGCATTACAATACCTTACAAGAAACCCTTCCGTACTTACGTAGGTATGGAGGTATGGAGGTATGGATCTCGAAGTCGTTCGTAAAGGGAGACCTTTTGGTTTAGTGTCCGGTCTGATATCTACGATATCTCTTCGTACTGACCTACGGAGGTACGGACTTGAGAATTTATTTATAATACTTTAAAAACAGTATTTTAACTAACCAATATTCTGTCCTTTTCTTTTCTATTTTGAAAATAGAATGAAAAGAATCGTTAATTATTAACGTTTGAAGACATAACTTGCACATAAGCGGATTCTGTTATTGTTGTAATTAAATTATGTTTAGTTTGCTTTTAAAGGTACGGTCACATGTTTTAATATACCAGACAACAAGCTAAATTATTACGAAATATTTAGAAACATGCATAACTGATAATAATAATATCTTGGGACAACTCACACAACGCTATCTGATCCCAAACTAAGCAGAGCTTGTACTATGGAAACCAGACAACTGATAAACATACTTATATATTTCTAAATACATACATATTATAGATAAATAACAGAAAGACACAGAATAAACCATCGTGCTCATCACACAAAGTTTTATCCTGGGTGGGGATCGAACCCACGACCTCTTGCGTAGCAATCGGATACACTCCCACCGCGCCACAGAGGCAGTCAAACTGAAACTTAAATATTTTGACGCTACAAAGCCACTATTTTATTGTTTCTTAATTTTGATATATTCAGTGTCACTCTCACAACTGAGACGAATGTAACGATATATCTCCAGCTTTAATCCATCAAGCCATTTAGGTTCTAGATATACATACTACATACATGCATACACAACTTTTTTTTATACATACACGAAAAACAAAATCTCCTTCTAACGCAGTCGGGTAAAACTAAGATTAACCACGTACTTCGCCCGAGCAGCATTTATTTTTTTTATTTTTTAAGTATAATATTTTTAAACACAACTTATGCATTAGGATACGAGCTCTGTGTAGCGGGGGACTTTACAAACACAAAAATCACGGACACAATGTATACCCAGACTCAGAACAACAATTTGTGTATCACGCAAAGTGGTGTCCCGCATGGGAATCGAACCCACAACCTCTTGTGCAGCAGTCGCAGACACTTCCGCTGCGCCACTGAGGCAGTTAAAGTAGTTCATTGTATATGTTGGAAAAAAGAAATAACGTTTATCATATAATTATTTAGATCGAATGATGTTTTAAGTGAAAAGGTGTAGATAGGTTACAAGCGCTCAGCAAGCGGTCCCTTAAAATCTAGACAATTGACCAAGTTTTTATACGTTAGTGTCGCATCGCCAACGTCAACAGATGAAAACAGTGGATTACATTTTTCTATTTTTCGCTCCTAATAATTAAATCATGCTTTCCTACTTTTACGGCTTTTTATAATAGTGTGACATTTCAGTATACAAGGTATAACAGAAAGGTATGATCTTATTCAAGGGTTGGTATATGCCCATCATACTAAGCACATACCTAATTTTATAAAAATCCCAAGTGAAAAAGTTATTTTAAAAAAAATATGACTTAAAAAGTTCTATGCCACAATAATCCAATAGAATTTTGTACCGGGGAAGGTATAATTCTTAAGCCATACGCCTTTCACTATTGAATTTTGACAAAATAAATATGCTATAACTAAGTAATAATAACGCATATGCTATAACTATGTAATAATAATGCAATAATAACCAGCTATGGCACCATGGTAGATGCTATACTGACAACATAACCTATCCGCTGCTGAAATTTGACCACACCTTTCTGTTACAGCCTGTATAGGGTATCTATTATTGCTGTTTGTTGAGAAATGTTGTTTATGTAACCTATCTACACCTTTTTACTTAAAACATAATTGTCCAGATATTACCACTATTACAAAAAATCATGTCTAAAAATAAAAAGGACCAAACGAACATTAAACATTTACACAGTTATAATACTAGACAATAAATGAATTGGCACTAAACAGAAAACAAATAATAAATCTTAAATTCGTCCCTGGTCACCCAATGGGCCGTACAGGGCCGTATTTAATTGCGATTCGGCAAACTGTCCGGTAGTAGACGAGTGGAAACAATTTAATGTGAAAACTAGCCCTGTGTGGACTGCCCCTTATACTTGGGTTACGAAAGATTAGAGGTGATATTCTAATTGCATAAATCTAATACGAAGAAAATTGTCCTTAAATTATAAAGGACTTTTGGTCAAATGGTTAAGGCCTCTGACTACTAAGCCGGATACAATAATTGCATTTTTGAAAGATAGAAAAATTTGAATCCAGACTCAGGAATCGAACCCGAGACTTCCGTAGCCAAACCGGGGCCAGAAGCGAACCACCTATCTGGACTATGTTACTAGATATCAAATTCTTCCTTACTACTAAGCCGGAGGTGGTGGGTACGATTTGCATCCAGGATAAATATTTGTGTGATGAGTATGATCACGAATGTTTATTTTGTGTCTGGGTGTAATTTATCTATAATATTGTACTTATTTAGAAATCGTTTAAGTATGTTTATAAGTTGTCTGGCTCAGCCTAGTTTAAGTTCAAACGGCCGATTTAACCGATTTAATAATTTGCGCTAAAAGTGGCATCATTTCAATGTGAAATTCTAAAGTTTTTTAATCAATTTCGGTTACGGCGGCCATTAAAGACGAGACATCTACTCAGAAGATTATAGAATTTTATAATGTAGCTTATACAATTCCACGGGACCACGGCCATTGCAATACGGTCAAAACGTCGGGCAATAAACAAAGGTATTTAGCCTTAAAATAAAATATTTACGCGATTAAGACCCGTAGCTTATAAAATTCTACTGAGAAGATATTATTGTGTACCTACAAGTGTATATACAGAAGCAAATGCACTCTAGATTCCCTGACTGTCATAGTCCGATGGGACGACCGGAGAGATATTAGTCGCATGACCAACGGTTTAACATGCTCTCCAAGATACGGAAGGGTGTGGCATTTTTCGAAGATTCTCTGTATAGTCAGAAAAGTCGAAAGGTGTTTAAATTAAGTCAAATAAGTTGACATAAAACCACAGATTCCCTCAACTATTCACTTTAATATAAGTATGATGTTCGTGATTAGTATTGAGTGCTGATCCGCGTCACGTTACGTATCAACTGACAGATTAGTGTAATACCGTGTCGATCGAGTAAAATGTAGGTTGCAATGTAAGCACTATTGACCGTTTGTACGTTACCAGTTCACCCCCAGAGGCGGGTTTTCGAAAATTGTCACACCCCACCGACAATGAGGTTGCATAATTTCACAGATATTTCAATCTGCTTGGCCTTGGCTTTGACCTCATCAAATTTTGTACTGTAAGTGCTGACGTATCCACACAAACCCAACGTATCGTTAGGCTATTACGTACACGGAATTACAGTGGGAACAAATAAGTCTCGGGGCGGGTCGAGGTTCGATTACTAGTTCTATATATGTTGACTTTTGACTGGCCGGTTTTAATGGGTGTCCGGCTCAAATGGTCTACCACTTATTGGGAGGGCGTGACAAATGGGGATTACTGATTTGTTGTTTTCCTTTTTGTTAATTTGTGATTTTAGAAAGTGTTTTGTTGATGTTCTTGAGTTTTTTGCCTGTGAGTCACTTAACTGTGGATTTTTAGTTTCTATCCTTGAGTTTTTGGAAATATGTGAGTTGGTTTTATTTGCAGCTAGGCTAGCGTGTAACTCAATTCATGTATACTATTAAGCCAGAATATAGTCTATAATTGCCATCAACTAATATGAATATAATCCCTAGAGGGATTTCTTAGTGTTATTAGGCGAAGCACTGATAGTCTTTTCTTATTTTTACAAGGGGGAGGGGGGGGGGGCATTTGCCCTCGCCAGACTCGACTGAATTACCTTTTACTCGGGAATTAGAGACACTGTATCGGGTGTGTTAAGGCAGGCAATGCCTGCCTGAAAGAAGCGGTCATCTTTTTAGATCTTTCGAATGGCTAACCATTATTATTTTTGTTTGTTGTTTACTCTACCTGAATGTAAAAGACTTGAGTTTTATTCAGAATTATTAAAGATGGATGCTAAGGTTGAGTTGAGTCAGAGAATTTCTAAGATGTCATACTAATCGCTATGATAAGATTTGGCCTTCGTCGCATACAACCTAACTCGCATTGGTCAGCATGAATAACCTTCCACCTAACTAATATATATAGCGGCGGTAGCCTAATGGCTAAGGCATCGGTCTCACAATCGTGAGGTCGCGGCTTCGAATTCTACCCATTGACGATGTAAACCCACTCCTAATACAAGCCTTTGAGTTTAGTTGGAGGGGTTAACAAGATAGCTAGTAATGCAGGACTCAATCCCACATTACTAGTTATCTTATCTTAAGAAATAATAAAAAAATATATATCTAAGTCCACGATATACGAAACAGAAGAGGCCATAATTGCACATTCATTATCGGGCACAACGCCAATTTAAGCCTGTTAATCAACAATAGAAGACAAAGGATCAAAATAAAAGGGGTTCTGTTTGTTAAATCAAAGCTTCAGATAAAAAAAGACAATCTTTGTCCCCCTTTTGTCTTTTTATTTTTTCTTAATTTCAAGTTGATCCCAATCAGGAGTAAATTATAATGGTGAGCTGACTAGAAGAATGTCCCCGTTGTATTGTCTCTGAGCCTGTTTTTTCTTTGGTGTTTCGTGATCATTGGTAATGTTGTAGAGTTGTTTGTGCGAATTTTCTTTTTTTTTGCATCATTTGTTCACGTTCGATTAAATTATACATGTTTTAGTACGTCTTCTTCATCATCGATTCCTCATTGCTGAGGGTCGTGCCCGTCTTGAAATGCTTGTATAGCGTCGTGGACGAGATGGTTCTATGCCACTAAGTTTTCAGTTTGTCGTAGAGCTGTGGTAATGTGAACTCCAGTTATCATTTTGATTTAATCGGACTGCTTGCTCACATGGTCTCGAACACTACGACTTAAGTATAAAATATTATAAAATAAAATGTAACTTCACATTTTATTTTATATACTTTTGGAACCTAAATATTTTTATTTATTTATAGCACTCCTTTAATAAGTTTACAAACACTATACCTTAAAGGAACAGAAAAATAAGCTTATATATATATATATATATATAAATGATAATAGCAATGTGAATAGTCAAAAATATTTTTGAGTGCGAAAATAAAATATTTTGTATTTATATGTCAAATTAGAATCCAACTAAGTAAATTGGTTAGTGAATAAATCAATTACAGCTGAAACGTCAAAATCTGGAAAATTTACTTTTGCGTATGACATCCACAAATAATATAAATGAGTTAAGAAAATATATTTTGTAATTTTAATCACTACGTGATAAACCTACGAAATAAAATTATTTATGAACAAAACCAAAGTCGTCCGATACCAAATTAATCAATCCACAGTCACACTAAAACCATTCATAGTCACACTCAACCCTAACCCGGCAAGTATAAATAAATATTAAAAAAAAATTCTACGCCGCGACTTCGTTTCCTCGCTCGAAGTTAAATTAACTTTTTTTTCGCCTTTTTTTGTTTATCGGCAGCCATCTTAACCCCTTCCCTTTGCTATATCGGCTACAGTATTGTCAAAGATGAACGCTATGAATGTCGGTCTAAAATTGAATTTGTTATCGAGATGCCAATTTAGGGTTAACGATTCGATTACAGAACAAAAAGTATTCTTTTTTCAAATGTTCGCGCCTCTAATGTTTCGGGTTGAAAAACAAAATGGCTGTCGTTTTGGTGAGAATTTCCGTTTTTATATAATTGACGTTTAGGTTATGGTTTATTTCTAAAGAGGTTTTTTGTTGTTTTAATTGACCAAGTGAGACTAAAAGTTACTACTAATGAAAAGAATTCCCTTTCTTTAATGTAAATAGTAGGTATTTCTTTTTACATGAAAGTGTTATATCCAAGTTAAATTAGATAGTTTTTTAGTTGTATAATGTGATTTATTTTAAGAAAAACTACTTTATTAAATGCTAAGCATCCTATGCCCGTGCCTTGGTACGCCTTTGGCAGTGAAACTGTAAATTAAACTGACTACTACTAAATCCTCGTCTGATCAATGCGTTTTTAAGATTTATCCTGGGTGGAATCCAACTCAGGACCCCTGGTTTAGCAGTCAGGGTTACTAACCACTAGACCAATAGGCCAGACAATATAATAATAATAATAATAATAATATCTTGGGACAACTCACATAACGTTATCTGATCCCAAACTAAGCAGAGCTTGTACTATGGAAACCATACAACTGATAAATATAATTATATATTTCTAAATACATACATATTATAGATAAATAACACCCAGACACAGAATAAACCATCATGCTCATCACACAAAGTTTTATCCTGGGTGGGGATCGAACCCACGACCTCTTACGCAAGAGGTCGTGGGATCGATCGGTCAGTCGGATACACTCCCACCGCGCCACAGAGGCAGTCGAATCGATAAAAAGTGAGAAAAAAAAATATTTTAAGGCTAAACAACTTTGTTTATTCTACCCGTGATCACGCCCGTTGCAATACGGTTGAAACGTCGGGCAATAAACAAAGGTATTTAGCCTTAAAATAAAATATTTACGCGATTTAGACCCGTAGCTTATAAAATTCTATAATGTGTACAAATCGCGACTGACTGGATGCTAAGCATCGGTCACGTTATTGTTTGGTTGCTAAGCAGTCACGTTATTGATTAGTTACTAAGCATTTCAGTGACATGACATGCGATACAATTGGAACTAACGTTATTGATTGGTTGTTAAGCAACGCGAATGGCGATATGTCGTCAATATTTCTTATGAAGGTATCACGTACGACTTTACAGGCAATAAAATTATATTACATATAATTTTTGCACATGATTATTAACGTTGATTATTGTTATGTGGTAAGATTAGTCACTGGTACGAGTGCCTTCAGTGTTAGTGTAATTGCTAGTAAAATACCAGTTAGTAACACGTCAACGATACATTGTCATAGATAACTGCATTTTTTATTTTATTGTGAAACGACGATCCGTGACGAAGTCTTCAATTAGCGAGTGACACTCTTCGCGCTGAGTTGACACTCGTGCTCGGTTAATTAATACAAGTACCGTGTTGTTTGTGGCACTATACCAAATGAAACACGATTTTTAAAACACGTGTTAGAATGGTTATACTTTAGTTGTATCAATAGAGTTTGCGATTGTACCCATTTCTAAGATTCGATTGCATTATAGTGTATAAGTATTGAGTAGTAAAAAAAAAATATAAAAATGTAAAAAGTTGCCTCCGCAAAACAGATGCAAACAAGCTACCTTACAAGTTATATCGAGATTCTTCTTTGCAGGATCTTGTTTGCGTCTTTTTTTAATTTAATACTATTTAGCGGTAGTAGGATGTAAGCGGTGTAACAAATAACTTTTATCGCAGTGCAAAAATTATATGTATATTTTGTATGTATGTTAAGTATTAAGTATATGTATATTTGTATGTATGTTATGTATTTATGTATTTATGTATACGTATGTGTGTATATTTTATTTTTATGTTCGATTATATTTATCGTATATAACCAACATTGGGTGTCAGCAATCTGCACCTATATAGTTTATATAGTTTAGTTATGTTACATCACCCAAAGGTTGGCGGGTAGAGAATGCTTAAAAAAAAAAATAATGGGAGCTAATCGACTTTTATAGTATTACAGTCTTAACCATGTTATATATTTTTGAAATGCTTACAATTAGCCCCTTAGTTTGATACCTATATTGCAGTGTTCGATAAACCTTTTTTTCACACCTCTGGTTTTTGACATCTCAGAGTCGCCATGTTTGTTTTTTTCAAACGTCACAAGAACACTTGAGCGGTCAAAAGAAATCTAACGACGTTTTAATTGTTAAATCCGTCTTGTGGTTTGAAAGTTATGAGGTAAGTAATACAGAATATTATATACATACAAGATACGCGCGAAAAACCTAACCATTCCTTGCAGTCGGATAGTAAAAACCGCACTGTTTCATTTTCAAAATTAGGAAAACTCGTTTTATGGGCCATAGTAGACACGATCTTTAGCTTAAGTTACCTCTCATAAATTTCTGTTAAAATTATTTTGTTTATGAAATGTTTATTATTAGTAAAGTTTAATTAATAGTTTAAAAAATTTATTAACCTAGATTAAAAATACATTTCTGATACCTATTGAAGTATTATATTTTGGTTTTGAAAATATCTTCTTCCACAAACCTTGAACGTTTTTGGACTTTAATTTGTTTTATTTTTAAGCGAAGAGTATGGTTTGTTTACTACCCCATTTTAAAACACTTTGAAACTTTTCAGAGAAAATAATTTTAGAAACTATTGATTAGAACTTTATTCCTGTAACATAAAAGTCTACCCATACACAACTAACGTCAAAAGTAGGTATTAATCTCTTCAAGATTTTTTAAAGTTGTACAGGAATGTGGATTTCTCTGAGAGGTTAAACATCAGCTCATTTCTATTCCAAAATTCAGTCGCATGCTTTCTATTCCCTCATTTAAATGCGCCTCTTAACCCGCGGTTACAATGATAAAATTCAAAATTTGTCACGCCAAAAATTATACCGAAACATTTGCCGAGAGAATACAGGCTTATTACTCAAAAACGCCAATCCCCGATCCGGTTTTTGGAAGACGTCAACTATTCGACCGCTCAGCGTCTTATCCGAGGAGAATTTGAATAATTTTTACATTTAAAATCATTCCCTACGACAACATCCAAAGGGTAACCACTCTGAATCGCGACCATTGCCAGGAGATAAGGAGAAAACTCGATGTTTGGTGTGAATTATGAGTGGTAGCGGTGAGCCTAGGACATAGAGTAGAAACACGTGGCCTCAGTAGGGTACAAGCCTGCTGCATCGCGGACTTTACAAACATTCAATTCACGGACACAAAGAACCCATAACCTCTTTCGCAGCAGACACACACTCCCACCGCGCCGCCGAGGTAGTCTAAATAATAATAATATCTAGGGACAACTTACACAACGCTATCTGATCCCAAACTAAGCAGAGCTTGTACTATGGAAACCAGACAACTGATAAACATACTTAAATATTTCTAAATGCATACATATTATAGATAAATGTCATCCAGACACAGAATAAACCATAGTGTTTATCACACAATGTTTTATCCTGGATGGGGATCGAACCCACGACCTCTTGCGTAGCATTCGAATACACTCCCACAGAGGCAGTCTAAATATCTGTTTGAAATGAACATACTAGGAAAATGAATTGGATAACGTTTAGAAACCTCGTTGTACCAGGAATAGCTGAAATAAATAAGTAGCTATGTAGAGAGACACACAAAATAAACACATGTACCTTCTACTCTTAAGTGAAAGGGAAAATAAGCCTTCAAAAACTATAAGAAACAAACGAATCATTCGTGCATGTAATCTTAGCTGATGTCTACTTCAAAAGTACCTACTATGTAGCGTTAGCGAGTTTGCGTGCCCGGGCTGGTCGGAAGTCGATCCGTCCGATACAGAGCGAGACCACGGGTTGTTTCAAGCCGACCCTGTTAGGGCTACTATACCCACTGGCTGGCATAGCATCTCAAGATATCCGCAGAGCCATCTGGAGTCGCTATGAAAGCCAGTTGGTATAGCAACCATGCACCATCACACTTCAGTACTTCATAGACTAAAGAGCTGTAAGGGTTTCGCCAGTAGTGTTGACCCTCTAACAGTGGAGCCATCAAAGACGAGATGCAATTTGTGCCGAGACGAAGTACCCCTACCAATCTCATTTGTGTGACCTGCTGAGCATCGGCCTCCTGTCTTTCAATAGACTTCGGAGTCAGATCAACCGGACCAAAGAATATTTGCAGAAGTGGGGATTATCTGTAGGTGCCAATCCCAGCTGTTTATGCGTTGCAATACAAACAATGGCCAACCTTACAACGTGTCATGTGTGCCTGACCATTTGTACACAGGAGGACTTGGTGACTGCGATGGCGACTGGTGATTCTGGGCCTCCACTGTATAATATATTTTGTTTTATTTTATTCATAATGTTTGCTGTCGAAGCGCTAAGAAGAAGCAGTGTGTTGACATTATGTCAATCACCTTCAGTCTCCTTTTACATTGGAAGATGAATACAAATATTCCATACAGACAACTATCCATTTATGAGCAAATATTCCAATATAGATACCTCTCGCTTTTCAATTAAGATTGCCTAAAAATGAGACTAGTGATAAGAATCTAACCTTTAATCTCTCATAACTTGGACCGCCAAACAAATAAATTCTGAGTGATTCTTTTAATACGGATTTTAAGCAGATTTTCTGTGGAATAAGTAAAAACGAATCCGTCACTCCCTCTAAAGGTTTAACTCCGCTCTGTGAATATTTATAAGTTTTTCTATTATTTTATATTAAGCGCCTTCGGGGATTTCTTGAGCTTTCATTTTAATCGCTCTATAGATTAATTTTAATTTCACTTATTTAAATAAACCTATTTACAAATATTTACATTTGCTGTAACGAAATTTCGGTGGTTCTTTTTGACCTGTAACTGATTTTGATAAGGTCAGGACGATTTTTAATGTTGTAAATTTTGTTACTTGCTTATTTGCTGTAAAGCAAAAACGATAGACGAGGTTATTTTTGGTATAGTGAAAAGCTTAGACACCTCAACAAGATTTTTACTTTACATAAAAAAAAAGAAAATGAAAATATTGAGAACTTGCAGAGTTATAATATTGCATTCAAGTTGTCGTGTGTTCTTCGCGCTACCGTCCTGTAGTATTATTACAATATGAGTGATGATAACATTTTACATCACAAAATTGGAATTGGACTGTTGTAGAATGATTCATGAGTTATATACTGATTGATTAATTAATTAATTGAAAAATATAAATTGGTATAAAAACTACCCGATTGGATTGTGTTACTGATTCTGAGCAAACTTTTTTCAGGTTTGCACTATACCAAGAATAATGTTGTGTAATCTTTTCGATAGATTTATCAAGAAAAACATGTCCAGTGCACTTTTCCACTGTGAGTTTTGTTGTAATGTTTAACTAATCAGTCAATAAATATAATTATCCTGTCTTTTTTCAGAGTTTAACTTCATTTCCGTACGAAACTGCAACAAAATCTACCTAATTTGCTTTCAAAAACTTTTATATATTTTAAACTCCTGACGAAAAAGTTTAAAGTGCGTAATGGTTTTTAGCGTTGTTTGATAAAAATTTGAACATAATCAACTTTTTTAGGGAATAACGGAACCCTACGTCCGTCATCCGTGTGTCAGTCAATACCCTTTATCTCGTGAACGTGTGAAGGTATCGAGTTGAAATTAAAATCACATACTCATGTCTCCAGTCTATTGAAGCTGCAAAAAGAACTTTTAAGTTAACGTAAAAAGAAAATACGGCCGCTTATTCTGCAAAAAACATACATCGATACTCTCAAGAAATCAAAATTTACAGGGTATTTTCCGTGGACCTAGAACTATGAAATTTATCAAATAATAATGTTTTATATTACAGGTATAGGGAAAAGTCTAAAAATTAAACATTTGTAATTAATTAATAATACTTAGTCTTTAAAAAACTACAAGACTCGATTCCTAAACCATTTTTAATATGTACCTACAAATTTGCACGGAACCCTAGGTGGGTGAGTCCAACTCGTACTCCTCCGGTTTTTCTTTTTATAAGTACAACGAAATGAAGAGCAGGTCATGCGGCTGATAGTAAGTGTCCCACTAGCCCATAACAGTATCAGTGACAACCCAATCCTTATTTGACAAAGATCTGAATATCGTACCGCGCTTCTCATTTGAGACATGTCATTTGCCCAGTAGGTGATAATGAAAATTTACTTGCTACAGTACGTAACGTTCTGAAGTTTTATGTAGTAAGATAAATAAAGTGATACACATGCATGACAAACATCTATACGAATCAAACCTCTCTCTTATGATGAAACTGAACACACACACACACACGCGCACACACACACACACACACACACACACACGCACGCGCGCGCACGCGCACACACACATACACACACACACACACACACACACACACACACACACACACACACACACACACACACACACACACACGCACAAGTCGTAAATACCAATGTTTCACTTAAGTATTGTAACTACATTGTTAACCTTGTATTGAAGTTATGGAAGAGCGACGTCTCCTGACAAAGACATTGTTTTATCTAAAAGGAGGCTCCAATTACAATTTAACAAACAAATGTACCTACTGGTTAATGAAATAAACATTTTTGTATTTTTTTTTGTATTTGTACAGCGCCTCTTAATCGAAACACAGTGATGTGTTAACATCACTATTTCACTGAAGAATAACTGACACTGTTGTAATACCGACCAAGACGGCTTATGATTTAGACCTACTAATGATTCAATTATTTGTCAGAGTTTTGTTTATGTCGTTCTCGCATTAGCTTATTGTCTCGCGTAAGACCGTACAGGTAGTGCTCAATGCACAAATAGTCAATCAACAACATCATTATAATTAGTATGCATAATGATTAAACGTGAATTCACATAGAACACGAAAATCATCGTTTGTTTTACGAAATAAAGCGGTATACACACTACACACTCCCAAATACGTGGACAGAACCTGGCACAATGTGTACAAAGATAATGATGACGTCACAACTAGCGCATGCTATTTAGCGTATGCCTCCGCGGACTGAAAACCTTTTAATAACAAATGAACTCAAAATTGGTACATGTCAAACGGTATTATTAGGTGGAAGCGTTAGAGTGGGTGGAGTGTGATTTTGTATGATAAAAGTGTGTCTATTTGGTATTTATATAAAGGTTTGATACGTTTGAAAAATGGTGCATACAATACAAAATATGTTGTAGTGAAAAAGTACGATATGTTTATCAAAAAAATATGATATTGGACGAAATTTTGAATAGATAATTTTAGTTGTAGTATTCCAAAAACTTCATTTTATTGCTTGAATTAATTTATATACTGAGTTTGTATTTCATGAGTTAGGTTGTAAGACTAATGTCAGGAGGTCTTTGATCTCACAAAACTCTGTCCTGTATGAGACATAGTTTTGCATGGCAGTCGTAATTCGTCATTATTTGAAATTATCAAACATATACAAATTCATTAGAATCTTTATTCTTGTTCTGAACTCTGCGCGAGTTGCCTCGCATTAACGTATTTTAATACGATCGCAGGCATACAACTCGACTGTACCTGCCATACTTCACCCGCGCGCCTATGTTCATAAAATATGGAATTCCTTCTAATTTATAAACCAGTTCAATACTTTTTTCAGATAAACTAAACAATGTGGTATTACCATCTCCAGCACTATACAGTAACAACAACAACAAAATAACGGGTAGAGCGCGTATGATTACGTATTATGACAGCATATAGCAGTCGACTAGTTTCGTCCGCGGCTGCTGCTGCAACATTCATATATCGACGTGTGAACGCAGCCTTATTGCCTGCACTACACATTACTATGATTACAATTGGTTATTACACTGCTGTTTGGGTAAATTTTAGAGGTTATAATTATAGTAGTTGAATTTGTGATTTTTTTGAGTGGTGTTGTTGAAATTTGTATGTAGAAAAGACCTTAGGTACAAGAATAGATGACCAATAGAAAAATATTTAGTATTTATGGAAATCATCTCGAAAGAGGTGAGGTCTTCGCTATTAACTTCTTGTGGTTAAATGTCATCTTTTTTATGAGATTTGAGGCAAACGGACATGTGACTCTGAATTGAAACCGATGGTAAGTAATTACCACTGCCCACGAAGACATAACAGATATGTGCTACACTAGAGGCATAACAGATGCGTTGCTGGTTTTTAGGAAAGAGTGGGCTCTTTTAATGGAAGTCCCTAATAGGTCTTTATTTTTTGACTTTCAAATCAATCGGCTCACCCCATCATTCGGGTCCTTCCTCTAAAAAACGAATTTGTGATTTTTTTAACATTGCGTTTTAGGGGTTGCTACCGCATGTCAAAGTTTTAAAATACTACTACTAACTTAATAAACAATAAACATATACATTTTTATACCCGAAGTCGATCTAAACGACGGGCAAATAAACCCTTTATTTGCCCGTCGTTTAGATCGACTTCGGGTATAAAAATGTATATGTACCGATACATCGACTACTAATTATCTTTGATATACAAGGTTGTTTTTGGTATAGTGCAAAGCTCAGACACCGCAACAAGATTTTTATTTCAGGAAATCATATAAAAAAAAAAAAATATTGAAAGCTATAATAATAAGTTGTGTCTTTGCGCTATCGTGCTCATTGCGTTCCGTAGTATGTAATCCATGATTATTATTGAAAAATAAGTGATGAAAACGTTTTACATCATGTTGTGAACAGGATTTAGACTATTACATTTAGACTGATTAATTAATGATTAGTTTAAAAAAACTGCGCATTGGATTGTTACTGATTCTGAGCAAACTTTTTTCAGGTTTGCACTATACCAAGAATAAGGTTGTATATCTTAAAAGATACATTACAATTCTCTCAAAAAGATTTTGCTAAGTATACAACTGGCCATCACCAATTATTTCAATAAGACTGAAACTCTCGCACACAATAAATCCTTTCAGTAAAACGTCGAGCGTGATAATTGCAATTATAATTAGTAACGTTAACGCGACAACGTAATGCGTTATACAGTTGTGAAAATTTGATAACTTTACAAATTTGTAGGTAGCAGTAGGCCTGTGGGAAATCTCGGGGCCTCATTATTGTTTCTAGCGAGGCCCGGAGAGGATGCGTTGACGGAACTCTAATGCCACCTTTCAGTGATCGAGCGAAGAATGCTTTGGAGGAGGTATTTTTGAATGAATATATTATATCTGTGCAAGATATTTATGAGATGGAACAAAGCAAGCTGCACACAGCATTAATAGAGTAATTGGCAAGAAATGCCTATAAAAAATATTATAAAGCAAACTGAGTTTTCATTGATTATGTTTTCTAAAAAAAATTAAAAATGAGTTCCTACCTATTTGTGCAACATGAATAAAAATGGTAATCTGTAAAGCGTGTGACTTACAAAACATTAACTTTTATATTATTTTTGTCTTTAAAATAAATCAAGTAAAACAAATACATTATAATAGACACATTTTTTTATAAATAAATATCTTGGAACAATTAACACATATTCATCTAATCCCAAACTAATCAGAGCTTGATGGCATTCAGAAAACTGATAAACATACATATATATTTTGAAATGCATACATGTGATAGATAAATAACACCCAGACACAGAATAAACCATCGTGCTCATCAAAAAAGATATAACCTGGGTGGGGATCGAATCCACGACCTCTGACTTAGCAATTAGGGTCACTAACCAGTAGACCAAAAGGCCATAAGCGTTAACTATTTTAAAAATGAAGACATAACATAACTTTTTATAAAATATAGAATTTAGTGAAAAACTTTATTAAGTATTTTGATAGTTACACACACGTACAAATATGATAATCTAACAAAATCATCTTAATAAATAAATTTAAAAATCTCAAAATTTTCAAAACAACTCCTTACTCTACGCCGTAGACCCTCTACGAGCATCATTTTCGTAGCTCCACAGAAGAACGTAGCTCGGTCGAGTTGGGTACCACAAGAGCCCTTAAGTGACAAGTTCCAGATGGATTTTTGCTGTAACAGACCATCCCTAATTGTATGTACTATTGTAATATTTGTGTCACTAGTACGTAGGGTTGTTCTAACTCATTACGCAGTACTTCTTATCGCAGTAATGGGGTATTATAGCCCCTAAAGGATGGATATCTAAAAGGTCTAGAGAAAAGTTGAGAAATAATTACGTCTCGTATTATTAGTTGAGTGGCAAGTAACTGCGTGAAGTTTACTTAGATCAAATGATAAGTTATAATGATGTTGTGTGTGATACGTTTTGTGAAATAATTTGAAAATTTACATTAAGTAATTCATTAAAAATAGTTATCAAACTTTAAATACAGAAATATATATGTTTATCAGTTTTCTAGTCTCCATAGTATAAGCTCTGTTTAGTCCCAAGATATTTTTATTATTTTTGGTTATAATAATCCAGTACTTGGTCTGAATAGCCTGTGGAACAATTTTGAGTGTGTATTTGTAATTAGAGGATAAAGTATTTTAATCCTGTTTGTGAAAATAAATAACATTTCTTTATTATTTTGCCTAATATTATAAACTGCCAGTATTTTTGCAAGATTTTCAAGTACTTAATAAATTTAAATGTATTTCAAATTATCTATACTAATTTTAAAGCTGAAGAGTTTGTTTGTTTGTCTGTTTGAACGCGGTCCAAATTAAAAACTCTTTTAATGTTCGATAGCCCATTTATCGAGGAAGGCTATAGGCTATATAACATCACGCTGCGACTAATAGGAGCGGAGCAGCAAATAAAAATGTTACAAAAACGGGGAAAACTTACGCATACTAAGTTGCGCGGGTCAGCTAGTGAAATATATACTTACAATTAAATTGCATCCGCCAAGGTTTAAAGTAAAAATAATGGGTCATAAAATTATGTGAATTGATATTTTATATAGGAAATATAATATACTCGTACATTCAATAAAGATACTTAAAATTATAATATCTTCGTGATTGACAAAAAGACTAATTATTTATGTTGCATACAAATCGTAAAAGTTAATAAAACCTACTATTATTTACAATTCCTGTTAGCCATCGCCCCACAAATAAAGTCCCCGACACAACAGACCCAACAAGTCACAATTAAAGCCTAAATAATGTACTTATCAACAACAATTGCAATACCATCTTAACTTCAAACATTAACTCAAAATATAAACAAATAAAAAAACAAAAACTTCACAGAGAATTGCCATAAAAATTGTGAATTATTATCTTAGATAAATAATATTGTATTTTATTACCCTGGTAACACCTTGTGTCTCTTAAACAGCCAAACTTTTAAACATTAATAGGGAGTTTTGGAGTTTGGTGGGATTAATAAAATGCGACTGCCACACTTCTTAATTAATAGCACTTTCTAAAGAAAACAATATCATTTTATTAGCATAACCTGTTAAGAGGTGTTTACAATTGGTAAATTCATCTTACTTAAATTTTGCTCCCTTAATTACAATCATAAATTGATGACCATCAATTTTTGATTCTTGATGGTATTAGCCGTGTGGTAGCCACCCTATCTCTTCATTACCTTAAATGCTCAAAACATAATAATTGCTTGCACTCGATGCTGGTGACTTGCAAATTATAATTATGAAATCATCATCTTCAGCCCGTATCGGTCTCCTGCTGAACATAGGTTCTCCTAAACATAAACAAATAGTAACTCTCCTAGACTGCTAATCATAAAATTTAAAAATATAAATTATAATACTGTGGAGTATTATAAAGTTTTTGAGTTTAATCCTAACCTGTGCATTTACACACAGAAAATATGTATGGCAAATTTTGTAGTAGCCCCCTTAACAATCTACTTCTAAAATTATAATAATACCTTGTGTCTAAATTCATGTATTTTTTTTATATTATACACCCTAAATTCATTTATAGATTTATTCGCTATTCCAAGTTCTTTTAAGAAGATTTTCTCAAAAATATAGCTGCGTTTACGTCGGCACATCTACAGTCCCCTTAACAACAGCCCTAAATAAACTCAGTGATGACAAGTTAAACAAAGTTCAAGTTGAGGAGTTAATGGTGATAAAGTTTTTTGTAAGTCCACGATGTCTTTGCATTGATACATGGTGGCTATTACAAACACTTGGTACTGAGATATACTGTGTTTGTACTACCTGTCTTGTTTAAATAGCAGAGGAAATTAGCGGGAAAATGTTAATGAAGTATAAAGTCTTATGTAGATTTTAGAAGATCATGTTATTAGGACTCAAAAAAATTGATTTAGGTGGCCTGATCCTCACTCTAGAGATTCAATCATGGAATAAAACACATTTTTTTTTAAATGGCGACTCCCGCAGTATGGTACAAGCCCTGTATCGCGGGGGACTTTACAAACATACAAGTCATGGACACAAAGTAAACGCAGACTCGGAACAACGATTTGTGAATCACAAAGTGGTGTCCTGTGTGGGAATCGAACCCACGACCTCTTGCGAAACAGTTGGATACACTCCCACCGCGCCACAGAGGCAGTCATTGGCAGACATTGACGAAGGTCTCATCTACTTTGGGGTTAGAGGGGGGGGGGGGGTTTCTTCAGTCCCATACTGTCTTAAGTTGTTTAAAAGTGCATCATTAATACTGTCCCCTTGCAAGAACATATTTTAAATTTATTATCTATACTAATATTATAAAGCTGAAGAGTTTGTTTGTTTGTTTGAACGCGGTAATCTCAGGAACTACTGATCCGAATTGAAAAATTCTTTCACTGTTGGATAGCCCATTTATCGAGAAATGCTATAGGCTATGTAACATCACACTACAACCAACAGGAGCGGAGCAGCAATGAGAAATGTTACAAAAACGGAAAAAATTATGCAGACGAAGTTGCGCGGGACAGCTAGTTATTAAATATAGCACGACTCGCACTGCGCTAGTTTTTTTTTCGTTGGCACCCTTATCACTACTTAATCTTAGAACCTTAGGGATTTTACAAAGTACCACCTAAAGCGAGTAGTAATTTTATCGTCCAAGAAACGTATAATAGATGAATATTGTAAATCCCATCCGTGTAAAACTGTAAATAAAAGAGATGCAGTATAGAGCGAGTACTCGATGGCAGTGTGAACACTCAGCGACTTATCTGTATTTCTTTTGTTTACACGGGATTTACATACGTATGTACGGTGTCTCAAGTTTTCAATAAATACCAATGTCTCATATGGCATCGTATCATCAAACTACAAGAGGACAGATGCACAGTGTAAACTTTTTTGCAAATGGCGGACATGAAAAAGATTAAAAAAAACTTTAAAGTTTTACATTTTTCTTTATAAAACCTACAATTTTAATTACCTTTACCCAACACCAAAAATAACAAACAAACGGTCACATTTCAAAATTATTCAAATGAACTAAATCAAAGTTTGGACGTTGATACAACTATAATTTTGTATTAACATAAAACAACACTTAGGATTCCTCGCGAACCCATCTTAAACTTTATTAGAAGATATCCCCGTGATAACTTTGAGAAATATAAATAAAATGACAATAGAATAATTACCTAATGCAAACATTGGAGGGTTGGCTTGGTTAACCCTTTCGTGAGCTTTTGTTTTCCAACAAGACGACACTGTGGTTTTGTGTACGAAAAATATGATTATTGTTGCCTCATTTTATTGCTTTTGTGAATTTATTTCTCTATTGATACAAAAATCGTATTTGTGGATATTTTAGTTTATCTTTTTTTCTGCCAGACTGCTGGCAAGAGCTGGATGCGAGAAGCCGAAGATCGAACAAAGTGGCGTGCAATTGGAGAGGCCTATGTCCAGCAGTGGACTGCGATAGGCTGATGATGATGATGATCCTTTTTTAATGTTTTCAATTTCTTACGAACATTTTGATGTCTACAACACAGAAGCAACATTTTGAAAAGCTTCTTTTAACAACGTGTTGTTTAATATTGAAAGTAAATTCAACAAGTTTTTTTTTTATTTTTAAAAAGAAAAATCTGGTACTAGGAACTATTCCATGGTTAGAAGAGAAATGACATTTGGAACGTCAAATTGTATACAACATGTAGAATCATTACTTTTAACAAATTCTCTTCAGAATTAGGTAAAATATACTATATCTTTTACCTAAGTCTAAAAATATTTTTTTCAATTTGTAGTTTCTCGTGCCGGCATCAAATACGCTACACTCTGATTTTCATTCAGTACCGTGTAATTAAAATACAATTGAAGAAAAAAATATGTTCTATTACTAAGTAATAAGTAAATTGCCTAAAACAGTTTAACCGATATTCTATTTTTTTTACAAATAGATAACAATGCACATAATTTGTACACAGAGTTTTGTGTTTCACGTAGAAATGAACACCCTATGTTACAAAAAACTATTTCATTACAAAACCAGTCTTATGTCACTGAAATCATAGTTTATTTTCCTTTGTTTGGCAAAAGTGCACAGTGGTTGGGGTTTGTTTAAGGTGGCAATAAAGTGTTGTTATGCAAATAATGATACCGGAGGTATCGCCTCCTTACAATCAATATTTTAATATCCATAGATATCCCGCTGGGAAAGGCTTTAATTCCCTTATTTTATACCAACGAAGAATTGGTGTAAGAAAATTATCTTCGAGAAATATCTTGATTATTTTGTGTGTTTTGTTTGTATTTTCGCTTTTTATTGAGGACTCCAAAAGTGACATAATATAAAGAGAAAGTTTGGTTTGTGATTCTACTGCATCGGTTTTAATGAAATTTGTAATATGATATGTCAAAGTCAACGTACTTTACTCACTTAGTTACAAAATGCAACGCTAATGAACATCAGACAAAATTTGGAATAGAATGATTTATATTTAATGCCAATTTCGCAAGAGTAAAGCCGTGAGAAAAGAACTTGGCAATAAAAACTCATGGTTATTGGCCACATCTAAATGAGCTACGGAATGTATAACAAGGCTGACAAAAAGTCAACTTTGAGATTCCGATCCATTTATTTATTTGTAAACACATAACCTTTTGATATATTTTTTGTTGCCTAAAATTAGCTGAACATCTTATCATGACTGGCCTGTTGGTCTAGTGGTTAGTGACCCTGATTGCTAAGCCGGAGGTAGTGGATTAGATCCCCACTTAGGATAAAACTTTGTGTGGTGAACACGATGGTTTAAGAAGTGTCTGAGTGTTATTTGTCTATAATATGTATGTATTTAGAAATATATAAGTATGTTTATCAGTTGATTGGTTGCCATAGTACAAGCTCTGCTTAGTTTGGGATCAGATGACGTTGTGTGAGTGTTTTGCTGAACTGTGTATGTGAACATTTTGACAACGTCTATAATGGATATTACAAGCATCTACACCATTCAATACAAAACCAGGGAGCTGACAGTCACCACAGAAGTATTCACAGTGGTCATGAGACTCCGCTGGTCATTCGCCTTTCAGCGCGCTGGACAAATGTTGACCGACTCTGAGTGAATACCAATGGTGGAGCGTTTGTTTGAGCGAGTGTATTTGCCTGTTTTACTGTATGTTCTAAACTACAGATTAATCCTGAGACAGCAGGGTTTTATCGAATGTGCAACACAAATCGTTCTTTTGAATGTAAGTGTGGTTTGTGTCTCTCGTGATACGTACATCTGTCAATGTAGGTATGTAGTTGACTTTTCATAATATTTTTTTTAATTGCTTGATAGCTTTTATAATGAATATGACTAGAAGAAAAAAAACACGTATCATCGTTTTTGATAAATAATGCTAAGGTGGTATAATTACGGTTTTGTTTGGCTTAATTACAGCATTATTCTCTTTACTAAAAAAATATTTCAAAACTATATCTAACATACAAATTACCTACCTATCGTTCAAAAAAACCCGCCAGAGGTATTAATAAATCTCGATGAACTTAGCATTGTGCCTCCGACAGCATGATATTTCATATAGGGCTCTTGTTTGTATATGTTTAGTGTAGGCAAGTTTTTTTTATTTTTTGGTTGTAGGATGATACCGATGTAACGACTAAATTTTATCGCAGCTATTGTCAAGTATTGAAAATTGATAAAAGAATGGTTGGCTAATTGACTTTTTTAGTATTACAGTCATACAAATGTTATACTCTTTTGAAATGCTTACAATGAGCCCTTTAATTTGATACCCATACTGCAGTATATAAGTGCAGTATTTAAGTAAACATTTGTAATAATTGTAATATCTTGTTATCTTCTGTATATGGAATAAATAAATTAAAATTGAAATTGAAATTGAAATTGAGTATTCGAGAAAACTTTTTTTCACACCTCTTATTTTTGACATCTCAGAACCACCATGTATACGCCATACACCTCTAACATTACTATGAATGCAAACCAAACCTACACACTAAACTAAAACCAACTACCGCTAGCAACTACCCTAGTACTCAACAGTTAATTTAAACGATCCACGGCCATCCCGCGCATGTAATGATGTCCTATTGACTTGCCAGTCCGAGCATTGAAAGAAACGTCTTCCGGTCAGTGTAAACACACCCTAATAGGCCGCATTCACAACATTCAAAGGCGCGATTGCGAGTTTCGGTTTCATTTAAAAGGAAGAAATGAGTGGACACTGTTTTAATAGAGAAGTTACTTGTATGGGGATTGAATGATTTGAAGTTCTTTTGAATGGAAAAAGGATTTAAAGTAGGTATGCTACAATTTTGTGGTTTTAACCGAAGAAAATAAGGTGTTCGCAATTCAAAAAAGAAAGAGGTTCTCAATTTTTTTTTGGTATGTTTGTTCACCGATTACGTGAAGACGGCTAAACCAATTTGAAAAAATATTGTTGTGTCTTATAGGGATTCCATTGTTCTCTTCCAAATTGATTCCATTGTCATCAGATCGATACCTAATGATGGAATTGTAGAGGAATCAAACGAACTCTTTAAATATTAAAGGCGCATATAAAATGATTTAGGTATATTTTATAGTGATCCATGTATTTACTCTCAATAAGCACCAATCAGTGAAGTGGAACTGATTATGAAGACCACAAATGATGAGCCGAACTATTCAATTTTGCACGGTTTGCAATTCAATTACTATAATATGGTATTGAGTAGCACTTTATTCTCATCATACTACTATTACACAATGTAATAGACCTGATGGTGAACTATCATGTGAACTCATCAATAATTAACGGGTCTGCATTGGGAAAAGCAATATTTTGTAAGAATTAAACAAAAAATAATAATTCATTTTGAAGTTGGTGCCAAGTAAAACATAAAAAACTACTATTTCATGGCACCAACTTCAAAATGTGTTTATTTATTTATTTATTTCAGATTGCTTAAATACAGGTGGGTATAAAAGTAATTACAGATTGTTAAGTATCACTGTACTTTACCTCACGGCATACAATGGAATACATTATTGAAAATAATAATAATCGGAATTAAATACAAACACAAAATAATAAAAAAATAAAAAATATTTGAAATTAAAATTCTTACAAGCACACATGAGAAATATATTCATCTACGGAATAGTATGCATTTTCAAATATAATATTAATAATTTTACTCTTAAATATCATTATATTTTCTATTTCCAGAATTGATTTTGGCAGCTTATTATATATTTTTGGAGCGTATGTGGGTTATAGCTTTCCACCTGCTATTAGTTTTTTGATAATCTATATTATTTTTATTAGCTTTGTATTTATTTTTGAAGTCGGTAATATTTTTTTGTTAAAAAGTTTTACTTAAAAATGTCCATAATTATTTTGTATTACAAAATAGTATTTTTTGTAGTCTGAAAGTAAGTAGGTAATATGCTACTAGATACCAGTTGAAAACCAGCGTCAAGTATCTCTCCTGGTATATGCTGAACTAGCTCCTATTATAATGTTTTTTTTTTCATGATTTATTGATAAGTACTCTGTTTTTTTTTTCATGTTTTTGTCCACTTACATATTTTTACATACGGCCGATTTTTGGACTAATTATGTGTGATAGTCATTTTGCTGGTAGACGTTTTGAGACTAACATTCTTATAGTTTCCTACCTAACTTACTAACATGCTTTTTTATGATAAATGCCACTTTTGATTTTAGAATTGTATTAAGTCTACAAAAAATTATATAATTTCCAGGTAGACTCAATTCACCTAGGATCAGGTGAATTAGGTCTACCAATTGGTGCACTTAAGTCTCCCAGGTGAATTAACTGGGTGAATTTAGTGCACCAGACCCATTTATCGGGTTGGTGAGCAAGAACGGTATATGTAAGAAGTTTTTATATACCATTCTCTCTGACAAAAAAACGGGTTTTGATTGTGTAACGTGACATTAAACATTAGCTTTATTATACGTAAATCTCATAGGTTCTGTACTTAGAACTGTCGGCTAACTTATTTTTTTTAAACAACCATTAAATTGTCTGCGTAAATTTTCCCCGTTTTTACAACATTTCTTATTGCTGCTCCGCTCCTATTGGTCGTGACCACTACAATACTATACTATAGCCTTCCTCAATAAATGGGCTATCCAACAGTGAAAGATTTTTTCAATTCGGATAAGAAGTTCCTGAGATTACCGCGTTCAAACAAACAAACTCTTCAGCTTTATAATATTAGTATACTCGTAGATTCATAATGAATAAAAATGAGTTTGTTTGAAATACATATTTCGATTCATATCCGTGAATTAGGTAACCGTTACTTTCACATAATATTCATAATGGTTGAACAGTTACGGAACATAACACACCACCGATACAGACAAGACCGCAGGCCAACCTAGTATCGTTAGACAAGCAGTAACTTGTTCAATATGAGGCAATGTAAGTTTGAGTCAATACGCCAACAAGCAGATGAGCTCATATACCGAGGAACTTTCGATTTGCGCCATTGTATAACGCAAATATTGACGGGCTAGGCTTAGTTTAGATACTTGGTTGGATTGTTGAGCTTATATCTCTGGTTAATGTTACTGAAGCTGTAAATGGTCAAAGTAACATCGCTGTTGTTCCGAAAAGTATACACTCACTTTATGATACAGAATATTTTTGTAGGATTTCATTACACCCAAACTTTAAAAAAATATCTTTATTGTTTAAAAACGTCAGTTTGAGAAAAAACCGTTGAAGTGCAAGTTGGACTCTTCCACCGCAGGTTTCGTCCAAATTTGTAGGTACATATTATAAATAGTTCAGGTTTCGAGTCTCGCAGTATTAAAAATAAACAGTCGTACCTTTTTTTTAGGTTATCTGAGAAGATTTTTTTTACGGTTTCAAGGAGCTGTAGATTTGAGTTTATGGTTTTAATTTCAACTTGATACCTCCACGCGTTCCCGAGATAAAGAGTCTTGACAGATAGACGGGCGGTCGGAAGGACAACAAAGTGATCAAATAAGGGTTCCCTATTTTTCATTTTGAGGTACGGAACCTTAAAAAGAAGTTAGAAGAAGCTCAATAAAACAGAGGAATATAAACTTTTATAATTGTTTGGCAGATAGCAAACTACACAAATTTAACAACAATAATAATAATATCTTGGGACAACTCACACAACGCTATGATCCTAAACTAAGCAGAGCTTGTACTATGGAAACCAGACTACTGATAAACATACTTATATATTACTAAATACACAAATACATACTTATAGATAAATAACACCCAGATACAGAATAAAACATCGTGCTTGATGAGCACGACGATAAAGTTTTGTCCTAGGTGGGGATCGAATCCACGACCTCTTACGTAGCAGTCGGATACACTCCCACCGCGCCACAGAGGCAGTAATTAACTGATTAACATATTGTCTTTAAATGAACTGAAATTTGGTTCTATCATCTTAAATACCTGTTAAAGATTCCCCATACCCCTATGGAGAACTTGTTCAAACAAGTAACAATTCATACATAATCCTAATTAGCCCACGCTCGGAACTTCCCTGCATTGATTAGAGATCAAACAATAACCCTTGCGGTGCTGAGCAACTATGTCCAACTTGTACATTTCAGGTTGTATAGATGCACCATCAAGTTTGGTGAAAGTAGGACTGTCCTAAACACAGGTGAAATGTATAAGTTGGACACAGTTCCACCGCAAAGGTTTATTATTATTACACAATAAAAGTTTTTTCAGCAATGAAAAGGGTTGTTGGTATACAACGAAGCTGATAATAAGCGGCTGCTGTACCTAATCTATGGAAGCTTGTACACCGTTATTCTTCGTAAAGTTCAAACCTGAAAGTAGTTTGCCCAGAATTAGTAACACATTTCAACGGGCTGTGGGAATGAATGAATGGGAATTTAACTAATTAATCATTCTAACAGTCCAAAGCCTGTTAATTGTATGATGGAAAAGGTAATCATTATTTATTTTTAATAATAACCATAGGTAGATAGCATACTACGCAACGCAGTCAGCCTGACACTGCAAGAACCCAAGGTTGTCTTCAGACTATGTAATTTTTCAATATTATCGTATTTTTTTATGATTTTTTGAAGTAAAAATCTAGTTGGTGTCTCAGTCGGGTGTCTTGCGCTTAACGAAAAATAACTTTGTATACTGTCAACAAATATACATCCGAAATATACCAATAGCAAACATTACGTGTATGTATGGTAGTCTGTGTGCTGCTAGAGTCCACAGACGATTTAACTGAAGCGTTGGTAGCCTATTGGCTAAGGCATCGGTCTCGCAATCGTGAGGTCGCGGTTTCGAATACTACCCATTATACTACTGACGTGAACCCACTCCTAAGACAAGCCTTTAAGCTTAGTAGGAGGGGTTGCTAGTAATCTGGGACTCAATCCCACATTGCTAGTTATCTTTTTTCTAAAAAAAAAAACTAATAATCAATTCTCTTTGTTACAAAATACGTGCAGCTATCGGCAGTAGTACCATCAATTCCCGCAAGAGATATTACGTAAGTATTATTCCTTACTACGTGAATTCAATTTTAAAATATAAACACCATCTTTTAAATCAATTTACAACACCGCTACCGACAACACTTCGATAAAACATCAAACCTGTACCATTATCCCCCAACGACCCAGGGAATGAACCTTAAACCATTTCCAGGACTATCCCCAACACCACTTCCACAGCATACTCCCCCCACTTTCAAGACAGGTCCAACTAGCAAAGGTAGCCATATTTGCTCTCTCAAGTTGGTTGCTGTTGACACAAACGATTTGTGCTCCGCCATTACACAAAACGCGTTACACTAGTTATTAACACAATCTAATTGATGTTTATTGAGGTGAACATGCTAATATGAGGTGTTCTTGTATAATTTTGGTAGAAATGCGGGTAAGATATAAACTGTCTGGAGTTGATTCAAACAGTATGAACGGCTGTTGTTTCTTTTTGCGTTTTAATAGTGACCCTCCCCAGTTTCGAATGAACTTTTAACCAATCAAACTACCGCACTATTTACAACTTTACAAGAATCGAACCCCTGCAATGCATTTTAATACTGCTTTGGTGGCCCAAAGCAGTATTAAAATGCATATAAAAGTCTCAATGAATCTCTTCATTTTGATCCATGTCCAATATCCATGATGGCCATGAAAAGAATAAAACCACTGCCTCTGTGGCGCGGTGGGAGTGTGTCCGACTGCTACGCAAGAGGTCGTGGGTTCAATTCCCACACCGGCCACCACTTTGTATGATCCACAAATTGTTGTTTCCAGCCTGGCTGTACTTTGTGTCCGTGAATTGAATGTTTGTAGAGTCCCCCGAGACACAGGGCTTGTACCCTAATGCAAGAGTCGTCTTTAAAAAAAAGTTAATCAAAATATTAAGTTTGTACCGTAGATAATTGATATAAAAGGATTTCCCGAAAATGAAACTCCAAAACTCTAAACAAAACATATTTTACGCGAGCAAAGCTAACAAATTTAATCTGACACCAAAACTCATAACCGGCTTTCTTTGAAAACATTCAAAAGGTATAATAGTCATTCTATATTTCGTACACTCCAGTAGATAACATAGATTAATCAAATAAAAAGCTTTTATATATAAATGCTTATGTGGTCGCAATGTGAATCGGGCTAGTCTATCAGAATCATTAAAATAACGCGAGGACAGACCGCTCGTATTTCGATGGATACGCCCAAATTTCCATCAAATATATGACTCGGTTCAAGCCAAAAAAGAACAGACAGATATTTAATAATTACATGTATATTTATTAAAGTTTATTTGGTGGATAAATTATTATGTGAGTACTTCTTTTGACGTGATAACGTCTTATAAATCAATGACTGGGTGTACACACAAAAAGGTGTCACGGTCCATCACAGTTCCGTCACGTTCACCTGCTGATTGCGCCCGGGTACACTAAAGCTGTCACAGGCATGGATGTTTATTACAATGTCATCAATGTTTTCTTATGACGTTATCACGTAAAATTATCGTCTGTAAACCGATTTTACAGACAACTAGTTTTATTTTCAACATCCCTATGTGCTCATTAAAAGCCCTAAGCCTAAGAGCTTTTAATGAGTAGATAGGGACACATGAATAATAACGCTTAGGTACAAATAGTTAAGTCATTCCAAGACAAATATCGTATTCAAATTCAATGCATTTGTGCTCTACGTTGCCCCATTTAAACGAGAATTCCACAGCTGACCATTTTCGGATAATGTCACACCATGCCTTGGAGAACATCTTAAGCATCATATGGAAATTCTCTATCAACGAATATGAGAGTGACAGAAAACAGAGCGTACGTATGTCCACGCACACGTTTGTTTGTTTAATATTTGCCTCTATTCTGCCTCTGTGGCGCGGTGGTAATGTATCCAACTGCTACGCAAGAGGTCTTGGGTTCGATCCCCACCCAGGATAAAACTTTGTGTGATGAGCACGATGGTTTATTCTGTGTCTGGGTGTTATTTATCTATAATATGTATCTATTTAGAAATATATAAGTATGTTTATCAGTTGTCTGGTTTCCATAGTACAAGCTCTGCTTAGTTTGGGATCAGATGGCGTTGTGTGAGTTGTCCCAAAATATATTAATATAAATATATCTCCAGCGTACTGAGCTAGTTTCTGCTAAGGTTGGTCCCTGTAACCGCTATTGGTTTTTAGACCATATAGTTGAGTGATCATTTACAGGAAATGCCACACTTATCCGTGCCCTTTATAGCACGTCTCCGGTTAGAAATAATATCAGAAATCCATCTATCCATCGAGCTATAAGGATGAAGGAGTATTTCCCGCTACCGCCTATCCCTCGTACCCCGCTATCGCATGCGACCGCACCCACTATTTTGTATAGACTAACACGAAATGCAAATATGGGACATAAAGGTAATATTTCGTGATAACGTGGTACGGTAATTAATAAAATATGTCCTCTCCATAGCCGGCGTTGTGGGCGCGGATTGAGGCCGACGGTATTAGATTTGATTGTATTGTGACATGATTTGTGTGTATACGACCTTAATGTTTTGTATTGCTATATGTATAATATTTGTGTTACATGGTATATAAGTGATGAGGCTTAATATAAATTTTAGTTACCTTTCCAAACAATAACGGGCTTACTTTAGTAGGTAGATGCAAAATCGTGTCCCTAAACCGTATTGAACTTTTTGTTTAACGTTATGTGTCGTATAGGTAGGTACCTTATCTTTTATATATTAGATATATTTTGGGATTTAATTGCGTGAATTATTTAATAGTAACCTTTTATTTACCTGACGTTTTGATCGAATTGCATCGATCGTGGTCACGGGTCACCTTTAAATAATTCACTCGATTAAGTCCCGAAATATATCTAATATGTATAAAAATAGCGAAAGTTTAAAAACAATTATCTTCTATAGGCACTCTATACAAAGAAATAAAATTGAAGTGTCTGTTTGTAATGTCAAAATATATTTTTTTTACTAAATACATATGAAAGGATCTATGGTACTGATAACAAAACGCAGTTTTTAATTTTTTTTTCGTCTCTCTTTCTGTTTGTTCCGGCGGATTTTGACGGGACTTTTACTGTCAGACAGCTGATTATGTAAGAAGTAACTTACGTGTACGTATCATCACGCTTCCGTGTATAGGGAGTGAGCAGCACTGCAACTTCACATGTACAAAGTCGCGAGCACATCTAGTTTTAAATAAAATACGGCATATTTTTTAGACGAGTTTGTGTCGCCTTGATTTTCAAGATCGTTCTCGAGTCAAACTAGGACTTCCCTATGATATCACCTTAATGGTGTTCAATTGAAAATGATCTTCAGTTGAAGTGTCAATGTGCAGACTTACATACTAGATATAACATTCATTATCGAGACGTAATATTTAACACAGGTTTGTTTATAAGCTCTTGTCGTTTGCCATATGCCACTATCATTTTATTGCCAATATAAAGGTTGTACAGTCTTTTTCGGTGAAGACTTAAAACGTTGTCATCTTGCAAACACACAGGTACTTTGTTTTTAACCTGATTGTATTTTTATACCACTCCGATGACAAACAAGCACACAGTCTACTTGATGGTACCAAAGGTTTCACTCGCACGTTATCTTTTAGCTCACAGCTGCAAAAAAAGAAAGGAAAGAAAATAATGACAATTATGGCAACACCCATTCAGCAAATAATACCTACATATTACAATGTCTTATGAATGACACCACAACGTCGATTTTCAGGTATATAGGTACAACAGGTAATTAGTATAAAATCTCTAAATTATCAGCCCCGTAGGGGGTCTCTCGCGTGATCACACAAAGCTATTTAATTACCCAACCTTACACTCATTTACAACGCCAGACCATAATCAAAAAGTGATTTATAAAAATAAAAGGCAAAATATCAAAACAACACTATCAAATGTATTAAATACATTAAAATTCCGTACATACACGTGTCGCTGTTAATAAAGTTCATTGGTCAAATCTCCTCTTGGCTAATTGCATAATATTTATAACTTTCCCGATAGAAGTAGTCGTTTTCAATATATAGAATATTGAAAACGACGACATGAGAAGTAGCCTGTATTGATCGATTTCGCTACTAGAGATATATATTTGACATAAGTCAGACACAAGATCATACAAAATGTGTCAAAATTTTACTTCTAGTACCCAAATCCATCAATAGATATAAAATTGAAAACGGCCGTAAATGACACATCTCACTTCTCGGAAGATGTAGCTCTAGGACTTCCCGGTTTAATCTCGATGATTTATCACCGAATTGAAATGATTAATTCGGAATGATGAAGAACTCACAAATAATCGGCATTGCCATTTAACGTAGCCATACGGCCATCCTTCTAGGTGGATGCAGTATCAATCGACAGTGATGCGGGAAAGTTCTACGACACCTACTTGAGAATGTCTTGTGAAGATTAATTATGTAAACTAGAATAATATTGTGTTTCTGCGTATACCTATGCAGGTTTACAGTGAATTTGTCTGTCAAAATATATTTTTTTTTAGATTAAGAAACAAGTAGATGAAGAGCTATAAACTTAAGTCAGTAATTTATGAACGGGTCAACCGCGTGATTGCTTCCTACACTAGCGATATAAAAAAACTGCTATCCTTTACAAGTCAAAAAAACAAAAAGTACAAATGTCCAAATCCCAATTTTGTTTGCAACATACACATAGTACAAAATGTACCACGTACTAATATTAATAACGAACCTCGCATGCATGTAGGCAATTAGCAGTTTACATCCACCGTGACATGTTCTATTTGATTTAAATATCCAATACTTTTATAATTATTAGAACATTTTGTTATACCACGCTCGTTAAAAAGTGTATAATTAAAATAGTGAAATTATTTCATTTCACTATACTGACACTGGTTAATTTTCATAATAATAAATGAACTACCTTTTTCATCGGCATTCTAGTAAAAAAATTCAGATATAACCGGAGTTCAGGTACATTTTATACCTGCCTTAGTGACAATTAGACCACCTCCAATGTATCTTGTTCCTTTTTAAACGAAAACAATTTAAATCAATTCATGATCGAAAATAATATCGAGTAACATACACCCACAAAAAGCTAGGCTTCAATAATATCGGTTCAAAAATAAAAATGAAATCAAAAAATCAATCAATCTTATGAAAACGATAGTCACATTTACACCCACGAAAAGCAGTTCAAAAGACGAACTTCGCTATTGTGGGCTTAAATAATATCGGTCCAAAAATCAAAAAATCAATCAATCTTATAAAAACTAGTCACATTTTCACTCACTTTAGATCTCCAGATTAAAGGGCCAAATCCCTTAGATCTAGAGATCTCTGGTCGATCAAGAGGTTTCTTTTGAGATCTAGACCATGGATTAGAATCCCGAGGTCTAAGAGAATTAACAAACTTAACTAGAGAAGCCGCAGACATAAGCTAGGTTTATTTTAGTTTTAAAGAAGATAACTAGCAAAAAACAAATGGCATTGTGGGTCCCCTAGTAACTCCAACTGAGCTAAACAGTTTGTGTTAGAAGTGGTTTCAAGGCTGTAGTATAGTAGGTAGGATTCGAACTCGCGACCGCACGATTGCGAGTCCGATGCCTCAACCGCCTAATTAATGATATGTAATTTAGGTGTGTCATAAATTTCGTCCATATCTAAAATATTTAGTCACCTATCGGTCGCACAGGTTTCGTCAATAGAGGCGCGGCCAGATTATGCCCTACGTGTGATATAACTTGACTACTTTATACAGACGACTTGTAGTTTTATTTAAGTTAGTCCTCAATATAAATAAGTAGGTATATCTTTAGAAACGGACTGATTACTGCTTAATCTGTTTGTAGCTTATTTGCATATTTATTAGCTTAATCTCACAAAACCCTGTCCCAAGTGAAAATCGAGTCCACAATCTTTTGCACATCAGTTATACACTCTCTCTACTGTACTGCGAGCACGAAACATTTGTCACTTTCCTATCGTTTCCGTATTCGAATAGTAACGGTAAGATTTTGTATGGAAACTTGATCAGCGCCTCGGTGTGCGTCAAGGGAACTAAAATTCGGCAGCATGAACCCCGTAGTTTCGTCATCGAGTAGTAATAGTATCGTAATAGAACAGTTACCATACAAATGTATACAAAACGGCAGCATGAACATTTTTTGACATAAGGTATCGTGAACTTACGACACGTTGCCATGGAAACGCACGTTAGCGTCTCTCTGTCAATTTTAAGGTGAGAGTACAATCGTGAGGTGTATTATTTACTAAAAATGAATTAAAAATTTCCTTAGGACCCAATAAAATGTGTTCTGTGGTTTTTTGTTACTTCACATGGGTTTTGGCTGAGGACACAAGGAAGAGAAAGACGAGAATCAAGGTTCGTAAAGTTTACGTTACAAACTTCTAATGCCAGAAGGGATTACGTTTTTTTTTTTAATTTAGACTTTACATCCTTAAATCATTCCCACATGAGTTTTATGAAAGCTTTGCTTTGAAATATCAAAGATCCCTTGGAAATATCCCGATTGACATTTAAATTAGGATACAGACTAACCAATGAATGTCTTAGAACTTCGCTTTAAAGTTAACTCAAAAACGAGTAAAATAATTAGTTTAAAGCACATTAGGTATAGAGTATAGATATACTGTAGAATATCATACGGCGACACTTTATTTTTATCACTAAATATGAATTTTAAAACTGCGTTTATGTTAGGTACAAGTTACCCGCTTTTCTACCCAACACAAAAACACGTGTAGTCGTACAAGTGGGGTGCAATGTGCAATGAATGTTTGACGCCAATCTTGAAAAAATGCACTTATTATCTCACTGCCCTCTCGTTGGTGATATTTTGTTATTTTTTTCCGAAACCCCCAGCCTTTCGAGCCTCACGTGATTAGTGGACGACCCCTCAGACTATTCAAATAATTCTTGCGCGGAAAGTCCGCGGCGCGCGCGGACGTTGTTCGCTAGCGTCGCGGATTTCGTGAACCGCAAACTTTCGTCCGCCGCGGAAATAAAACGCGTCGTGAAGTAACATAACATTTTCACGGATTACGAGATCGTACGAGCGCACCGTGAGTTCTTAGCCTAACCCACGTAATCGTATCGAGTCAACTATACGAATACGGATACGAGAGTTGATCGGCAGCACGAACACTTGAAACATACGAGACTACACGATAACGTAAGTTTTTTATTTTTTAATTAAATAATGCCTAGTATATAATATAAATTGAACGAATGTAAATGAATGACACGTTCAAAAATCGCTATCGTCCCATTTATTAAATCATTAATCTTGCTTGAAATATACACTATAATACACTATATAAAATGTACATTAAAACATTACACTGAATGATTTTGGAATTATATAATACAAACAAAAAAAAATCCAACTGTTAAGATTTTTGAACGTGGACCTTTTGTCGTTGGCAATCCGCGTCAGAGTGACATAACGCGCAACGCTTTAATTTACTATTTTTTTAATTTTATTTTAGATGTTATTTGCTCAAACCAAAATGAAATTCTAAAATATTTATGCTAGTAGGAAGAAAATGCGATGCGTGTAATACATCGAATACATCGTCGACATAACTGACGTGATTCTTCATTTACATTAAGACAAGTTCATTATATGTAATTATAATAATTGGAGAAAAGATAAAGGCAATAAATACAAATATACTACAAAACTGCACTTTATTGATTGAATAGATTCTAGGTACAGACAAGACTACAAGCAAGATTCTCAATGCGTAGTATTTAATCGGCTAAAGGTAGCCTTCCCAAAAAGCGAGGTGTAGTTGGTTTCTCGTCTTCCCTCAGCAGCCAATGCTGCTGGATAGATTGTCATTAACCGGGACTTTTGAAGATAATTTCAAACTATCTGAAATCACATTAAATCACATTATTTTTACAATACATTTTGTTTTATCAAAATAAAGAACTTATTTTTGAATGAATGGTTTCATTTTTTTGTGTAAAATTAATTTTACTTACTTATAAATAGCATGCAGGTAGCTTTGTTTAGAAGGGGGCATTAATAAATGTGCTATGTATGTAATGTGCTCATTGTCGGGTTGTTAAATGTCTCAGCAACTTCTTCCTCCGCATTTTTACTGACTTTTGTTTGGTCTGAATGTTTATCTATGCCAAACACGCCTTGTTAGGAAGTGGTAGCGTTATATTATGCCGAAAGCACAAATAATCTATAATATAAACGCAGTTTTAAAACTCATATGTAGACATAAAAAATGGCCTGTATAATATTCAACAATGTTTCTATACTCTATATTTAATGTGTTCTAAGCTAATTCTTTTACTCGTTTTTGAGTTCATTTTAAAGCGAAGTGTACCTAAGACTTTCATTGGTTGGTCTATATCTTATTTTGAATATCAAATGATAATTCCAAAAAAACATTATTGTTCCAAACGCTTAATAAAACTCTTGTGAGAATGATTTAATTACTAATAATTCTCGTCTTCCTCTTCTTTGCATCCTAAGCCAAAACATATTTTATAGGGTCTTACGGACGTTTTTACTTCAATTTTAAGTAAATTACACTTTACAATAGTACTCTCACCAAAGAAAATAAAAACTTTCCGTAGTATGATAATAAACTCTTTGATATAAACTCATATGATAGTGAGAACCAAAGAGAATATAAAACTGAGAACGCTTACGTACGTCACCATGGCAACGTGTCGTAAGTTCACAAGTTCACGATGTTCACCACAGAGACTATCTCCTTTATGATCTCTATGATGTTCTCGTTTTTGTTATAGTATGACCATTAGTGCTGTGCACTCCCTGAGGTATGCGCGCGGTGAGACGGGGGGGTTAGAATCGGCTGCTGCGCTGTCAGTGCGCCGTCAACGCTTGTGACGGCAGGTAGTGTTATTTGTATCGGACTGTCTATGTCAGACGCACACGAGATAAATATTCAAAGATGGGTCGTGCGTTATCTCGTGATATGAAGACTGTCATTTTTAAGGTGGCTGAATATTTTAAGAAAAGAAAAGCAGACAAAGAAAGCTTTGAATTTAAAAATGACGTGAATATTGCTAAAATCGTTGCGGAGGCTACGGGATACAGCAAAAGAACCGTACATAATGTGATTTCTGCGGGCTATTTATCAATTGAAAATTCAAGCCAATTAAAATTTCAATCGCCAAAAAAACCAAAAGTTCTAAAGAAAAAACACGTTGTGGATGATTTTGACCTTGGAGTTATCAGAAGAAAAATTCATCAGTTTTACGAAGTTGAAAAAAAAATACCAAGTGTCCGTAAGTTACTATCAAGTTTGAGACAGGATGGCATATTGAATTGTGGACGGGAATATTTAAGACAGCTTTTACACAAAATGGGCTACCGTTACAAAAAATGCAAATCAAAGAGACATCTCCTTATAGAGCAGCCTAATATTACAGTGTGGCGGAAAAAATATCTTACACAAATCAGAAATTACAGAACGGAAAACCGAAACATATATTTTCTTGATGAAACATACATCAACGCCAGTCACCATGCCAGCAAATGTTGGCAATCATCGTCAGAACCCGGTATTCATGCTGATATTGGGAAAGGACGGCGACTAGTAATACTCCACGCTGGGTGTCGAAATGGCTTAGTGGATGATACATTGACTATATTCAAATCCGATGCTAGAACCGGTGACTATCATGGAGATATGAGCGGACCTACTTTTTATAAGTGGGTAGATGAAAAGTTAAAAGATAAGTTGCTGCCGAATTCTGTGGTTGTAATGGACAACGCGTCTTACCACAGCGTTCAGATTGAGAAGAAACCAACTATATCAAGCCTCAAAAGTGAAATGCAGAACTGGTTGCTACGCCATAATGTAGAATTTTCAGGAACCATGTCAAAGGCTCAACTGCTACTTCTTATCAAAAATACACAAAAAGAACCCGTGTATAGAATTGACGAACTCCTGAAAGCCAGTGGACACACTGTTCTGCGTTTACCTCCGTACCATCCAGATTTAAATCCAATCGAGTTGGTCTGGGCTGATATTAAAAACAACATAGCCCAAAACTATATTAATTCTTCTCTAGACGAAAAGATAATCTTATTGGATAAATTGTTTTCGGAATTCACGGCGGAAAAATGGCAGAAATGCGACGATCATGTCCAGAAAAATGAAAATGATTACTGGAGTCGCGATAGTAGGTTCGATAATGTTATCGATTCATTCATAATAAATTTGCAAGACTCTGATTCAAGTTCCGGTGGCGAAGAGGAAGATGAAGATGATGACGAAATGGAAGATGAAGTTGAAACAGAATCTATGTCAGAATAACTTTCGTTAGAATATATAATTGTTTGTAAATATAAAAAATGTTTAATAAAACAAGTCCTGTTGTGAATTATAACTTTCAATTCTTATTTATCACCTGCATATTTTTAATAAAATATGAGTATATTTGGGTTACATTTTAATCAACAAAGTAAGTATATATTACAGATAGATAGCCTCCGACCAACGCAACGTCCCGCCACAAGTCTTGCCTTAGAAATGCAAACTGATATCGTAAGATCTGTCCGACATGTATCGACCTCATGTGAACTCATGCACTTTTTTCTTCGCCCCCCACCTCGCCGTGCATACCTCAGGGAGTGCACAGCACTAATGGCCACACTATAATCTGGGTTATTATATCTCTATGGTTTGTGCTGTCTACTAAGTAGCGGCTACTACAGGGCAACTTTTTACCAAACTTCATCAATATTCATCGAGTCTTTAAGTAAAGTTTCTGTAACATACGGACGGACAAATAGACAGACAGACGGACACGATGAAACTTTATGGGTTCCGTTTATGTCACTTTGGCTACGAAACCCTAAATCAAGTATGCGATCGCCATTCAATTTCTAATCCAAGTCCAATGTCTTCTTCCACTACATTAGTGGTTTCCTCTAGCAATAGTAACAAGTAATCGAGCAGTTCAATAACAATTTTCAAACTGCTTTTTGACACGGTTATGTGTTTAACGAGTATTTATATATCATTCCAATGTTCCTATGTCCCCTCATAGCTTTATAACGGCTCAACCGATTTTAATAAATGATACGTCATTAGATTCACCTCGATGACGTGAGTATCATATAATTCTTCAAAAAATCTTTGTGGCGGATTTTATGAGCTTTAATGTGCGGTCTGAGAAAAAATATATTTAGAAGACCCTCGAGTGGAGTATCAAATTAAAGGCGAGTTCGAAAATATGATCCATAAGTTTGAAAACGTTTGGGAGTGACAATTCATTGAAACAAAGCTGTAATGAAACAAATTTAATAGTACTTAATTATCTTACAATGACTAAAAAGTACTAAATAAAAAAAAAAATATACTAAAAAAAATACGGGTTGCCCTCCGTGAGTGCCGGCAGAAGTGAAAACTTGAACATTAACGTTGTGCATTTTTGAATATTTTGGATTTTTTGGGAATGTTTTCATTTCAAAACTGACGGGGTTTCATACAAACTTACAACCCCTGTTTTACTCTTTTCGGGATTGATTTATCAAAAACGCTAAAATACTTTTCATTATTTTGAAACCAAAAAGCCAAATATGAAATTTCACATGTCTAACTTTAAAACTGATGCAGTTTTATACAAACTTACAACCACCATTTTACCGCCTTAGAGGATGAATTTCCAAAAAAACCCTTTTTATCGTATGCCTACATTATATAAGGAATTAGCTTCCGCCTGCAGTTTCACCCGCGTTAAATTTGGATTGCCATTTCACCTCTTTAAAGATTTGCTTGAGGCTCTGTAATGGTGACTTGAGAACAATTTAACAAAATTTGATAAAATTTGGTACCTTCAATGCTAATTTGAAATCACTAGGAAAAAGTAGTAGTAGGTATTTTTGTGGCGGCATATTCAGACATATTCCTCTCCCGCCCTCCCCTCGGCGGTGGTGGTTCCCCACCCCCTCCAGTCATGCGAGCAACTCACACTTGGCCAGCTGAGTCAATAGTTGTCCCCCCTGAATAAAGTTCTGGATCCGCGCTTGATTTTGTTGCGTAATACTTTAAAACTATGATATCTCCCATTCATTGAAATTAAATGAAGTAAGAGCAATTTTGTTCAAAATTAAATATTTGTGATGAATAACATATTTATTTGGATAAGGGTTAACACCATGTTTATTAGAATACTTTCGCTAATAAATGCATTATTCAGAACAGATTTGATTACCATAAAAAAGGTAATAGTGGGTCAACAAGTTTCTTTTTTAGATTTTTTTAAGAGGAACATATCCGTCATACATTGTTGTTGTGTAACTTTGACGGTTTACGTCCTAATTGATCATAGTATGATGTTATATAGCCTATAACCTTCCTCAATAAATAGATAATGGAATTGATTGTCCAACACAAAACATTTTCAATTCGAACCAGTAGTTCTTGAGATCATCACGTTCAAACAAACAGACAAACAAACTCTTCAGCCTTATAATATAAATATAGATACGACTTTTAAATTTCACGTTTCAACGATCGGAGGTTTAGGCTGTACGTTGATCCATCAGTCAATCAGTCAGTCAGTCAGGACTTTGAATTTTTTAATAGACTATCATCTAATATATAAAATTCTCGTGTCACAGTTTTCGTTGCCATACTCCTCCGAAACGGTTTGACCGATTTTGATGAAATTTTGTGTGCATATTGGGTAGGTCTGAGAATCGGACAACATCTATTTTTCAAGAGTTTGTTTGTTTGTTTGAACGCGATAATCTCAGGAACTACTGGGCCGCATTGAAAAAATATTTTATTGTTGGATAGCCCATTTATCGAGGAAGGCTATAGGTTATAACATCACGCTACGACCAATAGGAGCGGAGCAGCAATGAAAAATGTTGTAAAAAAAAAAGGAAGAAAAAAGAAAAAACGGAAAATTTACGCAGACGAAGTTGCGCGGGTCAGCTAGTTCCATCTCTAACATTCACTTTTTTTCATTCAAAAATTTTTCCAACACTTTTAACGCCGCTTTCATAAAGCTACAATTCGGTATCCCGCTGACGAAGCTCAATATCTCTCTGCCGGATCCTCTTTCTTTCTAATTCCATATACATTCTTTTTTCTTGCATCCTCTCTTGCATTCGTCTCACATTCAAGAAAATAATCGGAAAGGTTCGCCTTGCGCTTTCTGTTTTCATTTTTTTTTGTGGTGGCAATGGTGTGGAGGTTGTGGAGATGGTAAAGATGTTTGAGATGGTAGGGATGGTTGCGATAGTATGATTGATTGAGATGGCGGAGTTGCTTGAATTGTGGGGAATATAAGTGAAGTGAATTCGGGATTCCGAAGATGCGGTGGGTGCTGGTAAAACTCTGGGTATAGGTGATGGCACATGTCCTTCGTCCCTACTGTGGTTAGGCATATTCCAGCCTTCATCACCTGTAGGCATACGATGAAAAAAGTTACGTTTACTCTTATTACAAGTAATACTATTTATTTTATTTTATTAAGTAGGTATAGACACAGACTACAAGTATACCTACACAATAATAATAATATATTATCTGCAAACTATGCGTTGTAGTAGTTTAATATTGTAATATTAAATTACTACAACGCATAAGTTAATTTTAAACTGCCTCTCTTTTATAACCATAGTTTGTAGCGAGTAATCTAGATAGTTACTTTTTGGGTTTGCCGGCTTTGCTGGATTTTTGGTTTCACTCTGTAATATATTTTTAATATATTATGTTACATCCACAATCTTATTTCCAATTTTCGTAACATATTATTAAATACAATACATTAGGTAGATATAAGTTTACAAAACACGTCAACACCAACTTCAGGTATGGCTATACCCACACCTCCTGGACCTGGACTCCGGTAATCGCTAAAACGCGTTGTTCGAGGTCCGTCAGGTATATATTTTGGGCTGGTCCACCACCTCTTCGGTTGCTTTTAGCCCATTATCTTTTTGAGTTGTTTTTAAAACCGCTCCAAACCTTAAGCAAATAAAATAAAATAATTACGTATACAACGCTAATAAATGGTGAATAAAGAAGTATGAAAAGCTTATAAATTGTGTGCCAACTGAAACTTACTTTCCGCCACTTTTCTTCGGTGCGAGTCTCGCCTATCCCTTGGCTGTTTAACAACTCCGCCAGCTCTTACCATTTTTTATTTGTCTACTGCCGTCCGTTGGGCATATATTGGGGCTTTGATAAATCTCCATGACCTAAAATAATAATGATTATGTTTATAGGCTCGCCATTTAGTACCTATATAAAACGAAATAACAAAAACGAAAAATACTTACTTCTCCATAAACACTACCAAAATCGTAAATTGTGTGATAGTGGTTGGTGACATTTTTACTTTTATTTTATTAATTTGTAACAAATTATTGAATAATACTATGTATATTTAAAGCCTGCGCGTTAATTTGCACTGACATGGGTTGTCAAGGTCAAAGACAAAAACGACCACGTTTAGAAATTATAAACCTTGGTCCATTTTTTCTGTTTACAATATATAATTACAAAATATCCATTTCAAGTTAATTTTCAATGTACTTTACATATGATACGATTTGTTTAATGTATTTCTATGTTTCAAAACTTATAAGCAAGATAATTTACTAATTATATAGAACGATAGCAATTTTTGAACGTGTCATTCATTTACATTCGTTCAATTCATATAATGTATACTGGGCTTTACTAACGTTATCGTATAGTCTATACGAGAGTAACTTATAGCGTTCGTGCTGCCGACCAAAGTATAGTATGCGTATTCGTATAGTTAGCTCGATACGAATACGTGACGTAGGTATCGAATGTTCATGCTCGCAGTACTGCTTTACCTAGGCAGTCAAATTTCAAAGACAAATTGAAATTATGCTGACCCACTCAAATTAAACAATGACTTGCGCAGGACATTGCGATCTCACACGTATCCGTGCAGTACGGACGGAGACAGAGATTAAGGTAGCAGGGAGCGGTTGAATGCAGACCGCTCAAAATCGGTCGCTGTAGAAGTCCTTGGGAGAGGCCTATGTTCAGCAAAGAAAGCGTGACTAGGGCTGAGATCTATAAAGCGTACTTTGGCTTACCTCAAGCTTAAGTTAGGTAAAACGTTATAAAAAACAAGACAAAACGCGTGCTGACCGTTGACTTTGTTGATATAATGTTTTGAGATTATGCTAAGCTTGCACTATGACTAAAACTTCGACTGTCAGCATATGCTTCGTTAAAATGTTCTTCAAGTTTTACTTATGCCAAGCTTAAGGTAAGCCAAAGTACGCTTTTGAGATCAGCAAGAGTAAGCAACGTTACCACTGATGAGTGACTGTTTACCCGACTGTAAGGAAGGGTTATGTTTTTCGCGCGTATCTTTGATATTGTTTATTACCACTGAACGGGTTTATACAATTAAGACGTCCTTAGATTCGGCTTGACCGCTCAAGTGTTCTTAGATAGGTGACTTTTGAAAAAAACAAACGTCTGAAGAGGTGTGAAAAAAAAAGTTGTTTCGAATACTGCAATATGGGTATCAAATTAAAGGACTCGTCTTAAAAATTTCAAAAGGGTATAACATGATTACGACTGTAATGCTAAAAAAGTTAGTCAGCATTCATTTTTTTTTTCAAATTTCAATACTTGACAATAGCTGTGATAAAATTTAGTTGTTACATCCTACAACTACTCAAAAGTATTAAATAAAAAAAATATTTAAAAAAAAACCACCTGCAATAAAAATATGGTTTTTTTTAACGAATAACTAACTAAATAATACCTATAATATCAAATTTAGCTCAACTGTTCACCTGTAAAAACTAAAAGGTAGGCTATTACTTCATACATTTTTAAACTAGAAGACAGCAACTGAAAATACGTTGATATTATACACGTGGCTTAAACATTACAGTACCTAATATAATATTATTGAACCTAAGTACCGGCTGTACTTCGCGTCTTTCCTTGAATTAATTTCAGCAAAAATTCACCTTTTGTCAATATACGTGTTTAGGGAACAGGACAGGAACAACATTCCACCACCGCTGAGTGCACTCGGCTCCATGGCTGTTTTTGTTATTTCAGTAGTGTATTCATTCGATTGAAATATTATGGCATAGAAATTTTATGTCATAACTTTTACATTGATCAATTAACGAATAAAAAAACAATAATTAAGATTTTAGGGTCTCAGTATCATGGGCACATACCAACCTTTGAATATGACCACAGCTTTCTGTTACACCCTGTATAGCGCTGTCTGTACGCTTAGATCTCTAACTACAGAACGGACTTTCCATCAATAGACAGAGTGAATCAAGAGAAAGGTTTGCATGTATCATACATATACTATTATAAAGCTGAAGAGTTTGTTTGTTTGGTTGAATCCGATTATCTCACGAAGTACTAGTCTACTACTCTCAGTAAGTATTTCTAATTCTAAAATTATTTTAGTATTGGATAGCCCGTTTATCGAGGAAGGCTATAGTCTATTTAACATCACGCTACGACCAATTTACGCAAAAAACAGGGAAAATTTACGCAAACTAAGTTGCGGGGGGCATCTAGTTATACAGGTTGGTTTTTAATATACCAATACCTGCCAATAACCGCTGGTGGTTTCTTTACATAACACTAAATAACTTTGTAATATCAGTTAAGAAAATTATTTTATAAATTAACTCTTAATCATTATAGAATTTTATAAACTACCGAATTAAGACCCGTAGCTTATAAAATTCTATAATGTGCACAAATCGCTAAAGTTTACGAGCATATATTGCTAACCCCTAATCACTTACCACTTGTCTTTGGAGTTATGACTCCACCTACAGACTATTTTACTGGAGTAAAATCGTTGTGTATTGTAGGGTTTAATCCCTAAACCTGACAAAGAAACATCGATTTTACCACGGGGTTACGGGGTTATATGAGTGAAGGGTTTTTTTTATTTTTTTAATATTATTACAAAGTTATTTGGTGTAATTTAAAGAAGTCAAGAGCGCGAGCTCATTATTATATTAAAAATCATCCTGTATAGATGGTGGAGAAAAGTCTGTGTAAAGCCGGAACGGCCGTTAGTAGAAAATATTTATTAAAAAATTAGTTTTTTTTTAAACGACTCCCGTAGTAGGGTACTTTACAAACATATAAGTCACTGACACAAAGTACACCCAAACTCGAAACAACAATTTGTTTATAACACATAGTTGTGTCCCGTGTGGGATTCGAAACCACGACCTCTTGCGTAGCAGTCGGACTAACTCCCACCGCGCCACAGAGGCGGTCAATGATAGATCTGTAGAACAGGTACCGTCTGGTACCGGCTTAAGAATAGTACCACCCCATCTCTTCCCGTGGGTATCGTGAAGGCGACTAAGGGATGTCACAACGGAGGACGGGCAGCAGCGTCCTCTGCGTACTTTAAAGCCTTACTGCGATTGCCAACACGCTCGCCAAGCGTGGCGATTATGGCAACTACCCCCAGGATCTTCGATAAGTAAGTTCTACTAGAAAGACCCGTGCTCAGCAGTGGGACATCATATGGTTGTTTATTCTATATATTGACTGCCTCTGTGGCGCGGTGGGAGTGTATCCGACTGCTACGCAAGAGGTCGTGGGTTCGATCCCCACCCAGGATAAAACTTTGTGTGATGAGCACGGTGGTTTATTCTGTGTCTGGGTGTTATTTATCTATACTAATATTATAAAGCGGAAGAGTTTGTTTGTTTATTTGTTTGTTTGTTTAAACGCCCTAATCTCAGGAACTACTGGTCCGATTTGAAAAATTACTTTTTTTAAAAAAGAACTTTTTTTGTTGGATAGCCCATTTAACGAGGAAGGCTATAGGCTATAAAACATCACGCTACGACTAATAGGAGAGGAGCAGCAACGAGAAATGTTGCAAAAACGGGGAAAATGTACGCATACGAAGTTGCGCGGGACAGCTAGTCTATAATATGTATGTATTTAGAAATAAATAAGTATGTTTATCAGTTGTCTAGTTGCCATAGTAGTAGGATCAGACGACGTTGTGTGAGTTGTCCCAAGATATTATTATTATTATTATACATATGTTATGAGAGAACAGACATACCTAAATCCATTCGTTTTCTTATTAGTCTATACATAAGTAATCTTTCGCCTTACTTATATTCTTCTCTCTTTTCTCGTCTAATAACTTGATATATTTCTCAGAATATAACTAAACTAGAAATGAGAGAACGATATTATAATAATAGGTATATTTTAGATACATGCTCCTACTTAATTTCGTTATAATTTTTTCAAAAAACCAATAATGTTTTAGCATTTATCACATACCTACAAGCAGTAACCTGACTTAGTTTACATTTTTTTTTAAAACGTATCAGTGGCTCAGTGGGATTGGGTATAGCCACTGTGTTTCAGTTGTAGGGCACTGTAGCAAGTGTAATTACTGAGCAAATGAGACTTATGAACTAATGTCTTTGTCATATTTTTGCCAAACACGCATACGAAGTTGCGTGGGACAGCTAGTCTATACTAATATTATAAAGCGAAAGAGTTTGTTTGTTTGTTTGTTTGTTTAAACGGGCTAATCTCAGGATCTACTGGTCCTATTTGAAAAATTTTTTTTTTGTTGGGTAGCCCATTTATCGAGGAAGGCTATATAACATAACGCTACGACCAATAAGAGCGGAGCAGCGAAAGAATTTTTCAATTCGGACCAGTAGTTCCTAAGATTACCGCGTTCAAACAAACAAACTCTTCAGCTTTATAATATTAGTATAGATATTAAAAGTCAGACTGCAAGCGACGTATTTCAACTAACCACATTACACACATGAATATCAAACTACATTTAAATCTATTAGCCAAATTAAAAGCATCACCCCACGCCATAAGATTACAATCTATATTACAATAAAATCCCAGTTTGGCCGCTCCCATACATACGAGTAACTGTATGGTTTCATACAATTGTTTAATATGAATGACATGGAGGTTGTACGTCATTAGTTTTTATTTTTGACTTTTGAGTGATTACAAAGGGTTGTTTAGTCATTGTTTTTTTATGGGAATAATGTTTATAATTTGACTGGTCTGTTGGTCTTGTGGTTAGTGACCCTGACTGCTAAACCAGAGGTCGTGAGTTCTATGTTTACTGATGACGGATATTTATTTCTTTAAATACCATTATGCTCATCATACAAAGGTTCATAGGTACACATAATGGTTTATTCTGTGTTTCAGTGTAATTTATCTATAATATGTATGAATATAGAAATACATATATATGTATACTAGCTGACCCGCGCAACTTCGTCTGCGTAAATTTTTCCTTTTTTCTTTTTTCTTCCTTTTTTTACAATATTTTTCATTGCTGCTCCGCTCCTATTGGTCGTAGCGTGATGTTATAACCCACAGCCTTCCTTGATAAATGGGCTATCCAACAATAAAATATTTTTTCAGTGCAGCCCAGTAGTTCCTGAGATTATCGCATTCAAACAAACAAACAAACTCTTAGGGGTATGAAAAATATTTTCCCCATTTTTGCAACATTTTTCCTTGCTGCTGTAGCGCGATGTTTTATTTTATAGGGGTGGTATTATCACTTAGGGGCATAAATTATAGATAGTAATTTTCCCTTTTTTTTTTTCATTTTTTTTATAACATTTTTCATTGCTGCTCCGCTCCTATTTGTCGTAGCGTGATGTTATAACCCATAGCCTTCCTCGATAAATGGGCTATCCAACAATAAAATATTTTTTCAGTGCAGCACAGTAGTTCCTGAGATTATCGCGTTCAAACAAACAAACAAACTCTTAGGGGGATGAAAAATAGATGTTGTCCGATTCTCAGACCTACCCAATATGCACACAAAATTTCATCAAAATCGGTCAAGCCGTTTCGGAGGAGTATGGCAACGAAAACTGTGACACGAGAATTTTATATATTAGATTTATTAGTTGTTTGGGATTAGATTAGATGGCGTAGACACACTGACACATCATCTCGGACCGCTTAGTTCCGAAGATAATAATAATAATATCTTGGGACAACTCACACAAAGTTATCTGATCCCAAACTAAGCAGAGCTTGTACTATGGAAACCAGACAACCGATAAACATACTTATATAATTCTAAAAACATACATATTATAGATAAATAACACCCAGACACAGAATAAACCCGCCACAGAGGCAGTCATAATTGTTTGTTCAAATATATTACATCAGACAGTATTCTTAAAAAGTACTTTATGTACCTGTTTATCTTAAAACAATTACTTAAGTTATAGTAAAGGATTCGACATTAGAAATTTCGAAATAAATAAATTTTAAGATTAGTTGAGTAGATATTTTTGCGCGAAAACATTCATCCATCGGATGTTTTCGCGCAATAAGTACTCAACTAATAACCGCGATGAGAAGCTGGTGCCTACGTCATAATTATATTATAGATATAAAAAATAAATTGGGTACATAAAAAAATGTGTTATTGAAATTACCTAGTATGTCTTCTGTACCATAAATTAAGGATGACTGAGTTTCCTTTGTTAAACGACGTTTTACTAAAAATGAAATCTAGCTATATCGATTTATCATCCCCGAAACCCCCTCCATACTAAATTTTATGCAAATTGTTAGAGCCATTGTCGAGATTCTGAATATATATATAGGTAGGTATATTACAAGAATTGCTCGTTTAAAGGTATAAGATTATCTTATCTATTCAAAAAAAATAATTAAAAACAAATACGACATTGACGTCATGGTATCAATAATTTGTCAATCTTATTTTAACTAAAAGTACGACTGAGTCATTAATTCATAGCAGAAGGCTGAAAAAAAAAGGAGAAGAGGCCTATTTCAAAATCAAAACAAAGTCAATAAGCATAAGCACACAAGCAACTCTTAGTAACTATACGTCTAATAAGCGACCCCACACATTAAACTTGTATACCCTATTATGACTCAAAGCGAATGACATACGAAGAAAGAAATCACTTGACATCCGCTAGCCTGAATATTTCATGTTTCATTACAACCTTTGCTAACTTACATTTGCTCATAAACTATTGGAAAATCAACTCTATGTTTAATGAAATAAGGTTCATGAATACGAAGTGATGTAGAATGCATTTGGTATTTGGATTTTGGCTAAAGTCTGGTCTTGATACAGACTAAGTAGGATTACTGATTTAATAAGCTTCTATTGTGTTAATAGAAGGTTAAGAATCAGCGAGGTTAAGCAACCTTACTATAGATGGGTGATCGTTTTCCAAAATGAGACATCTGCTAATCGATCCTCCGCCTAATGACTTTCTGGTCGTATCGGTTTTCATTATCTATACTAATATTATAAAGCTGAAGAATTTGTTTGTTTGAACGCGATAATCTCAAAACCTACTAGTTGAATTCAACAATTATTTTACTGTTGGATAGCACATTTATCGAGGAAGGCTATAGGCTAAATAACATCATGCTACGACCAATAGGAGCGGAGCAGCAATTTAAAAAAATGCAAAATTGGGAAAGATTTACGCAGACGATGTTGTGCGGGTCAGCTAGTTACCTATATTAGGTACCTCACTCTAATTGGGGCTATAAGGGTGAGGTAATAATTTAGACTTGTGTTTTTAATTGGCAGGTATTTTATAATAATTCCTCAGCTTGTTGGCTGCGTTAAGATTGGGCGCCAAAATCGTGATTGAATCGAGGAGAACATTTTTGTATGTATTTTTGATTGTTCTTCGGATTTTCACTGAAAACTAACTTTATTAAAAATAGGTAAAACTCAATTGCTTTTTATAAAACGCAGTCGCAGAATTTTAAATCACTAAAATTCAATTGAACAGTACCTACCAACTTTCACAAATTATGTTGTACCTTTAAAAGCAGTTCTTTCGCTACATATAAAATTAATTTAAAACCAATGTCCAATAAATGAAAAACCTAACAACATTTCTCGTAAACAAATCGCTAATACAGGTTTTTAATAACCAAACAAGCATTCAATTGAAGTTCTATCAACAATCACTAACCTACTTATTTATTTAAAAACCAATCCCCAAAAAAAAAAAAACTAAACATAGCCAATTAAGTAAGTAGTAACGAAATACGGTACAGGCTTCACAAAATTCATAATACTCGTACGAATATAATCCGTACGATCTGAAAGCATGGATGCAGGTAAAAACGTATCTTCAGGCACTCACGTCTCGACATCGGCCGTTCATTTTTGATGAGGAATCTTTTGATATAGCCACCCACCCACCCCGGGCCTGATAATGCGACTGACATACAGTTGAAACAATTGACAGCATATAGGGAGAAATCTGTTGCTTAGAACTCAAGTTTTCTACAATCTTTTCTAAAGAAGCTACTCTGCAAAGTTTCAGATTTCTAGGTCCAAGTAAATGAATGAATAAAGGAAGTATATACTTTTATATTACACGTTGCGTAATATGCACTTTCAAAAACTTACCCACAAGTACTTCATAATAATCTTTACGTACTATTTAAAAAAAGAAACACATCTCGATGTCTATGCCTATGTATCTATGCTTCAAAATAAAAATAATAGTGGTCACTTAGAAAGCAAAATAGCTACTATACTTGTGAAAAGTCAAGATGTAATGCTTTCGCAATCAATAGGTAAGGCCGGCAAAAGAACAAGGCAATAAAATATTATAAGATTTTCTAAGCTATGAGCTACGTAACGAAGTTTGATATGATTTTAACTGTCATTGGTTTTCACCATCATTCAAATAATTACTTTCAGTTGGTTTATAAATATGTACAAGTTATGTGTGTAGGTAGCGAAGTTAACTCCTTGCGTAGCCGGAGAAGGCCGCTAGTAAAGCTAATATAGCTTTTTTTTATAAACGGCTTCCGCTGTAGGTACAAGCCCTGTGTCACGGGGGACTTTACAAACGTACAAATCAAGGACACTAAAGTACACCTAGACTCGGAACGACAATTTGTGGATCACACAAAGATCATACTTTTTGCTACGGTCGGACATACTCCCACTGCGCCACAGAGTCAATTATATAGGTACTATAACTGACCCAGCAAGTTCGACAAACTGACAGTTTGTATGTGTGTAATAAGCCTCGGTGCTAGTGGTTTGTATTGAAATTTTTGAATATGCCAACACTCGAGGCTTCAGCTTTTGAGTGTATCCCAAAATATTCGCTGTAATTATACACACTGAGTATTTCGATGTTAGCTTGTCTTTACTTTTGCATGCGGATTTGTTTGGTGTATAACATCCCTTTTATTTCTTTCTATATCTACCTATTTAATGTAACAATAAATAAATACATTTATAATAAAATAAAAAATATTAGTACTTACTTTTGTAAAACGTCAACTACTGACAAATTGCTGCTCGATTTTATTTTACTAATTTATAATACTATAGTTGTAATTTTTTATTAAATTGTTTTTTTATCTCCTCTCCTCTTTTCTCAAATTAGCATAAGATAAATAAAAATTAAAACCGACTTTGACAACGAAGAAAACTTAAAAATAAAGGTTTACCAATAAGACTAGATGCACGTGTAGATTTACAAAAGTACAGTAGAAAATAGATTACCTGTTATTACAGAAGGGGATCCACTCACAAAGTAACCTTCTGTGACACTAACCCAAAAAATTACTACCATGGGTGACGTTCCTGTATTTTGTGAGTACTTTTGCAACAAACCAACCAAAGAAACTAATCGATGGTATCCCTTCCCATATTCCCAAAGCAATCACCTCCTGAATTCAATTGCTATGATAGACAAACATACTTTTTGTAATTTTTCCCGTGGCATGAGAATAATCCGCGAAATCCGAAGGGAGGGAACGTTGTCTAGCCACTCGGTGCAGTAACGTGCACTACGGAGTTCAGTTTTGTGGATGAGGTAATCATTGAGTGAGTGTGTGATGAAATCACAGAACGGGGAAAGAGGTTAGAATGGCCTTGGAAGCTGCAGAGATAACTCTACAGCTCACATTTTATCAACTTCATTATTCAAAACAATTTATTGTTTCTGATATTCTTATAAGCTCACCGAGAGGTATAGCCTCAAGGTGGTGCAAGTGTACGCACCGACCTCGACACATCCAGACGACGAAGTGGAGGATATGTTCGATGACATATCGAGGGCCCTCTACTCCACTACTAAGACCCACTACAACGTTGTTATGGGGGACTTCAACGCTAAAGTGGGAGTACAAAATTGCAGCGAATTGGTAGTAGGATCCCATGGATTTGGAAGCAGAAATCATAGGGGGCAAATGCTAGTCAACTTCCTCGAACGGAAGGGGCTCTTCTTGATGAACTCCTTTTTCAAGAAACGGCCCCAAAGGAAGTGGACGTGGCAAAGCCCCGACACTATGACAAAAAACGAAATTGACTTCATCATGACGGACAAAAAGCAATATTCAGAGACGTCACCGTGATCAACAGATTTAATACCGGTAGTGATCACCGACTTGTCAGAGGCTCTCTGAATATCGACTTCAAGGCGGAACGTGCCCGTCTGATGAAGTTCAGACTTCGACCTACTTTGCTCCAAACCGTGATAGGATCCGAAGCGTTCCAGTTAAACCTGGATAACCGATTTGCTGCCATGGAAACCACAACAGACGTAAACCAGAAGCTCGTAAATGTGGTTCGGATACTCAGGGAAGAAGGTACGAGATTTTATGATATGCAGCGTAAGGGCAAGAAGTCAAAGCTTTCGGAAAAGACTTTAGGGCTAATGAAAAAACGACTTGAAAACCCACCCGTCACTTCGTCGGAAAAGCGCGCTCTAAACCAAGAGATCAACAAGCTGATACGACACGACCTTCGGTGCTCCAACACTCTTTTCATTAAAAGAGCGATCGAACAGAACCGGGGGTCAAAAGTGTTCGTACAATCTCCTGGAAGAAGCCACCTGACGAAGTTGACCACAACAAGTGGAGAAGTCGTTTCTTCGAAGCCGGCAGTCCTCTCCGAAGTGGAAGGCTTCTATGGCCGGCTATACGCTTCGCATGCATCTCGACCTGATCCAGAAGATGAGGGTCCTAGAGCCACTCTAACACGCCACTACACCGAAGACCTGCCAGAAGTCAACATTGACGAAATCGTGCTGGCTCTTAGACAGCTAAAAAATGGAAAAGCCCCTGGAGAGGATGGCGTTACAACAGAGCTGTTAAAAGCTGGAGGTAAACCCGTACTGAGGGAGCTCCAAAAGCTCTTTAATGCTGTCCTGTTTGAAGGGAGAACTCCGGAGGCGTGGAGTAGAAGCGTAGTCGTCTTGTTCTTCAAAAAAGGAGATAAGACCCGGCTGAAGAACTACCGACCTATTTCTCTTCTAAGCCACGTCTATAAGCTGTTCTCAAGAGTCATCACGAACCGCCTTGCGCGAAGACTTGACGAATTCCAACCACCGGAACAGTCTGGATTTCGGAGCGGATATGGCACCATAGACCACATCCACACAGTGCGGCAGATTATACAAAAGACCCAAGAGTATAATCAGCCCCTGTGTCTAGCATTCGTGGACTATGAGAAGGCCTTTGACTCGATTGAAATCTGGTCCGTTCTGGAGTCTCTGCAGCGATGCCAAGTAGATTGGCGATATATCCAAGTGATGAACGCCAGCAAAAAGACTTTGAAGATGTAAATATGGCTATCTCAAAAGTGATTAACTGGTTTGATGTTAACAATTTACTCTTAAACGAGGGCAAGACTAAATGTATTCGATTTATAACACCTAACGTGAAACCAGTAAAAACCACTATAAAAATAAAAGAAGATGAGTTGAACCCTGTAGAGACCACAAAGTTTTTAGGAATTACTTTAGATTCTAAGCTTCAGTGGGGCCCACATATAAGTGAATTGTCTAATAGACTCAGTTCTGCAGCGTACGCAGTTAGAAAAATTCGTCAGCTAACAGACGTTGAAACAGCGCGATTAGTTTATTTTAGTTACTTTCATAGTTTAATGTCGTACGGTATTCTACTGTGGGGGAATGCTGCCGACATTCAAACCATTTTTGTTCTGCAGAAGAGGGCTATTCGATCAATTTACGATCTTAGTAGTAGACACTCACTTAGAGAAAAATTTAAGGAAATCAATATCATGACTGTTGCATGTCAGTATATCTATGAAAACCTTATATATGTTCACAAAAATATTGATAGTTTCTGTAAGAAATGTGATATACATAATATTAACACGCGGAACAAACATAAACTTGTTGTACCAGCGTCAAGGTTACAAAAAGTAAACAAATCATTTCGGGGCCAATGTATACGTTTCTACAATAAAATCCCTAGCGATATTCAAAAATTGAGTCGTAATAAATTTAAGTGTACCATTAAGAAAAAATTGTGTATGAAAAGTTACTACTCAATAATTGATTATATGGAAGACAAAAACGCTTGGGATTGAACTGCTTTCTCTCACAGGCTATTAAAATGTACTTTAAGATTATATGTTTAGATACATATTTACTTTGTAAGAAGTGAAGTATTGTGTTTGCTGAATACGTTTATATATACTCATTTTAGAGTTACAAATAGTATTATTATTTAGTTATCCTTATTTTATAAACGATTACACTCACCAAACACAATGGTTCATTCAGTAAAATTTATTTTTGTAAGGAAAAACTTGATGATTTTAAAAGAGTGGCACATGAGTTTCTTGGCAGCTTCTTCTCATGAGCTTTACACTTGGAACTGCCACCTAACCTCATTTTGTTTTTTTTTTCAAACATTAACTTTTTATTATAATTTAATTCAAACAATTTTATACATTTTTTAGTATGTTTTAATTTGACGTTTTCAAATAATCATTAACCTGATTTTACGAAATAAAGATATTTGACTTTGACTTTGACTTTGACTTTGATGAGATGTCTCTACGAAGCCGCAACAATGTCCGTCCAAGTACAGAATCAGGAAACAAAACCTATACCATTGCATCGAGGAGTGAGGCAAGGGGACGTTATCTCCCCGAAACTGTTCACAAATGCAATGGAGGATATGTTCAAGACGCTGCACTGGAAAGGGCGGGGCATCAACATCAATGGTGAATACATCTCTCACTTGCGATTTGCAGATGACATTGTCATTATGGCGGAAACCTGACCTGGCTGACTCCTCTGTACGCATCGGCCTACGGATGAACTTGGATAAAACCAAGGTCATGTTCAATGAACATGTACTACCGGAACCGATAGCGGTGCACGGCGCCGTTCTCGAAGTTGCTCAAAAATATGTGTACCTCGGGCAGTCATTGCAGTTAGGTAGAAACAACTTCGAGGACGAGGTGAACAGGAGAATTCGGTTGGGTTGGGCAGCCTTTGGTAAGCTACGTCAAGTCTTCTCATCGTCGATCCCACAATGTCTAAAGACTAAAGTCTTTAATCAGTGCGTCCTACCCGTCATGACATACGGAGCCGAAACGTGGACACTGACGGTACGGCTAGTCCACAAGTTCAAAGTCGCTCAGCGGGCTATGGAAAGGGCTATGCTCGGAGTTTCTCTTAGGGACAAAATCAGAAATGAGGTGATCCGGCAGAGAACCAAAGTTATCGACATAGCCCACCGGATTAGCAAGCTGAAGTGGCAGTGGGCTGGCCATATTTGCCGAAGAACCGACAACCGTTGGGGTAAACGAGTTCTTGAGTGGAGACCACGGCACGGCAAACGTAGTGTAGGACGCCCTCAGGCCAGGTGGAGTGATGATTTACGCAAAACGGCTGGCAGGAGCTGGATGCGAGAAGCCGAAGATAGAACAAAGTGGCGTGCAATTGGTGAGGCCTATGTCCAGCAGTGGACTGCGATAGGCTGATGATGATATTCTTATGGGTAAATCTTGAGATTGGGATTATTTAGTTGATTCCCGTGGCGCATTTTTATTTATATTTTTTTTTACAAATTATAGTTTTTCATGATTCTAAGCCGAACTATAAACACATTTATCAAATAGGGGTCATTTTTGAGCAACGCGTTATAAAAATATTTAAAATCATTTCTTTGGGCCAGGGTAATCAAAAAACGATGGCAAAGGAATCAAAATTAAAACAACTTTGTAATAAAACAAACTATTCATTTAATAATTAGTTTTTTAATTAGAGTTATTGGCATTTATAAACCTAATTATCAATCACTTTAGTCTTAAGTAGTAATAATAAAATATACATATTAAGTAATAATAATTGAAAACAAATCTTTTTTTTTAAACATAATCTAAAACTTGAACTTTAATTAGGAACGTTTATTTTGATGACACAATATCTAAACATATAATAATCAGAATCAAAACCTTTTTAATAGTATATGGTCTAAAAAATATTTAAATCACAGTCAGATTTACTATCACAGGAACGTTCACCGTGAAGAGCTGTCAATGCAACGTTAGCTAAAGAAACTTCGGCTATATTATTTCTACTAGAAACGAAATTGCTTTTCAATCGTCTTGTTGTCGACCTGGTTTTTGATGGATTGGTATTGTTTGAGGTTGTATCGCCAATGCTATAAAAGCCAATATGTTGTCCATGTGGACATTGCACAGAAAGAATCTGTGCATGTGTGTGACATTGCACAGATTCTTGGGAACATATCTTCAAATCACAAATAAGACGCCTCATTGCCAAGACCTCAGGTTTATTGCAGCACCATATCACTTGATGAACTCCCATAGTACCACGAAATTCTTGGAGACTTAAGGGAATTAATATTTCTTTTTCTAGAATCTCCAATTTCCTGTAATATAACTCCTGGGCATTTGACTTTAGGGTAATAAGGATATCAATATTTGGAATATAATTTCCTTGAGCAACAATTTGATCAGCTGTTCTCTTCAGCACGCCCCCTACACCATCTGGAGCTCCCTTTCCATGGCCCTTTTCGGAGTCATTCCAAACCATCAATCATCAATCATCACCAATCATCATCATCAGCCTATCGCAGTCCACTGCTGGACATAGGCCTCTCCAATTGCACGCCACTTTGTTTTATCCTCAGCTTCTCGCATCCAGCTCCTGCCAGCCGTAGATCATAACTCCATCTGGCCTAAGGGCGTCCTACACTACGTTTGCCGAGCCGCGGTCTCCAATCAAGAACTCGTTTACCTCAACGGTTGTCGGTTCTTTGGCTAAAATGGCCAGCCCACTGCCACTTCAGCTTGCTTATCCCGTGGGCTAGGTCGATAACTTTGGTTCTCTGCCGAATCACTTCATTTCTGTCCTTAGGAGAAACTACGAGCATAGCCCTTTCCATAGCCCGCTGAGCGACTTTGAACTTGTGGACCAGCCGTACCGTCAGTGACCACGTATCGGCTCCGTATGTCATGACGGGTAGGACATACTGATTAAAAACTTTAGTCTTAAGGCATTATGGGATCGACGATGAGAAGACTTGACTTGGCTTACCAAACGCTGCCCAACCCAACCGAATTCTCCTGTTCACCTCGTTCTCGAAGTTATTTCTACCTAACTGCAATGAATTCCCGAGATACACATATTTTGTAACAACTTCGAGAACGGCGCCGTGCAACGCTGTCGATTCAGGTAGTACATGTTCATTGAACATGACCTTGGTTTTATCCAAGTCCATCCGTAGGCCGATGCGTACAGAGGAGTCAGCCAGGTCATTCATCCGTTGCAGGTCCTGCAGCGTTTCCGCCATGATGACAATGTCATCTGCAAATCGCAAGTGAGAGATGTATTCACCATTGACGTTGATGCCCCGCCCTTTCCAGTGCAGCGTCTTGGACATATTCTCCATTGCATTTGTGAACAGTTTCGGGAAAAAAAAAAAGGTCCCCTGCAATGGTATAGATTTTGTTTGCTGATTCTGTACTTGGACGGACATGGTGGCGGCTTCGTAGAGACTCCTCATCACTTAGATATATCGCCAATCTACTTGGCATCGCTGCAGAGACTCTCAGAACGGACCAGATTTCAATCGAGTCAAAGGCCTTCTCATAGTCCACAAATGCTAGACACAGGGGCTGACTAAACACCTGGGTGTTTTGTATAATCTGCCGCACTGTGTGCATGTGGTCTATGGTGCCATATCCACTCCGAAATCCAGCCTGTTCCGGTGGTTTGAATTCGTCAAGTCTTCACGCAAGGCGGTTCGTGATAACTCTTGAGAACAGCCGGTAGTTCTTCAGTCGGGTCTTATCTCCTTTTTTGAAGAACAAGACGGCTTAGCAGTCAGAGTCACTTGTCAATCGACCAACAGGTCTAGCGTAGATACAGAAATATTGTTTTATTAAGAAATAATGTACAGAGTTAAAAGAAAATTTTACTTGTTACAAGGAAAATATAGAAAATTTTGATTACTCGGGCATAAACCCCAAGTGAATCAACACCAAGGTAATCAATAAAAGTACGTTTTTTACCGATTATGTAAAAATTCAAAAGTTCTAATCAATAATAATAAGATTTGTAAAGAGATATCCTTAATGCCTTTCTGTTTGTAATAATAGTAAAATCCTGAAAAAAATTATACTATTTTTTTATGCTGTCAGGGGAATCAAAGACCAAGTGAAACAAAACCAGGGTAATCAAATATTTACCTTCGTAATTTCGTCCACGGGCAAAAGGAGACGCGACCTTCCACCACGGCGTTTGAAGCGCGACAGAAGCTCGCATGAGACGGATATCTACGCTTCTCGACCGCTCCCTTAGCGATCTATGCCTAGTTATGTGGCACGCCAATGGAATCACGGTTTAGTTCGGGACAAAACTTTAAATCTATTTCAATGTAAAACTGTGGGATAAAATACAAAATGTATATTTTTATTTTAAACATCTACTTGTCTAGATGCTGAAAAACTTGATAAATGATTAATTTTACATTTAAAAATTGGTGATTTCGGACTGTTTTCACAAAAAAATATGTAAAGGACGCGCCAAGGTTATCAATTTTTGTGACTTTATGTTTTTTTTACAATAATTACACGCAAATTAAATAGAAAAACTATTGTGCATCAATTAGATACCATTGTATTAAGACGTAAAAAAAATACTTTACATCTTTATTTCAATATTGCGGGTACGTTTTACCACCGGACATCAAAAATTTTGTCTCTCAAGATTCACCCTTATATTATTGATATTTGACATTTAAATTTTGAAGCGGCGGAAGCATGGGACTCGCAATCGTTAGGTCGCGGGTTCGAATCCTACTCATTATACTACCAACGTGGACCCACTTCTAACACAAGCCACTGAGCTTAGCTGGAGGTATTGACAAGATTGTTAGTAATGTGGGACTCAATTCCACATTCTGTTTTTTTTTTAAAGACGACTCCCGCGTAGTATGCAAGCCCTGTGTCGTGGGGGACTTTACAAACATACAAGTCACGGACACAAAGTACACACAGACTCGTAACAGCAAATTGTGGACACAAAGTACACACACAAATTGGTGTCCCGTGTAGGAATCAAACCCACGACCCCTTGAGTAGCAGTCGGACACACTTCCACTGCGCCACCGAGGCAGTCAAAGACATTGCTAGTTATCTTTTTAACAAGAAAAAAAAGACGTTCATCGTGAATACGTAAATTGACCCCCAGATGTGCTACAAATTTCAAACAACCGTCTTATTTTTCGTCTACAAAAATTGGCTTTAGCAGTTCAAAGTTACCAATAAGATTTCATAAAAATTTCGAATCGATTCAAAAATCCATAAAAGTGACGTAGTGTAGCGTTTTATGTATTTGTAAATATGATGTAAAGTATACAATGTGCACTGGCGACAGTCGTTCCAATGTAAAAATGACTTCATGACCTTTCTAATATTGGACTATTTTCTGTGTGTTTGAAATAATTATTTTGTGGAATCTGCATGGTAGTCAAATTAAATCCACGATACGATTTCCACCTGTAGATTGGTTCATAACATAATTTTACATATGTAACCAAATTTTTTTTTGGCAGACTGTGCCAATCGCCTGCTGTGGTTTCTTTTGGTTTCTTTACACTACACCAAATAACTTTAGAATATTAGTTTTGGTTATAAAAATATAACCATAAATTTACCCTTAACCACCCACCACATACTTTTGTCACACCACCACCTACCACACGTCTGTGAGACCCGGAGTATTTTTTTTGTTAGGTTTGGGGACTAAACTTCACAAAGAACAACGATTTTACTCTAATAACATAGTCTGGAGGTAGGTTGTTATAGCCATAACTTCAAAAACAGGTGGTACGTGGTTAAGGTAAAACTTTTTAACAAAAAATATTACCGACTTCAAAAATAAATACAAGGCAACTAAAAAGCAAAAAATAATATACCTAGAATAACAAAAACAAATTAAACATTTTGAAGTTGGTGCCATGAAATAGTAGTCTTTATGTTTTATTCGGCACCAACTTCAAAATGTTTAATTTGTTTTTGTTATTATAGGTATATTATTTTTTGCTTGCCCCGATGCAGGGCCGTTAATTGTTGATGAGTTCACTATCAGCTTTATTTATTACATTGCATAATAGTAGTATATCGAGATTAAAGTGCTACTCAATACCATATTAAAGTACTTAATTGAATCGCAAACTGTGAAATATTGAATAGGTCTGCTCGTAATTTTTGGTCTTCATCATCAGTTCCACTTCACCAATTGGTGTTTTTTAAGAGTAAATGCACGAATCACTATAAAATATACCTAAATCACTGTAGGTGTGGTTTTAATATTTTAACAGTTCCCTCGATTTCTCCAGGATCCCATCATCAGATCGTGATCTGGGGACAATGGGACCAACTTGGAAGTATACCCTTTCAAACACAACAAGAATTTTTCAAATCGGTCCAGCCGTCTTTGCGTAATCGGTGAACAAACATAAGAATTGAAGTCGGTTGAAAAATAAATATTTTTGAAAACTGATATTACTAAGTTATTCGGTGTAATGTAAGGAAACCACGAGCAAGAGGTTATAAGTATATAAAAAAACGGGTAAGAGCATGTCGAACCATGTTCAGTGTAGGGTTCTGCAGCATCAGCAGAAGAGCGTATGTTCATGGCACTTCCACCCTTTTGTTGAGAAACTGATTGACGCTGACTGAGATGAGATCCGAAATAATTTTAGTTTGAAATATTTATTAAGCGCTATCTTTGTAATTTTTTTCAAATTTTTTGGTCGTACTCTTCAAAAGATAAGGGGTAGGACACAATTTATACAACTTTCGGAGCGATTATTTCTAAAAATATTTATTTAATCAAACAAGTTTATTAGAAACCTTAAAATGTTTATCCCTGTCGAATGGTGAACAAAACATTGATGTTTGCTGATAAAAAAAATAGTTACATGTTAAGGAGTGTCCCACCAAAAAATATATTACCTTTATTATTCACCTATCAAACTAAGTAGCGGCTACTACAATGCACAAAATGGAGTAAATAGAACAAAAATTTGGGTACGTACACACGTAAAGTGTATGTAAAGTGTTTTTTTTTTCTCACGTCGTCGTTGGACAGGACTTTAAAATATTTTTTAACCTGATACAACATTACAAGGTTCAAGCCACGAACGGGAGGTTATTAGTGTATTACAAACCACCCTGTGTGGTCCGACATCCACTTGCCCCGTTTTAGAATCAAAGGCTTATCTACATTTTCCAAGCTCCTAGATTGTTGCACATGGTTTTGTTTCCACAAGTCTCACCCGTCAAGTTACGTAGTATTCGTTTCTTTTGCCCCACACTGTCAGTTCTTTGCTGCAATTTTGTAGAAACGTAATCGTGATGGGGTAGGCTCGGCATTTGGGATTACTTTGCCACAAAATACCGGACGTCCAGATGATAACGTTCATACGTACCTCGCTTGAGCAATGTTGTTATAGTCGGCCAGGAAAGTGGTCTATCAGTTTTGACAAAGCTTTCTTTGTAAAAAATATAGCGTTAAGGTTGAAATTAGTCGCTGTCAGAATATTATTGCAAGGGAAAATCGACCTTGTTGTTTATGACGTGCAAATGAATTTCAACCGTAGGGCGGATAGACCATATTTTTGGCCGACTGTACATATAGACATTGTTCATGGACACTGAATTACAGAACTCTTTGCTCGGAAGGCATTCTGGATACCCAATTTCAACTACCCGTGACCACGACCGTTGCAATACGGTGGAAACGTCACATTATGATGTGGTCGGGCCAGATCGATGAATACTCAAATGAACTGCTATTTCATGATATGACCAAAGTTAAGTGAACATATCGCAAAGTTATGCTACCCATTCACCGGTAGAGACGTAGATGTCAATTGGTTTTGATATTGGTTGTACATCATGGCGGCGGTGTTCACCACCACCGCAACCATCCCCACCACTACCATCATTATCACCATCATCACCACCACTAGCACTAGACTATCCGTGACCACGGCCGTTGCAATACGGTCGAAACGTCGGGCAATAAACAAGGTAACCTTAAATTATTCACGCGATTAATCATCTAAAATTCATCCAATTGACGATTAGAGAAATGCTAAGAATAATGCATCAATAGTATAATGTAATCCACCAATGACATGAAGTCGCGTTTCATACGAGTTGTGCAACGGGCGGTTCTATGTTCAATGTTTTTTTTTTCACCAAATAACAATCACGGATACCTAACTAATTGCTTTTTTATATACTACGAAACGAGGAAACGAGGAGATCGTGCGCCTGATGGTAACGCTAGCTCATAACACTATCAGTGCCACCCAAATCCTTGTTATACAAAAATCTGTTTGTCACCGTACCACGCCCCTCATTTGAGACGTTAGTACATACGTCTCATTTGCCCAGTAATTGCACTTGCTACAGTGCCCTTCAACTGAAACACAGTGATGTGTTTACATCATTGCCTATTTCATGGGAAAATAACTGACATTGTGGTGGTACCTAGCAAGACGACCTATGGTTTAAACTGGTAGCTTAACGGAACCATTAGGTATTTGAAACTATCAAAGCTCTAAAATGAATGCCAAACAACATTATCTTATATTTTTATCTATTTTTTTTTTCCTTGCAAATTATTATAAACTAGTTTTCGGGGCTATATTTGCGCAGAATTCATTTGGTTTGCGTTAACATATATGCAAACTGTATTTATTACCCAACCGCGCATGAAGGAGGGTTATGTTTTTCGAGTTAAGTAGGTATGTTTGTATATTTCTTTGGAACGCTCTAGAGTCTAAATAGCTTGTTGGATTTTAGCTTGAGAGGTATCATTAGATTCGTCTTAGTTGTGAGAATGACACTGGGTACATCGACATTATAAAAAAATATATCAGATTTTTGGCGCCCAAAGTTTTCAGTTACTTATAAAATTTTTGCAGTCTGTTTTTTTTATTTTGTAATAATGTAACTTTTTTTTATTTTATTGAAAAGGGCTTATTTAAATTTAACAAACGAAAAAACCTTAAATATCTCATACCAGATAAAATAAACTCTTATCATCTTTAACATAATAACAACATATTTGTTACTATATAAAAATTATGACCATTCCATCACACTGTAATAGCTAGGTAGGAGGCCCATCTTGAAAAGCCACCCCAAATGCAAAATAATACAAATAAAAAAACAAATACAATTATTCAATGAATCTACGAAACGGCAATAACATCAGACACATTTACTGAGAACGATATTTGCATATTTTAAAATATTTACAAACATTCAGCATAAACGTGAATACCTCACTCTTACCATTTTAATAACATCTATAAAACTAACAAAAATAAACCTTTTGTGTATAACAATAAAGTTTAAATGAACAGCAAAGGGTTAAATTTGTTCAAAATACCAATACCATCCGTCCCCCAAACAGTATCATGCATTACAAATGCAACGCATAGCTAATAAATACATATTTCACGCCAAAATCACCTTTAATACAATGCCTTAAGAGTTAGAGGTGATATTTCTCAGCAGCAAACGTTCAAATGTTCTATATTTAAAATTCAAAGAAACAATATCGGGTGTGCATAGTATTTTCGCGGCATCGGGATACTTTATGAGCGTAGTGGGAAATACGACAGTTTCCCCATTTTTTTTTCCCAAAAATAGCTCTGGAGAATTTATTACGCGTCGACAGGCGCCATTTTTTAATCACGCGTGAGTGTTGCCAGTTCATACAGGTAATTTGCTTTGTATTGTTCTGAGTATAGTTATTGTGATTGTTTATTTTATTGGGCAAAGACGTGGATCGTGGTAAGATATTAGAATATTGTGACAAATGAATTAACAGTATTAATTATTTGCATTCGTTAATCGCCAGCTATCAGTAGCTGACACTGACAGTAATTTGATTTAAGATTCCTAGTTCATTCGTAGAAACAATTTTTTGCAGAATTAATGTTCTCATAAGCCACAAAAATGTTAATTACAAAAGTAAAAAAAGTTATTTTGAATATTGAGCATAAGCAGCATAAGTTTTACTTTTTGCTATTTAAAAATATTTTTTGTGAATTTATTGGTGTGGAACAGCAATAGCTTTACAAAAAATAAACATGCCAGCAATACAATAACAAAAAAAAATGACTGATATGTTAATTGTTGATTGAATGATAAGATAGACCTAGTATTAGAAAAAGAAGAAATAAAAACTACCGACTCCAAACATCAAACCTCTTTTTATTGACCTCGAAAATCTGCACCGTAATTTTAACACTGTATAAAGGTTAACCCTCCCTTCGCCATCAAAATACGAAGTCAAATAAGTACTTGTATAACATAGGTACACGAAAAAGGGCCCCTTAAGCGATAACAACCCGACCTGTTGTCCAAATCGCAGGAATCTATTGAATAACATCCAATAAAGGGGACTGACCCCTCGAAATGTTACAATATGTTATGCAATATCAAGATTCTTGAATGTTTCTTCGAATTGAAGAGGTTGGTGTAATAAGGTATTTTACTTTTTGTTTGGTTTCCTTATCTTTGGAAATGAAAACGTCAAAAAATAATTCCCTTTTTAAACATTTGGGTTGCGTTGCTTCGCATTTACCATATAAAAATACGTCTTATATAAGACCAGGGAGTCAATTCATGTATTTAAAGCAGTGTAGTTGCAGTTAAGTTTCGATTAATATGGTCATTGCACAAATACGCTTGCGTGAAGTATGCGTCTCGAGAGCGCAATAGCGACATTCTAGTACGGTGCGCAAGCGTTTTTAAGATAGATCTCAAATGTACAAGAATACGAAAATGGCCGTTTTAATCGAGACTTAACTGCAACTGAACTGCAACTGCACTGCTTTAAATACGTGAATTGACCCGCAGGTCTTTAAGCAGTTAAACCGTACAATAAATACTTGACACTGCCTAAGATTGACATAAAAATGGGCTAAACTACAGGATTGCATTATGAAGAAGGTTGACCACTATGGAACGTAGTTCCTTAACGACAAAAACGTCCGCTAAGGTACTAGGTACTCGTATCTAAAATGGTTAGACGGAAAAAAATATTACATTTTGACATCTAGCCAAAAACGATTCTCTATGATTATGTGAAGCTAGAATAAGGAGGTTGTTTTTTATTTTTTTAAAGGGTTGTAATATTTATTTTACTTATGTCAAACTGGCTGAATGTGAAATAGAACAATTTTTAAAATGTAATGACGGAAGTTCAGGATGGAGGGCTTATTGATTGATTGATGCCAGGTTATAGCATAACAAACTTATTTGACAAATAAATCTGAAAATCGCATGTTAGTAAATTTAAACTATGAATTAATACAATAAAAACTTTAACATTAGGTGCCAACAAACAAAATAGAATCACATTTACAAAACACCATCGTGGAACCCATTTTATTTTCATATTTCGAATCGTAACATTCGGAACGTTTTCTTTTACATGCTTGCCAACTTAAAAAAACCATTTCAGTGACTACTATTACAAGTGCGATAAGGTCTACTTCTGATTGTTTTAATAGTATCACAAGTGCTGTATTAAATGCGCTAGATGGTGGAGAATTGAATGCGAACAGCCGCCATAGACAACTGTCACTATTGTTTAAAGAAACGTGTGGCGCGGGAAAACCGTATCTTTTAATGATTGCAGTCGCAAAATGTAAGGCCTAAGTGGTCGAATGAGAAATTAAAAAGGATATAATGACGAGGGGAGAGATTTTAAAAATCGAAAATGTATTTTTTTTTATTTTCTAGCATCGTTATTCCATAACGTCCGTAGATAGATACCGTCTTATAACCAACTAGCGGTCCTGCGCAAATTCGTCTGCGTAAATTTTCCCTGTTTTTGCAACATTTATCATTGCTGCTCCGCTCTTATTGGTCTTAGCGTGATGTTATATAGCCTATAGCCTTCCTCGATAAATGGGCTATCTAACAGTGAAAGATTTTTTTTAATTCGGATCAGTAGTTCCTGAGATTACCGCGTTTGAGCAAACAAACACACTCTTCGGCTTTATAATATTACTAGCTGTCCCGCGCAACTTCGTATGCGTAAATTTTCCCCGTTTTTGCAACATTTCTCATCGCTGCTCCGCTACTATTAGTCGTAGCGCGATGTTATATATCTATCTATCCAACAAAAAAATATTTTTTCAAATCGGACCAGTAGTTCCTGAGATTAGCGCGTTTAAAAAACAAACAAACAAACTCTCCCGCTTTATAATATTAGTATACATTATAGATATAAAAAAAATAAGAGCGCCCATGCATCGTAGCAAATGCAATGTGTCTATCAATCCAAATAGAGTGGACGTCTGTTAAAAATAGACGTAGCTACATTACGCTACGCCATTTGGAAGACGTCCGTATTGGCCGTAAGTAGGCAAATCAAGAAGTTTATAGTAATTATGCCTAGGATTTATCATGTCGTCTCGCTTAGAAAGAGAAAGTGGGTCTCTACTGAAGAAGTGAAAATAACAAATTTGAATTTGTTTGACCTTTTGCGAAGCTCTCTTTTGAACAAAATCATTTTTTTTTTCTTCACTTCTTCAGTAACTACATAGTGTTGATCACCTTCTTGCTTACGTCCAAAATGGCAGACATACGTTCTATGCATATGTATATCCATTCGGAATTCTTTCAAACGGACGTTTCGTCAGTGGTGACCTTAACACATGGTTGGATGAAAGAGAAAAATCGTTCGTCAGGCCAATTCTTTTTTCTAAGGTAACTATGGCCACTTGTAGCTAATAATATTTTGAAATTAGCCATATTTTCTAGTTACAATGAACACTTTTACAGTAAACTATGTTGGGCAGATCTATCGATCTAATTGTACCATAATTGCCGTGTGGTGCCGGCTTAAGAATAGTACCACCCCATCTCTTCCTGTGGGTGTCGTCAAGGCGACTAAGGGATGTCACACCGGAGGACGGGCAGCAGCGTCCTCTGCGTACGTAAAGCCTTACTGCGATCGCCAACCCGCTCGCCAAGCGTGGCGATTATGGCAACTACCCCCAGGATCTACATACTAGTAGGTTCTACTGGGGAGACCCGTGCCCAGCAGTGGGCCTTCATATGGGTTGATATGTACCATAATTATGTCAGATTTGTCTCTTAATTGAATGGATAATTGATTAATGTCAATCGACACTGCCTTTCGCGCAATATTCTTACACAAAACCTAACGTCAGTAATATAATGACTATAGGTGTACCGGAATCTGATGAAAGAGGTTCCGTTTTCGCCATTTTGGCTATGAAACCCTAAAAACATTAAGATATTAATAAATTAATTAAAAACCGGACAAGAGCGAGTCGAACTTGCCCATCGAAGGTTCTGCACAAATTTGAAGGTATATTTTATAAATATTTTTATACATATTACATATATTTCGGGACTTAATCGCGTGAATTATTTAAAGGTACGAACCTTGACCGCGATCGGTGCAATTCGATCGAAACATCGGGAAAATAAAAGTAATTCATGAATCGGGATCGAAAAGAAATCAAATATCACAGTTTTTAATATAAAATGGTTTTAATTTCAACTAGATACCCCAATGCGTTCTTGAGATAAAGGGTTCTGACAGACAGAGGGACGGACGGACGAACTACAAACTGATCCTATAAGCATTCCATTTTTTCCTTTTGATGTATGGAACCCTAAAAATAACATAAGCACATAATATAAAAAAATACTTACATAAGTATAAAATTGTGAATAAATATTATGTAGTCAAACAAAACATATCGTATGTTTTTATTTATATAAATGACCTTGTAGTTAACGTAACTATTACGTAACACAAATATTTTGTTACAAGCTGACTCGCGCAACTTCGTCTGCGTACATTTTCCCTGTTTTTGCAAACTCCTATTGATCGTAAAGTGATGTTAAATAGCCTATAGCCTTCCTCGATAAATGGGCTATCCAACAGTAAAATAAATTTTCAATTCGGGCCAGTAATTTGTGAGATTATTGCGTTCAAACAAACAAACAAACACATTCTTCAGCTTTATAATATTATTATAGATTTCATAGGTACGTGATTATAAGTTATCATTCTTGTTTATATATATCTTATAGATAAGGTAATTCTTATTCAAGTGATCAATCAATAAATTATTTATTTATCGATAGCGATGATGATGCACAAATACATTTTACCTACTATGTTTTTTCTGTTGTTCAGAATTATATAAGTATACAAAATTCCGAGTTTAATTAAAGTTTATTATAAATGTTTCATGTTCCACAATCTGCCTTTTTATAACAGTAAAGATTAGGTGGGTAAGTATTTTATTTTAAAAGAATGTTGTCCTTTAAAACATTTCCCCGAATTATTCAAAATTTGACTGCCTCTGTGGCGCGGTGGGAGTGTATCCGACTGCTACGCGAGAGGTGGTGGGTTCGATTCTCACACGGGACACCTCTTTGTGTGATCCACAAATTGTTGTTCCGAGTCTGGGTGTACTTGGTGTCCATGACTTGTACGTTCGTAAAGTTATTTAAGTCACGGACCCTACTGCGGGAGCCGTCTCTTTAAATAAATAAATTATCTTATGCAAGAGCTGATGTAAAAATATAGTAAATCTTCCTAATAAAAGAAACTTCAGATTCAAATTCATTTATTTTTTGCATAACACAGGTATATGTTACATATTGCATATAATAGCTACTACTATATTATGACCAATAACGGCACGTAAATATAAACTTATAAAATCGTTTTTCTCCGTCGTTTCCCCGTTTTTGCAATATTTTTCATTGATGCTCCTTCCTTATGCCTGGGGGGTCCAAAAAACTCAACAAAACTAAAAACAACATATGAAATCAGCGTCAAAAGTTAACCCAGAGTCATACAAAATATATCCACACATATACTGTTGACCATTGTATTATTTTATCTATCTCTTTTCTCCATCCAGGTCATCCTGGGATTGAAATTAATATCCCAGGAGCAAACAAATTGAGGGGGGCAATGCAATTTCCTCGTCCGACCAGCCAATATGTCAGCCACCGTCTCCTGACGGCCGCAAATGAATAAAAATCAACATCACACATACGTCGCTTTGTTTTTCTATATGTGTGTAGTGAGAATAGTAATAGGGACGTAGTTTTGGTTTTTGAAAATTTGTGGTCGTCCATATACGACCATAACATAAAACAAATAAGTAACAACGACATTTTCTTTTGTTTCTGTTTATTATACGCGATAAAATGTATGTTTACCTACATATTATTTATGCTTATCTATACTAATATTATAAAGCTGAAGAGATTGTTTGTTTGTTTGAACGCGGTAATTTCAGGAACTACTGGTCTGAATTGAAAAAAAGCATTTTCGGTTAGGTAGCCCATTTATCGAGGAAGACTATAGGCTATATAACATCACGCTACGACCAATAGGAGCGGAGCAGAAATGAAAAGTGTTACAAAAACGGGAAAAATTGACGCATACGAAGTTGCGTTGGACACCTATTACTTATATTTCTCACTAGCGGACGCCTCACGGTTTCACCCGCGTAGTTCCCGTTTCCGTAGGAATACAGGGATAAAAAATAGCCTATGTCACCCGGGGTTAGTATAGCTTCATAAAGATGAAAGAATTGTTCAAATCCGTCCAGTAGTTTCGGAGCCTATTCAATACAAACAAACAATCAAATCTTTCCTCTTTATAATCTAATATATAAAATTCTCGTGTCACAGTTTTCGTTGCCATACTCCTCCGAAACGGTTTAACCGATTTTGATGAAATTTTTTGTGCTTATCCGGTATCTATGAGAATCGGCCAACATCTATTTTTCATACCCCTAAGAGTTTGTTTGTTTGTTTGAAGCGATAATCTCAGGAACTACTGGGCCGCACTGAAAAAATATTTTATTGTTGGATAGCCCATCTATCGAGGAAGGCTATAGGTTATAACATCACGCTACGACCAATAGGAGCGGAGCAGCAATGAAAAATGTTGTAAAAAAGGGAAAAATTACGCAAACGAAGTTGCGCGGAACTTCGTTTGCGTAATTTTTTCCCGTTTTTGTAACATTTTTCATTTATGCTCGGCTCCTAATGGTCGTGGCGTGATGTTACAGTACGATCAACGTAACTAGGCCGGACTGAAGTAGGCGACAAGTGGTTGCGCAGATGCATTTTTTGGAAGTAAATGGTGACAGGAAGCGGGGGGCGGGGGCGGTAACTAAACCAAGAGGATTAGAGATGCGATTACGCATTACATTGTCATAATTAGTATTACTAATTCATGTTTTTTTGTGATTAGTTTGGTAAAGAAATTGTTTTTCAAAGTTTCTTTATTATTTACAGTAAAAACTTTTATGAACTCATTTAAATAGTGTTTTTTATATTGTTGAATTAAAATGTTGTTAGTATTTTTAATCGATTAATCGTTTTCGTAACTAATTTTAGGGTCGCATCTCTATGACATGCACGAAAGTGATAAAAACCTTACTTCAATCCGGTCAAGATACGTTGATCGTAGGTACTGTATATAGCCTATGACTCTCATATATCGTGGCTTTCTATTGGTAAAAGATCTTTCAAAACTGGTTCAGTAGATCCATAGATTACCCCCCTACAACCTCACATCTTGGCCGGTTGGTCTAGTGGTTAGTGACCCTGACTGCTAAGCTAGAGGTCGTGGGTTCGATCCCCACCCAGGATAAAACTTTGTGTGATGAGTACGATGGTTTATTCTGTGTCTGGGTGTTATTTATCTGTATGTATTTATCAGTTGTTTGGTTTCCATAATACAAGCTCTGCTTAGTTTGGGATCAAAGGGCGTTATGTAAGTTGTCCCAAGATATTATTATTTATATATGGATTACGTGAATAATTTGTGTAAATAGTTTGTAACGGAACCCTAAGGATAGTGAGTGTCGCCGATCGCTTAAACCGCTAGATGACTGTTAAAAAAGCGATACATATTTTTTCGTATTTTACATTTAAAAAAACACAAAAGCTACATTTTTTTCTAAACCTGGATCTTTTCTGCTTTTAGTTTTTAAAGAAATGCAATTGATAATTACTAGGGAATACCGTTTTCTGGTAAATTCACACTTCTAGCGCATTGAAGTCGTCAGTCTTACGTCTCTTCTCTCCCCAGTCTATTCGTATTTTTATCTACTGCTTCCTTTCCTAGACAAGAATTGTGTTAAACAAACAAACAGTCTTTCCGTCAGCTGTACAGACCATGAAGCGTTACTTAGTACAAAGGTTCCTTTTAACATTTCAAGGTATGGACCCCTAAAAATATGTTCCAAATATGGTGAAAGGCGAAACTAATTTCCACGGGTAGTCCATTCTGTACACAAGATCGTAGAACAAAGATAACAATAATCAAGTTAAGGTCTGCATTGTACCATCATAAGTAAAGGTCGTCCCAGATTAAATTTATGCCCCCCTAAAATAATTAATTCCCTTTAACTTCATTAAGAAACCCGCATAGGTGTAATTACAATGAGCTAAGGAATCTTAATTGTCGAATTGAAAGTGGCACATACTGTTTTATAGGATGACCAGCATATTTGAGGTATCCTTGACTTATTTTTGGTAATTTTACAATGATTTTTAGAAGATGTAGGTCAATTTGCAACAGTAGAATGTAATCATGTAATGTGTATTTACAGTATATTTACAGTAGAATGTAATGTGTTTTATAATAATAATAATAATAATAATAATAATATAACCAGACAACTGATAAACTTACTTATTTATTTCTAAATACATACATATTATAGATAAATAACACCCAGACACAGAATAAACCATCGTGCTCATCACACAAAGTTTTATCCTGGGTGGGGATCGAACCCACGACCTCTTGCGTAGCAGTCGGATACACTCCCACCGCGCCACAGAGGCAGTCATGTCAAAAAACACGAAACTCTGTTTAAACAATTTGATGCTATGTCAAGACATTAAGATAAATTGAAGCTGCAAATTAGACTTGAAGCTTACAAAAGAAACGCATACTGCATGGCAATTAAAATCTATACTAATATTATAAAGCTGAAGAGTTTGTTTGTTTGTTTGAACGCGGTAATCTCAGCAACTACTGATCCGAATTGAAAAAAATATTTTACTGTTGGATAGCCCATTTATTGAAGAAGGCTATAGGATATATGTTGCAAAAACAAGGAAAATTTACGGAGACGAAGTTGCGCGGGACCGCTAGTCTTTAATAATTTTTTTTTTTAATAGTCTTGTAATGTTATACTATTAATTTGCACGCTCGCTCCAAAGAGCAGAATATGCTGATTCCAATGTTCGTAACAACCTAATGTACCTTATTCGAGCAAATAAAGATTTGAATTTGAATATTTTTTTATATATTAGAGAGATTTATTTTTCTTTTTACACCTTAAACCATTTTCTTGACTCCCTTTTAAAGAGTCCCACTAAAATTCGGTCAGGCGAGATTATAGACAAATATTTTAAAAACTGTTTAAAACAAAAACCTTGTGGACTACAATAAATTTAGAAATAAAGCTTTATTTTCAAATAATAAATAGACATTTCAATTTTATTTACATATATTTATATAACGAGTGGATGTGGTGGTATACGCCTCTAAGCCGCATTTTTTTTAAGATATCTTAGCCAGTAGGCTGCCGCCACTGTTACATTGTTATGTAACAGTGGCGGCAGCCGGTATACAATAACTTCAACGATGTTTCGTTGAAGTTATTGTATACCTATGGTAAACGTAAATGACACTAAAGAAACAACAGGAAATAAATATTTCCTGTTGTTTTTTTGCTTTCAAGTGTCATTTACGTTACTACTACCTACATTATGAAGTGTTATTTATAAATACAGGAAGTGACAAGATCTATAGTTTCACGTGCAAATGCCACACAAACTCTTGTACATAAATAGAAGTACTTAGTGATTTTTTACCGAACAAATACAAATAATCTTATATGGATATATTCGGAAAAAAACTTTAAAAAGGAAAATACTAAGTTATAAAATGTATTTATTAACTATACTAGCTTTCACGTCGTTTATTCCTTTTGTCCTTTTCCAGGCATTTTACTCAATGAATCTTAATGAAATTTGGTGAAGAGGTGTCTTGTAGTAGCCGCTAGTTAGTTAGATAGCTAAATAATAATAATAAGTATTTTTAGGGGGGGCACTCCATACATGTAATAGAAGCAAATTTTTGTTTTCAAAAAACATGTCATGTGTTCGACAGGTCTTTCAAAAAAAAAATATAGTTTATAATACCCTGTTTTCATTGTATAATTTTTTTTTGGTAATAATCGCTCCGAAAGTTGCATTAATCGTGTTCCCCCCTTAACTTTTGAACCATGTGACCAAAAAATATGGTAAAAATCACAAAAATAGCGCTTAATAAATACATTAAACACAAATTATTTCGGATAAGATCGGATTTACCGTCATTGAGTTATTGCCGAAAAACTGCGTTTCTCAACAAAAGGTCGTAAGTGCCATGAACATACGCTTTTCTGCTGATGAAATTATTCAAGGGTACGGAACCCTTTTATGTTTACCCGTTGTATGATTAAAATGTAAGTAAGTAGGTTATATATGACTGTCAACAAGTTTAATTGCTACACATTTCATTTCTACATCGCCATACGGTAGACTGGCAGAGTATGCTTTCAGCATTAAGTCCGTCTCTGTACAATTCTATGTATTTTTTTTTTATTTTTTTATATATACGACTCCTGCATTAGGGTACAAGCCCTGTGTCGCGGGGGACTTTTACAAACATACAGGTCACGGACAGAAAGTAGACCCAGACTCGGAACAACAATTTGTGGATCACACAAAGTGGTGTCCCGTGTGGGAATCGAACCCACGACCTCTTGCGTAGCAGTCGGACACGTTCCCACCGCGCCACAGAGGCAGTCAATTATTAAGTATTAAGTATAAATAGTAAAAAAATACACCCCAACATATCCCAACCTGCAGACTTAATCCTCTAATCTCACTAGCCGTATGTCCCAACATAACACTACCGCGCCTTATTCAAGATCACATAATGGGATGGATATATGGGTTACTGTCGGTCAGCCCGTCACGCCGCAACAATGAAATGTAATATTGTCTTATTGTACTGCCATGATCCTGGCACAAAGGCACAAACAATAAGGCTTTCAATAAGACGCTCAGTTTAAACTGTTTATGAATTGGGATAATATTAGTTTATGGATATACCTTCTTCTTTTGTTTTAGTTGATGGTAAATTTCTAACAGCTGTTTCTTGTGTTTGTCGTACTTACTCTATAGAGTATTATAAGGAAGAGGAGGATTATAAGGAGAGGAGCCTTATAAGGAAAACTATCACAGCTAAGTAGTCTTTACAAGTTTACTGTGTCTAGGTGTTATTTATCTATAATATGTATTTATAAATATGTTTATCAGTTGTTTGGTTTAGTACAAGCTCTGCTTATTTTGGGATCAGATAGCGTTGTGTGAGTTATCTCAAGATATTCATATTATTAAGATTACATTTACCTGCCACACTTATCTATCCACTGACTTGGAGATTTGCAGAAAATTTAAACCAAATGTATATTTTTTTTATTTACAAACAGTATTTGGTAGGCACTATCATTTGCAGTATCTGTGACAAAGCACTATTGGTGGCAATACAAGCTAATGCCTACCGCAGACCTGACAAGAGATGATACTGATGCTGGGTGTTGACCCAATCTGATGCCAAACTCTCAGAATGTATAATAGACGCATGATGAGCTCTGACGACCTTATTTACTCAAAGAAACATAACAGCAAGTTGTAGCACTGTTGTATTCTATAATCTGAAGGCGCAGGTTACTATCACAGAACATTGATACCAACTAGAGATTATTACAATCAAACTCACTTTAAACAAAAAAAACAAACTTATAATAATAATAATATCTTGGGACAACGCACACAACGCTATCTGTTGTTGTACTATGAAAACCAGACAACTGATAAACATACTTATATATTTCTAAATACATACACATCTTCTGTATAAATAAAAATGAATCCCTATTTTCCTTGGTCACGGCATCACTAAAGAATTACTATACCGATTTCATTGATTATTTTTTTCTTTAGTTTTCTAATACACTGTAGAAGTTCCTTACGTAAAAAAATAACGAAAATAAAATAACGGCGAGTACGAAGTTCGCCGAGATAGCTAGTTACAGATAAATAACACCCGGACACGGAATAAACCATTGTGCTCATCACACAAAATTTTATCCTGGGTGGGGATCGAACCCACGACCTCTGACTAAGCAGTCAGGGTCACTAACCACTAGACCAGCAAGCCAGTCAGTTTAAGTAGTAATAGAACACTCTTATTTAAATTAAAACGCCAGCAAAAAGACTTTGAAGATGTAAATATGGCTATCTCAAAAGTGGTTAACTGGTTTGATGTTAACAATTTACTCTTAAACGAGGGCAAGACTAAATGTATTCGATTTATAACACCTAACGTGAAACCAGTAAAAACCACTATAAAAATAAAAGAAGATGAGTTGAACCCTGTAGAGACCACAAAGTTTTTAGGAATTACTTTAGATTCTAAGCTTCAGTGGGGCCCACATATAAGTGAATTGTCTAATAGACTCAGTTCTGCAGCGTACGCAGTTAGAAAAATTCGTCAGCTAACAGACGTTGAAACAGCGCGATTAGTTTATTTTAGTTACTTTCATAGTTTAATGTCGTACGGTATTCTACTGTGGGGGAATGCTGCCGACATTCAAACCATTTTTGTTCTGCAGAAGAGGGCTATTCGATCAATTTACGATCTTAGTAGTAGACACTCACTTAGAGAAAAATTTAAGGAAATCAATATCATGACTGTTGCATGTCAGTATATCTATGAAAACCTTATATATGTTCACAAAAATATTGATAGTTTCTGTAAGAAATGTGATATACATAATATTAACACGCGGAACAAACATAAACTTGTTGTACCAGCGTCAAGGTTACAAAAAGTAAACAAATCATTTCGGGGCCAATGTATACGTTTCTACAATAAAATCCCTAGCGTTATTCAAAAATTAAGTCGTAATAAATTTAAGTGTACCATTAAGAAAAAATTGTGTATGAAAAGTTATTACTCAATAATTGATTATATGGAAGACAAAAACGCTTGGGATTGAACTGCTTTCTCTCACAGGCTATTAAAATGTACTTTAAGATTATATGTTTAGATACATATTTACTTTGTAAGAAGTGAAGTATTGTGTTTGCTGAATACGTTTATATATACTCATTTTAGAGTTCCAAATAGTATTATTATTTAGTTATCCTTATTTTATAAACGATTACACTCACCAAACACAATGGTTCATTCAGTAAAATTTATTTTTGTAAGGAAAAACTTGATGATTTTAAAAGAGTGGCACATGAGTTTCTTGGCAGCTTCTTCTCATGAGCTTTACACTTGGAACTGCCACCTAACCTCATTTTGTTTTTTTTTTTTTTCAAACATTAAATTTTTCATTATAATTTAATTCAAACAATTTTATAAATTTTTTAGTATGTTTTAATTTGACGTTTTCAAATAATCATTAACCTGATTTTACGAAATAAAGATATTTGACTTTGACTTTGACTTTGAACTTGTTTTAAAATTACAATCTAAATTTATTATATATAAATCTCCTGTCACGATGTTTGTCTGCAATGGACTCCTAAACCGCTTAACAGATTTCGTTCAAATTTGCACGCAATATGCAGTTTGGTCCAACTTGAGAGATAGGATAGCTTACATTTAAATTTATAGTCGCAATTACTAAAAAAATAAGGGGTTCCATGTCCACCCGTGCGAAGCCGGGACGGGCCGCTAGTATCTTAATATATATAAATCTCCTGTCACGATGTTTGTCCGCGATGGACTCCTAAACCGCTTAACAGATTTCGTTCAAATTTGCACACAATATTCAGTTTGGTCCAACTTGAGAGATAGGATAGCTTACATTTCAATTTATAGTCGCAATTACTAAAGAAATGAGGTTTCCCGTGTCCACCCGTGCGAAGCCGGGACGGGCCGCTAGTAAATTATAATAAAAACTTTTAAATCTAAACACTAAAATAATCACAACCTCAGAATCCTGGCAAAATAGGAACATGCTATTGCACAGACCTTATTAGAAAAAACTTCATCGGAAAGCTGAGGATATATACCAACATATTCTGTACCTGATAACACTGAAATAAAACCACTTGAACCTTATTTAAGTTGACATAAGGATCAACTTAGTAAAGCACCTACTGCTTGGACAGCAAGATACAATTTTGCAGTTCTCTAGTTAATATTGACTCGTCAACAGTGGATTTCGTTTCAAACTTTTCTCATTTCGGATCGAGTCAAACCATTCCTTTAACTATAAATGGTAGAATCTGCTTTTATGCTTCTAGGATTATTCGAAACTCTGTCTAATAATAACATTTATTCAAAGTGGAAAGACTACCAGACGAATTCGATAGAGCTGCGTGGAGGTGTAAGACAGATTCCCGAAATTGTTCAGCAACGCTCTCGAAGACGTCTTCAAGACGGTTTGCCGACAATATCGTCATTGAAGCAGTGTCGCTGTTGTAGCTTAACGAGTTGCTGCACTGCCTAAATGGAGCCTCTAGTCGTGTTGATCACGGCATTAATTTAGAAAAATGACGAATTTATGTCGAAGGGTTGATACTCGAAGTTGTCCAAAAATATACCTACTTTGTAAGTAAATATATATACCAAGTATATCAGCCTCGTAGAAACAACTTTGAGAAAGAAGTGGATAGAAGGATCGAGTTGGGTTGGGTAGCATTTTTGGTTTTTGGGTAGCGAGTTTTCACTTCGCCTCTACCTCGTCCCTAAAACAGTGCGTCCTACCTGTTATGATTTACGGTGACGAGACGTGGACACACACATCTTAACGCTTTTTTTATACCACTAAGTGAAGACATGAGCATGTCGAGAGCCTGGCAGTATCCGGTACGGCCATAACTTTGTTTGCAAAGATCTAACCTGTCGTTTAATTTTGTAGTATCACAGTAGCATAGAGGAAAAAAGAAATAATTTTATTTTATTATATAATGTTCACATTGTGCACCTATATAGGCAGACTTAATGCTAAAAGCATTCTCTGTCAATCTACCCTTGGATGATGTACAGATAAGAGTACATATATAGGTGCAGGTTTAGGAAACCGGGTACACCGCGCAAAATGTAGCATTCTCATGTTCCGACGTCCGTTCGGTCCGGTCGCCATACATTCGCCGCCGGGTAGCCGGTGACTGGATACCCGACGCCGGATTAAAACCGGAACTTATGAAAAGGACCTTAGTGTGAGACAATGCAATGACGGCGAAATATCATGTTGTCCCCCAGGAAAGGAATTAAAAATGGAAATTTACAATTTCATGACAAAAACAATAGCTACACTTTTCAAGTAATTTATTTATCCGATCACCGTGTAACAAAAAAATATACAAACTAAAATAATTAAAATTGTATCAGCGAATTATTTGATAAAAGTACCGTTATCTATGAGGTAGTCTGACCCAGTGATACTCCTGGCCTTATCACTCGCCAGATATACGATCAGGTCTGCGATCTCATCGCTGTCCGAAATTCTACTAAGTAGTGTTTCTTTGGTTAGTGATTCTTCTGAAACAGACGTGCCCTCGAAGATACTTGTACGGACAGGGCCAGGACTAACAGAATTTACGCGCACTCCATGTTCTGCGAGCTCATATGCACAACATCTAGTGAAATGGTTCAGAGCAGCTTTCGATGTCCGATAAGCGATAAAGTTTGCTCTTGTTATGCGGCTCCCAGCTACACTAGATACGTTCACGATATTTCCTTTTGATTTGATAAGATGTGGCACTGCATATCGTGTAATACGAGCTGGTCCTCTGACATTGACATTCATTGTCTCATCAAAAACATCTAGAAAGTTCTCATCCTGGATATGTGCTCTTATAAATATGCCAGCATTGTTGACAAGTACATCTAGTTTATCAAACTTGTCAACTGTTTTTGTAACAATTGAATCTAATTCATCGTCTTTCTTCAAATCTGCTTTGATTGTAAGAACGGTCTTGGCTCCTAGGTTCTTACAACGCTGTGCGACTTCATTTAGTCTATCTTCATTTCGTCCTACGATAGCGATAGTAGCTCCTTCTTTAGCGAAATTCTCTGCTGTAGCTGCTCCAATACCAGCACTGGCTCCGGTGATGAGTACGACTTTATTTGAAAACATATTGCACGCTACACTATTAACGCTAAACTGACTGTACTAAACCAACCAAATACTATTTATAAGATTGGCTAAAATAATGATAATGTTCGCGATAACGGCATTATCGCATCACACTGCCAATATTTGAAAGCGATAGCCTTGTCATGTAGCAATGAACTTGTGATAATTCATATTACTTTAGCTTGAAGAAGTACACTACAGTTTAGCGTTGATAGTGTAATGGCTTGCAGTGGATACGGAATAAAGATCGTGAATAAGGGCCCCGATCGCATATCTGGCGAGTAATATGGCAAGGTGTATCACAGGGTCAGACTACTTCATAATTAATGGTATAATGTTAATTCGTTATTTTTGCAATATAGGGGTGATTATTTTATTTCATGATGATTATTTACAGTTAGTTATCTTGATAGATAACCAACTGTGCACAATCAATCATCATGAAAAAACATTTTATCAGATAAATTACTGAGACAGAGTACTATTTTTGTCACGAAATCATAAGGTTCCCTTTTCGATTCGTTTTCTGGGAGACAACGTAGAATTTCACCATCGTCAGCATTGACTAAAGGAGTGAACATAACACTACTCTATTCCAAATAAGAAGTCCTTTTTGAAACGAAGGCGTTTCTTAAAACGTAACTGTGCACGTTTCCATATAATATAATTTACTCTAATCCATGGACAAAAAAAGTGTTGTTTTGATGCACCACCTAGGCGAACATTAAAATGTAGGATAAAATCTGCTTTTTGTCTTATTTTTGCCAGTTGATCCAGACCAGCCTCGCATCGCAAATCTTCAAGACAATGACCTAGATCTCGTCACAGCTTTGCGCAACTGAACTATTTCCACTATAATAACAAAAAGGTTATGCCACTCAAAAAGCTTGTTACGTCATCGTGGTTTAAGGTGGTGTGTGACCTCGTAGTGTGGATCTGAATAGCTTTTAAGACAAAAACCACACACATAGGTCATTGCTCCAGGTGAATCACCGTACAAATTTGAATATATAATTAACATTTTTTTCATGATGATGATACCACGTTATGTAATAGCCAAGTTATGATATAACTAGCTGTCTCGCGCAACTTCGTCTGCGTACATTTTCCCCGTTTTTGCAATATTTCTCATTGCGCTCTCTCTCTCGTTTCCTCGATAAATAGGCTATCCAACAGTGAAAGAATTGTTTAATTCGTACTAAAAGATCCTGAGATTACTGTGTTCAAACAAACTCTTCAACTTTTTAATATTAGTATAGACTAGCTGTGCCCGCGACTTCGTTTGCATGAAAGTCGGGTCTAAATTAATGTAGTTTATGTTATGGTCCGCGCTCGGTGTAATTTGGTCCGCGTTGACCGACAATAACTCCCCACCCCCCACCTCCAGTCGCCCGAACTACTCACACTTGGCCGATGTTGAATCATTCATTATCGTTGATGAACACTTAATCCCCAACCATAACCCCAGAATATGATATTCGATGCACCCGTGTGATGCGTGTTTAAACAGACGGACAGACAGACGAACATTTTTAAAAATGATAGCAATGTGTTTCTTTTAAATACTATTATCAAACTTATTTTGCTAAGTATAGAACATTATTGAATACAACGCCATCTACTTTACAAAATCAGCGAAGTTTCTTCTAATACTTAATGTTTTTTATTAATATATGCAAGATGGTTTTAGTACCTACATTAAAACCATACAATGCTGCCAAGCATTGTCCTATTTAATTATGGTTTTAAGTAAGAAACGAATCCGTGATCGCAAGCTCCTATAACCCTAATAAATGTTTTCACAAATGAGGAATTATTTGATCATGGTAAACAATTTCATTTCATAAATGGCGCTACATGTTTTTTTGATGTTAAGTCTTTTTTTAGCAACGAACACATAAATTCTAGAAAATGTCTAAATACTTTTTAAGTGTAATGTAATGTTGTTTTTCATTTCTACTACGATTAATTCATTACTCTCAGCAGTGCATGCAATACCTACAGATATCTTACCTAGGTGCATATTTAACTTGGTTTTTAACATAAAAAAAATATAACCTAAGTAAGTAAGTTACCTACGGTCGAAAAAATAACTATAACATTGAGAAAAACTCAATGTTATAGTTATTTTTATTTAGATATATTATATTTATGTAGACCGTGAAAAAGGTAAAAGAAAATTTTAAAAAATACAAAACGAACATATCCCGACATCATCATCTAATTGTGGAAAATTTTGTGATAAACCATTGTGGTTCGACAAAAAATACGTCGCTGCTCGTTCCTCATAGATGTTAGCGTAATGATTCATAGTGTAAATAATGGCCTATAGTATTTATTATCAAACTGCAAATTTTCATGAAGATCCCTCAAGTAGTTACTGTATTATAAAGAAAAATAGCTGCAGACATTATCCCTTACTGCTTAGCTCCTATGGAAAAAAGCGTTATAATTTATAGCCAAAATGCTAATCCACATCTATGAGATTGCACGTGCAAAACTTCAACCGAATCTGTCCAGTTGTTTTTGCGTGATGCGTGTTCAAACAAACAGACAGATAGACTGACAGACATTTCTAAAAATGCAGCAATGTGTTTAAAAACTTTTTTCGAACATTTTGCAATATTTTTTTTCACTAATTTCGGCAATGTACAGACATGTAAAATTCACAATTTTATTATATGTATAGATTCGTTTACATATATCGCTTAAAGAGCATTTGTAATCGATTAGATCATCACTTTTGCGGAATGAGTTAGCGCAGATATATATACTGGACCATATTACTAACCGTGTTTAGTGGTATTGCACTCAGTTAAGAATTAACAGTGCCGTGGACAAAATGTTTGCAAATAAAGTAGTGCTTATCACTGGAGCTAGTTCCGGTATTGGAGCTGCGGCAGCCAAAAGTTTTGCCAGTGAAGGCGCCACTATATCTATCGTAGGTCGAAATGAAGATAGACTAAATGAAATCGCTCAGCATTGTATACGACATGGAAGTAACGTCCTCACTATCAAAGCAGATGTAGGCAAAGATGAAGAAGTAGACACAATTGTTAAGAAAACAGTGGACAAATTTGGTAAATTAGATGTGGTTGTCAACAACGCTGGTATATTTAAACCAGCAAACATCAAGGCTGAAAATTTTCTAGATATATTTGATGAAACAATGAATATCAATCTCAGAGGACCTGCTCGTATCACGCGACATGCTGTATCACATCTTATCAAATCAAAAGGAAATATTGTGAATATATCCAGTATGGCTGCGAAGAGTGTAAAACAACCGGATTACATCGCTTACAGAACATCAAAGGCAGCTCTGAGCCATTTCACCAGAAGTTGTGCTTTTGAGCTCGCTGAACATGGAATACGCGTAAACGCTATCAGTCCAGGACCTGTTCGGACCAGTATCTTCAATGATCCAGTTATCCCAGATGAAGTGTTAAAGGATATTACAGTACTTAACAGAATATCGGATAGTAGTGAAATCGCTGATCTAATTTTATACCTGGCGAGTGATAAAGCTAAGAGTATCACTGGATCAGACTACCTTATAGATAACGGTTCTTTATTAAAATAATATTAGAATTTCACCGATTCAGTAAATAATTAAATTAACATAAGTTATTTGGACGATGTATATTACCTTTGTTCTAGCACATTTTATTCTGTTTCTTTTAAAAACAATTGGTTGTTATTGTTGTTGAGGTAAAAAATACCTATTTGCTTTATTTAAAAAATTACATTCATATATATATATTTTTATTTATTTCATTTATTTATAAAGGATGCAAGCTTACAGTGGCGTCACCAAATCGCTTGCACGCTAGATTACATTTCATCATTCAATAACATATTATGTATGGCCTTCGCTTTACTAGTAAAGTCCAGGCAGTGGATATTTATTTTCGATTTGTTTGGCTTCTTTAAGAGTCACTGTGGCTTCCGCGGGCCAGAAGGTTTCCACTTGGTTTGTCGCCGGCAATTTCTGTTATTTATTGTTTCTCAATTAAGTAAAATGTATTACAACATTATTTTGTTAAGTCAGTGTAGTTTTAGTCGGTGACGGGAGATCTTAAAGTATATACCATCATAGACGTATCAAGAAAACATAGGTAGCAGACATTTCACTGCTACTTCGTGACAGCGAGGTGTCATAAATTTACTTCTAAACATTAACCAATTCGCTTATTAAACCCTATTGCGTAAATATACTCGTAATAATATGATATAACATGTAAAGTAATTTAAATACAACTTTCCACATAGGCTCCATGACATAGGGGTAGTGTATGGGTGTTAAGGGCTTAGGTTCGATTGTCACATAGAACATCACTTTGAGTGACCCACGAATTTTGTGTCTGACTCTCCCGAGACACAACCCTTGTAGTTTAGACCGGGAGTTGAATTTTAAAATAAAAAATATATATAAATGTTAATATCATATTTTATTTCACACAAAAATAATTATATCTAATACTATATACTTGGTTCATATAGAAATCCTTGTATCTAATTGTGACTGCAAAAACACTTCAACTCTTTGATTACTTTATAAGTTGTTATAGTTTGTCACAAGTGCTTTTCAGATAATAATAGTGTTATGAGATAATGCCGATAACGCATATATATACTATATAATGTTAAATCATCCCATCAAGAGGATCTTTAGTAGCATTATAGCCTTAAGAAGTAAAACACAACATGTTTGCTAATAAAGTAGTGCTTATTACTGGAGGCAGTTCCGGTATTGGTGCAGCCGCAGCGGAGAGCTTCGCTAAAGAAGGTGCGTCCATCTCTATCATAGGACGAAATGGAAATAGACTAGACGAAGTTGCACAGCGTTGTAAAGATCTGGGAGGAAAGGTACTCACAATCAAAGCAGATGTAAGTTTGGATGCAGATGTAGACAAGATTGTTATAAAAACAGTCGATAAGTTTGGAAAACTAGATGTACTTGTTAACAATGCTGGAGTTTTAAAGGGAGCTAGCATTGAGGCTGACAATTTTCTGGATATATTTGATGAGACAATGAATGTCAATGTCAGGGGGCCGGCTCGTATCACGCGACATGCTGTGCCATATCTTACCAAAACTAAAGGAAATATCGTGAATATATCCAGTGTAGCTGGGAGTGGTATAACAAGGCCTAACTATATCGCTTATAGAACATCAAAGGCAGCTCTGAATCATTTTACCAGGTGCTGTGCTTACGAACTCGCAGAACATGGAGTGCGAGTAAACGCTATCAGCCCTGGACCCGTTCAGACAAGTATCTTCGGTGACGCTGATATTTCATTGGAAGCACTGAAGTACATGACAGCACTTCACAGAATATCGGATAGCAATGAGATCGCTGACCTAATCTTATATCTGGCGAGTGATAAAGCTAAGAGTATCACTGGATCAAACTATGTGATTGATAATGGAGTTTTACTCAAATAATATTTTATGAAATGTCTTAATTATCCACTATGTAAAAAAATACAATTGTAAAAAATAAAATGTAATAAATATTTTGTTTTATTTTAAATAAATTCAATAAAATTTATAATGAGGTGAGAGAATAATTCATGCCATGGTTATCAAAATAAATATATAAGTACATCATGTTATTTTTAAAATATAATTGTTTTTTTTTTAATAGGAATGTTTTAAAACCTGATTGAAAATTTACAGTATAAATATTGTTTTTTTTACAATCATTACTAGCAACACTTATCATATTAAACTTATATATTTTCGAATTTTGCATTTTTTTTTTCTTGCATAAAATTAAATGAATATAATAAAAACTAAAATAATATAATGTATATAAAGAATAACAAAATGTAATATTAGTGTTTTATTTTATTTATTAGGTAATTAATTTCTATGTAAAATTTAATGGAATTGAAATAATAAATGAATGTATTTTAAGGTTAATTCTAATTATCTTAGTAATTATTATTAGTATGTTAATATTTCAATCAATTTTTTTTTCAATCAGGTTTTGATTATATCTATTTAAAAATAAAATGTATTACGTTATTAAAAAAGGCAATATTAAAGGTTTTTTTAACTAGCAATGTGGGATTGTGGCCCACATTATTAGCAATCCTGTTAACCCCTCCAGCTAAGCTCAATGGCTTGTGTTAGGAGTGGGTTCACGTCGGTAGTACCTATAATGGGTAGGATTCGAACCCGCGACCTCACGTTTGCGAGACCGATGCCTAAACCATTGAGTTAACTTATTTATGCATGATTAGAATATGTCGATATTAATTAATTACCTATATTGTAATTACAACATGTTAATGGATAAGGAAATAAATGCTTAAATAATTATATATTAAACAAGCAACACGCACTTAAAATGTTTTGACCTTTAACTGATCAAAAAGAATGCGATATGTCAATTAACTAGGCAATTTGCACCTGCATCTGGTAAAGAATGTCTATGTCATTAAGTCCACCTTTTGCAATGTAGGTATTTGCAGGAAGACAAACAATTAAATAAAGAAATAAATAAAAATCATGAGAGCAAGTTATAATCATTATAAGAACTTATATAAAAATAAATATGAGACTTTTGTGGTTTATTTCAAACTTTTTAGAGATTTCTTAGAAAATATATAGGTGAGGATCCCTAGAATATATTTTAAAGTGATTGATATCAAACTGAAATCGTCATGGTTGCTTCGTTTTGACGAGACAACCAGCTGTGTGTATATATAGGACAAATTTATACAAGATGACTTTGAAATCAGTCGACAAATTGATATAGACTGTATATATATATATATACTTGTAGTACATTTTTTTACATTGATGCATTGTCAATTAAAATTGTAAAAAAAATAAACAGATTTTACGGTCCATCGATAATAATCTAAACAAGGCCATCAAAGAGGTTAAATTGAGAAATAAACTGAAAATATCAATTCATTAACTAAAATATTATCTTTTTTTTTAGACGACTTCCACAGGAGGGTTCAAGCCTTGTTTTGCGGAGGCTTTACAAACATACAAATCACGTACACAAATTACACCCAGACTCGGAACAACAATTTGTGTATCACACAAAGTGATGTTCCGTGTGGGAATCGAACCCACGACCTCTTGCGTAGCAGTCGGATACACTCCCACCGCGCCACAGAGGCATCTTGACTTTAACCTGCGTGTGGTTTACCCACTAAAGTTTATTGACGGAATTAAAGGTCACCTGTATAGTGGTACGTTAGAGAAGTTGCCACAGACAAAATGTTGGAGTGTCTGCGGAATCTGTATCACCTAACAAGCGCTAGAAATAGTACATAAATCTATACTTATATTAAAAAGCTGAAGGTTTAGTTTGTTTATTTGTTTGTTTCAACGCGGTAATCTCAGAAACTACTGGCACGAATTGAAAAAATCTTATTTTGTTGGGTAGCCCATTTATCGAAGAAATTATCATCAAGCTACGACCAATAGGAGCGGAGCAGCAATAAAAATGTTGCAAAAACGGGGTAGCGTGTCAAGCGTACCTTATAGTACTATAGTGCCCCAAAGGCATATAGGTACGCGTCTCCGTAGCCGTCGCAGGTAAAAAGATAGCAAAAGTTAACATAACAAAAATCTTCCCTTTACAGTACAACCTTGTAGTGTATAGTCCGGTCAATTTAGACATAAAAATAGTGATCAAATAAAGAAAATTCCGACAGAGCCAGAGTGAGAGGAGAGTGAGGTACTTTTCGATAAAACTTACCGTTTTCGAGAAAAATCCAAAAAACCTAAAATTTTGACCTTGGGCCCCGAATAACTTCCTTAGCGCACATGGGACTAATTGGGACTTTTGACACTTTATTCCTTGTGGTAAACCCTGTCAGAATTTTCTTTATTTCAATTTTATTGTCTAAATTGACCGGAATAATAAAATAAGGTTTTTTTAAAATTTCAAACATTTTTGATAATTGATAATTAAAAACCCAATTAACAAAAAATAAATTAAGCACTTATACCGATACGTTGTGAGGTTCACTGTACCTAATTGTAGTAAACCAAAAAAGACCGTAAAAAGCACAAATGTATAAAATGCGCGGGTTTGTAAAGAACGAAAATGTGATTACACGTGTACCATTCAACCAGATTAGAAAACTACTTCATGAATTATTTATTTATATCCATATCTACATATGCCATTACAGGTTTTCGTAACACGGCAATGTTAATAGTAAATTACTATAATTAATTGATACCTGACAAGGCCACTTTCTGATACCACCAGTTTAAAGAGATAATGACTTTATTATTAACAAATTCTTTCAGTGTTAATTAGTCTACCTTTGACAGCATATAACGCAACATGTTTGCAAATAAAGTAGTGCTTATCACCGGAGGGAGTTCTGGTATCGGTGCAGCTGCAGCGGAAAGTTTTGCTAAAGAAGGAGCCACTATCGCTATCGTAGGACGAAATGAAGATCGGCTAAATGAAGTTGCACAGCGTTGTATGGATCTAGGAGCAAACGTCGTCTTAACAATCAAAGCAGATGTGAGCAAAGATGAAGAAGTAGACTTGATTGTTAAGAAAACAGTAGAAAAATTTGAAAAACTGGATGTGCTCGTCAATAACGCTGGTATATTTAAACCAGCGCCAGTTCTGAGTGACAAATTTTTAGAAGTATTTGATGAGATAATAAATATCAATTTGAGAGGACCTGCTCGTCTTACACAACATGCTGTACCGCATCTCATTAAAACCAAAGGAAATATAGTGAATGTATCTAGTGTGGCTGGGAGTGGTGTAGGTAATCCAAACTACAGCGCTTACAGAACATCAAAGGCTGCTCTAAACCATTTCTCCAGATGCTGTGCATATGAACTCGCAGAACATGGAGTGCGCGTCAACTCCATTAGTCCTGGCCCCGTTCGTACGAGTATATTCGGTCCTTCGTTTCCTGATGAAATATTAAAGAGTGTAACAATGCTTAACAGAATATCAGATAGCGATGAGATCGCTGATCTTATTCTATTTCTGGCGAGTGATAAAGCTAAGAGTGTCACTGGATCAGACTATGTCATAGATAATGGATCTTTATTAAAGTAGTGTCTATTAAAATTTAAACCCTTTCATAATAGTTCATTTCATTTGGTCGTAGTTTACCTTAATATTATGAATCTGTTTATGCCCCATTATGTTCAACTTGTAAAATAACATAAAGTTTTGTAATTAATAAAAAATATATATTTTTAAAAATATTGTTTCATTATCGTGGAATAGATAATACATAATAATTTACAACTCATTCACACCTGGCCATAATTCTTAAGCACTTTATCTATACGTAAAGATAAAATATATAATCAGTAAAGTACCCTACTTACAATTACATTGCAGAATAATAGACCTCAAGTACCTTACAAACACATATATTTTATTAATTAATTTATTTAAAAAATCCTGCAAATACATTGCAAAAGACGGACTTATGCCTTGGAATTTCTCTACCAGTCAACTTTTTTTGGTGAAGAGAAAAGGATGGCAGCTGTTTATTTTTTTAATAATTAACCACATACTTAATTTCAAAATAGGAAATAAAATTAAATGTTTATAGAACAGACACATACCAAAAAATAAATATCAAATAATATAATGAATACAATATAATAAAAATTTAATTATACTAATAAATATATGATTATTTATATATACATATATCTATATAATACATAACAAAAACAAATGGCTACTCTTCTGAATCCTGCATGTAACTTCTGTATAGTTGACGTACTTTATTTTTAAATCCGAGACGGCTAGTGGACAATCTAAATTCTACAGCAAACGCATTTCAAAATCGAAAGAAGAATGAATTATGGCTGAGCTATGAGACGGACAGTGAAGTAGAAGGACATTAGAAGATCGAACATTTCAGTCATGATTAGAGTACAAATATGGAAAGTGAGAAGAAAGATAACAGTAGGAGCATTCGGAGAATTAGGAATAGCATAAAGCAAGGTCAGCGCCCTTCAGCCGCACACTGGTTCAAGGCTTTAACAAACGAGGTCATAAATCCATAACTTTGTAAACCTTAGTACTAGAAAGTTGTGATCTGGCATGGATATTTATTAGTTACGCCGACAAAGTGGTAAAATATTTTTTTGGAAAAAGTTATACCCCTACACGTAAGGGAGTGGGCTTAGGGATTCGTTTGTGTTTGGAGTACTAATTTTTTTTAGTACTTTAAAGTTTGTCGTAGTAGTTTGTCTCCTATCCCACTTCAGCTAAATAGTTGTTTTTGGAAATGTAAAAAAATCAGTGTAGCAGTAAGTCCGCCCTAAGTAACCTCCCGCTCTTGACTTCTTTACATAACTTCGTAATATTATTTTTAAAAAGAAAAATTACAAGTTAACCATTGACCACCTATCACCTTTTTTTTACCACCACCACTTACCACCTAGTTTTGTCACGTAACCATTTACAACACATCTGGGAGGCCCTGGCGTAAAATCGATGTTTCTTTGCAAGGTTTAAGGCCTAAGCCTCACAATAGACAACGATTACTACGGAACCCTAAATTAAGCGTAGCCCGTCATGCAATTGTCCCGTTTTTTCTTTGCAACTTTTTATTTAACATCAATCATGTCAGCGAGACGAATGAAATATCTATTCAAAAAATCGAATCCACGTGTGTGATGAAGGTATACAAAATTCGTAATTACTTTTTACACTCTGTTTTTGTAAACATAAGTCTAAGTTGTTCATCACTCTCAGTGTTGCTCTTCAAATAAAACACTTATAGGATGATAAATCGTACACATTTTATAAACTACATTGCATAGTTAATTGCAAATCATCCTTGATTTTAAAATCATTACTAGCTATAAAGTAGCTGTACTACTATACAATAATACATATACAATACAGACTGCCAACTTTAATAGGAGCAGTTTGCTAACAATTTCGATTTACTTCTGCATATTGTTGTTCCGAGACTGGGTGTACTTTGTGTCCGTGATTTGTATGTTTGTCAAGTTTCCCGCGACACTGGGCTTATACGCTACTGCGGGAGTCGTAGTCGTAAATCTGCACTTACAAAACGCACGTCAACGCGCGTCAAGCTTTCGTCACCTAAATGTAGTCTAATACTAAGCCCACGGATGATCATATCTCTGAATTAACATACGACACTCGACTTGACTGCTTCTGTGACGCGGTGAGTGTCCGACTGCTACGCAAGAGTTCGTGGGTTTGATTCCCAATCGGGACACCACTTTGTGTGGACACCACTCTTATGACTGTTTCAATCTTCTAATCAAAATGTTAAAGGCCATTTTCTATCTTACTCTCTAAAATCTTAATTTCTAAATTCACTTTAACCAAAGGTGCTAGAGAAATTTCTAGGACGTGCTGATGTTTTTGTCCGCTTTTTTAACTCAAAGACAAACAAATTTTAAATACTTGCTTGGCTTGTCGCGGACACGGAAGAAAAGAACGTCAATAAGGACCCTGATATCGAGTGCAAGCGCTTTGATGCTTTCAATTTGAAGGCAAATAGGTAAATGATATTGAAGCAAATTAGTCGACATATTTATACACTCAGGTAACTTGTTTACTAATGTGTATCATACTAGATATTTGACAATTGAGTTTTAAAATTTATGACCTGCTTTCGCCTGCGGCTCCGCCCGCGTGAATGTCGGTTATCGCGTATATATAAAAACTATCCTATGTCCTTCCCCGGGACTCAAACTATCTCCATACCAAATTTCATCTAAATCGGTTTAGCTGTTTTAGCGTGAAAGCGTAACAGACAGACAGACAGAGTTCCTTTCACATTTATAATATTAGTATGGATTTATGTACCAGTTTGCGCCAGCTCCACACGCTGGCCCCAACGTCGGTCCGAACGCCATTCGTCCAACTTGTGAATCTAGAAAACAGCATCGGCACCAGCGTCGGGACGAGCGTTATTCTAGATCCACACGTTGAACTAGTGGTGTTGAGACAGACGTTGGGGCACCGTGTGGAGCCGGCGACAGACTACGGCGCAGCCGAATAGCCGTCGGTCGAATAATGTCCGTTGGAAGCGATAATTCAACACATGGGTCCTTAATCACTATCTTTTTCGCGTCAAGACCGCGCTTTTAACTGTCAAAATCTTGACATAATGGTATATAGAGAGCTGCGCTTAGAAATTGCATCACGCATGCACGCGGACATCATTGAGCGCACTGCGTATGCGCCAATTTGCGCGTGCTTGGGAATCGAATGCAATTGTTGAGAAGACGGTCAAGCTTGTTAGGCAGGTCTACATTCAGGTCGAGGTAACAAGATCACCATAGTCAACAATGGGAAAAATCAACCTATCAACCGATAATAATTAAATGCGTAAACATATTAGTTGAAGACTGTCGGTGGTGCAGTAGGAATGTTTACGACTGGTGTACAAAGGGTTGTGGGTTAAAAGACCCACACGAATCAGAGCTTTGTGAAATCTATTAATATTGGTTCATATTTAAATGCACTTTAAGTCTATTAATTATGTTTTTAAAGTCTGCAAAACAAAGATTGCTCTATAGTGCAAGGATTATAGTAAAAACGGGCAATCGCGTGTCGGGCCATGCACAATGTAGGGTTCCGTAGTTGCCCATCACAATAATACGGAATAAAAAGTGGGTTTTCTGTTGTTTTGTTTCATACTACTAACAACATTTAAGCAATTTTCAATGGAATTTGTACAACATTTTGTAACTTCTAACTTGGTCGGCTGTTACTCGTAAACTTGTAAAGACTACTTAGCTGTGATAGTTTTCCTTTTAATTTTCGTTACATACCTATACTAATACCTTGATTTTTTTATCATTTTTTAACATGAGCGGTAGCTCATTCAATTCGGAATGAGTTGTCGCTCATATTTATTAAAGCTTTTTTACTCATTTTCACGCTTTACAACTTGTTAACTACTCCATAAGTAATATGTATATCCACACAAAATTACAGCTTTCTAGTACTAACAGTCTCTAAGCTTAACTGCGGACGGACGGACATGGCAAAACCATAAGGGTTCGTTTTTGCCATTTTGGCTACGGAACCCTAAAAAGTTTTACCATGTTGACAATAGGGATGTTGAGTATCAAGTCAAATCAGTCTCTTTTTATGAAATGTCAAAACGACAAGCTCTCTAAAAATGTGTATGGAATAACAACCTATGACGTCATAAGTGCCTATCGTCAAATCTTTACTCTTAGTTTTCTTTTTCATGCTTTTAAATTCAAAAACATGTATGAATGTAAGTCAACAGTTATTTTCAGAGCATTTTAAGATCTACTATTTCCTGACTAGAATTAAATAATTTACTTTTATTGTAGTCAACTACCCAATTCTAAGCGTGTATCAAGTCAAATTTTACTATTACGACCGGAACACCTTAATAAAACTTAATTAACCATGCTGACAGATAAGACTATAATTATTACAGAAGAATAATATTTAAAAAGGTCATAGTTATCTTCTATGATTCGACATAGCTAACTCTGTAAATCCGGCGCATCGATATAATATCTTCAGGCACTTCTAACCTAAGCAGTAATAAGTAAAATAAGATAGCTTACGTGCAGCTAGCAAGGCCATGATGACATACGCAGGGTCTAGCTCACAGTAATCGACTTTTCCACATCCAAAAGTTAAACCAAATTTAGTTAGATTTGATATCTGCTACGATACTGCAATTATTATCATATTGTCATTTTACAGAGTATTAGATACCATCATATCAACCCATATGATGTCCCACTGCTGGGCACGGGTCTCCCCCGTAGAACCTACTTATAATAGATCCTGGGGGTAATTGCCATAATCGCCACGCTTGGCGAGCGGGTTAGCGATCGCAGTAAGGCTGTGAAATACACAGAGGACTCTTGTGTCCGTTCTCCAGTCTGAAATCCCTTAGTCGCCTTGACGACACCCCCGGGAAGAGATCAGGTGGTACTATTCTTAAGCCGGTACCACACGGCATATGTGGATGTGTTTGTAAAATCGTTTATCTGGCAAGTGATAAAACTAAGAGTATCGCTAGGTATCACTGGCTCGACATCATAGATAATAACATGGCTTACAATAATAAAGTATTTGTTTACTTCTAAGTGTAAGAATATTACCGTGTGCAACAGAAAAGATATTAGATATTGCAACTTAGTTGCGTAATATTTTGTAACTTGAGATTTGGGATTCATTAGACATTACCCCCGAGTATTGAAATAATACTTAACTTTGAGTCGTGCCTAAAAGTATTTCTGCCACTACTATTCACTTTTAAGTAACAGTCAGAAATTAGAAGGTCTCTTAAAACTGGTTTACGCCAGCTCTATACATGACCTGGGATTTAGGCCCTTACTCAAAGATGAAGTAAATATTAGTTTACAATACTTACACTATTCACTTACTTGGTCCCAGTTAGTTTTATAATTCTGTCTAGATTAAAAATACTACTAAAACTGTAAGAAGAAATAAAAACTTAATAAATTGCACCCAAGTTAAAAAAATAAACAGTGATTGCACACACTTCAAAATAATGATAAAAATACCGATAAATCAGATAAAGCGTTATCATCGAAGTATCCACTTGCTGGAGACTACTATAAATATTGACAAGCAGTATAATATCCAGTTTAGTTTAAACGATAGTGTAAACGACAACATGTTTGCTAACAAAGTAGTGCTCATTACTGGAGGGAGTGCTGGCATTGGTGCTGCAGCGGCAGAAGCCTTTGCCAAAGAAAAAGCTACCATATCCATCGTTGGTAGAAATGAAGATAGACTAAAGGAAGTTGCAAAGCGGTCTATGGACTTAGGAGCCAACGTCGTCCTTACTATCAAAGCAGATATCAGCAAAGATGAAGAAGTAGACTTGATTGTAAAGAAAACTGTAGACAAGTTTGGAAAACTAGATGTGCTCGTCAATAATGCTGGAATTATGAAGGAAGCGAGTCTCCAAGCTGATAATTTCTTAAGTGTTTTCGATGACGTAATGAATGTTAATACCAGAGTACCTGCTCGTATAACTTATCACGCTGTGCCGCATCTCATCAAGTCGAAAGGAAATATAGTGAACATATCTAGTGTAGCTGGTGTTAAAGTCATTCGGTCGAATGTATCCGCTTATAGAACATCAAAGGCTGCTTTGAACCACTTCACTAGATGCTGTGCTTTTGAGCTTGCAGAACATGGAATACGAGTAAACGCTATTAGCCCCGGTCCAGTTCGTACCAGTATGCTTGGTGATATAGCTATACCCGAAGAAGTAGTTAGAAATATGAATGTTCTACAAAGGATGTCGGATAGCGATGAAATCGCCGATTTGATCGTTTATGTGGCCAGCGATAAAGCTAGGGGTATCACTGGAGCTGATTACCTCATTGATAATGGAACATTCTTAAAATAAAAAAGTATTTTGGCACAGAATTTTAGTTTATGATATTTATAACTTAATTTTTATATTTGTTTGTAAATTATTCATCTTCATTTAAAATATAATTTTACAACTTAACAGAAATAAACCAAATCGAATAAACGTAATTTTATTTTTTTAATCTAATCTGCCTGCACTGTTCCTGCAGGATTAGTGCAGTCAGATAAATTCTAAATTTCCTTTACTTTTATTACTTTAGTACTTAAATGACTCAATTTAGGAACTAAAGTAATAAAAGTAAAGGAAATTTAGAATTTATATATAATGATAGATAGCGCCTGATGTTTTTGTATAAACAGACCAACAGATTCATACAACTATTGAAACGTAGAATGTCAGGCGTTGATTACTATATAAAGCATAAGAATTTGTTTGTTTGTTTATTTGTTTGTTTGTGTGTTTGAAGGAACTTCTGGTCCAAATTATAAAAAAACTGTTAGTGTTTGATAGCCCATTTATCGAGAAAGGTTATAGGCTATATGACATCACGCTACGATCAACAGGAGCGCAGCAGCAAGGAAAAATGTTGCAAAAACGGGAAAAATTTACGCAGACGAAGTTGCACGTGTCAGCTAGTAGGTATAACGAGTAGGTATTGTATTCATAACTATGTCCCAATCTTAACTACTTCATAAATGTGAAATCTTGATAAGAGTGGTGATATTTTTGTTCTCATTATTATACAATTTATTTCGTTTATATAAACAAATACAAACTTGGTAATAAATAGCTGAGAAGTAATAAGGTCGAACAAAAGTCATATAACTCGGTCAACACTGCGTTAGTATTGCATAACATTCAAGAAACTATTGACATAGACCGTCCGTCACTATATCAGCGAGTAAATACTCGTCGTCTATAAACTAAACTAATTACTTCAAGTCATTAGTTTCCGTTGCAGTTAGTCATTTAATAGACGTTAGTGACAAAATGTTCAAGAATAAAGTGATACTAATCACGGGAGGCAGTTCTGGCATCGGGGCAGCTACTGCTGAACAGTTCGCGAAAGAAGGTGCCACAGTTGCAGTGGTTGGAAGAAATGATGCCAAACTGAAGGCAGTCGCTCAACGTTGCCTGACTTACGGCTCTCAGGTATTTGTTATCAAAGCAGACGTAAGCAAAGACGAAGAAACAGACACGATTGTCAAACAAACTATCAATAAATTTGGGAAACTTGATGTGCTCGTCAATAATGCTGGAATATTACGAGAAGCGAACATTTTGGCAGATAATTTTCTGGATACATTCGACGAGGTAATGAATGTTAATATGAGAGGACCTGCCCGTATGACGAAACACGCTGCACCATATCTCATCCAATCAAAAGGAAATATTGTGAATATATCCAGTGTAGCTGCGGATTGTACATCGAGAGAAGACAATGTAGCTTATAGAACATCAAAAGCTGCATTAAACCATTTTACTAGAAGTTGCGCTTTGGAGCTTGCGAAATACGGAGTTCGTGTCAATTCTATCAGTCCAGGACCGGTTTTAACAAATATCTTTGAAGGTTTGTCTGTTGGAGCCGATTCAATGAAAGAACATACAGCACTACGAAAGGTGTCTGAGAGTGTTGAGATTGCTGATTTGGTCGTATATGTGGCAAGTGACAAAGCTAAAAGCGTGACGGGATCAAATTATATTATAGATAATGGTACCTTATTATTACACTAATGTGATAGGTATATTTATTTTTGATGTGACCATTAATCAAATACATTCTCAAGTAGATATTTACCCTCCTAACACAAATAATAAATCAAAAGACATTTTTAGAGACCATTAATTGATAGTAAGCAAAATAGATTTACGATTGTGTGTTTTATTGGTTTCTGATAAGAATGACTACTGATAAGGGATTAAGTTGGTAGAAACTATGGAGTGAGTGAGATTAATGCACATAATTACATGCTTATTTATTTTGTACAGCTAAAAGTACCTACTTAACTTTTTATGTCGCACTATTTAATAGAAACTCTTAATTAATATTTTCTATAAACAAAATAAATGTAGAGTTATAATAGAAATAAAGAACGCTATGTTGTTATGTGTGCAACTGCCAAAATATGTGCAGCTCAATATTACAGTACAATATATATGTTCACTTATCACAAGTAGTGACGCTGGTAGAGAGAGGCGACACTGTCGCAGTCGCAACTGCTGTTGAGCTGATCACAAATTAAAATTAATTAACTGAAAACATAATGAAGCCTTTGTCCCTCCTACAATTGAGACAAACCCAACGAGAGAGACCTTCGAAATCTGTCAAGCCTTTTGTGCTGTATACCGTGCCAAAAAAACGGACCTTCATACCTCCACCCACACGCTCAAAAAACACTCTTTTTGGCGCCGTAGGGTAAGGGTTTTATTGAAAAAAATGGTAGACTTCACTTTAGATCATGATAAAATTTTAATCACACCGCCGTACCTACAATAACAATGTTCATATCATAAAGCGTACGCGCGGTGATGTCATGTTGACACAGTGCTAGGTAGGTATGTGACTTAAGAGATACAACTAACAATATATACAGATGTTATCATATTATCCTAAGGGTATCACTCACTGGGTGCTATTGCGTGTAATGTAACATTTCATTCAACTCAATCATTCAGTACTGTTATTGGTCCATCTGTGGAAGTAACATTATCCTTCACTTCAAGTGAAACAGCAGTGTTTTATTAGAAATTGTATTATTTAAAGATTTGCGTGTGTATAGATACGGTAATAAGTAGTAGCTCGTATTGGACCACAGAGCAATGAAAATACTTAGTTCTTTTCACTTACTTACAAAATGGCCCAATCTAAACTATAATGTTACGCGCGAAAAGGTTCAGTTATAACTTTACGCTCTAGTGTATACTCACCTCAACGATGATTTAAGAAATTATTGTTAGTAAGTAGATACTACAATTTAGTTCATTGTCAGTTGTGCAGTGATCAACATGTTTGCTAATAAAGTAGTACTTGTCACGGGAGGTGGTTCGGGTATCGGTGCGGCTACTGTCGAATGTTTTGCTAAAGAAGGCGCTTCTGTAGCCATCGTTGACAGAAATGTCGCTAAAATAAACGACGTCGCGAACAACTAGGAGCCAACGTACTCACCATCAAAGCCGACATCTCAAAAGATGATGAAGCGGGAACTATTGTCAAACAAACCATCGATAAATATGGCAAGCTTGATGTTCTGGTAAACAATGCCGGCATTACAAAATTTGCAAGGGTCTTCGATAGCCACATACTGGAAGTCTTCGATGAAATAGTAAATACGAATCTGAGACCAGTTATTTTTATCACCAATTTGGCAATTCCATGGACTAAAGGAAATGTGGTCAACGTATCAAGTGTAGGATCAACAATTGTCGAAGTTCCTGGAATAAGGTCTTACAATATATCTAAAGCTGGTATCGATACTTTCACAAAATGCGCCGCGTCAGAACTCGCGTCGTTTGGAGTGAGAGTGAATTGTGTAAACCCTGGTCCTGTAGCTACTAATATGTTGCGAAATACTAAAATACCCGACTATGTGACAAGCCCTAGTGAGGGTTTTGAAATATGCTCACCATTGGGGCGATCGTCAGAGAGTTAAGAAATAGGTGATTTAATATTGTATTTGGCAAGTGATAAAGCCAGAAGTATCACTGGATCGAGTTTTGTCATAGATAACGGATTAAAATTAAAGTAGTTCAATGAATGTTTCAATGTTCAATCAATTCTTTATTCTTCTTATTTTCTTTCTGAATATAATGTTCTTTTGTAAATTTAGCTTAATGTGTTATTGAATGTAATAGTCATGTAAAAGATTAGACATGTATATATTATCCATATATTTTTATTTATGTACCCAAAGCGGAAGAAAGACAGAAAACCCTTTCAACCTTAGTTTCCTTTTATTTAGATGCTAACTAAAAAGGTTGATGTGTCTTAACAGAGTGACTTTGAAATAAGTCGACAAAATGATAGGGAAGATTCAGTATTTGTAATACATTCGGATCAAATGGAAATATTACCCATTAAAATTGAAAAAAAAAACTCATATAAGGTCCAACGATAATAATGAAAACAAAGCCCTTAAGAAGGGAAGCAAATTGACAAATAAACTGAAAATATCAACGTTTTATTATTTTTGTCAAACGTACAAATCAATTAATAACCAAATTATCAATTTAATCAGGTGTGAATGCGATGCAAAAATCTTATTTTTAATTATACATTATTGATTTTGATATCAAATACACACGAACGCGCGATGCAAGCGAGTTCTGATGCAGAATCAGGACTCGCGTCATTTGGAGTAAGTGTGAATTGTATGAACCCTGGTCGCCCTACCAATATCATGCGAAATACTTAAAAACCTCATTATTTGTTAAACCGTAGTAAAGTTTTTGAAAGTTTCTCACCATTAGGAGGATTGGCAGAGAGTGAAGAAATAAGTGATTTAATATTGTATTTGGGAAGTGACAAAGTCAGAAGTATCACTAGATCAAGTCAAGTCATAGATAACAATGTAAAATTATGGTACTCGTAGTGAGTTGTTTGTTACTAGATTTTCGAGGGTGCAGTTAAATCTCAGTACTTATAAATGTAACTCTTATCATTGTCATTTAACTTATACTGTCAAAAATTAATTGCTATAATGCAACACCTGTATACAATATTCTTAACGTCACTTATTCATTCACTTAGCGACATACTGAAATCAAAGCCAAAATAACAAGTAGTCATAAAATTGCTGAGTCATATAAGACGAAGTCATGATGACAAAGCAACTAAATATAATTATAAAAAATGTAATCAACTATCTTATAAAGCGTATCTCACGTGGCGATAACATATATAAAATAATATTATTTGAATACTACGCTTACTTTACTGTCAGTAGTGTAGCGACCAACATGTTTTCAAATAAAGTGGTTATCATCACAGGAGCAAGTTCGGGTATTGGTGCCGGTACAGCAGAAAGTTTCGCCAAAGAAGGCGCTTCGCTCGCCATTGTTGGCAGAAATGAGGCCAGACTGAAAAAAACTGCAGAACGGTGCGAAAAACTTGGAGCCAAAGTACTCGCTATCAAAGCTGATATTTCAAAAGAGGCTGAGGCGAAGACCATTGTCCAGAAAACCATAGACAAATTTGGTAAGCTTGATGTGCTGGTCAACAATGCAGGCATTGTAAGATTCGCTAGAATCCTTGACAGTAACATGATGAAAGTCTACGATGAAGTATTTAATACAAATCTGAGACCAGTCGTTCTACTCACCAATTTGGCTGTTCCATACCTCAAAGAAAGTAAAGGAAATGTCGTCAATATATCAAGTATAGCGTCGACTAAGCTCACTTTACCAGGATTGGGTGCTTACGGCATGTCTAAAGCTGCTATGGACCATTTCACAAGATCTTCAGCAGCAGATCTGGCGCCCTTTGGTGTGAGAGTGAATTCTGTAAATCCTGGTCCTGTTATTACTGAGATGCAAGACATGACTTCTATGCCTGATTATGTTATGAGTAGTATTACAACTATGGGTCTTCCACCATTAGGTCGAATGTCAGAGGTTGAAGAAGTAGCCGATATAATAATGTACGTAGCAAGTTACAAGGCAAAGAGTATCACTGGATCGTGTTATGTGCTAGATAACGGTGTGTTGTTGCAGTAGATGTTAATAAAAGTTGTAAAACTCTATCTAATTGTACTTTTTTAATAAAACTTAATAATGTCACTGACGTCATTTAATTTATGTATGATATGGTAAGTGGTAAGCAAGATCAGATATAAGGATAATATTTAGAGATCTTCGAAGTTGATATTTTCTATCAAATCAGTAATAACATTATTAGAATATGAGTCCAGTTCCTTTAACTAAATATATTCATGTCAATTTTGTGATACATGTAAAATCTATACTAATATTATAAAGCTTTATATATATTTAAAGTTTATTTGTTTGTTTGAACGCGATAATCTCAGGAACTACTGGTTAGAATTGAAAAAATCGTTTAGTGCTAGATAGCCTATTCTATATCGAGGAAGGCTATAGGCTATATAACATCACGCTATGATCAATAAAAGCGGAGCATCAATGAAACATGTTGCAAAATCGGAGGAAATTGACGCATACGAAGTTGCGCGGGTCAGCTGGTAACTAATAAATCGATCTCAAAGTACAAAAAAAGTAATAAAGAAATGATGAGTAATAAAGATCTGATATAAAACCGATGTCCTAAAGTCGTAGAAAGAGATGATCGTCCACCAAAGTATCTCAAGCCCAAATAGTTTTACTTTATTTATTTATTTAGAAACTATTTTCATGCCTAATTTTTAACATCGAGCAATGTGTTTACTTACCAAAAATAATCACCATTATAGAGCAGAAGGCGCTGCCGCATACATACCTACATATCACAAACACAAAGTACCTACACTCAGACACGGAACAATAATAACAATTTGTGGATCATACAAAGCGATGCCCGGTATGGGAATCGAACCTACAACCTTTTGCGCAGGAGTCATATAAACACCCACTGCGCCACCGTTTCAGTCAAATGTGTATAATTTTTAATTTGAAAGTCAAAATTCTTTTATATTATTCTCATTATTCTCTCTCTAACTCTCTATCAACTCCGCAAGAAGTTTTTTTTATTTATTACTCGATTGCGCCAAAAGGAGGGTAATCATTTTGATGCTCTACAGCACAAATGGCTTGACAGATTACATTATGAGAAGTTTAAGCCTACATCACTTTTGAGCTATTCATTTTAAAGCAGACGAGTTTTTTTTTTGTTTTTGTTTTACCGCTATCTTCAGTATACCTACTGAAGTAAGTACGGTCCCAGTCACTTTCACATTGAATAACGGCTGGTCTCAATCAATACAATTATTATTATAAGGCTGAAGAGTTTGCTTGTTTGTTTGAACGTGATATTCTCAGGAGCAACTGGTTTGAATTGAAAAAATATTTTTATTGTTGGATAGCTGGTTTATTGAGTAAGGCTATAGGTTTTATGAAATCACGCTACTACAAAAAGAAGCGGAACAGCAATGAAAAATGTTGTAAAACCGGGGAAAATTGGCACAGATGAAGTTGCCCAGGTCAGCTAGTAACTTATATATCGTTAACTGTCTGTTAAAATGCTAACTCTAGTAGGGGAGCTGATATTGTTTCGATAATCGTCGATAGAGATAGCTTTTCTTTATGTTTTCTTGCCGAAAGGTTTTCTTTCTGTTGACGGCACAAATGTCAGTTTCGCTACTAGAGTTATCTATTTTAACAGACGGTTAACGGTAGATAAGATATTAACAGGCTGTAAGTGAACTAAATGTTTTAATATCTCTGGTCGTTTTGAAGTTATTGATTGGTTCGGTGACCGATATTAGCAAAGACACGAAAAATATATAAATAACTAGCTGACCTGCGCAACTTCGTTTGCGTCATTTTCCCCCAATTTTGCCCCATTTTACCAAAGATACACACGACGGAGGGGGGTGGGTGCACTTAGTTTCTCCAGACACCGGCCAATTGTGCCCAAAAAAATCGTTTTGGGAAATGGCAAATGAGCAAAGAAATTTAACACAATAGATACACTAAACCACTGTCTGGGGGGGGCACGTGCCCCGTGCCCCCGTGCCTACCCCCCTGGATCCGCCTATGGGTACTGGTTATAAGAAACAGTCGTTATAAAGATGTAAGATGCTTTGCTTAGTTTACTAATTTTCAATCTGAGATTATAATGTAATATTTGGATGTTATTGTCATAGCTTAAATAAGCAGAATAAAAAAAAACAAAAATGAGCAGATAATTCATTCTAAGTACGCATTCCAAGGGCTAAATCCGCGGAGGTATTTTTTGATTTCTATGTTGCTTGCTACTTTATAGATTGTGTATTTACAAACTACTTATTATAAAAACTAAATTCCCAATTAACTTAAACGCCTGGGAACCCAAGTCAGAAAATATTTATTAATTCAAGTCTAATTTTGCAATTGACGTCAAGCACTTGCACGATGAAACCACTTGCGTCAATTGCAATGTTGCGTTAATAATTATCTTTGAATAATTAATGCCAACCTTTGTTAAGCAGTTAAAAAGGCTTTTTATAAGTGAACGTTTGACTAAACCGGTCGGCCTTATTTAAAATAGATAAAAGTAACGTTAGTGTTACAACAACTTTAAACACACAAGTGCATACTTGAGGTTTCCAAAATGAGTTTCAAAAATAAAGTGGTTTTAGTGACTGGATCAGGATCGGGTATAGGAAGGGCAACAGCTATATTGTTTGCTAAAGAAGGCGCGGATGTAGTTATAGTTGACTGTAACGAAAAGACTGCAAATGAAACAGCTGATAAATGCAATGAATTTGGAAACAAAGTGCAAGTTATCAAGACCGATGTTTCCAAGGACGAAGAAACGAAAAATGCTCTTGAAAAGACTATTAAAAATTTCGGAAAACTTGATATCCTGATCAATAACGCAGGTACTGGCAGAGTAGCCAACCTTTTATCTGGGAATTTAATGGATACTTATGATCTGATAATGGATACGAATCTTCGATCAGTGATTCTGATGACCAGTTTGGCAAAACCATATTTGATCAAGACTAAAGGCTGCATAGTTAATACAGCTAGTATTGCTATAAGACGGACGCAAATAATGGTTCAATATACAGCCTATACAGTATCTAAAATAGGCGTAGATTGTTTCACTCGTTTGGCTGCTTTGGAGTTAGCACCTTTCGGTGTAAGAGTGAACGCTGTTAATCCAGGACCTGTCTACACAAATATATTTAAAAACTGCGGTATAGATGGCAGTTTTGATGACATGATAGAGGGTACTGCTTTAAAAAGGTGCTCAGATCCACAGGAGATTGCGGACTTGATTGTATATTTAGCCAGCGATAAGGCAAAAAGTATAACTGGCAGTACATACGACATAGATAATGGTATGAAGCTTTTGTAACAACTGAACCATAGTGTAACATACAAGGCAACGGGTTTTTTGTTTTTCATTAAAAAATTATACGAAACAGAGTTTTATTTACTCTTTTTACTGTTGTATTGAAAAATATCAATCAAGAAACTTGAAATTTGTAAATGGCACTCACTACTTTAATATACGATTAATTGATTTAGTGGGTATCTAACAAACAAACAATAATTTTATCAAATAATAATATTCTGACACATGACATTAAATTAAACTCATTTTTTTAAAATGTAGTTAAGTTATTTTTTTTTTTACAATGCAAATTACTTAATTATAATAAATTTCTTGTTTTGTCTTTTAACAATATATAGGTACCTACAGAACAGCAATAAAATACACTACTACTAACTTCGTATTTTATTAAGTTAAATTACTAACACGCCAATTATAGTCCTAGAGGTGAACGCCAAAAAATGCAAGGCTGTTTTTTTTTAATATTACGTCACATAAGTACTTAAATACTGTTTCGTCAATCAGCAGAATTCCTTAACGTTTGGTCAGAGGCAGGTTCATTTTTTTGAATCAACTAAATATATCGCGAAACTGCTTTCTAAAACCTAAAATATTGTTTATTCATTCAACACAAGTTTTACATTCGTCAGTCATGCAAAATTTGTAACCACGTTAAAGGTCACGCGTTAAAGTTGTATTTTTATTTGTTGCTGTATAACCGGTGAAAAATTTACCGGTTATAGGTACTGCAACAAATAAAAATACTTATATCAGTATAACGGTTATACTGAATCAGATAATTAACAGAGTCACATAAAAATTAGCCAGTCAATGTAATTCTGTAAAAGATGCAGTCAGTAGCCTATAAAAGTAATATGACAAACGCTAAGAAATTTAACTGACCGATGGAAGGGCATTTATTTACTCCTCTAATGTATGTCACATTATAGGAGTAAATAAACAAAATATCAGCCTTTATAAAATGCTTGTATTTTTTGGCGCTCACCTCATAGCCTATTTATAAGTCGTTGTAATTAACAACGACTTACAAACAAGTTACGATTAACCTCTTTTAAATTCATCAGTATTTTATCCAACTCGGAACAAACAAGTTGTTTTACAATGAGTTTTTCAAATAAAGTAGTTTTAGTCACGGGATCTGGTTCGGGTATGGGAGAAGCTACAGCAATACTATTTGCCAAAGAAAGAGCGGATGTAGTAATAGTTGACCGTAACGAAGAGACAGCAAACAAGACAGCCGACAAATGCAAGGAATTTGGAAACAGAGTTTTAGTAATCAAAACTGAACTATCTAAAGACGATGAAGCTAAGAATGCTGTGGAAAAAACTATTCAAGACTTTGGCAAACTCGATATTCTGGTAAATAATGCCGGTATTATAAAAGAAGGAACGATTGTATCTGGAACCATACTGGATACTTACGACGAAATTATGAACACGAATCTACGATCAGTGATCCTCATGACGAGCTTGGCTACTCCGTATTTAATGAAGACCAAGGGTTGTATTGTGAACACATCTAGTATAGCTACTAGTATGACAAAGATAGGGGCTCAATACCCAGCTTATACATTGTCTAAGGTAGGCGTTGACTGTTTCACACGTGTGTCAGCCTTAGAGCTTGCACCATTTGGTGTCAGAGTAAATTCTATTAATCCAGGACCTGTACGTACAAACATATACAACAATTTGGGAGATAAATTCAGGAATTTTAATTTTGACCAGTGTGCCCCAGCAACTGCTTTAAACAGGTGTTCAGATCCAGACGAGGTTGCTAACTTAATTGTGTATTTAGCTAGTGACAAAGCAAAGAGTATTACAGGTAGCAATTATGATATAGATAATGGCATGAAGCTTGTTTAATCACAAAAATCCAGTTGTTTTTTTAAAAATAGATCTGTTTATATGTGCTAAGGTTTATTGTAATAAGATAGGGAAGGAAATACTTAATTTGGTAAGGTATTTTGAGTGTTTAATTAAATCGTTAATGAAGATGTTAATTGGGTACTGTATATCCTATAATATATTTATTGGTTAATAAGTCCAGTGAGTCATACGACTTAGCATTTTTTAATACTTCCGATTACAAATTACACCTATTTTTTTTTATATTACACGCTAAAATATATGAGCCTTTCAAACCATGAGTAGCTACTGACTAGACTTACTTACTAACCAACTATACTAAGATCCTGTTCATACGTTCCGGTTTAAAACCCGGCGCGAAGTATTTCGGCGTCCGTCTGGTCCGGTCCGGTCGCTATACATTAGCCTCCGGGTAGCAGGTGATTAATAATGGCCGGTATGAAAAGGACCTAATACTATAATTTTATTGCAGACCTACAAATTGTTCTTAGTTTACGTAAACATTGGTTACTTTATAGATAAAATACTTAATCAGTGTTAGTAATATTGATATTCGTATTTTACCTACCTATTTCTTGGGAACCTTGAATACGTCTACGTAATGTTTATAAGTCTTGGAATAATAAAGTATAACTCGTAGAATGAGTGTTGAAAATAAAGTAGTTCTTGTCTCAGAATCAGGTTCAGGCATAGGAAAGGCAACGGCAATACTGTTTGCTAAAGAGGGCGCAAATGTAGTCATAGAAAAGTGTAATGAAGAAGCTGCAAACAAAACGCTGACAAATGCAAGATATTTGGAAAAAGAGTACTCGTTGTCAAGACTGATCTCTTCAAAGACGATGAATTAAAAAATGCTATCGAAAAAACTATTAACGAGTTTGGAAAACTCAATGTTCTTATAAATAATGCAGGCACAGTTAAAGAAGATAACCTGATGTCGGGAACTATAATGGATACTTACGATGTGATAATGAATACGAATCTTCGTTCTGTTGTTCTTATGACTAGCTTGGCTACTCTACATTTAATCAAATCTAAACGTTGTATCGTTAATACTGCAAGTATGTTTAGTACTATCATGAAACTTGGTTTAAAAGTTACAATATATTCTGTTTCCAAGACTGGTGTTAATTATTTTATTCAATTGTCAGCATTGGAGCTTGTCCCTCACGGCGTCAGGGTGAATGCTATCAATCCAGGAACAGTATACACAAATCTAATAGTAAACTCGGGGTTGGAAGGTACTTTTAATGATTATCTAGGAACAACAGCTTTAAAACATTGTTCAGATCCACCAGATATTGCAGACTTGATTTTATATTTGGCCAGTAATAAGGCGAAGAGTATCACTGGCAGTACCTTTGATATAGATAGCGGTATGAAACTTATGTAACCACTGTTTGAAATAAATAATATTAAGTACCTAATTGTTCTCTTTGTTTTATTTGTACTCTGGCTTATTTATCAATACAGGCAGAGGTAGGTATACTTTTCCGAACACAGCAATTTTACTAGATATTTGACCATATAATGGTCAAATATCTAAAATAGGTCTAATGATCAAACAGATCTCAGCGTTGTCAAAACAGTAGCTTCTAATTTAGAAGTTACTGTTTTAACAACGGTGAGACCTTGAAATATTGAACTTACTATAAACTACTTCAAAACAGATTATTTCTGTGTCCATACTATACTGTAGCCTTTGATTATATAATCTCTAGATTCCTCATCCAGCATCTAAAATTGAAGCAAAGAACTGTTAAATAAAATAGACGTACTTTTTGAGAGGTAAGAAGACTTATATCAGATGTTCTAGCCATAGTTATTCTAACGCGCCACTTTCAACGAGTGTCAAACGTCAAAAATAGTAGCTTCTTTTTTTATAGTCTTACTGAGGGAATGCTCCATCTAACGGCGGATCTCAATAATCTAACTATCGATGGATGTGGCTACTATAAGTATATTTGACATAAGCTCCATACAAAATATGTCAAAATTCTACCTCTAGAAGCCAAATCCATCGATAGTTACATTAATGAGACCGGCCGTATGACATTATATCAAAGACCTAGCCAACATTAATGTACCCAAATAATAGAATAGCGTGAGAATGTTTATCAAGGCTGACGAGTTTACTAACAGATTTGAATAGTGGTCGTCCTTATCTATACTAATATTATAAAGCTGAAGAGTTTGTTTGTTTGAATGCGATAATCTCAGGAACTACTGGGTCGTATTGAAAAATTAATTTACTGTTGAATAGCCCATTTATCGAGGAAGGCTATACGCTAAATTACTTCACGCTACAACCAATAGGAGCGGATCAGGAATGAAAAATGTTGCAAAAACGGGAAATATTGTCGCAAACAAAGTTGCGCGGGTCAACTAGTGTCAGATATAAGTAACTCAATACCTTTAAATAGGTGTATTTGACTACCTGCTACCGCAACATTGTTGCTAATATTCTCATCAACAATCTCTATATCCACATTAGCGTTGTTAGCATTCTCATAAACAAAAGTAGGTATGTAAATGTCAAAGAATGTCTATTAACACAAGTTTTACAAACAAACAATAGGTGTATCATCATACATTTAACTGTCTCAAGCAGTAGATCTGGCTGAAGATAAAATAATAAATAGATGAAGTAGATTATTAAATGAATGTGAATCAGTCAAATGTTTTAAATAGAAATTTGCCCTACCTATGAAAATAAAATCCATACCATGTACTTTATGTCCGTGATTTGTATGTACTGCAGGAGTCGTCTTTTTTATTTTTATAAATAAAAAAAACAAAACCGTTGGCAAAGCGAATCGAAAAGCTAACAGCTGCTTCGTGATGGTTTGCGTCTCTGGCAATATTAGTAGGCACTATAATAAATAATATAATAATAATAATATCTTGGGACAACTCACACAACGCTATCTGATCCCAAACTGAGCTTGTACTATGGAAACGAGACAACTGATAAACATACTTATATATTTCTAAATACATATTATAGATAAATAACACCCAGACACAGAATAAACCATCGTGTTCATCACACAAAGTTTTATCCTGGGTGGGGATCGAACCCAGGACCTCTTGCGTAGCAGTCGGATACACTCCCACCGCGTCACAGTGGTAGTAAATATACTAATACCATAAACTTAGGATATCCTAAGTCAATGATTAATACAACGAATAAGGATGGCCTTTTTTATACAATCTGTCAATTTTAAAATTAATCCATTTTCTATATATTCCAGTATCACACTTTTGATTACTAAAATACTTTGACTGCCTCGGTGGCGCGGTGGGAGTGTATCTGACTGCTACGCAAGAGGTCGTGGGTTCGATTCCCACACGGGACACCACTTTGGGTTATCCACAAATTGTTGTTCCGAGTCTGGGTGTAATTTGTGTCTGTGACTTGTATGTTTGTAAAGTCCCCCGCAACACAGGGCTTGTACCCTACTGCGGGAGGTGTTTTTAAAAAAAAAAAAAAATACGAAGGTACTCATGTGCCTATTTCTATCAACTATTTTTACATAAGTAACATACCATTATCAATAACGTATGTACTTCCAGTACCTACTACATTTTGATTTGCCACTAGCCAAATATGCAATTAAATCCGCAATATCACTCTTATTCACTATCTTCATTTCGTTGTCGTAAAAAGGCCGTACAAACTCGCGCATACGTGGTGCGCTCAAAGATGTCCACCGCGCATGCGAGTTGATGCATTTCTAAGCGCAACTCTCTACCGCACTTTGAGACCTTTATATTGATACCCATCTTGCAGTATTCAAAACAATTTTTTTATACACCTTTATTTTAACATCTCACTGCCGCCATGTTTGTTTTTTTCAAACGTCACATACCTTAGAACACTTGGGCGATCAAGACAAATATAACGATGTCGTAATGGTATAAATTCGTTCAGTGGATTGTGAGATACCAAGTAATAAAGATTATTACATACATACGTACATTCAAGATACGCGCGAACCTTACAGTCAAGTAAAAACTTGTATAATATCTGAGACAACTTGTTGCCAGTTCCTTGACAGACACGAATGATAGCACGTCTATTTTTGAAACATCTGACAATTGATAACATTGTGCGACTATTTCTCTCCAGTCGCGTAAAGAGAATCAAAATGAATCAAGGGTGGGAAGAAAGTTTTTCTGACGGAAACAACACAACTATATCGGTCTTATTTTAACACAAGAATTTCACGTATTTAAATCAGTGGCATTAGTATAAAACATTTGTAGGTTCCATCTGAGCCTACATATGACCATCTGATTGCAAAAGTTAACGAAGTTTTAAATTCTCTTTGCTGCAAAGAGAATTTAACACTTCGTTTACTAGACAGAGCATGTACTATGGCAACCAAACAACTGATAAACCACTGACCTCTATACTGTATAGGTTAGTGTGATAAACATACTTATAAATTTTTAAATATATACATATTAAACACGCAGACACAAAATAAGTACCTATGTCTAAATTCCGATAAAGTGTTATTAACATTTTGTGGGAAAACCGCAGAAGCCTTAGAAATAAAGTTGAAGTTGAAGTTATTAACTTATTATTTATTTTTAATTATATAAGTAACATACCATTATCAATAACGTATGTACTTCCAGTAATACTTTTAGCTTTGCCACTAGCCAAATACACAATTAAATCCGCAATCTCACATGGCTCTGAATTCTTTTTTAGCGCCGTTGCTTTACAGAATTCACTAAATTTACGATCTATCCCTGCATTTGCCAGCAGATTTGTAAACACAGGTCCTGGACCAATAGCATTCACTCTGACGCCAAACGGAGCAAGTTCCAACGCTGACAAACGGGTGAAAGAATCTATACCGGCCTTTGACACACAATAAACAGGATAATCACTTCCTTTTTGTACTGCTATACCAGTTACACTTGATGTATTGACTATACAACCTTTAGACTTAATCAAATACGGAGTAGCTAAGCTTGTCATGAGTACAGCCGACCGTAGATTGGTGTTCATAACCTGGTCATAAGTATCCATGATAGTTCCAGATACGAGTTTTCCTTCCCTTACAATACCGGCTTTATTGACCAGAACGTCGAGTTTTCCAAATTCATCGATAGTCCTATCAATTGCATTCTTTGCTTCTTCGTCCTTGGAAACGTCAGTTTTAATCACTAATACTTTTCTCCCAAATTCCTCACAATTTTCTGCAGTTTTATTAGCGCTTTCTTCATTATATTCTACTATGACTACGTCGGCCCCCTCTTTGGCAAAGTTTATGGCTGTTGCTTCTCCTATACCCGACCCAGATCCCGTAATCAGTACTACTTTATTTGCAAAACTCATTTTAGACCCAGTTTTGTTCTGCTTTGCTCGGAATCAGCTAAGATACTAAGGATTGTATAATACGGTAATGAAATTATTTTTGGACGGTATCAAGTTCTACTGTGCACCTCGATAACGGTAAGCCGCATTGGCTGCGAAATAATGCGCTGATAAATAATACAACAACGTAACTTGACAACCAAAATAGGCAAAATCTATATAAATAAAATATGCATCGTCGAAATGTTTAAAATCGCATAACTTCAAAACGACTGCATCAAATTGGATAATTCTTTTTGTTGTGTTCGTTATTGTCAAGACAAGGTTTGTATAAAATACAATTTTTAATCGTACGGAAAAATTATACCCGATTACAAACGAAGCCGGGGCGAGAAATTATAGTACATGTGTAGTTATTTTTAAAGAGTTATATAAAATAGCAACCCACCCTGAATTAAAAACTGACAAACGGAATGTTATATTTTATTTAGATTTTAATTAATGATATAAAAGTATCATGGAAATTTCCGACGTTTCGTTCGTTTAAAATTATTCTCAATAACCGTATAACTTATTATTTATAATATCCAAATAAAATACAATATTCCCAAATTCGTTGTGTGTTTTTAACATCAGTCTAAAAATGTTTATAATATTGCTGCAGGAATTTCTTACATGACCCACGTCCAACCTGTTCCAAACTAGACAGAGTCTGTATTGTGGCAACCAGAACAGTAATAAAGTTACATGTACCAATAATGTATAAATTAAACACACACAAGATAAACAATCTTGTTCGTCACACAAAGATTAGGTATGTTGAGTGGGAGTCACCTCTGGCTTAGCAGCCAGGGTCCCTACTATACCCACAGATCAATAAAAAATAACTAAGAGCCAATACGATTAAAACATCTATATTATGAAAAAAAAGCGGGCAAGAGCATGTCGGACCATTTTCAGTGTAGGGTTCCGCAGCCTTGAACAATTACATCAGCAGAAGAGCGTATGTTCGTGGCAATTACGACCTTTTGTTGAGAAACGCAGTTTTTTGGCTATAACACAATGACGGTATATCCGATCTTATCCAAAATATTTTTACATACATACATATCAACCCATAAGATGGCCCACTGCTGGGCACGGGTCTCCCCAGTAGAACCTACTAGTATGTAGATCCTGGGGGGTAATTGCCATAATCGCCACGCTTGGCGAGCGGGTTGGCGATCACAGTAAGGCTTTAAGTACGCAGAGGACGCTGCTGCCCGTCCTCCGGGGTGAAATCCCTTAGTCGCCTTGACGACACCCACGGGTAGAGATGGGGTGGTACTATTCTTAAGCCGGCACCACACGGCATCGGATTGAAAATATTTTTAATTTAAAGTATTTATTAAGCGCTATCTTGGTGTTTTTTTCCATATTTTTTGGTTACACGGTTCAAAAATTAAGGGGGGGGGGATACGGTGTATGCAACTCTCGGAGCGATTATTTCCAAAAATATTCACTCAATCAAAAAAGTTTATTAGAAACCTCAAAATGTTTTTAAAGACCTGTCGAATGATGTTCCACACGTTGATATTTGCTGAAAAGCTTCTGTTACATGTATGGAGTGCCCCCCCTTAAAAATATTTATTATTATTATTCAGCTATCAAACTATGTAAGTAGCGGCTACTACAAGACATCTTTTCACTTAATTTCATTAGAATTCATTGAGTAGTCTTTGAGTAAAATGCCTGTGACATACGGACGGACAGACACACACACACACAGACAGACAGACAGACAGACGGACATGACGAAATTATAAGGGTTCCGTTTTTGCCTAAAAATCGGCCAAGTGCGAGTCGGACTCACACGAAGAATGCCGTACAACTTACAATAACATTTTTGAGTGGCACGAGCGTCACGAGCTGTTAACTGTTGTCGTTATTAAGATCGTTGCATGGGAGCCCCCCTTAATTTATTTTAATTTAATTATTTATCTTTGAAGTGAATATACAATTACAATAATTGCATTTTGAAAAGTCTTTGGCAAGAAGTGCCTATAAAAATTACTTCAATATACAATTAAATATTCTGTAAATAATTCATGCGTGTAGACGCTTGAAATATTTACAACGTGATATTTTTTACCCATTTTTTTTGCTCGATATTAATAACGGCAACAGGTAGCTGTTGCCGTTATTTATATCGAGCAAAAAAAATGGGTAAAAAATATCACGTTTGTTGTATGGGAGCTCCGCTTAAATATTTAATTTATTCAATTTTTCATTTGTTGTAATAGCGGCAACAGAAATACAACATCTGTAAAAATTTAAACTGTCTTGCCTATCAGGGTTTATGAGATCCAGCCTGGTGACTGACAGACGGACAGTGAAGTCTTAGTACCTAATAGGGTCCCATTTTTACCCTTTGGGTACGGTACCCTAAAAACAGTATTATCAGCAAAAAGGTGCAGCGCTGAATATGCTGAACAGATTCAGTAATTGATCTCAGTGATAACTAGCACTAAACGATAGGTTAAATAAATTCTCACTCATAGGTACACGAAGGCTCGTTTCTACCGCCTGTTTATTGGCACAAATACTGAGGCATATATTCTGAGAAAACAGATAATATTTAGGTATATCCAGTGTACAAATGAATCGATTTACACTTTAATTAAAACTAAAATAGATCTTATTATCACCTTTAATTTTTAACCAAAGTACCGTTATCTATAGCGTAATCAACACCAGTTATACTTTTAGCTTTAGCACTCGCCAAAAATACAATCAATTCGCCGATCTCCTCTGGTTCGGACAATCTTTCCAATTTGTAAAACTCTCGAATCTCTTCCCAACTTCGATCAACGCCTGAATTTTTCAAAACGTCCGTCCTTGTTGGTCCAGGACTAACAGTGTTTACTCTAACACCCACTGGAGATAATTCCAGAGCAGCTCCTCGAGTAAAATGATTCATTGCAGCTTTTGACATCGCGTACGCAAGGGAACTATGAACTCCTATAAACGAAGCTCCAAACACACTTGACACATTCACGATATTTCCTTTACTCTGAACCAGATAAGGCGTTGCTAATGTTGTCAACAGAACAGTTGAACGAAGGTTAGTATTCATTGTTCTATCGTAATCTTTCATTAAATTGCCGTCAAGTAACGAACCGAAAGTCATAATTCCAGCATTATTGACAAGAACATCCAGTTTCGTAAACTTTTCTATAGCTTTTTCAACAATCCTTTTAACGTCGTCATCATTTGTCATTTCTGCTACTACGGTAAGAGTAGTAATTCCATGTTTCTCACAATTGTCAGCAACTTCTTTCAATCTGTCTTCATTTCTGCCTGTGATAACGAGATTAGCTCCATCTTTAGCAAATAGTTCCGCTGTTGCTGCCCCTATCCCAGAACTAGCACCAGTAATTATTACAACTTTATCCTTAAAACTCATATCTGCGTTATACAGACAAGCGCTAAATACCAACTGATTATCACTGCGCACAATTTTTTCAGAAAATGTATATAATATAACACATTTTTACAACATATGTCACGATTTTCTGATGTTACGACATTCAAAATTATACTTAAAAAGTTTAGGATAAGATTTATATTATAATGGCGAGTTCTGATATAAAAATAGAACATGTGTTGATTACTGGGATATACTTTCAACAGAATATCAATCATAACGAGAGATATATAAAAGTGAATTTAGAACAAACGATTGTTATTCTTTATTGTCAACAATCAACGATTGAATTATCGTTATTTTTATAATCTCATTAAGTATTAATAAATAGCCTTCACTCGCTTGGTCTCACAAACACAGTCTAGTATCGCTCTCATTCCCTCATTGCATCTTATAACAATAGATAATGAAAACAAGAACAGTGTCAAGTGTTAAAAGAATCAAGCAAAGTATCTAATAAGGAAAATTCCTCTTTTTTGTTTATAGGTCTAGTAGGACTCTAGAACAAAGTTATATACATAAAACCTTTCCCAGAAACATAAACAGTCAAATAGAGAAAAACCCTATCCAAATCGGATAAGAAGTTGGCAAAAAAAATCTCCCTCCGCCTTTCCTCTAAATACGAGCCATAATTAGATCCTGGTTTAGAACCCAGGTTGTAGAAAGGCGGACTTTGTGAGTGAAAAAAAAATCCTAAGAAAGTACAAACAAAAACTGGAAGATATTCACCAATTCTCATCATGCCGTGGCGTGGAAGCATACCGCCAGTATCTTCTCTCAAATAGAAAGCTTGTGCCCCTGCAGTGGGTACCATTTTTTTATTATAAAGCTGACTTTGTTATGTGCGTCTTATTACTATTATGAAGAATTTGAAAGAAAGAAATAAATACATTTATTACAGTACAACCACACGAGACAAACTGACGAGAATGAAAATAATAAAAAAGACGATAGGTGATATCTATATGAACAATAAAAACGTTTAAATACAATGCGAAACCTTCCCGACTTTTTTATTAGTCAGAAATAAAATCTTTGGAAATTCAAGACTTGATTTAGAACCGAAAACTTTTCCAATACTGCATTAAAATCTTTTAAACTGCACTCACGAACCATTATCCGAAGGTTGCAAGATCACTTAAGAGCCTCGAATCTTAGTAAAAAGGCTTTAGGGTAAGTGGTCCTGTTGTCGTCCGCGTCGCTAATAACTGGCGTAAATATGGCGCTTAATATTAAAACGGTGATAAAACTACAACGTTAGCAAGTCACATTTAGGTACACTTTATATCGTTACTAAGAAGGTTTTTGGAAACAGGGAGTCTTGAAATAGGAACTGTATTGTACCTACCTAATAATGGTGAGTAATGAGTAAGTATACGCCTCGGCTCAGTTTAGACGTCTTGCAAGAACGTGTGACGATATTATTATACATATAAAATTTGTCAGACTGACTTACCACTTTGTCGAAATCGAAACCGCAAGAAAAACATAAAATTATAATGTCGATTGAAGAAAAACGGTTAATACTATTGTCAAAAGTAAAACTGATTGCCAGATCCAAAGAGATCTAGAAGTTTGTAACTATCATTGACGTATAGACCTGGACCGTGTTTTCCCTTTCAATTAAAAAGTAAATATTGACTGAAATGCGTGAAAGAGAGAAAAACTTGTGCGGCCATAAACTCATAAATCTGTCTCTTTGACAGGTATTGTCCACAAAGTAGCGTTGTGTCTTTCTAGAGAGTGGTCAATTTTGTGAGTTTATGGTACAGGTCTATACGTGAATGGTAACTATGCATACAAAGTCATTTTGTGATGTTAATAAACACTAAAAACAGTATTATAATTAACTATAAAAGTATTTTATGTCATAACTTTTAAACTTACGCGTTGATTATACTTAAATACAATTTGACACGGGAATAAACGCGTTTAATCCCGTGTCAAATTGTATTTAGTATTTTATGTCGTTGCAAGCCCAGACTTTATCATCATCATCAGCCTATCGTAGTCCACTGCTGGACATAGGCCTTACCAATTGCACGCCACTTTGTTCTATCTTCGGCTTCTCGCATCCAACTCCTGCTAGCCGTATTGCGTAAATCATCACTCCACCTGGCCTGAGGGCGTCCTACACTACGTTTGCCGAGACGCAGTTTCCACTCAAGAACTAAAACCCAGACTTAAATTTCAAATTATACCGTAATGGATTACAGTCATGCTTCTCTCTCGACCTCACGACAAAGAAGATACTCAAAACAGACTAAAAACCAAACAATTCGTAACACTAAAATTATAAAGCAAAATGAACTCCAAAGCACCAAAAACATAATAATGTAAGCGGCGCTTAAGCCAAGGCGATACCAAGACGCTGGAGATAGTGTTTGGGGGTCATCGCAAACAAATGAGGGGTGTAAATCCTACCCGCCCCCACCCCTTTACCGGTAGGTGTACCCCCTACAGGTACCACTTGCTCAACCCTTTCTTGGCTAACATATGGGTTGTATACCATAAATTAACTAAAGTTCTGGATATGGACTTTACCTATATTATCCGTTTTTTATTAAGATGTGATTTTTTGTGTTGCCCCGTCATGTTAAACTGTGGCGCGGTGGCAGTGCATCCGACTGCTATGCAAGAGATCGTGGGTTTGATAGAGGGATAAAACTCTGTGTGATGAGCACGATGGTTTATTCTGTGTCTGGGTGTTATTTATCTATTTTAAGTATGTATTTAGAAATATAAAAGAAGATATGTTTATCAGTTGTCTGGTTTCCATAGTACAAGCTCTGCTTAGTTTGGGATCAAATAGCGTTGTGTGAGTTGTCCCAAGATATTATTATTATTATTGTTATCATTACACTCAAATTACGAATAGTGCTGTTACTGAGAACTAACAAACATATTTTAATTCTAAGTATACCCTATCTAACTATGTAATTTTGTTTTTTTTTTTGTTTGTATTATCCAAAGTATTGTTATAATCTTTCAACATACTTAATTCATTCGTGTAATTAAACTTATAATTATAGATAATTATTACTTTTATTTTTGTTTGTGTTAAAATGTATTGCCAACGCGTTTATTCATTTAATAAGTTCTCTAACAAACAGCACCTTTTAAACTACAAATAATATATAAAACAGGTACAATGCTATTATCTTTTTACAATTACAAGAAGGTAATATTATGCAAAACATTTAATATTTTTTAATAATTGGTAATATTTTTAGTAGTACCTACTTTAACAATGATAAAAGGCTTTGTTTCCTATCCAAGTCCTACGAATCCTTGCCCCACCTCTCCGTACGAGCACACGCGGTTAAGACAACTGAAGTGTTTCGGACGTCTCGCCGGATTTATCGCCGGACGGTATTGGTTCCGTTTTGTGTGTGCCTGTACCTAATGCCTTACGTAATGCTTGATGGTTTTAGGAATCTAATTTGTAGATACATAGTATGATATTTCTAGATAGTTCTGAACTACTTTCTTTTGGTTCTATAACCAAAAACACAACTGGAACGAATAAAGGGATAGTTATTAAAATATATATATTACGGGTCTTAATCGCGTGAATAATTTAAGGTAAAATACCTTGTTTATTGCCCGACGTTTCGACCGTATTGCAACGGCCGTGGTCACGGGAAGACAGTCAGTCTTCCCGTGACCACGGCAATAAACAAGGTATTTTACCTTAAATTATTCACGCGATTAAGACCCGTAATATATATATTTTAATAATGTGTACAAATCGCGAAAGTTTATCATCATTTATAAAGGGATAGTGTTACAAAACTTACGATTCAAATTTTGTAATAATCTTAAGTTTAAAAATATCGTGTTCTATCTCTCTATATCACAAATATGACATCAACTTGGTGATGCTGATGATTAATTATACAAAATCTTTATTCACTTATGAAGCAAAATGCTACTCTTGTGAAAAGTCAATTCTACATTTACATGTAATGCCTGTTTGCAAACAATACGTAAAGCCGTAGAAAAGAACAGGCAATAAATACTCGAGGCCACTCTTTTTAAATTGCTAATGTTTGTAATGTTTCTTTGTTTATAAACTGTATATGCAAGTAAAGTGCTGCCACCATTTTATTATACACCATATTAGAGGACTGATACAAAAACAAGAGATCAAAAAGATTAAAAGAAGAGTACCTACATGAAATTGGATATATCAACCTCAATGGGCACAACATAGTAGGAGCATCCACTTACAAATGTAAAAACTATATAAATATAGGCTTAAATATTGGCAAAATTCCTGCTAATAAATGAATAAGCATATTTTTTTGCAAAAGAAAGAAAAGAATGGCCTTAACAGCAGTATCTATAGTAACTTAATACGCAGTATCTTTACTTACAAAAGTAAATCGTTTTCTTATCTAATACCTAAGTAACATAACCAAACGGTGACAACAATATTTACCTAAGTAAAATACAATAAACTGTACAATAAAAAACATTAGGAAGGAGCAACAAACTACATCCATTTATCTTTGTCAGTTATATAATCATCGATTGAATAGTAAACTCTTTGTACTTGTTGTTTGCTATAAATAGGATTAAGATGTCTCTTCATTACAGACCCAGGCGTTAGAATACTATCCGTCAAACAACATAATATGCCTACAAGAAAATCTCCTCCTTATTCGAAGTCGGATATTAATATTATCTATTCCTGTCACAATTCATCTCGCAACCCAATACTCACGCTTAGATCAATCATTGTAATTACGTCGTTGTTTCCCCAAGAATGGCGGCAAATACGACAATTTTTTATCATATAACGTTCGTTGCCCCAATTCCCAAGTTGCCCCACAAAAGTAATAGATAGCTGGTGTGAAACAATTCTAACAGTAATTGGGGTAGATGCCTCGTGAGGTCCTCTGACACCCTTGACATATGACGATATTGTGTAAATTGTATACCCATATTTCGTACGTGATAGAAACTAGCGGTGTCACCCTATTTTGGATTGGAAGATAGACGTTATGTGTGTGTTGGATGGGATGGAGTGTTGCGTTATTTGTGATTTTCTCTTCAGGTTTTGTTTGTTAGGATATATTTTTTTAAAGATATGGCAATAAATAATAACGTATTGTACTCTGGCAACTTGTGGGCCAAATTTCATTACCTATAATCATTATGTGCCTAAAATCGTTTGTGTAGTTAGATGTGAAAGCGTAGCAATCAAATACATGTATACCTAGCCTGTGCTCTAAATCCTTTTCCTATTCTAGGGGTGAGGATTGTCCCTACCTACCTACATCATCGATTTAATAACCCCCTATCAAGGAGCAGCAAAAAGGTATAGGTAAAAAGGTATCTAATAGCAGACATTAGATATCTATGCCTCTAGTCATTTGCACTCTTTTTTTTGTAAAGATAACTAGCAATGTGGGATTGCGGTCCCACATTACTAGCAATCCTGTTAACCCCTCCAGCTAAGCTCTATGGCTTGTGTTAGGAATGGGTTCACGTCGGTAGTATAATGGTCAGGATTCGAAGACCGATGCCTTAGCCATTAGGCTACCGCCGCTTAATTAGGCTACCTCTATTGCTTATCGAAAAATAGGTATTATCAAAAGAGCAGAAACCTAACTTCACAAAAAAAAATCTTGAGTTCATAATACAGTGAGTATCTTCAAGCCTTTATTGATACCTTTCCCACAATCGTTTCAACAATCGACTTTTGATTCTAGTATAGTTTACTTTTAAATGCCTTGGGCCAACTCACACCCGGCCATCTGATTTCAATCTAGGTAGCCTGTACTACGACTATCAGACAACTGATAAACATGGGTACTGATAAAAACTATAGAAATACAATTTTAAACAGTATAACTTAATAACTAATAGTAATTAAAAACACTATGGTCTAAGCCAGTGATATAATGCTAATACTTATAGATAATTTACACCCAGACACAGAATCAACCATGCACATAACACAAAGATTTATCCTGGGTGGGGATTAAATCCACGACCTCTGACTTAGCAGTTAGGGTCACTAACCACTAGACTAACAGGCCTGTCCACGCATCTAGTTTTAAGGCTTCATAGAGCTGACTAGTGTTGCCCAAATGCAAGAACAAGACGAGACTTAGCCAGTCTTGGTCTTGGTCTTGCGCCAATACACCTGGTCTTGGTCTTGGTCTTGGTCTTGCGCTCCCAGTCTTGGTCTTGGTCTTGGTCTTGCAGCAAGAGTCTTGCAAGTCTTGCAATTACCTATTAGTCTATTACTATTTATTAAAGTTTACTTTAAATCTTAGAAAAACGTATTAGAATTGGAACATTGTGAGCTTGAATTAACATAGCCATAGTAAAGATCAAGCAGATTAATAAGTAACTGAAGATTTGATAAGAAATTGGAAAAATCAACTGACCTATATGTCGTTTTCCATGGAAGTAACTGTTTCTTAATAAACATTTATGATTTATAAGCTTACATTTGCTAAAACATGTAAAAAAACAAATTAATTACAATAACTTGACTGTATTTTAAAGAACAATACTTATCTGTCTAGAAAGAGATTGAACCCTCAACTTATAAGAAATTTAATAAAAGAGTTTACGATTTATCATTTATTTGAATAAAAAATAAAATACAACACAAATCAACAGCTTTATCATTAGGTTATGATACTTTATATAATTTTTTTTGACCAAGAATTAATACAAAGTAACCATCTGGCTGACTCATCACTTAACCTATTTCTATGTTTTCTAATTACTAATGATGCTTTAGAAAATAACCTCTCAGCAGGTACTGAAGTTGCAGGTATTGAGAGAAAATCACGGGCCATTTTCGATAAAATCGGATACTCTGTCTCATGCGTCCTCCACCAATCTAAAATGTCTTCCGAGCTGGCAGTTCTTGGTTTTCTCAGGTACTCCTCCAACTCGTCTATCACTAAGCCTTGAAGACAAGATCCAGATGACGTCGAGGGACATTCATAGAGTTTATCAAAGTCTATTACGTCTTCATCTTCATCACATACTTTATTTTCTTTTTCTGGTAATTCCAGAGATTTGTTCAGTGAGTGTAGACTTTTATATTCTTCATAAAGTTCATTGAACTTGCGCAGACTTTCTGTTTTAAGTTGCTTCCCCCACATTGTCAGGTCAAAAGTCTGAGCCTTATGCCTTGGGTCTAAAATTAAAGAAGTACAATAAATCCAGTTGCTCTTCTTGTAATGTTTAAGCATTTTGTCTCGAGCTGCTTGGAAAGCTAGAATGAGCCTTTCATCCACTTCAGATCGATTAGGTTTCTCATCTAACTGTTTTACCATGGATTCAATTTTATCTAGCAAGAGATTGAATGATACAATGACTAGCGGTAATGTAACATATTTGTCTCCACCAAGTTTTGTACTTAAAAGTTTAAAGTTTATTAGAAATTTATGTAATTTTTCGAGTACCTGCCATTCATTAGCTGTGATTTGAAAATCATTTAATTCGGTGACAGAACTGCACAATATGTCAATGCCCGCTCTCACTTTTAAACCAAATCCAATCATATCATGTGTGGAATTCCATCTCGTTGGACAGTCAAGAATGGCATTTAGATTTGATGGCACGCCAGCTGCTTCACAAGCAGACTGAAACTTCTTCTTCACTATCTCACTTCTTTTTATTTTACTGGAAATACTGCGTAACTTTGTTACAGATGTACGCGAGTCAGCAATATTTGGTGCAGATTCTTCATCTTCCTCATCCTCAGTTTCGTCTGCATAGTCTTCGTACTGCTGATCTTGCGCGTTAGTGTCAGACTCACAGTGTAATGCTAAGGTCTTTAATAAATCTTGTACACCAAGGTTTAAAATGTGAGCAAAGCACCGGAAATGTTGATTGTCTGAATCAAAGTGTGGCGGCAGCTGTTTGCCCAGTTCATACATGAATTTGGTATTTGCAGTTGCGTTGTCGACCGTGATACCTTGTATTTTATCAATTATGCCATATTCCAATAAACATTCATGGAAAATCGTTGCAATATCTTCCCTAGTATGTCGACCGCGTGATGGTATAAAATCAAGAACTACAGATTGATACTTCCATGCGTTGTCTATATAATGAATAGTAACCCCGTAGTAACTCCTACCAGCAATTGACGTCCACCCATCAATGGTAAAAGACATTTTAGATGATAATTGTTGAAGTCGTTCCTTGAGATTCAATTGGAGCTCTTCAAATCGCTCTTTGACTTTCCTTCTAAGTGTAGACCTTTTAGGAAACACCATATTAGGGCAAATACGTCGAAAATATACTTGTGTAGCTTCGTCATCGAAAAATGAGAAGGGAAGATATTTTTTCACCACCCAATCAACTGTAGCTGTCGTGATGTTGTCACTGCTGTTTTCCGACTGAAACAAAACAATAAATCTTGTGTTATTAGGTTTGAGCGTATAAGAGGAGGAGGTTTGTTGTTGTTAAATCGAGAAAATCGTTAAATTGATATTTGTTATATTAAGGTTGCACTGTACTGTAATTTACGAAAATAAAGTACTTAGTTGTTACTGGCCGATTAACTGAAAATATGGGTGTTTATAAAAAATATTTAAGACGATAATTACATACTTAATATGTCGCACCCCTAGATGAAAACTGTGAAAACACCACTAACTCAAAAATACTTACGTAAGTTAATGGCGTTTTTGAAAGTATCGCATGAATAGCTACGCGGAGTTAAAATTCTTTTAACTGTTAAAAAAATATTCTTACCTGTCCACTTCCAGCGGTTACTAAAAAGCTTGTGATATCTCCACTTAATTTTGGTTTAACAGGAAGAAATATTTCTGATTCCTTTTTGTGGAAAGATATTAGATGTTTCCTTAAGCCTGAAGTGTTTCTGTTTTTCATTTTTATTTCAATCTTTTTATGTTGGCACAATTTACAGAAGGCAGTTTGGGATGCATGAATTATTTCGAAAAACTCCTCAAATTTGCTTTTGGGTCTTTTAGATCTGTGACTCAAACTCTCGTTACTCGGACTAGAATAATTTGAATCTTCGTCACTCATATTAAATTGTACACGTGATACGTTTTTAGAAAACAACGAGAATTAGTAAAAACAATTATCAAGTTAGACTCGAAGCACAGCTCAATTGGAAATGACTGGAATTAAAATAATTCCTTTATTTATAGTACGTTTCCTTGCTTTACCGCGCCGCCTCGCCACGTGCCGGCTCTATGAAAAGGATGCCGCCGCAAATCAAACAATGCCGCGTGCGGCGTACAAACACACACTAAATATTACCTACTTGTACAGACGCGACGCGTGAATAAAATAGAATTAGTGCCAATCACTATTCTTTACATATAAGTGAATGTTTTGGCGTACATCTATACTAATATTATAAAGCTGAAGAGTTCGTTTGTATGTTTGATGACAGAAGTTTTAAAATAAATAAATAAGTCCTGAACGTCACTATACCTCCAAAGTTACTATTCCTCGTGGACGAAGTCGCGGGCACAGCTAGTAAATACTTACTCTCATCATCTCTCTCAGAGATATTCGGGCTGGTAAGTAATACAAAACTCTTATCGCAGGCTTTTTATTTTATTAGTAGGTAAGTACCTACGCTTTTTATATTATTTTATTAGTTTTGTAGAATTTTTTTACACGTTTCAAGTATATTTAAAAGTGGCTACAATATTTATTAAACGGGTGATATTTGAACACTTTTTTGCTATTTTTTCTTGTAAAAACTTAAGAAATATAATGACTAAATGTACAATAATAGTACCTAAGTAATTAGTTTAAAACCATATAAGTAATCAATATTATAATATATACTTACTAGAATGAATTAATATGACATCTACTACCTATCCTTACCATTTTATCCTAATCATAATACTACTTGCGTGATCAGTATAATGTATTCATTTTCATTCTAAGCACTCTGAAACTTATTTATTCTTTGGAACACCTGTAGGTACTCTACTAGGAAATTATTTTGCATGAGTATACCTTCGCCCTATGGCGGCAATCAAATAGTGTCAAATGTTATGATTTCGGCGTGGCGGCAACGATTGTTTTAGATTTCAAAAGAAGCCGCCGGCGCGTGTATCATAACCATGTACTTCCGAAAAGCGGCAAATTTCTTTGAGAAGTAAGTACAAAACCTTTGATGCCGCATTATCAAAGTGCCGATGGTTAAAACATAACTATGCATGCACTCAGTTTGATTTTAATAGATATTTTTTTATTCGCTATGTTTATGGTATTAGTCGTAATGCGCATAGGTCCAGTTTTTCATATTCTTTGATACAGTTTTTTGCGTCTCATAGAATTCCTAAGCGTACCTACCTATACACCGAACTGTTACACCTAACTACTCAGTGAAATAGCGCTAAGTCCTAGCTGCAAGACGCAAGAGTCTTGCAGGCTATGTCTTGTTCTTGCTCAAGTCTTGCACGGTCAGTCTTGGTCTTGGTCTTGCTAAAAATACGCGGTCTTGTTCTTGGTCTTGGTCTTGCAAAAACGCAAGAACAAGACCAAGACTGCAAGACCAAGACTGAATTTGGGCAACACTAGAGCTGACGTCACAAAACGACGTGTGAAACATCTCCATCACTCACAAATACACAAATACCCAACACAATGCACGTACAAGTCTAATGCCCGCGACACACGCGAATAAATATTGTTTGTCGTATCATAAATAAGGGCCGAGACAGACGGGACACACGTCACCTTTTGATACATTTCCACTGTCGTTATTAATGACAAGTCATCGGCGCTGTCCCACAGGGCTGAGCCAGGGTTGTCCGTAATATTTAATAGTGTAACATCTTGGAACTATACCTTGCTATATTGTTCTTTCTATTGTAATAATAAGTTGTTTTTTTGCTTTCTTCTATTACTGATAGTATCAGCCAGTTACAGCTGATCTCCTAAATGAGAATATCTCCAACGTGTAACAGAAAAATCTGGTCAAATTTAAGGGTCATTAAAAAAGAAGGAATAAAAAAAAATTGTTCTCAACAAAGTGAGCAATAGAACCATAATCAATGAGTAACATTTAATAAGAAACTGGATGAGTGCTTGTGCCAATTTTTTTGTAAAAATGTGATTATCACTGATTTTTCAATAATAACCATGGATTACCTACTACGGGACGCAATGAACACGATAACGCGAAGAATACAAGACCATTTGAATGGCATAAAATTCTGCAAGATTTCAATATTTTCATTTCTTGAAGTAAAAATCTTTTGGCTCATCCAAAAGATTTTTACTACTGTTTGTCGTGTTGGGGTGTCTGAGTTTTGCACTGTACCAAAAAATAACCTTTTATAACCTGTTAGATATTTTACTAAAATTCAAGGTTTGGTAAAATAATAGCACTTTCAGTTAAGATATACCTTGGTTAAGACGACATACAAACATTAAACACTAAACTCCATCAACACGATATAAATCAATGTTGATTGCGCTCAGTAATTTTTTTACCTGCGTGAAACGGTCCCGACCTGTCAACTTTAAATCCGTCAATCTGGTAAACAACTAACATAACAATGATTTAAATATCGCTAACATATGTGGAAATACCTCATCATTATAGATAATAAAACCTTAATATGCTTGCGTTCATTTTAAATAATGAATTTTGCGCACGGCTCCCTTAAGTGGAATGGTTCTGTCGGCTTCTGCGCAAGAGGTTCAAATTTCATGCCGTACAAATTACAATGTCCGCTGTTAAGCTGTAATAAGACCAGGCCGGACGCCATAATAATGCAATCAGATATGAGACCTTGGGAAGTGCAATCGGCATACTTCATACACTAGGTATTCGCTGCTAAAATTTGATCTGATGTTCTGATACCCTTACAAAATAACGAATTAGTTTAGATTTAGGTAAATTGGAAGTAGATCGTTTTTGATGAACTATTCAAGTTCATCATGAAGACAGCTTGAAGCTTGTAGAAAAACGAGGCGATTTTTGTTGCATTATCTGTCATTCACCCTTGATCTATAGGTATATCTACCACTAAGTATTATACAATGCCTTCGTGGTGCGGTGGGAGAGTGTCCGACTGCTAAACAAAAGGTCATGAGTTCGATTCCCATACGGGACACCACATTGTTTTATCCACAAATTGTTGTTCCAAGTGTGGAAGTACTTTGTGTCCGTAACTTGTTTTTTTGTAAAGTCCCCCGTGATACAGGGCTTGTACCATACAGCGGTAGTAGTCTTTATAAAATAAAAATAAAGTGAACCTACACTTATCAGGGTCTGTGGCCCTCCACAAAACCTACAAAGTTGGTACTATCTATACCTTACCTGTTGCTGTTATCTATACCTTAGACTATAATTACCATTAAAAAAAATACATATTTTAAGAACTGAACAGCCCTAGCGTTTCTTCGAGACCTGCCCAGCATATTAATAGATCGGGGGGGCATCGCCAGTTCGCCACCCTTTAATACCGTGTGAGAGTTTCGGTAAATTTATCAATAGAATTATATCGCGAGGACCCGGCAGTCGGCACTCCTTTATATTTTATTCAGTATACGAAACTCTCATGTTGATCTTTGTAAGGAAATATTGGGCTTTATCTGGGTCTCTATCCACTTGAGAGCAAGCTTCAAATGCTAGAGTTATAGTAGGTATACAATGGCATGTAAAAGAACAGATGATCAAACGAACAACAGATGATGTTGGTCTAGTGGTTAGTGCTGACTGCTAAAGCCCTAGGTCGTTTCGATTTGATTCCCACCCAAGATAAATGTTTGTGTGATGAGCATGATTGTTTATTATGTGTTTAGGTTTATCTATAATATGTATGTATTTAGAAATATGTGCCTAAGTATGTTTATCAGTTGTTTGGTTGCCATAGTAGAGTTGTTCCAAGAGATTACTATATTATTTTTATTGATTCAAAACGGTATAAACTTAGTTTTGATGGTGAAGGTTCAATGCACTGTGCCTGTGGCGCCGTGGTAGTGTATCCGACTGCTATGCAAGAGGTAGTGGGTTTGATCCCCACCTAAGTTAGGGTGATGAGCACGATGGTTTATTCTGTGTCTAGGTGTTATTTATCTATATTAAGTATGTATTTAGAAATATGTATAATGTTTATCGGTTGTGGCTGGTTTCCATAATACAAGCTCTGCTTCGTTTGTGATCAGATAGCTTTGTGTGAGCTGTCACAAGATATTATTATATTATTATAGACACGGGACAGAGTTTTGTGAAATTGTATTGTTGTTCTGTTGCTGTTCTAATCTGGGTGTACCTTACATCCCTTAATTGCGTGTTCATAAAGTGTCGTGATACATGTCCTAGTGCAGGGGAAAATCAAAAATAAATTAGTCAGTAAAAATAATACCCAAAACGTAAATTAAAAAAAAGAAATATTTACAATTAAGAGTGCGGATAATAATTGTAAGAAAAGGTGCAAATAAATAGTTCGCAACAAAAAAATAGATCGTACAATCCATCTTGGATTGTATGCTTAGTCCAAATTTTTAATCGCAATTCGACTAACAGCTTCCACTCATTCAATGCCAAGAACAATTCAGAAACCTTTAAAACATACAAAATATTAAATTACACACGAAAATTCACGTACAAAATCTTGTAGAATGGAATTTATCGCCTCCTATGTTGTTTTATTTATAAGAAAGTATGGGCCGCGCTCAGGGAGATGAAATTACGTGATACCATTCCGAATCAAAGTGATATATATACAGCTGTTGTATGTGTCTATGTGGGTACAATCAGTTACCTGGGTGAGTGTACTGTTGTCATTCCAGCCTACTAACGTCGATTATTGAATAGGTGATGAAGAATCATAGAAAAACAGAAAATGTTACCCTCGTTCATTTTTTTATTTAATTGCGACATTTCCATTCTGACTAGCTGAAGACTTCTTCTAGAGTAAGTATTTTATAATTCACAAAGTATAAATTTAAAAGAACATTCTGAACCAGTTATCTACAATGATTAATAAATGATAATGAAAACCTTTTCAGCACCTACTGATGTTCTACTTATGGTTATACTGATTTTTAGGGTTCCGTAGCCAAGATGGCAAAAACAGAACCCTCATAGTTTCGTCATGTCCGTATGTCTGTCTGTCCGTATGTCACAGGCATTTTACTCATAGACTCACTCCATACATGTAACAGAAGCTGTTTTTTTTTCAACATACATTAACGTGTAACACATCATTCAACAAGTCTTTCAAACTGTTTTAATCGCTCTGAAAGTTGCATAAATTGACCCCCCCCCCCCCCTTAACTTTTGAACCAAAAAATCAGAAAGGTAACGTTAAATAAATACTCTAAACTAAAATTATTTCGAACATGACCGGATATACAGTCACCAGCTGAAAAAGTGCGTTTCTCAACAAAAGGGCGTGTACCATTAACATACGCTCTTCTGCTGATGCAATTATTCAAGGCTGCGGAACCCTACACTGAGCATGGTCCTACATATATGCTCTTGCCCGGTGTTTTTCTCTAGTAGGTATCTTATTATTATTGGTATTTAAGTATTTGTACCGTTCTAGCGTGCGAGAGTTAAAAAAAATGACCATTTTGAAGATATCATGTAGATATAACTAAAATAACTTCAAATATTAATTTGCACTTATATCATTTAATTAAATACTTATTATGATTATTTAATATTTACCATTACAAAAAAATTACTTACAAAATTCAAAATGGGGAAAAAGTAAACAATGTAGAGACAAAAACCTAGTTGGATCAAAAGACTCATTGAATCCAGGAATATTAAGAGTCTTTTTAGAGTTATAACTAAAAGAGATCTGTTCCTGAATATTCGTTATTGAGATTTTCGTCAGATTCTCAAGGTGTGAATGGAATCCAGGCAATTCCGTCAATTCCACACTCGGTCCGGATTTTCTCGTCATCCACAATATAATAAAACCAACACAAACATCATCTGGTAAGTGCATAGTGTAACAATATTTATCAAATGCTTTTGCTAAAGGGTATATTATCGTGGTTAAACCTTTGCTGATACAAAATCCAGCACCACCTGTGGCGAACCAGAAAGGATAACGAAAGTAAAAATATCTTACAGACCTCTTTCCCAAATACCATTGTTTATTGTAATCGTATTCTCCAAGGACACTAACCAAACGAGGTACATTCACGTAGTTGTCGTCATCGAAATGACAAAACCACTTTTTACCACTTTTGTAGTAAAACTTAATTTCTGCAGCCATTTTGCAAGCAAGACCTTTCCCGCTATGCTTTGAGGAACAATTCGTGGGTATAATATGTCTGTTAGTTTGTTTAAAGCTTGAATTTGTTTTAGTAGAGTTTACAGAATCTGTAAAAAACCAGGTTTGGTTTTTCGCCAATTGAAACCATGTCTTTAAAATTATCGGCAACCGCGTTGCTTCGAAGCGTTTCGACGTTTTCACACTTATATAAATATCATTTAGTAATAAACTTGAAACCTTTGAGTTTTTATAAAATCGTCGAAAATGAATGTTGTCGATGTTGTTAGACTGAAAAGTTAAAAGGTCGTTTTGATAAAGTAAAATGCAGAATTTAAACATTAAAAGTCCGAGAAAAACGTAAATGTTAATAATATTGCAGAATTTGTATTTATTTTCACGCTTCATTACTGAGTTTCCCGTTGAAATTACTTAATGCAATTTTAGCGATTTGTTCTGCAGAGAACAGGATAGGCTGCAGGCAGGATAGACGAGCACAATTTTATCCGAAAAATCAGCTAGCACCTGTAAAAAGCAAAGTTGAAAATGGTGAAAGGGACATGAGGACTCATGTAGTATTTACATTTTTTTTAAACTACGGGACTAGATCGTCATGAATAATTTAAGTAAAGATTTATTCATATGTTAGACAAAACAATATAAAGGAGTCGTTCCACTGCCTGCGACGTCTGTGGTAAGTAGTCCATCCCGACTGCTACTCCGACGAGACGGTAGGTATGCTGAGGTAGATGTGTCCGATACTGTCCCACACTACCCCCAGCATCTGCCCCAGCCGTTGGGAAATGTGCGAAAATGTGTTATATAGTATCACCCCTCTCCCCTTCCGTCGTGTAGCAACTCACCCTTGGCCGATTTCGATTACATAACAGTGCGATGCATTGGCCGATATTAAAAAAAATCCCCCTCACTAAAATGATTATCGAAACGTCGGGCAATAAACAAGGTATTTTACTTTAAATTATTCACGCGATTAAGACCCGTAATAGGTATGTATATTTTCACAATGTGTACTAATCGCGAATTGTTGCAAGAAAACTCCGTCAGTTTTTGAGATAAATCTGTGAATTCCGTACCTATTTGGCATTTTGATCAAAAATAAAGAAACACACGTTTTATCATTTTTGGCAAAGATAACTAATTAATAAAATAAGTACCGTAACGTCACCGGATATACCGTGTTTGGGATATTGCTGAAAAACTAATCAATTTTTAAGGAATTTAACCAATCGATTAAGATAAGTAGTCTATAAAACGGTACCTACTTAATCTGTATAAATTGAGAAAGTGTATCTATGTTTATCGATATTTATTAATATTATTTCATTTACTTATATACCTATAGGTAGGTACATTAATATTTTTAATAGGTACGTAGGTACTTACTTTAGACTATCCAATCCTTACAATCATGTTGTATCCAAATACCAAACTGTCCAAATCAATAAACAATACAAAAGTAATAGGAATTTAGCCACAATTCACTTTACATTTTAGTACATACATATGTCATTTATGTCCATCATATTATGTCACAGTTTAGGAATTTCCTTATGACGTTTCATCGTCGACGCTAACAAGAATTTAACCGAACAAGTGAACTGAATTAGAGGAAACAAGCTGCTTTGCTTTTTTTAGTTCTAGATAGAACCCTTTCAATAAACAAACATTATGGTAGGAAAAAATATTCATTCCACATATTATTATATTATTATGAATTTAGGATCTATTGTTTTTGTTACCTACCGTTGCCGCATTCTAGCCATCTCAAGTTTATGCAAATTTAAATTTTGAAAATGAAATTGCATAAACCATACTATGCTCTACTATATTGTTTATTTCAGTATTATGATTCCTTGATTTGAAATAAATTATAACCAGAATTTAATTTACAAAAAAGCATATTTTTTTGTCAATGCGAAAACGTCGGGGATTCAATACAAAATTATGCAGAAACGAAACGTAGATACAACCAAAATACCGCGACTGTTTAGCTGTCAAACTTCAAAATTAACATTCGAGTTACAGTTTGTCAAGTCAAAACAAGATTTTCTGTGCTATTTACGATGGATAACCGTTTTTACGAAACCAAATTGCCCAACCATAAATTATTTAAAGATTTAGAGGGCAAATTTGGTCAATACTCTAGTGGAAAATTGCATAATTTGATTGAATTGAAGGACGATGTTTTGTACGTTTGGAGTCCAGATGAAAACTGTTTACTGTGCATTAACTTGAAGAATTTGGAAGAAAAAGACGATGACACTCAATACCAGGTAAATTATTTCGCTTAGATAACGTTTACAGCCTCTTTTTATTGTTTTTCACACCCGGCATGACTAATATTATGATTAGGTTTTGAGGTTATGTTATTGTCATAGGACTTTACATGTTCTGTTTTAACATGTCTGTGAATATTTCCATCCGTGCTGCATTTGACCGTGCAGACCTAAACAAGTACCTGTCATGAAACTAACGTGTGGAGTTAAAAAAATATATAATTTAAAAAAAAATGCATATCTTATTTGAATAAACACAGATTATCTAACAAAAAGCCAAATAATTATCTTAGGTTGGCAATGCACAACAATCACTGGGACTGCGGGCTTACTGTCTGCTCACTATTCGTATGTAATATCTGTGACGTAGCTCTCATTTTTTTTTAATAGATTGTGATGACCTTTATTTCCACAAATCAAGAATATTATTCGATACTCATCATTCACATAAATGTGGGCATTCTTGGCATTTGTAATGGTTAGGATTTCAACCTGCGACTATACAATTGTGAGTCTGATGCCTAAGGCATTAAGCCGCCGCTGCTTACAAAGGCCACCGGGTTAGGTCACATTTTTACTGACCTAAGTATATGTGTTGTATATGAACCTAACATACTTTTTAATATGTAACCTGGATGGTCAGAGTTTAAAAAAAAACAACTTCCATATTAGGGTACAAGCCTGTGTTGAGACTTTACTGTACTCTACAAACATAAAAATAAAGCAAAACAATGTACATCTGGACTCATAAAAACTTTTTTTTTTTTAATATTTAAACTTTTGTGTGCGATTGGTCTGTCGACCATGAGCAGATATTTATAAGAAGGAGTGTAATTTGTTAGGCACACACAACCATGATTTCTTGGTGTCTCAGCTATGTATAAACATTAGTCCCAGATCTTGACTTTAAAATATGGCTTTTTAATGTTGCTGTAAAACTAACCAGGTTGTCTTGTAGCCTTTCAGATGAAAGTACCTCTTATTTGAAATGTTTAATAACAAGTAGCAATCATTGACAAAAGTATTAATGATGAATGATTGCAAAGGCTTCCCAAACTCATATTTATTGTGACACCCTTAGCAATTTAGGGGTTTGAAATTTTTTTGCAATGCCCCCACTTTGTCTGCAAAAAGTCTTTGTGGGTAATTCTAGCCAAGTGACAAGTTATCAAAATATAAAACTTCAATAACACCTTTATTAGAATTACAATCTATACTTTTATTATAATGCTGAAGTGTTTGTTTGTTTATTGTGGGTTCGAATTGAAAAATTCTTTCTGTGTTGGATAGCCCATTTATCGAGGAAGGTTATAGACTATATAACATTACGCTATGATCAATAGAAGCGCAGCAGCAATGAAAAATGTTGCAAAAACAGAGCAAAAATATTCCTTTTGAGAGCTACTTTTGCTTGTGCTGTGTTAATGGTTAAAGTTACACAACAACAATGGGTGACGGATTTGTTCCTCTTAAAAAGTTCTAATAAAAGTCCGCAACAGCAAATCACTTATGGTTACGCAAAATCTTTAAGGTTGACCTAAGGTTGACCCCCTGTTGCCTTTTTTATGGTAATCAAATTTGTTCTAAAATAATGCATTTATTTGCGAAAGTGTTTTAATAAACATGGTATTAACCCTTATCCAATTAAATATGTTATTCATCACAAATATTTAATTTTGAACAAAACTGCTCCTACTTTATTTGTTTCAATGAATATGTTAGGAGATATCATAGTTTTAATATTAAAATATTACGCAACAAAATCAGGCGCGGATCCGGAACTTAGTTCAAGGGGGACAACTATTATTATTTAATATACCCTAAAATAGCCTATGTTATACTTTGAATGTCAATTTAAAAAAAGTATTACCCATTACATACATACAAACAATTTTTCCCTAGTTTCTGCCAAATGATAAATTGTTTTAAAAATTTTGTTTAATTGTTCTGAAATAGTTTGTGGATAAAACACCATCCACTACAAAGCCTAAAGCAAATCTAAGTTAATAAGCTTAACGCGGGCGAAGCCGTGGGCAGAAGCTAGTCATAAATAAATATAAACACTTTATAAATGCAAAAATAAATTATAAATATAAAAAACCTGCCTGCACAAAAAAGATGGAAACAAGATCCCCTACATAATTATATAATTTCATGCAGTTGGAGGCATTTATTAATCACAATGAACTTAGTGAAGTGCCTCCGACTGCATGAAATTATATAATTATGTAGGGAGATCCCCTGTTTTGGATTACAGGGGATCATCATCAGCGATAGGCTGATGATGATCCCCTGTTTTCCCCTGTTTCTATCTTTTTTGTGCAGGCAGGTTTTTTTGTTTTATAATTTATTTTTTATTTATTACTTTTTAGTAGTTGTAGGATGTACCTGACGTAACAACTAACTTTTATCACAGCTATTGTGAAGTATTAAAAATTGAAAAAATAATGGTTGCTAACTTTTTTTAGTATTACAGTCATAATAATGTTATACCTTTTTGAAATGCTTAAGGTGAACCCTTTAATTTTATACCCATATTTTAGTATTCAAAACAACTCTTTTTCCCAACATCTTTATTTTGATATCTCACAGCCGCCATGTTTGTTTTTATTAAACGTCACATATCTAAGAAAACTTGGGCGATCAAGACGAATCTAACGACGTCTTAATTGTATAAATCCGTTCAGTGGATTGTGAGATATCAGGTAATAAAGAATATTACATACACATAAATACAAGACTATCTGTCCCGCGCAACTTCACATGCGTAAATTTTTCCGCCTTGGTTAAAAAAAACTATTCACCTTGCAACTACTTTATAAAAGTTAAAAATTAATTTGAGAATAGTAAATTGATTATGAATAGGGTTTACGATCGTCAGTCACCTAAATATTGTAACCGGGCTAGTCAATCACGCGTTAAAGTTGTAAAAAATCGGTACTTTTTAAAAGCTGAAACTAGGTAGGTATTATATAGATGCACATCACATCACATCATCATCATCACTGCTGGACATAGGCCTCTCCAAGTGCACGCCACTTTGTTCTATCTTCGGCTTCTCGCATCCAGCTCCTGCCAGCCGTTTTGCGTAAATCATCACTCTACCTGGCCTGAGGGCGTCCTACACTACGTTTGCCGAGCTGCGGTCTCCACTCAAGAACTCGTTTACCCCAACGGTTGTCGGTTCTTCATCTAATATGGCCAGCCCACTGCCACTTCAGCTTGCTAATCCAGTGGGCTATGTCGATTCGTCCCTAAGAGAAACTCCGAGCATAGCTTTTTCCATAGCCCGCTGAGCGATTTGAACTTGTGGACCAGCCGTACCGTCAGTGTCCACGTTTTGGCTCCGTATGTCATGATGGGTAGACTAAAGTCTTTAATCAGTATTAAAGTGTGTGATCGACGATGAGTGGGATCGACGATGAGAAGACTTGACGTAGCTTACCAAACGCTGCCCAACCCAACCGAATTCTCCTGTTCACCTCTGCTGCAATGACTGCCCGAGGTACACATATTTTTGAACAACTTTGAGAACGGCGCCGTGCACCGCTGTCGGTTCCGGTAGTACATGTTCATTGAACATGACCTTGGTTTTATCCAAGTTCATCCGTAGGCCGATGCGTACAAAAGAGTCAGCCAGGTCATTCAGCATCCGTTGCAGGTCCTGCAGCGTTTCCGCCATGATGACAATGTCATCTGCAAATCGCAAGTGAGAGATGTATTCACCATTGATGTTGATGCCCCGCCCTTTCCAGTGCAGCGTCTTGAACATATCCTCCATTGCATTTGTGAACAGTTTCGGGGAAATAACGTCCCTTTGCCTCACTCCTCGATGCAATGGTATAGGTTTTGTTTGCTGATTCTGTACTTGGACAGACATGGTGGCGGCTTCGTAGAGGCATCTCATCACTTGGATCGCCAATCTACTTGGCATCGCTGCAGGGACTCCAGGACGGACCAGATTTCAATCGAGTCAAAGGCCTTCTCATAGTCCACGAATGCTAGACACAGGGGCTGATTATACTCCTGGGTCCTTTGTATAATCTGCCGCACTGTGTGGATGTGGTCTATGGTGCCATATCCGCTCCGAAATCCAGCCTGTTCCGGTGGTTGGAATTCTTCAAATATAGGTGCGGAATATTGTAATATTCACAAAAAAATTAGTCAGCCTATTAACATTTTTAGTTTAAAAGTAATTAAGGACGTTCAGTACCTAAAGCAGTATGACATAAGTACAATTTAGTGCTAGTATAGATCCTTTACATAGGAAATTAATATTGTATGAGGCGTAGTGCAAACTTTGATGCACGTAGGTAATTTTTAATTGGCGACTGACGGCATCTGTTGCAGAAATATACACTGACGGACTCATAAACTGCATCAAAGTTCAGGTTTACTCTAAAAGGATTTTTTATAATAAGTATGCAAACTTTTTAGATTAAATTATATAAATATGGAAAGACTGGCTCTTAATCTTAAAAAAAAATTAAATTTAAAAATAGAACTGCGGTAAAACAAATGAATATAGCCGGGAAAAGAAAATTTACTCGTAGTATCAGATTTGCGTGTTATTTATAGCAAAGTTTTAAATTAATTCTCATTGATTTTTTTTGTTTGGTCAATTGAATTATTGTTACCAGCATAATTGTTGGGTTAGTTTTTTAACACATCGAGAGTTTTTGAACCATAATATGGATACTTCGTCCGAACAAGCGGCACAAATTGTAGCATTGATGCGGGAGGGCTTGGATCAACGAACGATTGGTAGAAATTTAAATTTAAACCAGTCTACGGTTTGTAGAATATACAGAAGGTTTGTAGAGACAGGTTCTTACAGGAGGAGACGTGGTACAGGCAGAACTCGAGCAACCACAGGTCGTGATGACCGATTTATTGTTACAACTTCCCTGCGAAATCGTTTCCTCACGTCAGTTAACATCAAAACCGAGCTTAATGAAGTGCGTGGAAAAAACGTGTGTGCACGAACAATAAGAAGAAGGTTAAAGGAAGCGGCTATCACCCCTTTTAGACCAGCAAATGGTCCAAAGTTGTCTGCAGCTCACAGACAAGCTCGCTTAAGATTTGCGCGTCATCACCTGAATTGGACAGAAGAGCAGTGGGCCTCTGTATTGTTCACGGACGAGTGTAGGACATGTTTATATGGTGCAGATGGTCGCAGAAGAGTCTATCGTCGACGTGGGGAGCGATATGCTCAAAGTTGCATTGAGGAGCGTGTTCCTTTTGGAGGCGGTTCATGTATGGTCTGGGGTGGCATATCGATGAACGGGCGAACAGAACTTGTGTTCATAGACATGGTCCGTCAAAACGGTAATAGAGGGGGTTTGACAGCACATCGCTACATAACAGAGATATTAGAAGATCACGTGGTGCCTTACATGGGATTCATAGGCGAAAATTTTACTTTAATGCAGGATAATGCCCGGCCGCATGCAGCTGCACAAGTTCAACATTATTGCGAAGAGGTTGGGATACGTACAATGAATTGGCCAGCACGCAGCCCGGATCTTAATCCCATCGAGCATGTTTGGGACAATTTAAAAAGAGCTGTATATGCGAGAAACCCTTCGCCTACGACAGTGCCAGCACTAAGAACAGCACTTTCAGAAGAATGGGACAATATTCCGCAAGATCTTTTAAAAACCCTTATAAAATCTATGCGGAACCGATTAGAATCCGTAATAAGGGCACGTGGGGGTAATACACCTTATTAAAACACAAATAAACCCTTGCATAAAGTTTGTGTCTATTGTTAAAACCAATTTTTTAATTAAACAATTTTTCCTTAAACTTCTGTTTTTTCTTCAAAAAAGGTCTTAAGGTCCTTTCCAGTACATAAACTTAAACTTAAAGAAATGATCCTACGCTGTTTTAAAGTTCACGAACCAATCTAGAGGTTTCAATTTAAATCTGTATAGAAAGTTTGCATACTTGGTTAAAATATTTATTTCAAAGTCGTCTATTACTTTGATGCAGTTTATAAGTCCGTCAGTGTACTACAGACTACAATATTTTTCTTTTATTGTTTTTAAACTTTCGCGATTTTTATACATATATGATACATACCCGACGTTTCGATCGAACTGCACCGATCGTGGACACGTGACCACGATCGGTGCAGTTCGATCGATACGTCCGTCGGGTAAATAAAGGGTTCTAAAACCTTTAAATAATTCACGCAATTAAGTCCCGAAATATATCTAATTTTTCTTTTATTTGTTAAATGCGTCAATCTGGTAAAATACTAAACTTATCAATGATTTAAATACCTGTTCTATAATAACAAAACTTAATAAGTCATGCAAAGCATGCGTGCAATAGTGTAGAGGACCCTGTGTGCGCCGCATCTTAATTTTGAATGTAGATATTAATTCGTCTTTTTTATTTTATTCCTTAGTTTGCATTAACTCTATTATTTATGTCACATTATCATTGTTTGGGCTTTAAACAAAATTGATGGTTAAAAAGTGTCTATTATTAGTTTTAAATAAGAGATTTTTCTTTGCTACTGCTCAAACGCAAAATTTAAATCTATATTAATATTATAAAGCTGAAGAGTTTGTTTGTTTGCGGTAATCTCAGAAACTGCTGATCCAATTGGAAAATTCTTTTACTGTTTTAAAACATCACGCTACGACCAATAGGAGCGGAGCAGCAATGAAAAACGTTACAAAAACGGGGAAACCTTACGCAGACGAAGTTGCGCGGGTCAGTTAGTATTAAATATCTATGTTATAAAATTAAAAAAACCGGGTAAGTGTATGTCGGGCCTCTCGTAGTCCTCTCCCCCATCCGAATAATGTGGCTTAAGAAGTGGGTTTTCTGTTGTTTTTGTTTCATAGTTACAACGTTATACCTACTTAATTAATTTTCATTGGAATTTTTACGAAAATTTTGTTACTTATCATTTGATCAGCTATTACTCGTAAACTTGTAAAGCCTACTTAGCTGTGATAGTTTTCCTTAGAATAAGAATTATTTATTTGTTTCCTTTATATAACTACTACGTGATTTTTTTCACATACCCAACATCAACCTTTTACCTAACAAGGGGGGGGGGGGCACTCGGCTTTAACAAAAATGTGAACTTTTAAGCTATCACAAAGGGATCCCTAAATCTTCCTAAACGTTTTTAAAAGACCTTTTTTCTCTTTCAGGTAAGTGGTACCAACTATCTCTGTTTGAATTTGGACAATCTCAAGTGAGTAACTTTTTTGAAACTTAGGTTATCCTTAAGGTTAACCGTAAGCTATCCTTTTCACACACTCCGATTTCAATCCGGCGCCGGATTGAAACCGGGTACCAGACGTGAAGTGTATGGCAATGCACAGTAACTTTTACACGTTCCGGCTCCCATCCGGTCCGGTCGCTATACATTCGCCTCCTGGTAGCCGGCGACGGTTTAGGTTTTAGCCCCGACGCATGGACTGAGGAGTGTTATACGTTTATCACTTGTATCTATAATATGTCTTGACGATGATATTGTATCGTCCCAACAGATAGACGGATTGGATGCGGTTTGACAATTGTTTTTATGTAGTAGCTGTTGCCCGCGACTTCAAGGTAGGTAGTGGCCTATGTGCTATTATTACAGACTATAATCTATCTCTGTTCCAAATTTCGTCCATATCTGTTTACCAGCTGTGGTGTCCGTGCTTGAATAACAAACATCCTTCCTTATATAAATGTATATTATATTATACAACATCGTTAATAAATGTAAAAAATACCTACCAATATTTACGCTGAATTGAATTTGCAGTGTTTTCAAATAATATAAGATAAGATAAGAAATAATTTATTGCGACATAAATACAATTTTACACATTACAAACAAAAAAAACAGAACATCATAAAACACAACACATTACCAATATAAAAAAAAAAAAAAACACGTACTTATATTTATATAATTATGTCGAAAATTGGACCTAAAATAGGAAAATAGAGCCTGACGCTGATTTTCAACTAAGCCCTTATTAATAGCGATCTAGTTTTAAACCCTCTTAAAGCTAGACAAATTCACCATAACCTTTTACGAAATTATCATTCAAAATTTCCGTTTGAATGTCATGCTTTAAATAATTGCATTAATTTCTTATGTATACCTAGAAGGCAAGTAAAACAATACAAAGGCACTGCCCACACAAAAGAACATCAAAATCCCTTCATATATTCATATCGGACTAAAATCACCAATCCGTAAACTTTCGCTATCGGATAATACAATAATACCCAGGAAAACTATCCCAGAAACAATCAATTAACCAAATTGATGAATAGTACAACAAAACAATAAACATGTTACGAAAAGCCATTGAAAAGAGCTCTCGAATACTCGATCCTACCGTAATTAATCTCACTTGAACGTTACCACGGAATTAATTATCCTCTGACCATACGATTTAATGGGCATCCTGAGGGACCCTGAGGTTTCCGATTAAATCACTACATCTCATTGGCCGATTTATGGTGACCAAAGTGGTCGAGATTTAGTGGACTAGATGAGGTTCGTATTGGCTGAATTATTGGGGAGAAGCGTCGGACAATATCTTCGGCACCAAAAGAAGAATTAAGTTCTATAAGATAATGTAATACAACGAACCTCCTGAAAAGTTGGTGTGCCTTGTTCCAATTCCTTTCTTTTCTCCGGCTTCCTTGTGAACTTGGTTGACATAAATATAAACGTACAATAATATCAATTCTGTCATATACACAACTGTTGCATTTCCTTTCTAAAAGAATCAAGATTCGTTAATTAGAATAAATAAAAATAAATTTTGTGAAAATACTTGGCCGAAGTAAACTTTCGATCTCCAATTACAAAGTAAATAAATACCCATACTTGACCCTTACTTCTGAAAGTCCTGAATTGTGTCTCGTCGTATACGTTAACGTCCCAGCACTCACATATCTCCACAACCATGGTCTTTCGAGCCGGATTTATTGTTTAGGATCCGGCCTTCGGTCCGAGTAGCCCTTTGCCCGGCCCGATTGTTAATCTGAACTTAGGTGTACTTTTCACCTTGGCCGTTTCGAGCCAAGACGGTCTTAAATCGCCGGAATGTTTAGTTACGGGGTGGTCTCTGTGCGGTGTTTAATATGGGAATGGATTCCTTACGGTTGTGATTCTGGAATATATCGTTAGTGGTAATATGTGCTACCTTAGGGAGGTTTAAGAATTCTACTGGATATATCTTTACGTTTTAGTAGGATTCTATTACTATTATTATTATTATATAAACTAGAAGTATATTGAGCAAAGAGCAAGTGGTTCTGTTTTTGGTCAGGAATTGCCAAAGTTAAATTATCTTAAGGTAAGTTATCGATAAATCAGTTTGCACGGTCCAAATCTGACCTTGGTAAATACAAAGGTTCCATCCTACCGTCCAGACAGAATATATCGCGTAACATTTTAATTAAAACCATTCTAAGTGACCCACTTAGACCTTCGATTTAATCAGTTACTCAATAGGTAATTTCGGGGGTAGTACACCTGGGTGGAACAATTAAGTGGACCCGCCTTCCATACATAAATGTGTAAAGCAAATATTGTCACAATTACGCGATAGCATCAGCCTGTAAACACACGGCCGAAGAGTGGTACCCTTCGGCGTATATCTCGAGGCTTGGAGGCCCGTGTGGCAATTGAGATGCTGGTCCAAGTCGCAGAAATGTAGCGACGAGATCCGAACGCCAGTGAGGTAAGGCACTCTTATAAATTATTCTCCGGAATTTATAAATGCTATAGTGATAGATAATTTGATAGTTGGCTTGTCTAATTCATATCATTTGTCATATTTTATCTTAAATCATTTAATGGCAACTAATTTATGGATTTACCCAATAACACAAATTGTTCATTTTTCCCAAAATACTTGAGTCTCTACAAACCCGCCCTGGAATTCGATGATCCGTGTCAGAAAGTATAAATTTAAACGTAGCCCTAAAATGACTTTTACGTAAATAAATCATTCACACAAGGCACCCTTCTACATATTGAAAAACAAAAATTTTATGGCAGAATATTACAATACCAACATTTTTTATTTTTCCGCGGTAAGTTCAAAACTTGATACGTCCTCTAAGACATTTTCCTCCGTACCTTAAGATCGTTTTATTACCAACCCGGATGGACTTCTGGGATGGATGGTGGGGAATGTAAATTTACTGTACGGAACCGGACGCGAGGAGGTGAGCATCGGATTGTTTTGTTTTTGGTCGGGCCGCATTAAGGATGGCTGAGTATCACACCGAAACGAAAACAGGATGAGATTCTTGATAGAATTTATTTTGTATAAAAGCGTACCCTAGGTTTCTCGTTTATTTATAATGTTATGTAGATTTGACCAAAAGAACTTCTATAAAGTTAACCTATACTATTTTTTTTTTGATGTTATAAAGGCTGAACGATTATTTTTAATCATCGAAAATATATAATCTTTTCTTTGGTGCATGATGGCACAACACAATAATTTATTATTGACTCAAATGGCCAACTCTCCACAGAGTTAAATTCATAATACGTTAATAACAGTATTTACGTAATCTTCTAACATATTTAAAAAATATGTAGTTTGATAAAACGTATTATAAATATGACGTTTATGGGGTGTCTATATCTGGCTGCCTGTATTAACCTAAAAACGTATGTCGAGGATACGCAAACAAATATATTAAGAGTATTATAACTCGGAGATATTTGCGTGTCCAATACTTGCATTACACTTCTATGTAACAGTCCGAATCCACAAGTTCCTTAAATAATTCTCAAACGATTACAAACTTTGTTGCGTGCGAAACAAGGTCCTTATTTATACGGTGTATCGCTTTAAAGATTTCGGGGAGGTTTAAGACAATCGCGTGTTCGTCGGCATTTCGCTTCGGCCTTTGTTCAGACGTGTTAGATCGATGTGCCTAATGTATGTGGATTGAACAACACCGTGGGTTTAATTTGCCGCCTGTCCATTTGTTCCGATTCCGGTCTTATTTATTGTGTACTGAAGATTGGTTTGTAATTAATGGTTTGTATTGTCTCTACTGGATGTTTCTTGTCTCTGTCGTCACTGTACATAAGTGTTTCAGTTTATTTTTATCTAGATTGTTTTATATTGTTTGTTTGAACCATTCCTTAACCTATCACACTTTCTATATTAAGCAGATATGAGCCAAATCTCCATATTCATTCAGACTAATATTGATACCACGACAAGTCTTCAAATCATTAAGAGCTCCAAAGCCTAAGAAAAGAATGAACCATTTAATTAATGTCACTTATTTATTGCCACTTGACGCTTACCACAACAATCGTCATATTTGTATGACAAAAACAACACTATACCTACAACAGCAAAACATCGTGAGCGTCTATCTAACAGCAGACGTCCAGCAGCCCTAGTTTATCTTTAATGAAACAAGGGTCTAACTTACACCTACAACCTACAACACACGATCCTCTAAAACTAATCTAAACTACCCTCACAAAATCTATTAAACATATATCGATAGTCCGGATTAGGCGGAGTGGCTCGAGACAGCTTTGTTCCCGATCGGATTCACCTCTGGGCATCTTTGGACCCTTTGCTGCCACGGGACAGGTGCGGGCTTCTTGTAAGGATTTTAATTAATAATGTCTCGATAGTGTGTGGTGTTAGCTCCCTGATTTATTGAGGGAGGGTGCCATTAAATTGTATGGTTGAAGATTTATTTTGCAAGGTGCTGAAGAGGTAAACATCCCATGATTAAAGTGATGAGTACGTAATCTGCTTTTGTACTAAACTTTGTATTCTAAGAGACTTGCGAACACGAGCTTGTCAAATTAAAAACGCCTGGCACCTGAATTTATTGCTAAGTTGATGATTTGCAAAACGCCTGAAATAATCTTTTAAGTCTTTCGTTCGTTAATTTTGGAAGACTATCCGTTTGGATACTACGATAGAACGCGGCAGACAAATAAAGCTACCATTGTTTAAACCTTTCCAAAAAATCATAACGTAGACATTGTCATAAAAACTACTATTTTGGTCCAAACTAATGTCTAAATAACTGAAAGATTTAGCTAATGCAGCAAAAGTATATAAGACCAAGTACTTTCAAAAACACTAAGCAATAAATACCGTTTCGTATAGCTAACTTAATTTACGGTTGACAGGATTCTACAATAATGGGTAGTTAAGAGTAGTAATGGGTTCAGAACAGAATGCCAGCATCTTCAGCGGTTGGATGCCCTGGATTCCAATTGGAACGGCTAAAGATCGTAATCGATTGTGCACTATAGCAGTAGGAACTATGTGCTTTGATTTGATGGGTTAAAGGATACTTAGTTTTAAGACACCGTTAACTTTTTACAGTGAATAGTAGCGACTGAAATAATTTTGAGCTCTGCTCCAAATTTGTGTACATCGATAGGGAAGTGGGACTGCGTGGCATTGTGCTGCAAAAGGTTTGATTCCCACACAGGACACCCGCGACACTGGGATTTTTTCCTTGTACGTAAATTGTCTTTATAAAATGAATTAGAAAATTTAAAAATAAGTATCGTTTGAGTACATAGGAGATCGCGTGTTGTGTACAAAAAATAAGTTTAATCTATGATAATAACAATATTTTCGTAGATTAAACTACTTTTTCTACTTGCTGGTTTTTATTTATATTTTAAACTAGCTGTCCCGCGCAACTTCGTCTGCAAAAAATTTTCCCGTTTTTGCAACATTTCTCATTGCTGCTCCGCTCCTATTGGTCGTAGCGTGATGTTATATAGCCTATAACTACTGATCCGATCTGATTTTTCAATTCGGTTTAGTAGTTCCCGAGATTACCGCGTTCAAACAAACAAACTCTTCAGCTTTATAATATTAGTATAGGTTCTATCTGTATCTCATTAATACATCCGCATTATTGAGAAACAGATCAAATTGCTTACTAAATACCAATAAAAATAGTTCCACCAACATCATGATGAAATCCCAACCACACTATCTAATGAAGTGCCCCCTCCGTTACCGAAATATCATGATAATATAACCATCCAAGTTTCACTTAAACCATAGGAATATCGACACAATGGTCTTAATAACACACAAGAAGATAAACAAGTCCCATAGAGACGATATATCTTGGGGCTGTACCCTAACGAACATTCTGGAATTAACTGCACATTGCTGACGTCATAACTTATTAGTTGTATCTCATGTGTATTGTCTGATGTGCCAATAGTTGGATTAATTTGTGCGGACAGCGATATTTAAGGGTTTCGGTTGATGAAACTTTGAATAAGCTGAAGGTAAGTTTGTCTAGCTATCGGTTTGTATTACTTTAGAATAGGTACGATGCGATAATCATGCTTGAAATAGATCTCTGTATCTCACATACATTTATTTACCAATACTTTGGCCAATATTTAAGCATATATAGTTTTTACCTTTGTTGTAAGTAGATGGAGCCTACTATGTTTTAGCCACTAAGGCTGATTTTATTTTATCTTATGTTGCAACTATTTAATAATATAATTTGCATCAGTCTTTTAATATGGTGTATAGTATACTAGTAGCAGCACCTTACCCCCATATCAAGTTTATAAACATTCAAACATTGTAAATTGATAATTTGAAAAAAATGCCCGCGAGTTTTATTGCCAGGTTTCTCCGGCTTTACCTATTGTTTGCAAACTTGGCATTACACGTACATGTAGAATCCCGACGTATCACAAGTGTTGTTTTGCATCCTAAGTAAATAAAGAATTTTGAATTTTATTTTGAAACATGTTCAGTAGTCTTCGCATATCCATACGTGGTTATCGCTGAACCATCATCACATTCAAATAACCAATAACCAGCAAAAGTTTCCTACGTTATTTTTTTTTGCGCTTGTGCCATATATGATCAAAAACGTTACCACACTTGCGGCGATATTATTACCCGACTGCAAGGAAGCGTTATGTTTTTCGCGTGTATCTTATAATTTCTAATCTAATATTCTTTATTTCCTCATATCTTTCAAACCTCTAGACAGATTTATACAAGGCTTTTTCTAGCGGAACCAACATCTGAGGGCGCAAGGATGCTCTGTAAATTGGTCAAGCGATAGTCGTTTAAATTATGTAATATTTTAAATAAGTACCTACTGTACGATAATTAATATGGTATGATGAGGCTGGCCTAAGATAAAAGTACCTAAATAAATAAATAGAAAAAAAAACTTACTTGTGATAAAAGTAAGTTGTTACATCCTACAACCAAATTTAAAGACCAGATACCCTACATATATAAAATCATGCGGAGGCTCTTTACTAACTTCAGGTTCAGGAGGACTTTAATACCATCTTTTCTTCATTTTAAGAGTAACATCTTCAAATGTATTACAAACAAATCCATGCCAAAGATACAACAAATTAACAAGCACAAGCACTGCAATCTAAAGCACATCTAGAATTCTTCTTTAAAACAAGACCTCCTAATATTAATTACTAATAAAACTTTAAAACATCCGTGAGTGTCTCAAGGCGCTTCTCTAAGATCCGCCCAGCCACCCTCCGGGGTGAAGAGGTGGGGGGAGGGGGGGGGGGTTGTCCGTACATGGTAAGCGTGAATATGTAAGCCCACGGGTGTTCATTAACTCGGCATGTTAAGCCGATGATCGTAGATAGTGTTTGTGGTCGTCCATTGGGCATGATTGAGAAAGGATGTCTAAGGAGCTTCGATGGGTGGTGTAGATTTTGAAGCGAGGATTTTCTTGGAATAAACAATATTAAATATGTTTCGTTGGTAGGTTTAAGAAAATGTTGTTTGAAGTAATTGCCTTTGGCGGAGTGTGTTCGACTGCTACTCAAGAGGTCGGCTCGGTTCGATTCCCACACGGGACACTACTTTCTGTGATCTACAAATTGTTGTTCCGAGTCTGGGTGTATTTTGTGGCCGTTACTTGTATGTTTGTAGAGTCCCCTGCGAGGCAGGGCTTGCGGCGGGCGTCTTTTTTTAAATGAAGTCGTATAGTAGTAAATTCTGAACGCGTGTGATGAATGTCCTTAGCGATATCGATAATTATAATTTACGGTGAATAGGGCCAACCTAAAACTAATAAAATAGTAATAGTAGTAGTGTGAATGTTTGCTCTATGTTCTCGATCTACCTAAGATCGAGAACATAGAGCAAACATTCACAGTCACTAATCAATGTTCTATGTTCCTTCAAACAGATTGATTCAAGTTTAATTATAAAACATACACCATGAATATTTATACAAAATCCGACACAGTTGAGGGTAGTGCGAGACTACGAGCGCGTTCACCTCGCCACTCGACATTTACACGAACAAATCTAAAATGGCGTCATGTAAAACGTACATCGCAGTGAGCACTTGAAACTCGTTCTTTTCCCGCCTCGGAGTGTCGTTGCCGACATTAAATCTTAATAAATCCCTTCATGCATCACGATGGTAGGTCCTTTGATTTTTCACTCGGCAAACCACGTCTGCCGTATCAAAGAAAATCACAACTCTTTTCAATGCGCGTCGATATAATGTTCACAAAGACCACCTTAATTGATCCCCCCGCGCCCCATTCCGCTTTTGAAATATATAAAACCGGTCAGGTGTGAGTTGGACCTACTTTGAAGGTTCCAGGACTATTATAAATGTAAAAAGTTGACTTAGGGTGCAATTTTTTTTTCATTAATAGCCGTGTGTTGTTGATTGCTTGATGGCGGCTTTCTGGTTCAATGAAGATAAAGATTGCGATCTTTAATTATGAACATCAACTGTGATTTTTGAAGTGCGTTTTTCTGCTCATTTTCTTATATATTTTGTAGGTACAAATGTTTTGAATCAATAACGTCATAAGACGCCATTCACAAAATATATCTTTTTTACCTCAAATATAACTATTAAAGATCACGGTACCCCAAACTAGTGCCCGAGGAAGGGAAAACACGTAACGACGGGGCTCTTAATACACTGGACACTGTACCTTCAATTTACTAATACAAATAAGCGCGACTCGGTCCTCTAGGCCCCCAACAACCGCTACAGGCGACGCTTTTAAAGGACCTTGCCTATTGTGTTCAACCCTCAATCGTGGTCTCGATTATCGGAAAGAAAACACTCTCATCTATATTTTAAATAATGATCAGGGTACAAGAGACCCTTGGACGGGGGAAACAACGCTTGTGATGGATTGTAGGATACGGGCCAATAAAGGCTTTGTGTAGTTGTCGCCCCGCCTCACAATGGGTTCGATGTTTTGTCTAGCCTAAATCTGGGCTTGATAGATTTATTAGTTATTGTACACTTATTTATTAATGGAAAACATTTTCAACACAGTGCCGTACTGTTCATTCAACAACGTTCATAATTAATTACAATAAAGAATTCATCAAAAATCATATTCAAAAATTCAAAAAGCTCTAGAAAAAGCCCAGGTAATGAACCCCATACATCATTAACTGGTAGCGTAGGAGTGTGACACAAACAATCCCGCTCCAGTTTCGCGAAAGGGACTGGTTGATAGTACGTAGTGGATTCGTTACAGCGAGACTTGTAGTGGAGGCCATTGTGACTCGAGCACGTCTGCGCTGTTGTGTCCGAGATGTGGATAATTGCCCCTGCTGCCTACTGTACGAGGGAAAAAATCTGGATGCGATTGAGATTTTTTTCAACAATTATTTTATGAGTACAGTTTGCAAAGCATGAATTAGAGTATATAATCGTGAGAACCTATCATGGGAAATGTCTTATTCGTATTTGACACTTTAAAACTTTACTGATTACAATATTATTTCGAATTCAGCTTACTAGAATCAGAAAAAAAACTATCAAAGTACACAAACGCCGTTTTGAAATTAAATTTTAGATACCGCTATAACCATTTTACGATATGCACTTCAAACATGGTTATAAACTGTACTTTATTCTCCAAAGGCTCTGAAGGTCATCTAACTCGAAGATATGGAAGGTCCCATTCATTAATTTTACGCTCTTACCCCTTCCAGTAACATACGGTTCCTTTAATAAACCGCGTCCAATGTCTCACCGTGTTTATATGCATATAATAGCGTCCCAAATCTTCGTATTGTTCAAGAATATGCTCCTGGAGACTCGACGCCTCTAACAGGTAATGACATTATTTATTGCCACTAAAGGAGCATCGCGGTGGAAAGACAAAGAGTCCAAATAGTTCGGAGGTTGAAGGGCTCTTGTTGAGGCATGTTATGATAGTTGGGTAACTATGTGAATTATGGGGCACCTTCATTGATTCGACCCTTGCTAACAGAGGCCACGTTCCACGAATTATGCTTATCATCAAATTAAACTTTATTTTCTGTAGTATGTATTTAGTTTTCAAGAATGTCTCTGTGATTTCAAACGTGTTTGAAGTTGTAACACAAATATTTAGACTTGTCATTAGTGACATTGTTTTGTAATTTTGGCATGGATGCTTTTTCGGATACTCAAACTTTTAATAAATTGGTAATGCATTAAATGTTACTAGGCTTAAATTTCTTGGATTAAACCAACGTTTCGTATGTTAACGTTTTGGCGTTACTACTGATGACTGGAAATACCTATTCGACGTCCTGTTACAATAGAATCATTTAATTTCTTCGTGTTCATTTGATCATCACGTTGGTAAAACATTATGACGAACCTAATAAAATCAAATTGGAATGACCGAAGTGGCGTCGCGAGGGAGCGCCACCATCTTGAAGTCAACAATAGGTTTCCGACTTGTTCTTTGCGTTGCACCGTTATTAAAATCTCGTGAAACAATCGACTCGAAAGCGCACTTCCGCGGGTTGTGTACAGACTTGCTGACGGATCGGCGGAGTATCAAATTTTAGTAGTTTTTGAGACATCTTTGTTATGAACTCGTGTTTTCAGTTGATAAGAGTTTAATTCTTGGTGAATGATATGCTATTAATGATTTTTATTGATACATAACTAACTCTGAGAATTATTTTTAGACTTAACCCAATATTGATAGAGTTCGTCAGAGTTCGTAATCTTAGTAAGATCTCTGTTGGTTATTATATCTTTTATAAGAATTTGTAGTAGGTAATTGTTTTTACATGACTACGGTCAAGCCACTTTGTTTGTATTCCTTTGGTTTTTAAGGTCTCTATGAAGTACCTAGTCTATTTATTCCTCCAGCAGCGATATTGCGTATCTATTAACGTTATTTTGTTTTCAATATTGATGAATATACATACTGCTATTATTTTTATCTATACTTTATTTTTATCAGGACTTCCCAATAATTTCTACTTGACAAAATCTGTACCAACACCAAATGCATGGAGTATTAATACCGGGCCTACCGATGGTGACTCCGAACGGATCATTAAAGGATAATTATCATGCCACTTCACAGGAAACTGAAGGGTTCTCTCGGAAATCTGATTCTTTCTTTATTTCTCTCCCGCGAGGCGAATTTTTTTAGAAAAATCCTACCTCTATTTATAGGTGGTATTGTAAAACAGATGACGTTTATTATCAATAAGAGGGGCGAATCAATGAATATTTCTCTCGTACATAATATTTTGTAACTCCTTAATATCATAATTACATGAATCTAATTACTTTTGTTTTTAGATTCAAGGATTATGTACTTATAAAAAATATTATGCCCAATATAAAGACGTCAAGCAATAGATTAAATCACACAATTCAATCGTGTGATTTAAACTATTGCTAGATGCATAGGCTCTCACCCTTGAGGGTCGACTTGGTTCAATATTAAGGCCGAACTACATGGTATATTCCAAAGGTGAATTTCAAATCGGCTTATAAATTTTTATGACGTGAAACCGTCGCCTCACGCCTGATGCGTCAAGCCCAAAAAGGTCTCAGTCTCGAAGGTCCGAAACCGAAGCTGTGCATCATTAATGAACAACCGACCACATCTATTGTTGCACTATTTAACAACTACATACCACACCCGACGGGATTTCGTACCAAATTAAACTCATGATTGTATAGAAAATAATACTGGGAAAACTCTTTGTCCGAGGTACACGGGCGGACGGTGCAAATAAAACTATTGTTACAAGGCGTATTAATTAATGTGAATCGTAAATGGTTTCGGCTTCTCGGCCTGATGTGGTATGTTTGACTTGACCGTATCGAGATTGACCTGAGGGGAGGAAAGGCTGTTGTTATTGAAAGCGATTTTGGTCAAGAATGTGCTTTTCTGGATATTTTTGTGATGATAACACCATTTTAACACTATCTCAATAATTCCTGTATGTAATTGTGTACCAAACACAAATACACACAGGAATTATTGAGATACTACTCTTTATTGACAATACTGTTTGCATTTACAAGTTGCATAAATCTAACAGCTATTTGTAAACAACACGATCTTCTACAAAGAAAAACCAAATCATTACTGCACTAAACTGTCAGTATTTAGACAAGGCAACCGTTCTGACGATAATACGTACTCAGACTAGGAATATAAGCGCGGCACCATGTTATCGTTGGATATTTCTCCATAATTAAAAAGTAGGGAATTGCTCGCGACGCCCGGGAACTCGAATCGGGAGATTTTAATTATGTTAGTGAACCGTCGCTTTGTCCCAGCCCCGGACTACGATAGCTTTTTTGCGATACCCTCAGACTTTTTTCTGAGACGTGAAGTAAGCACTAACTAGAGAATTCACAAATAAAACATTCAGACTATACAGAATGTTGGACGTAACCCGATTAGTGCTGAAGTTTTCTGTTCGGATTTCTGAATGCTTGACTCCTCTAAAAGGGTCTCCAGTTAGTTTTTCAGATATTAAAAATTGAGCAAAAATTTTTACAGAACTATTAATAAGGTTACTTGAAATCACACTAATATTATAAAGGCGAAAGTATGTGAGTATGGAGTGCGTATGTTTGTTACTTCTTCACGTCTAAACGGCTGGACCGTTTTTAATTAAATTTGGTATGTAGTTAGCTGACACCCTGGATTAACATAGGCTTATAAACCGCGGATCATGAATCAGAATATACCGAAGAAGGTGAAAGTCGTATTTAGAATTCATTTACATAATTCTAAATATGCCTTCTAACCTAACCTTCCCTACATTCTTCTTGATTCAATTTCACTATCATTTACGGCCTTGCATAATCTACTGCTGTAGTTCAGGAGTTTCCTTTTACGCCATAATTCTCTGAATGCCTCGAATATTATTGTCAACAAATCAAACAAAGGTTCCATAAACTAAACACGGTATATTATTTAAATGTTCCACAAATATATACAGCACGTTCAGTTTAACAAACCATACAAAAGTTGTAACAAAATCTCATTTCGCTCGAACAAACATTTGAATTTAACATGTGTAACGTGTATTTGATTGTGAAACTTGATGTTAGTTTTCATTAACAATCACACTGTACCGTTTACAGCATCAAACAAACAACGGATTTTGATTCAGAAACATTTGTTCTATAATGTACGTAGGGGTGAAATTTTAGGCATGTCCCGGGGTACGTGTTTGCCACCGTCCAAAACTCGGACCTCTCGCGCGTAAAATTACTATCAGCTACACCTTAGGTAAATATGTCGGCAAGAAATTCGCTTTGAACCCTTTCAGCCCTTTGTTGTTCAACTAAAACTATTCTCAGTTAATCCCTGGATAAACAGTGCTTGTTAATAAATTAACGCGTTATTAATATATGTTACTGTGACCCTATGGTTGGCAGGTGTCCCTGCAGGGTACGTTCTCTATTCTGTTTCATTTTACAACAAAGGTTCTGAGTTAAGAAACAGTAATTTCGGGTCAACTGTAAATATTGTAGCCATTCCGCTTTTTGTGTTGTTAATAAATTACGATATGGTCGGGTGACGTGTTTGTTTTGCACTCATTATGCTGGGATATCTTTGTGAAACGTTCCACTTGGTCAAAGACAAATCTGTGGGGGCTTTGAAAATATGGGGCCTTTCTTCGGTGGCAGTCTCCTCTGTTGAGACTATTAGTTCAAAAGTGAGCCTAAAGTACTAGTTATTTTGATTCTATTTTGCAAGAAAACGGTTTTTTACTAAGATATCTTTAATCTCATCATATTAATCAAAGGGAAATAGTACTAGACTGTTTGAGGTAATTCAACATTGTATCTGTATTATTTATTCTCAAATCATGATCGGAGATCCAGTTGGCATTTATTCCTATATTTATATTAAAGTAATTTAAAGCTGAAACAATGTTTTGAATCTCCGTTTCATTAACTTTCGTACCCAACGATAGTCCAATAATAGAACCATAATTAACAACGTCACCAGAACCCTCATATTGCATCGCCGAAAAATAATCCGGCGAATCTTTTCATCCTCAAATGTATCCTAAGCTAATAAATAGAAGGAGAAAAACTCGGTCAGAGGGTGAAGGGGGGATGGCTAAGTGAGTGCTTTACGTCATATCCGAAATCCCGGTAAAGTGAGTCCGGTAAAGCTGGCGGTGTTCGATGGTCCTCGCTCTTCGCGATCTCTGTAATAGCAATAGCTTTGTGTTAAAGCTGCCAGAGAGGCGTCTTATTGTTTGGTGCAGGGGATGGACATTGGTCGGTGTTGGATTACTATCGCTCTATTTATTTTCGGCTCTGTGGATTATTGTTGATTCGTAATTTAGTTCTTCCATTAAGACATCAATGCTTTGCACAAACATACGTAACTTGTTACTCATAGGGTTAAAAAATAATCCAACGTGTGCAAGGAAGTCCCAGTTGTATCATTCACTTGGCATAATTGTAAAATTCACTTCACTTAAATCTAAATGATCTTATGGGCAGGTATTAATTCTGAACATGTACTCACATACTTACTTAACATATGTAGTATTTGTGTTCCAAATCGAATTGGAATTCTCGCTCATCTCCTATATCTTAGATCACGGCATTATATCGGCGTGGCTTAGCGCTTTTTCATCAATCCTGCTTTATTACGGCGGATTCGCTTTTGTCTACGGCCGGATGTCGGTCATTTAGCCTGACCGTGCCAGTCTCTATTACACCCATCCGATTTCATTCGTATCTGTCGTCCGGAACCGCCCGGAATCCGTCTTCGGACGTCATCTGCCGTTTACTTTCCGCCAAATTCCTTTTTTTCGCTCTCCTCTTTTTAAGCCACTTGATGTATAACGGCTCGCCATTGTCAGTTTGTTTTCTGTTTGGCAATTTTTAACGGGATTACACGCCGACCCCTAGCTTGATCACGTCTTTGCAGCTGCCCGCCTATTTATGAGGCAATATTTTATGGAATATTGAGTAAAGTGGCCTTTAATCTACTAATATAATGGGGTTTAGCGGAAATATTGCCGCTTCAATTGTGTTTCGGTTTCCTATTGTCCGAGTTGGTTTAGTGGTCGTCTTGAGATTATTGTCAGCATATAAGATCGACCGGATGTTTATATGGAAGTGGGAATTGTTTTTCCTTATTGTTTGTGTGCCGTTTTCTTTTATTGATATTTATTAAGATAAATTCCAGAACGAACTCTGAATTAATATAAAATCGCCATCTATTATTATCATTTATTTGCAAATCCGTTTGTCTAGTTGAAATCTACGTACCACATTTGAAAGTGATTTATGCGTCATAAAGAATTCGTAAAATTATTTGCTCGAAAATATTAAATTTAACGTTCCAAAACTATTGAACCGAAAAATCCTACCTACCCACATAGTACTCATCACCCCGCTATCCATCCCTGGCAAGGTTCCCAATGAAATGGGATTAAATCATGCGACATTAGCGTCGTCGTCCACAGCACTAAATAATCTTCCTTTTATTAAACTCGAGATAAATGATTATACAGTCGGCTGTCCCCTTGTTTGTATCGTAACATGTATCTGGATGGGGCGGTGAATTTTTTCTTTGGAATTCTATCTTTATGTTGTGCAAGAATGTTGGTTGGCTTAGGATGCCTGCCTTATTTGATTATTTGCTGTTTGCCACAATTGTTTCAAAGGAAATTAGCTACTTACTGATTTGACAAAAAATATCGAAATTTTACCATTTAGACTGTACTTCTTAATCACCTGACAATTTTATATCGATCTATTTGTTACCGGATTGGTTAAGTGCCTACTATTGACTAATTTGGTTGTATTGATAACTCTATCATCGCATATTGAATAGTATTTAAAGATAGCATGCGATTTCTTAAATGTTCTTCTTGTCAGTGCCAAATTTTTGCCAGTGTTATGTATTTATTGTACACTTTAACTTCACCTGGATTCGGTCTTCAGAATTAGCACACGTTTATATGACGGACGGACAAAAATGACGGAGCTTCAATTGGTCACCATTTTCACTGCTCTCTTCATTTTTTGTTACCAAATCCTTTGTATTCTTATTTTGTCACTTATCGTATATCGTACTATTACATAACATATCCAGTACATCCATGCCAACGTCTCGGCAGTTTCCTGGCTCGCGTGTCCGTTGTCCATTATATCGGTGACGCGGCTTTAGTTTTGAGTAATTGTGTCCCGGACAGCCCGTAAGACCGGATCAGATAATATATGATCTCGGATCTTTCCATTCATTGTACTGTCATTTCGCCTGGTTCAATATTGTGTTGGTTTTTGTTGGAATGTTGTCTTCGATAGTGTCTCCTATGACATAATACTTCTCGTCTGATAAATTGAAAAAGGTTACAGTAATTTCAAATATTTTGAAATTATTTATATTATTCATGTATTCAGCTATTGTAATTTTGTAGTTAATATTCTTCTTTAAAAATACATCACTCGCAGTGAGGTATAGTCCTTGTGTTGCAGGCAACATAAACCATTATAATTTCTCGATCATATAAAGTGGTGGCCTACAATCCACAAGACTTTGGTTAGTTGATGTTGGGTTGACCAAGGCTTTATTAGACGAGTAGTCCCTCTTATTCCTAATACGTTGATAAAATAAATAATCAATTGTATGTACAGTTGCTGACTGTTTTTGCCAAAACTGTTTTTATCGATTATTTCTTGACTAAGCATATTTGCATTTATAAAAGCTGCGGGCATTGTTTTGGTATGGTTCTAACGGACATTTGTGACTTTATGGTCATTTATTACGCCCACACATTGTTACCGATAGACAAATCGAGTGTGGTGCTGTAATCGAATGTGTCGTCCATTCCTAATGGCATTAACTTTATTAATCATTTGACATTCTCTCCTCGTACGGGCACAATAAGACAGAGGGTGTCAAATATTCTTGTATTTTGGCTAGTCATGGATAATCTGGAAAACTGACTTAAAAGAGTTTATTTTTAAGGATAAGGACAATTTTGGTAAACTGAAAGGCAATATAAAAAGTCACCTGCTACCATTGGCACTATACAGGGTGTATTTTTGAAACGGGTCAGTAAGGGCAAGTACCTTAACCGTTGCAGTTACAGCAAAACGTTCTTAGAAGACCTTCCCTAACTTTTTGACATACTTTGAACTGCATTCACAGATTTTGTAAAAAACTTACAGTTGGCAAAAAAAATGCAAAAAGTCGAAAAAATTTTTTTTTATGCCAATCGATTCTATTTCATGTGGGGATCAAAAAACTCTATGAAACCATTTTAGCTTTCAGTACTAGAAAAGACAGAAATCGCCAAAAACGTTTCCCATACATTTCGGCAACAGAAACAAATTTCTACGATGGTCGAACTTTTTGTTATGGCCAGGAAGTGGGTAGAATTGACTGTAAAGTAAATAAAAATAATTTTTACCTTCAAATTTCGAATTTCATTCGAAAATCTGTGTGTCAGCTGAGAAACTTCGTATGAGTTATTATTAATTAAGGATTTTCGCTAAAATGTCTTCTAATCGTGAAAAAATTGACTTATTAGAAGCGTATTTTGTCAATAATCGAAATGCGGGAGCTGCATTAGTGTGGTACCGCAATAAGTATCCGTTGCGACATGTGCCAACAAGAAAGGTTATTAGAAATCTTTTGAAAAACCTGGAATTGCAGGGTTCTTTCAAAAGAAAGCGGCAGCCTCGTGTGGACATGGACACGGAGATTGCGGTTCTGACTTATGTCGAAGCATATCCAGAGGTATCGTCCAGGCATGTCGCCTTTGAAGTAGGTGTATCCCACTCCCTTGTGATAAAGATATGGAAGAAATACGGCTACAAGTGCTATCGATATGGGCGCATAGTTCAAGTGTTACATCCGGGTGATGATGTTCGAAGGCTTACTTTTTGCAGGTGGCTAAGAGGAAAAATAAGCAGAGATCATGAATTTTTAAATTACATACTGTGGTCAGACGAAACGAATTTTTCCAATAACGGTATGTACAACAGAAAAAATCACCACTATTGGTCCAAAGAAAATCCACTAAGAGTTACGGCAAGTCATAATCAGGTTCGCTTCTCATTCAACTGTTGGTGTGGTATAATGTCCAATCGAGTTATAATGGTGGAATTTTATGAAGGGAAACTGAATTCTGCCATGTATAATGAAGTCATTTTACACCATCTTGAAAACGAGATGGACGAATGGCCCCTGTCGGAATTGCGAAAAGTTCATTTTCAACAAGATGGTGCTCCGCCACATAACAGTCACCTTTCACGTTCCAATTTGAGCCGCCTATTCGGTACACAGTGGATAGGTACACATGGTCCAACACAGTGGCCACCTCGTAGCCCCGATCTAACACCACTTGATTTTTTTTTATGGGGCTTCGTGAAAAACGAGGTGTATAAGACGACGTACGCCAGTGTTCAAGAGCTCAAGGATGCATTAATGACCATTTTACGTAATATTCATCCCAGAACATTATTAGCCGCCATTCGTTCAGTGCAAAAAAGGATAGACTTATGTATTCGTGAAAATGGAAATCATTTTGAGCAATTTATTTCATAAACCAATTTCTAAAATGTTTAAATGATTTTTTTTATTTAAAAAAGTTTAAAATTTTACCTGTCCTATGAGTTTCGAGTTGATTTATCATATTTCCGTAGGAAATGTATGGGAAACGTTTTTGGAGATTTCTGTCTTTTCTAGTACTGAAAGCTAAAATGGTTTCATAGAGTTTTTTGATCCCCACATAAAATAGAATCGATTGGCATAAAAAAAATTTTTTTGGACTTTTTGCATTTTTTTTGCCAACTGTAAGTTTTTTACAAAATCTGTGAATGCAGTTCAAAGTATGTCAAAAAGTTAGGGAAGGTCTTCTAAGAACGTTTTGCTGTAACTGCAACGGTTAAGGTACTTGCCCTTACTGACCCGTTTCAAAAATACACCCTGTATAAAACAATATTATATCTGAGAATTACTGCTAAAACTACATAAATAGGTATTGATTGTTATAAGACATGAAAATGTTTTTAAATGGTCTTAGATTGTTAATTCATTGACATTTATATTACTTTTAAAATGTAGCCATATAATTTCGTTGTTTAAAATATGATTCCGGTAAAATATACAAATTGGGTAGTTGACACAGTAAAAGTAAATTATTTTATACCAATATGGTAATAGTAGATCTTAAAATGCTCTGAAAATAACTGTTATTTTACAATTTAACATGTTTTTGAATTTTAAAGCATTAAAAGTAATGATTTAACGATAGGGACATATTACGTCATAGGTTGTTATTCCATACACTTTTCTATAGAACTTTGACATTTTATAAAAAGAGACTGATTTGACTTGACAGTCAACATCCATATTATTTGTTCATTTTAACAACACAAAACTTTGACAATCACTAGCCGATGTCATGCATTGTCACAGGAAAAGATATTTGATTAGCCGCCACTGACCGCTAGAGGGCGCGATAGTGGGGTGCTGCACATATTGTGTTATTTATGTATTGCGTGCTGGAATGCCTTTGACAAGGAAATACGCTTGAATTTCTTAGCCAATTTCAAGGCATACATATACTTCTATAGACTACAAACACGGACCTGATCATACAGACAGGAGGTCGCCTCTAATTTATCGAAAAGCGAAGTTTCGATCGAAAATAAAGTACCTGAGAAATCTGGCAAGCAATATACCTAATGTCAAAACAATCGATTAACCCCAATTTTGAATCCCAGTATTTTACTGGCTGTCCCGCCCAACTTCGTATGCGTAAATTTTCCCCGTTTTTGCAACATTTCTCGTCGCTGCTCCGCTCCTATTAGTCGTAGCGCGATGTTATATAGCCTATAGCCTCGATAAATGGGCTATCCAACAAAAAAGAATTTTTCAAATCAGACCAGTAGTTCCTGAGATTTGCGCGTTTAAACAAACAAACAAACTCTTTCGCTGTATAATATTAGTATAGATTTTCATTTTTAATCGTGAATCGGGTTCAATTGCGTTTTAAACAGCCAGGGATCCACTTAAGTATCAAAAAGTTCATCCAAATAAATTCAGCCGTTTAGGAGTTCACTGACAAACACACGTACCTACAGAGGATTTATTATCTCGGGTTGCCGCGCACATTAATAGGTAAGTACTCAAATTAACCCCCAAAATGCAATGCATAAGTGATGATGTCTACCTAGTGTTACTATCACCTACTAGATTTGATAACTGGTTATTACTAAACTTGATGGTCACACAAAACAATTACGTGTTTGTTCATTTAAGTACACCAAAGTAACTACTAAGAGACGTGATAATACATTCACGTCACCAACTAATCACCTTTCAATTCACCCCACCTAACCACACATTACGTTTTATAGAATACACCTCGATAAACGCCCTAAATAACTCCATGAATATTCAAACGGTACAACAAAGGCCATTATCGACACAATTCAATTACATTCTAATAATCATAAAAGGTAGAATTAAATCCCATGACGATTGTCCGATACTATCGGTCTTGTCACGAACAGATATTAATTGTGGATATTAGATATTCTGCTTTTTATATCTAACGTGGCGAGGACGACACGACATTTTTCTTTTTTCACACTGGGCATTCTTTTCATCACCATTCCCTTGTAAAGAACTGCGGGTAAATTCACGTATTTAAAGCAGTGCAGTTGTAGTTCAGTTTCGATTAAAACGGTCATTTTTGTATTCTTGTAACTATGGGATCGATTTTAAAATACGCTTGCGTTAAGTATGCGTCTCGAGAGCGCAATAACGACATTCTAGTACGGTGCGCAAGCGTTTTTATGATCGATCCCAACATTACAAGAATATGAAAATGGCCGTTTTTAACTAAACTTAACTGCAGCTGAACTGCTTTAAATACGTGAATTGACCCGCTGTAATTGGACAACAAATCATCATCGTTATTAAACCGCTGATTAGAAGCTTAACTTATGTATTTCTCAATATACAATAAAAAAATCAAAAAAAAACTTATTTATTCGTTAAGATAACGCACACTACATAATAATAAAGGTACAGTACAGAAGGATAGTTTGAAGCCCTCTTCCCGATTGAAAGTTTTATGTTTTTTTAATTTCAATCGGACGATGAAACTCAATCCAGTGATTGTGAATCACTGGATTGAGCTTCATCGTCCACAAACCCTCTCCACAGACTGCCATTTTTATTCACGAATTGTGCGTGAAGCGATTGAAATTAAAAAACATAAAACTTTCAATCGGGAAGAGGGCTTCAAACTATCCGTGACGTGGAATCCAGTGATTCGTAAATCACAACCTCGTATTGTTTCGCAGTCGCTTAACATGGACAAAATCAGTGTAGTGTGCAGTGACCTTAACTTTTCGAGAAGTAAAAAAGTGAGGGTGGATGAAGATTCATCGGCCTGACGGAATCTTAACATCTCTGCGACAGTCCGCTTGTGACCACGGCCGGTGCAACCCGGTCGAAACGTCAAGCAATTTTAAGGTAAACAATGCGCGTTAACTCCCGTATAATAAATAGTGTAGTTCTGTTTTGAAAATAGTGAGGCAAAGCAACGATATCAACTAACTCTGACCCGTGCAACTTTGTCTGCGTAAATTTTCCCCCGTTTTTTCAACATTTTTCATTGCTGTTTCGCTCCTATTGGCCGTAGCGTGATGTTATATAGCCTTTAGCCTTTCTCAATAAATGGGTTATCCAACAGTAAAATAATTTTTCGATTTGGTCCAGTAGTTCTTGAGAATATCGCGTTCAAACAAACAAATCAATTAATGATACATAGGTAATAAAAATAGGCGATGCAATGTCCTCTAAACATTGCATCGCCTATTTTTAATAGATTATTGTCACAGTATCTTATAATGTAAAAGACGTAAAAACGGATCCACCCTAATCGATGAATAGTTGAAGGCGTAACTCGTTATGATGACCATCACATAATTCACCCCTAGGCATAACAAGTAATTTACCACTTAACTTTATGTGTAATCATGATAATTGATTAATTCAACGGTCCAGTTTTGGCTGTGAATCAATTTGGGGTATTTAATATATTTCGGTATGTATGGGCTATGGCTAGCTATTATCGCCATTAAAAAAAATATCTTACGTCTTCTTTGACACCATGAAGAGTGTTACGTCTTCGTTTTAAAATTAACCTTGCTCTTTTTCAAGAAAACATATAAAATGTAATGGTTCTGCGTGACGAATAAAGGCCATTATTTTCTTTCTTTTGATAACTGAAGTAATATTTTATATTACATAATTCGTTACCAATACTGTGGCCAATATTTAAGCACATATAGTTTATACCTTTGTTTTTTTTTCAAGGCTTTTAGTCAGAATATGACCCTGTCAATCCCACAATTTAAATAAAATAAACTATATCTAAATATAAACTTATTATAACCTTGTTGTAAGTAGATGCTCCTATGTTGTAGGTACTCTAAGGCTGAATTTATGTTATCTCATGTTCCAACTTTTTAATAATATAATTTGCATCAGTCCTTTAACATGGTGTATAGTATAGATATTAGTCGCAAAAATCAAATTTCTTTATTAATTTAGGATGCAAAACAACTCTTGTGATACGTCGGGATTCTACATGTACATGTAATCCCAAGTTCGCAAACAATAGGTAAAGCCGGAGAAAAGAACCTGGCAACAAAAACTCGCGGCCACTCTTCAAAATGCCAATTTTACAATGTTTGAATGTTTATAAACTTGATAGGGGGGTAAGGTGCTGCGACTAATATACTATACACCATGTTAAAGAACTGATGCAAATTGTATTATCAAAAAGTTGAAACATGAGATAAACTAAGAATCAGCCTTAGTGGGTATATAGTAGGAACATCTACTTTACTTTTACTGCTTTACTGCACTATCAAAACCGTGATGACAAAATAGACCCTTACTGATGATTCACGCCACAAATCTATCTTTCTATAACAATTAAAATTGTAAAATAGCTGTGTCTGCACATGGATATTTAAAAAAAACTAACCTAGATCGACTAATTAAGGGTTTCTGAATCCAAAACCATGCTTAGTTTTTTTCCTGTCTGTTTGTTTGTTTGTTCGAGGTTAGTGCCAAAACTACTGAACAGATTCTATTCAAATTTTGGGAGCATCATCTCGTATGTTCGGATTAAGTTACAAGCTATAGAGGGTGTAACAGAAAGGTGTTGTCATATTTAAGGGTTGGTATGTGCCGATGATACTGAGTGCATATACCTACCTACTTTTATCGGAGTACCTACCCTTACCCTAAAAAATATTTATTATTTTTTCATTTGTTTATTTATAAATGAAAAAGTTATTAATTAAAAAAAGGATGACTTAAAAAGTTCTATCCCATAATAATCCAATCGAATTTTGTACCAGGGGAGGTATAATTCTTATGCCATACGCCTTTCACTACTGAATTTTCACAAAAAGAATATGCTATAACTATGTAATAATAATGCAACCAGCTATGGCACCATGCTAGGTGCAATACTGATAACATACCCTATCCGCTGCTGAAATTTGACCACACCTTTCTGTTACACCCTGTATACCTATCACCACGCTACTTTCCGTAAGACCTGAGCAATAGCGTACGAGTATATTGCCACGCAGGCGAAGCCGTGGCCATAAGCTAGAAATATATATTATAGCTTTATAGATAAACGTAGCTACTCAATATGACAAACACCCATCATTTATAACACTGACAACATCAACATGAAATAGTAGTATCTATACCCTATAAGCAATATTCATTAAGGCTCACCATCAATTAATAGGAAGTGAGTTGACGGGAAGGTGTGGCACACATCGGCTATAGCCAGTAATTAGCCGTGGTGCCTTAACCGACTAATTGACGATAACGACTTGTTTACTTTATTTTTTAATAGGAGTGGTTATTGGTAGCCATTATGTTGGGTGAAACATAAATCATCGATGGACTGGATGGACTGGATGGACTGGCCTGTTGGTCTAATGGTTCTCTGACTGCTAAGTCAGTGATAAATCTTTGTGTGAGAAGGACAATCACGATTGTTTATTCTATGTCAAAATGTATGTATTTAGAAATACGTGAAATACGTGATCCCACTCCTAACACAAGGCATTGAGCTTAGCTGGAGGGGTTAACAGGATTGCTAGTAATGTGGGATCAAAATCCCACATTGCTAGTTATCTTTTTTTTTATAAAAGTTGAAGTTTTTAGAAAAGTTTAAGTTTGGGGTCGCCGCTTTTAATGAAACATGGCTTATGCGTACGGACTCGTTACTTTATAGATATCACTTATCATCAGGCGGGTTTCATTCATGTTTGCATTAACACAGTAATATGACCATTAGTCTAGTGTCATTACTTTTCTTTTTTTCGCCATCATGTTGACCCCTACAGCTAATTTGTGTGTCGGTAGTACAATAGATGGGATTGCGATACCAATGCCGTAACTACTAGGCTTCTGGCAATTGTAAGCGGTTCCACCATCATATCACATGAACGCATTTCCATTAATAAAACATACTACACCTAGTTTGAAGAGCCGAAAGTAAGACATAACAGTTATAATTAATTATGATTATTGCGCCAAAAAACTGCATGCTCCGTACAAACATCGCGCATGATTCCATTGCATATTAGATTTAATGGCGCGCTCCGAATGTTTTAATCACAATTTAAGGGGGGTACGCACTGTTCGAGGTAACGAATGCGGAAACACATTTTGGCTCTACGTATACTGTATGCAACTGATGATGATTGAAGTCCTATCACCATTATTTATTTAATGCACAATATAATTACAAGTATTGATTCTTAGACATATGTATAGGTCCTGTAAGTGCTGTAAAACCTACGACTTCTGGCTAAGCAGTCATGTTTACTAATCACTAGAACAATTTATAGGTTAGTAACAAAACGTATAACACTTAATTACTATGACATTTCAGTAATTTTTGAAGATTGTTACCTTCATAAGTCACTATGTTGGATATTGGATAGATAACTGTTAATTCTAACAAATTAAAAAAAAATATATTTTAAACTAAATAAAGGTATGACCGCCTCGTTACAGTCGCCTGTTTATTTACTGCCAATATTAGCAGTTCAATTAAATAACACTGTCAGTGCCTTGTGCATCACTCGCATGCTGGTGAAAGATTGAAGTATTTTAAAACCAACTTAAATAAAGGAAGGGGTTCTCTATTCGGCTTCAAAACTCCGTCATATATAGACGGATTTGTAAAATTATTTTTTTGTTCGAAAGAGGTTTATTCTGAAATTAATTGCTTTGAATATATAATTCTGAAATGGTTCTATTTAAATTTCGTAAAGATCTGATGATGTAATAATATAATAATAATAATAATAATATCTTGGGACAACTCACACAACGCTATCTGATCCCAAACTAAGCAGAGCTTGTACTATGGAAACCAGACAACTGATAAACATACTTATATATTTCTAAATACATACTTATATAAAGGATTTTTACTGGCTGTCATGGTTATACATCTTGCTACAGTTGTTTTTTTTATATAAGCTTTAATTCAAACTGACATTAAAATTATGTAAAAATCACAAAAAATATATGAGTAACAAAACAGGAAATTTTATAAATTCCCAGTATTGCAACCAAACCTTAATCAACGCTCTCACTGAACCGAGCCAGGAGCGCTCAAAGCGAATAAAGATATCTATATTCATTAAAATTTAAAACGCGAGCTGGTTATAAGATTCAAAAGGAGGGGGTGCAGAGGACCTGTTTGTATGTAGGTACATCCACTACACGTATAGTTTATACACTGGCGCTAATTTATATGTGAGAGGAAAAATTGTTGCAAATGTTGTTGAATATTTTGTACATGTTCCATTTTTAATTTTTTAAGTTAGTAGGTCATAGTTTGGATTTGCGATCCATGTCTATTGAAATAACTTTTATAGGTATTTCTTGCCAATAAAGTGGGTTTGGACTTATTTTTTTTCTATCTTTCATAAATGCAATCATGTCTATTGTAGTCCCAGATTGCAAACCATTTTTATCTATTTTTTATGTTATCATTGAAACCTAATACTCGTAAATGTAGTAAACCTTAGTGTAGGTAACCTTAATATAACGAGCCTCAATATAACGATTTCCTCGATTTAACTTATTTTTGGAAATCCCCTAGAACTGTCCATAAGAGGTAATGCAAAATATACCTTACATTACGAATACACTTATCGAAATCCTCTTTATAACAAATTTGTAATCATTGCAGAATTTACATAGAAAGTACTTTTTACTTCTATTTAACGAATTTTGTCAACTTTAACCTTTACATAACATATCCTTTTAATTAATAAAGATAGAAAAAATTTAAATCCTGACCCAGGAATCGAACCCGAGACTTTCGTATGCCAAGCCGGGGCTGGAATCTAACCACCTGTCTGGACTATGTTACTAAAACTCAATTTTTTCTATCTCTTCCTGCACCCGAGCTATAAAATAATTGGCAACAAATTCCTATAAAAAAAGAACTGTAATATCCTTTTAATTATTCACACTCAATTTCACAGTAATCCATGTTTCGCCAGATTCAGGCATGTACAATTTTTCGTAAGACAATCATTGTTGTTGCACACGAAAAAAAATACATTGACCTCCTTTTTGAAGTCGGATGTAAATAAATACCAAACCATCATCATCAACTATTGATTTTTTATGTTTATAAGAGAACATTAATGTAACTGTGTAAACTTTTTTCTATTTAAAATGCAGTGTTTTCATTAACATATGTTTTCGTTTATTAGTGTGAATCGTTCGCTATAACATATAGGTTTGGTAACTGCCAAACCTATGTAGTGCATCAAAGAGATAGGAACACAAAAAAAAAAAAACTACATGAAAGCGTCAAGATATACGTATAATTTTTTTTTATTGTAGGTAGTGTATAAAAAAAAATATCTTTGAAATTTCAATTAAGTAACTTTAATTTTATCTGTGAATTTGTTTTTTGGCTAATCAAAGCTGCGGTTTCACCCCTTTCCAACGCTCCCAGTATCAGATCAACTTTAAAATTCAAATGCTTTCAAACCAAGATCCGTATCGAGTCCCAATATTCAAATTCGACCAATTTCCAATTCGGCAGCTGGAATTCAAACGGGGGCCTACCACGAAAACCGTCTATAATAACAATTACGATTCGGAATCACGCACCCGTCATTACGCGAACATTTTATCTTGAGACGCAACGCAACGCCTCCCAAACCCTTTAACGTCTAATCGTGAATTATATACGGTAATAAAATTCTTTAATCAAAGAAAACAACCAAGCGCCCATTAAGGCGTGAACACGTCGCCACCTAGAGTCGTTACAGCGAATATTTACATACATGTGTCATTACATTACACCCCCACTCACCCCCTACCATAATTAAGAGTATAACGGAATCTTAGCGTCTTATTACGCGAACGTAACGATATCCTTTCAGAAAATTGTAACAGTGTCGTTATACTTCCCCCACCTTGCCCCTTTTTAAATGATCGCCTCCGTTTGCCACTCAAAAGTTTACAGAAATATCCTCACAGGGAAGCTAAGAGCACACACGAAACTTAAATGTGAAATATCCTCTAATGAATCAGACAATATTTTAAGGCGTGGGAGGCAATAAAAACACCCTGCCACCCGCTAATGTACACCAACACTTTGTCTCTGTTTAGGGATGGGGCGATTTGAGTAAATAAGTATCGATGCGGACACGAGATAAGCGCCGCGGCCGCTTGTTTATCGATAGTTGTAAATTTTAAACGAGCATCGATAAATATTTTAATATATTTTAGAGGCGTTGTTAAAGCACTTGTTTTAGTGTCGTGTTTGATTTAAGGGCTTGTGAAATGGGCAAAGTTGAGACTTTCGTAACGTTTACTTTAATTAGGTAGTAAATTATAATCTGATCAGAAAAATAAACGATCAAAGTTTTTTATTTTTTTATTTGTTATTAAGAAGTTAGGTATGCTGAGTCTAACAGTCTAACAGTCGAACAATAAGATAGAAGTTAAAAGTCAAACAGTATCACACCCATTTTTAATATGTTACCAATGTGGGCCTTATGGCTATTGATTGCGTAAGCATTATTTCTATTCGATATTTATATCACGAGTAAAATTAAACGCTGCCCGCTGCACTGATCGACAGTAAACGCTGCAGCCTTCTCACTAAATACAACCCTATAGTACATAATATTTTATAGCCAATTAAAACTATCGATACTAGCAACATCACTAATGGTTCGGTCATACTCGGTTTTTGCCACAACGGGGGTCGAAATTGTGTCAAGATGCCGATGGTTTAACGTCGTCGAACACAATATGTTTCCAACAGTGAACACTGTGATTCTTGTGTCATAATAAACATTTTGTTAGTATCATTTACATAGTAGGTATCAAAAAAGATTGACAGCAACCAGGTAAAGCATCAGTCAAAATAAAATCTGATTCTAACTAAATCTTATAAAAATAATCACAATCAGAGTTTTTGAAGAATTACACTGAGTTCAGTAAGTTTTCGTTAAGATTTATAAAGGCAGTAATACCTTTTTTATTATATTGTTGTGTTGACATATACTAACCTGTAATAGAACGTTTGTTACCCGTGGTACAAACTTACGTACTATTTGAAAGACACTTACGACTGCCTATGGTTCATCCACGCTGTAGATCTCTTACTGGTTGAACTAGTGAAATCATTCATTTGGACCGCCGACAGCAAAGAAATAGTTATTACCGACTCTTGAACTTACCATATCTTAAACGAAGAAGTTAATCTACTAACTGTCTTCGAAGCAATCAATGAAGTAAATGACGAACTTAAATTCAAAAGTCAAATAAAACAAGATCCACATGTTCCATCAATGCAGTGTACACAAGACGTTGGTACAAAGGTTCCCGGGAGAACATTTTGCGGTTACACTTGCGAGTGACTCGGCCTACAAGTGTTCATATGGAAGTTTGTTTCATTAATACATTTATGTTTTACTGGTGGAGAATTTTGCCAACAATTTGCTCTGAAGTTTCACAATTGACACCTAACGCCTAATCCTAGCTGTCCTACTAATATTATAAATGTGAAAGTTTTGGATAATATTTTGCACACATATACATCGTATCTTGAATTAACAGGCGTACGTAACCGAGATTCACGTGGAAGAAAAGACTATAACAATAAAATATATAGCCGAAACATATATATTTCTTAGTAAAATATGGAGATATTCTTGAAGTGATTACCTTAATCGAAAGCTTTAGACAGATTAACAAAGGGCTTAGACAAGGTACATTCGTTCCGTGGCGAATTCAGAGCAGTTATCTGTATGGTGATACTGAAATAGTAATAAGAATGGAGTAACTTATGAACACTTAAATCGTAATGTCATAATTTTCGATGGCAATCAAAGCACACAAATATAAATCTAAACCAACTAAAAAAACCCAGGTGTACATAGCGAAATCGATTAAGCTATTTTAAGCCTCCATATAATTGAAAGATCGAGTACTAAATTATTTATTAGCCTGTAGATCAAGTGGTTAGTGACACTAACTTTAAGCCAGAGGCTGTGGGTTCGATCACCACCTAGAATAAATCTTCATGTGATAAGCACGACAGAATAGACAATCCATATTTATTTATCTATAATATGTATGCATTGTCAATTATATACCTAAGTATGTTTATCAGTTGTCTGGTTGTCATTGTTCGTACTCTGCTTAACTTTAGATCAGATGACCGCGTGTGAGTTGTCCCAAGATATTACGATGCGATTACAGTTTCTAGTAAACGATCTTATGCAACCGTGTGTATAAAACACAAACAACCGCTGGCAGTTTGAGACGCGATGATTTATTGATTCAAGCCGACCACCCTGGGATCGTTGGGAGTTCGCGATTAGATCCACGGCCGTTTTCATTATCATCTCACTAATTGGGTTAGGGAATGTATGTGCGTAACGGCAATAAACATTAGTATTTATGTGTCGTGCGAGCGGTTTTTTTTCTGTGTGAGTGTTTTATGGGGTTTTTCGATGAAAAAGAAAATGTTTTGCTTGATGTTTAACTGGTTATGATACGTGTATTATGGTTTATGTGTTTCTGGGGACGAATTAGTGGTCTTCTATTTGTCTTTGTGATTATCATTACACTGATTCTTGTTTCGGGTGTGGAAAAGCAGCACTAGCAACGCTAAGGTTTTCCCTTGTATTTTGACTGTGTCAATAACCTTTTTATTACCCTTTTCGCATTGCTGACCGGCTTTAATAACTCACGATGCAATGTATTAATAGTAATGATACATAGCCAGCATAGGCATATGCTAGACGTGTTTGAAGCGGCGGAGAAGAGAGCCTATTGGTTAAAGCATCGGATTCACAATTGTGAGGTCGCAGGTTCAAATCCAACCCATTATACTACCGACGTGGACCAACCCCTAACACGACCTATTTAGTTTAGCTGGAGGGGTTAACAGGATTGCTAGTAATGTGGGACCCAATCCCGCAGTGTATAGTTATCTTCAAAACAAACTTGCAATCAGTCTTTTACAAAATCGACATCACCTACTCTACAATTACATTTGCGCAAAGCCTGCCAGAAATGCGCAAGCCAATAAAAACTCATTCATTAAATCTGAATTTTGTAAAATTCTACCACCGCAGTCCCATTAAAAGTGCAAAGCGATCAAAGATACCAATTAGTCGCTGTCAAAGCGCGAGCGATAACACGCGCGATCAACAAGAGCACCCGCGCTTTTTGCGCGTGTTTATTACGAATCGCGATCGTAAACTACGTTAAGTGTTCTGTGAAGCCACGAAAATAGCAGAACTGAAAGTTAATAACACATTAGTTTAGAAAACATAACTGGTTTTATATAATAAATATTGGTGATATGTTGTTCGTTTAGAGTCAGAGGGAACATTTTCTCACCCATGAAGCCCGTTCGTTTATCGCTGATTATTCAAAGTCAAAGTCACAAACAACCGCTTTTATATTATTGCGAAGCTATTTCGGATCTCGGTAATGGACATGGACGTTGTCCGCCACGTAGCATGAGTAGCTCGAGCTATTTGCATGACGAGCTTCATCAAAATCTGTCCCAGCAAATTTACAAATAGCTCTTTACTGTATCCACTGTATAGTGTGTATAGGATAATATACATTTTGTTTGAAACCCTTAGACACTGTTTTGCTTACTGCTATAGCTGTTCTTCCAATTTATGAGGCTCAATTCACACCGGAATGGCAGCGGTCTGAAGCGCCCTCTCGTGGCCGCTAGAGTGCTAATGCTACTTTCAGTGTCTAAGAATATTAAATAATAAATGACTAATATCTCTTAAAAAGCTCAAAAAGATCGCGTGTTGGCGAGCCGCAAGCGGCCCCATATGGTCGCACTTGAAGAACTTTTCAAGCCATATTGGTTTTTAAGTATTCAGATAGATTTTAAAATTCTTTGATCATGATTTAGAACAATATATAATAAAATACACATACCTGTATGTGTGTCCATATTTCTATCTAATCTAAAAACTAAAGAGTTTTAAATATAACTTTACAAAATAGAATTTTCGCCGATTGGTTTATTTTCCCGCTCGTTTTACAGCTCCTCGCCGCCCTTGCACTCCAGGTGCCTCATTAGATTTAACAAAAGTATCGGTTCAAAGCGATACCACACTGTGGTGGTGGTATGTTTGATTGAACCACACTTTATTGCTACACTATTAGTTATTGAGGGGATTTTAACATGCACACATAGTATAGACAAAATTTATTTCCAGGAATTTAACTGTGGGTTTTTTTGTGAGATAGGGGGCAAACGAAGAGGCGGATCACCTGATAGTAAGTGATTACCACTGCCCTATGACATCAGCTACACTAGAGGTATAGTAAAGGCGGCCTAAGTCATATCGGTCCGGCAATATAGCTGGTGACAGTTGATTCCACAAGATGGTTGTGCGTGGCGAAAAATGGCCTTAAAACGCAGTGGATACCAAATATTGAGGTGGTCACAGTGATACCTGGATGTTTGTCGTTGTACGGTGCCGAATCTCAGCTGGTGGAATTAGTCCGAGGAATTACTCAGAACACTCCCCATAGAAGTTCCTATAAAACACGCAAAGAGGACCGACATCTCTTCGCAGTGCAAATGGACTTTATAAAAAAAAAGTATCGTAAAACATTGCTTTATTTTAGAACGGCATATATAACAATGTTGCCTTTCCCGCTAAAACATGTGTATTGGTGCTGATGTTGACGATACGTAAACTGTAAATAGATGTCTATGAACCCACCCACCATGACAATCTATACCTTTCGTACTAAATACATTTTATATTATCCTGGAAACTCCTGGCTATGCGTGAATGTGTGGATGTCATTGTCGTTGATCTTGCGTAAAGAATGCTTAGTTACAAATAATGTTTAGGAAAAAACCATCTAAATGACTGCCGCTGTGGCGCGGTGGGAGTATCTCCGACTGATGATCTACGCAAGAGGTCGTGCGTTCGATTCCCACACGGGACACCACTGTGTGTGATCCACAAATTGTTGTTCCGAGTCTGGCTGCACTTTGTGTCCGTAACTTGTATGTTTGTAATGTCTCCCGCGACACAGTCACACAGTCGTCTATAAAAAAAAAATCGACCAAAAAACCAAGCTCTAAAATTACGTGAAGAAAATATTCGGCACGCGATAAGTACATAAAAGCTTAAAGTTTAAACCTTCAGTCCCCCTTGCTATTAAGCGTAAGAACGCGCGCAGACCGCCAAAGTGTCACAACTCAGTGTAATTAATATTTTAATTGGGCATTTTGTGCGCTGTTACTTAGCTGATATTGCTCGATAAATTCGGTGACGCTAATAATGTCTAACCCCCTTGTTGAGTGCTTCTGTGCTTTAGATTTTGTGTGTAACAACTGAACGTTAAATGGAAAGGTTGTGAATGAAAATGTTCTTAAATGGTTTTCAAGATGGCTTATAGTTTATATGGATAAGTGTGAAGATCGTTTTGATGAAGTCTCCTTCATATGCGAAGGTGAATTTTATGTATGTCGTTCAAATTTAAGTTAAGTTGACTTTGAAAATAAGAAAGGAAGTTTCTGTACGTACTGTCGTAAATTGAGAAGCCGGATTTCGTGACATATCGTCAGTGTACACACTAACGTTTAAAAATAATGCAAGGTATATTACAATATACCTTGCATTGTAAAATAAAGATTCAACTCGTATTCGAAACACCATAGTGTCTCTCTGTCTGTCAAATTATGAACATTTTATTGACAGAAAAAAATCCGAATTGAACCCAAATATGTATAAGATAGATTAGGAAAAGTAAAATATTTAACGAGTATATATTCAATACTTATCACAAGCATTAATCATTTAAGTATATTACATTTGTTTTATAAAAATTAAAATCTCCTATTTTTATAAGGTGAGGTTACTGTATTGATATACGGTTCTAAATACACGTGCATAATTTTTAATGTTCGAACTTCTATAGTGTGAATAGTTTAAAGTTAGGCATGTGCATTGGATTTAGAGATTATATTGCATAGAGAGAGTTTAAAAGCGTGTTAAAAACGATGATCGTGTGGTAAACTCACACTTCCAACCCACTCACAACAGGTACATACTCGATTTGACACCAAAACAAGCCAACACTACCACGGTTAACTGAACACATCATCCCTCTAAATATTAAGTGTTAATAATGTCGCCGACACCCCCTTCACCCCTTAAGATCAAAAATTCACCTAATTTCACCCCACAAAGGGTTGTTTTACTTCGACGATTTTCAAACTCGTTACCCCCCATATCGGATATTGGGATGATATTAATCTTAGCCTTTGTAAAGTAACGGATTTCTTCGAATTAATCGTTCAAACAGATTTAAATGGTATCCATTTGGGGGAAAGCCGATATTGTGAAATGTTGATTTTGGGGAAAATTCTCTAATGGATTTAATTTCTTTGATTGTTCATTTATTCATATTTTCTTTGTTTTCTGTTGCAGGTACGTTTTACTAATAGCGAATTACCAATCCAGCCACATAATGGGTAGGTACGTGTACATTTTTGGTGTAGGAACTGGAAAGAAAGAAAGAAAGAAAATACATTTATAATTTGGACTTGATAGGCTGATTCAGTTCAGCGTCTCCTCCGAGAAGCGCGGGTTTCGGAAACTACCCTCGCTTGATTTTTATCACTCACTATTACGGAACCGTCGGTACTTCTTCGACACACAACACTACTACGTAGAAATATGTTCGTTATTGTTATACAACTGATTCTCAACTAACTACTTTCTGATTTGCATTAGTTTAAAAAATAACGTACGAAAAATAACGTTGTATAGTTTAACTAGCTGTCCCGCGCAACTTCGTATGCGTAAATTTTCCCAGTTTTTGCAACATTTCTCGTCGCTGCTCCACTCCTATTAGTCGTAGCGTGATGTTATATAGCCTATAGCCTTCCTCGATAAATGGGCTATCCAACAATAAAAGAATTTTTCAAATCGGACCAGTAGTTCCTGAGATTTTTTTCAAACGCGTTTAAACAAACAAACTCTTCCGCTTTATAATATTAGTATAGATCCGGAAACTCAGGCGATTTACCAGCAGATCGCCTTACATTTCAACCAGTGCCCAGTGGTAACAAGCCATTTGCTTGTTGGGACTTGTACCCGTAATCAATTGATAACATTTTAAAGTTCTATTTCCCCGGCTTTTTGACCGATTCCAAAAGGTTGTATTTTGAGATCAAACAACCTTATCAATACATCTATAATTCCAAAATTTTCTCTGTCAACACCATTTATACCTCACCACTCCTTCCAATCCATAATACACATTAATATTCATCCACCCTTTCCACCCCCCTTCTCCTACCCGCTAATGAACACAATCAATATATAATGCAATCAAAACACGTAATTAAAATTGCTCCCGAGACATTTGCATATGAAAACCTCTATAATTGATCATTCGAAGCACCCCTACAAGACAATGTAGGGGCGCAGCACTGGAGTCTAAACAAATTAGGCCTCGGTAAAACAGATAGAAAATAAACCTTGTGTTTATTTGTTTGGTTTTGAATTGGGGGGGGTTTTTCTTCACGAGGTATAGGGAAAATGATTAAAATTTCCGATCCGAAACTGTGTAAGCAGTTATATTTTCATGCGAACTGTATGGCGTAATATGTAAGCACTACTATAAGATTAAACTTATATTCCCTCGATTAAAAGAAAAATTTAAACATCTCTGCACCTATATTATATTCTGAAGCAAGAATGAGTGCAGCAAACATACATTTTAAATTATACATGTTCTAAAAGAAAGTTCTTGAAGCGGCGGTAGCCTAATGGCTAAGGCATCAGTCTCGCAATCGTGAGGTTGCGGGTTCGAATCCTACCCATTAAACTACCGACTTGGACCCACTCCTAACACAAGTCTTTGAGCTTAGTTGGAGGGTTAACAAAAAAACTAAAAAAAACCATAATATGATAAAAAGAAGTGATCCCCTTAAAAATTGTCAATAATTATACTAATCCCATCTCGGCCTTGGCACTAATATTTTCTACACAACTTATCACACTAATATTATAAAGGCGAAAGTTTGTGAGTATGTGAGTGTGTATGTTTGTTACTTCTTCACGTCTAAACGGCTGGAGCGATTTTAACAAAATTCGGTATGGAGTTAGCTGACACCCTGGATTAACACATAGGCTAATAAACCGCGGGTAACACCGCGGGACACAGCTAGTAAGTAAATAAATATAACATGCATATATTTTTTATAAATGAAACTCAGTAAATGATAATAAAAACTATTTCACAATTCATTACGTTGTATAGCTGAACAAAACTTAATTTTAAAAAAGCTAAACAATCGCGAAATTCGACACATTATAGCAGCAACCAAAACACATTCAATAAAATATATCTTTGGAGTCATTACGATAAATAAGTATAAGTACACATTAAAATTTTCAAAGCTACGCATGTAAAGCCCGTCTCGCGCCCAACAGCACAATGATTCACTACCAAATAAACACGTATATAGATAAATACAGCAACGATGCGTGCGGTATATTAATTTTTCAACGAGTGCAGTGGTGCTCTTGAAAACGTCGCCGCTGGCGTCGCAGACAGTCGCGAGTGTTGTAGACACGTCTGTCTGGCGTGTTGGCTACAGAACAAGCGATTTGGTTGCTAGGAAGGAGTAGGTAGCAATTAATATTATGTCAACAACATGGCATTTTAGTTTAAGGAGTCCGTGGTGTATGACCCGATCAGTATGACCATTTTCAGACCTATATATGAGTGACAGGTTAAAAACGTCACCTGCTATAGACTTTGTCGCCATATTAGTCATTAGACTATGAGTCCAAAAATCGTTTAGGGAAATATTCGTATTATGCCGTGTCCAGACCTACACATATTTATGAATGATATACTCTTCAGTTGAAATATAACACTTCCAAATATTAATTTATAAAGCACTTCCTTTCTCATGGGAAAATAAATATATTTTTAGGAAGATGAGGAGAAATAAATAAATAAATTCTAAATAAATTAAATAAATTCTCTTCATTACACGCCTATTTCGTAGCCCACCAGCGGAGAACGCGCTGATATAGAAACGCAATGCAAATTAAATATGAAATTAACGCAATTTCACACTCATGTATGGCTTTACATCTCACAAAATAGGTTTTTCAAATTCAGATATTACGATTCAGACGGTCATGTAGTACATTTTGCTTTCTATATACTCTTATCATTATTTCTTTACATAATCATTGGAACAGTCGTAATATTGTCCTTAATAGAATAAAGTCAGTTATTACCAAATTAGCGACAAAAGCTTTAAGATCCACAGATAACAATAGATCAAAAGAAAACAACCATTTAATCCCAAAACGATCGACCGGACACGCGTTTACAATCTACATTTAATTAACTGGTCAAATCCAAATTCTAAAACATCAAAGGCCATCTAATACGCTCAGAGCAAAATCGTCTGCCATCGGCATTAGAGACCCTCGACAATTTGTGTCTTCATATGAGGTGAAATTTTCACCCACGTTTGTCCAATAGTCTATTAAAACCTTACTACCAATAAGACTCCATCCTTTGTTTATAATAAACACTTTCCCTATTTCCATCTCACTCACACCTGGATCATTTAGTGTAACATCATCCCTGTCTGGCGTTTGTTTTGTAGTAGCATTCTAGTGCATATCTAGGGTAGAAACAGTACGAAACACTCCCGAGGAACGTTAACGACGCACCCCGAGTATGCCTGAGGCCGATTCAATTACTACTGTCGTATTATTTCGACGAAAATATGTATGTGTGTTGTACGTTTGTTGTGGTGTATATTAAATTCTGTTTCGTGTTTATTGGTCACCGTCGGCGATGTTTGGATAAGGGTTAGATGGTCGTATATTGGTACGAATTGTTGCTACCTGTTTATATTAATTCCGGTTTGGCCTTTCTCGATATTTCAGCTTGGGTCATGTTATTAGGCTATTACTATTTGTGGCTAATTTGTTAAAAAACATTTATATTTCAGGTAGGGTGTTTTAATTATATATATATTATATAATATTTATATTTTATGCATATTTTTTTTGTAGCCGTAACATAACTTACATTCAATAAATATTTAAATAATGTATGTTAATAAAGTAAGATTGTTAAAAAGAACGATTGACATTTTTGAAGTGTTTTAATTTGAAAGTAGGCTGTTAATTTTATAATAGTAGACAACTATAAAATTAACAAATTACACTGTTCCAGAATCTGATCGCCTTTGACCTCATCCACCTGACCCCGTACATCATAAAGTTCCAGATTTATTATCATTTGAACTATCAATCGTTTAAACCACTATCACAATACCCCTTAAACATCGTCATTATAATGTAGTTGTAAGGGCAATATCGGCCAACTGTAATAGGTTTTGATTAACCGTCGGGAGCCCGCAGGGCACTATCGTCGCTCCGATATCGGCCTAAAACAACCCGATAACGTGTTATCGGCGGCCCTTCCCTATTTATGGGGAGTTAATAGTAACCCTTCAATGTTACGAAGATTTTGATTTTCTTGATCGATTTACTGTTAAGTGTTTAAGAGAATTTGGTAGAAAACTTTGGTCAGTATTCAGTTCGTCAATTTAGAAGTTCTGAAGTTAGTTCAGAGGCAATGTAAGTTTGAAATCATGTTCGACGTTGATGTCATTTAGATTATGCTTTGAGTATGAATAGCAAGGGTTGTGAAATAGCTTAGTAGATTTTGAGTTTTGGTTTAAAATTCACTTGTAAAAAGGTGATAGATGTCATTATCGTGATAAAGGTGGTAAACAAAGGTTAACAGATTAAAGGTTTTTCATTATAACCAATTGGTAATATGTTATTGTCGTCTTTAGATATCTTTTGTATAGTCGGTCGTATAGCACACTATCGACTGAATTCGATTCCGCAATAACGCTGGCAATTTAACTTCGTTCTCTACAGTGTTCGTATAAATACAATAAATGCATTTTTGAAATGTGTGTTCGTATACTTAAGATTTAGAGCAAAACCAGCTAATCTTTTGGACCGACAAGATTAGATTTTAATACACCATATAAAATTAGGTATTTCCCAAAAGTTGTTTTTCTAGGACCTTTGAAAAGACCATGCACCTTTATTTACACATTATAATTTGTCTCCAGTCCAATATAACTAAATACAAACATCACAATACAGTATTTCAATAAACATCAATCAATCCAATTCCATTTTCCAAGACAACTGCGAGCTCAGCGACACGTGGGAAATAATGGACCCAATCATTTCCGAAGCACTCACGCCTTGTCAAAGAACGATTGTCGACGATTGAACGATGGACCCGTCAAAAGACCATTCGGTCGGCATACCATTCATCATAATACTGTTTCATACACCCACCACCAATCAACAAAGACCTCCCTCCCATTCCCCAACACCTTGAACTTTAGAAATGCCAAAGGAAATTTCTCAGTCGTCAATGGATCTAAGAAAATTGGTTGGTGTTCGGATGAAATTATTTTCACTACTGGTCCAGACTGACGTTTCGATCTGTTTCTAGATGGATTAATTTGATTATATCGGAACAGATGTTTCTTGGACGTATTAAATTGATAGTGTTTTGTGTTTACCTTCTTTATTGTGATTTTATTTATGGCAACAAAGAGGCCTTGAGTTACTGAGGTACTGAAGTTATTCTTATTAAAATCCTGTCTTGTTTTATTATTTTTGAAAATTTAAATGTGAAAATTGATTCTCCAAAAAATAATCCCAAAATTCCCATCTATATATACAATTAGGTTTCCGAAATCGTAGAAAAAAGCGGTCAGCAAGAAATGTCGTGTCGAGCAATTAAATTCTCCGTTCGGAAATGGGCTAGGAAATTGAATGGAATGTATATTAATGGCAGATACCAAGGTGGCATTAGATCCGAATACTGGAATCAAGCTATAAAAAATCGAGAAAAGTAACTGGTTAAATAAGAAATAGTTGTTTGTTTAATTTCCTTACGTTATTTTTGTGTATGGTCTTCGTGCTGAGTCGGTTTGAATATTTACAAATGTTAAGCGACCGAACTGGAACAGCCATCACAAAACACAGAAAGTACAGAATGTAACCTTTAAACGTACTCAAACAACGCATACACATTGACGTACAAGAATCTTAAATATTTTGTTCGAAAGGCCTTCTGAAAATCCGTGTCCGAGACCGATGTCTATGCGTGCGTCGAGTCGAGTAAACTTTCTATATATTTTGACTGCCTCTGTGGCGCGGTGGGAATGTCTCCGACTGCTACGCAAGAGGTCGTGGGTTCGATCCCCACCCAGGATAAAACTTTGTGTGATAAGCACGATGGTTTATTCTGTGTCTGGGTGTACTTTATCTATAATATGTATGTATTTAGAAATATATAAGTATGTTTATCAGTTGTCTGGTTGCCATAGTACAAGCTCTGCTTAGTTTGGGATCAGATGTGTGAGTTGTTCCAAGATATTATTATTATTAAATATTACCTTAGTATACTCTCGGTATTTTGTGCAACAATACCTAAATCACAAATCACACATAGGTACAGGAAGTTTATTTAAGGAGTGTTTGAGACGTTTTCTCACTTTCAAATGCAATGATTCCTCAGACGCAATCCCAAGATGATCTCAGCAATCGTCTGGTATGCGCCGACTAATAACGGTGGGCCGTTGCTAGTGGTTGCAATCAAACGCATCGTGCGGCTCTACACCTCACCGCCGGCATTCGAAATAGAGCTCCTAGATAGATTTACTTGATACAGATGTTACTTATAAGAGTGGGAAGATTGGTTTGTTTTCTTAGATTTATAGATGGTCATGAAGACATACAATCTTCTGTATTCTGCTTCTCTAAACGTATTTTGTCTAGATAGGTAGATACACGTCGTAGGAAAGTGAAGAATGGCGTATTGTATTTATTTAATATCCTTACTAACACAAGCAATTTAGCTTAGCTGGAGGGGTTAACAAGATTGCTAGTAAAGTGCGACCCATATAGTTAGTTATCTTAATATATTAATGGAACTGCACGTGTAAAAGTCGTTTGTAAATCTCACACAAATTGCTACATTAATTTGGTAAGAATATAGAATGCAGATACGCTTTTTTTCCATATAATATTGTATCTGAAAACATTTCTTTGACTGTACTAAACAGCTTTAATAATTTGATGGTGTTCGAATCGTCTGTAAAAAATCATTTATATTAAAATGTGTCGTTTCGGACACGATGTTCCGAAACGTCAGCAACTCAGATAAGCTTGTTTGAATTTTTTAGTTAACGTGTGGAAGGTGGGAATAAAGCTTCGTACGACTTATGTCCAACCGGAAAAATGTCCAACCCACTAAAAACGTTTGACGCGTCGAAACTTACATTTGCATTTTATTAAAGTTCTATTTATAACATTAAAAGGCTTATATTACCTTCACAGGTGGTAAAATATTATACCTACAAATGTTTTAAGCTAATTTGATTATGAATCATCTAGGTTGTAGATAGTATCGACTGCCTCTGTGGCGCGTTGGGAGTGTATCGCAAGAGGTCGTGGGTTCGATTCCCACCCAGGATAAAACTGTGTGTGCAGCACTATGGTTTATTCTGTGTCTTGGTGTAATTTATCTATAATATGTATATTTATCAGTTGTCTGGTTACCATAGTACAAGCTCTACTTAGTTTGAAATCAGACGACGTTGTGAGTTGTCCCAAAAAATAAAAAAATAATAAGAGTGTTCCAAAACTATACAAGGGGGAAAGTACATTAAATATTGTAAATTGAACATTTTTCTGACAGATGATTTCATGTTGATTTTAAAAATAATACAAACTCTACTTAAACATTTTTAAATAATCGTCTGTCTGGACGAGGAATCTAACCCGCAAAATATGAAAAAGAAACACCATAGTTTTGGAAAACCTGTACTGTACTGTTTTGGGAACCAATAACTACTTCTAAAGTTTTAAACGAAATTTAATAAATCTCTACGAATATGCGCATCTTAAACACCTAGCCACAAATTTGCCACAGTTTTATTATTTACTAGCTGCCACAGTTTTATTATTACTTAGCTGTCCCGCGCAACTTCGTATGCGTAATTTCTCCCCGTTTTTGAAACATTTCTCGTCGCTTCTCCGCTCCTATTAGTCGTAGCGCGATGTTATATAGCCTATTGCCTTCCTCGATAAATGGGCTATCCAACAAAAAAATTTCAAATCGGACCAGTAGATCCTGAGATTAGCGCGTTTAAACAAACAAACAAACAAACTCTTCCGCTTTATAATATTAGTATAGATAGAACATTATAATACCAAACCAGCAAACATTCGTACAGATTCGTGTAATAGTATGTTGACGCACTATCACCAGATCACAGCTCAGAACAGATTACGAACTACAATTACGACTGAGCTTCTACGAGTTCACTTCATTATGTTGTCGTCTAATGTTGACACTCTTGTTTCAACGATCTGATTGTTTCTGTGTAGTTTATTACTTCTGAAGGATGATTTGATGTAGGTAAGTTTTTTTTTTTAAACTAGGTTGCAAATGGACTGACCTGTTGATCTAGGGGGTTAGTGACACTGACTACTGAGCCTGATGTGAGTTCCATTCTCATCCAAGATAAGTTTTTGTGTGATGTAAACGATTGCGGTTTTAATTCTTATTTAATTTTCATCTTTCTTAACTCCTTATTTTTAAGATCAAATAATCAATAATCTATCTCATAATCCCTCTGTGACGCGGTGGAAGTGTGTCCGACTGCTACGCAAGAGGTCGTGGGTTCGATCCCCACCCAGGATAAAACTTTGTGTGATGAGCACGATGGTTTATTCTGTGTCTGGGTGTTAATTATCTATAATATATTTGTATTTAGAAATATATAAGTATGTTTATCGGTTATCTGATTTCCATAGTACAAGCTCTGCTTAGTTTGGGATCAGATAGCATTGTGTGAGTTGTCCCAAAATATTATTATTAATATTATAATATGTCTAAGCTATTCATGTCTTGTTGTTATTATCAGTATCATTTACTAAAACATAGATAACTTGAGTATTTCCACCGTGAAAGTTATAAGCCCCGAACATTGTACGGGTAATAATCAAATGGATCTACGAAATATACATCTACAGTATTTTGAAACACTCGAAAACCATGACATCTTAATCAAAACTCGGGCCCCTTAGAGAAAAATACAATAAATCACAAACATGCAAATCCCACTAATAACTTGCACAAAACCGAAAACCATTTCACCGTGCCAAAGCGGGCACGGCAGTAATCCAGGAATATTTTATACTTCGCAATGTATAGGGGTGGAGGACTCCCGGGTGCTATTTCCATGTTGATGTTTAATAATTGATAATACCCCGCGAAAAACGCACGGCTCCGATGTATCCGCGATTTATCTAGAGATGTGGTTACCTATAAGTAAAAAAAAGGTTGGGATAATAAAATTATAAAAACAATAAATTAAGTAATCTCAAGGTACACAGAATTTGCATGGATTACTATTTTGTTGATTTCTGTAATTTAAAAAAAATATTGTTTTTAAACTTTCGCGATTTTTATACATAATAGAAATATTTCGGGACTTAATCGCGTAAATAGGTACGAACCTTATATTTACCCGACGTTTCGATCGAATTGCACCGATCGTGGTCACAGGTCGATCGAACGTCGTATCTTGAAATATATCTAATATAAAAATGTTCATCATGTTCGATTGAATCGCCTGAAGTTTTATTAAATATTTCGTTTCTTTAAAAAATAGCACTTACAGTTTCTTTAAAAGACATCATTCGGACATATTAAACATTTAATCGTCTATCGAAATGATACCTGTATATACTCTTCTCTCAACTTATTTATAGCCAGTTGTTTCTTCAGTGTTTTACCTTTTTTAGGCCCAAAAAGTAGCCATTGTTGTTCTCCACCCACAGACAATCAACCCTCGAGTTTCGACACAAAAACTACTCAACGTCTTCCTCCACATAAACTGTCGGACCAACAACGGGATAGTCATACCCAAGCCCACTCTATATAATTCTGTGCTACCTGTTAGATGCCTATCCCGGTATCACATTATTATCAGCCTCCTCGACTTGTAAACTGAGCAACTCAATCGATAATCATCTCGGATACAAACAAAATTTTCGCGGAGAACGCACACATTATGTATAATTTTGATTGAAACGTATGATACACGTAAGGGTGGTGCCAAGGGGATGAATCTTGAATGAAAGAATATTATGATTGGCAGAATGTAAACATGAGAAGTATAGAAAAACAAATATATTTTTTTCAAGCCTAAAATATGGGAAGAACTGCAAGCGAATAGTAGTAATCAATTAATGATAAAAGAATTCTTAACATAAATTTACAATTTGACCGTTTCAAGCAATGATGTTTTAAGTAAAAAGGTGTAGATAGGTTACAAGCGCTCAGAAAGCGACACCAAAATCTATACAATTGACTTAGTTTTTATATGTCAGTGTCGCATCGCCGGCGTCAACATATGAAAGCAGCGGATTACTATCTTCTTCTTTCACTTGCGATAATTATATAATGTTTTCCTACTTTTACGACTTTTTTTTATAATAATAATAATAAACTTTATTGACACACAAATCACTTACATGTTGCGAGTAGTTACATCCAGTGTTTTCAATCACTAGCACTTAAAAATAACGTTTCACATTATATATAATTTAGTACAGAATAATGTAAGATCCATAGGAATGAATACTAGCATCCAAACTAGGCCGAGCCTGTATTTTAGATGCTAGTTCCTTCCAATGACTTTCACTTAATCCTAGAATGACAGTAGATTTATAATTTTACAAATATGTCATACAATGATTGGTTACAATGCGAGTCTATTACCACTTACCCTCTAATTGTTAGCAAAAAATGCTAACCAGTTGTATGACTACGAAATGTGTGAACATAGTACAAAAAGTTTGCTTTGAAATATTTGTTTGAATTTGTAATTTAAAACTAAAATAAAATAAAAACTAAAATAAAACTAAATAATTAAAATTAACGTAAGATTAAAATTGAATAAATTTGTAATAAATATATAATTCTAATTTATACTTGAATGGAATAAAAACAATAATTTAGTAGTTTTAACTTAAATATACATTAAGTAATATATATTTTATAATAGTGTGACATTTGCAATATATAGGTTATCAACTTGTTCATTAGTTTGCCGTTGTTAAAGATCGAATAATAATAATAATATCTTGGGACAACTCACACAACGCTATCTGACCCCAAACTAAGCGTACTATGGAAACCAGACAACTGATAAACATACTTATATATTTCTAAATACATACATATTATATATAAATAACACCCAGACACAGAATAAACCATCGTGCTTATCACACAAAGTTTTATCCTGGGTGGGGATCGAACCCACGACCTCTTGCGTAGCAGTCGGATACATTCCCACCGCGCCACAGAGGCAGTCTATGAAACAATATTGTTGACAACAACTAAGCTAAACGCGTGTGACACGGGGATTGTGAACCAATCACACCTTTCAAAGGCAAATTACTTATGTTTATTCACTTCTCGTTTGCTTTTCTTCATGTTTTACTATTATATACAACACTTATTTATTCAAATATGATTACCTTAAGGCCGCAATTATCCAAACACAGTTACATAATAAAGAATCACCCAACAATTTCTCCAAAACATGTTTACACACTCCTACCTAATTATATTCCAAAAATTCGTCTTCATTCTTGAAATATTTTGCTCTCCTTATTATTTTTCCACCGGTAATAAAATAAATGATTTTCTCTTCATCACTAGGCAGTAATCCAGTGTCTACTGTTGTATACCGAGTCTCGTTGAAGGCTGTACCAGTTTTATTTAACACCGTCGTCTGTAATAACTCCATCTGCATATATATCGGGCGTAAGAGGCAAAGTAACATAGATTATTTGTTTGGGGAAGAGAGAGGATACTTCAGTGAAGCGTTGAATGGAGGTGGACCTGCTAAAATTATGTAAAATATTGGCCCGTGCGTCATTCATTTAAGGTAAATTCGGCTAGTACTGTGAAATAAGACACTATAATTCATACCTGTCAAGAAAGTAGGTATGCTTTTAAAAAAATACCACTTAGATTATCACTTTGAGAGACGGAAATGTGAAAGTATCTTAAACTTTTGATAAAATCTGCAATTATTTTAATACTTTCGTGAACGTCTGTGACCACAATTGCAGATAGATAACTTACTCGCGTCGAGCGTCAAAATATTCTACCTATTCGTGCGTTGGAGAGCATATTAAGACGTCTACCCTGTATCCGACTGCTACGCAAGAGGTCGTGGGTTCGATCCCCACCCAGGATAAAACTTTGTGTGATGAGCACGATGGTTTATTCTGTCTGGGTGTAATTTATCTATAATATGTATGTATTTAGAAATTTATAAGTATGTTTATCAGTTATCTGGTTTCTATTGTACAAGCTCTGCTTAGTTTGGGATCAGATAGCGTTGTGTAAATTTTCCTAAGATATTATATTATTATTATTATTTTTATTCAATCTCTCCGGACATGTCGAATTTCCATACCTTAATAGGCAACAAAATCCACTTGTTAGCACATGTGGTAGTCTCGATTGAGGCCTCCGTAACCTAAGTCGGTTGTGAAATAAATTTCGGATAACTTATTCAACGCGATTCTCCGAAAAGAATTACTTTCCTGTCTACAGTTTCGTGATCTTTGGTCCCTGGATAAGCGTGTCTCGCCGCAATTGAAATGTTTATAGATACAATAATGCCCCCGGATCAATCCCCCGCCTTGCAAAGGTGGTTGTTTAATTTATTTTTCCTAGATCCCTTGCTTCGTCGTTCTTATTTGCAAGACCTTATTTGTGTATCCTCGTTTGATGGTGGATGGGATAAATATTTTCATGTACTTATTTGCTGTTTACTGGGAATGTAGGGTACCTGTTTTTATTGTTGGTTCTAATGTTGGCGATATTTTTTTTGTTTGCTCGGGTCGACATAAAATCTGGTTATGCCTGGCTTTTATAAACCCGTCTAACACCAGTTCATAGGTTATCTGATTCACTGTTATAAGCTACGTCGTTTTTTAACCTCGAGGATTTGTGTTGAACCTTTTTACATATAATTTTTACATTTTATATACATTTTTTAAATGTATGTTTGCATAATTCGTTTCGAAATATATCTGACAATAGCTAATTTCACCATTTAACCGCAACTTGACCAGAAAGCTAACAAAATTACAACTTCAGAGGCATATAATATCTAAATTTCTTAGTCTATTTTTTTAAAAATTATAGTTTATCAGACATTTGGAGTCACTTTTTAACCCCCGATGCAAAATAAAGTGTTAAATTTTTAACAGATACTCAAACACACGAGTTGTTTGAATGTCTCTCTGTGCCAACATAACTCTGAAACATGTGAATCGATTTGAATACTTTTTTTTTTGTCTAATTGATTACCAATTATACATCAGCCCTTTTATATACAACCAACATAAAATTCCACTGGAAAAATACCAGCATATCCAATAAAAAGATCCATAAAACGCTTGACATTCATATCTGAACCTAGCCAGAATAAATGCATCGTCATTAGGGGCGCTTCATTAGTTATTCATCAGAACCTTGTACAAGTAACGCGAGATGCCAATTTACTTTATACATTCATATACGTACTATATTTTTAACAAGCTACATTTCAACGAGGTCTATTGAATACAGTGTATTTTTAAACTCCGAGGTCGCGAAAAGGACCCTCCTTTTCGCGACCTTAGTTTGAACTATGTGGTTTGAAAATAACTGGCGGTTTTCATTAGAAAATTGGATTGATATGATGAAACTTGAAGGTCAATATTTGCGAAAAAATATGACTGCCTCTGTGGTGGGAGTGTGTCCGACTGCTACGCAAGAGGTCGTGGGTTCGATTCTAACAAGGGACGCCACTTTTTGTGATTCGCAAATTGTTATTCCGAGTCTGGATGTACTTTGTGTCCATGACTTGTACGTTTGTAAAGTCTCTCGCGACACAGGGCTTTGTCACTAATGCGGGAGTCGACTTTTAAAAAAAAAACTTTTTTTTTTAATTAACCACCTTCAAGGACACCACCGAAGGCAAATTTCGCTGACTCATTCCTATATTTTAGTATATATCTCTTGTGTTTTATAAACTAGGACAACGTTTTATACACTTAAATCTTCCCAGAAAAATGTACAGTCAAATAGCGAAAACCACATCTAAATCGGATTACTTTTACTTACAGCTTTCGAGAAAATCGCGGACATACATACATACGGATCAAACAGAGAACCATATTTTTTGAAGGCGGTTAAAAATACTTATTCTTTATTGAGTTGGTTTTTAGTCACTCATCGTCTTATACTTTAAAATCAACGAAATTTCCTGCAATTATCTATACTAATATTATAAAGCTGAAGAGTTTGTTTGTTTGAACACGATAATCTCAGGACTATTAGCTCGAATTGAAACATTATTTTACTGTTGGATAGTCCATTTACCGAGGAAGGCTATAGACTATATAACATTACGCTACGACCAAAAGGAGCTTAGCAGCAATGAGAAATGTTGCAAAAACTGGGAAAAATTACGCAGATGAATTTGCGCGGGACAGCTAGTCCTAAATATGAAAGTATTGACTCATCAACACCTACTTCAAATCATTGGACCTAGAGAGCTAATTTTCAGATGTGGGGGGGGGGGGGGGAAGAATAAGCTGGAATTATTTTATTACTACCGTACGAACTGAGGAGCACAACCATCTAATAAATCATGGTACTTATTTTCGTCGATTCTTGTATCTTTAACATGTTTTCAAATTATTCATGCAACAAAAAGTGGACGAATATAAAATTGGAAAAACTACAGTCAAGCTAATGCCACCATTATAAAAATAAGGTGTTTTTACGTCTCTATTTTCTTAACACGACTGGAGTAAAGCAAGCCTAAAGAAGTGTCATCATCACAACGTTAACATTTTATCTTAACGGAATATCAAAATATTATCCACAGTGACTAATCATGGAGTGGTCCACTTTCGACACCCATGGCTGGTTCTGTTAACCGGTTCTAAACCTGAGAGCAACACTTACAGCGGTGAACGTCTAACACTTGCGGGGTTCAAGATGAAATGTGCCTTTATAGATGAAAGAGTGTAAGGGCTTGTATTTTGTACTTTGAAATTTAACGTTTTAGTATAAAAGTGGAAATAGTGTCGAAAGATTGTAGGTTTCACTAATCTCCTATTAGGAAGAAGCGGTAAAAGCCTGCAATAGTCAAAGCCCTATCAAAAAACTCTGAAAAGCTTGTTGCTTCACAATTTGACGTGTAACTAAATAATAATAACAATACCATAGGAAAACTCACACAACGCTATCTGATCCCAAACTAAGCAGAGCTTGTACAATGGAAACCAGACAACTGATAAACATACTTATATATTTTTAAATACATACCTACATGTTATAGACAAATAACACCCAGACATGGAATAAACCATCGTGCTCATCACAGAAACTTTTATCCTGGGTGGGGATCGAACCCACGACCTCCGACTTAGAAGTCAGAGTCACTAACCACTAGACCAACAGGCCAGTCAAGTATATCAATAATGAAATCATAACGTGGTATTTCATATATTATGTCACATCTCAGATGACCTTTGAAGTGAAGCCTTTATGGGAAGCACCAAAGCGGTAGAGTTCGTCGAAAGTTTGAGTTAAACTCTTTTAAGAAGAAAAAAAAAAGAAAAATAATTTTCATTATTGCCATTTATATGACGTAAAAAAAAAAATTAACAACCATAAAATAAACATTATCAGTTTTAAAGCTTAACATAAACAATGAATTCGAGTTTGCACGTCATAACTATGACAATAAATGGTCCCATTCAGCATATATGTTGCGAGTTTTGCGACAAACTTGCAACGCTGTTTGTCGCAAAACTCGCAAAGATTGATCGTACATTGCAATAAATTGAGAAAAGTGGGAAGGGAGTAGATACTACGAAAAAGATTAATCACACAGCAGTTACAAAAATGTATTGGCGCCATTTCTGGTTTTGGTGTTATCCTTAAGTTACTTTAACACTGACTCCACACGTTGGCCCCAACATTGGTACCAACGTCACTCGTCCAACGTTGAACGAGTGGCGTTGGTCCCGATTTTACTTACGGCCAACGTTTTAAGCCGGCGTAACTACTTAATGTTCACGCATTTTTGTCTTTGTCAACGAAAGTATAAGTCCAAAAAAGAAAAGTGGAGTGAGAGACAAAGTATTTATACTTAATAAGTAGATAAAATTAACGTTTTGTTATTATTAATGACGACGTACCTACTCCAACTTTTCGGAACGGAAAAACCTGAGGAAAAAAATATGCTTTAAAATATTCCAGTACCGATATTTTAATGATACAGTTGAGAACATTCGCGTTATTAAAACATACAAGTGGCTTATTAGTGACGAACATGTACAGAATGAGGGTAGACCGATAAAAAAATTGTCGGGTTATAATAAAAGTGTACGCGAATAACGCCCATTAGTGAGCTACGAGATATATCTGCTGTCGTGTAGAAAGACTGTTGGTATTACGTATTGGCTCATTTTTACCAATTTCTATTTCATTGTCATTAGGATATAGATTCTGGATGTCAGTTGGAACTGTTTTAATTGGATAAAGTAAAAATGGGTGTAGATAGACATGTGGTATTACGCGTCGGTTATTTTTTTGTTGTTGTTTCGATTTAATTGTCGTTTGGATAGTAATTATGGACATCAATTACTATAAAATAAAAAGCCGTGTAGAAAAATAGCAGGTATTAGTTTATTTTTTGCTGTTTCTATTTTATTGTCATCAAGCTATCAAGCTAGAGATTATAGATGTCAATTGTAACTGTTATGTGGTAAATTAAAAAGTTATGTAGAAAGATGATTGGTATTACTATCTATAATTTGTATGTATTTAGAAATATTAAAGTATATTTATCAGTTGTCTGGTTTCCATAGTACAAGCTCTGCTTAATTTGGGATTACATAGCGTTGTGTAAGTTGTCCCAAGATATTATTACATGTCTGTTTATTTTTGTGCTTGAGATTGTAGACGCAAATTAGAACTGTCACGATGACATAAAAATAATTGAGCAATCATCAACAGATACACCAATAAAAATATTTATTTAGGACTTATGTTCGCCTCTTGACGTTGCGCGGAGTGGACGTGTGTCGGTCGCCGCCGACTCATTTTCGCTGTCTTTTTTGCTATTGGTTGTTTAAAGAATTTTTAATTCCTTGTTACTCTTGCTAGTGTCTTACCTAAGTTTGACGCCCACTGGGTGGGCCTAGAAAGAGACAAATATAAAGTTGAAAACGGACTCGAAACAAATTCTCGAAAAGTGATCGTGATTCGCGGGATTCGAACCGTCGCGCACTCAAGTGGTGCATCTTGGAGCCGCCCTCTTACCCAATGCGCCACGGAACAACCTCCCAGTGACGGCGAAATAGTTATCTGCTACGTGAGACTGACGTCATTGCTACGACCAGCTACGAACAACTACGAGTGCTACGCATCGCTACACACTCACACTCGCCATCGCTGCTTCGGCTACGACACCGACAAGGGAACAGAGACTCGCTCCGATCAACTTATTATTCTGTTAAGTAATCAACAATTTTATGAATCATGTTTGGCACTAAGCGCACCCCACCAAAATCGCCCAAGACTTCAACCAAAAATATACCCCTAACCCAGTCCGAGCCCGATATAAATACTGCAATTTTAATGGGTGATTATGTTAACACCAGTCGACATAAAAGGCCTCGCTCAGCCGCCTCGCCTCAAAGTCCTGCCACAGGCTCTAGGGAGGGTATAGACACACGCGATCCATCAATTTCACAAATACTAGCTGATCAAACTGCTATAATGTCCAAGCTTGCTGCTGACATAAGTGAAATCAAAACTCAAAATAGCCAGATCCAAGCGACAAACACTGAAATTCGTAAATCAAACGATGATATCGTGAACTCCATGAGGTTCATTAACAGCCAATTTGAAGACCTCAGGAAAGAAGTGGAAGACTTGAGAAAAGAGCGAACTGAACAAAGACTATACATAGAGAATTTGGAAAAAAAATTACAAGATTTACAACAAAAATCGCGATCTTCTGGTATTGAAATTAGAAACTTACCATTATCTGACGGTGAATCTACCTCCAGTCTTACTCAAACGGTGTGCAATATCGGCAGAGCTGTTGGCTTACAATTATCAGAATTGGAATTACGTGACATCTATCGCTTACCAGGAAAGCCATCTAATACGCCACGTCCGATAATTGCTGAACTTACCACAGTACACAAGAAACAAACACTCATTAATGCCGTTCGCGTATTCAACAAAGGCAAATCTAGTGAAGGCAAACTAAATACATCGCAAATTGGAATAGCTGGATCACAAAAACCAGTCTATATTACGGAACAATTACCTACCAACACAAAAAAAGTATATCATCAAGCACGTGAGTTCGCAAAGGACAATAATTTCAAGTTCTGCTGGGTCTCCAATGGAAACATCTTTTTGCGTAAAGCAGAGGGAGACAAACAAATATTAATTTCAAATGAAAAATGTCTTCAGGATATTAAAAATAAGCTCTGTCTGTGACTATCTTCTGTACAGTGTAAATTACCCTTCACTAAATTGTTTTCACTATATCATTGTACTTTATCCTTTAACTACAACAAATTACTCAATCAATTAAAAACCATACACACCACTTTCACTTCAACTCATACCATACAAATTAATTATATTATTATACACTCACACAATTACATGCTAATCTTCATTTCATACATCAATGCAATGCCAAAAACCACATGGCGTACCAAATATGACCCACCACCAAACACAATTACCCTATTTGATTCACTTTTAGTCTATATATGTCCTTTCCGATGGCTGTAATAAACAATATAAATTGCGAACTAGATTCGCTAACCGTAGGTAACTCTTTTACTTGTAATCCCGTCGAATGCACAAATTTTATAAACTGCTTAAATAGTAATCTAACACTACTACACATAAACATATGTAGCATAAATAAAAATTTTAGTGAATTACTTGTGCTCCTACAGTCAACAAACATGTTTTTTGATGTCCTCGTCCTGACTGAGTGTTGGCTTAGTAAAGTTATTAATTTACCGCACATGTATGGCTTTAACTCTTGCTTCACAAAAACAAACTGCAATCAAAATGATGGAATAGTCATCTACTACAGGTCTGATTTCCACGTAACAATCTGGGAACCTAATTTTGAAGGCGGAAATTGTCTTGTATGCAAAATGGATAATATAAAAATTGCTGTTGTTGCCATATACCGCTCCCCCTCGTTTAACTCCAATGACAATTTTGTCAAGTTTTTAGACAGTCTAAGTTCTGTATTCACCAAGCTTTCGTCCTGGCAGAATATTATCCTTACAGGCGACTTAAATATAGACATCAAAGAAGACGGTAGAAACCAACGAAGTCTTGATTATCTAACGCTAAATGTCTCCTGTGGGCTCTTACCAACACATCTGTTTCCTACTCGGCTAAATAATTGCATTGATCACTCTTTCATTAAGACTATATTACCTGTCACCACTCTAGTTCTAAACTCTCACATCACTGACCACAAACCCCTCATCTTGGTCGTCTCAAAAACGTATATAAATCGGAAAACATTTTACTCTATTAATCGCTTAGACTACGCTGGAATCAAATTAGAATTAGATGATACTGATTTTTCATCATTATACTTAATCAATGACCTTAATATACTTACAGACACTTTCATTTCTATAATAAAAACAGCAATAACCAAACACACCACGGTCATCAAAACGTCCAGGAAACATAAAATAATAAAACCCTGGATCACCCCCGGACTTCTTAAGTGCATCAAAAATCGGGATAAGTTACATAAACGTTCAAGAAAAGCACCGCTTAACTTTATTCTTAAAACCACTTACACAAGATATAGGAATTTTTGTAATGGTCTACTTCGGAAATTGAAAATTGCATACGAAAAAAGTGAAATTGAGAAAGCAAAAAACAATCCAAAAGCCCTGTGGAAAACAATAAAATTTATCACAAACACAAACAAATTTAACGGTAGTCCTCTTGATCTTTTAGAATCCAAAGATAACCCAATCTCGTCCTTAAATACAATTTGCAAGTTTTTTAGTAATGTGGGCAAAAATCTGGCAGACGATATCCTAGCGAAACATCCTACATCAACTTCATCTAACATCATCTTTAATACCTCTTCTCCTCCCTCAAATTCACTGGTTTTGTTAGAGGTGGATGAAAGGGAAATTGAATCTCTCATCCTCCAACTGCGTAACGACAGTGCTGTAGGATGGGATGGAATATCACCTATCATGCTGAAGCACTGTCGACACACTTTGTTAACACCTTTAACCCACCTTATAAACTGCTGCTTACGAAATGGTTTTTTCCCAGACGCACTAAAGAGAGCTATTATACATCCCATCCATAAGGGTGGAAGCAGAGACAGTGTCAATAACTACAGACCGATTTCTGTACTCCCTGCCTTATCGAAGGTCTATGAAAGGATCCTAAATAACCAGTTAAGGCGTTACCTCACCAAACATCAGCTTATAGCCAATAACCAATATGGTTTTCGTCCGGGAGTGTCGGCTGAGGATGCAGTATTGGGCTTAACCCAGTCTGTTGCAGGTTATCTCGACAGGAATGTAAAATGTCTGGGAATCTTTCTGGATCTAAATAAAGCATTTGACACTGTCTCTGTTCCCATCCTCATTTCAAAGCTGGAACAATTTGGAGTTCGTGGCATCCCTTTGGAAGTTTTTAAAAGCTACCTAAGCAATCGTACTCAAAGAGTTAAAATCGACAAATACCTTAGCGACGAGGCGTCAGTGTCTTTCGGTGTTCCGCAAGGCAGTATACTCGGGCCTACACTATTCCAAATCTACATAAATGGTTTATGCCTCCTAGCCCTTCCAAATGTAGAAGTATACGCTTATGCCGATGATACGGCAGTCATAGTTCACGGTCCCACATGGGACAGTGTAAAAATGAGTGCAGAGATTGCATTGAAAACTATATCAGAGTGGCTAAACACTAATCTCCTAACCCTTAACATCAATAAGACTTGTTATATTCCTTTCGCAATTCGCCAAAACACACTACCTAACAGCACCTACTCGTTGACAGCCCACACTTGCCCACTACTATTACCCGCATGTGACTGCCCTGCTTTAAAAAGTGTCTCTGTGGTGAGGTATTTGGGTGTGCAGATTGACTCATTTCTTAGATGGGATAAGCAAATAGACGCTGTCACCACTAGAGCAATGAGACTCATCCCTATTTTCAAGTCTCTCAGGCACTCTGCAGACCTAGATACCTTAAAAATGGTTTTTTATGCTTTGTGCCAGTCGGTTATAGGGTATTGCATTCCTGTGTGGGGTGGAGCTGCTAAAACCATGTTTCTCAGGGTCGAGAGAGCACAGAGAGCTGTAATAAAAGTAATGTTGAAGAAACCCTTCCGCTACCCCACAGTTCAACTGTATCTGGACTGTAAAATTTTGACAGTTCGACAGCTCTATGTGCTCCAGGCAACCCTGAGACGTCATGCTACCGTCCCTCGATCGGATCCAAGCCGACGTAGAATCCCCCTCTCAGGCCCACGCTACAAAACCTCGTTTGCTAGACACCAATTTTTCATTTTGAGAACACATATATACAGTAAAATACACAAAACACTAAACATATCTGACCTTAATAAATATGATCTTAAAGTAAAAATATCAGGATGGCTTCTCCAACAGGACTATCATAATACTGAATCTCTAATCACTTACATCGCCTAACTATAACTCACAATAATACACGCACTCACTTACACACATCACTCACAATACACACTACACACACACACACATACACGCATACACACACACACACATACACATACACACAAACTTTCCATATTATCTTACTTTTACCTTTTTTTTTTCTACGTTATTTTTTTTTTCTTTTAGTATTTTAATCTAATTTTGTAAATACAGATCGACACAATCCACCGTTTAATGTTACACCTATAACCCCACCATGGCTGAACACTGTCTCTCAAGATACAGGTCAACCTAGTTTGAGAGACAGAGTCACATCTATCGTAACAGATAACATTAATTTAAATTAATATATACATTAAGTTAATATGTAACTTCTATCTGTATTCCTTTGGATCAATAAATATATTATTATTATTATTATTATTATTACTTAAAAGGGTTTAATTTTTTTTATCGACTGCCTCTGTGGTGAGGTGGGAGTGTGTCCGACTGCTACGCAAGAGGTCGTTATTTCGATTCCTACACGGGACACCACTTTGTGTGATCCATAAATTGTTGTTCCGAGTCTGGGTGTACTTTGTGTCCGCGACTTGCATGTTTGCAAAGTCTACCCCGACACAGGGCTTGTACCCTAATTCTCCATTCGCATTAGGGTTAAAGCCCTGTGTTGCGTCGTCTTTAAAAAAATATATATATATATATATATATATATATATATATATATATATTTAGTGATTCTGACCTATAATCTTTTTCAAAGTAATTCTCTAAAAGATTGTCTATTTTATATAAGCAGTACACATACAGATCGACGCGGAAAGCGACACACATATAAAGCTAATGTATATTATACGTAAATATATCCTAACCATACACAAAGTCAAGACTCGCAATTATCCTTACACCCGATACACGTTATCACCACAACGATACGTAATAAAACCCCAAGTATCATGTTTTTGCGTAACAAGCAGTCTAAATTACGACAATTATTCAATGTTGCCGTGTTATCGGCAGTTGTAAAATCGGGAGACAGTAGGGGGAGCCTCATTAAGGTGAGCTACGGTGGAGGTAGCCCCCCCTTTTTGATAATGTCGCCGGTATAAAAAACGGCTGGGCAAAGTTGAATGATGTATTGGTAGGTTTGCGAATGACAGACGCTTCCCGTTATCTCTGAAAAGGTGAATGTGAGTTGACAATTCTTGGTGTAACGAAGAGAAGAAAGAGTTTTGAAATTTTCAGTTATAATGAAATAAGGTCAGGTTTGATGGATACCTTTTTGGTCTTGGAATTCATTTTTTTCTTGATTTTTCATGTTTGTGTATTTTTGAAGTAGTTACTATGCTTCAATTTCTAAGCTTTGAAAAGCGTAGTTTTATTGTGGACTGGTTCATAATTTGATTTGTTGAAATCTTAACCTTTGAGAGTCATCTAGGTACCTGTTTATAAATTTATGTATCTGAAATGACTGAAACTGAAAGCTAAATACGAATATCCTAAACATATTTTTTTTGTACCTAAGCATATGTATATTTAATATTTTTGAAACTAAGTAGGGGCTTTATAAAATGTATCAAAACTAGACCATCCTAATTAAATTATAATAATCTTTATTTGCAAGAACATTGTTACAAAGATGGAAGGTCGTCTTAAAATTAAATGTGTACATCATGTTCTGCCTAAATCGGGCATGCAAATGACAATAGAAAATATACGATAAAAAAGTTAATGTTTTGTTATAGCATTTATCTAATCTGCCTATTTATTATTTAAGAACCCTTTCACAGTGTAGAAACATCTATCTATCAGCCAAGTCTTGAGGCTTTTTACAAATTTATTATAGGGCAGGTCCTTTATATTGTTATGTATGCGATTAAATATACACACTTTGCAAAACGGTTCTTTTTGTAAAGCTCAGTTCTAAGAATTTTGGACAAAACAATTCTATCTGGATTTCCAGTGTTTCTCAAGTACGGTATTAGTTATTAAGTTTCCATTAAAAAATACTAAACCAAAAAAGTCTACTTCAACCTACCGATGCTATACACTGAACTGTCAGTGTATAACCACTAGGTTATACATCTGTTGGCAATAGGTTACGACAGCATTCCCAATCGGCCGTAAATAACAGAGGCGCTTTCCAACATTTATAACATCAATGTGGTTAAGATGACCTACTGATCTCACACACAGGCCCGACCCATGTCAACGCATCCACTACGAGTCTATGATCAAAGTGGTTGCTAATTGACCGGCTATTTCGCATCACTACCGTTTACAATGCCGCTGACTTTAACTTGTATTAACGATTGAACACTCAAAGGGTTGTTTGCGATCTGGTTTTGAGGGACCTATGCTCTGTTATTAATTTATTTGAAGATTTGTGGTTCACTGATAATAATAATGTCCTACTAAGCCGTCGTTTGTGCTGCAGAAAGCGTACATTTCTATATAGAATACTGTTCGCTTCTGTGGATTTTGGTTATCACAACAAAAAAGCCAGATTTCTTATACTTTCGTATTTTAGCGCATTCAAAACAAGCTCGTCAGCTTCAAAGATATGTGCTTCTACTTTAACTTGCATTAAAATGTACAATGAAATACCGCCGTGAAATCAATCTTACCAATTCTAACATAGACTACGCAAGAGACAATCATTATCCACAAGTGTGTACAAAAATATATGTGCAACTTGCATTCCTTCACTCTTATAATCCAACACAATCAGAGAGAAATAAGAAACAACGGTGTGTGCTTTTTTTAGAAAGGAGTCACCCATCTATGAACCTGGCAGTGATATTATATATGAACATTCCTTAAACTCGCTAACTTCTGGAATCACGGCCACTTTGCAACACTATAAAATGTGCTCTTTAAAAACCGAGGCTAATTTGTTAAAATTTAAACAATCTTTACTTCTTAGTACAGTGAACTCGTCCCATTTATCTCCAGAAACCAATTATGCTCCCAATCTAACTTCAATAACTTAATATCGTTAAATACTATAATTTTTTCCAACCCCCACCTGTATCCCTCGCGGGCTTAATAAGGCGTCGGCCGTTTGACGCGACTTTTTACGCAAGTAATGTGGCCAGGCGTCAGGAAATATTCGAAATGCCTTAAAAATAAAAATAATTTTTTTTTAGAGCATATGAATGTTGAGTGATGTTCGTTTTTTTAATACAAGTGTTGCATAGCATAATGAAATGTTAAACCAGCTTTTTGTAAGCGTTTAGAAGCCACTTCTTACCCCTGTGGTTAAGATGTAATATAAATACTAACAACATGTCCATTTCAATGAAAATAATATAGTTTACAACCTATATATTTAAATTGGAAACGCAAGCTTCCTAAAACAGAAAGTGTGGTTATTTATACGCCACTTGTTTAAACAGGACATTGAGTTGCCCTAAAATGAAAGAATTGGTTAAGAAATGGAAGGAAAAATTCACGTTTCCATATTTGTCGCTTTAGTAGTATTCTTTTAAAAAACTGGAAAGCATTCCTCTTGGTATATATAATATTAGCCTTTTTAAAAAGTAGAAGTCAGTCCGCAAATTTGAAAAACGTGGTAACCCTACAAGCAATGGTCCTCGGAGCTACGGAACCCCACTTTTATGGTTTTCATTAATGAAGATAGCTTCAGGGCTGATCGTTCGAGGCCCTGTAAACCTTGATCATGGGGGTGATTTTTAATGCCTATTATTTTTAAGATTGCAACTTACTTGTTTATGGTGATGCACATCTGCTCGCATGGTACTGCTACTAAAATAGGGATTTAATTGCCTTCACTACAATCAAGACTTCTATAAAAAACCAATAGTAATTATTATAATTGCAAGTATCAATTAGGTTACTTGCAATTATATTTAACATATGTACTACATAGATATCACGTATTACTTCTGGAAGGTAAGTTAAATTACTTTATAAATAACACTAGAGGACGCCTCGCAGTTTCACCCGCGTAGTTCCCGTTCCCGGGGGAATACAGGGATAAAATTAGCCTATGTCGCCCGGGTATATTGTAGCTTCCCAACGGTGAAAGAATTTTTGAAATCGGTCCAGTAGTTTTTAAGTGTATTTACAAAAATACAAATCAAACAATATAAAATACAAATTTGACTGTCTTAAAAGCACAGCAAACGCCATTATAAGTACAATACAATATACAACGTTATTCTTAGTATAGTGCAAACCTGAAACTAGTTTGCTTAGAATCAGTAACACAATCCAATGGGGGTAGTTTTTGTACCATGTTATATTTTATCAAAATTTATAAATATTTTTTTCTTAAAATAAATGCTTGTGTCAAAATGTCTACAATTTCGATAATGCTATGCAGCGATATCTCGGTGTAGAACTCGGATGGGAAGCTGCCAAGAAATAAGCCACGCTTTTGATATCACCAAATAATGTAATTATTTCACATCACATAAAATAGTCTCCGACACATAAATAGGAACGAAACAGTAAGAAACGAGATCAAAACCCCGCCGACCACCCGAACAGTCGTTATCGTGCTTATTGTTGTTTTTAATGAAATGTGACCAAAATGATGGCTGCCGAAGCATTGTCCGTCGGATCGCTGGCCATTATCCCCCTTTCCCTGTTAATATCGTGAAGGACCCGCAATAAAATTTGCTTCGCTATGTTTTGTACGTTGCGTGAAACTGATCGTGTGACAACTTTAGAATGGGACAGATAAAGTTTGTGATGCGTTTTATGGCAGCATTCGACTCTTGATTGGGTTTTGTTTGTACCTATTTAAATGGTGTTGTTGTTATATAGTGTTATTTTCGACGTCTCTTTATTTTAAATTGTAAAACTCTATTCATATTTTGGCTCAAAATATGCTGTAATAGAAAATGTATTTGTTAATAATTTTCTATACAAAATTGCCCTGAAACATTACAAAACATTTTTGATACAATAAATGCATTTCAGTTTGTTTTTCAGTAATTCTATCTATACAAAGGTACAGTAGGCCACCCTTATCGCCTTCTGAAAAAAGTGCGTGTGACAGACAGACTGACTTCATACCTATTTTAACATAGCATAAAATATAATTCTATCGGACTATCGAAGTTTTATTGAGTACTTAACTGGTTTATATTATCAGAAAAAGCCATAGTCAATGATAATCAAAAGTCACCATCAACAAATACCCACAAATCTGTTTTCGACTATCGAGAAAACAATGCAAATTCGAGGGACAACGACCGAAAAACACGCAGAGGAAATTAATAAAACACCCACTAAAGCGAAAACAGGCGGAAAAATAGAGTCGGGGGAGTTCTGTTGAAAAAAAAAATGTCGACCAGCAACGTGCTCTTCATTACGACGGAATAGAAACACCGGATGAATTGATCAATCAGAAATTTTATGGCCAAGAATCACTCAACGGAAAATAATTCCCCGGCCGTTCGTGCTTGGCTCATCGCCGCCGTTTTAATTTCGCCCTCTTGGGGAGATCGAGTGTCATCCAATCTATCTGACGACTTGAAAAAAAAAATGCCATCATCGCCCGCCCTCCCCTTCGAGGAGACTGTCTTAAAGACCGCTGGGCGATTACATTCGCGACGGGAGCTTTGAATCGATTGTGTGGTGATAGAATTACATGTTATAGTACCATCTTCTGGTAAAGCAAACTTCAAGAGTTGATGAAATTCTAGCAAGTGTCCAGATATCCACAAAATAACATAGCGTTTTAAATTTAAAGGACATTACCTGAATACTTATTTTGTGACCAAATTGGGGTATACTTAATTGCATTCATTTAATTTTATATATCCCTTTGGTTTGTCTTGTCATTTTAATATAGATGACCTTTTTCACACCCGTTTGTGCACCTCTTGCATAGTTATTTAGACTTCGTTGAAATTACCAACCAACTCTATTTGAACAAATCAAACGGATGTTCCCAGTCGTTAATTCCCTAAAAGTATACTTCATAATCGCCTCATTATTCAAAATTTGTAACACCTAATGCCTATCGATGTTCACGCAGAGCTGAACAAGCAATTTGACGAGTAATCGCTCTCCATCACGGGTGCTAATATCGCATTCTGTTTGCAATCACTAATTAATCAAGATCAAACGGAAATAACAATCGCCAGCACATCCATCATCCAGTGAACTCTAATGTTTTATGGAAGAAAAATGTTTCACTGATAATTGCTTTACAATACTTGGTGATGGTAGTTTAAGATTTTACGTTGTTTAGACTGAATTCATTATTTGGTGGTGATATCCGCACAAGTGGCCAAAATACCGAACAAATCAGTAAACAAACGAGATTAAGGTTGAGAATAGACCCTTTTTCCAAAAAAAAAATCCATTCTCACTTTACTTCGGAGGGTATGTTGAGCTATTTTGGAAACGCTAATCATTTTTAGGCTTCCATTATACAGATACGATTTCCGTTAATCCATCTGTTTGAAAATATTCTTATTTTTCTGCTTCTTATAACCACAAATATCTCCTTCGTATTCCATAAATTTCACATCTTAAATTCACTTTCCTATTCATTAACACAACACGCAAAGTTCCGCGTCAGCTGTCTATCTGTAAAAAATATTTTTGACGCCGTCCATCGCGCTTATTATCCGAAAATTTGAAAGATAATTTCGCAAAGGAACGGGAGGCATTAAAATAGCAATCAAACTGGCAATTTTGGGGTGAAGTGTAGGAATTTTAAATCGGAAAAACTCCTACCGATTTGTGATGCAAACGTGCGAAGAAAATGGCGGCCTATATCCGATTTGAATAAAGATCTGCTGTGGACAGGGACTCGTTCCGAATTCGTGAATAATTGAAAAGCGCTTTTTTATTCGATTTGTTTTTGGAATGGTCAATTTGTTATGCGGCGGCGTCTTGGAGTTGATGAGAGGGAATCTCTGATCTTGAGAGTTCTTTCTTGATTTGGATTTGTATTAAAAATTTGTGACTGCGAAAATTTTCATGCATAATCAGTCAGATAAATAGCTGTTTATAGGTACTATTTTCGAATCCGTAAATCTTAACGTATATGCAGTGATACGTGCCTACTTACTATAATATACTTTTAAGCAATAACGATTACTATTATGATATTACAATTTCATACAACTCATTTTGCAATAGGGACTTAGACAAGCAATTCCACGAAATCAACCTTTCGTATACATTTCAACTTCTTTCAAGTTTATTAAAAAAAATTCAAAAAATACCTGATACGAACACCAATTCCCCCTCATTACGAGAGCCCATTCAATTTTAACGAGATCGTATACGCCGTAAAATGCCTTTGATGTTAATCTATAACGCTCCTCGATCTGCCGATAAATTACGAATAAACAAACAAAAGGAAGGAAAAAGCGTAAGATGGGCCGTCTCTGCCCACCCTCCCCTTAGCATAATTTCATTATTTGCACGGAGCACATCACTTTAAAATATTCTCGATCTATACGACCGACGGTAGCCGACGCCGTTATTAAGTACTAGTCTTTTTTGTGTTTCTCTCCTCTTTTTAAGATAAATTTTGCATTTTTAATAAATTAAAGGTTATGAATTTTGGGAAGTATGCTTGCTTTTTTTTTTATTAAAGTTACAGGTTGTATTGAAAATTAAAATGTTCTAAATATATTACATTTTTGTTCCATTCGGGTAGCATACAACAAGTCTTACATAAAACAGCGATTGTTACAAACACAACTATTAGCCACATATGCGTTTTATGTATGTGTCTATCTCGCTCGGTTCTCACCGTTTTTTAACCCATGAAGCAAAAAAGGAATGTTAAAAGTTCAACAACTCTTAAACTAAATGTACATAATAGCTTATAAACAAATAGACTAATTTTGACGAGGATTTTTAAATCGGGATGGTTTTTATTTCGCATCTTACAGATACGCAATCCTATCTATGTGACTGTTCATTAAGAACTTAGTGATGTAACAATTCAATATTATCTTTAGTCAAAACCTCTAGGAGTTGCTACACACATGTTCGGGCATCGGCATCATTCGGCACATTCCGGTATATGTGGATGAACGTTCGGGAAAAAAGCCATTCGGCTTTGCCGAACGGTACCTGCTACCTGATCGGTGCTTGTTAATGAAGCCGAACATATATAGTAGTTGCTTAGGGCCGGCTTTATTCGGCAGTAGTTGCCGAACCGAATTTGCCGACTCACTTATGTGTGTAGCCTCCCTAAAACCTTTTTGAATGCTTAATGTAGTACTGGCGAGACCAAGTCACATTTTTATTGACAAACAAATTGTTGAACGAACTTTTTCCCACCTGTACCACCCCTGCGGGGCAAGATCGAGGGTGGTCCAAGAAGTGTTTTTGTCATGTTTTTATTAGAAAAAAAAACACAGGGACAAATTAGTAGACGTTATTATTAGACGCTGCAGGTTTTGGCACTCTGGGAATGTTCAATCTAATGAAGAATTTTATATTGTGAGAATTTTGATATTATAAGAATTTTGATCTTGATAGTTTATCAGAAGTCTTCGAGTACTATTTTTTTTTTTTTTTTTTTTTCTATCGCATCAATAAAACAAAACGTACAGTACGAAGGTTCAGTAAAACAAATAATATGTACTAACTGTCCCGCGGAACTTCGTCTGCGTAATTTTTTCCCGTTTTTGCAACGTTTCTCATTGCTGTTCCGCTCCTATTGGTCGTAGCGTGATGTTATATAGTATATAGCCTTCTTCGATAAATGGGCTATTCAACAGTGAAAGATTTTTTCAATTCGGATCAGTAGTTCCTGAGATTACCGCGTTCAAACAAACAAACAAACAAACAAACTCTTCAGCTTTATAATATCAGTATAGATAACAATTTCTATTGAAAACTGAATCGATACAACTAAAAGATTGAACCATCTGAATACCGACATATAGCTACAAATTATAACCAGCAAAGTAACTGTTTCAAAAACTTTTTGCAACTCAACCAATATTAAAACGAAACACGCCTGAAAAAATCGACCGCACAGAACCCATACGTCAGAAAATCAAACATAGCTGAATTTCATTCAAATATTTTTACCTACCCACCAGAGGATGGCTCGAAAAATGATACTAACAAGTCCTGCAATATTAGAGTGCGTCATCAGAGCCATTCAATTGGATCATTAATGATTAAATTTAAAAATCTAACTGATTTTTTGTTATATATCTAACTGATTTTTTGTTACATATGGGTTGATATGATATGATATGAAACTGATTTTTTGTTAAAAAAAAACAAACTACACTATTGGTTACTAGTACCTATAGTCATAAAGTAAAACTAACAACATAATCGTATCAAAAAGTTTACAACTCGGCCAAAACATACTAGAAAAGCAACGCAGCTGAATTTAATTCATATATTTTTTTCCTACCTAACACCAGAGGATGGCCCGTACAAAATTTATATTAACAAGACCTGCAATATTTGAGTACATCATCGGAGCAATTCGGCTGTTTCCGACGTTCTTGTTTTAAATTAAATTGTTCTCTCGCCTCTCCGACAGGTGTCTTAGTGCTACATTGACTTGCGAAAAATTGAGGGTATTTGGAAAAAAAATGTGGAATTTACGTTTAAGAATGTTAGGTTCGTTGCACGTTTGCACTTTGTTTAGAAGATTAAACCTGATATATGGCAAGATACTATCTAGTAGGATAAAAAATGAAGAGTTAAATTCTTTAAAATTAAAAAAAAAATCAAAATTCTTTATTCACTTAGGATGCAAAACAACTCTTGTGATACGTCGGGATTCTACATGTACATGTAATGCCAAGTTCGCAAACAATAGGGAATTATAATCAACTCGTTCGCAAATATTCAACTCCTTCAATAGGGAATATTCTCTACTTCACGGGGAATTTGCAAACGGACAAATCACAGGCACACATTACACTCAGACTGAACAAAAATTAGTGAATCACACAAAGTGATGATCCGTTGCAGAATCGAACTCATAACCTCTTGCACAGCCCCCCCCCCCCCCCTCACTACTCCCAAAGCCAATAAGAAAAAGAAAACCATTCATTAACCTCCTGCAATTGAAGAAGCATAATGCCATTGTCACTTATGAATTACAAACAACATAGACGGTTCACAATCGTGAGGTTGCGAGTTCGAATTCCAGCCATTATACTACCAACGTTAACCCACACCTAACAAGCAATTTAGCTTAGCTGGAGGGGTCAAAAGGATTGCTAGTAATGTGAAACCCACAATCCAACATTACTAGTTATCATAAAAAAGCTTCGAAAGTGTATTCTTTGTTAGTCCATAATTTATATGCTTCTACAGTCCTGTGAATTGCGATTATTACCAAGATTTGGATTTTCCTTTTGAAAGAAATAATTTTTAAAGTGTTAAAAGCTCACATTATTACAAATTTCCTTCACATCGATAAATAAAGTTTGCACGTTAAGCCAGCCACTAGCCAATTTCCTAGAACACCGTCATTCCGGCTAATTTTCATATTAACGAACGTCTAGCTAGACTGGCGGAGCAGTACGCGATATGACTTGTCTGCTGTAATAAGCCATTGCTTATTAAGGAGTTTCACCTTTGTAAGAGGTTATGTTTTGTAACATGATAGGAAAGAGTTTTGTGATTAGCTTGTCGTATTTATTTTACGTGGTTTTCTTTATTTTAGTTAATGATAGATTTTTTGTGTTATGTGTTTAATATTAATAACACAAGATAAGCTCCATATTAGAACCTTCCTCAACACAAGACGAAAGGCAATAAGGGTAGTAAGGTCTTGAAATCGGTTCATCTATTTAACAGCTACACAGCCACAGACAGACACACGGAAAGAGGAGTCAAGACTTAAAGAAATAATCTTATTGACTGATATTAAGATCATGTTATGCAACAAGCAAATGGATATGACCTCTTTGAATATGAAGTGTGTTTGCGGATGTATAACGTAGCGAAGCCGCTACAAGAACCTAGTCTAATACAAAATCACCAGGTAACAGAAGCCTTCGGTACATCCGCCAAGTCTATGGTCTATTATGGATGTATGTAAATGATTTTATGACATCAAGGGTAGTTCACCGATATGAAAGGGCATGAAGTCCTTTCCGTTCCCGCCCGGAAACTGTTTAGTAGGACTATAAGCTGTAATGACATACCCAGTTTTGTGAACTTATTAAAATAAAATATTATGTGTTTACTTTTTTCAAATTCCATATTACCGCTTTCAACGTAATCTGTTGCCACGCGGCGACCGCGTGCTGGCCGCGTACTTGCGTTTATTCACAAGCTAATTTTTAGTTTTGTTGACTTGGTCATAAGATTCAAGTTCTTCGCAATAAGCTGATATCGCGGTGGCAGCGCAGCAAACGCACGGCTGCCGCGCAGTGTCGAACGCGATATGTTCAGCAGTTGACTGATACAGGCTGATTGATTGGTATCGTGTGAACAAGTTTTAAATGTATAGACTCTATATTGATATTTTTAATTAATCTATACTAATATTATAAAGCGGAAGCGTTTGTTTGTTTGTTTGCTTTGTTTGTTTGTTTGTTTGTTTAATTGTTTGTTTAAACGCGCTAATCTCAGGAACTACTGGTCCGATTTGAAAAATTCTTTTTTTTTGGATAGCCCATTTATCGAGGAAGGCTATAGGCTATATAACATCGCGCTACGACTAATAGGAGCGGAGTAGCGACGTGAAATGTTGCAAAAACGGGGAAAATTTACGCATACGAAGTTGCGCGGGACAGCTAGTAAAAAATAAAGAAAGTGCCTATGATACTTATCCAAAAAAAAAGAATTTTATTCATTCATTATCCAGTACATTTGATGTTTTTGGTAGAACAACAAATTTGAGTTAGTATGTCTCTTAATCAAGAGTATCTCTTAAAACATTCTTGTGACAGTTATTAAAATATTCAAAATAATGGCTCTTTTTTGTTGGTCCGCTAAAACCCCGAGCACTAACATTTAAAAAAATCAAAGCTATCATCAAAGTCAAACAATACACCATAACAAACGAAATTTTCCGCCAACTTGAACTTGGAAGATATTATTTTTAATATCAAAAAAATAAGCAGAGAACCGTTCGCGAAATCGTTTCGGCCATCTTTCCATTACCGCAAATTACCGGAGAGGCCATGGCTAAATGACGTCACGTATTTAATTACGAAGTCCACGATGCCTCAAAAGTGTCGCTTTAGAATTGAAAGCTAACGTGATGATACACATTGGCTGTTGAGTTTCATAACTAAGTAATTTGTAAGGGACTTTCAGAGGGAAAATAGGTAGAGTTATGCAACTAAAATGCAAAATTCCTTAATTATTATGTCAATCGCGCGTTACTTCATTAGTCGACGTTTCATACTTATGTCGACGCATTGAATAGTATTGCTGCAGTGAGTAAAACCAATGTTAACCCATTGTCATCAAATACTAAGCTAAAAAGCGTCAAATTAAATGTACCCACTTTTTTATAATTAACTTGCCGACATGTGTATTTATTATTTTGTACATTCAATGATTCGTAGTCATGTTAGCGACATGGCTTTCCAGATAGGCATATCTTAAGTGGCTATGCTTTTTCACAGCCATCGTAAACCTAGTAATCTAAAAAGTCTTAAATTGTTATTTTATTTTTATTTTATACTTTTTAGTGGTTGTAGGAAATATCCCATGTAACAAGTAACTTTTATCACAGCTAATATCCAGTATTGAAAATTGTAAAAAGAATGGTTACTAACTAACTTTTTTAGTAGGTATTACAGTCATAATCATGTTATACCTTTTTGAAATGCTTAAAATGAGCCCTTTAATTTGATACCCATATTGCAGTATTTAAAACAACTTTTTTTTTACACCTCTTTATTTTGACGTCTCACAGCCGCCATATTTGTTTTTTTCAAGCGTCACATATCCAAGAAAACTTGAGCAAGCAAGAGGAATCTAACGACGTCTTAATTGTATAAATCCGTTCAATGGATTGTGAGATATCAGGTAATAAAGAATATTACATACATACATACAAGATGCACGCGAAAAACATAACCCTTCCTTACAGACGGGTAAAATGATATCAGTATCTAAACTTTTATCAAAAAGAAGGTGATACCTAGTTGATTGATTAATTGCAAAATATTGTGTTAAGGATATGACAGGACAACACATAATACGCACTCGAATCAATAAAATGTACATGCAAGCACTAACTCTGTGTGAAGTATTGGAGATTTTAAAAATAAAAATGAATTCTCCAACAAATTGACACGCACTTTATTATTACACTAAACTAACAATCTTGTTTATCGTTCCAACTAATATAGGTTGTGTTAAGAGTACGTTGATATTGGTATTTCGATTCTATTCTGATTTGAGATCGATCATGAATTCGATGCCTCCAATTTCACTGTAGAAAGTAAGATATATTTCGTATTAACAAATAACAGCAAGCTAAACATTTTCTCGAGCAGTATATCACAACAGCCGGAGGTCAATCGAGTCGGCCACTCTAATGTTTACTGATAAAAAGAAAACCAATTTGTGTGCCCGCCCCCTACCGCCTCACCACAAAGAAGCGCTATCTAGCGATAAATTATCGAAATTATTGCATTAAAAATTCCATCTAGTAAGTCAAAGCGAGCCATTATGGCCGCTCCGTACCTCCGCTCAAAAGAATAACGTTATAAGTGCCTTTGTTCAACGTATCTTTTGCGACTTTTTAGTTCGTAGTATGTAATTTTTCTCGGTAAATGTTATGGGAAACCGTTTTTCTCTCGGAATCTCCGCTAGGTGCTTTGATATATTTAGATTGTGGTGAATAAGGTTGTTTTGTTTTAATAATGAATGTTGCAAACTAATTTGCCTATATTTTATAAAAGCCGTTCTCAAATATAAGATGTCTTTGAACTTCAAAGAATCACAGTCCCAAAAAGATCCTCCGCTTCCATTCGTTCTTGCAGTCATCGTTAGCAATCAAACTGTGGATGTATGTGTGAAAATTAATGAACTTTTACCCTGTGTCATACTAAAAATGTAAAAATGTTCCCTAATAAAAACAGCTAGACCACAAAGCGTTGTACTATCTGCATTACTAGGTTTTAAAGAAAGATTACTCTTTAAGAATAACCTTATATTTATTTCTATAATTCCTAATACGATATTAATTCATTAAATGTTTGGCTTCCTGCATCTTAAAAGTAGTCTTCCATAAGCTACCTCCATACCAAATTTCATCGAAATCGGCCCTTAGTTTATTTAGCTTCATTATATTAGTAGGTATATAGATGGACCGACATTAAATGTTACAAAGCATACTACTTTTATAATTAAAACACACGGCGGTAGAAGTAGCATTACCTAGATGAGGCTGTATAAGCAGTGGCTACGTGCCAAGATATCGGCAAGGATCGGATCTGCACATACTAGGTAACTATGATCAAAAAAATTGTTTCGGCAACTGTTACCTAAAGCTGCTTAGATAATTTGATAGAAGGTTTAGATATATGATACGATGGGATACAAAAGTAGGTATGTATGAATCGTAGTTTAAGTCCTAACACCGGAAACACTAAGTTTATTAAATGTATGTAGACTTCGCGACGACTGCTGTAAAACCTATACTAATATGATAAAGCTGAAGAGTTTGTTTGAACGCAATAATCTCAGGAACTACTGGTCCGAATTGAAAAAATATTTAACTGTTGGATAGCCCATTTATCAAGGAAGGCTGTATAATATCACGCTACGACCAATAGGAGCGGAGCAGCAATGAAATATGTTGCATAAACGGGAAAAAATTACGCAGATATAGTTGCACGGGTCTGCTAGTCGTATCATATGGAGGATAACGTTGTCAGCGTGTCTCGGTGCCGGAGTTGGTAACGGCTTAGGGCTGACAATAAAAGACTTAAAAAAAAAGGGCTGGCTAAGGTCGCGGGTTTGAATCTCGCCTGAGATGAATTTTCCCCCATACGTGTAATGTGTATAAATTAACATAAAAAAACCGGGCAAGAGTATGTCGGAACATGCTCAGTGTAGGGTTTCGCAGCCTTGAATAATTGCATCAGCAGAAGAGCGTATATTCATGGTACTTACGCCATTAATAATAATAATAACAAAAAATGATTTATTCACTCAGGAAGCAAAATACTACACTTGTGAAAAGTCATTCTACATTTACTTGTAATGCCTGTTCGCAAACAATAGGTAAAGCCCCAGAAAAGAACAGGCAATAAAAACTCGTTGCCACTCTTTTCAAATTGCCAATGCTTACAATGTTTATAAACTGTATAAGCAGGTAAGGTGCTGCCACCATTATATTATACACCATATTAGAGGACTGATGCAATAAGAGAATAGAAGAGTACACGAGATTGGATACATCAGCCTCAATGGGCACAACATAGTAGGAGCATCCACTTACGATGTAAAAACTTTATGTGCCTAAATATTGGCCAATTTACTGCTACTTGATGAATAAGTATACATTTCTTGCAAAAGAAAAAAAATAATGGCCGTAATTTATCACGCAGAATCTTTAGTTACAAAAGTAAATAGTTTTCTTAACTAGTACCTAAATAACATTATCAAACTGATAAAATAACTGCGTTTCTCATTTTGTTGAGAAACGCAGTTATTCGGTCATAACTCAATGACGGTATATCCGATCATGTCCGAAATGGTTTTAGTTTAAAGTATTTATTCAGCGCTACCTGATTTTTTTCATATCTTTTGGTCACACGGTTCAAAGTTAAGGGGGAGGGATACATTTATGCAACTTTAGGAGCGATTATTTCCAAAAATATTCATTTAATCATACATAATTTGAGTAACCTTAAAATTTTATTGAAAGACCTGTCGAATGATGTTTACTGAAAAAAAATCAGCTTCTGTTACATGTATAGAGTGCCCCCCCTAAAAATGTTTATTTTTATTATTTAACTATCAAACTAAGTAGCGCCTACTACAGGCTAGACACCTTTTTACAAAATTTCATTAATATTCATTGTCAGTTTCATTAATAGTCTTTGAGTAAAATGCCTGTGACAAACAGACTAGAATTTTGGCTACGGAACCCTAAAAATAACAACATACTAGTTATCTATATTTTTTATCCACACAACCGAGAATATTTCTTCCCAAAATTCCAAGTTAGGTGCCAAAAATCCACATAGTGTTTGCTATTAGAATAGCTAAATAAGTTTTTAATCCGAGCTAAAGTATTGGTCATAATATTCCGTGGACGGGGCGCCCGATAACCGGTGCTGGCAGCGAGCCAGTTCTGGTATATTGTATATTAACGCTATATGGGAAATATACTTCGGACTGAAATATTAATGTCGATGTGTGGGTAGTTTTGGTTATAGATTTAGATGTGTGAGAACTTGCTGGTGTTGTTTAGATGATAAATTACCCACATTTTATACTAAGCTTCTTCTTAAAATGATTATTTATTTTATTTTGAAGAAGGCTTACAGACTAATAACATGTTATAAATAAAAAATAGATTTACAATATTGCTGTTAACAAGCCTCCACATTTAAAATTATAGTTATTTTAACACACTTAGGTATATTAGCTTCACTTGTAACTAACAATGTGGTGGAATTTTGGAAGTCAATTTTAACATACTTCTAATTATAGTATCGTAATTAAATTTTGTATGTGAATGTAGTTAACAATGACAACACAATAAATTAGTAACTCGGAGCTGATCTGATCATGGAGTGCAATGCCAGGGAACTTTAACCTATGTTTTATAAATACAAGTGTGTTTTTTCGATAGTATATTTGCGGAACTTATTCTCTAACAATCGCTACGTCAATCTATAGTAAAAAAGCTACGCTTAATTGTAGCACGTTCGTAGCACTGTAGCAAATTCGTAGAACTTTGAAACTTATTCATTTTTTGATATTTAGTTTAGAGTACAAGTTTATTTTACTATTTCGCCTATGTTCATAACGCATTCTGTTTATAAAGCTAAAACTTTGAAATTAAAACTTCAATAAAGTAAATCCAAAATTTCGTCAAAAACGTCCACAACAAAACAAATTCACAAACCACGAGTTCCCTTCTTCATAAAAATATAACAAAGGAAGCTGCGGCCACCATTAACGCTTCTTAGGTCCACCTGTCCTCAGAACGACATCGAACCTCGAATAGTTACGAAACTCCTCACATAAATCAGCCAACTCTGGCATAACGTACTCTCTTCAGGGCCATTAGCATTTTTTATGCATAGGAATCGATCCGGCGGCCGTCTAATGCCTCCCGCGATACATTAATATCTTAGTTTTTATGACTCTTCGGCAACAATTCGTCTCATATCGCGAGGTATAACAACCTTCAACCCTCCACCCAAAAATAAACCATATTTTGATCGTCATATGGTTGGATTTTGACTGTTTTGAGATGGGTAGGGATGTAGGATGCTTCGTGGATTAAGTCTCGTTTACAGTTTAGCTCAAAAGTTATGCTATAATTGTGTAAGTGAACAAATATTTGGGATAAGATTCTGTTGAGGTGTGTGAGTAAGGTTGCCAGTTTTTGACGTGGCTTAGTAAGTTATTTATAAGTATAACTTCTACTGTTCTAGCTTTTGTATCCATATTAACATTATAAATTTGAAACTAGCTCTGTCTCTGTCATTGCATCTAAGAACAAAACTTATGATACGGTTAAATCTGTTTGAAAAATTACATCAAAATTCGCTTGGCAATTTGGCGTTACTATGGTCTAAATAAAATTAAGATTACGACTTTACATAGTATGCGTTAAAGTATATTTTAAAATGACAACATAAAATAGTTAAAAGGTCAACGGCACGTCACCTGTGGAAGAAAAACTACCTAGTCATAATAATAGTACATATGTTCTTAATTAATCACTTTTGAATTTTATTACAAGATAATTAGAATTCTTAATTAGGTGGTAACAATAACTGACTTTCTTTTGCCCGATGATCCTGCGTAGATGTCCATTTCTTTCTAACATTGTTATTATCTTCATCGAAATTACAGCCCATGTTTCATAAGTTTGAACCGATACCGGGCCATTTAAATAAGAATCTATACTAATATTATAAAGAGGTAAAGTTTGTGAGTTTGTGACGTTGTAATCTCAGGATCTACTGAACCGATTTTGAAAATTCTTTTACCAATAAAAAGCTACGTTATTTGTGAGTGTCATGGGATATTTAACATCACGCTACGACCAATAGGAGCGGAGCATCAATGAAAAGTGTTGCAAAAACGGGGGAGCACAACTCACACAACGCTATCTGATCCCAAACTACGCAGAGCTTATACTATGGAAACCAGACAACTGATAAACATACTTATATATTTCTAAATACATACATATTATAGATAAATAAACCCAGCCACAGAATAAACTATCATGCTCATCACACAAAGTTTTATCCTGGGTGGGGATCGAACCCACGACCTCTTGAGTAGCAGTCGGAAACACTCCCACCGCGCCACTATAAATCGCATTTTAAATATAAGCGTGAAATAATAAAACCAACCAATATAATTGTTCTAAACGCACCTTTATCAAAATCGGAGTTGATAATGTGGAGTTGGTGATTTTTTTAACGCCCGCATTTTTCTTGCACGGCTACTTTGAGATTAAAAGTTTGGAAAATGAAATGTTCGGCGCTACCGTTCGTTGATGCCTTCGTATCAGAGCATTGGGCGCTTTTAAAAAGTTATGCTAGGATAAGAAATAATGTAACTTTTTAAAAAGGAGAGGAAAATATCGTTAAGGAAATAATTTTATGGTGTATGAAAAATTTTAATTTATTACGAGTTTCATTGATGGGTTTGATGTTTTAAACGATCTGAAGGTATTTTTTTTTAAATAAATATATTTTTGTATATAATTTATTTTAAATAATGATATTTCCATCGAAATTAAAAAGTAAGGTGATGAAAGTCAGAGTTATAGAGTCTATGGATCCTAACCTCTTATCCGATCTGAAATTTTCGAAAGTTTACGAAACTAGTTTCGATGAAATTAAGTAGGCCTAGAGATATAAACTTCTCGATCGAGAATGAGTTTTACGCAGTAATTTTTTTTTTAAGTAAAGTAACTAGCAATGTCAGAATGGGTCCCACATTACTAGCAATCTCGTTAACTAATCCAGCAAAACTAAATTGCTTGTGTTAGGAGTAGGTTTACGTCGGTATACTATAGTGGGTTTGCAAGTCCGATGCCATCAGACTTAATTTAAAACGTAAACTATTATTGCCTGCTTGCAAATTTCAGTGTACCGATATTTGACCTAAAATTTGTATCTAATTTTATTTATGTACACATTATCGTATTGTTTCTTTTTAGGTTAATTCGCATTAAAAGTCGGTTTCCATATTCAATCCAATCCAACTCTCTCGCCTCTACGGCACATCTACGAAGCTACGAAATACTTTGACTTCGTAGCACTTTTTCAACAACATAATAATATACTCTATAATTTTAGTTTTCAACTATACAGTCTTAACATCTTAACTTCAAATATTTTTCAAAGCACTGTAAAATCAAATTCAAAACAACTTTGAACCTAAACCCAAATTATGATACAACTAGCGCCACCTCCCGGCGAGTAGCGTTACAAAACTTAATTACGTGTCGACTTACAGGTTATTTAATTCATAATAACTAGAGCTCTGCCTGCCTCGGATCGGTTTATGTGTAAACTTAGATGTAGAGTTTTGTAAATTATTTTGCAAAGCTATTACTTGGTACGTTTAATAGTTTCTTAGTGTTTTGGCCATATTGGCTGTTATGTTTCACTTGTACACGTTTGAATATGATAAATTAACATTTTTTGCACGCAACTACAAAAGAACTCATTTTTTAATTGAAATCCTATTTTAAATGTGAAAGATATATTTAACAGCCTTCAAAAAAGTTGGTTCTGTGTTATATGTATGCATGTATGTATATTCGCGATTTTTCAAAAATCTGGTGATTCGATTTAGATGAGGTTTTCGCTATTCGACTTCTTATTTTTCTGGCAAGGTTTTTAGATAGGTATGCGGTTCAATTTTTTATACTTTTTCGGGCAAGAAGTAACTCCAGTATATCATCCAAATTACATACCAAAAGTAATATTATAAATGCCAAAAGAATGTCTGTATATCTGTCTGTTTACTACCTTTTCATGTCTAAATGACTGAAAGGAGGCAAATAGATTTTGGTAAGGAGATAAATATTTATGATGATGATGAATCTAAGAATAGTCTTCTTACACTGCACTACGGTGAAAGCCCGACGCTGGATATTTATTTTATAGAAGGTTATTTTTAGTGCAACGCAAAGCGCCGGCAAAATCATAAAAAAAAATGAAAAAAAATAATTATTAAAAAAAACTAATTAAAAGCCGCCTGCAAATAGACAAAAACAAGATACACCTTTCATATGTAATATCGTTGTAAATTAATTATAAGATGATTTAATAAGAAAGATCTATTTGTTTTATTATTAACGTTGCTTATTCTATGATTTGTCACTTCAAACCTTTTATAAATATATTTTTTGCGTGCTCGCAAAAAATTCAAAAAATCTAATTTTTTCTTCACTTAGGATGCAAAACAACTCGTGATACGTCGGGATTCTACATGTACATGTAATGCCAAGTTCGCAAACAATAGGTAAAGCCGGAGAAAAGAACCTGTAAATAAAAACTCGCGGCCATTCTTTTCAAATTGCCAATTTTTCAATGTTTGAATGTTTATAAACTAGATATGGGGGTAAGCTGCTGTGACTAATATACTATACACCATGTTAAAGGACTGATGCAAATTATATTATCAAAAAGTTGAAACCTGAGATAAACTCAAATCAGCCTTAATGGGCACATCTATAGTAGGAGCATCTACTTACAACAAAGATAAAAACTATATGTGCTTAAATATTAGCCGAAGTACTTGTAACGAATAATTAAATATAAAATATTAATTCTGATATCAAAAGGAAGAAAAGAATTACCTATACTCGTCACGCAGAATCTTTACTTACAAAAGTCGTAAAGTCGCTGCATATTTTGTTTAACAAACATAATGTTTGCAAATATATACTGAGATGCAACTGCCATAATACCTATCTCTTTAAACTTTTCTCTAAGGAAAATTCGTGCACTTAGTTCGCAAATCGCACGCACTGCACGTTTTTGAAAAATAATAATTGTTTGAATATCAATCAATTCGCCTTTTGAAGCCCTTTGATTTAATATCACACTCGAAGGCCTAAGAAAAAAAGTAATTTCAGCCCGCACATTAACGCGTATAAAATCAGCCTTTGATTTTTTTTTTAAATTTATGTACCCAGTAACACTCACGCCAGTGTTACTGAGTACATAAAATCAAGACAAATTAAATGACGTATCATTTATTAAAATCGGTTGAACCCTTGAGGAGATATGAGCGGACATAGGAATATACAAGCACGTGAAACGTATGACCCAACTCCGCAGACGGATAAAAAAAAAAAATTGACATAATTATAAGTCATCAAAATTGTGTCGTGTTCTTTGCAGTACGAAATCCATGATTATTATTAATAAGTGGTGACTGCATTTCACATCACAGTATGAAGAGATTTGGACTGTTAGAATGATTAATGATTAATTTATTTAAAATATAAGATGGTCATTCTGTACAGACCACTCTCAGGTTTGCACTATACCAATAATAACGTAGTATATTAATAAAAAAATAAGTTTTACTTAACGTGTGGCTGGCCATTTAAGCCCCAATTCAGTCAGATTTCGTTCGACACTGCACTGGTTTGCAAATGGCAGTATTCACAAGGAATCTGCACATGTGGCCACTCTACGGTTTTCGGCTTTTTTTCTTTTTGGACTGGGCAGGCAAGACGGAGCGTGTAGCCGGGCCTTTAGCCAAGGTTGCCAGCTGAAAATCAGCGCTGGGTGTCTCGCCTAGCTTATACGGGCTTGCGGAGCAGCATACTGTCCGTACTTGCAGTTATATTGTATTTTCTATTTAGTTTTTATTTGAAATTATGTTGCTATTGTTGGTCTTAGGCCGAAATAAATATATTTTTCTTTTTTTTAACTAAAGAATAGTCTCTGTGCGTTATGTTTGTGACACTTCACAAACATATACCATCACGAACACAAAGCACAGAACAACAATTTGTGGCAACCTCTGGCACAGTGCCACCGATGCAGTCAATCAGTAAATTGTGTACGGTAGTCAAAAATCTACCTCTTTAATTACACTATTCATACGTATTACATATAAAAGAACGATCCACATTATGAATCATAAATGCAAATTCCCCAACAAATGTATTATAAAAATAAGGGTTAGGGATTACAGTGGTTACGTATTAAAATTCCTGATACACATAGCTAAGCCTCGTACAATTAAGCGAAGGTGCGTGATGGGTGTCTAAGGGGAGAGCGGGGTATATCGCCATATTTAATAAAATAATAATATTATGTTTAAAAAAATAATATATTCATCCCGCGTTCTGGCGTGTATCGCGATCAGTGTCCGGGACAGATATGTATAAATTTTTTTTTCGCCATTTTGTTTTACGTGACCACAGAGGTTGGCAAAGATTGCCATGGTGCATGTATTCAAATAATTGTTTCTGTTTTTTCCCGTTTTAATTCTTCCACGGACGGAATTTTAATGATGCGTTTGTATAAAAGATTTGGTTAACGTTTATTTTTCGAGGTACGTCGGGATCGCCTTTGGATTTATGGCTGTGGCCCACTATATTTTATGTAGGTAGATGAAAATGTACGAAAAGCTTCGAATGATTTTATTATAATGTTCTGTATATTATTTATTTTTCTTTATTACGAGGAACAAGCAGCGGTACGTATTATATCTAACAAAATAAACCAAATATATCGTATGGATTATTGTACAGTCAGAGAAAGAGAATATTTTTATAATATAATAATAATATCTTGGGACAACATACACAACGCTATCTGATCCCAAACTAAGCAGGGCTTGTACTATGGCAACCAGACAACTGATAAACATACTTATATATTTCTAAATATATACATATTATAGATAATAAATAACCAGACACAGAATAAACCCAAAGTTTTATCCTGGGTGGGGATCGAACCCACGACCTCTTGCGTAGCAGTCGGATACATTCCCACCGCGCCACAGAGGCAGTCATATTATCGGGACTTCATCGCGTAAAATGTTTAAAGGCGCGAACCTTTTCTTCTTATATGTGTAAACATCGCGAAAGTTTAAAAACAAGTACCTACAGTTTTTAGCACAAAATCTTAAAGTTAAGAATGAAAGACATAGCTAAGTATTTATAATAATATTAAAATTAAATTAAATGAGACTAAACTTAAATAGGCAGGTATCAAAAACGATCAGCAAAAGTAGATGTTCGTTATTCGTCATCATTCGTCATCATTTACTACAATTACTATCATTCTCATATCTATAATTCCTTATCAATAGAAAAACGATTATTATTAAAAAGGGACACTATTTTTTTTCTTATTTTTGTTATTGGATCGTATTTTATATCAAGTCAAATAAAATACATCTTTAAATCTTATGCTGTCACTGACATTTTAAAGTAAACAGTAGGGATACAAAGACGTTTAAGAACAACAAAATATGAGGTATACTTTTTATTGCGTAATCGTCTATTGATGGAATATATTGTCGTTATATGTTGTCGTTTTGTATGGTTAAAAATAAACCATCATAAAATCCTTTTTTTTAAGTAACCGGCCATATTTTAGGCGTGAAATTCGAAGCCATTATCGCGTCGCATAGGCCACCGTTCGGAACTGTCGGAGGTTTTCGTCGTCTGAATTTATGCCCGCCCCGCTGTGACCGCAGCGTGCGAGTTTGGGTTATGTGGGGGGTGCTACTGTTAGCGGGGAATTTGAAGAAAATTCTCCAATCGATATCTTTTCTGTACAGGCATAGTGATCATTTTGCCCCTAAGTAACCTAATACATTGTTCGAGTATCTGTTATTGCATTATTCTTCTTAAAGCAAGTTCTTGAGCTACGAATCTACTTTAGTTGGAAGGATATATGCGTTCGTTTACGTAGTAGTTTAAGTAATTCTATACAAGTGGTATAGACTTCATAAACATATAATATACCTATTAAAGCGTTATAGTAATATCTATACATATACGCACGGTGTAATAAAAGAAGCGGCGGTAGCCTAATGGCTAAGGCATCGGTCCCGCAATCGTAAGGTCGCGGGTTCGAATACTAACCGTTATACTACCGACGTGAACCCACTCCTTACACAAGCCTTTGTGTTTAGCTGGAGGGGTTAACAAGATTGCTAGTAATGTGGGACTCAATCCTACATTACTATGTATCTTTATTAAAAAAAAAAAAAAAAAAAGTCGCTAAGTGCAACTCGTTTATTAGTACAATATATGTGATTTGGCGCCGGACAAATAGAACCTACGTCAACTATTGTTGCCAGTCCTAAAACTGCAACGCTGATGTTCTCGTAGGTAGGGCCTAAACCTAAACCCTATTAAACCGTCACAATCAGTCTGTATCAGTCCACTGCTAGACATATGCCTCTCCTAATTTAAGCCACAACCCCCGGTCCTTCGCCTTCCGCATCCAATTCAACCCAGCGACGTTCTTTAAGTCGTCAATCATGCCCTATATCCTCTAGAAGTAAATACTATTTTCCAAAAAAATAAAAAGCTCAATGGTTTCCAAAGACCACAATCTTTTAACCCCACAATACCGCTGTCACTGCAACCACAACCGAACGTTACCGCGTGGGTCCAAACGTCCCGAGTTCCGTTCGGTAGGGTTAACCCACTTTGATTCTTTTCGATAATCACTTGCTAATGCACTGTGGCCGTTTGGGTTTTTCAATGTTTTAAATAATGGCCGAAGAGGGTAAACTTCTATTGTATTTTGTTTTGGTAGAACAAGAATTCTATATTTTGTGTTGATGCGGATTTTGCTCTTGTATTATTCCGGTTATTTAGTTAATTTACAGTATATTTAACTGCTTAATAATCAGGCCGTAGATACGCTTGTGTGTCGTGGTTGTCATTTAAAAATGTATTATTATACCTAAATATTTTCTTAATAATTTTCTGCCATTTCACCAGGAAATATAGTATTTATCGATGATCAAAAAATTATTGATGGTTTTGGTGACTTAACTCACTCGTATGTGCACAACTTCAACTTTGTAGGTTGGAGTTATCGCCTGCTTATTATTTTTTGTAGTTTTTACTTACGTTTTGGTTTATACTGAAAATTGTTATGTGTTGTTGTGATAACTGAAGCGGCGGAATCGAAAAATCGAATCGCATGTTGCCCTCTTCTGTATTTTTGTAAGTTGATGCTCCCATCCACACCGTAGGAGGCTAATTAGTTTACGTACTATGGTTATTGCTTGCGTGAGTTTCATGGTGTAATGGTTGCAGAATCTTACTGGCTTTATTGTATAAATATAAATATATTGTAAAAAATGGCATTTAAAAAAAGTGGCCATGAGTTTTTATTGCCAAGTTCTTTTCTAACGGTTTTACTCTTGCGAAACTTGGCATTAAATGTAGAATCATTTTATTCCAAATTTTGTCTGACGTTCATAAGCGTTGCATTTGTAACCTAAATGAATAAAGTATTTTGACTTTGACTTGACTTGGTAGCCTAATGGCTAAGGCATCGGTCTCGCAATCGTGAGATCACGGGTCTGAATCCTACCCATTATACTACCGACGTGAACCCACTCCTAACACAAGCCTTTGAGCTCAGCTGGAGGGGTTAACAAGATTGCTAGTAATGTGGGGACACAATCCCACATTGCTAGTTATCTTTTTATTTAACTATTAGATTTTCTTTCTGTCAAATCCCTTTTCAACTTATCAACTTCATTTTAAAATAAAGTATATACAATTCAACGACTCTCGCTGTATTACCAGCCATCATAAACAGTACTAAACTAAACGCCAATGGCAGTACTTTGACCATCACTATAAACAGGCCATTATACTACATTGAACATTTTGAACAAGCCGGCTGGCAACTTTGTACTGCTACTGGTAGTTAATGTTCTGGAAACGCTGCAATAGTTAGTATCGCGATTAGACTATTAATATCTCTCTGTTGTTACTATTGATTTAGATTTGTTTGTGTACGAATTTAGTGGGAGTCATTTTGTGTTTTGTTGGTAAATAACAAGATTTTACCTTTAACATTGTTTCTCTCTATGAAGACATGTAAAGTCTCTGTTGATATGATTTTTTGTTATTCTTATTCGGATTTAGAAAAAAACGATAGGAATAAATGTAATTTTAAACGTATGGCGCATGGGCAAAGTAGTGAACGGTGATTAGTAAAATTCATAAGATTAATGTAGATATATATAAAGATTAGCTGTCCCGCGCAACTTCGTATATGTACATTTTCCCCGTTTTTGCAACATTTTTCATTACTGCTCCGCTCCTATTGGTCGTATCGTTATGTTATATGGCCTATATCCTTCTTCGATAAATAGGCTACTCAACAAAGAAAGAATCTTTCAATTCGGACCAGTAGTTCCTGAGATAGCCGCGTTCAAACAAACAAACTCTTCAGCTTTATATTATTAGTATAGATATATACTTACCTATTACAGATTCGTAAAACAGTATATGTTCTCAACTATTGAAAGTAGCCAGGGATGGATACCTAAGTATGAAATTGTACATAGAGCCATTTCTATCACTAGTTTAGTAACATGGTCTATCTAAAGTTTGTATCTTTCTAGTCCTGTGCTTCTGGATCCAACAGTCCCTTTATTATAATATTCAAGTCTCCTCGTGGTTACCTTCCATGTGAAATTCGTAGATAAAGATGTATATAGATTCTTTGTTATTCTAAATTCGCCAACATCCAGGTAACCCACCATCTTAACCAAAAACAATAAGTCAGCTCAAAGCTTACACAAGCAACGTGCTAAGACTCGATCCCGATTCTATTTCACACTCCACGATCAAGGCAACTTTTTCAATTTCCTTTAGAAATAGGAGCAGAGCGGACCGCGGGCGGCCGTCAAACGATAAATGATTATAACTATGACGTCGAGGAAACGAGCCGAGGCGCCGGTGTAATGAGAAATAAGGCGAAAAAATCTACCAGCCAGGAAGCGAGAATGCTTCCTACTTTATTTTTTGTTCCTTTTATTGATTAAAAAACTTTCCTAATCATATTTCTCGTTCGCCTTGGGAGAGATAGTTAGGTTATCGGATGTGCCAGGATTCTGTTGATTATTTTTTTTTTTTGTTCTTTCGTATCGGTCTTTGAGGATTTAATGGGGGATGAATTTGATTTTTTTCTTATAAGTTTGTTTGGTGTTCAGAGAAAAATCCTGTTAAGCCGTTTTTCTGCTTGGATTCGAATAGTAATCTCAATTTGCAATGTGGATTGCCTTTGTTCTACAAGCAAACTTTAAAATTTTCGCGTTGGCCTGATGTATAGAGGTACGATATAGTACTAGAAAAACTGCTAACATATTAGGAAAGTATTTACGCTATGGATCAGTGGCGAAGGGTTAAAATCATCCTAAGGTAACTCGATAATAACGGAACGGATATGGTTCTTCATACGTATATTAAATAGGTATCTAGAATTCAAAGGGAAGCTGAAATTAATGGTGTTCTAAGGACACCCCGCCACTGCTATGGATTACTTGACGTTTCGACAGGGTTGCACCCACTGTGGTGCATACAGAGTATACAAGTGCATACATTAGGGTATTTGACTAAAGTCAAATCAGTGTATTTTTATGAAACGTCAAAAATATCTTGCTTCGTACAACTTTGTATGAAATACTAGCGTGTGACATCATCATTTTAATGCCCAAATCTTATTTATCAAATTTACTTTAGTGTTTCTTTTGATGAATAGTTAATAAACACGTTAAATTATTTATATGGTTCTTTTAAAATATTTTTTTATGATAGTAGTCAAATACCTAATTAGTCACCATCGGTGCCGGATCCAACACGAAGGGCTACTTCGTGTAAGTGGTGCAACAACGCCCCTAACTGGTTTTACCAAGTTATTAATATGAACCAATGATTTTGATTAATCAGACTAACTATTATTGTTTTACTAACTATGTTATACAGCAGACACTTGAATTCATATCTAATTCACCATTTGTTAAATTAATAAACATTTGTTCCAGAAACTCCACTTCGCGTGCCCGCCATCGTTCCCTGTAGAGCGCATCATGAGCAGCAGTTGCGGCAGCAGGATCTGCGTCTGGGGATCCCGAGGAGTCAGCATCGCTGAGCTGCCATCGCGATGGGGAAGAGCTGGATTCTTCGACTCAGGAAACCAGTCTGTTCTTTGCAAGTAAGTTGTTCTGATATTATAAAAATCTTTTGGCAATGTTATGTTACATTACTTTATTTTAAAATTTTCAGGTTAACTTAATAACTTTGATAGTATTGCAACGGCTGTGGTCGCAAGTAGATTGGTGGACAAAATTGTATAATATGCACAAATCGCGAATATTAAAAGACATGTATATACATACATACATAGTCAGAATTCCATCCAGCAATTTCTCAACCATTGGAGTGAGAATTTGATCAAATAAAACCGAAAACACGAGACTACCGCGCTTTAGATAAATTTACAAAATCTGACAAAAAATCTGGAATAATTCCGTAATACGGTATTCCAGATTTTTTGCCAGATTTTGTAGTTCTTCATGTAGTTCTTATATTCGTTGCCCATCCAAAATTTTAAGATTTGCAGTTGACAAGACATTGTGATTTTGGGCTCAAGTTCTTCCCGGCACGTCCCATATTATTATCCTGTGTAAAATGGCAAGTTAAGACGGTAATAGATATTGTTGTTGATCCTGGCTTACGTCAATTGCACCGAGTAACTCCTTATTCTTAAGATGATAACCTTTATTACTTACAATAAACTGCTTTGATGAATTTGTGTCTAACTAAGTTATTAGAAATGATTACTATTTCTATTTCAAACACCAGCAATAGTAAAATAAAACTATTTATATCAAAATTGTTTGTTTGTAGACAAGACTTTGACACAATTTCGCAACAATCTTTATAATGAAATCTCCAAAATATTTCGCCTCGCATTGCCTATCCCAATGCACGCTGAGATCGCGTTTTCATTAGCTTTAATATGTAAAATATGCATAATATAAAACTCCGTGCGAAGCTGTAATAAAACACCTATTAATAATTAAGAAACTACCGTATAGGTACTATGCCGTTGATGCCATAAGCCTTCCCTCACTTTACGGTAAAACTCGGTAACAAAACCAAACACCCTCGTATGCAGTTTACTGCGCAAACAAAGACCAATATATTGCAACAAATTTCAACTATAAAATGAAGGTCTAACCCCGTCTAGTGAAGAAACTAAACACCTGAAATCTAATAAAGCCTGATAAGTTCCTGAGAAAGCTGGCACGTAAGCATCGTGTATTTTCTACTATCACGGTAAATTTTGTAACCTATTAAGCTCCTCGAAGCGGCTATAATGTTAGCCTGAGGTAACGATTAAGTCATAGATTATTGTTTAGATGACAATTTTTATAGAGGAGTCTGTTCTCTGTTATGCTTCATATTTTTTTCATAATGCTGCTGACATCCTGGATTCAAACTTAAAGTTCGTCTAATGGTATTTTTCAAGTATGTGGACGCTAACAGAATTAATAGCTTGTTTGTTATTTGAGAGGTCAATTTGGATTTTTTATTTATCTCGTTAACATTACAGTTAAAGAACTTAATTGTGAACACAACCATGGTGCACCTATTTGATCTCTCTTATTGATTTATTTAAATAGAACAGATTCGCGCTATGGTACAAGCTCTTTATCGCGGGGGACTTTACAATCGCATCATTCTCAGCAGTCAATATATAAAGATATATATTTCTATCATTAAAACTTCTACGTAGTGGTAGAATGGGTGATGCGCTTATTGTGAATAATAAAATTCAAACGCAATAGAATTCAAACTCATATTTTGTCAACAAGTGTGATGCTGGAATTTACCGCTAGCACAGTACAAATATTGACAACGCAGCAATGCATTGCTATCACGTGTTTTGATTCTACAACCATCATAATTCATCTTGAGTTCAAAATCTTCTTAGAATGCAGACCTCGTTAGGCACAAAACGTCCGCATCTCCTTACACTTCATACTCTAAGTGTTTCGCGCGCCCGAGTCACCACTCTTTTGTACATGTTATTAGGCGGCTATATCTCGAAATTTGCATATTTCGGCAGTAAAATTAATTCGAAGATTTGCCCGCATCCACCATCCAGTCTGGGGTATCAAGGGGTGGCTTTCGTAATGTTTTTGGATTTCTGCATTAGAATTTATACATACCGATACTTATTGTGGTTGAAGACTGGAGGGATATTATTCGACTCGATGGGTTTCAATTATGTTTCGATTGAGTTTCAAGTTTATGATAAGTAGGTTAGATTAGATGCTCGATTTTTGCTTCAAGGGGCCTGTCCCTTTTTTGGTTTGCTTGTGCCTTTTTGTTATCTATACTTATTGTTCTGGACAGTTTTATGTTCCTTCACGTGGCACATGAAACACCTGAACGACGAAATGTTTGCTAGGCAGTGTAGTGACAACGCGACTTAAAATTACAAGGCTTTTGTAAATATATTTGTAATACTACTAAGTTTGTTTATGTATGATGGAAAGGCCAGGTGCAGGTCAAGGCAGTTACTGTTAAGTAGCATCATGAATATAAGTAGAGTTTGCATGACAATTTTGTACCAGTTTTTGTCACTGTCATACTTGCAGAACCTTACAATTATGAAAATATTGTTAACGGCCGTGGCCACGCAATTTGCAATACGTTCGAAACGTCGGGCAATAAACAAGGATTTTTACCTTAAATTATTCTCGCGATTAAGACCCGAAATATATGTATATATTTTCATAAAGTGTACAAATCGCGAAATTTTATTAACATTTTTAGATCCTTACAAGTTTTTGCACTGCATTATTTTTCTTGGAGTGATATTGGTTGTACATTTAGAAAATTATATATACTAAGGGTCTTAATCGCGGGAATAATTAAGGTAAAATACTTTGTTTATTGCCCGACGTTCGACCGTATTGCAACGGCCGTGGTCACGGGTAGACTGGTCCAGCTCAGCGTCGCCTCCGTGAAGCTTGGGTCTATGAAACTACCCTCCCTTGATTTTTATCACTTACGGAACTGTCGGTACTTCGACTGCGTCGGTATGCGATTAAGACCCGTAGTATATATAATTTTATAATGTGTTGTACATTGCTAGCAGTCTTGTTAGCTACATGGCTTGTGTTAGAAATGCGTTCACATTAGAAGTAGAATGAGATTTAAACAGCGACCTCTCACTATCGCCGCTTCATAGATCCCCACAATTACGCAGCAACAAATTTTGTGTAAGCCTTTACGCCATCTTGCAAAAGAAACAAGCATGTATCCAGACGCAATCTTAACCCTTTCCAAAGACTTATGATAATAGCAGTTAACAGCTCACAGCACAGTCGTTAGTATTAATCCGTACAACTAATATTAGCAATAAAGGGGCCCTTCAGCTAATTATGCTAAGATGTTCCGGAGGCTTGCCGCCGCGTCTGCACCAAGGATTTAAGTTTTACACTGTACTTTGCTGTGTGATGATAGTGTCGCATTTTATCACTATGTTGTATTTTGGAAACCTGAAAAAAATGGAAATGTTTGTAATTACTTTACCTGTATATACAACACTAGCTTTCCCGCGAGGCTTCGCCGTATGCTTTTTTTAATTATAGACTATGTACTATTCATATGTATAAATTACATTAAATTAAACACTTAAAATTTATCAAAATCTGTCCAGTAGTTTTTGTGTGAAAAAGCAGTCAACCAACCTCAGAAGCTTTGGGGCTTATCTTCTATCCTCATTTTCTTCTAATATATAACAATCTCGTGGCACGGTTTTTGAACGACGTGATCGAACTCCTCCGAAACGACTCGACCGATTTTAATGACTTTCTTATATTTGGTAGTTATGAGAATAAGTCGTAAAGTATTTTTTTTTAATCGCGAAATTAGTATTTTTGTAAATTGCAAAAACGGGAAAAATTGACGCAGGCGAAGTCAGACTATGTAACAGTTAGACGATTTTTTACTATCTTTCAAGTAGTAATCGAATAGTTAACGTAAAATGACATAGAAACGAGAGCTATCGTACATATTTTGAATAAACATAAATAATAATTTACCTTGGTTTATGCAAGTTCTCAATAGTATTCTCTTCTTAAACTTTACAGTGACATCTCCTTTGGATAATCTATACTAATATTATAAAGCTGAAGAGTTTGTTTGTTTGTTTAAACGCGGTAATCTCAGGAACTACTTTCCCAATTTTAAAAATATTTTTTTTGTTGGATGGCCCATTTATCGAGGAAGGCTATACGCTATATAAAATCACGCTACGATCAATTGGAGCGGAGCAGCAATGAAAAATGATGCATAAACGGGGTAATTGTGCGATGTGGTGTTTCGATCGAATTGCACGTAGTCACGGTGACCACGATCGGTGCAATTCGATCGTAAGTCGCGATAAGTATATATCTAATTATGTGTAAAAATCACAAAAGTTGAAAAACAATAACTTCTATGGTTGATTAGATCGTTTAGACAATATCAATTACAAAAGCTGCAATTACAAGACTGGCTCTGTGGCGCGGTGGGAGTGAGTCCGACAGCTACGCAAGAGGTCGTGGGTTCGATTCCCACTCGGGACAGCGCTTTGTGTGATCCACAAATTGTTGTTCCTGGTCTGGGTGTACTTTGTGTCCGTGACTTGTATGTTTGTAAAGTCTTTTAAGTATTTAAAAATCCAGAAAGAATCTAAAAGGCGCCGTGGACTGTGCAAGTTGTTGTCGATGCGATTGCCGCACGAGACAGAGTTTATCAGAGTCTAGGTGTACCTACTTTATGTCCGTTTTTAGTTTTTTTACTACTTTCTTTCCTGGGACTCAGAATTTTAACCCTCTAGTGGAATAGGTAGGTATTTCAAAAATAAAAAAGAACAATGTATATACGTCTTTGATTCAGATGTGTTATACAGAATTCATTAGGTACCTCATAATTGCCCAACCCAAACCTTTGACCTAGTAAGCTGAAATTTTCCAGATAAAATTCCTAAGTGACGTAGACAAGAGATAAGAAAACTAGACGGGTAATAAAATACCAACTTATTCCTAAGTAGTTATAAAATCAAAGTTATAAATGTGATTCCTTAAATACATTTTGCAACCTACATTACCGCATTCAGCCACACTAAACATATCCGAGGCGGCTCGTATATTCTTTGATAACCGCTTATCGGAGCGGCAGTTCGGTGCATTGTGCAGCATCCGAACACAGTATCTGGTGGCTTTAACTATATTATTGTTGTAGTACATGCAATATTGTAGAGTTCAGACTGAACTTCAGGTTACAGTCATAGAAATATGCTAACAACAAACAAAACTTGTGACAAATGTGTGATTGTGTAAGCAGGTTAGAGATGATTTTCTAGTACTCATATTGAGATATAAAATTCGTTTCGAATCATTATTGAATTTGTATTTGGACTACACAAAACTGTTAACCAATACACATAACTATTTGAATTTATGTACAGACCTTTTTGATATGCCTAACACAGTATTGAGATATAAAAGACGTTTCGAATCGTTATTGAATTCGTATTTGAACTACACAAAACTGTTGACCAATATTCATAACTATTTGAATTCATGTACAGACCTTTTTGACACAAAACAAAATAAATGAATCGAATACTGCGACGACACCAATATTGTTTTTTTTAGGATAGATGCAACTAATAAAATCCACCATCAAAACTCAAGAAACAGAAAACAAGTTAAATCCGTACAAATAATTAGATGTCCATTATTGGCACAGACAGACGTCAAACATTCGATCCTGTTTAAACAAACGAACAAGTAGATCTCGCACGGGAATAGAACCCGCTACCCACAAACTTTGTTTGTTACTTGCCAAGTAAAGGATTGATTATGTTTTGACGAAAGAGTTTGGAGACTTCGTTAATAAGTTAACTTATTTCTTAGACTGTTAGGGAATAGATCTTTTTAGCCACGACAAGTTTGAAGTCTCTACGTGCTCGTCTATTTGTGATATTGTACTTGTAAACTAATATTTTTGTATTTATTATAGTTTTGTATTTTATATCTGTCTACCACAACATGCATAGTCGTGGAAGTTAGTTACTGGCTTGGATTATTGTAAATTTAATGCAAACACCTTAGGCTGACAGATCTTTTCTTTGTGATTTGACAAAAGCTGTTGAGTTTCATTAAATAAGTAAATTGTAGCCCATTAAAGGGTGGACCGATTTGAATACGCTTTTAGTTGAAAGGTTTTAGTTTTTTCTTGCGGTAATTCTTAGATATGTTTCATCAAGATCTGTTTAACTGGTTAAAGAACATTAGCTATTCTATCGCATATGTCGGGAGAAACGTTGATCTAACGTATTCATCTTATTCTTTATTATTAACCTTTTTTAGCACTTGAATTTACGCCAAACTCCTAAGCAAAAAATAAAGTTTATAGAATCAGTGGTTTCGGCTAGGGTTGGTTACTGATCAATCTCAGATATGGAAGAGAAGAAGTACGAGTAGAAAGATGTCATAATAATAAACGAAGCAAAATTTAACTGCTGCAAAATTTGGAAATATTTTTGTTGATCCTAGCCAAGCCTCTGTCAGATGAAGCTCAGTTTATATATAAGTTAGTTTTAGACAGATAGAATTTTACATTGTATTGTAGACATATGATTAGGTTACTATGGAACCGATGTAAATTATATTTGAAGGTTCCTCTGCTCAAATTAAAATAAAATAATGAAAAATCAACGGTTTTCCTATTCTGGACCAGGTCCATAATTCTAATCCCAAATATACAACTACAACTAGTTGCGAATTTTGCCTTTAATTCATTTTGACTGCCTCTGTGGCGCAGTGGGAGTGTATCCGATTGCTACGCAAGAGGTCGTGGGTTCGATTCCCACACGGGACACCACTTTGTGTGATCCACAAATTGTTGTTCCGAGTCTGGGTGTACTTTGCGTCCGTGACTTGTATGTTTGTAAAGTCCCCCACGACACAGGGCTTGTACCCTACTGCGGGAGTCGTCTGTTTAAAATATAAAAGATAATTATTTTGAGTATTGCTACCAATTATGTAAATGCAACGTACCCCCTTAGTTTACACTTTACAATCGGTCGTTCTTCTCTGTCTACTGAGATTCACAATTAAAATAGATTCTAGGTCATCCTCTGCCAATAGTATGCACACCCATCCCATGAAGTGAACATTCAAAACTAACATAATAACCAAGAACACAAATAGATTCAAAATCCCTTGTGCAAACTGTATGCACACCCACCCAATGAAGAGAACATCCATACCTTACAAAGACATCAAATGACCACACACACACCTTCCCCTTTCATATCTAATACTGGTATCATCAAACAACAAATCCCTAACATTAAGTAGCCCAAGATCGATAGATAGCGATACAGGACATAATCCTTCAACCGCTTCGACCTACCCACAAACCAAACGATCCTGTAACTCTCAATTACTGGCTAACCCTGATTTACCCGACGACCGATCCAATTTGTAAACGGGACCCGATCGGAGAAAACTAACCAATAAATTCACAAGCAAATATCAACTTAATACCTCAAGTGAATAAGACTGAAATTGGTAGTATGGAGTCGAAAGATCACCTTCCAAGTCGATATTGTCTAGTCATGCGAGTGATGACCATGGTTAATGTGTTTACGCTAATATACTCTTTGGTAGAATGGAATAAGGGTTGTTGTTGGTTGGATGTTGTTTGACATTGGACGGCCCATTCTGAACCCCAATTATAGGCCACAAACTATTTTATCTAACACCCGTGTGACAACACTAATCTTATTAGAATCTATTGGAATCGAAATCGTGCGAGGAAAGTAAGGAAAAGTGTCTTGTCTTATAAGAAGTTATTAACTTTATTATCAAGTCGCCGTCTATACGATAAAACAGTATAAAGTTACTAGGAATTGTCTCCATAACTATCTAATATATAAAATTCTCGTGTCACAGTTTTCGTTGCCATACTCCTCCGAAACGGCTTGACCGATTTTGATGAAATTCTGTGTGCATATTCGGTAGGTCTGAGAATCGGACAACATCTATTTTTCATCCCCCTAAGAGTTTGTTTGTTTGTTTGAACGATAATCTCAGGAACTACTGGGCCGCATTGAAAAAATATTTTATTGTTGGATAGCCCATTTATCGAGGAAGGCTATAGGTTATAACATCACGCTACGACCAATAGGAGCGGAGCAGCAATGAAAAATGTTGTAAAAAAAAAAAGGAAGAAAAAAGAAAAAAGGGAAAATTGACGCAGACGAAGTTGCGCGGGTCAGCTAGTAATAATATAATATCTTGGGAAAACTCACACGAGGCCATTTGGTCCCAAACATGGCAGCCTAGCAAACAGGTAACTGATAATCATACTTCTAAATGTCTAAATACATACCCATTATAGATAAATTACACCTAGACACAGGACAAACCATTATGCTCATCCCACTAATTTTTATCCTGGGTGGGAATCGAACCCACAACCTCTGGCTTCCCAGTCAGGGTCAATTACCACTAGACCGGTCCATATTGTACATCTGAAAAATGTATTAGTATGTTTGCATGTGAGATTCTCAAGTAGGTACTATCTGTACTATTTGAAAGAACTATTTCAGCAGCATTTCGCCAGATGTTTATCGTTTAATCTGGAATAATTATTTCTGTGCCAAATTACATTTTAATAACTTATTTTTATATAACTAAGGTTGCAAACAAGGTTAATTATTTGACTTGATAACGTCTTATAAATCGGTGACGGGGAAAAAAGGGAGGCACGCACGAAAAAGTGTCACGTAGCAACGGTCACGTTATTGATTGGTTTCTAAGCAGTCACGTTATTAACTGCGTACCTATAGCTACGTTAATTGGTGAGCCTGCTGATAGGCTGAAGTATTGTGGCCATGCGCCCGGGTCCACTAAAGCTGTCACAGGCATTGTTGTTTATTACAATGTCATCAATGTTTTCTTATGACGTTATCACGTAAAACTATCATCCGTAAACCGACTTTATAGACAACCGTTTTTTTTTTTAATTTTGGATTTGAATGTTAGTAGCCTCTTGTTACTTCTTTTATCGTTTTCGTTTAATTCAATTAATCTAATCTCTTAATTATCTCGCAATCACGCTTTGACCTGAAAAAGTATCTATATATAGAAATAACTGCAAACAAATAAAGGTTATAACTTGAACTTTTTTTATCTTTTTTAAGATTTCATCGCCATTTTTTTAGAAAGGCTTTTGAATTCTAATTATTGCTGTACCGGCCATTGACCTTGTCTCGACTGATCTAATAATACCTAGTTACTATAAACGTGAAAATGTATTTGTTCTTTGTTGGTTTCTACTTCACGTAGCAGAATCGACATAGTTTAATGTACCTATTAGACAAAAAAGTGAGATACAATAAATTCATACTCGTACTATAATTTAATCGCTTATCAATCAGTTAGGTTTTAGTTATACCGCATAAAACCGTGAACCAGTATTGATGACACAGATAGGTTTTTATCACAACAACATGTTGGCCCCAACGTTGGTCCCAAGGTCACTCGTCCAACACGTATATCTAGAAAATAGCATTGGTGCCAATGTTGGGACGAGGGTTATTCTTGATCCACACATTAGACGAGTGGCGTTTGGGCCAACATGTGGAGTATGACGACGGGTAAAAAAAATCTAGATGTGTGGTTGTTTTTTACGCTTTTGCGGAAATCTTATCTAACGTTATAGACTGTATTGCATCGCGATAACCTGATATACGGGTGCAACCGCAAACAAAAAATAACAAAAGCCTTATTAAACCTGTTGCGTAGTTTGTATACCTACTAAGCCCAAAAATAAGCAGGATTTAAATAGCAAAACGTTCCTTTATACTATGTAAAATGAAGAAGAACCTATATACTTCTAAAATGCCAAATTATCTATCTAATCTATACTAATATTATAAAGCTGAAGAGTTTGTTTGTTTGAACGGAACGAATTGAATCTCAGGAACTACTGGTCCGAATTGAAAAATACTTTCACTGTTGGATAGCCCATTTATCGAGAAAGGCTATAAGCTATATAACATCACGCTACGACCAATACGAGAAAAACAGTAATGAAAAATGTTGCAAAAACGGGGGAAATTTACTTAGACGAAGTTGCGCGGGTCAGCTAGTATTCTATATAAATCTAAAACCCTTGCCATACCACACAGCCTCACGTCTCAACCGATTGGGATTGATTCTCTCGCGGCGTGATCCGGGGTTTGGCTTAAACCAATTTGCCGGTTAATCCAGTACACGTACGGACGCCTCGTGTTCTGCCTACTTGTTCTTTATCTTGTAGATACGTTTTGTTTATCAGTAATTGGATAGGTTTAGCTATATTTGCACAGTTTCTGGAAGAATTATTACAAAATTCTACTCCCAGGTCAAGTGTTAGCTAGTGTATTGCTGGGAGTGTGTCTGACTGCTACGTCAGAGGGTTCGATTCCCACGTGACGCCACTTTGTGTGATCCACACATTGTAGTTCCGAGTCTGGATGTACTTTGTATCCATGACTTGTATGTTTGTAAAGTCTCCCGCGACACAGGACTTGAGATAATGCGGCAATCGTCTTTATAAAAAAAAATATGTGGCTCAAAACATGGTTAAGTTTCAATCGTGTTCATTAACAGAGGTGATCGTATCTTGTCATACAATATTCCAACAAAGTTTGCCTGTCGATATGGATTTTGGAACCATCACCGGTTACTTCGGTTATACATATACCGGGTTTACGGCCTACCTCAGTTTGTAGATGCTAACGACTTCAAGGGTTAGGTTACCGGCTCTTATATTTGTTTGGGGAGTTTCCTTTTTCTGTCTTCTATTGTATGGACAGGGCGTGTTTTGCAGCAATCGAACTAACAACTCCGATTAAATAATTTTGTAACTTTGAATAATTTACAAATTGTTTCGAGGTTAGGTGTACTTTGTAAGGGTGTTTTAAATATTAATAAAATACCCCACAATACAGAAATTAATATCTTCTAATACAGTGGGACATTTTAAAGAAAAAACATATGACATTCACCTGGTTATTGTCAGTAGTTAGGTACACAGTAACTCTTCAATGATGAGATTTTGGTATTCTTACAATTGGTTTTTCCTCTTCCCTCCGATATTAATCGGTAGGGATTATAGCTCGCACATTCTGTGCATACGCCAGTTTGAAGTATAATTTCTTTCTACTTTTCTTCTTTGAATCATAAAGTCTCATTCTTGTCCAGTTAACACGTATTTCAAGTATATTTTACACTGTTTTACACTTTCGCGATTTTTATACATATTAGATATAATTTCGGGACTTAATCGCGTGAATTATTTAAAGGTACGAACCTTTTATTTACCCGAACGTTTCGATATAATTGCACCGATCGTGGTCACGGGTCGACTGATGGCAGCTTAGCGATGTCTCTGTGAGGCGCGGGGTTTTTCAACTACCCTCGCCTGGTCTTCATAATTTCTACTTACTTCTACACACTACACTTACAACGTCTCTACACTGAGGCGCGGTGTCGTTACGCCTACGATTGCATTTGATAATAAAAGGTTCGTACCTTTAAATAATTCACGCGATTGAGTCCCGAAATATATATAATACTGTTTTACACGTTACACGCGGAGTTCTAAAAATAGCAACACGTTAGTTTGCCGCCATTTTTACATCTGACAAATTTAACTACTTAATACGAATGAAGAGACTCGCCATACCCTACATGCCAATCTCTATATAACTGTGTTTATAGCGGACCCCTTAGAAGCTGAAACCGAGACATCTACGCAAAGATTGTAACGTCCAATAACTAGACGTTCCCTATGTTTACACTGGCTATCCGTGTCCACTCCATGTTCAAACATGTCGGGTAAACTGGACTACAATATTTGCATATCGGCTCTTACGTGTTTGTTGAGGTGGCTACAAGATTATGTCGTTAATAAAGTTTGGGAAGATGGCCACTTTGTGTTCTATAGGTGCCGTCATTTTAGTGGTATTTGCGGTTCATTAAACTGTTTATATTTGGATTTGGTGGAAATTTTCGGGTATGGATGGTTTAGTTAGAACCTTTTAGATAGGGTTTCTATCGGCAGACAGTTTACTGCCTCGGTGTGTCGTGGGCGTGTTTGCGAATGCTGCACAAACGATCGTGGGTCTTTCGTGGACACCACTTTGTTTGATTCACATTTTTTTTCGTTTCTGAGTCTAGGTGTACCTATTTTAAATCCGTTAATTGTATGTTTATATAGTCAAGGCAACACGGGCCTTGTTATCTAGGTCTAGCGGAAGTTGTCTTTAAATAAATGATGGTCGAGCTCATAAATCAGTATGAAGATGTACCAAGTCCGCATACTACAACTATTTTTTTTTTTTATTGTTTAAGGGTTTTTATGCTAATAAAACTAATATTAAAATTATGGAAACAAAACTACATTTAGTAGAAACCATACAAGTGAATTTTAGAGGGTAGTTCTCAGGATAAAACTTACTATTCCGTTTTAGAGTTCTTAAATGAAAAAATGGTTTGAGATGTGTGACATGGCTGGTATTAGGTAATATTTATGACATTTTATTATTTAATTAAAAGGGGTATGCCCACCAGCAGTATCGCTAGTATTTACGTTGTGCCACAAGTTGATGAAATGTATAATTCTTGTTTCTAATTATAACGTTATTATATAATGATATGGAGTCTCACATTTGCCGGAATATTGAGATGCAATTATTAGTCTTTCAGTTAATTTATTCCTTTTTTTCGTATGAAGTTATTTTTAACGGTGGTAACACTATTACAAAAATAAAATCGTAATATCGATTAGGGTTATTATCGATTTTTATTAAAAAAATAATATACTCTATACTGTACTCCTAAGCACAGGCTCATTACTTAGCCTAGTTAGGAAATACAGAAACTCAATTTTAATATATGTAAAATCCTGTTTTTTCTCATACTGATGTACTACACGCTGTATTTACTTTAGTTAAAAAATAAACAAATACTCTATTAATTGTTGCACCGTTAGAATGTAAAGAACGATAATATTTATACACTATACTTTATATTAAGCATATTCTTTGATACCTTTAGATTAGGACCCGGCTCGATTAAAAATAAGAACATAGTAATGAATTTTAATAAAAAAATCGATTTGTATAGGATATGACAAAAGTTATGGCAACACTGAAATGTAATGTCATGTCACTTGTTTATCTGTGCATAAAGCTTGTTGGCGCCGGTCCATTATGTTACGCGTCGGTGTTATAGACGGACCGTCGACACCATTTATCTACGCTTTGGTGTAAGAGGCGGACCGTTGACACCATTTATCGAAGCAGTGCAGTTGCGGACCGGCACGAGGCGTCGAGTCAGCGCTACGTGATTTCCACATCTCGCCACTTCGATTTCGCAACCGTCTTTCCATAGTTGTAGTTTTAGATTTTAATAAAGAACGATTCATTCTTGGTACATACATCGACCATTTATCACTAGTTTTAGATTTTAGTTTAATGTAATTTATAATTAAATTTATTTAAGATGTATAGACTTTCTCTGCAACCTCCGGCTCCAGTTAACGTAATTGGCGCAGTCGGTAGGATATTCGCGGGCCGGTTCGCGATAATTAGGAATATCTCAAATCGATATCCGCGTTCGCGAGTCACCCGGGTGGTTTCCAAGCACCTTCAACGAATATCCGGATCTTCGGAAGCTGAAGCCAGAGGCGTATCCAGACATCGATACTGCAGAGGGGCCAACTATACACTTATTGAACCCAGACGGAACATCCGACCAGAAGAAGTAAGATGAACACCAGTGGTCTGGCAGCAATATTTGCCACTCCGCTTGACAAATAGTTGCTGTTCTTCGGGGGGAGGTGTTACGCGTCGGTGTTATAGACGGACCGTCGACACCATTTATCTACGCTTTGGTGTAAGAGGCGGACCGTTGACACCATTTATCGAAGCAGTGCAGTTGCGGACCGGCACGAGGCGTCGAGTCAGCGCTACGTGATTTCCACATCTCGCCACTTCGATTTCGCAACCGTCTTTCCATAGTTGTAGTTTTAGATTTTAATAAAGAACGATTCATTCTTGGTACATACATCGACCATTTATCACTAGTTTTAGATTTTAGTTTAATGTAATTTATAATTAAATTTATTTAAGATGTATAGACTTTCTCTGCAACCTCCGGCTCCAGTTAACGTAATTATTATGAAAACAGTTAAAGTATTAATAACAAATAGCTTTTGTTATTTCTCGTGTTGTGTATGATATTGTGGTTACATTACGTGAGTTTGAGATAGAGACTCCAATAGTAACAATCAGAAATATTTTGTGAGACAGAGACTCGTACCAATATTGTGACAATTGTGAAGTGTTTGTGAGATAGAGATTTGAATTATATATCACTGCAAAGCCGAATTCATAGCCATAAACTAGTGTTACACATCATGTGTAATACATAATTAATACGCAATATCATAGTTAAGCCCTATTTTCAAAAAAAAATGTATATAAATATTTCGATTTTCGAAGTTCATCCACCCATATCAATTAAACCCGGCAAATTCGGTAAATCATTGTTGGTTTTTCTGAAAGTATATATTAATGTCTACATAAATCAGTAGTTTTCATCTTGGCACAACAAAATTTGTAGCGATACTAAATTCCATAGTCACTTGAACAATCGCGTTTTGAACTTTCTAATAATTGTTGACCTTATAAATATTATTATTACTATTTTTATGTCCAAATTGATTAATGATGTTATGTACCGAAATAATACATTTGTACGCCTGATGCATGGCAGGGCATAGCGAAACCTACACTGTATATTAACACGAATAAATATGAATTGAATTGAATTATTTTCACATTTTGGATTATTTTTTTACATTAAAACAATAGATCACATCACAATGATACGGCATACGTCACAGTTGGCAGAGTCAGCTTTTCTCATCCATCCATACTAATATTATAAATGTAAAAGTAACTCTGTCTGTCTGTCTGTTACGCTTTCACGCTCAAACAGCTAAACCGATTTAGATGAAATAGACATAATAGTTTTTATCGCAATAACCGACATCCACGCGGGCGGAGCCGCGGGCGAAAGCTAGTCAAAATGAAATGGATAGTGACCGGAACGGATTCTCATGGTTAATTTAACAGCGCTCCTGCTTTTATCGTCTGAAAACCAAGGAATTCACATTGGTTCACTCCGAATGGTCTTATACCAAATTCCTTTGTCACGTGATCGTATATCAAAATACTCCTTCCATTTGGCAGAGCACAGTAAATTAAATTTATACAGGTTTTCAGAGTAGTAATATTGGACACTCTCTTGACCAGTAGAACAAGCTGACATTGCCAACTGATCTGCCTCTTCATTACCCACAGACCGATATGTGAAGCTACCCACTGAAGTTTCACACCCTTCCCGCTTTGACAAATTTCGTAGATTTGTTGTAGCACCTTGTAGCTATCGGTACTCCTCTGTTACCAGAGACGCATCGAGCCTGATGCTAAAGCGCATTTTTACTGTCTGTCTAGTTCTTACATCACATGACGCAGCATGGGTACAACTATTGGGTATATACTCCACAAATAGTGCAACGATAAAAAAACTTCAAAACTTACACATTACTCCATCGCACATCTGACATTGGCAGAATTGTTGACAACGGCATCGTAGCCATTAAAAAAAAAAACTATTTGGTATCGTCATATCAATATATGCTAGCCAGTGGAAAATGCATGCATGTCATTGATAAATCACAGTTAGCAAGATCTCAAATTTGATTTATGTACAATTTACACTAATTAGTCCCGATACTGCACCAATGACCATACCAACCCACCCTGAAGATTTCATTTTTAATGACTTCACTAAAAAACTGACTCACCAAAATGTGCAACATGTGTACGCTACAAAAAACCAAGCGATCACATAACAGGGCACTCAGAATGTCCGGCGAAAAAGATTGCTGAATCTAGATATATAAATAGCATAGATTATAATGAGGACACCTAAAAGCGTCATAACATTACTCAAACATTGTAAATTAACTACCTGTACATATTTTACTTGATAAATATTATTAAAAATTATCGTTCACTACTAGCGCCCTTAACGCCTGTGGCACAGTTTTACCCTAGTATAGGCACCCTGTATAATCCCTATTAGATATGTTTTATGAACTAAATATAATATATACATTTGTAATTATTATACTTTAATATGTTTAACAGTTGTCTGATTGCCATAGTACAGGCTCTGCCTAGTTTGGGATCAGATGACCATGTGTGTTGTACCAAAATATGTTTATTAGATGTTACCTTTTTACAAATGTTAAATAAAGTCTCAACATTGAATGACACACCTTCGAGAACATCAAACACACACCAAACACGTATATCTCGTATCAAACCAATATTTTTCCACTCCTTCAAAAAGCCAACGCTCAACAAACATTCTCGCGTTAATTAAAATTAATTCACACGTGTCTGCGCGATAAATGATTCACAAATATAATTGTAATAATCACGAGACCTAAGACCGGGCCGAACGGTGAAAAAGCCGAGCTCGCCCGTAGCGGTATTAATATTATCACATATCCGGCCCGTACCGAGGTAGACTCACTGGAAGAATTTTTAATGTTATGCTTTAATTATTTTGCCGTTGCCTGCCCGCCACTCTAAGTTCCATTCACGTTAGAGAATTCATTTTTGCTACGGCCGCGCCTACACGTTGAATTATTAAGGCTCTTGCCGAAAACTGAAAATTGCTGAGATCACGGGGTGCCAGTCTGGGTGTATTTATGAGTACGTAAATTTTCTAGAGGTATTCTGTAACCGTTTGTACATTATGAAGGGCCCTAATTAACCGGCCTGGTTCGTATGCCATTAATAATGGACAAGGGCGATGGTGCGTAGTTCTAATGTTGACTTGGATGTGTGGATTTGGGCAAAAATGTACCCATCGTGTATGCAAATTTGACTGCCATTTTGTAATGATGTGGGTTTTTAAGTAGCAAATATTGTGCGTCATAAAATATATATTAAGGGTGGTAAGGCTTAACTCTTTTCGTTCAAATTCAGCAATCCGGTTGGATTGTGACTTATCTATTCTGTTTTCCAAAAGTTTTTCCTGAAAATATTGTTATTGATAACGATAAGCTGCCATATATAACTGCTTATGCCATCTAGAGAGGACTGTAATACCGTCCCATCAGACTTTGACAGGGGTAGATTATACGTACTTATGCTCAGTAACCATTACATTAGATATTAAATAACGAACATATTGAAAGTTTTATAATCTATTTAAATATTTAACTTAATTTCAAACAAATTTCCACATTCAAAGTAAAAATATTTGCATACATTCACAATGTATGCTAAATAAAATAAGTTACTCGTACATCTGTGTCATTAAACACAAAAACAATTATTCCAAAATAGAAACACACATTGTTTCGCAAAGAAAACTCCACAATTTAAACGTACCGAAAAAAGGTTAATGAAAATTAAATCTTAGCTAGTGAAGCCACATCACAAAGAAACACGGGAAACAAAAATTTAATATGATTAGATATAAATTACATACGCGGTCGCGATAAGTCCAGTTCGCGGGGTAACCAACCGGCCGGGCACAGAACTGGCCACTCGGCCTTTGTCCGCCCAGTTTCTTTGTATATCGTACCATTTCATGCAAAATTTAATTTCGTTTTCAAGACTCGCGCGGAATGATATTACGGGCGGCGGACGCCACAGCCGTTTGTAATTTCCCTTCTCAAGTGTGTGTGGACATCGTGCCTTTTTCATCGCATTCCGTTACGGTGGATGGACTCGCCGCGGTCCGGCACACCACCGGTTACGTTTATTGCGGCGTACTGTTCGGAATTAAACAGTGGATTGCAACCCGTTAATTGCTATACAGAACTACGGTCAGGTGGTTTATTGGCCGCTCTTTTAGACCCGGCTCCCCACCGCTTGCATGATTTCGTTTGTTAATCAAACGGACGTTCCCACAGTCGGACTTTTTGTTCGTTTTGCAATATTTTACTGGATTCGACGTTGGAAATGTTAGAAATTATTCGTGAAATGTTCTGAGCTAACTCCACGGTATGACTATAAAAATAGTCTGTATGCAACTTCAATGCACTTGCAGTTGTAGCAACTTTTATATCAACAAATTGTATGTAATAGCACGTCTATAAAAATCTTGTTGTAGATATAACATAAGTTTATTTTCTAACCAAAATGCAAAGAATTTAGAAGGTACATCTTGTATTTAAACATCTCCGCCAATTTTTGGGGGTTAGGGCAAATATCAAGTGATATAACTACTTATTTTATTCTCTTTGCCAAAATTGTTAGTAACAATAGATATTCTAATATCTTTCTTACAAAAAATATGCTATCTGAAATAACAAAAGCCATTTGCAATGACAGTCACAAAACAAATACGAATGCACCCATTTACAAAAAAACTCCGAAATCCCTATCAAGTTATCTGAAATATGAAATACCTCAATTTATTTTCCAACAAGGCTCTCTCAGACGCAACAAGTGCCATACATTGACGATCGCCGAACACGACAAGAGAGATTCACTAACCCTTCTTGTAAGAACTTCCCAAACTTAACCCTTTAAAGATCACCCCCAATTTGTTATCGATACCGGTAACACGGTCCAGCGATCCAAGGGGTCCCTGAAGGGATAAAAAAGGGATTTCTTTCTGTGATCTACCCGCAAATCGGTACACAATAGGGGGCGATTAAGCTACTTACACTTGGACGTGAGAAAGAGCTTTTCTTACTTGTATTTTTTGCGAGGTTTGATCGGTTTTAGGGATGAAATCCCACTCTATTGGACAGGAGATTGGTTTTACGAGTGTTGGTTTTTAGGGTTAGGTTTTAGAGTTAGGTATATTGGTTTGTATTTAGTAGACTTCATAAGTTTTAACGCTTTCTCATTAACCAATGTTTAAAGCTTTTTGCATAAATACTAAATGAGTAGATTTTTTTATCAAAATATCTATACCTACTAATATTATAAAGCTGAAGACTTTGTTTGTTTGTTTGTTTGTTTGAACGCGGTAATCTCAGGAACTACGGGTCCGAATAGAAAAATTCATTCACTGTTGGATAGCCCATTTGTCGAGGATGGCTATAGGCTATATAAGATCACGCTACGACCAATAGGAGCGGAGCAGGAATGAGAAATGTTGCAAAAAACGGGGAAAATTTACGCAGACGAAGTTGCACGGGACAGCTAGTGATTAAATAAATTGCGTTAAAGTTTAGGTTCACACTTTGAAATTAACAAGTTGTACCTCGAAATATTTAATTATAATTTTATCCAATAACAAATAACTTCATATATTTTCATTATAAATGAAATTCCTAACATAATTCGACGTGACTAGTTGGCTCTCGCAAAATTTGGGATATCTTAAACATTGCTAATTTTTAGAATGGCATTCTATACCTGGCCGATAGTGCAAGGAACTGGCTTATATTTGTACTTTGTATGGTGTTTTTATGTCAACTTATACCGTTATTTTATGGCTAATTGTTTTTAGAGTGTTTAGGCAGAATCTGAGCGAAGGTTTTGATTACTTATGGGTAGATTACACGAAACAGGGTTCGCCTCTTTGATAGACTAGACTTATATAAAAAATAAATGTGTGGCACTCGGGGACTGCAGCTATTGCATAGTATTTTTATCAACTTAAGCAATTAAAAAAAAATATATATATTTTTGAATTTTTTTTTTCTTTAAAAAGCAATTATAAATTATTTTTTTTTAATTTTTAAAAAAGTTTTTTTTTTTAATTAAAAAAAAAAACATTAAAAGTTCTGCTATTCATTGATAGATGGCAAAAGTAAAAAGTATCACCGCTGTGCCCGTCGGAGTGGGGAGCGTGAGGTTTTTTCGTTACGGAATTTCTGGATTCGGTCCCTGCGCTCAAGGCCCGCGATAGAAGCTATGCAATAGCTTAAAAACTTAAAAGTCACGAAAAAAATTCAGTAGTAAATGATAAAAATAAATTGAAGGGTATGTCTTAATATTACCTATAAAACAATCTTGAAATTACGGAAAAATGCAAAAACGAGGATTTTCGTATTGTCATAGTTATGGCGTTCGTAATCTTAGACTTTATGATGTTCTGCGCTCCTGCGCACTGTGAAGTAATGGTTGTGTGTGGTCGCGCGGCCATGCCGTTGTTTACGTAGCACTACATGAATAATTTGCTCGGCGTAATGCCCCCTTAAGCTTAAGCCATTAATTGGGGCCTCGAATAGTATGCTTCGGTTATTGCACAACATGCATAACATCAATGCAAGATTTCGCCACTTTTACGAGCCTGTGTGTTGTTTCTATCCGTTAATCTTTGTTTGTAAATTCCCCGTGATAATGCTTGTACCCTAGTGCGGAAGTTGTATCTATAAACAAATATACAGTATTTTGCCTATCGAATGATTTGTTTCCTATTATTTTATTTTGAAATTAAATGAAGAGAGATGAAATTATTTGAAAAACAGAACATACGAGTATTGATATTAGGGGCACCTGTCTAGATTCTTTCATAGATTGATACTCAAACTTCTTCATAGATGTTTTTACCAAAATTCCATGGTAAGTTTTGATAAAGATCCAATCTATCTTGAGTCTAAATCCTGAACCTCTTAGCAACAACTGATACTGGCCGCTTCTGCGAAGAAACTTGTAAAATATACAGGTAACACGCTAAAAGTTGGTCTAGATTTACTGTTATTTCGTTTCTAACTTAGGTACGTTCGGAATATATCGGTAGGTACTCCTCCTAGTTTCACGGACTGAGAATAATACGGTTTGGTTATCTAAGAATAATATGGTGAAAAATATATAATGTGATTTAAAAATAAAAAGATAGCTACGCTTCGTCGAATTTGAAAAGAGTAATGAAACGATTTAATCGATTGAATCAATAGCATCCATAAAGATGGATGCTATTGATTCAATCGATTAAATACTATTAATTTGAAAAGTAACAATTGTCCTATCCATATTGTCAATAGTTTTAAGTCACGAAAATATTGGCAATTGATCTATAGGTAGGCCAAGATTATTTGTAAACCCTCGATGCAAAAAAGAAAATTGTTATATAACTTAGCATATATGTATATGTGGTATTATAATATGTCTAGACCTGTATACATCTTAATTTTGTTAGAGAATAAGAAAGTACTCACACACTTGATATAACTATTTGCCTAGGATAAAACTTTGTGTGATGAGCACGATGGTTTATTCTGTGTCTGGGTGTTATTTATCTATAATATGTGTGTATTTAGAAATATATAAGTATGTTTATCAGTTGTCTGGTTTCCATAGTACAAGCTCTGCTTAGTTTAGGATCAGATAGCGTTGTGTGAGTTGTCCCAAGATATTATTATTATTAAGTTAATAATAATATCTTGGGATAACTCTATAACCATCCCACGATACGACATATTATATCAGATTTTGATATTGCCTTGTCCGATCGAATGAAAGCAACAATCATTTGAAAGCCATTTTCTCTGATTCTTAACTGGCCTGTTGGTTTAGTGGTTTGTGATCCTGACTGTTCAGCCAGAGGTCGTGGCTTCGATCCCCAGGATAAAACTTTATATTATGATCACGATTGTTTATTCTGTGTCTGCGAGTAATTTATCTATTATGTTTAATACGTATGTATTTAGAAATATATAAGTATGTTTATCATTTGACTGGTTACTATACTAAAAACGCTTGCGCACCGTATTAAAATGTCGTTATTGCGCAAGGGTAGTACTACGCAAACTTGACGAAAGGGTATTTGAGTTTGATCCCAAAGTTACAAGAATACAAAAATGGCCGTTTTAATCGAAACTAAACTGCAACTGCACTGCTTTAAATACGTGAATTGACCCCCTGATGGCGTTCTGTAAGTTGTCTCAAGATATTATTACCATTGGATATCATGGTTTTGAATGAGCTCACATTATCTTATTACAAGTCGACGATGCGATTGCGATTTCATAACCAACTAAGATTTTCCACGCACAATTCGCACACAATCCAAGAGCTATATTTCCTTCATGGCTGGGGAGCCCGAAGCAGCTATCTTGAATTTATTTGAGCGTCGTGTGGATCTATTTGATTTTGAAGATTATTATGGTTCAAAGAAAACATGTTTAGGAAGTATATCCTTTTAACAGGGGGGGAAGGGAGTTGACTGCTCCATGTCTTTAAAAACTCTTTCGCATGAAACGAGGATGTAAAGTGAACCCACAAAAAGCTCCCATTCTAATGACTTACCATTCGGGCAAGCTGCAAGCTCGTGGTGTCTTTTTGAAATTAAAAAAAAAAAAACATTGTCAGATTACGAAAACCCTTCCACATAATCGTTGAAATATTAGATTAGCATATCTAGGACACCAAGCTGAACCATCTGTATGATAATCTAATGCGCTTGAGTATCTCTATGAATCTTTTTTTTTACTAAATATATTTATTGGCTGCCCAAGACGCGCATCACTATATAAAGAGCTAATATTCAGTAGGAGTACTCAACAGGGTACGAGGTAGATGTTAATTTGCCGCGCTTGAATAAATCCAAGTTAGCTACTTGGGCTCCCCATCTTTCAGTAGAACAAGTCACCACACCTGTCCGAGTCTCAAGCGACATAGAATCGTCGCAAAAGGTTGCGTCTGCAAGGCTTTGCGGGTTTGTGGGTTCTCCTGGGCTGACACGAGTGACACTGCGGCTTGTTGCTTGTATGTTTCTTACAGTGTTTACGCCTTGTGTTGCGTTCCGTGTTATATTGTTGCTTAAGGGATGGTTTGTGTCAGGGAATTTAAGGAATTTGAACATATTCCATGGTGCATATTGTAAAATTTGGTTTGTAATTTAGATGTTTGTACTATTGGTCAGCTTTCTGGGAGAAATTTGAATAGATATAGCAAAGAAGCTTACAATCTACCTGATTATTAGTTAGAATTTTCCGTGTTTTAATGTCAGCGATACCAATGAGATCATGTGCCATGTGGTTGTGTCTAGTCTGAAGGGTCAATTACTTTCCGTTTTACTTTACGGCAGGATGTTCTGTCTGCTGCAGTTCTCATGGCATCTACAATCGGCATGCCGGTAAGGGATTTTATTGAATCCATCCATCGCATATTGCAATGCGAAATCTTCATGTATGTATTAGTGACCTTGACTCTTAAGCCGGTCGTGGGTTCGATCCCCACCCAGAATAAAAGTCTGTGTGATGAGTACGATGGTTTATTCTGTGTCGGGGTGTCATTTAACTATGATATGTATGTAAATAGAAATGTATACGTATGCTTATCATTGTCCCAAGATATTATTATTATTATTTGTAATATCTTAAAAGGACATTTACATACGTAATACTTAAGCTAATTGATATAGTAGATATCAAACTACACAGAGTCAGTCAAAAATACAAAATTTATTGAATTTCTGTGAAATACTTTTAGTTCTAAGTCTCTATTGAAATGTTATGACGTTGTTGTAAGTACTCATAAAACAGACGAAGCCAAGCCAAACTAAACATATAAAACACAAAAAATCCTAAACAAAACACCGCCCACTATTTGTAATCAGACTTACTACTGTACACCTGAGTACAAAGCTTCACCTGTCATTTAACCACCGGATTACGTACCAATTAACGGAATTGGGTGAGAACTCGTTAAATAATCCAGTTAGCTATCGGCGGTGCTAGATCAAAGGGGGCGGGGTGGGTGCACTGTACTGTGGTACATCTTGCAGAGGAATATAATTAAACTAAAATTATTTCGGACATGATCGGATGTGCCGTTATTGAGTTATTGCTGAAAAACTGCGTTTCTCATCAAAATGCGTAAGTACCATGAAAAAAAACCGGGCAAGAGCGTGTCGGACCATGCTCAGTCTAGGGTTCCACAGTCTTGGACAATTGCATCTGCAGAAGAGCAGAGGCATTCCTCTGCTCTTCTGCTGATGCAATTGTCCAAGACTGTGGAACCCTAGACTGAGCATGGTCCGACACGCTCTTGCCCGGTTTTTTTTATATTTTTTTGGTCACACGGTTTAAAAGATAAGGGGGGGGGGGCACAATTAATGCAACTGACGAAGCGATTATTTTCAAAAATATTTACTAAATCAAAAAAAAAAAAATTGAAATCTGAAAATTATTTAAGAAGACCTGTCGAATGATGTGCCATACGTTGATGTTTTATATGCAAAAACAAATTTGCAATCGTATCATGATTTATCTCATCTTGCTTGTCTGTTATTGGATATTGTATTTGCTAAACTAATTGTTAACATATAACCTAGTAGTATAGTAATAGTCAATAGTAATTTATTCATTACCATAATGATTACATTACATACATTATTTGAATATTACAAAATTATAAAATAAGAATAATAATTGGCATTTAATAATAGACAAAATACAAAAATCGTCGTCATACAGACATCTATTCAGCAGATACTCTTTAGGTTTATAATAATAATAGATATACAATAATAATAGATTGAATAAAACACTATCATAAATGGATATAAATCGCATTCTATGACAACAACAGAAAGTCAAAGACATCATTTACAAGCCCTTTACGTTTAACATATAATTATACTAAACACACCTACGTATACAAGTACTAACAAATCTATAATTCATGACAAATCGTCAACCATCATCGGTGCAGTGTAGTTGGTTCATTAAAAGGGCAGCGAGGGCGGGCCTTATCCAATATTTATTAACTTATTTCAAAGAAAATCGTATAATTAACACCATGAGCTCGCCCCCGGTGTTCACCCCTCGAGAGCCTTCGTCAAAGGTATAGACTAAAAGACAGATGCGACAGAGCTTTCAAGAGAGCTATCAACAGGGGGTTTAGACAAGGTACATTCGTTCCGTGGCAAATTCGATAGCACTCGGGGACTGCCGCGGTAAAACTATTACATAGCATTTTTTATCAAGTAAAAAACAACATAAAAATATATATATATATTTTATGAATTAAAATATATATATAATAGTATATAATAATAATTAATTAAAATATAAAAGTTTTTTTTATTTAAAAAAAAAATACGGCCGAGCTACATGGTAGGCGGAGTTAGGTTTTATTTTCGTTACGAAATTTCTTGATTCGGTCGCCGTGCTCATAGCCTTTATGTTGAAAATTATACAAGTCTTAATAATAAAATTATAACTATGATATTAAAAAAAAAATATAGATAAATTAACAATCAAAATAAATATCAATAACAAACACAACACATTATGAGGTGAAGAAAAAATTATTACAAAAAAATATATAATATTAAATTACTTAAATGTCAAAGCTAAATAAATATTAAATGCAAATATATACCCAAGTTTGGCCTCAAAATCTCTTTGATAGACAGCGCTCCTGATATCGAGTGGAAGCCTATTAAAGAGTCTGACTGAATTGTAACGCGAACCATATTTAACCACATTGAGAGAAGGTGCAATCATAGATTTCTTAACTTTTCTTCTTGTACTTTCGCGTTTCATTCTTTCCTCTTTATTTTTCTTTTCAATTTTCTTTGCAAAATTAGTGAGTAAGACCATTACATACAGACTCAGCACTGTTACTAATAGTGGTATGTAACCAGTAAGTACATCGATAGATAGATAATTGAAAACGGCCGTTAACAGTGTTAAACTAGATTGTAATTTCAAAAAGAAACCGTATGGATCCGGAATCCACAAAAAAAGCTGCACTGATTCTACTGTTGACTCTTTTTGATCTATAACATATCGCCTCCGATTAACTCACAACTTTTAAGAGTAGTTTTAGGTACGCTGCTTCCAGTTGTTGAAAAGTTCTTCGGACTTCGTATCGTACTTTGAAAACGGTAAAGTGTCTCAACAAACATTACAAAAACTACCTGCTGAGCACTCAATAAACTACCGCTACTACTATTTAACTATATTATTTGTTTTAATTTATGTATATATTTTTGTTTTCCATCACAAATTCAATTAAGTTTCGTGTATTATTTTACAAATAACATTAATGACAGATGGGATGGAAGTCGCGTCGAGCACAGATTATGTAATCGGTGTACTGCTTTTCGTTGCACTTCTAGTCTATGGTTGCACTAAATATTTTTGATTTATCTATTTAAGTCAGTTGTTTAAAGGTTTTTACATTTATTTGGAAAAATAATACAATTTTATTTATTACAATATGTAGTTATTTTCCTCTATTACTGTTATCTTTTCTTTTGTATACATCTATCTACTATTATCCATAAATATATTTTATATAGTTGTCTGTATATTTATCAATCTGTACTCAAAATTCTTTTTTTTTTTTAATCCGGCATAATATTGTCTTTTTGTAATTTTTTGTAATTTAAATACATTGTAAATAAATTTTTGTACATTTTAGTTGGTATTTTTTGCATTGCTGCATTGACAGCGGCAGCAACCACAAATATAGGGCCTACGCGAATACCAGCAGTTTTCGGACTGTAACAATAGTTGACGAAGGTTCTATTTGACCTGGCGAAATTTCTGTTTGTTTTGTACTGCACTGTGACAAATAAACAGTGACAAAGCTTTTTAACTTTATACTTAATCAATTACAAATTCTGATTGCCTTTACTAGTGGTAAATAAAAACAACCCTAAAACAAACATAGAATACACCTCAAATTAGATTGCAGCCCACCGCGTACCCAATCAGGCTCCCAAAATCCGCTAGGTAGATACGTCTCACAAATTATTTGCCAATTATCCATCTGTCGGATCTGTTCTCATCACTCTTAGCTCTCAATTAGTATTCAGCTTCACTCCTTACGTGTTCCAAAGTTAATGAGAGTGTGCCGGAGTCGTATTTTTGAAATACACCCTTTGAACAACACGGGGCATTGCAAAAATATGTTAATGTCAGCTCAGAGGCGGCTATGCGAACAAAATTGATTACGTCTTTCTAAGTAACTAAAGTATATTTGGGATTGCTGGGTATGATGCATATGATATTAGTATATTCAATATTCATCGTGTTGTTTAAATGAGATGATTTTAGGTTATTTTTAATGTAGTATTAGACTGATATAATTATCTTTTGTTAAAAGGCTGTAAACTTCGAATTCAGTGACGTTCAACAACGTTACCACAGTCGGTCCTTAGAAGGGCGATCGTTTCCGTCTCCGTGTAAAAGCGTCGCACGAGACCAGAAAAACGCGTGGAATTGAACTGTTTTCTCTCACAGGCTATTCAAATGTACTTTAAGATTAAGAAGTGAAGTATTGTGTTTGCTGAATACGTTTATATATATGTACTTATTTTAGAGTTACTAACAATATTATTATTTAGTTATCCTTAATTTATAAACGATTACACTCGCCAAGCACACTGGTTCGTTCAGTAAAATTTATTTTTGTAAAGAAAAACTTGATGATTTTGAAAGAGTGGCCCCTGAGTTTCTTGGCAGCTTCTTCTCATGAGCTTTACACTTGGAACTTCTCCTCATTTTTTTTTTCAAACAAACTTCATTTTTCAATCATAATTTCATAATTTTTTTTTGTATGTATTAATTTGACGTTTTCAAATAATCATTAACCTGATTTTACGAAATAAAGATGTTTGAGTTAGAACTGAAACTCGTGGGGTCTGTGCCTCATCTTTCTCCGGTTGTGTCCAATATCGTCGGACCATGACAATAAGGAAATAATGTACGCTTCTGTCTACACACATATGTGTACTATAATATCTAGGTAACTCTCTCCAAAGAGCTCTAGTAAACTTGGCTGCAGAAAGAAAACATATTTCTTTACTTTGCTAAACACCAGAAAACCTAATCCACGAAACCAAACAAAGCATTCCATATTCATAACCCGGTCCTCCATTGGCGTATAATAAACGAAAGGAGTCATAAAGTAGGTGGAACGAACGCATCTACATTACAAATCGTGGCCGTACAATGATCGACACCGACGTGACGTCATGACGAGTGTTCCCGAAATGACGGGCATTACGAGTTTGACGGCTGACGGGTTATTAGACAACCTTATCTCGCCGCATCTTGTCATACGGTTTTTACGATTCCGTCATTGTTTTTGAGAGTGTTTGTAAACGTTAAGTGGAGAATGCAGAAGTTTAGGTGTGATTTGCTTTTAAGAATTCAATATATTTAGCAACTTATCACCATTCGTATCGCCGTACATTTTTGTTATTTCTGTTTAACTTTTGACTGAAAGACATTGTTTTCAAGCTTAGTTGCGGATTTTTTAGCATAACAACGAACATCCATGATATAATTATGTCACTAATTTGTATTGCCGACACAGAAATATCAACTTTGTATTAATAGAGACGTAGGTACTGGTAGGTCTGGGATACCTCAGCAGGCAGCCCAGTACTATATGCTATGACATGATTATCTAGGAAAAAAGAAAAAATAAAAGCAGATTTAATCTTCTCCTGAAATGGATGGCTATTTTCAAACTGTTAGACTGGCGTAAAAAATTGAGGACGTAGTTCACCAAATATAATATAGATACTTATAGGTACATTGATGCAGTGTCAATAAAAAGGCCAATTCTTTTACATATTCACAAAATTATGACATTTTATATAACAAAAGTGATGTTATATAACTTTACCAATACCCTATCCCCAACAAAATATCCTATTTTCTAATTTAATTCTGAACAAACAAAATTTAAATTTCTGCCCTATACATTTTGATTATGAGAACACCGATTCGGTTCGACATTTTCATATAAGAGCCTGTAAAAACTCCATACGTTTTCACCGAGCTTTCCCTAACACCCACTCTCATCCAGCCATACGAAATTGACCCTTATTTCGTAGACTTAAAGGTGGGAGTATACTTTCTGAACAGCAAAATAAAGATTGCAAAGTACCATAGAGACTGAATACACGCTTGAATTATTTAGATAGCAATCGTGGGTCCGTATTCTGATCGTTTTTCTCATCGGTATCGAATAGGAGCACTATTTTCATCTCTGTCTCTGCAATACGGTTAGAAAAGAATGGATATATGGAAGGTGGTGGGTGGTTTTGTTTCGTTTATTCATAGCATGTGTCATGAAAGTGATGTCTAATACGTTTGGGGTTGAGCTCGCGTTTGAATGCTGGTTTGAATAATGTACCTGAGGCTGAGGACCTCGGGGGGGTTACCCTCCTTCGCGAAATATTTTTGGTAAATGACCGTACGTACGTGTATTTTAGTTTAATTGTTGAGGCTATAAAAGAGTCGTGTAACGAGTCGTTTTGTTGTATTGCTATGTGAAACTATTGATGTCTTTCTTGCATGAATATGCTTTTGTATACAAACGAAATAAAAATGTCCTTACATTGATTTAATTTTGAACTTGACGTTGACTTCAGTTCGCCTTAAAACGTTTGTTTAGATTCTGAAGAAGAAGCTTTTTAAACTGATGTGAGTTTTCACAATACCTTCTTTTGACGTGATAACGTCTTGTAAATCTATGACCGGGTTCACGTACGACAAAGTGTCTAAAAAAAGTCGTGTAATTGATTGGTTGCTAAGCAACAGCGAATGGCGATTGCAGCGACATAACATGCGATACAATTGGAACTAACGTTCTTGATTGGTTGCTAACAACGCGAATGGCGATATGTCATTAATGTTTTTTTTATGACGTTATCACGTTAAATTTACAGACAACCATTTTGTTGTTAAGATATTCTCTGTAAATATGTAATCAGATTCTAAAATTAACTTATGACTACTAACGACTGAATACTCAAACGCCACTCATATTTAAGATACAGTAAACTATCATGCTGTCACTGTCACATGAAGGTGAATAGAAGCGACAGACATATTTAAGACTAGCTTTCACCCGCGGCTCCGCCCGCGTGGATGTCGGTTATCGCGATAAAAACTATCCTATGTCCTTCCCCGAGACTCAAACTATCTCCATACCAAATTTCATCTAAATCGGTTCAGCGGTTTGAGCGTGAAAGCGTAACAGACAGACAGACAGAGTTACTTTCACATTTATAATATTAGTATGGATAGTGGTAGGTCCAAGCCACAGGCCGTCCTGGTCGGTACCACAAAGGTGTCAGTTATTCTTCAGTGAAATAGTGATGTTAACACATCACTGTGTTTCAGTTGAAGGGCACTGTACTTAGCAAGTGTACCTAATTACTGGGCAAATGAGATTTAGGAACTTATGTCTCAAATGAGAAGCATGGTGCGGTGATATTCAGATCTTTGTCAAATAAGGATTTGTGTAGCACTGATACTGTTATAGACAAAGCGTGACATTAGTTTCAGTAATTTATTTTTATTCATTATTTAAAAGTTAACGAATCACTTAGGTTTAGAATCATCTAATTATCAAGTTAATCATCTATTACTATATCACTTCAAGCAATTTAAAATCATCGAGCTACCCTTTTCTAAGCAATATCAACTCAAAATTGAATGGTCAGTCTTAAAATCCACAGGGCATATTCAGATATTGTGTTTGCTAAGAATAAAAGCCTCCAATCACTTCCTGGCTCCCAGCAACAAAGCTACTAGGTAAGGGATTATCTAAGACAGGCAGTAGACTTCCACTCAGGTATTTTACTGACTCGGGAGTGTATCCGACTGCTACGCAAGAGGTCGTGGGTTCGATCCCCACCCAGGATAAAACTTTGTGTGATAAGCACGATGGTTTATTCTGCGTCTGGGTGTCATTTATCTATAATATGTATGTATTTAGAAATATGTTTATCGGTTGTCTGGTTTCCATAGTACAAGCTCTGCTTAGTTTGGGATCAGATAGCGTTGTTATTATTATTATTTTCTCAATGTTTAGACGATCAACACTGTCAACGCTAATTGCCTACCGTAAACTATTTGTGTCATAGAGATGTCAGCCAATCCAACATCTACGTAGGCATATCTATACTTGTTGTACGTGTAACAAATATAGATATGCCTAAGCGATGCCATTATGCGTGTTATACTTTTCGTATAACACGCATAATGGTCAAATCTGATAGGACACCATAGACTTATACGCAGACGAAGTCGCGCGGGTCAGCTGGTATCAAATATTAGCATTTCGCACTCCTTCTCTATATAAACTACTAGCGGCGCGTTCCGGCTTCGCACGGACTTTTCTCCACTATAAATGAACGCAGTTTTGTAAAGATTTCAATTTTTTTGAGAATAAAAGCTTTCTGTGAAAGAATTTTTGAAATCGGTTTAGTAGTTTTTCAGTTTATTTATATTTTTGTAATATACAAAAATATAAATCTTACTTCTTTATAATATTATATATTAAATTATTATAGACTAGCTGACTTTTCCCCGTTTTTGCAACATTTTTCATTGATGCTTCGCTTCTATTAGTCCTAGCGTGATGTTATATAGCATATGACACTCACAAATAACGTGGCTTTCTATTTGCAAAAGAATTTTCAAAATCGGTTCAGTAGATCCAGAGATTACCCCCTACAACCTAAGAAACTCACAAACTTTACCTTTTTGATACTAGTACAGTGGTCAACGATAACCCCTTTATTTTTTAACGGCCGGTTTCAATAATCTACCTATCCATGGATTTGACTACTAGAGGTAGAATTTTGACATATTTTGTATGGAGCTTATGTCAAATATATACCTCTAGTAGCCAAATCCATCGACAGTTAGATTAGTGAGACCGGCCGGCCGTTAGTAATTATCTGTATAATGTACATTTTTAGAATAAGAACAAAATGTGAACCTTGTGTGTGAAATATATATATATATTTTTTTTATAATATTAGTTTAAAGGTATGAATATAGATTTAGGCCTTAAAATACCGACATATCCTACAAATGTTAAATATCTGAATGTTTGTGAGTATGGATGGATGGATGGATGGATGGATGTATCATCGTTCACGCAAAAGTTACTAAACGGATTTTGGTGAAACTTTACAATAATGTAGTTTATACATCAGACTAGCACATTTATACAAATAAAGTGTCTTTTGTGATGTAATTTTTTTTTTTTACTAAATGCATTGTTTAAGGTAAGTACTTATAACAAAAACACAGTTTTTGGCTGTTAGTTCCGGTTAAACTCCGAAACGGCTGAACGGATTTTTCATTGTCAGACAACTGAAAATGTAAGGAGTAACTTAGAATACTTTTTATCATCACGCAATGTTTATAGGTAGAAAACAGCTTCACTTCACGCGAACGAAGTCGCGAGCACAGCTAGTAAGCTATAAACATCAAACAACACGACCAAAGCCACAGAGAAAGCTAGTATTCTATACAACTGTCGAATGATCACAAGACATTTTTCCTCCGTACTGGCCAGTGGTGCCGACTTCGTAAATTAAAATGTGAATAATTAACAGCGACCTACCCCCTCCCTTCACCCTCCATACCACCCACCCCTCCCCTCTCTCGTACAGTCACACGCCACCCAGATGTATTAGTTTTAAGCTCTCCGTTCGTATGAACGCGATTTAGGGTGAATTCAAAAAGGCAGATAGTTGACCCCTTTTGGTATTAAAATCGCTTGGACGTTTCCACCCCTATTCCCGCAAGAGTTCTTACGCGGTTGGTGTTCATGTAAGCGATTGTGATCTTTATTGTTTTGGAGATCGTTATCTGTATTTTTGTTTAGATAATTCTTGTCTATTGCACATTGTTTGGAATTAATCATTGCTTTTTTGTTGTATGAATAAATTTAATGCCTTTGAAATAGATAATTTTTGTACACAGTAAAGATATGGGTAATAAAAGTTGCTGATAATCGTAACCCAAGTTTAAAAATAATAACTGTAAGGTTTATGATTATATTATACTAGCTGACCTGCGCAACTTCGTCTGCGTAATTTTTTCCCGTTTTTATGACATTTTTCATTGCTGCTTCGATACTATTGGTCGTAGCGTGATGTTATATAGCATATAGTCTTCCTCGATAATTGGGCAATCCAACAGTAAAAGATTTTTTCAATTCAGGTCATTAATTCCTAAAGATTACCGCGTTCAAACAAACAAACAAACTCTTCAGCTTTATAATATTAGTATAGATTTATTAGGTACTATGCCGTGTGGTGCCGGCTTAAGAATAGTACCACCCCATCTCTTCCCGTGGGTGTCGTCAAGGCGACTAAGGGATTTCACTCCGGAGGACGGGCAGCAGCGTCCTCTGCGTACTTAAAGCCTTACTGCGATCGCCAACCCGCTCGCCAAGCGTGGCGATTATGGCAATTATCCCCAGGATCTACATACCAGTAGGTTCTACTGGGGAAACCCGTGCTCAGCAGTGGGCCATCATATGGGTTGATATTAGGTACTATCGCGGTGACGCGGTTCGATTCCCACGCAGGATTGTTCGATTCCTTTTGATCCATAAATTAATTGTTGTTCAGAGTCGAGCTGTACTTTTTACCTGTGGTAGTTCTAAGCTCTAGGCCGTCTTGATGGGTACCATAACATTTCCAGTTATTCTTTCGTGAAATAGTAATGTTAACACATCACTGTGTTTCGGTTGAAGGGCACTGCAGCAAGTGTAATTACTGGCCAAATGAGACTTAAAAACAAATAAAAATTAATACCTATTCACAGCATGATCAAACCAGTGCAGGTAATTTCCATTTGAAAATGGCCGTCAATTGATACTCCATCAGGCTAAGGTATGAAAATAAAAATTGATTGCGGATCTCTAAAACTACAGATAAAGAAATGCCGTTTGCTCAACATGTTTTTTTCTTATAAGAATAACTAGCAATGTTAAATTGTGTTCCACATTACTAGCAATCCTGTTAATCCCTGTAGCTAAGCTCAATGGCTTGTGTTAGGGGTGGATTTAGGTCCGTAGTATAATGGGTAGGATTCGAACCCGCGACCTCACGATTGCGAGTCCGATGCCTTAACCATTAGGCTACCGCCGCTTCTATTTTACTTCCTATGTGCCAGTATATGATACCAGTACATAGATATAAAATAAAGGACTTAAAAATATACCCTAAATCACTTAACATTTAAATATTACTGTTATATACAACTCCCACATTTGAGCAGGAACTATATCTCAAATAGAGCAGTTTATTTTATATTGCGAATCTACCAAGTACCACTGCTGTTAATTCAAATTCCAAACACTTTATATACTAGGAAATGCGACAATAACTCGCGGTAACACTTTTTTCATATCCTAACTTGTACAAAGTATTTGAAAATGTTAAGAAAAGGTCCAACTCATTTCATGTCGTTATAGTTGATGACCATAGACGCACAATATTGAACGGTTTCTCCACTCAAATAATACAATTTTTATTTAAATAGACTGTTAGCATTCTCTAATCTATACTAATATTATAAAGCTGAAGAGTTTTTTTATTTGAACGCGGTAATCTCAGGAACTACTGATCCGAATTTAAAAATTCTTTCACTGTTGGATAGCCCATTTATCGAGGAAGGCCATAGGCTATATAACATCACGACCAATAGGAGCGGAGCAGCAAAGAGAAATTTTGCAAAAACGGGGAAGTTTCAGTCAGTTAGATTAATAAAATGCGTAATTCGCATACCCAAAGGTACCTCATAACCTAGAACATAATTTTATTGTCTTTTTTATCGACTTCAATATAGATTTCTTCTCACTTTTCCATCTTTAGCATTTTATGAGATATAGCCTACGTACAAATACTCACATTCCCAATCAAATCACTTCCAAATTCAAAAACAAATAACTTATTACGTCATCAACGTACACGCAATCAGCGGGTAATAAAACACGCAGCCAATCAGAGGGCATAACTAACGTACGAAGTGTTCGCCGATTGTTAATATTGATCAGTATTATCCCGGATCGACGATTTACGTGAAATGCCGGACTCCCACATCGCTATACATTTAATTATTAAAAGGTTTGCTTGGATATATAGCTGCTGGAAGCGACAGTACGGTTGTTTAATACAAATCGAAATATTATTACATTTAGGTACTTTAAAGTACTGTTTACAACATTTGTGTGGTTTTTAATTTTTTTTATTTATTTATTGTGTTTAAAAAAAAATCAAAGTGTTTTAAAAACAAAACTTATAGTAGTCACTTAAGGACCTAGTTGAAAATCAGCGTCAGGCGTCAGCCTGGCATATGCTGAACTAGGTCCTATTTTCGATATAATTATCTGTTGAAATATAAGTACGTGTTTTTTTTTTTTTTTTCTTTGATATTGGTAATGTGTTGATGTGTTGTTATTTTAAGTGTGTAAAATTGTATTTTTTATGTCGAAATAAATATTTCTTCTTCTTCTTCTTCTTCTTCTTCTTCATATGCCAGAGGTTGTGCGTTCGGTTCCAATACGGGGTAGAGCTTTGTTGTGAGAGATCTATAAACGTTAGTCCTGGGTCTTAGAGCTGTTTGTGTCTGTAATTTATAAAAAAAAATGCAGGAGTTGTCTTAATTACTAATGAATGTGAATAGAAAGAGATTCCGCAAACTTTAAACATAGCGGAACACCCACCAAATACCTTTTATTTTATGGAACCCTAAGTCCATTAAAGAGTGCAATTAATCTGACAATGGTCTCAGTAGATTTACCAAATGTTCCAATGTCAACTGGACACATTGGAATTATCCAACATGTTTTTGTTTTATCCTCGTTCTTTCTATGCAGGCAATCACGACATTTTTTTTAACATTTCTTATCTAAATTAATGTAATAAAGCTAAAGAGTTTGTTTGTTTGAACGCGGTAATCTCAGGAACTACTGATCCGAATTGAAACATTCTTTCACTGTTGGATAGCCCATTTATCGAGGAAGGCTATAGGCTATATAACATCACGCTAAGATCAATAGGAGCGGAACAGCAATGTAGCAAAAACGAGTAAAATTTACGCTGACGAAGTTGCGCGGGACAGCTAGTAAAAAAGAATTTTTGTAGAACACGCGGACAGGCTACAGCCGGTAACAACAAGACTTCTATTAGATTTTGACATTTGGACGATCATTTGACAAAATGGAAGTATTTACTTCTGTTACAAGGATAACAACAACGGCCATTTGTCATAAGGATCAAAAAGTTCACAAGACAGTCATTCGATTCGTCATTTGAAATTTGCTGTCACTGTATACGGAGTAGCCAGTCCAGCATATTATATAGTACTATAGAGGTTCGTGCTTCTTTATCATTCGTGCCAAATTCGATCGACAGTTTGCAAACGATGCCATTTCATCTATTGTCTCTACATCTGTGACGTCCGCCTCGCGAAAAATGTTGTTGTTTCCGTCAGAAGGTGAAAAGTCGGTGTTTGGCGAATGGCGAAAGCCATTTTCGCCCCAAATATTTTATTGGGATCATTCCTTTCGGTACTTTTATTATTTATACGCGGACTACTTACTCAGAATGTGTTTACCTACTTATTTTGTACATCAATACCTTGTGTATTACCATACTTACATAGTAATGTGACATATTTGGACTGTTTGTGTGTATGGTTTATATGAACCAGTTACTATTATAATACACTAACGGACGCCTCGCGGTTTTACCCGCGTAGATCACGCTCCCGTGGGAATACAGGGATAAAAAACAGCCTATGTCACCCGGGATTAGTGTAGCTTTACAACGATGAAAGATTTTTTTAAATCCGTCCAGTAGTTTCGGAGCCTATTCAATACAAAGAAACAAACAATCAAATCTTTCCTCTTTATAATATTAGTATAGACTAGCTGACCCGCACTCTACTTCGTATACGTAAAATTTTCCCGTTTTTGTAACATTTTACATTGCTGCTCCGCTGCTATTGGTCGTAGCGTGGTGTTATATAGCCTATAGCCTTCCTCGATAAATGGGCTATCCAACAGTAAAACATATAATGGGCTATCCACATATAACAGTATCAGTGCCACCCAAACCCTTGTTTGGCAAAGATCAGAATGTCACCACCACCGCGCTTCTCCTTTGTGATATTAGTTCGTAAATCTCATTTGCCCAGTAATTACACTTGCTAAACTTACTACAACCTCTCGGCTCTTCAACCGAAACATGGTGATCAGTTAACTACTACTTCAAGGAAAACTATTGCACAATTGTTTATTCTGTCACACATTGGTTTATCCTGAGTTGGAAGCGAATCTCTAGCTCAGCAGTCAGTGTCGCTAACCACTAGACTTCACTAACAGGCCAGGCAATCTCAGAATTGAGTTATTGACATCTAAATTAACGCAAATGAAAATGTTAAGTACATTTTCATTTGCGTTAATTCAAATGTCAATAACTCAACTGTCAATTTGTAAAGTATGACCAAGAATGACGTTACTTTTTAGGGTTCCGTAGCCAAAATGGCAAAAACGGAACCCTTATAGTTTCGTCATGTCTGTCTGTCAAAAAATATGAAAAATAAAATTACAAGGATAGCGCATTAAACTAAAATTATTTCGAACATGATCTGATATATTGTCATTGAGTTATTGCCGAAAAACTACGTTTCTCAACAAAAGCGCGTAAGTGCCATGAACTTACGCTCTTCTGCTGATGCCATTTTTCAAGGCTGCACTGACTGCAGTGAACCCTGCACTGAGCATGGTCCGCATGCTCTTGCCCGGTTTATATCTGACTGCGCAAGGAGGGTTATGATTTTTAAGTGTTTTTTTTAATAACTGGCAATGTAGGATTGGGTCCCACATTACTAGCAATCCTGTTAACCCCTCCAGCTAAGCTCAAAGGCTTGTGTTAGGAGTGGATTCACGTCGGTAGTAGGTATAATGGGTAGGATTCGAACCCGCGACATCACGATTGCGAGTCCGATGCCTTAGCCATTGGGCTACGGCCGCTTATGTATGTATGTTTGTATATTTCTTTGGCATGCTCTAGAGCCTAAATGGCTTGATGTATTTAAGCTTGAGAGGTATAGTTAGATTCGTCTCAGTTGTGAGAGTCAGTGACACTCACGGTACATGACAATTAGAAAAAAAAATGGCGGTTTTTTTTGCGCCAAAATATTTCAATTGGGTAGATGACTACAATAACAATAAATTATTTTCCACTATACAGGAAAAAAATATTCTGGAATACAATATTTCTCTACAGTTTATAAACATCAAAACAAACATTGAAACTACATAATTTGACCATACAAAAGAATGACGTCATTGTCTTGTATCTATACTATCTATACTAATATTAGAAAGAGGAAAGATTTGATTGTTTGTTTGATTGTATTGAATAGGCTCCGAAACTACTGGACGGATTTGAAAAAATCTTTCATCGTTGTGAAGCTAGTGTAGTGAATGGTTAGTGTAACCCCAGGTGACATAGGCTATTTTTTATTCCTGTATCCCCACGGGAACGGGTATTACGCGGGTGGAACCACGAGGCGTCCGCTAGTTTCATATATATAGTAAGTTAAAAAGATACTGATTTGACTTGACAGTCATCTACCCTATTATTTATTTTAAGCAGTCGGGTTTTTTTGACTACTACAAGTTTTGTTAGAATATAAAAGCCTGGCGTAACGTTATAAGTAACAAAATATTTAAATTAAAAAATCTTCTAAATAAATAACAATCCGTTACAGCTCATTAATTATTTATAAAAATAACATGTTATAATCCCCCGCATTAGATACGTATAAATAATATAAAGTAAGTACGTTACCACCCGGGACTCGAACGGCGTATGCATATTAAACATCACGCACAAAAATAGAATAAATTAATAATTCTATTTTTCTATTCTCCCCTATTTATTAGTTACGGTACTACCGACACTCGATGCATAATCGTTTTAGAATGTCACTAGTTTAAAGTGAGTATTAGTACCATTGACGTGATAACGTCTTATAAATCGATAACCGGCTGCACTCACGAAAAAGTGTCTAAAAAAAGGTCACGTTATTGATTGGTTGCTCAGTTACGGCGAGTGGCGATTGCAGCGACATGACATGCGATACAATTGGAACTAACTTTATTCATTGGTTGCTAAGCAACGCTAATGGCGATATGCCATCAATTTTTCTTATGGCGTTATCACGTAAAATTATCGTCCGTTAACCGATTTTACAGACAACCATTTTTTTGTGAGTTTTAAACTTTCTTTTTTTTTTCAAAACATAAAGTAATAAGAGCTGGCAAAAAAACGTGAATTATACGAATTTTTAAAATTACATTCCTGAAGTGTAGTTTTATAAAACGACATAAATCTGGCTGCTGGGAATGGCTACGTTAATCACAGCTATTTGTTTGGTTTCTATTCTCAGGTATCTATTTTTTAAAGTAAAGTATTACCGTAACCAGTACATATTAATACTGGTTATAAAATTTGTTTGGTTGTTTGAACGCGCAATCTCAGGCATTCCTGGATCGAATTGAAAAAATCTTTTACTGCTGTTAAGCCCATTTATCGAGAAACGACCAATTGGAGCGGAGCAACAATGAAAAATATTGCAAAAAATTTACGCATACGAAGATGCGTTGCATTCCGTTCAGCTAGTGTAAGGATAAAAGAACTCAAAGACCGAAACACCTAAACCAAACCGACAAGACATCCAATTTACTAAAACACACACTTAACACTTTTAATCCCATACAGAAACACCAAAAATTTATTATATACCATAAATACACCGTCCGTCATACAATATACATATAAATTTGAACAATAATAAATTAATATGTCGCGACAAATGGTAGGTGTCCACAACTCATCTATAAAGTGTCGTTAGGCCGACCGCACACGTATAAAATTGCCACCGTATATTATATTCGGTTTGTTTAATTAAACTGAGCACGGGAATTGAACCGGCGACCCCGGTATACGACACGATTTTTTAACATATATGTAAATATATCGTAAATTGTTTGAGTTTTATTGACCTGTTCCCACTGTGCCCTATTGGGTTTAAAATATATATATATAGTATTTTGGTGAGGGTACTTTGATCAATCCATTATCCGCAAGGTAAAACAATGTTTTTACTGTTTTTTTTTTCTTAAAAAAGATAATTAGCAAGTTTGTGGTATTACTAGCAATCCTGTTTACCCCATCTAGCTAAGCTCAATGGCTTGTGTTAGGAGTAGGTTCACGTCGGTAGTATAATGGGTAGGATTCGAAACCGCGACCTCACGATTGCGAGACCGATGCCTTAGCCATTAGGCTACCGCCGCTTATTGATGGGTGACGTTTTTCAAAGAACCACATACCTACGTCTAAGCCATAGGCTGTCTTGTACCACAGCAGTGTCAGTTATTCTTCTGTGAAAATGAAGGGCACTGTAGCAAGTGTAATTACTGGGCAAATAAGACTTAAAAAATTACTAGCTTACTTACCTGCGGTTTATTAGCCTATGTATTAATCCAGGGTGTCATGTAACTCCATACTCAATATAATTAAAATCGCTCCAGCCGTTTAGACTTGAAGAAGTAACAAACACACTAACTCTAACAAGTAAGTCACACACTCACAAACTTTCGCTTTTATAATATTAGTGTGATTGTAATGAGGAACGCGGTGCGGTGACATTCAGATATTTGCCAAACAAGGATTTGGGTGGCACTGATACTGGGCTAGCGTGACGCTTACCATCTGGCGCACGAACTGCTTCTTCATTTCTTGGTATAAAAATTATATAAATCAGTCCACGATCTTATAATTTATACGGGTTTATCAAAGCAGAACACCTTCGATGCGCTATATACATTCAGTTTTTGGTCTAATGTTTTGTTTTTGTTTAAAAAATCGACCGCTAAAGATAGCGCAGTAGAGAGTGCAAGCCCTGTGTCGCGGGGGACTTTAGAAACATACAAGTCACGGACACAAAGTACACCCAGACTTGGAACAACAATTTGTGGATCACACAAAGTGGTGTACCGTGTGGGAATCAAACCCACGACCTCTTGTGTTGCCGTCGCACACACTCCCACCGCGCTGTCGATCTGTTCGTTATGCCCAATTCTCGAATATTCAGATCATCTTTCGTCTAATTAGCTTATGGTTCATCCTATATAGTCTGTAACAGTTGTACACATTTTTGAACGATAAAAAAAGGCTTGGCATACGGAAGTCTCGGGTTCATTTGCTGGGGCTGGACTTAAATTTTTTGTTTTTAAAAATTGGCAAGAAATGCCAATAAAAATGACTATAGGTTTATTTTATTATTTTTCTCGGGTGGTTGGAATGACCGATAGGATAAGTATAACACACGCAATTGCCCAATCAGGAGGCTAAGTGCGGTTTTTTTATACGCCCAGGCAAAATAAACTATATTTTTAATAGGACTCTTTCAAATAGATTTATATGTAATACTTTAAACATAGAATACTTTGTTGAAATGTTGAAAGTGAAATATACTGTTGCTGGTAATTGGACATAACAGGCCTATATCATCTATGTATGCTTACCTAAGTAATATTATAGATATATGATATAGGCCTGTAGAGAGTAGGTACTTTTATATAATTAACTTTTATAAATTAGCTAACTTAATTATGTAAAAAATACTCTAGACCAGTTCATTTTTGTGTCGGCTAAGATCTATCCATGCTGTCAAATATTTACAAGCATACAAATTACAAGAAGTAACGAAGAATCAAAGTGGGTACCCAAATTTAAATGCTATGCCTTCTTTGTCTTTCTTAATTAAGGACAAAGAAAATGAATGTATCATTTTCTGATATTTTTCTGGCGTCTTAAATCGAATTTTCTAACGTTATAATTGTTCATTCCCTTATACCAAGCTTGTAGCAGAAAGTCAGCTGAAGACTGAATTCAGAGCAAACAATTGGCTAAAACATCCAAAAACAATGGCATTTTCATATATTTTCAATACAATTATAAATCAACCTTCATTACCATATCAAACACTCGATTCTTTTGTCCACACAGAGTCCATAATATCGCCAACACATTTATTTATCGGCGTTAGAATTCGGCCAATCGTGCGCACACAGTGTTCAAATAATCATAAATTCACCAACGGACAAAATATAATAAATTGCCGATGAGATCTGTGCGTACACTTCAACAAAAAAGTAGAATACACTTCCATAAATCTAACGTAGACTTTATTTTAAGGCGCTTAAAGATTAGAATACCGTGTGTAAAATGTAAACCACCAGCAGAATGATCGCCGATGAGTCTATATTTGCACTCTGAACCCTTTGTTGTCGGCTTTTTTCGGTTGTTTCCGAGTAAAGGCTGATAGAACACGTTTTTCAAATCATTAAACAGTGTGGCCGCTACCGCGGTTGCGGGGGAAAAAGGAGGTTTGTGCCCAAAAAAAGGAATAGGAATAAAAATTGCGAAGCGTTGGCCCGCACGACGAAGTGATCGTTGTTTAGCCGCGATAATAATGTAGCGCGATCGGGAGTGTTGATTGTTACCGAACAGATTCACTTTGTCGGCGATTCTTTTGTCACCTTATTTTTTTTGTATTTGTTGGTTCTTTTTTTTCGTATTTGGGACTTTTTAAAATTATCGCTCTTTATTTAAATAGTCTTTGAAGTTCGTTATATACCTACTCTTTCTAAGAAACGATTATCGCAAGTTTTAAAGTTTTACCATCTAATAATATTGAATTTTCCATGCTATTAATACCTTCTTTAAATCTTAACACTGAACTGTCCAGCCGTCGTCGCAGAAAGAGATAAATAAACTTCCAAAGTCCTGACTTCAAGTATCACATATACTCATATATTTATGTCCCTGATTTAGGATACTATAAAATCATTTTCATTAAGAGAGAGCCTTCAGTCTAAACTTTGTTGTTATAACCTAGTTGGTCTCAACTATTACTCAATAATGCTACAAACAAAATTATTAATTGGTTATAACGAAAGTTTCATCTTTTCTTAATAGAAACGTGATAGTATGGATCAACGTTCATACTATTATGTTTCTATTAAGGCCGTACCCTGACCAAATAACCTTGAGCATTCGTTCCCTCTTCGCCGCACCGTAGCGAATGTGCTCAGTTTTTGGAATAAAATCTTTATAAAATAACATTTTGGTCGTTTGAAAAAAAATGTTTCTAGCATAATGTTTTTTATTAAATTGCCTATCCATTATTAGTAGCAAATCAAAGAAAATGGTACTTTACGAGGAGATGCATTTTATCTTCTTTTTAATAATTATTTATTTCTCAGTTCTGTAGTTTCGTTGTGAGGAAATTAAATAAACATTATACTCCTTTAACAAAAACAAAGTCAACCATTTTGGAGTCAAAATTATGTAGAAATATTTTATTAGTTGATATTCCTTTTTGGATAAAGAGCAGATAGCACCACAAAAGTGCACAAAAAACGGGTAGCGTTGGGTTTTGCACGGGGAAGCGCCCTAAGAAAAGATAAAAATACAATAAGACAGAGATGAAGCGATGTTAGTATTAAGTAACTATTGTATTAACAACCATTAAAAAAAGCCTTTGCTTTTTGTACAAAAAAATCAAGTGTCAAAACTGCTTATCCAACTTTTTCACATCCATTACTTGACGTCAAATTCGACACTCGAGTGTTGAGCGTTTTCCTGTTAAGCACGTGTTAACTCCACGCTAAACAACTTTCCTCTACAAAATGCTCAGAAAAACTTGTACTGCGTAAAGGCTTGGTGCACGACTGCTGCGCAAGAGGCCGTGAGTTCGATTCCTACACGGGACAGCACTCTGTGATCCACAAATTGTAGTTCCTAATCTGGCTGTACTTTATGTCCTCCATAGTAGGAGAGACTTCAATCATCATCTTTCGCGCATCTGATAACCAGTTGATACATATTTTTTATAATTTTTATTCATTTATAAATACGATTAAAACCTATTATAATAGTTTAAAATCGATAAGTGTTTATGGCATATTTTTTTTTATTTAATGAAGGTTTAAAATAAAAATAAATGTTACAGAAAAATTGTTATGCCATGTGCGGACGGATTTACAATAACATCCCTAATGAGATAAAAGACCTGCCAATTAAAATATTCATCAGGAAACTTAATCAATGGCTACTAATGAAATCATTCTATTCAATAAATGATTTTCTGAATGATATGTAATGTAACAAAATTATAACTCTTTGACATGTTTTTTTATTAATTTTTAGTATTATTATAATTTTTATTTCTTGACATAAATGTGATAAATGGACCTACCAATTTGTAATTTTATAGAACAATTATTCATATTGTGTAATTAATTTTTAAAAAAATAATGTATTTTTTTTTTTTGTTTTATACATAAGGTAATAAGAAACAAATTCAGCAGAAATCTTATTTAAATGAAATAATATTTGCATGTCACTATTGACTAAAGTTGTAAGAACTTAATAATTTATAAGACCACAGATGTACCAACTTTTGTGCAAATAAAGAATTTATTATTATTATAAACAATAAACAACAGTGTGGAATTTTACTTTGAAAACCGTGACTTGGCACGTCGTATGATGTTTATGTGACTAGCTTCACTAGAGTTAAGATTATTTTTTGCCATATCCATCCCCTCATAATTTCTTGAATGTTTATATCACAGAAGAAGTTGTTAGGTTCAAAGGTTTGGCCTGCATTGTGTAGAACATTTCTTTTTAATTAATATTGAATGCCAAAAAATACTTTTTTGATACATTACTGTTTATTCTGTTAAATATGATATGAAGATCTTATTGTAATGCCCTGTTGGTCTAGTCTACGGTCACCAAATTGAAATATATTCCTGAGATAATTCAATTTGTTTTTATTTATATAGAAAACTAGCTGATCCGCGCTACTCATCTGCGTCAATTTTCCCTGTGACTGTGGCTATATAGCATTACGCTAATGTTGCAAAAACATTAGCATAATGCTATATATCCTATTGTATCGTATAGCCTTTCTCAACACTAAGATAATTTTTCATTTCGAACTTGTAGTTCCTAAGATTATCGCGTTAAAACAAACAAACAAATTTTTCTGCTTTTTTAATATTACGTATAAATATTTCAGTGTTTTACAAATGTTATTATCGTACGAGCTCTGCCTAGTTTTTGATCAGAAAGTTGTGTGTGACTAAGTTGCCCCAAGTTGATAAACAAAACATATTTTTTGCTTTCATCGTTTTACTTTTATGCATTATACAGGGTGATTTGTAATTTACTAATTATCTCCCACTAGTAGCTTCTTTACATTAAACTAAATACATTTTTCATAGATTAACCCTAACCAATCACCTATTTTTGGAGTTATGACTTTAACCACCTACAGACTGTTTTACCGAAATAAAATCGATATTTATTGTGAGGTTGGGGTCTTCAGCTCACAAAAAAAACAAATATTTTACTCCGAGGTCTTACAGACGTAATGGTAGGAGGCTGAGTGACAAAAGTAGGTGGTAGCTGGTTAAAGGAAAGGTTATGGTTAAGAATATATTAAATACTAGCTGTCCCACGCAACTTCGTATGCGTAAATTTTCCCCGTTTTTGCAACATTTTTCATTGTTGCTCCGCTCCTATTGGTCGCAGCGTGATGTTATATAGCCTAAAGCCTTCCTCTATAAATGGACTATCCAACAAAAGATTTTTTCAAATCGGACCAGTAGTTGAGACCTGAGATTAGCGCGTTTAAACAAACAAACAAACTCTTCCGCTTTATAATATTAGTATAGATTTAAAAAAAAAAAAAAAAAAAAAATTATAACTAGTGGGAAGTTATTAGTATTACGAATCAATACAGGTTTAATTTTGGGTTATATGCCTTATAATGCATCATGATTTAAAAATTTTGAAATACTTACAACCTACTTATATAAATAGGATGTCAATGTATACTTACAATAGTTAATAAGTACCTTGTTGGCCACCTCAGTAATATAAAAAAATATAAAAATAAAGTAATAATAATATCTTGGAACAACTAACACAACGCTATCTGATCCCAAACTAAGCAGAGCCTGTACTATAAAAACCAGACAACTGATAAACATACTTATACATATATTTGTAAATACATACATATTATAGGTAAATAACACCCAGACACAGAATAAACCATCGTGCTCATCACACGAAGTCTTATCCTGGGTGGGGATTGAAACCCCGACCTCTTGCGTAGCAGTTGGATACAGTCACCGCGCCACAGAGGCAGTCAAGTACAAATCTGAATTGACCTAATTTACTAATTGATCAGTATTCATATTAGTATCGAGTACCTATCAATTCTATGGCCACTTAGGTAATGTGATTACCTTTATTATTTTATTATTAACTACATTCTAACTACGGTAGTGGCTAGTAATTTTTGAAAACGGAAACATGAAAGGTATTGTTATACCATTCAAAGAACAATACAATAATGAATAATTGACTTTCATACATAAGACAAGCTTCTCCGAAAATACGTAAGTACAGGTATTTTGTAATCATGTTATTTTTTGTCTTAGTTGAAAATATATTAACAGATCAGTGATCCTGTTGGTCTAGTGGTTAGTGACCCTGACTGCTAAGCCGTAGGTCGTGGGTTCGGTTCCCACCTAGAATAAAACTTTGTGTGATGAGCACAAATGGTTTATTCTGTGTCTAGGTGTAATATCTATAATATGTTTGTATTTAGAAATAAATAAATATGTTTATCAGTTTTTTTATTGCCATAGTACAAGCTCTGCTTAGTTTGAGATCAGATGACGTTGTGTGAGTTGTCCCAAGATATCATTATTATTCTGTATGTAGTATAATCGTCAACACTTCAAATTATTTAAAAGATATATATTTTTTCTATCGTCTTATAAATACAATTTTCATAGTTATTTAAAACACGATGAAGAAATGATTCCCTAAAAGTAATAACAGTAGGTAACTACTTAGATTAGTTTAATATCCATACCGAGCAATAACTCACAAAACAATACATTTAACAAAACCCCCAATTTTAAAAGCCCCGAACAAGAAGAACAATATCTTCCGAAACATAAAATTCGAAAAAAAGTTTAATGGAACCGAAATCCTGGCGTCCAATAAAACATGAAATACCTCAATATATTCCACAAAATTGATATCGTATAGATGATCCTATTATAGTCGGTTGTGTAACCATGAGCCCCTGTTTTGCATATAGAAAAGCGATTCTTTTTTATAGAAAAAATGCAATGGACTCCCGGACTCGTGGCAAGATTTAATGGTGTGAAACTTCGGGCTAGCCGTCCTGGGACTCCGTTATACGGTCACCGAAATTTATGTACGTTCACGATTTCCTAGCTACGGTTTTTTCGGTTTTTTGCTGATGTTAACGTTTGGTGGTCATTGATTACGGTTTTTGTGTTCCCCTGAGTTGTAAGTTTGCTTTTCTTGTGAATTTGCAAGTTACGGACAATGCGTACAGACTGTTGATTGTCATAATCGAATGTGTTTCTTGACACAGCATTATTGTCTGTTTAAATTTGTTAAATATACTCGTTTTAATTGATTTATTCTGAATTCATAACTTATCTAAAGATATTTATAAGTAAAACGTCTAATTATATAACAAAAACCAGCTCATTTCAATTCATTCACAAAAAAGTGACTCGAAAAAAGTATTCCTTTCATAAAACCGGTAACCTAATTGTAGCCACAAAACGAACCATCGATCACGGCCAAAACCGTCATCGTATTCAATAAGAATCTGCATCAAACGATAGCTACAATCAATCCTCATTTGCAGACGCCGAAAAAATCGGCCGTGGAGAAACCGCAGATGGCAAACCATTTTTAATAGTCGCCAAGAACGAACAGTCACGAACAGACAAATCTACTGTAATTAATGACTATGAGGGTATTTTTTTTTCGCTCCGATACCAATAAAGGAGACATTACTAAAGGGACAAAACAAAACATTGCGCCCGGTGTCGAACGAAAGGAGAATTTATCATCTAGACGGCACCGGCAGTCGGCGCGCCCGCCAATGTCCATTTGGATAATGCCCAACGCGATTAAAAATATAAAAATACCCCCACCCGACCCCTGTAGGGAGTAGGGGGATTTGACGGAGGACATCGCGCTGAGGACACAAAAGGATTATAAATGAGAAGGAATTTTAGATAATATTTGTACGTTGGATGTGGATTGTAATGTCGGTAGATCGGTCGGCGCAGCGACCGTCCCCCGCCCAAAGGGGGGATCTTTCGCGATCCGCACCTAATGAGTGTTTGTATCAATTTGTTAGTATTGTATTTGAATATTTTTATACGTTCGTTACGATTTTAATCCCTTGCGGTTGTGGCAGACTGGATCGATGCTTTTTTTTTAATTCTCGGCCGTTTGATCGCCGGGTGCGTTTGTGTTGATTAAAGGCGTTGTTAGAGGTTTCAGGGACCCATGTCTCGGCCGTACACTCTTTTTGTGCTTTTTACTTGTACTCGATAATATGGAGTGAATTAAATGAAAGGGTATAATTATTGTTCGTTTCTGTTGTGTTTTTTCCATTCGCATTGCAAATGACTTGTTTTAGTCTCGAAATCGTCGTTGGTTTTCGTTTTCACTCGATTGCGTAAGATTTATTTACCTTTAGCTAGCCAATATCCATTCTCAATGTTTTGGGAGTTCCCAGATAACTTTTATGGCAAATATTTTTTATTGTAGCGGTTCATTTAGATTGTAGGTTGTAGGGGTTTCTAACTCTAACTATGCCAGAAGAACAAATGTAACATAATTTTCCACAGAGCTATTAAAAAATTAATTAATCCTAATTACCCTACTCGCCTTTAAAAATACAATTCGCGTGTAGAACCTCAGATAGTATAAAGGGTCAGATAAACATGGAAAAAATATAATTCGTATTCATAATTAATACATTTAAAAAATATAATATTTTTCAG